>CP106711.1:110465389-112865389 GCA_025503065.1 Gossypium bickii | reverse complement strand
TAGCTTATGTTCAAATGTTATATGGGCCCTTTAACTTTTCAAGAATTTGCTTAACAACCATTAAGTTTTTACCAAATTTTGTTAATATAAAAAACCCTACTAGTGAGGTGTAAGATAATTGGAATAAAGAGACTCTAGATTCTAAGGTGTTTAACTTTACCTCTTATGCTACTCCAACCATTGGAGGCCTCCTTGAAGATGGCAACACCAAATGCGATAGTGTGAGAATAATGGTCAAGCATTAAATGATTATTAGTATGTGTGATACCTAAGAAATTAGGTTCATGTATTAGTAGGATGGAAATGCATGTTCTTACTAGTTGATTAAGATTTCCCCAAGGTGACTCAATTTAATGGGTGTAGGAATTATCGTTGCAATGACTTATAAATGTTTTTCAGGGTTTAATGTAAGACGTATACATCATCTTAATGCATATTGTGTTGCAAAATATTTTCAAAATATTTCCTTAATACAAAGATATTAATGAATTGATGTTTTTTAATTTTAGTTCAAAAATGGCTATAACTCCCTTATTGAATATCTTTTTTGAGAACAAATTGAACGAAAATAATTATAAGAAATAGAAAAAGAACCTCATGAATGTATTAAGCTATGAGAAACTCACGACATTCTTGATAATAAATGTCTTTTGGCCAACCAAGCTGAGGTTAGAAATAGTTGAAAAGTGTAACACCCTAGTTCTAGTAGATCTAAAGTTTTTGGCGTATAGCAATAAACAGTTTGTCTGGTGTGGTGTTATTCACCCAAATGATCATTTTGGCACATACATGTGGGCGTATAGTATCAACCACTTGAGTTAGTAAGAATTTGATTTCATGAGATTCTACTATATTAAGGAGACATTTGTGTTAAGGGATAAAAGGGAAATACTGTAACAGCCCAGTTTCGGTGAAATCTGAACAGTGGTTTCAGGACCACAAATCCGAGTCGAATATAAAATTTATTTTTATTTTATTATATAGACCGTATTATGTTAGAAATGTCATGTGAAAATTTTGAAAAGAAATTTTATTGATTATGTGCTTAATTACGAGAAGGACCAAATCACATAAAATGTAAAAGTTAAATTCTAGTAGCTAGAAGGATCAAATAGCTATGAAATTTAAAACTTGAGGTCCTTCTATGGTAATTAGACCATTAATGAAAGTATGTAGATATTTTGAGATGACTCATGCATGGAAAAATTTAAAAAGGGTAGGGACTAAATTGGAATTCAACTAAATTAATTAATTAAAAGATGATAAAAGGAAATATCATCTTATTTTTCTCATCTTCTTCCCCAAAAATACATGAAAACCCTAGGAGAGAGAGAAGAAACTTTCATGGCCAAATTGGGTAAGTTTCCTTGGCCCATTTTTAGTAATTTTGATATTTTTGAAACCGGGATAGCTTCATCTATCTATTTGAGGGATCAATTTGAAAAGATATCAAAGTATGGAAAATGGATTATAGATGTATATGCTGGAAATTAGAAATTTATGGTAGAAAATGAAAGGTTGTTGATAGATAAACAACTTTTACAAAGTGATTTTTGATGAAAACATGATTTATGGACTAAAATGCAAAGTTGTGAAATTTGATAAAAAAAATCTAAATTTTTATGAATACATGTGCTATAAATTTTGTAATGGGGCTTTGGTTAGGCTTGGATTAGGGATTAATTTGCACAAGTTTCATTTTTTGAGCCTAGGGACGAAAATAGAATTTATGGAAAAGTTAAGGGTAAAATGGTAATTTTTCCTAGGACATAAATTGAGTCCAAATAAATATGAAATGTGATAAATTGATGTTAAAATTACTCGTATAGATCCGGATAGACCAAATTCGGAGTTAGAACGAGGAAAATGTCGGATTAGTAGATGTTTGTACATGAACACTTGTTGAGGTAAGTTCGTGTAACTACATTTCTGTATGTTTGTATACTTGAATTAAATGTTGTGTTTGTGAATTGTATAAATGTCATATTTATGTGTAATGATCACATATTTGTTAAAGCCCGATAAATGAAAACGTCCGATCAATTGTAATGCCCGACAAATGATAAATGATAAAAATTGTTAATTTTATGCTTGAGTTGAATGTGAATATTCGAATTGCATAGATGCATAAATATATGAGATTGACCACATGCTTGATAATGCTTGAAAGATGCTAAATTCTGTTTGAATAAATGGAAAATTTGATAGATATGTGATTTCCCGAAATGAACGAGGTCCGACATTCGTTGCTGACGGGATTTAGCTCGGACGAGTAATCCTATTGACCTCATTTATGAAAGGATTTAGCCCGGACGAGTAATCCTGACATAAGTCCTCTCGAGCATATGTTATGGATTGGATTTAGCCTAAACGGGTAATCTAGATTAAGCTCTTTAGAGCATATGTCATAAAAAGGATTTAGCCTGGACTGGTAATCCTGTTGTTTTTATATTTGTGGCTTAAGAGTGTACTCTATGAAATAGTGCCTTATGGGTACCATTGAATATGAGTTGACAGATCTTGATTTGTACACCTCGAGTGTACTACATGTGCATCCATCGATGCTTCGAATAAATTCAACGAGTAAAAATCCTGACATGAAAAGATATGTATAAGAAATTAGTTATTACACGTACTTGTCTGAAATACGAGAAAATGATGATACATAACAAGGGATATATAAAATATGATACATGACATGTGATATATGAAAATATGAGTTGATGATATTTGTACATGGGAATTATTTGATGAGAATGTTCATCCTTGATTATAGTTCTGTACACCTTGAGTATACAAATTGTGACCTTGATATTTTGAATGATATGAGTAAAGACTTGACATGAAATGATCTGAACTCGAAGTGAACTATTACGAAATTATATTTTGTAATATAAAGAGATGATTTATACAAATGAATGCATGTTGTGGAATGCATATGTGCATGAAAGCTTGATTGTTGTTGAGCCCATACATGTTTTTGATGTTGTTGTTGAATATATGACTAACAAGGGCAATGAGGATATGTGTAGGGCTTGAGGTCAAATTGATTGAATGTGCCTTACATAGGTATCTCAAAATAAATTGAATGGTAAGTTAAGTACCATGTTATATGAACTTACTAAGCATTTTATGCTTACTCCATTTTATTTCCCCTATTTTAGAGTAAATCGAAAGCTCGTTGGATTGGAAGCTTGGTGGAGATCACTCACACTATCCATCGGCCTATATCGGTATATATGGTAAATCAATTATGGTTGTAATGGCATGTATAGGTTATGTTCGCCATATTGTTATGTAAATGTAAATAATTATTGTAATCTAGCCATTGGAATGGCTAGTGATGATTATGTTTTGGTACATGTATATATGTATTTAAGTTCATGTTATGGTGATAACATAAGTGCTATATATGGTTGATTAAGAAAGGGTAAACAAGTATGCTTATTAAAGAGTAAAATTGTGAACATGAATGCTTGTGATGATACATCATGTTAAATGATAGAATTAACTTGATTAAAATAATTGGATTGGTTGGGTTATATATGCAAGATGTGGTGTAGGTTTATCATAAAGTCTGGGGTGAGAAATGAAGCTAGGAATGACTTTATTTTGTCCACATGGGCAGATACACAGGCATGTGTCTAAATCGTGTGTGACACAGGGCCATGCGCACGGGTGTGTGGTACAACCATGTGTCCCCTGCATCTTAAAAATTTAGAAATAGAATACTTCGAATTGAGCATATGGGCAAAAACACGGGAGTGTGTCTCAGCCATGTGTGCTACACTGCTAGTACACAGGCATGTGTCTTGGCCGTGTGAAACCTGCACCAAATTCGAATTGAATTAATTAACCATAGGACCTAATACATGGACGTGTGGCATGGCTGTGTGGTGCAAGTCAGAGAACTACCTAGTTCGAACATGGCCTGCAGCACGGGCGTGTCCCTTGGACCACATGGGCATGTGAGCCTTGCATCTTAGAAAAAAATTTTAATTTCACGAAAAATTCTTAGAGGTTCCGATTAAGTCTCGACTCGTTTCTAATACTCGTATTGGGTCTCGAGGGTCTATTTAAGGGATGTTACAAATGATCTTCACTAATGAATAGTGATTGACATAATTTATCTGAAAATGTTCTGAAAGTTCCCAGTAACGCTCCGTAACCTTGTTCCGGTGATGGATATAGGTTGGGGGTGTTACAAATACGAGATGAATATTCGTCAAAGGTATAGTATGCTTAGTTGGTGTGGAATATTATGCTAGTTAGACTTTAAGTAATCTTGTTAGAAACCAACTGTATAGTTTAACATGATAAGTTTGATAAAGGGAACTTATTTATATTTTTCTCGAAAATTATAGGCCATTAAAAAGGCAAGTTGTGATATATATGACATTTATTAAATTCCACTAAGCAAGATGAGTCATATTTATATGTTAAAGTGTGTTATGAATTGGGTTATTCTACTTTCTTCTTCCTCTTCCTTAAGTGGAATTTATGGATACCTTCCTTAAGTCTGGATGTATCTTTTTATCCATAATTTAGAAGCTAAGGTTATGTCATGATCAGTGGCTATTCCATACTTAGATAAGTATTACTATTCTACATGTTAAATTCTAAAAAAGTAATTTTACAAGAGGTCCATGAATAGTAATATGTAAGAATAAGGCTTTGTATGGGAGTTGTTAATGTTCGAATCGATGGTAAATTGTATACGAATGAGTCTTTTAATGATGTTCTTATGTTCTGAAAGTAATGGTTATTGCTGGTTCGAGATGGATATCCGGATATGGAGTTTTGAACTACCATTAGTGAGAATTAGGTGAATTCTATGCTGACTCTTGCATGTATACTGTTCATATTGTGAGTCATCTATAGGAAATTGATTGAACTCTGGATTTGAAGTCATGAAAAGTATAATATGTGATGATTGGTGTATGAGTATTGAAACAATAGAGTATGACTAAGTATATATATGTCTGAAATGTATGCTATGAGATGTTTGTGTTCTGACTGAGTGTAAGTTAGTGAAGTAAAAGGTTGAATTTAGGTTGTGTCAATGCATGAAAGGTCTATCAAGAGAGTCTATGTCGGTTCACCGCAGTGGTGTCTAATGGAGTCTGTTGGGACTGAAAACACAAATTCTAATATAAACTTTGAAGGAAAAGTCCATGGCCATGACACCGCTGAAAAAAGAACTAAGGAATGGTGATTACCCAATAGGGTTCTCTACGTGTCCCAAGACGATGATGGGTAAACCTCACATAATGTGAGTTTAGGCAAATCTATATTGTAAACTTGATAGCTAAGAATAGCCTTTGTAGTGAACTCCGAAAGAATAACCTTAGTGGAGAACCTTGAAAGAATAGCTTTAGTGGCAAACTCTAAAAGGAATGCCTTTGTGGCAAATTCCGAATAGATTACATTAGTGGCGTACTCTTTATGATTGTCTGTATGGTGTGTTCTGCTAAGTCTATGTAATTTGAACTGTCAAGAATATCTTGTAAGCTATGAATCTGAATGTCTGTCTCTATAGTAAGATATGAGTAAATTATAATAGTTCTATAATAAGTACGACCAACACAAGGTATTGATATGCTCTAGAATAAGAGTTGAATAAAGTCGTAAGGGTTCCATGAAAAAGAAATATATATATATATATATGTATGTTGAGAAGAGTATCTGTTTTAATGAAATATAAATATGGAAAGTAAAAAGGTGTTTCATATTCTTTTGAATATGAGTAAATTCTATTTTGAATTATAAAATTATGATATAGCATGATATGGTGCTCATCTAAATGTTATATACATTGAATTATCAGTATAGATGTACGTACAGAACTGGATCAGGGTACGTCTGAGTGTGGACCAATAGTATGAAATTCTATGTAAGTATCCACCATATATATATATATATATATCCATCCAAGATAATATCAGTGAACAATTGTTTGAGATAAGAGTATGGGTTAATGTATAAATTGTTGGATGTGGTTTCTATGGATATGTTCTGTTAAGTACGTATTATGGATTAAGAGATTTATGACATGATTGGAAGGTTCCTCAGTTAGCAAGATATGGAAGATTAAGTATGATAAGGGTATGACAACTAGCATATAAGGGAATGATAATACTGTTATGGTATTAGTCAAAGTAAATGGTGCAGAATATGGTTGACTCTTAGCCATTCATAAAAGATTGCAAAATATTTATACATGCATGGTTATAGTGAGTTCACTAAGTGCTATTATACTTGTAGGGTTTATTATTACTTTTCAGGTATGTTGAGGAGAAGCTTCACCTATAGGGACAACGCTAGGAGTACGTCAAGTTGGTGGCGGAGTTGGCTATTATGTATATAGTGGATTTGTGGCACAATCTTGAATACACCTTTTTAGTCTGTCTTAAAATAGTTTTTAACTTATAAAGATCTGTATCAAGTCTGATGTAATAAGTTATTTATTTTTATTTTAAATTTCCAAATGTTAAGTTTTTTTTTTTTTTGGAACTTCACATAACAGGTTTTTAAATATATGGGAAATAGCAAACTGTTTTTGTTAAATCTTTGTATCGTTTAGTAACACCCGGGATCTGAACCTGGTGAATCTGGTCAGGTTAGGGCGTTACAAAAAGAATCTGATGAGATAATTCATTGTTATATGTTGGCAAGTGTGAACAGTACTCTTTATAAGAAACTGAAGAGCTATGATTCTACCAAAGCGATGTTAGACAAACTAGAGGACATGTTTAGAGGGTAGGCTGCCTTGGCTTGACAGTTAACTATAACTAGTTTGATGAATGCCCAACAGAAGCTCGGTACTTTGGTCAAAAACCATATGATTACTTTTATGGGTTACTTTTTTTAGACCACGAATAAAGAGGCCAATTTGGACCAAAACACACAGATTGAAATGGTGTTCAAAAGCTTTGTCCAAGGACTTTGCAAGCTTCAGGCCCGCATAACCATGGAAATAAGAAATGGACACTTACACAACTCATGATTGAGTTACAATCCTATGAGTTGATGTTAAATGGAGGTCAACCAGTCTAAAAAGTAAAATCTTACATAGCAGTTGCTTCTCCCTCTAAAGAGAAATAAAAGCATGCTAAGAGAAACAAGAAAAAGTCTTCTAGGGCACCTAAAGTGGAAAAGAAAAGAACTAAAAAGCCTAAAAACTTATCCAAGTCTAAATGTTTCTTCTACAATAAGAAAAGGGAACTTCAAGGCCAACTACAAAGAGTAGAAGGGTTACCTAGCCACCAAGGGTAAATGTATGAAACTCTTTATAAAAGAAATTTGTTTAGTGGAAGATTCAATAGACTACTGGGTTATTGATTCATGAGCCACCAACCATGTGTGTGTTTTTCTACAAGGATTCAAGGAAACAAAAGATTTTAGAGATAATTTTGTCTCATTGTAGATCCAAGATGAAACAAATAAGGCAGCTAAAGGATTACTGACACTTCTCCAAGGAAGATATTACAATGATCAAGCTCACTTAGTGACAATACAACACTTGAAAGAATGAAAGAGATTATTACCTAAGTGTGTTTTGAAAAACAAAGAGAATATCAATGAAACGATTGGATTTTTGTACAATTGACTTTACAAACTTTTTTCTTGTCTTCAATATAAAGCTATTAACTTATATTTATGCCTTTTAACAACCTTGGAGTTGTTTGGAGATGTTGGGAGTAAATTAGAGCCATTGCAGCAATAAATTCGAGCATTAATTGTATAATGCAGGCAACTTTTATCGGTAAAAGTGGACTTATACTTGTAGAATTCTTTGAAAATGTGACTATTGAAGCCTAGTGTATTGATGGAAAAGTATTTGTAACGATAGAAGTTTGAGGGTTTCAAGGTTTATGACTTGTGCAGATGTTTGTATTGGTACTTGTATCAGTATAAGTGTCCCCAAATATCGGTACAATAATACAAATTTTGGAAGAGGGGCCCCAAAGTTGTAGAATTTTGAAGGAATACTTAGGGTTTTTTTTTTTTTTTTACTTACTTCTAAGATACAGTTGTTCACTTGTACCGGTAGAAGTATCCCAATTTGGTAAAAATGGTTTTGAATTAAGATTTTTTGAAGGCATTTTATAATTTACACCATCTTATGAATTTGTAAAAACTTGAAAATAATTTTATGAGATTATCAATTGATTTCAAATTTGAGATTTTATTATTTTATTTTGTTATATTAAAACATTTAAAAAATCAAGGCTAACAACGACCATTTTGGGTATGTGATTTCTCTAATAAAGTTGGTTGCAAGTAGCTCCTACACTTTTTCTTTCACTACTACAATCTTATCAAGGTAAGCTTCTTAGTTTTCTAGTGTATGACCTTGGTGTTGGTCAACCTTTAGCGAGTTCTCCATTACACTGGGATATACTCCTTGCATATCTACCCCAATCTAAGAAGAGACATATACATGTATTAATGTTTTTATTTATTTATTATGCCTTGTGTTACCTTGGAATGGTGGTAGAAATCTATGGTACCTTGTCTTCCTTTCCTGATTAGAGATAGATGCTTTCAATTTCCCTTGTCAGCTTTGCGTTGAATTGGCTAATTTCTCCATAGACATTCAAGCTTTCTAGAAACAAAAGTTGACTTCTCAATATTCTTATTACTTTATCCAGCTAAAGTAAAATGTACATAAAAAAGTTCTATTACATTGAAAGAGCAATAAATTTTTGCTTGTGTAAGTAAACAAGCTGTAAAAAACAACTCAATGATAACTTGGGACCTGTCTAAAGCTGCTTAGTCCTTGGCTAACTTTATCCAGTCAAAAAGTTGTCAGATCAAATACAGGTCGCCTGGTACAAAAACATACTTCATCCAGATAACATCATAGACAAATGCATGTTGTTGTATTTCATCCGAATTTCTTATATGCTGCTGTTTGTGGCCACGTTTTACCATTCCTCCTTGGCTACAAGACAGCAGACTCCAACTTCCTTCTTTAAATACTCGAACCTTGTGGCATTTAATGGTTTGGTCAAAATGTCTGCCAATTGAACCTCTAAGCAGCAATTAACCAAGTTGATTTCCTTTGACAACTCTACCTCCCTCATAGAATGGTATTTGATCTTGAAGTGTTTAGTTTTACCATGAAACACAGGATTCTTGGCAATTACAACAGCTGACTGATTGCCAACTTTGATCTCTGTTGCTTCCACTTGATCAGCATTCAAATCACTTAAAAGTTTCCTAAGCCAAATGGCTTGATTAACAGCAGTAGTAGCTGCAATATACTCTGCCTCTACAGTGGATTGAGCTACTGTCTGTTGCTTCTTAGAACTCCAGCTAAAAACTCTTTAACCTAGAGTGAAGAAGTAGCCTGATGTGTTCTTCATATCGTCAATTGAACCAGCCCAATCATTGTTAGAATAGCTAACCAGCTTCCATTCTTCAACCCTTTCAAACTTCACACCATATCCTAAGGTTCCTTTAACATACCTTAAGACTCTTTTAGCAGCCTTAAAATGAGCTATATTGCAGAAATACATGAATCTCGATAGAAGGCTAACATCATACATGATGTCTAGTCTTGTTGCTATCAAGTAAAGTAGGCAACCAAGCAAACTTCTGTAGCTCTTCTCATCCAGACGATTATGATCACTATTGCTTGAGATTTTTTCTCCTAGTGCTTTAGGAGTGTTAGCAGGTTTGCAGTTTGCTATGCAAAATTTACTTAGAACCTTCAATGCAAAAGCTTGTTGGCTTATAAAAATACCCTACTCATTCTGATTCACTTCCATGCCAAGGAACTAGGTCATCAAACCTAAATCAGTCATCTCAAAAACATTTTGCATATGCTTCTTGAATTTTTCAATCAGCTCACTCCTGCAACCAGTAACCAATAAGTCATCCACATAAAGTGAGACAATCAACAAAGTTTCTTTTTTAACCTTCTTCACATAGAAAGTAGGCTCACTGATGCTCTTCTCGAATCCCAGCCTTGACAGGTATGCATCAATCCTGTCATACCAGGCCCTTGGAGCCTGTTTTAGGCCATACAAAGCCTTCTTGAGGTTGTAGACTTTGTGTTCTTCACCAGTAACCTTAAATTTATCAAGTTGTTCAACAAAGATTTCTTCCTTGAGAAGTCCATTCAAAAAAGCTGATTTAACATCCAGCTAATGTACTTTCCATTGCTTTTGAGCAGATAAGGCAAGAAATAGCCTTATGGTGTCTAACCTTGCAACAGGTGCAAAGGTTTCAAAGAAATCGATTCTATGTTGCTGATTGTACCCTTTCGCAACCAGTCTAGCCTTGTGTTTGTTCAGTGACCCATCTGCATTGTTTTTGGTCTTGAACACCCATTTTACACCAATAACTTTTCTATTTGCTGGTCTATCAACCAGCTCCCATGTGTCATTCTTGTGTATCATCCTCAATTCAACTTCCATAGCTTTTTTCCAACACCACTCCCTTATAGCCTCATCAAAGCAGGAAGGCTCAACAATGGTTATATCACACCTCTCGTAGATGCCCATTAAGGTTTTAGTGCCTCTGACTGGTGCATCATCAAAATCATCTTCAGCTTCAGCTTCAAATTCAACTTGTTGCAGATCAGGATCATGCTGGTCTTGCTCAAACAAGCTTGCATATGTTCCATCCCATTTCCAATAGCTTCCTTCATTGAACTTCACATCTTTGCTTACAACAATCTTCTTAGTAGATGGATCGAAGACCCTATACCCTTTTTTTTTTCATTGCTGTAGCCAACAAAGACTCCCGGGATGGATCTCTTTTCTAGCTTGGTCCTCTTTTCAGCTGACATCAATGTATAGCACAAACAACCAAACACTTTCATGTGTGAGACAGTTGGTCTTTGTCCAAACTAGGCTTCAAAAGGTGTTTTGCCTTTGACTGCATTAGTTGGAAGCCTATTTAGCAAATACACAGAGGTATTTACTACCTCATCCCAAAAATTGTTAGGCATCTTGGCTTCAAACAGTAGGCACCTGGCCATATTGAGAACAATCCTGTTCTTTCTCTCACAAACACCATTCTGATGTGGTGTGTAGATGGTAGTTAATTGATGCTGAATTCCAGCTTGTTCACAAATCTTTTGAAGCCTTTGAGACACATACTCAGTCCCATTGTCAGACCTCAATATCTTCAGCTTACAATTTGCTTGATTTTCATCCAATGCCTTAAATTTGCAGAAGAAATCAGCCACATTTGACTTTTGTTTCAAGAAATTCACCCAGCAAAATCTGGTACAATCATCAATAAACAACACAAAATACTTGCTACCATTTTAAGAAGAGGTCTTCATAGGTTCACAAATGTCTGTATGGACCAGTTGGAGCCTCTTTTGAGCTCTTCAAGCTTTGTTGATAAGAAAAAGTAGTCTGGTCTGCTTGCCAAGTTGACAAACCTCACACACATCATTCTTGTGCTCGATCTTGGACATGTCTTCAGCAAATTAGTGACTTATAGTTCACATGCCCCATTTTCTTGTGCCACAAACATGATTCATCAGCTAGAGTAGTATGTACCTTAGCTTGCAACTGATTCACATATAAAATGAAGGATTTGTCATACATAGCTACTGTCACTAGCTCCTGACCAAAAAAGTCCTTGATCATACAAGTTTTTTCCTTCAAAAATAAGAGAGTAACCCGTCTCCAACAACTGACCAACACTAAGTAGATTCTAGTCAATATCAAGTACAAAAAGAACTTCTGAAATGGTTTTGTTACCTAATTGAGTGCAAATCACAGCCTTTCCCTTGCCTTTGGCCTCTAAGAGCTCACCATTGTCAATTCTGACTTTGGATACAAAGCTGGTGTCTAGCTCCCTGAACATGCCTTTGTCTGAAGCCATGTGATGAGTGCAGTCACTATCAATCAGCCAATTCTTCCTGAATTTACTCAAGCTTGCAAAGAAAGAGGCAGTAAAGACTTGCTCCTCCTGAGCTTGGACATCCTCAGCAGCTTGAGCTTGATTCTGCTGCTGTGATTGTGCTTTAGCCTTGTTCTTGCAAACTTTTTCAATGTGACCAAATTGTTTGCAGCTTCTACATTGAATGTCAGGCATGTACCAGTAATATTTTTCCAAGTGAGTGGACTTCTTACAGTGAGTACATGTTGGAAACTTCTTTTTTGCAGCATTATTCTTCCCTCTCTATTTCTTTTCTAGCCAAGGCTTCTTGCCCTTGTAACTTGAGCTTGAGCTTGAGCTCTCTCTGCTTCTGGCCTGAAAGGCTCCCTCAAGATGCTTCTCCATTCTGTTTGCTCTTCTTTTCTCTTGTGCATAGAGAGCATTTATCAGCTCTGTCAAGGGTATAACTGATAGGTCCCTCGAGTCTTCGAAAGAAGAAATTTTTGATTCATACTTCTCTGGTAGAGTAGTAATGACTTTTTCAACTATTCTCTTGTCACTAAACTCTTCTCCAAGCAGTCTTATGTTGTTGACTGTGGCCATAATTCTGTCAGCATACTGCTTGATGGTTTCAGCCTCTTTCATCCTTAGATTCTTGAAGTCCCTTCTCAAGTTTATCAATTGCTGTTGCCTGGTCTTGTTTGACCCTTGAAACTCTTCCTTGAGTCTGTCCTAGGCCTGCTTTGGAGAGTTACAAGCCTTATCCTTGTGAAAATAACATCTAAAACTCCATTTTGAAGGCATGACATAACCTTATACTTTTTGGCAGTGTCCTCATTATGCTGCCTGATTTGAGCTATGGTTGGATTAGCTCTCAAAGGTGGTGGCTTTGTGTCAGCAAGAACAACATTCCACAGATCATGAGCTTGCAGATATGTCTTCATTTTCACAGCCCAGATGTTGTAGTTTTCACCAGCAAAAATAGGTGGAGGAGGTGGTGAAAAGCTCATCTTTGCAGCAACCAAACAAACCAACAAAAAATAGCTTCTGCTTCTTTTCTTTCAAACACGAGTCACTTACAAACAAAGAACAACCAAGGTCTTCAAAGACAACAGGCTCTTGATACCATTTGTTGAGTTTTTAATCACAAAACAAGAACAAAAGAACTAAAATTTGTGTTGAAAGACAAAAACAGAAGCAAAATAGATGTTGAAGAAGAAACAAAAGTTGACTTCTCAATATTCTCATTACTTCATCTAGCTAAAATAAAATGTACATAAAAAAGTTCTATTCCATTGAAAGAGTAATAATTTTTTGCTTGTGCAAGTAAAAAAGCTGTAAAAAAAACAACTCAATGATAACTTAGGACCTGTTTAAAGCTGCTTAGTCCTTGACTAACTTTATCTAGTCAAAAAGTTTTCAGATCAAATACAGGTCGCCTGGTACAAAAACGTACTTCATCCGGATAACATCATAGACAAATGCATGCTGCTGTATTTCATCCAGATTTCTTACATACTGCTGTTTGTGGCCACCTTTTAACAAAAATTCATTTCTTCGCCTTAATGGTTGTTTTCTGAGCTAGGAATACTCGGAGAACAATTACTTCTTTATATTGACCCCTTGACAAGATTTCTTTCACTAACCCTTCGGGTAATTCTTTCTAAGTTTTTCGGTCCTTCTTGTCATTATTTATTAGTTTGTCTCAACCAAAGCTAGAAGTGTTTACATAGTGGTATTTTTCTTATATAAAGAGTATAATTTATTAGGCTAGTGCTTTGTTGGCACATACTTCAAATGCTCGTGGGTCACTTCGACCAAAAATGCTTAAATCACCGAATAATTTGTCAGGCCCTTAATTCCTTTATTGGCAACATTGAATGGTTTGGATGTATTCTCATAAGATTTTACATTCTTCCTATTTGGTGTTGAAGAACATGATCAAGTTCTTTTTTATGGTAATATTGGTGGAGCGGTGACCATTAAACTATCGAGCTAGCTTATCAAAGTTGTTAATAGATCTGGCTAGGAGTGCTAGGTACCAACTCCTAGTGTGGTTTTACAATGTTATAGAGAAAAACTTGCATTTTAAAGGTATAAGAGACTCTCATATTCCTCATGTAACTGCTATATTGATATAAGTAGTCTATCATGTCTTCTGTTCTATAATAAGTTTCCTTTGGAAGCTTAAAGGAATCTTGGATTGACTTCATTGTGACCTACATGATTAAAAGATTGTAGGCGTATTGAAAGGATGAAATCTCTTCAGGCTTCATTAATACCATTAAGAGATCCATTTCTCTTCTCAAAGATTCCATCTATTGCTCAAGCAAGGAGCTCGTTGACATTGTTTCTACCCCTATTAGGCCACGCCCTAAGCCCCTTCACCCTTCTTGTGAGGTGCTCTCTTCGCCTATTTGCTAATAATGCCATTTCTTCATGCCTTGGTGTCATATTCACCATTTTTTAATAGCCTCTTTTTGCCTTGAGCTCGTAAATAATTTGTTCATTTTGTTGTATGATCTCCTATTGCCGATTGTATTTCCCTAGAAAAAGCCTAAGTTGTTCTTGAAGCTTCTTATCTTGATGTACCATCGAAGTGTTGTTTTGACAAGTTATTAACCTCTTGGTGTTGTGGTTGGCGGTGTGCCTCCCGCGAGATTTGGTTGATTAAGATACTCTTGATAGTACCAAGATGGTTCTTCTCACTAATGTTCCTAATGGTTGTTTCCTTGGCCATTTGGTTGGTTGTGTTGGTTATGACTTGGATAACCCTGATACTATGTCCAAGGATATTGCTGGTAATACTCTTCTTTTGTCGTATTGATCACCTTTATATCCATGCTAGTCATAATATCAGTCCTAGTAGTACTAATCTTCTTGCTCATAGTTAGCTTCGTCAACTCGTGTTCTTGGCATGCTTTAAGCTAGTTGAGCCGTAGATTATTGTTTAGTATTTCCCACATGCGGTGCCAATTGTTATAACACTAAGGTTACACATTCTCTTTGGCATTACGATAAAGGTGGTTCACACCGTATGGGGTGTGGAGATTTGCTTGGTTGAGGGCAATTCACACTGTGAATGGTGCCGGAAGTCGCTTGGTTGGGTTGGGTGGTTGGAGAAGGTTGAAGCAATATTAAAGTTGAGTTTTAGTATTTCGTACTTATCCTTCGGTCTTGGAAAAGGTGGTAATTATAGATGTAGATAAGTTTGGAGTGGGCTCCCATCTCATGATGACTTTCTTTTAGGCTTGGTTTAAGGTGTGGGTTGGATACAACCTTCTTGGGGGTTGATGAGCCTAAATAATTGGGATCATTAAATGAGATAAGATTTAATGTGATGGTTGTGTTGGAAAAATAAAATTTTTGGAAAGTTTGAGGCATATTCTCGATTGGTAAAGGTGGAGAGTTAAATCATGAAATTATGGTTTTATATTCCACTCCATGAGACATTTACAACGATATATCATATGCTCAAAATAGTTGAGCGATGAACGAGAAATTGATGCTCAAAGTAAGCTACTTGTGAATTACGTTGAGGAAAATGAAAAGCATTAGTCTCACATTGATTGGGAATCAAGTGTGGAACTTGTATATATATGTAAACCAACTTGATGGTTATTGAATAATTAAACTAATGCTCTCCCTTGTGCACAGGGCGGTGCGAACCCAAATCCACCGGGGTTGGGGGCGCACCCGCATGCAAAATGTCCGAACCGGTCGGGCCTTTCTATGCCTGCGGATATTTTGGTCCAATACGTAATTTTTTTCCTCAATAGATATTATACAGAATCTATTTTAAAAGGACAAATATCTCTATTTGATTTGATTCCAATCAAATTGATTTGATTTTATTCAAAATGATTTAAAGGCTCCTTTAATGCAGATTTGTATCTTTATTTATGGAAATTTCCAAAATTCCTCCATATTGAATGCCTATAAAAGCCTAAAGAATATTGCAGAATTCTTTACAGCCACAACGAATTTATTTTACTATCAATTTTTTTTCTTTTTCCTCTCCAAATTTTCAAATGTTTCAGTGATAGAAGAAGGCAAGATTTGTTCATTGATCACTGCAAATGTACTACTACCACGATCATTTTTGTTGTTGTATCCTGGGAGACATTCGACCAACGTTTCTCCAAGTACCATAGGAGCGGCCAAATCTATCTTAAGGAAATTGTGAAAACAAGCCTCAAGATCTAGTAAAACTCGATTCCCTTATTCCATTTTTGGTTTTTCAAAATTCTTGTTTATTTAATTGTTTTCAAATATGAAGTTTTAAATAAATATAAATATTATTTAATTTATTTTGTTTTAAATCTGGTATTTTACATGAATATAAATATTTGTTTATATTATTTTTTCAGAACTTATATTTAATATAAATATTTGTATTTATATTTGTTCACTAACTTATTTTGTCCAATAGGTTGTTTTTGAAGGTGTTCCAACGATGGTTCCTAGTAACTATAAGGGAAGGCATAAGGGATGTTCTAGCATAAAGGTGCAACAAATAGTATATATAATTTTATTACATTATATTCTAGTATTTTTGTTTTTCTTTCTCATTGAAAAGTGTCATGTGACACAAGATTATTAGAAAAGAAAAAGGATATGTGAGAGCTCGTTAGGAGATTATTAAAAAAATATATATATGAGAGAGGTTAGGAGGGGACGTTAGTATCAATTAAGTCGAGTATAAATAATGTTGAGAATTGAATTAAGTTGAAGGTTTGGATTGAGAACTGACTGGTATATTTGAATAAAGAAATTAAATTAATTTTTATATAAATCATTTGAAATCAATAAAAATTATAATTGAATAGATTTATAAAGTTTTAATTAATTATTTTAAATTGATGATTAAATTAATTAAATTGAAAATAAGTAGTTTGAGGGATTCGATTTCCTATCCATTTTTAGAACATTGGTATACCCAACTACCTAATTCGTGGCCTTGTTTGACAAAAAGCAGAATAAAAGCAATGGTCAGTCTATGAAGTAAAGACCTGGGAAGAAGGATATCTTCCTGAATATTAAACACTCCTTTCCCAATTTCTGTGATGAGTCATTAGCCAACACAAAATAGTTAATTGAATGATTAGTAATTTATTTTTCCAACTTTTTTGCTATAGATGTGTGTGGTAAAGACACCTGGGGGGCGGCTAAAACTTTAATAATGATAAAATGGAGTTTATATCAATCATCATTCATCATCCTTATCCTAAAGTTAAAAAGCTGAATGAATTTGACAACTCTTTTTTCATTTTTTTAACATAAAAGAAAAAGCAAAAGAAAGCTACAAAATCTGCCTGTTACTCTAATTAATTGAAAAAAAAGATTCCATAATCGGACATTGGTATCTTATGTTTTGATTTCATCATTTTAGATTGATATATAACTGCTTAAAAAACATTAAAAGAAAATGAAAATATGTACTTAGCAACTAAGCTTACATTTACATTAATCAAATGTGATATATTTAATCGAATAATATATAGTAATGTTAATATGTCAATTTTACATATTTGTAGCTTCTATGTTGGGTGGATGTCCCTAAGGATGTTATTATCAAAGGTCACACACACACACACATATATATATATATATATCATGTTTTTGCTCAATCAATTACAGACAACCTTAAAATTTTTTAACTATAACCTTTACTTCACGACCAAGATTTCCCAAAATTATCTCTCCTCTTTCTACCTTAGGGTTTATATATATGTATGGGCAGTTGGCTTTCCATTGTAATATAAATCTGGATATAGGCATTTTGTCAGATACCCGTATAGTACTTCAATTTCTATTTATTTATTTATTCATGTATCAGAAAGATATATCCTGTATGTTAATAATAGAATGCCTATTGGACATAAATATAGATGAAAATGAAAGATTGAAATAACATAAAATGAGAAAACAAGTAATTCAAGCAGTGGTAGAACACAAAACAAGTTCAGGTTGCATGCAATTCATTCTTCAACAAGCATGTTTCATAACTTGATAGATTACATTATTTTTCTGCACTGATATCCATCTAAATTCTACCATGGATTTAATTATTATATCTATATAAAGATTAAAACCAGTGAGGGAGGGGTTATGAATGTATAAATGATGAACAAGAAACTATGTCATTCACAAGTCATAAAGATCATATAAAGTGAAAAGAGAAATTAAAAACCTGTTCGGTTGCTAAAAAGACAATAGTGTTTCAAAGAAGAAAAGTCGCGGAAATCTTAGATGAAGTCAAGAATCCAAATCTTATTCATATGATATCCTCCATTTTCTCAGCAACCAAACACGATCAAGAACAGCCAAAAAAAAAAAAAAAAAGAAAACCCAGAGAGAGGAGGATAAGCCAAGCATTAGACTTGCCTAGAGGTTAATATATCCTCGAAGCCAAGATCATCGTCTTGATAATTTGCTCCAATTATTTAAGCCCATGGCTCGTATGCAAAACCATTCTTGGACTGTGCAATGATATTACCGTTGAAGACCTGGCCTTGAAATCTTCCCTCAATTCCGCAAGTAATTCCATGCTCATCATCTCCCTCTCCTCCATCCAACATGTACCAATTGAAACCCTAAAAGACCCCAAAATGAAAAAGAAGATATCAAAAGCTAGGTAGAGAATAGGATGAGATACTCGAGAGCCAAACATAGACTAATATGCATATATAAAATTTATTTTTATATAAATATTGATAAAGGTATATGGGAATAACTTGTCTAAAAATTTAACTCGAGATTTTATAAATATCTATAATTAATGAATTTTATGATAACAACACATTAACATTAAAACATAAAAGTTTAAAAGTTTTTTTTACAAAAAAACAAAAATACTAATGCTAGCAACCTCATAATTAATTAGTGATAAAAGTATTATATTATGAGATATTAAAATTAAGGTTGACACAATCTTTATACCTTAATTATAAAAAAAATAATAACAAATACATGTAATCACATTGTTGTTAATGTGTGGCATGATTTCTTATTCATATATAAATCTATACATTCATCGTACATTATATATATAATAGAGGAGGGAGGAAAAGTAATAATTTTCATAGTTCTTGGTATGTTGGAGGGACGAAACAATAGTTAAAAAGGAATAAAATATTTTAGATGGAAAAGGAAGAGAAAAGGTCCACTTACATGTGAGGGCCTACTTCACATGTTTGTATAAATGGGTTGTTATATTAAAAACAAAACTGCTTAAATTAAAGAGACTCTGTTTTAAGTGGGAATCTATGGTGAACCAGCTAATTGTAGGGTCCATTCATTCCAAAAAAATGGAGGGATGTTGTAATTTGCTAATAGGCCAGTTTAAGATGATTTAAAAAAAGGAGGAAAGTTTAAGATTAAAATGTGAGGATGTTACCAACAATGCTGCAAATAGATGTATATTCATCCATAATTCAACTTTATTTTTAATTTAGCAATATATTTAAAAGGAGCAAAGGATATGATTGACCAAAAGCAATTAAAAGGTGATTCAAACTTTATTTTTTAATATCATCCAATTATTATTAGACAAGTAATTACCAATAATTAGCTTGTTAACCAAACCACCAAACTCCATAAAAAACAATATAATATATAGTTAGTGCAAATAATGATAACTAAACCTATATTCATAATCATTTCTTCTTCTTTTTCATACCCTCAACTCAAAGATTATTATGTCTGTTTTTTAATATAAAAAAAGAGATTTTATTTATTAATCTTTATTACCGAGCCAAAAAAAATATAAAATTTTAATTGATAAATATTTTTTAAAAATTTTTAATTATTGATAAAATAATATATATATATACATAACATTTCATACATCATCTGTCAACTTTTTTGAAATTCATTAACAGATTGAAAGTGTGGCAAGTGTCACATTTATTTATGTAATTAATTTTTTATTATTTGTGAAATTTTAAAAACTCCGAGTAAAAAATTTAACAATATTATAAAATAAAATTTTTATTTATTAAAATTAAAAGACTTAAACACCCCTCTATATATTTTGTTATCATTTTATTATAGTATAGATGGATGAACAAAACATTATAATTAAACCACTCAATCATTTATTAATTATAAAATAAAATAATTATTCTCGTACATGTTGGATCAAGGTTTCCACCAACCAAGATTTGTCTTCAAACCCAATTTTTATTTATAGGTTTGTTATTATTTTATAACACAAACCTTTTAACACAGCTAAACAATTATAATTTACAAAATCCATAAGGTTTTAATTAAGAAAAGGAGTATATTTTTTTATAGAAAAGCATTTTTCATGGCCTCATCTAAGGTGTATTTTTATCTTAGAATAAATTACATTAGTAATCATTCAATTATTAATAATTTTTTTATCACCTAACTATAAAAAGTTACAAAATAGTTACCTAACTATTTAATTTTGTCTTTTTTATTTATCATTAGTTGACTAAAGGTTGCAACTTTTAAAATTGACACAATAGCAACAGTAACCCTCAAAATTTATAAATTATATCAATTTAGTCTTGATTCTAAAAAAATTAAACCCTCAATGTTTACACGTGTAACAATTTTTCTTTCTTTGTGACATTGAGGACTAATTTTAAAAAAAATGAGAAAAGCTGATAATTATTATCTTTGATTTTTAGGTGTTTCCATTTTTTGTATATTTTCAATCAAATTTAGTTGATAATTTTTTTTCCTTTTTAGGTGAAAGGGTTACAATGAAAAGCAAAACTGCAAAAAAGACAAGCTACACAATATGTAAATATTTATGGTTAGATTTTATTAGAATCAAGACTAAATTGTCACAATATATAAATTTTGAGGGTTAAAGTTGCTATTATGTCCATTTTAAAAGTTGTCACCATTAGCCCTCTTGTGACAAAAAAGATAAAATTGAATAGTTGGGTGACAATTTTGTAACTTTTCATAGTTGGGTGATCAAAAAATAAATTTACTAATAATTAAGTGACCATTTTGTAACTTTTCATAATTGAGTGATAAAAAAATAAACACTAATAGTTAGGTGACGATTAGTGTAGTTTACTTTAAGTATGACATATTAAGAAAATACACCATTGGTTTCGCGACACATTGTTTTCTCATGTTTATTAATTTATGGCTTAATATATAGGTTAACCTCTGAATTTAACAAATTTTCTCGCATTGGCCGCTAAAATTGTTTTGGATCATATTGATTCCTAAGATTGGCATATGTTACATAGATTGATCCCTCCATTAACTCTGTTTATTTTTTTAAAAATTTCTTGTCGTGGAAAAGCATTGGGCTGACACATTGAGAAATAAGGGGGTTGGATTCATTTTTAACCATTCTTAAAAAAATTTAAAAAACCTTAAAATTTTAAAAAATTTAAATTTTGTCAAAAAATATAAGAAATATATAAATTATAAAATTTCAAAAAAAAAAGAATATATATAAATTTAAAATAAAAATAAAAAGAATATATAAAATGAAAATAAAAAAAGAGAATATATATTTAAAATAAAAATAAAAAATTTAGATAAAATTTCAAAAAATTCAAAACAAAATTAAATATGTTTAAAAATAAAAAATAAATTTGGTTAAATTTTTAGTAAATTCCAAGGAATTGTAAAAATATAAAATTAAAAAATTAAAGAAAAAAATGATCTATTGACATTGGTCAATACGCTGTCAATGTCGGTCAATGTTGGTCAAGCCTAGTTAACTTTGGTCAACACTCAATCAATTTTTCATTATTTTTTTTCTTTTTGTTTCATTTTTTTCTAAATTTCTAAAAAAAATGATTATTATTTTTGTATATTTTAAATTTTATTTGTTATATATTTTTAGATTTTAAAAATATAATTTTTTTTTATGTTTTTAAAAGTTAGAATATTTATAGAGTAAGCTTTTAAATGTTAAATTTTAACTTTATTTTTTTATTTTTTATATATTCAATTTATTAAATTTTTATAATTTATAATATTCTTAAATTTTAAAATATTTATGATTATTTTTTTTTTCAAAATTTTAAGGTTTTATTTTAATTTTTTAAGGAATGATTAAAGATGAATCCATGTGTCGTCCTCTTATTTCTTCACATGTTGCTCCCATACTTGTCAACATCAGCAAATTATTCAAAAATAAAATTATGTTAGTGTAGGGACAAATCTGTGTAACGGATGCCAACCTTAGGGACCAATATGATCCAAAAAAAATTAAAGGCCAATTTGAGAAAAATTGTCAAGTTTAAGTACCAACCTATATATTAGGTTTAAAAAACTAACAATGTTAACCATAGAAATCTATTTGTATAACATATGCCAACCTTAGGGATCAATGTAATCGGACAAAAATTTAGGAGCTAATTTAAGAAAAATTGCTAAGTTTAGGGTTAAATAACCTTTATTTATTTATTTTAAAATTGATTAGATGTTTTCATTATATCTTGCCATTTTACTTATTTCTTCGCTATAAAAAGAATCGAAGTTTTAGTTTTTAGAAAATATTCTAATCATTTTACATTACTCTTAGTATGAGGCTGTGGATTCTTGTTTGGGTGGAGCTAAAAAAAAATTGATTTGTTGAAATCAATTTCTTTTTTAAAAAGGTCATATAAATTAATATTTAATATTAGTATCAGATAAATCAAGCTATAATATAGTTAAATGTAATATTATCATAAAATTATCAAAATAATAATCAATAGATCAAATAAATCTCATTAACTATTTTTTTTTTCGTAATTCTCCATATCATTTTCCCGAAATCGTTAAATTATTTATATTCTAAATGTTGTTAAAAATACTAAATAAATAACTTTTAATAATTCTATACAAAAATTCAGTATTTAATATTTCAACATTTAATTTGTAAATAAATTCATTATGACAAATTACATAAATTGAGATGCAATATAAAAGTAAGCTAAATATTTATAAAGAATCCAATATAAAACAAGTGATTTTATTTCACAAAATAAAAACCTCTTAATTTGGAGAAATAAAATAAAATTGTAATGGATTGCTATCATGTGAGAATGCAATATAGTTGTAATAGAATAGAATGAGTAGTTTGGTTGGATTAAATGGACATGTGACAATGAAAGAAAGAAAGTATTGTAGAGGGTAAAATTACATCATAAACCCTCAATTTTTTTATATAATTTTTAATTATGTTCATCAAGTTATACTTTCATAATAATTCCATCCAATTTGATTATATTTAATAATTGAATTTACAATTTTACATAATAAGTCATTATTAATTTTAAAGTTTATCACTATTTTGACAAATTAAATACACTATTAACATTGAAATAGATATTTAAAAATATAAATAATGTTACAATACATTATATAGTGGTCACGATATTTAAATTTAATTAACAATCTAGATTAACTAATTAATAATTAAGATTAAGTTAGAAAATATATAACAAAAATAGAATTTCACACAATTATCATGTTTATTTTAAAAAAATTCACACAATATGTAAAAAATAATTTCAAAATATTGTTTATTTTGTAATGACCTAATAGTCGGGTAATTGGAAAGTGCATTTTCAGGTCATCATTTTAGTAAAATGAATTCGTAAATATTTATTAAAAATATTTACGAAGTCAGTAGAGTGATTAATTAGATTTTGGCTTGGTGAATTAGCTTGAATTAAGGTTAATTTAGTGTGAGGACTAGATTGAATATAGAGTAAAAGTTGAATTATAGAATCAAGAAAAGTTGAAGGACTAAATTAGCAATGAAGCCATAAGAGCCAAATGTATGGTAAAAATTAAATACGTGTGTAATAAATATTATACATACATTTGTAAAACATGTATGTATTTACTTATTATTTAAGTTAATAATAATTATTACTAAAATATAATATAATAATATAATAAAACATAACATAAAATAAATGAAATAAAGATAGAAAAAGAGAAAGTAAAGAGACGAAACAGAGAAGAACACTAGAGAAAAAGAGAAAAGAAAGAA
Organism: Gossypium bickii; assembly: GCA_025503065.1. Classification (NCBI taxonomy): domain Eukaryota; kingdom Viridiplantae; phylum Streptophyta; class Magnoliopsida; order Malvales; family Malvaceae; genus Gossypium; species Gossypium bickii. The sequence goes on along the minus strand of CP106711.1, from coordinate 112,841,547 downwards.
AGAAAGGGGGAATAGGGATTTTAAGGTTTCAAACTTAAGTGGTAAGTCAATTTAATCTATTTTCTTGTAATTTTGATTTATTAGAATCTTAGAACAAAATACTACTTGATATAAGTGAAAATTTTGAAAGTTAGTTGATTTTTAGATGTGGTTTATGTTGAATTAATTGAAGAATTAGGGTTTGAATTGATAAAATTTTAAGTTAGAATTGAGAAAAAGATTAAATTGCAAAACAAATCATAAGTTTTATGTAGTAGAGACTAAATTGAAAGAATTTTGAAATTAGGGTTTTATGGTGAAATTAGGGAGTTGAAATTAGATTAAAGTGGAAATTGAATTGAGATATGGAATTAGTTTTGTAAGAAAATAGTTAGTTTGATTTAAGGACTAAATTGGAATTAAAGCAAAAGTTGTATATAAATTGAAATATTCAATGTTAAATTGTAGAATATTGATAAATTTTAATTGTTTCGATTTCCGTAACTAACGTTGAGCTGGAGACGTCGGCTAAAAAAGGAAAGGAAAAAGTCAACGAAGATTAGCTCGGAAAATACGGTTTGTATTTCTATAATCCGAATTTAATATTTATTTATTATATTTATTAATGATATGTATGGTAAGTGAAAATTTAGGTAAGTGTTCATATTGTGATATTTGAATTGGAATTGTGAATATGTATGGATTACTGAATTGAAATGTATATTGATTGACAATTGAAAGTGAATTGAATACCCTATTAACAATGTCGGGCTAAGTCAGAATAGTTGGCATGCAATAGGATTGGAAATGTTCAGGGATACTTCGACTGCGAGTCGATGAGGCACTATGTGTCGTATTATTATTGCTTCAGATAAATCCGATGAGGTACTGAGTACTGTATTATTTTACTTCGGCATGGCCGATGAGGCATTGAGTGCTGTATTGGTGTGTTTGGGTTGGATCCGCGTATCTGTCGGAGTCCGAGTTGTGTTAATAGGGATATATGTGAATGAATTGATCAAATGATTGACATTGAATAAAATTGAATTCGAAATGGATATTGATATTGAAATTGAAATTGAGAAATTTATTGTGAAATGCTATTGAATAGCAATTATGAGATTGAAATAGAGGATATGATGAGTTTATGAAATTGATTATTTATTGAATGATTTTTATTATGTATGATTATGTATATAAACATTATAAATTTTTGATTAATAAGTATTCGGATTATAGAAATACCACTGAGTTTATACTCAGCATACGGTTGTTTCCGTGCGCAGGTTAGGTAAAGTTTGATCGTTGAATCAGAATCCAAAGCCAATCCTGAACTCAAATCACGTGGTGAAGTATTTTCTCTTTTGAGAATGGCATATACCTAGGTTGTCTTTTGATGTCATTTTGAGATGTGAATATTAATAGTGTGTAAGATGATATTGGTTGATTTATATATATAAACATATGTCTTATAATATAGCCATTTATATGGTTTTAGTTTGAATTGGTTGAATGATATTTAAGTGAATTGATTAGATAATTTATGTTAGATATCTATGAACATGCATGAGCTAGATCTTTATATTAATAGTTTTGACATGTTTTAGATGTATTTAATGATGTTTTGGACTGGTTGAAAGATTGGATTTTGAGTTACTTGTCGTTCAAGATTTGCAGGGTTGGTAAACTTGTATAAGGCTCATTTTGAGTCCACACGGCCTGGAACACGGGCGTGTGGCCAAACCGTATGAGACACACAACTTACACATGGGCGTGTGGTTATGCCGCGAGTCCCCTGCACCATAAAAATACAAAACAGAATGCTCAGGAAATTGCACAGGGGCAGAGACACAAGCGTGTGTTTTAGCCGTGTTAGGCACACGGGCTCTGCACACGAGTGTGTGGTTGGCTGTGCGGCCTAAATCAGAGAGTTACATGGGTAGGACACGGTCTGAAGCACGGGCGTGTCCCTGAACTACACAGGTGTGTGAGCCCTGCACCAAGGAAAATTTTTGAAATTTCGCGAAAAATTCTCTAAGTTTTTAGTTAAGTCTCGATTAGTTCCGAACATGTAACACCCCTAAACCCGACCTAGAAGTTAGTCCTGAATCCGGTGTGTCACATTGAAGTGTTTTTGCGAAAACCTTATTTTCATTGAAAACCACTCTAGAGAAAAGTTAAGTAAAATCCAGTTTGCTTTCAAAACGAGGTGTAGCCAAAAACCATTTCCTTGTTCTATGTAAAAATTTCCTTTGACAGCGGAAGCTCGTTCTTAAAACACAATTATTTTCAAAAAAACTTGAAATATGCTTAAAAGAAATAAATCCAGGTTCCGTTTCAAAATTACAATACATAGCGGAAGTAATGGAATAACAACTAGAAGGAACCCTTATTACAATTCGAAATAAAATAACTTAAAATCTAAAATTTAGATATTACGAAAATAAGTCTAATCGTCTTGCTAGTTGGCCACCTTTGAGTCCCTCCATCCGTCGAACCGCCTACTGAGGATCACCTGAGGAAAATAAAAGAGGGAGTGAGTTTTCGAAAACTCAGTGTGTACGACCCTCGTCAAACAAACAGCATACATATCATAATAATAACATAATAATATCATACATGCAATGCAATGCAAACCCTCCCCAAATAATCCATCCGGTACACTTCGTCTCCGTCCAACCGAAACACTTCTATGAGGATTTCTAAATCGACCCACCCATCCGATACACTTCAAGGGTAGCCCGGTTGCGGTACTACCTAACATTGCAGCAAAGCTGCTTATCATATAATAGGCTTAGAAAGCTACCGGTGGATCCACAGTTGTCAAGCAACCATACGATCCTCATATACTTCCTCCGTTCCATAATTCCCACCCATATGCATCCTAAACAGAATATCATATGAATGCAGCAAATGTACATGTAACATCCATAAATCTTACATTCAACACATAGGGGCATTTTAGTCATTTCACAAACCAAGGGCATTTTGGTAATTTTATAATTCAGGGGTATTTCTGTAATTTTGCGATTCAGGGGTATTTCAGTAATTCTTAACAGTATGAGTTTTAAATTACGAACTTTTGGCCTGTCAACATGTCCTTGTTGGCTAAAGTAAACAGACATTATGCACCAGGTAGGATTCCAGAGAAGAGAAGGTGGGTCACTAGGACCGCTTAAGTACCAAGCTCTCCCTAGATCCAATCCTAGACATGCATATGTCCATTGCCACACTCTACCCTAGCGACTTGTCCATAGACATGTTTGATTATTAAATTAAGTTTTATGCTGTTTAAGAATTCATCAGAACTAAGCCTAGAGTCTATTAAAACCATAGCATACATTTCTAAAATCCCATAAGGCCCACTAAGACCAATCATGTCCATATAGCCCATTAAGCCCAATCATATACATGTAGCCCATTAGGCCCGATCATAATCAAATCATACAACCATCCATATCAATCCATCATTCAATTTCACATATCAACTCTTGACGATTTGGGCCCACGAGCTCAGCAGGCCCATTTAGCCCCTTTTGGCCCGGTTGGCCAACAGTGGCCCGAGACCATGTGATCGCTCTCTTGGCCCCGGTAATCGTATCGGTGTTCCCACACGAATGTTCGCACGCTCGTGTGGTTGCCGGCGCCAATCTTTCTGCTTTTCGGCATTCAAGTTTTTCGGGATTTCGGCTTTTGCCGATTTGTCGTGTGTGAAGTGTATGTACACACCTGGTAAATAAGACGTGTTACACTATCCTCAGCCTTGAACCTAAAACCAATACCAACCTCCAATTAATCACACACTTAACCACAATATTTACCAAAAACCGAAGCCTTACCTTAACCTTACCGTGTGCCACCAGTCCTAATTGCCCTTCCTTAGCTACTACTCACGGATATCCCCTAGATCCGCATCAATCATAATCGTTAAAGACAAAATAATAGGTGACTTGTATCCACTTAAGTCACCCTTTCCCTTACTATAGGCTATTCGACCAAGTTATCCCCAAATCAAGAACACTTACCCAAAAATCGAAACGTATGGATAACTTTTTGGCAGAGACTTGTAGATCCAAGCTTGATTCCGATTTTTCCAAGATCTGATCCACCAAAAATCAAAGGAATGATGACAGAACGACAGAGATTTGGTCACTAGAGTATTCGGCACAAGTTTTGGGCGATGAAGAAATCGGCTCCAAGAGCAAAGGTTTTCGGCTTTTGAAGTCACGAATATTTGGTCCCCAACAATTGAGATAAAGGTGGGACGACACAAGCAATGGAGAAAGAAGAGAATGATATTCGATTTAAGGCTTTAGGAGAGAAGAAAGGAAAACACATAAGGAAGAGGCGAGGTTTAGAACAGAAAAAGTGAAGGAGAATTCGGCAGAGAACTATAGTATCTGAAATAGCACAAAGGGAATTCCAATTGCCGAAATAGCAAGAGGGAATTCGGCACCCCCTATTTATACACAAAACCGAAACTCTGCCTACCCCCCCAAAGTCCCAATCGGCTCCAACTCTTACCCATCTCATCTCCTCGTTTTTCTCCTTGATAACTCCCCAATCCTTTTCCTAAATTTTCTCTTTTGATCACTCTCCTTAGAGTCCATCATCACACCATTTCCAACCTTCTAGAAGGCCAAAATTAAACTCCTAAAAAAAATACTAAGCTAGGATTCGAACCTAGGATCTCCTTGCTAGCCCATAACGCCACCTTCCTATACTCTAAGTGGCGTCACTTAGCCACTCCACCACAAGGCTCTTTGATGCCAATTTTCCCTATTTTTATTTAAAAGCCCAACTACTCACCACCCTGGTTCCTTTAATAATTAATTAAAAATTTCTTCTCCTCAAAATTCGAACCCAGCACTTCTCCAACACCCTTAGACACTCTAATTTTATTAAACCCTTAAAGCCAACATGTCATTTGCTTAAAAAAAATTTTTATGAGACCCAAAGCCCAAAGCCCACTTCATCTAGGCCCAAAATTCGGGACATTACAGAACACATTTTTTGGGCCTCGAGAGCTCATTAAAGGAACATTGTGATTAAATTATGATATATATGTTAAACATATATGTGATTGTTCGCCTTTATTCTGAACTGTCTGGTAATGCCTCGTAACCCTGTTCCGGCGATAGGTATGGGTTAGGGGGTGTTAATATTTTGATTTAGCCTAATATCAATTATCCTGTTTTAAAAAATTAAACTTATATATTATTATGTTTTTATTCCGTAACTGTATTATTAATGAAACATTAAAAATTTTATGAAAATTTTAATAAATAATTAAATGTAATTTAATTAATACGTTTTAATCAACTTTTGCATCGCAATGTAAAGAAAACTAGTGTAATAGGTATTATATTGTTTGGTTGGATGAAATAATATTGTAGAATAGGTAATGAATAAATTGAAATTAACAATTTTACCCTTAGATTAAAAATAATATTTTATTTACATGATTTTTTATTGAATTTATTTATATTATTAATATCTTATAAAACTTTTAGATGTATTATATTTAGGATAACTATTTTGCCTATAGAGTTATTTAGACCTACAAGAGGATTGAAGATATGAAAAATATCACATTTAGTTATATTTTTATTTTTTTTATCGTACTCTATAACATATCTGTTACAATCTAAACTCACTTGTGAAATTAAAAAAAAAAAAATTCTACAACAGCATATGAATAATTTTCCTTATATTTATTAACAAAATAAGAATTATTTATAAATTTTTAACGTAATTTATTATTAGTTTCATAATTATAAATATCAATGATTTAAAATTCAATAATACTTTTTTAATGTAAAATAGCATTATCATTTAAAGTAATTACGATTAACAATAAACTTATAAATGTTTAAATCAAAAGTATTATTTTTAATATAATTTACTATATATATAAAAAATTAAAAAGTTATTATATAATTTTTTTATCTTTCATATTATATTTGGGTAAATTTGTTATATAATTTACCAATTATATAAATTATTGTTATTTGTCAATTGGCCCCACAATCAAACGTATATATATATTACTAGGTCATTAGTTTGAGGGTGCGTAATATCCTTTAGTTTAAGGATTTTATAAGATTTATCCTTTATTAAAAATATAATTCAATAATATTTTCATTTGAAATTTAGGTAAATTACATCTTTAGTCCATTCAAGTATTAGTATATATTTTTTTGTTATTGAACTCTATTTTTTTTAAAAATTTTGTCACTAACATTATTGAAAATTGATTATTTTGATCATTCTGGAAGAATTACATGATCTTTTATTAATTGGTATAATGATAAATTTTATCCTTAACATTTACATATTTTTATCAATTTGATCTTGATTCTAAAAAAAAATTAATTCTTAATGTTTAAGTATTTTATCATGAATTGTTGGTTTAGTAGTCTAAATCAGAAACTACAAACCAAAAAAGAAAAAAGTACTTAGTAGCTTAGGGATCTTCCCAATTTCAGAAATTCATACTAAAGCCCAAATTTTGTCCATCCACAAACTGAAACTAAAATTTCATCAGTGATAAACTTATCCCAATCAAAAGCATTGAAACATCAATAAACTAATAATAATTCAGAATAAACGTATAGAATAATAATACAGGAATTTTGAAATCCAGCCAACATTTCCAAAAGATACCCCCATGAAAGAAACTCACGATTTAATTTACATTGCTGTTTCCTAAAGTCTATAAATATAGGCATAATTTTCTTTCATTTAATTAATGCAAGAAAGCGTAAACGGTACTGTTGATATAGCTACACAAAGCGAAGTATATGACGGTGATGGGGGATTTACCTTGCTTAGTGTAACGTGGAGAGCTGTTGTTGGTTGCTGTCGGAGTGTATTGAGGAGAGAGGGGAATATATTGAAATATATCTACGGGAAAAGAAGAGAGAAGAAGAAGATCCTCTTTTGATTGGGGGAAAGGGTTTTATACCCTTGCTTCTGATCTAGAGGTGCCATGTGGTTTGTTCCTATTGGTGGATCAAAGGTAAGTGGGACATTACATATATATAATAAGTATAATTACATATTATTTATTATTACAAAATATTAATTTAAATTAAATGTGATCTAATTTGGTTAAAGTTTATTAGACTTCAATTAATAAATAAAATATGAATAAAATATGTGTAAATATTCTCGTAACTAATTTTTAATTGATGATGTGCTGATCAGAAATTAATATTTATATGCAAAAGTTATATATTAAGGTTATGGATTCAAGTCCGCTTTCGCATTTAGTTTTGTTCTTGATTTATTATTAATAATATAACATGATAGATCCTAGTTTATAATTTTAAGTTCTATATCAAATTATTTCGGTTCCAACAAGTGGCATTCGAGCCTCATTATGTTGAATTCTTGAGAATGAGTTATTTTTTTTTATTAATTTTGAGTTATTCATTCCTCAGATTTTATGAATTTAGTATTTTTGATCATATACATATTAAATATTTTGAATTTATGTTTGAAAATTCTAGGGTTTTGATTGATTATTAAAAAAAATACGCACGATTGATTCATTATATTCAATATTATATGGATTCAGTTTATTGGCTTGAAAACCGATGTGTGCCCTTGCATATAGTCTGGCCAGGCTTTATTCAGTGTTTTGAGGATTTGGTTTCTATGAACTGTGTTAATAAACTGAAAGAAGTCATATTTTTGTTCTGCTAAAATGAATCTAGATTACAACCTTTATGCAGTTGAACTATTGGACCCCTGTCATGTAATTGGAAAGGGGATAATCCATTAGTTTGATGGCAGGTCAAGTTATTTCTTTGCTCTTGAACATATGGTTTCTTAAGTAATAATTGTCCATATAAGTCAAGTTTGAGGTGTGTGTTCAGGACCTTTATTTAGGTTGGACTCTTCACTTCTGAATTTGTTTCAAGTGCCCAAGCTGTTTGTTGCCTATCCTTTTTGTCATTTATATCATATTTACTCTTTGTTGTCAAAGAAGTAGGCTTGTTGTATTTGTTTCAGTAGTTAATATTGTGCCTGCATGCTAGTGGGGAGTTCTAGTGGTGCTTTCCCATAGCCCCATGTCAATTAAGTTGTGGGATTGTTGTAGTGTTTTATTCAGGTACTACAGCAAAACAAACTTTTAGCGGCGTTTTTTTGGCCTTTAGCGGCGTTTATAAGCGCCACTAAAAATGTTTGCGGCGCTTTTGTAAGCGCCACAAAAAACGCCGCTAATACAACCGCCGCAAAATTTTGCGGCGTTTATATGGAAAAAACGCCACTAAAGATCATGACTTTTAGCGGCGTTTGTGACAAAAACGCCGCTAAAAGTCATGGTCTTTAGCGGCGCTTTTTCAAAAAAAGCCGCTAAAAGTCATGGTCTTTAGCGGCGCTTTTACAAAAACACCGCTAAAAATCACGAAAATAAAAAAATTAAAATATTATACTTTTAACGGCGCTTTGGCCAAAAACGCCGCTAAAAGTCCTAAAAAATAAAAAAAATTAAAATATTATACTTTTACCCGCGCTTTTACCAAAAACGCCGCTAAAAGTCCAAAAAAATAAAAAAATAAAAAATTATAAAAACGCCACAAATCCAATTTAAAAATATATAATTTAATATCATAACCATAATTGATACAATTTTATACCCTAATTGCTGCACTAGCTGCAGTTTCCAGTTGAAGAACCTTAATTCCATTGACCTCCTGCAGACAATTTTATAGTTTAGAAATCAGAAATCCACCAGAGAATAGGCAATTTCATAAAATGCATGCTGACATAAGAGAATAGGCAAGATAAAGTGAATGCGAAGGAAAAAAAAAGGTCATGTAGATGAGCATCATAGCAAACAGATTAACTAATGATACCTCTTCCAAAGCTATTGATGCTGTTAATCCTGAAGTAAGCAAAGCAACAACTTCCGGGTCAGGTCTTGGAATTGGAAGTATTTGCTTTGAAGGAACCTATATTTAGTTTCAAAATTGAATTATTTAACAATTTAAATATTGGAATAAAAAGGTAGAATAGATGATACACAAGATTTTATAAAATATTGAATAAACAAATAAATAATCTTGATATTATACCTTCATACAAATATATATTAAAAACGTATATTAAAAGAATAACTTAAGCATAAACAATTAGAAACAATAACTTACATGTAAACATATATATCATAATATATACATAGAAAAAAAGGGATCAATTTAAGTAACTTAAGCATTTAAATTGATAACTTAAGCATTTAAATTGATCAATATGGTTAATAAGGTTAATGCATGGGGCATGCACTCGAGTGTTCATTATTGTCTTACCATGTGAATGCTTGAACTTGTAAAAAGTATACATTTTGTTCTAACCATAATGTAATTATTGTTTCTTCTAATATATTTGTATGAGCTTAAAAGGCTTAAAGATTATTATTCGCTAAGATAGTTAAGTTATTTGTCTCAAGATGTTTAGATTTGGGTCCAAACTCCTAAAGTAGTGTATCCTCAAAAACTATATCATAAACAATGAGAATTTGCTTTATATTGGACAACAAAGTTAAAATTTACTATTACTCCCTATATTATTTTTAAATTCTAAATTTAATACTTATATATTTTAATTTAATCAATTTTAGTTCTTGTACTTTTTCACTCTAATCCAATTGGTAGCAATTAAATCAATTTGGATCAATTTTGCTTGTAGTCTTGTAATTAGTCTATGGTCTTCAATTTGGTCGTTCTTAAACTCTATACTTTTTCACATTTAAGTAACTTACATGTAAACATATATATAATCTGAATAAACAAAGTATTCAGATTAGAAATTAAAACAACAAATAATCGAGAGGACATTTCTTTTACACAAGCATCAACAGCTAATTTCAAGTTCAAAATCAACTGCAAATACAAGTAATCGAAGTTTACCGATTGTCTGTGCGCGCGAGAGCGACAAAGCGATGTGATGATGATGCAGCAGAGAGAGAGACGGTAATGCAAAGCAAGTCCTCGGCTCGAAGTCCTCTTCAATTCTACTCACTTTCAAAATTACCTGTGAAGCCAAATTTAAAGCTTTCAGATCAGCAAATATATACAACACGAAAATTTAATTTCACTTATTTACATCATTAAAATTTTTTAATTTAATTTTTTAAAGTCACATTTTGAAATTAATTTTTTTTAATTAATAGCTATGTAATAAAAAAGTCATTATAATATGCTTGAATTTAATATAATAAATTTGATAATATTGACAATTGAACTTGTATTTTTAAATTCAAAAATAGAAGGACTAAATGTAAAAAAAAAAATTATAAAAACTTAGAGCATATTGATTATTTCTACATTTCAAGTTTCAGTTTACTTTACAGTTCTGCACATGAAAAACAATGATATACATTTGAAGTTGTTGATTCGAGCCGTAAACTTTGTCATAATGAGACGTGAGTAGACATGGATAATATATGCATATGAATACTCTCTGCAGTGTTCCAACTTCGCGTGTGAATCAAAAGTTGAGTTCATGAGACTAACCTCAAGGGTTCTCAACCGCTCTTGATATCGAGATGCTAGTTGCTTGAGATGCTTTGCAACTCCGGACTCGATTTTCGTACTCCTTTCGACGCTCATGCTGAACGACAACACTGCGTTTGAAATAGTATTTTCCTGAATGAGTGCTTCCAGTTGTTCTTTTAGCATCTTATTTTCCTATAACAACAAATACCAATTTCAGTATCCTCAAACAACCTTTTTTTTTCTTCTCATTTTCCTAGTAAATTCATCATTGGTCATTAAACTTTGACCAAAATCCCATTACCCATACTCTAAAATAATTGAAGATATAGTTAAGATGAGAAATACAATTTCTTATCTCTATAGATCTTTAGTTAATTATACCAGATCTAGCCCCAATATATGATTTCATCCATCAAATAAAATAGAAAAAAATATGCAGCTACCAAGTAAGAGACCACAACAGTTCATGTTAGCAACATATAACCATCACCTACAATATCCATTGTTTTCTTTTTTTTGAAAATTTTGATTTATGGCAGAATAGAATTGATGATTTATGGCAATATCTGCTGGAAAAAACTTACATATTGGCTAATCGTAACGACAAAGAATATCCTCCCTTGTAGTGAACTCCTTAAATGTATCTTCAATTTGTTTAACAGTGGTTTCTAACAGGCAGAAACAAAAACATAATTTGGCCAATTCATATACCCTAAGGTGATTAAGAGAAAGTAAATAACTGCTCAACCTTTGAATTCAATGAGTGAATAAACTATCAATGGCAAGTATGCAACTATGAAATGTTGACAAGAGTTTGATGAAGACCATAATTAAAATTTCAATTAATAGTAATAAAACATAGAAAGTTAAAGAGCTTACTTGAATCTACAATAAGATAATTTGTCTTTCTTCGCAAGTCAACATTACCCACACCAGCCATTAGAAAACCAACCACTGTGTCCTAGCCCAACAAATTATAAGTCAGACAGGTCAAATCAAATGCATTGTGAATTACATATAATAACATTTATCATTATGTTAACAACATTCGTAGAACATATCTTCATCAAACCATACCATACACGTACTCTTATTCTTACTACATTCTATTAACAAAATAAGGAAACATGGCAAATGACTGGATATAGATGTTTTGGGGGAATTCTTAAAACAGTATGGCAATGAGTGATATTTTCTATAACATATTAGAATCATTCAGAAAATGAAAACTCACCAATAAATTTCTGATGTTATGAACTTATGATAATTTTTCATAGAGCTAAATCTGAATGATATTTACTTTCACTGCACTGAAACAAACAGATTAAATCGAACTTAAGGATCAATAAGCACGCTTAAATCTGTATGGCAATGAGTGAACTTTTCAATAACATACCGTAATCATTCGAAAAATGCAAAGCTCACCATGAAGTTTATGCTTTGCTATGAACTAATGGTAATTCATCATTGAGCTAAATCAATGGTATCTACTTTTCACCCTCATCAAAAACGACAAGCGCACAAAGCCGAGTTTAAGGGTCATTTAGCTGGCTAAATCAGATAGCAATTAGTGAACTTTATAACATAGCAGAATCATTCAGAAAATACAAAGCTCAGTTGATGTAACTTACTCTTTCTTTAAAAAAAACAATAAATCTCTTGACATAAAAATTCAGGCAGTTAATCCAGAAGAATTACCGGCAAATTTATAGGAGAAAATGCAATGAACTACATAAAAAAAAAAAAAAAGAGCGAGATCGTGCGCCGATTTAAGCAGCTTCAAAAGTAATACTCACCTCATCGGCAATCATTGCAATAAGAGCTGAGTTGCTAGTGGGGACTTGAACTCTGTTCGCCATTAATTAAGTTTTTTGAACTACAAAATCAAAAGATCACTTAAAAGCTACGCAGATGGCGAACTGGAGGAGCTGGAAGCGTTTGGCGGCGCGACGGACCTTGAGGTCAACGGTTTCCTACGAGTCGAAGCGCGAGACTCGGTTCAAGGAGCGGAGAAAGAACCGGTGTTCGAGTGAAACCGAGGCAAGTCGGCGAAGAGGTGGGACTTGAACTCCTGGAGTGAGTCACCGAAGTTGGATTTGGTAACTTTGCTTTTACGCTCCATTGGAGCTTATGCCGATGGTCGTTTGGAGATATTTTCGTGCCAAAAAAGTCTCCTTAATAAAGCCACCATTCTCAGAAAACGGGAGCATCCAGAGACTTAAGGAAATTTTTGGGACTTAGAAATTTAGGGTTACTTTTATATATGAAAATTGATCAAAACAACGCAATAATCCCAAAACCTTTCGGCAATCTCTGAGTAGGAGGAGATGCAAATTGGAGATTTCAGAGACTTGCCCTTAACTAAAATCGGAGATGCAAAATCAATTTAGGGATTTCAGAGACTTGCTAAACGCAATGTTTTTCCTAAAATATTTCAAGAATTGCGGCGTTTATCAAAACGCACCGCTAAAAACATAACTATTGCGGCGTTTAAGTAAAAAAAACGCCACTACAAAACAATAAAACTACGCCGTTTGGATTAAAGTACAATAACATTTTGCGGCGTTTCGGATTAGCGCCGCTATATCCCAGATTTTGCGGCGTTTTTTGATAAAACGCCACTAAAAAGAAACAATAATTTGTGACGTTTCTTAACAAACGCCACCAAAATTCAGATAAAACGGTTGCGTTTTCAATCTCGGAGAACATATTTGCAGCGTTTTTACGAAAACGCCACTATTCTCAATTTTAATTTTTTTCATTTTTCAATTTTAATTTTAATTCTAATTTTAACCTAAATTTTTCTAAGTTTTTCCTTTCAAAATTTTCTTAATTTTAATTCTAATTTTGTTATCATATATTTATGGAAAAGATAAATATAAAATATTTATAAAACAAATGTACAATTAAAGGCGGTGGAAAGTTTATAAAAAAATAAATTTAAAATATTTAAAAATTAATATTTAATTAAATATTATTTTGATACTACATATTTAGAAAATTAAATTATAAATTACAGTGTATAATTATATTGCAGGAAAAACCCAATAAATTATGCTTATTTTGATTTATATTCTAAAAAACAAAAAAAACCCAATATTCCAATAAATAATAATTTACATTTATCTTATTTTGATTTATATTCTAAAAAATTCAATATCAATCCCTAAATCATAAACCTTAGACCTTAAGCACTAACCCAAACTCAAAACCCCAATCCTTAAATACTAGGCTATAAAACTCGAACCCTAAACTACTCTAAACTACAAACCTAATATGTATTATTGATTTTCTAAGTTAAGATTAAATTTATTTTCTTTCTTTTTAAATAATTACAATTAACAAACACTATTAGCCTGTATGTCATATGGGTATACAAATTAGTTATACATTTACTATAGCAATATGAAGTTACAATAAAGAAAATAAATAGTTATTATTCGATATGGTTTAAGCACTAAATTCAAAACCCTATAACTCTAAAATAATAAAAACTAAACTATAAACCCAGCCTAAACCCTACCTTAACCCTTAATTTTAAATCTTAAACCTCAAACCCTAAAACATAAACTCTAGACCCTAAACTATAAAGATTAATCCATAAACTATATGCCCTAAATTAAACCATAAACCCCAAATTATCATGAGAATTAATTCAATATTTTTAAATTAATACTATCTATTTTACGATTATATAAGAAATTATTTAATATATAAATTAAAATACACTAATTTAACCTAAATCCTCCTATCTCTATTCCATAAACCCTAAATCATAAACTATAAAACCCTAATCCCAAACCCCAAACCCTTAACCATTTACATTTAAACCCATTAACCCTAACTTTTAATGTATTAAAATTAACTTTTAATGTATTAAAATTAATGTTATCTCTTTTACAATTATATAAGAAATCATATAATATATAAATTTAAAAACAATCATTTATATATATCCAAAAAAACTTTAAAATTATTTGCGGGGTTTTTCCAAAAGCGCCGCTAAAGCCCAGACTTTTAGCGGCATTTTTCCAAAAGCGGCGCTAAAGCCCAGACTTTTAGCGGCGTTTTCAAAATAAACGCCGCTATTGCTCATTTTTTTGCGGCGTTTTCCTTCAAACGCCGCTAATGTGTAATATTAGCGGCGTTTTCTTTTAAAACGCCACTAAAAACGCCGCTAAAAGTCTGTTTTGGTGTAGTGAGGTTAGTCAATCTTCTACTGCTGATTGATTTATGTATGATGTTTGACATGATCCTCATGTTTAATAATAATAATAAATGATCATCTGTGCTAACGATGTTACCTTCTCTTATAACAACCAACTTTAGTGATATATTTCAAAAAGAATGTTTGAAGTTGGCTGCACATTTGAAGATGAATAATCACTTCAAAGCAGCTTAGTATGGACTCACTAACTCTGCGTCTAATTATGGAATTCCTGGTTTATTGTTTAAATTTAAAATCAAAAGTCAAGTTTTCAAGGAAGTATCAAAATAGAATCTGATTTGGTATGTTGTCTATCCTTTTAAATTATTTAATTAAAAACTTATAATGGTGCAGTAGATTTTTATTTCAACAGTTTTGGTGTAATCATATCTGTGCCAAATTTTATATACAAGTAATTGTTAATTATTAGGCTTTCAATCTATATATAATTTTTTATTGGTTTTGATATTCATATAAATGATTCTGAGGGTATAATGCGTGAAATGGATATTATTGAATTTATAAAAATTTATGGTTTTAAGTTTTGTGTGTATTGATGCCTAAGGTTTTTGATAATTTTTTTATGGATTTAATTATATACTTTTGTCAAATTAGTTTGATAGACATTCATCAAAATTATCTTTTTGATATGGATATATATTTAATTTTTGGGTATTTTGATGTAAACTCAGATAAATTATAATACGAATTTAATTTAAGTTTGGTTTTATAAAACTTGATTTTGAATATTATTTTAAATATTTTTACAGATAATTAAGTATTAAAAAGATGGTTTAAGTTTTTTAAGTTTGGTTTTAAATATTTTGAATATTATTTTAAAGATTTACTAGTTTTAAGTATTAAGCTTAGTTTTATAAGATTTGTTTTTGAAGGAAGCATTTGTTACTTTTAAAGAGGTTTTTCAAGCACATAGAGAGTTGGAATGTGAGGCTCCTTTTGACAAGAGGAAATGACGTATTTATTAAATCAATTTTGCAAGCGATTTTGATATATGCTATGTGGTGTTTTCTATTGCTGATTACTTTGTGCCGATAATTAGAGGGCATTATGAGCAAATTCTGGTGGTAAAATAGAAGAACAAGGAGGGGGTACATTGGTGCCAATGAAAACTATTGTGTATGTTGAAAAGTGATTGTGGCCTTGGATTTCGTGATTTAGGCAAATTTAATATATCATTATTAGCAAAATAGGCCTAGAAATTATTAACGAAGCCAGATAGCTTATTTGCTCATGTTATGAGAGCTAAGTATTATCAGACAGGTGATTTTATGAGTTCAAGATTGGGGTCTTACCCTTCATATACCTGGAAGAGCATCTGGAGTGCTCGAAAGTTGTTAGAGGATGGTTGTGGGTGGAGAGTGGGTAGTGGCAAGATGATAAATATTTGGAATGATTCATGGCTACCAGGACCTAGGTAGGGAAGGGTGAGGGGTCAGGACATCAATATTAATTATACATAAGTGGTAGACTTGATCGAGGCAAATTTGACTACCTAGAAAATGGATGTGTAAAATAAGCTCTTCGATAATGAGCAGGTGAATAGAATTGTGTCAATTCCACTTTCCCAGTTTGCTCGAATGGATGAGCTTGTGTGGCAAGAGGATAATACTAGGGTTTATTCAGCCAATAGTGGCTACAAGTGGCTCATGTTACAAAATGATGATACAACAACAAATGATGCAACAAATTAAAATTCAATGCTAAAGGCTTTTTACAAAAGGCTCTGGAGCCTAGATGTTGCTACCAAAGTCAGTATTACTTGCTGGAAGGTTGCTAATAATTTTTTTGCCTACTATTGGTAATCTTCAGGTGAGGAGAACCACTGCGGTAAGCTGTTGTCCTATCTGTCGGAGGCTGAGGAGTCGGTCGAGCACATGTTCAAAGAGTGCCTAGTCTTTAATCAAATCTTGCAGGAGCGGGAAGTGCCATTTTCATCCTCCAACAAAACAAATAGTTGAAATTATGGTTAGCCCAGGAATTTTTGAGTAACAATTTAGGCACATGCAAAGTGTAGGGGATTATTTTTTGGGTAGTATGGAATAATTGTAACAGGATTTATCATGAAAGGGTCATCAAAATTACACATGCGTAACTTTTCTGACATATCATCTTTAGAAAAGAGAGAGTTATCTTCTTTAAATTACTTGTGTGTTAATTTGGAATATCGAAACTGCAAGTGTCAAGGATGTCAAGATATCAATGGATGTAGGTATGCTTTCGCATTTAGTCTTGTTCTTGATTTATTCTTGATGATTTGACATGACAGATTTTGGTTTATGATTTTAAGTTTTATATCAAATTCTTTCAGTTTTAACATCTGCGACCATAGGTCTAAGTAGGGTGGCGATTAGACATATTACCAATCACTACAGATGGAACACAATAGTTGATGTTAAGGGTAGCAGTTAATGCCTAAGACCCACGTGATTGTATGGTCGAGGAGTTGTGCATGGTGACCTTTCCGAGGAGTGAGTGCCTGATGGGTTCTCTAAGGAGTATCTTCGAGGAGTGTTGCTATAATAATTGCCCCCTAGTTGAAATGAAGATTATACAACAACCTTCCTTGAGACGTTACCATGTGTCTTTTAATCCAAAGCGTCTAATATTGATTATTGTATTGTATTTAATTTTTTTAAAATTTGAATCATCAAATGCTTGCATGTGAGACATACACGAGGTGTGTGTTGCACAGTATTTTATGCTTGTATATACTTGTATCTATGATTTTGCATTACAACACTTCTTAGTAGACATTGCTAACTATTTTTATCGTTTCTTTACTAGAGGGTGCCAAGTGTTTAGTTTTCATTGGCTGGAGCAAAAATGTTTTCTAGAAAATTCTTTAAAGTGTTCAGGCTTATTAAAGTGCTCGAATTTTTTGTTAGTTTTCTTCTATCCATCCAAGGAAATTTGCTAAGTTTTTAGAATCTTTTCTTTTAAAAACTTTTTAATTTTTTGGATTTTCTTTTCCCTTCCTCTTCATTTGGGCTTGTATTTTTTGGGGGTTGTTCGAGTTAAATCTGTGGAGATTCTTTAGTAAGTTATCAATTTATAGTGATCCATTTTTTGTTTGTAGTAAAATGGTGAGAGGGTAATCGTAGTGGGGAAGCCAATAGTAGTGACGGTGGGGAGGGTAAAAAGAGGGGTAGTAGTAATAGGTTAATGAAGGTTCCCTATGTTGGTGGCCTAACTCGGTCCACTTGTCACAAGTTGTGGATCAAAGCCCATGATGAATACGCACGGAACATCCCATGGAATTCAACTGATGAAATAGGGCTCATTCGATCCATTTGAACTAGCTCGATTCGTGGAACACATGGAGAACCTCATCTACTTGAGGCCTTGGCGGCTCAGTGAAATACTCTAGTAAAACTAGAGTTATTAGAGTAATTATTGTAATTCCTAAGGGAGAAAGATGTATAGAGTTTAAATCTCTTAGGACTCTCATTTTGTAGATAGACACAAATCTTAACCATTGATGTAATTCAATCTGTACCATAGGTATAGGGGAGCACAACTATAAATAGAGGCCTTCCCCTTCATTTGTAATCACTCAGTTGTAAATCTTCAAAGTAATATAATACTTTTGAGAGCATTTACTCAAATACTTGATGTGTGCTATTTTTCTTATGGCTTTTTTGTTCGTTCGTGTCTTCTTCATTTTTTTTTGAGTTTGCTTCTTCTTTGCTTCGGTATATTAGAAATTATTTTTCGAGATTTAGGCTGACTTAGGTGGATTTGAACGCAAGGAATCGCCTAAGGCCGTGTGATTTTCTAGACTAAAGTTCTAGCTCTGTGTCACACCACCGAGGTTAACGAGATGTGAAAATTTTTGTTGTGTAAAAGGTTACAAATGAACAACTACAAGTTTGAGTTTAGAATGGGGAGAACAAGTTAAGCACCATGAGTGGACCAGAGTACGGTGGTGGGAAGCTGAGTCTTGCCACTTTACACTTTGGAGGCTAGTTTTCATCTGCCACCCTACGAATTTATTTGCGAGGTCCTGAACTATTATGGGGTGGCACTTGGGTAGCTTTTTGGATCTTCAGTGGATTTTGATTGGCTTCCTTATTCTTTATTATCAAAGGAATGAGGTTGCTTTCCTCGAGGTGTTTCAAAACCTTTTTTCTCTCAATGCCTTGGACCAGACTAGACTGCCCGGACTTGTTATGAGTATTAAAACCAATGGTTACTACTGTTATTGTTATAGTTGGTTAAAGAAGTTACCTAGTTGTTAGGTTAAGTAGTTGCTTTTGTTATTTCTGGTATGAATACATGGTTGCGTTAAATAGCCATAGTATTCCATTCTGTAAATTGGTTCTTTGATTGAAAAGCAAGTATTATTCTTCTTCTTTGTTTTCTATTCTAACATGGTTTCTAGAGCTAGTGTTTTCTTGGTATAACAAGTTCCTAGCCTTGTGGTTTAATGGCTACGGGGATGTTCCAGTAGTTAATACTCCTCGTCATTCCTTAAACACTTGGGAGGCAGTCCGTTCCTAAGATAATGGTGATGTGGTTTTGCAGAAGGTTCAATATTTTTCAAAGCATGAGACGATAAAACTTGGTGAGAATAATTTTCTTTTATGAAAGCATCAAATTCTATTGATTCTTGAAGGGTACGATCTTGGGGATATGTTTTAGGCACAATTAATGTTCTTTCACAATTTGTAACTGGCAACGAGGTTCAGTTAGTTGAAAATACAGTTTTTCTTATTCATAAGAAGCAGGACATGTTTCTAGCTTCTTAGTTATTATCTATAATCACAGATAATGTATTGGTGTATCTCATAAAGGCTAGTACTAGTTTTAAGGTTTGGACAACTATTGAAAGGAGGTTTTGTGCAAAGTCCAGTGTCAAAATTTTAAGTATGCATTATGCCTTCTATTCTTTAAAGAAAGCAAATCTTACTATCAAAGAATACTTGTTCAAGTTAAAAAGTATGAATGATAGTTTGATTACAACTGGTAGTATGGTGGCTGATTAGGAATAAGTGAGCATTATTTTGGCAGGACTTTCGATGGAATATGAATCTATTCGTGTGTTTGCTTCAATAACTTCGGTGTCACTTGATTTACTAACTGAGATGCTTCTTGATTGTGAAGCAAGACAATTGGCTTTACTTACTGAAGTCCCTATGCAAGCAAATTTGGCATCTCACCACAAACAAGATGGTTCAATTTGAACAAAACAAACTGAGGATTCCAGGAGTTATCCTTAGGAGTTCAAGCACAGATACAGAGGGCATGGAAGAGGTTGTTCTCATGTTAGAACTCATGGTACTGGTTGTGGTTGGTCTCGTTCTTGGCCACAATGTTAGTTGTGTGGCAAAGTTGGTCATATGGTTCAAAACTGCTATTACAGATTTGATGAGAATTTTTTTGTTGTTGATCAAGGTTCTTCGATGTTAGTCAATTATCATCACTTTAATTGATAAGGATATGCTACTCAAGTACCTCACTGTTCCATCATGTCCCATTATTGTGGATCAAGTGTTTCATCTTCACAAACTCCAGCTTAGTCAATTTAAAGCAATCTTTGATGCTCTTCTTCTACCAATGTAGATCAAACTTGGTATCTTGATGTAGGAGCAACTAATTGTATTACTTATGACATGGCTACTTTTACGAATACATCAACCTATGTAGGTACAGGTAAGGTGTCTATAGGCAATGGTGAAATAGTATCTATAGCTACCATAGGGCATTCTGCTCTAGTGTCTAGTACTAGGATTTTGCAACTCAGGAATATGCTTTGTAACACCCCTAACCCATATCCGTCGTCGGAATAGGGTTACAGAGCATTACCGGAGTTTACAGAGTAATTTCATATAATTCATATCATTTACTATTCATATCCAAAAATAATCATATTGTCCATTGAATGGACCCTTGAGGCCCAATTTAAACATTAGAATCAAGTCGAGCCTAAATTGGGATCTCAGAGAATTTTTCGCAAAGTTTAAAAATTTTTTTAATACAGGGGTCACACGCCCGTGTGATTAAACCGTGTGAGCAAGTGATATGCCCATGTCTCAGGCCGTATGAGAATTCGATGTGAGGTACACGGTCGTGTCGCAACCCATGTCCTTACCCATGTAACTCTCTGATTTGTGCCACACGGCCTGCCACACGCCCATGTGGTCAATTTAATTTTTACAAATTAGGTGCAGGTTTCACATGGCCAAGACATGCGCCCGTGTTCTAGGCCGTGTATCTCATACGGTTGAGACACATGGTTGTGTCTCTGCCCTTGTGCCCAATTCTGAGCATTGGACACATGGCCAAACCACACACCAATGTGCCAGGCCGTGTGTCACACACGGTCAAGACACACGCCCATGTGGACAAAATAAGGCCATTTCTTAGCCTTATTTCTCACCCAAATTTAACCTTCAACCTACAATAACATTTTTATACATTTTCCAACCAATTCAAGTCATATAAATCAAGCAAAAATCATTAACATGTGTGAAATAGTATCACATATTCATATGATCAAACTTACCTTCTTATAATGATTTATATTTTACCCTAATTCAATTTAACCAAACCACATACATATAAGCTAAACATGATATATAACCTTATAATAACATACCAAAACAATCCATTTTTAGCCATTCCAATGGCTAAGTTACAAACAACTATTTACATGTGAACATAGGCCAAGTTAACCTATACATGCCATTATATCAAAATAAGATTATTTTTTATATCAAAACAAGCTGGAGGATAGTGTGATGATACTTCGATTAATCTCTAACCTTTACAAGCTTTCAAGCACTATAAAACAGAGAAAAGAAAATCTAGTAAGCATTTAATGCTTAATAAGTTCGTATTGTAACAACTTGTTTTTGGGTCAAATCAAAATAGTGGTTTCAGGACCACAAATCCAAAGTAAAAATGTTAATTTTATTATTTTTTTAAGGTCTATAGTATGATTGAATGATTGTGTGGAAATTTCATTCAGAAATTATATCAATAGAGTGTCCAATTTGACTAATAGGACTAAATTGCAATAGGTGCAAAATATGTGTTCTAGAAGCTAGATGTGTTTAATTGTAATGAATTCTTAAATTGGAGGTCTTTAAATGGTAATTAGACCATTATAATTTAATTTGGACAAAAATGGACATGGTTAGGTGAAATTTCAAAGTTTGGCATTAAGGGCATTTTGGTTATTTGGTAAATAAAGACAAAAGTAACTAAAATAAAAGATGTCATCTTCTTCAATTTCATCCTTATTGCCGAAAATTTGGGGAAACCATAGCTCTTCCAAGCTCAATTGTAAGTCCGTCTTTGTCCCGTTTTTAATGATTTTTACGTTTTTATGAATGTTGTAACTTGATTTAGCTATTTTAAGGACTAATTTGAAGGAAAATAAAAGTCTAAAATTTTACCCAAGTTAGATATTTGTGTATTTTGATGTTTAGTGGTAGAAAATGTATGTTTGGTGTTAGATAAACAACATTTACCAAGTGATTTTTGATGAAAATGTTAAATGGAGACCTATTTGTAAAAGTTGTAAAATGTGTGTAAAAATGTGAATAAATGAAAAATGTGGGCTGTTATAAGCAAGAAATAGTTTTGATTAGGCTTGGGTGTGATGAAATTGAATGAAAATCATTTTACGAGCCTAGGGACTAAAATGTAAAAAGTTAAAAAGTTAAGGGCAAAAATGTAATTTTTGCCACAAGGTGTTTTTGGGATTAAATTGAATAATGTGATGATTGAATAAGCTAAATGTGGTATTATAGATCAAGAAAGATGAGGTTCTGACCTAGACCGGGGAAAGAACAAGGTTGTGGACTAAATCGAACTATTAGCCATTTGTATCGAGGTAAGTTCGTATGTTAAAAATAAGCTCTAGAATAATTGTAATTAAATGCTTTAATATAGCATGAATTGTATGTTCGATTTTGTGAATGAATATAATCCTACGAACAAGTTCGATGACGGATCGACAAGTAGAAATCCCATTTGAACCTTAAGAATAGGTTAGGGTACAAGTGACATGTCACTAGGGTCATTATGTGTTATGTGATTATGTGATCTGGGTGTTGGTCTCGTACATCCTACCGGTGGCTGAGTATACTGGCATATGTTACGGATACTTGACAGCTTGTGTGAGTAGCACCGTGTAGCTACGTCTTGACTAACAACTTGTGTGAGCAGGCCCGTTGATAGCTCGAGAGCGAACGATTATGTGATATGAGACTTAGGTAGCTTTGGCTACATATATGGCACTTAGTGTACGAATTATCCCGAATATCCGACATTATTATTCTGAGTGGTTCACGGGTATGTCAAAGATGAGAATATGTGTAAATTCATTTCGAAATGGCCCAGGTATGTACATAAAGCTCATGCTTATTAAATGTGTGAAATTTCGAATATGAGGTAAGTTTTGTGATGGAATAGATTATGATTATGAAACTATGGTAGGTTTACATTTAATTATGTTATATTATTTGAATTTTATGTGCATGGTAAGGTTGCTTATTTCTTGCATACGAGCTTACTAACCTATATATCTTACTCCGTTTGTTTTCTATGTTTTTATAGTGTCGCCAAGGTAACTCGGAATCGGAGATTGTCGGAGATTCGGATCACACTATCAAACTCTCATTTTGGGGTATTGATGATCTTAGTATTTTGAAAGTATGGCATGTATAGAGACTTGGTCATTTTGTTATATGTGTCATTATGATTTTAGCCAATGTATTGGCTTGTAATTGTCAAAGGCTTGTTTTGATATTTGATCATGTAATTTGGCTTATTTTGTCTAACATGGTTGTAAGCCTAAGTATATTCATATATGTGCCAATGTCTTTGGTGATATGGTCTGCTTGGTGAATGTGAAATGTTTGGAAATGTGATCTATTAATAAGATGATAAAATTTGTGTACAATTAGCTATCATGAAAGTAGTCAATTATGGCTTAATAAATGTGAAATTTGCATGAATGATTTAGGGCATAATAAAAGTTGTGAGTATGATAGATGTTGATATTGTATTGGCATGTGTTGGTCATAATTGTGGAGGTTTTGGTTGCCTAAGTATATTATGTTTTGTGCCTTTGAATTGGTGTAAGTGTATGTGTGAATAAGGGTGGCAAATGGCTTGGTAAATAGCCTTGTTTTGTCCACACGGGTAGGCACACGGCCTATCCCATGGGCATGTGTTTTGATCGTATGTCTCCTGCACCTTAATTTTTTAGAAATAGAATGCTTAGAATTGAGCACACGGGCAAAGACACGAGCGTGTGCCTCAGCCGTGTGGACTGCACGGCCTCGAACATAAGTGTGTGCCCTGGCCGTGTGAAGTCTGCACCTATTTTGTGAAAATTAATTTTCCACACAGCCTAGCACACGAGGGTTTGACTTGGCCGTGTGATCTCAATTTGTTCATGAGTTACAAGTTAGAGAGTTACATGGGGTCTGGACACAGGCGTGTCCCATATCCACACGGGCGTGTGACCCCTGTTTAGTGGAAAATTTTCTAAGTTTTGTAAAAATTTCTAAAGTTCTCGGGTTGGTCCCGAACCACTTCCAAAGCATGTTTTGGGTTTCGTAGGCTCATATTAGGGACTTTATGATTAATTTCAAATGGTTTTAATTTGGACGCAAATTTGTGACTCCGAATTGTATGATTGCTTGTGATGTGAGTTCGGTAATGTCTCATACCCTATTTCAACGTCGAAAATGGGTAAGGGGTGTTACATGTATAACAGGAATTTAACTTACCATATATTTACAATTAAGATAAGCATACAATAATGCATCTAAGCAATTTGGTTTATAGCCTAAAACACAACTTCGCCAATCATGTTAGTCAAGTAATTCACATAATAACAAAAACATGGATGAGCTCATCATTTAATGCCTTTTATATACATATGCTTTCCATAACATTATTCCATATTACATGTACACTTTGATGAAAAATCATTTCAAGTTTAGTTTAGCCATGTCAGAACTTTACCCGTTGAATTTATTTGAAATATCGATGGATACGTTCATATAGTACATTTTAGTGTACACTGCTATAATTCGTCAATTCATTTCCAGAGGTACCCAATAAGGTAACTTTATTGGGAAGCACACGCTCGAGCCTTGTAACGAGAAGCTCATAAAGAGCCTATCGGGAAGCTTATTCGGGCTGTATACCGGGAAGCTCATAAGAGCCATAATAAGGAAGTTCACAAAGAACCTTATTGGGAAGTTCACAAAGAACCATATCGGGAAGCTTTGGATAACCAATATCGGGAAGTTCTAACAAGCATTATCGGGAAGCTCATAAAGAGCCAATTTAACGGGAAGCTCATGAAGAGCCTTTAATCGAGATGCTCATAAGAGCTAAGGTGTGTCCACAACTAATGGAGGATCACAATCTATTGGGACGCTTCGAAAAGCTATAACGGAAAGCTCGAGAAGGCTAATAACGAGATTTTTTTCGAGCTATGGTGTGTCTGCAACATATACTAGACTACAACCAATAGGGAAATCCAGTATCTAAATACTTTCATTTATTCAAACGGGGTTTAACATTTATAAAGCATTATTGGGTATTCAATCAATTTCACTTATTCACATATACAACATTTAATTCAAACATATAAATTTACACAATTTAATTACACGAACTCACCTCGATACTTGTTCGTATATGAAATCTACTAATCCGAAACTTTTTGTTTTCTCGATCCAACACAGAATTAGGTCTTTAAGGATCTATATAAATGAATAACATCAATTTAATCCATTTCATACTCAATTTAATTCAATTCACATCCTAGGCAAAATTATTATTTTGCCCCTATACTTTTCACAAATGACAATTCTATCCCTAGGCTCGGAAAATGAAATTCATGCAAATTAATCCTTATTCCAAGCCTAACCAAAATTTCCATATAACTTTTACAGCACATATATTTCACAAGATTTAGAATTTTCCCATAAATTTTACATCTTTACAATTTAATCCCTATGTCATATTTTCATCAAAATTCACTTTGCAAAGGTTGTTATCTATTAACAACCTTTCATTTTCTACCATAAATTTTAAAATTTCAGCATATTCATCCATGGCAAAATTTCTATATTTTGATATCTTTTCAAATTAATCCTCAAAACAGATAGATTAAGCTATTCCGATCTTAAAAATATAAAAATTACTAAAAACGGGACAAGATTACTTACTCAATTAAACCAAGAAAGCTTGTTTTCTCTTTCCTAGGGTTTCCATAGAAATTTTAGGGAAGATGATGAAAATAAGATGATATTTTCTATTTAATTTGATTATCATCTTTTAATTTTTCCAGTTTCCAATTTATACCTTGCCTTTTTCTTATTTTTCATGGATGATTCATCAAAAAAATCTACTAATTTTTCTTTAATGGTCTAATTACCATATAAGGACCTCAATTTTTGAATTCTATAGCTATTTGGTACTTATAACTACTAGAATTTAATTTTTGCATTTTATGCAATTTGGTCCTCTCCATAATTAAACACATAATCAGTAAAATTTTCTTATTAGAATTTTCATATGACATTCCTATCATAATGCAGATCATGCAATAATATTAAAATAAATTTTCTTTCCAGCTTTGATTTGTGGTCCCGAAACCACTGTTCTAATTTCATTGAAAATGGGTTGTTACAACTCTCCCCTCTTAAGAATTTTCGTCCTCGAAAATCTTGCCAGTAAAGAGGTTTGTGTACTACTTCTTCATGGTATCCTTCAGCTCCCAAGTAGCTTCTTTAATACCATGTTGTTTCCAAAGAACATTTACCAGTGTTATCTTTTTATTTCTTAACTCTTTTGTTTCACGTGCCAAGATTTTGATCGGTTCCTCACTGTAAGTCATATCGGGATGAATCTCAACTTCTGTCACAGAAATTACATGTGAAGGATCCAACTGATATCGTTGCAACATAGACACATGAAAAACATTATGGATTCTGTCAAACTCTAGTGGTAATGCTAATTGGTACGCAACAGGTTCGATTCTTTTTGTTATATCATATGGCCCAATGAACCGTGGACTTATTTTTCCTTTACAGCCAAACCAGAGGACTTTCTTCCAAGGTGATACTTTCAAGAATACCTTGTCACCGACTTGAAACTCTATTTCTTTTCATTTAAGATCAGTATAAGACTTTTGGTGATCAGAGGCTACTTTCAAACTATTTTGAATTACTTTTACCTTTTCTTCAGTTTCACGGACTAAGTCAGCTCCGTGTATCTTTTTCTCACTGATCTCTGTCTAATATAATGGAGTTCTACATTTACGACCATACGAAGCCTCATACGGTGCCATTTTAATGCTGGACTGATAGCTATTATTATAAGCAAATTCAACTAAAGGCAGATACTTTTCCCAGTTACCTTCAAATTCAAGCACAACACTAAAACATATCTTCTAAAATCTGTATAACACATTCGGATTGTCCATCAGTTTGAGGATAGAATGTGGTACTGAAATGTAATTGAGTACCCGATGCTCCTTGCAACTTATTCTAGAATCAAGATGTAAACCAAGGATCTCTATCAGAAATAATGGAAACTGGCACTCCGTGCAATCTAACAATCTCAGAAACATATAGTTTAGCCAATCTATCCAAGGAAAAATCCATACGTACCGGAATAAAGTGTGTAGACTTTGTCAATCGGTCGATGATTACCCAAATGACATCTTTCTTCTTCGGAGATAGGGGTAGTCCTGATACAAAATCCATGGTAATTCTTTCCCATTTCCATTCCAGTATCGTAACTGACTATAATAATCTAGAAGACACTTGATGTTCAGCTTTTACTTGCTGACATATCAAACATTTAGATACATATTAAGAAATATCCCGTTTCATTCCCGGCCACTAGTACATCTTTTTCAGATCATTGTACATTTTATTACTATCAGGAAGAATAGACATGTTACCATTATGAGCTTCATGTAAAACCTTCTGTATAAATTCTGAGTTCTTCAGTACACATATCTTGCCTCTAAATAACAAACAACTGTTAGAACCAATCTGAAATTCTGAATCAGGATTCAACTCACACTGTTCTCGTTTAACTTGTAATTCATTGTCACTTTTCTGAGCTTCACAGATCTATTGCAAAAATACTAGTCTAGCTTTTAATTCAGTTATAATTGAACCATCATCTGATAATGTCAACTGAGTATTCATCACTCGCAAGGAAAATAAAGACTTTATGCTTAGGCCATTAGCAGCTACATTAGCTTTTCCCAGATGATGATAGTCAATAACAAGATTATAATCTTTTAATAATTCAAGCTACCTACGCTGTCTTAAGTTCAAGTCTTTTTGTGACATTAAATACTTCAAACTTTTATGATCAGTGAATATGTGACACTTTTCACCAAATAGGTAATGCTGCCAAATTTGCAGTGCAAAAACAATGGCTGCCAACTCCAAATCATGTATCGGGTAATTTCTTTCATGTGGTTTTAGTTGTCTTGAAGCGTAGGCTATTACTTTACCTTCTTGCATCAATACACAACCTAAACCATTTTATGACACATCACTGTAAATTACAAATTTTTTTCATGATTCAGGTTGAACCAACACAGGTGCTTCTGTCAATAAAGCTTTCAATCTGTCAAAACTCTGCTGACATTTATCAGACCACTCGAATCTTACATCTTTCTGAAACAATAGAGTCATCGGAGAAGCTATCATTGAAAATCATTTAAGAAATCTATGATAATACCCTACTAGTCCCAGAAAACTTCTAACTTCAGACATGTTTTTCGGTGGCTTCCAATTAACGATGGCAGAAATTTTATTCGGATGCACCCTAATACCTTCAGCAGATACAATATGTCCAAGAAAACCAACTTCCCGTAGCCAAAATTCACATTTACTAAATTTGGCATACAATTGTTTCTCACGCAGAGTTTGCAACACTATTCTCAAATGTTCAGCATGCTCATTTTCATCTCGGGAATATACAAAATATCATCAATAAATACCACCACAAACCTATCTAAGTACGGTCTGAAGATTCTGTTCATCAGATCCATAAATACCGCACATGCATTTGTCAAACCAAAAGGCATTGCAAGAAACTCATAGTGCCCATATCTGGTTCTGAAAGCTGTCTTTGGAACATTTGTTTCCTTCATCCGTAGTTGATAATAGCCAGAACGGATATCAATCTTTGAAAATATAGTGACACCTTTCAACTGATCAAATAGATCATCAGTTCGAGGTAGTGGATACTTGTTCTTTTTTGTGACTTTGTTTAATTGTCTATAGTTTATACACAATCTCAATGATCCATCTTTTTTTACAAATAGAACCGATGCATCCCAAGGTGAAAAACTGAGTAAAGCCTCTGTCAATCAATTTTTGCAACTGTACTTTCAAATCTTTCAATTCGATAGGAGTCATTCTGTAAGGTTCTATAGATATCGATGTTGTCCCTGGAGCAAGGTCTATAGAGAACTCCACTTCTCTAACTGGTGGTACACCAGGTAATTCCTCTAGAAATACATCAGGAAATTCACAAACAACCGACACTAACTAAATTTTTGACTCAGATACTTTAGTATCTAACACATATGCAAGATAAGCATCATATCTTTTTCTGACATATTTCTGTGCCGATATGGCTAAAATCACATTAGATAACCAATCCAGTTTATCAGATTCAACATGGAGTAATTCACCATTCTGATATTTCAACACAATGTATTTCCATTTACAATTCACCACTGCATCATGTTGAGTTAGCCAATCCATTCCCAAAATTACATCAAATTCATCAAAGGGTGGTAGCATCAAATCAACTGAGAAATAATAACCTTTTACCATCAACGAACAATTTTTACAAACTTTATCAACCATAACATACTGGTTTAGGGGGTTTGAAACTTTAACCACAAATTTAGTGAATTCAACATGTAAATTTTTAACAGCACTAAATTCGTGCATATGTATGAATGTGTTGAACTAAGATCAATCAAAGCAGTAATATCAGTATCAAGAAGAGAAAATGTACCAACAATAACATCAGGTGCAGAAGCATCTTCTTTTGCACGTATAGCATATGTCCTTACCGGTGCTCTGGCTTCAGATTTGTCTGTTGAATCTTTTGTCACACTTCGGCTACCACTAACATTGCCGAGGTGTCGAGATGGTTTGGCTCTTGAGATAGGATTGCTTGGCTTAGAGGTCTAAACAGTATCTTTTACAGGCTTTTTTGAGTAGTCTCTAAGATAGTGGTCAAAAGAACCACATCTAAAACAAGCTCCACTTGTTATGCGGCATTCATCGAAATGTAATTTATTACAATGCTTACATCTTGGTTTAGAATTTCCAACACTCCCTACACTTGTAAGAGAAGGAGATGAAGATCTCGGATTAGAGCGTTGGGAGCCTTGTTCTTCTCCAAAATACTACATAGATGCAGTAAAACGATCATGGTACTTTTTTGATTTATTTGAAGTAGATGATTGTGACTTTCCCATAAATCTCTTACTAGAAATCTGGGATTCTTTCTCTGCTTGCTACTTTTCCTTACTTAAGTCCTTGGCTTTGTGTGCTTGATCAGCCAATATAACAAATTCCCTTAATTCTAGAATTTCAATCAACAACTTGATATCTTCATTTAAACCCTCTTCGAAACGTTTACACATATCAGCCTCAGTCGGAATCCATTCTCTGGCATATTTGCTCAATCTAACAAATTCTCGTTATGTTCAGATACTGTCATACTTCCCTGTTTAAGCTCCAGAAATTCTTTCTTTTTCTGATATAGAAATATCTAACTAATTTTTGATCCAGGAATCACTGACTAATGTACTTCTTTCTGAGCCATAATTTGGAAGTTCACAAAGAACCTTATCGGGAAGTTCACAAAGAACCATATCGAGAAGCTCCGAATAACCAATATCGGGAAGTTCAAGCGAGAATTATCGGAAGCTCATAAAGAGCCACTTTAACGGGAAGCTCACGAAGAGCCATTAATCGGGATGCTCATAAAAGCTAAGGTGTGTCCACAACAAATGTAGGATCACAATCTATCGGGATGCTTCGAACAGCTATAACGGGAAGCTCGAGAGGGCTAATAATGAGATGTTGTTTCAAGCTATGGTGTGTCCGCAACATATGCTGGACTACAACCGATACGGGAAATTGAGTATCCATCGACTTTCATTTGTTCAAACAAGATTTGACATTTATCAAGCATTATCGGGTATTCAATCAATTTCACATACATAATAATTATACAATTCACATATACAACATTTAATTCAAACATATAAATTTACACACTTTAGTTACACGAACTTACCTCGATACTTGTTCGTATACGAAATCTACTAATCCGAATCTTTTTGTTTTCCTCGATCCAACTCAGTATTAGGTCTTTTAGGATCTATAAAAATGTATTTAACATCAATTCAATGCATTTCATACTCAATTTGATTTAATTCACATCCTAGGCAAAATTACTATTTTGCCCTTATACTTTTCACAAATGACAATTTCGTCCATAGGCTCAGAAAATGAAATTTATGCAATTTAATCCTTATTCCAAGCCTAACCAAAATTTTCATATAACTTTTACAGCACATGTATTTCACAAAATTCAAAATTTTTTCATAACTGTTACATCTTTACAATTTAATCCCTAAATCATATTTTCATTAGAATTCACTTTGTAAAAGTTGTTTATCTATCAACAACCTTTCATTTTCTACCATAAATTTTAAAATTTCAGCATATTCATCAATGGAAAAATTTCTATGCTTTGATATGTTTGCAAATTAATCCCCAAAATAGATAGATTAAGCTATTCCGATATTAAAAATATAGAAATTACTAAAAACGGGACAAAAATACTTAATTAAGCCAAGAAAGCTTGTTTTCTCTTTCCTAGGGTTTCCATAGAAATTTTGGGGAAGATGATGAAAATAAG
The DNA here is from genome assembly GCA_025503065.1 of Gossypium bickii. Classification (NCBI taxonomy): domain Eukaryota; kingdom Viridiplantae; phylum Streptophyta; class Magnoliopsida; order Malvales; family Malvaceae; genus Gossypium; species Gossypium bickii. The sequence goes on along the minus strand of CP106711.1, from coordinate 112,809,879 downwards.
ATGATATTTTCTATTTAATTTGATTATCATCTTTTAATTTTTCCAGTTTCCAATTTAATCATTGCCTTTTTTTAATTTTCTATGGATGATTTATAAAAAATGTCTACTAATTTTTCTTTAATGGTATAATTACCATATAAGGACCTCAAGTTTTGAATTCCATAGCTATTTGATACTTAAAACTACTAGAATTCAACTTTTGCATTTTATGCAATTTGGTCCTCTCCATAATTAAACACATAATCGATAAAATTTTCTTATCAGAATTTTCATATGAAATTCCTCTCATAATGTAGACCATGCAATAATATTAAAATAAATTTTCTTTTCAGCTCAGATTTGTGGTCCCGAGCCACTGTTCCGATTTCATTGAAAATGGGCTATTACATGCTTCATGTACCAACTGTTTGTAAAAATTTGCTATTAGTAGGACAATTTACAAAAGACAATGGGGTTTATTTTAAGTTTCATCTATTTCTTTGTTTTGTGAAGGATATTCAATTAGGGAAAACACTGCTAGTGGGCCACATGCATGATGGACTCTACATAATTAATGTTTCTTGTATAACTTCGAACTCAACCACTGGTGTAGCTATTAGCACTCGAGGGTTAGCATAAAAACTTGTGTGCAATGCTCAACTAAGAACTTCTGTTGAATTGTGGCTTAAACGACTTGATCATCATTGCAATAGCACTCTTGTCGTGTTTTACGTGATTGTAATGTTATTTTTAGTAATAACGAATTGCCTCATGTGTGTTCGGCTTGTCAACTAGGAAAAGCTCACAAGTTACCTTTTGATTCTTCCAAAATAGTGTATACTTTACATTTTGAATTACTTCTATTGGATGTTTGGGGACCAAGACACACACGATCAAATGGTTTTCTCTATTATGTTTCTTTTGTTGACATGTATAACCAATATACCTAGTTGTAAATTCTCAAGAATAAGTCTTATGTTTTAAGTTGTTTTCTTCATTTCTAGATGTTTGTTTAGGTTTAGTTTGGATATTCTATCAAAATGCTTCAAAGTGACTAGGGAAGTGAGTATCGTTCTTTCTCAAATGAGCTCTCCAATTTGGTGTTCAGCACAGGGTCACATGCTCACATACTTCTAAGCAAAATGGAGTAGCTAAAAGGAAGCATAGGCATGTTTTTGATGTGAGACTCACTCTCTTAGCTTAGGTGTTCATGCCTTTGGAATTTTGGTCACATGCCTTTTCTCATGTTGTTCATCTGGTAAATAGGTAACTTGTGAGAACCTTTACAGAGCCAAATCTGTTTATTCACAGGTTATGAGAAGCTCACATGAGGATGTAATCCTTCTGAGCCTTACCTTCCCAAATAGGTAACTCTTTATAAGAAGCTTTACAGAGCCAAATCTTTTTTTGTGGGTCCTTATGACAAGCTTTTCCTAACTTGTGAGAAGCTCACATGCCTATTACTGTTTTGGAAGGATGTACTCCTTATGAGAAGCTTTACAGCAAAATCTATTTATTCATAGCTTAAAGTGTTTAAATCTACTTGCTTCCCTTATCCGAGGCCTTTCAATTGACATAAACTTCAATTTCGATCGAAGCAGTGTGTTTTTCTTCAATTTGGTGCAAATAGAATAAGGCTACAAGTGTCTTGATGAAGAAGGTCGAGTATTTGTTTCTCGACATGTATTTAATTTATAGAAGTTTCCTTTTAGGTGGGGTTTTCCATTACAGTCTCGATTGTGCTCCATAATACATCGCATCAGCAATCGTATGCACCTGTGGTTGTGGCTACTACGCTTAGGTATAGTGAACGTGACTCAAATCCTTCATCAATTTTAGGTAGGGTCTTTTCTTTTGCAAGTCCACCATGGGTTTCTTCTATAGTAAGCCATTCTTCAGCAAGGGATGTTGTGTCTAGATTCCTACTGATGGTCAAATTGTAGGACCATTAAAAGTGGCCTGTATTAATAATACTGATCTTACTCCACTTGAAGGTTTTAAAAGGTCGATCTTGTAACAACCCATTTTTAATGGTGTCGAAAACAGTGGTTTTGGGACCACGATTCTGACGAGTGAGCCAATATTTTAATGATTATTTAATGTCAATATGGTTACATTAAAGTTGTATTAACTTTTCATTTCGAAATTGTGAAGTTTAAATGGTTAGTTAAGTGAAAAGGATTAAATTGAAAAAGTGCAAAAGTTTGTTTCTCTTTGTTAAACGGACAAATTAGCTTTTAAAAGTCAAACTAAGGAACTTTAGTAGTAATTATATCATATGACATGCTAGTGAAGGTTTATGGATAGATTTTAATGTATTTATAATTGTTTTTAAAGGTTATTTTTGTAGGTTAAGAATTAAAGTAATAGTTAAATAAAACAATTAGAAAAACAAAGTGTGTCATCTTCATTATTTTCTATACCAAACCAAAATGCCATTGTTGTAAGGAGAGGGAGTGTCGGTTAAGCAAAAAATTGAGTGCATGGTATGTATTTGAACTTTACTTTGGATGATTTTTACACTTTTGAGTTCATTTCAACTTAGTTTACTTAGCCTAAGGATTAATTTTTTAAGTTGTTAAAAGTATATGGACTTGCCATGTTAGGGTTTGAATGTGTTTTGAATTTAGATAATATATTATTAAGTTGAGTAGTTAAATATACAAGTTTTGTTAAGTATTATTTAGTAATTATGTGATTTAGGGACTTATTTATGAAATAGTAAATTTTTAGGGTAACATTGTGATTTGATTATTTAAATGGGCTAGTATGGGTGCTTAGGAAGTTCGCTTAGTATGTCTAGAGAGTAAAAATGGTATCTTTGTTAATTTCGAAATTTGGGACTAAATTGTTTAAAACCTAAAATATTTGGGAGTAATGTTGAAAATTTATATTAAACATGGATTATAGGTTTTAATCTAATATTTGAAGTTGTTGGAAACATTTAATTAAGTTAATTTATCATTTAGATCAAGACAAACAAAAACCAGACATAAATCGAGGAAAAGCTAAAGTCTTGGACTAATCTTCAACTTCGTTTTTGAAATCATAGGAATCGAGGTAAGTTCATATTATGTAAATTATGATTAATTCTTTTAATTTTGATGTTGTATTATTGTATATTGATTGTGAGGAATTTCACTGAGTATTTGGTATGTTATGAAATTATCGGGCTTTGTGCCTAGCAGGCTTCATGCCGATGAATTTATCAAGTTTAGTGCTTAGTAGGCTTTGTGCCTAGCAAGCTTCATGTCGGTGAATGTATAAAGCTTAGTGCTTAGTAGGTTTTATGTCGGTGTAGTTATCGAGCTTTGTACCTATCAGGCTTTGTGCCAGTGAATTTATCAAGCTTAGTGCTTAGCAGGCTTTGTGTCGGTGAACTTATTAGGCTTTGTGCCTAGTAGGCTTTTTGTCGGGTAATCTATCAAGCTTGGTACGTAGTATGCTAAATGTCAGTGTGATTTTCAGGCTTTGTGCCTAGCAGGCTTTATGCCAGTGAACTTATCGGGCTTAGTGCCTAGCAGAATTCGTGCCGGTGAATCAAGTTGTTTAGTTTATTGATGTTTCATAAAACATTGAATTGAGCTGTGAAGTAATTAGGTTAAATACCCGAACTTACTAAGCTATGTTAAGCTTATTTGGTTGATTTCTTTTTTGTAGGTCTCCTAGAATCGTGTCACCGGTTAGATTGGTTTGAGAGTTCACACACTATCATCCATACCTTGGTAGTTATTTTGTGCATTTTGAGTTTGTTAAAAGTGGCATGTAACTAAAATGTCTTATGGTATTATGATATAATATGTAGTTGAACTAGTAAGTTGGAAATGGTCATTTTGATGTTGGTATGGTGTGTTTGATAATTTGGTATTCATATATGGAAATATGATGTGTTATATACATGTATAATTAGCAATAATTGATATATGGAATTTGTTGGTGCTTGGGTTTGATTGAATAATTACATGTAGTACCAATGAGGGTACATTGAGTTGTTGATGAAAATAGGTTGTGTATGTGCGACTTTGGCTTGTTTAGGTCTTGTTTAAATAAGTATTGAATAGGTCTAAGGATTGGCTAATGGTATGCTTGAGCCACAAGAAAACATTCTTGGTAAAGGATAGGCTAATGGTATACTTGAGGCACAAGAAAACATTTTTGTTAAACTTGACTTTTAAGGTACATTTGGGTATACATGGCTCGAGACACGGGCTGCTACACAGCCGTGTGTCACACACGGTCTGTTTGTACGGCCATGTGTCTTTTAAGTTTCAGGTGCAGGTTTCACACAGTCTGGCACACGACCTGTAACATGGTCGTGTGTTTCAAAATAGTGAGTTACACGGTTTGAGACATGGCCGTATGACCCTATTGCGAATACACACACGGGCGGGCACACAAGCTGAGACACGACCGTGTGGCCATAGTCAGTGAGTTACACGGGTTGAGAATACGAATGTGTGGATTAGACAAACGGATGTGTGTGTTATACACACGACCATGATTTTGGCAACACGGCCTGGCCATATGGCCATGTGACCCTTGTTTCCAAAATTTTCAATTCCTTTATAACTTTTTTGGTTTGTTTCAAATTCACCCTAGAATAATTCCAAATTATTTTTAGGGCCCCATATGTTCGATTCAAGGCCCATAGATCCATGTTTGGCTTAAATTGAATGTGATTTGTTTATTGATATTTATATTGGAATATAGATTTGTTGTAACGGCCCATATTTGAGTCAAATCAGAACAGTGGTTTCAGAACCACAAATCTGAACTTAAAATATTTATTTTATTATTTTATTAAAGTTTACAACATGATAGAATTATTGTGTGAAAGTTTCGTAAAGAAATTTTACTATTTGAATGTTTAATTCGGTAAAAAAGACTAAATCGCGTAAAGTGTAAAAGTAGAGTTCTATTTGCTGAAAGTATCTAAAAGATATGGAACTTAAAATAGGAGGTCCTTATGTTGTAATTAGACCATTAAAAGTATCAGTGGACATTTATGGGCATAGGATGGATTATTTAAATGGTTATTTATTACAGTTATAAAGGTAATTTAGTAATTTAACTTATAATAAACAAAACAAAGTTAATTTAAAGCATTATTATCATCTTCATGCACCGAAATTTAGAAGAAGAAGAAGCTAACTTAGTGTTTAACATTCGGCAACCTTGAATTCTACAATTAGGTATGTATTTTGACTAGGTGTTTAATCATTTTTACGTTTTTGAGATCGTTGCTTCGTATTCTAGCTAGCCCATACCTTAGATTTTGAAATTGTTAAAGATTTATCATATTGCCATTGTTGAATGCTTTAGTAATTTGATAGTTGATGATGGATTTTGAATATTCATTGATAGATTTACTAGTTTGTAAAGTGATTTTTGATAAAAATGTCAAAAAGGGATTAAATTGTGAAAAAGTAAAATTATGTGGGTAAAAGTGTGAATAAATAAAAGATATGGGCTGTTAGGGACCCCATTAAAATTTTTCTAGGAATGGGTTTGTGATTAATTGCATGAATTTGCAATTTAATGTGATAAGGACTAAATTGTAAAAATGTGAAAGTTTAGGGGCAAATGTGTGAAATAGCCATAATGTGTGTTTTAGACTAAGTTGCATAATAGTTGATTAAATAAGCTGATTTTGATAATATATAGATCAAGATAAGCTAAGATCGGGTTGAGATCGAGGAAAAAGAAAAGTGGACGAATAGTTGATAATTTCCATCCGAGCAACCTGAGGTAAATTCGTATAATTAGAATCGAATTTTTGAACACTTGTAATTATTTGAAATGAATGTATATAATTGATATACTTGAAATATGAATGCCTTATTGATATAGACTGATGGTTACCGAGCCCCGTTTGAACCGTATGAATTCGTAGGATACGAGTGACATGTCATTAGTGTTACCGTATTGGCTGAGATCCTGCATGTGTTGCGGACTCACTGTAACTCGTATGAGCTTATCGATATATTACCTCGTAAGAGCTTATTGTTTTTAGCTCGTCAGAGCTTACCGTTTTAGCTCAATAGAGCTTACTGTCCATCAGCTTAGGAGGAGCTTACTGATCATAGCTCGAAAGAGCGGAAATGATAATGAATTGATGGGTTACTAATTTATATATGTAATGTATATCACCCGAGTATCCCTCGATATTCTAATAGGTTTAACGGGCATAAATTCTGTGATATGGCAAAGTATTGTTTATACGGATGAAATATTGTTATCAAATGAATTACTGTTGATATGATTGAGAGTGTAATGTTAAAAATGATGTACATGATATATGAATTTGATATGATACAATGTATTGAGTATTAAATTGAGACAATGGATGATTACATGTATTTATGTGACTAACTTGTTGACGAATGCTTGTGTTTAGGCATTTGGAAATTGAATTAAGTATACCTTATTTATTATCTTGATTATGTATAAATGGTAAGTTTAATTTTAAATTATACGGGCTTACTAAGCTATAAAGCTTACTCTATTTCTTTTCTATGTTTTATAAAGGTTCGATAGCTCGCTCGTTTCAGGCAAGTCGGAGTTACGCATCACACTATCCAGTTGTCGATTGGTACTTTTGAACTTGTGGATATATGTAAATATGGAATGTATAGGCTAGTATTAAAGATGATAGTTATGTTTACTTGAGATTGTGATTTTGGTACATCTTGTGTTATAAGTCTAAGCCATGTGATTTGGCTAAACTTGATATTATGTTTTGGCATGTTTTGGTAAGTATTAGATGGAATGAAATTGTTATATGGTAGGCTTACGAATGGAAAATGCGTGTTATTAATTAGGTATTGAATACTATGTTGAATTGGTATTACATGTATATGAAATGTTATGGAAGGACTGCCTATTAGGTGATAAAATGTTGTAATTTATACTTGTGCATGCATATGAAAATAGGGTGGCAAAATGGCTTTGCAAATAGCCTATTTTTGTCCACACGAGCAGAGACACAGGCGTGTGTCTCGGCTGTGTATGACACACGGTCATGTTACACGGCCATGTGTCCCCTGGTGTTGAATTAAAATGAAGTCAATATGCTCTACAGGGTCTTACACACGGGCGTGTGACCAGTCGTGTGGTACAATTTATTATACCCCTTATTTGGCACACGGCCTAGCATACGGGTGTGTGACTTGGCTGTGTTGCATAAGTCAGTATACCCTACAAGCTTGGCACGGCCTAGCACACGGCCTGGTACACTAGCGTGTGTGGCTACTTCGAAGGACACAGGGGCTACACACATGGGCGTGCAGTTGGCCGTGTAACCTAAGTCAGTATGTATGCCCTGTTTTCACACGGCCTGTGACACGGGCGTGAGACCCCTGTATGGTTGAAAATTTTTCTAAGTTTCCAAAATTTTCATATATTATCGGTTTAGTCCCGAACCACTTCTAAAGCATGTTTTAGGCCTCGTAGGCTACAAGGGACAAATTGATTGTGTTTGAATGATGATTTTATGATTTGATCAATTTTATGAGAAAAGAACAGTAATAAGTGTTATAAGTCTGGTAATGCTCCGTAACCCTATTTTGGCATTGAATACGGGTGAGGGGTGTTATATTTATTGGTATCAGAGTGACGGTTTAGTCGATTATAGGACTAACGTAGCATATGTGACTCTAGCTATACATGTCATATTTAAAACTGTGATAATGTGATGACTCTTGACATTTTCAAATGTGTTTTTATATAGTACTGGATCCCGAACGAGTTGTAGCAAATGATGTAGAGAGTAACACGCCAACTCCCGCTCAAGGGATACTGCCTTCTGAATCTAGACCCGTGATGAGTAGTCATGGAGGTGAGGCTAAAGAAGCCTTCTTTCAAATAATGAACAAGTGGTTTGCACAGTACATTCGTCCAAACTCGGCTGTTTAACAACCTCCATCCCCACCTATTCCCTAACGAATCCCTATAGTTCCTCAAGGTATGGATCCTTTGCGATTGAATAAACCACCTGTTGATAAGATACTGAAACAAGAGGCTGAGGATTTCAGAGCCACTGTTAACGATGACCCTAAGAGAGCCGAGTTTTGGCTTGAGAACACGATTCGGGTATTTGGTGAACTGTCTTACACACCCAATGAATGTTTAAAATGTGTTGTATCACTGTTGAAAGACACTGCATATCAGTGGTGGAATACCTTGATATCTGTAGTTTCGCGAGAAAGAGTTACTTGGGAGTTCTTTCAAGTTGAATTTAGAAAGAAATACATCAGCCAAAGGTTCATTGATTAGAAACGAAAGGAATTTCTTGAATTGAAACATGATTGTATGTCGGTAACAGAATATGAAAAAAAGTTTGTACAACTCAGCAAATATGCTCGTGAATGCGTTTCTTCTGAAGCTATAATGTGTAAAAGGTCCGAGGATGGATTAAATGAAGAAATTAGAATTTTAGTTGGGATTCTTGAACTAAACGAGTTCTTCGTTCTATTTGACAGAGCTTGTAAAGCCAAAGAGCTTTGCAAAGAGAAAAGAAAAGCCGATTCTGAGGCTAGAGACTTTAGAAAGAGAAGTACGGGTAAATCACATCAGTCAGCATCAAATAAATCTAAAGAATATCATCCTCGTTCTACTGCTTTTGTGGGGATTACGATCAGAGATAGAGATACGAGACATTTCAGCTCTAAACCTCAGACGACATTTGTTGCCAGTGTGGGTAGTGTTAGAAATGTTGGACCTAAATGTAAAGACTACAATAAGCGACATTACAGTGAATGTAGATTAGTGAGCGGAGCCTGTTTTAAACGTGGATCTCTTGATCATTACCTTTGGGGCTATCCAGAAAAGTCTACAGTTGAAAGAGATCAACTGGCGAAAGTAAGTAATATGACTACTAGATGGAGACCACCCCGAAACACTGGAAATACGAGTGGTAACTGAGGTGCTACGAGAGATTCTGCTGTGAGATCTGAGGCACGAGCACCTGCCAGAGCTTATGCCATTCGTGCACGGGAGGAGGCATCATTGCCAGACGTTATTACCGGTACTTTTCTATTTCTGATACTGATATAGTTGCGTTGATGGATCCTGGATCAACCCATTCATATATCTGTATGAATTTAGTATTTAAAAAGAGTTTACATGACGAGTCTACAAATTTTGTAATTAAAGTATAGAACCCCTTAGGCAAGTCTGTTTTAGTTGATAAAATTTGTAAGAATTTTCCTTTGATGACTTGGGGTTACTGTTTTCGGGCTGACTTGATGCTTTTACCGTTCGATGAGTTTGATGTGATTTTGGGTATGGACTGGCTAACTATGCATGATGCAGTTGTGAATTGTAGACGAAAGATTATTGAATTGAAATGTCAAAATACTGAAATTCTTCGAATTGAGTAAGATGATTTGAATGAATTACCTACTGTGATATAGTCTATGTTAGCTCAGAAATATGTGAAAATGGGTTATGATGCATATCTTGCATACGTACTGGATACAAAGGTGTCTGAATCAAAGATTGAATATGTACCTATTGTTTGTGAGTTTTAGGATGTATTTCCAGAAGAATTACAAGGTTTGCCACCGATCAGAGAGGTTGAATTTGGTATTGAATTAGTACCGGGAACAACACCAATATCGATAGCTCCGTACAAAATGGCTACAACAGAATTAAAAGAATTGAAAGCTCAGTTGCAAGAATTGACAGACAGAGGTTTTGCGCGACCGAGTTATTCGCCCTGGGGTGCACTGGTATTTTGTGAAAAAGAAAGATGCAACGATGAGAATGTGTATCAACTAGAGGTAGCTGAATAAAGTGACTATAAAGAACAAACACCCTCTACAGCGGATTGATGATTTATTTGATCAGTTGAAACGAGCAACAGTACTTTCAAAGATTGATTTGAGGTCGAGTTATTATCAGTTGCGAGTTAAAGAGTCGGATGTGCCAAAAATCGCATTCAGAACAAGGTATGGACATTATGAATTCCTTGTTATGCCTTTCGGATTAACTAATTCTCCTGCAATTTTTATGGACTTAATTAACCGGATATTCAGACCGTATTTAGACACATTTGTTGTTGTATTCATTTACGACATTATGATCTATTTGCGAGATGAATCTGAGTAGACCGAGCACTTGAGAGTTGTGTTACAATCCCTACGTGATAAGCAATTATTTGGAAAGTTTAGCAAATGTGAGTTTTGGCTACGAGAGGTTGGATTTCTAGGGCATAATGTTTAAGCTGAAGGTATTAGAGTTGACCCGAGTAGGATTTCTGCTATTGTTGATTGGAAACCTTCGAGAAATGTGTCTGAAGTTCGTAGTTTTCTGGGCTTAGCGGGCTATTACCGAAGATTCGTGAAAGGATTTTTGATGATTGCGACACCGATGACACGATTGCTTTAGAAAGATATTAAATTCGAATGGTTAGAGAAATGTCAACAGAGTTTTAATCAATTGAAAGCACTGTTAACTGAGGCACCGATTTTAGTACAACCTGAATCAGGTAAAGAGTTTGTCATTTATAGTAACGCGTCATTAAACGGCTTGCGATGTGTTCTGATGCAAGAAGGAAAAGTTATAGCTTATGCTTCTCGACAGTTGAAACCACATGAAAAGAACTATCAAACACACGACTTAGAGTTGGCTACAATTGTGTACGCATTGAGAATTTGGCGACATTACTTATACGTTGAGAAATGCACCATTTATACGGATCACAAAAGCTTAAAATATTTGATGTCACAGAAAGATTTGAACCTGCGACAATGAAGATGGCTTGAGTTATTGAAAGATTATGAATTTGTGTTTGATTATCACCCGAGAAAAGCTAATGTTGTTGCTGATGCCCTGAGCCGAAAATCTTTGTTTGCATTACGAGCAATGAATACCTAGTTGATGATTTGTGATGATGGGTCTATTTTAGCTAAATTAAAAGCTAAACCGGTATTTATTCAACAAATCTGTGAAGCTCAGAAAGATGATCGTGAATTGCAAGTTAAACGAACTCAATGTGAGAATATCCCTAATTCAGAGTTTCAAATTGGAACCGATGATTGTTTAAGGTTCCAGAATAGAATGTGCATATCGAAAAATTCAGAACTCATTCAGAAGATTTTTCACAAAGCGCACAGTAGCTGTTTATCTGTTCATCCGAGAAGTACCAAAATGTATAATTATTTGAAACAGTTTTGCTGGTGGCAAGGCATGAAACGAGATATCTTAGAGTTTGTTTCTAAATGTTTGATTTGTCTGCAAATCAAAGCTAAACATCAAGTACCATTGGGTTTATTGCAGCCTGTGATGATCCCCGAGTGGAAATGGGATAGAATTACAATGGATTTTGTACCGGGATTGCCCTTAACTCCGAAAAAGAAAGACGCTATCTGGGTTGTCATTGATCGACTAATGAAATCTTCTCATTTCATACCAGTACGTACAGATTACTCACTTGATAGATTAGCTGAATTGTACATTTTCGAGGTTGTTCGATTACAGGGGGTGCCACTATCTATTATTTCTTATAGAGATCCGTGATTTACATCGCGATTCTAGAAGAAATTGCAAGAAGCTCTAGATACGAAGTTGAATTTTAGTACAGCTTTTCATCCCCAGTCTGACGGTCAGACCAAGGGAGTTATTCAAATTCTCGAAGACATGTTTAGATGTTGTATTTTAGAGTTTAAGGGCAGGTGGTAAAATTACTTATCGTTGATTGAATTCACGTATAACAACAGTTTTCAAACGAGTATAAAGATGGCACCGTACAAAGCTTTATATGGTCGCAAATGTCGAACTCCTCTATACTAGACTGAACTAAGTGAGAAAAAGATTCACGAGGTTGAATTGATCAGAGAAACTGAAGAAAAAGTGAAAACGATTCGTGACAGTTTAATAGTAGCTTCATAGCGACAGAAATCATACGCGGATTTGAAGTGTAAAGAAATTGAGTTTCAAGTCAGGGACCAAGTGTTTCTAAATATGTCACCATGGAAAAAGGTTATTCAATTCGACCGTAAAGGGAAATTAAGTCCACGTTTCATCAGGCCGTATGAGATTATTGAACGAATAGGGCCAGTGGCATATCAACTAGCTTTACCATCAGAACTGGAAAAGATTTATAATATCTTTCACTTTTCTATGCTAGGTCGATACAGACCCAATCTGTCACATGTGATTTCATTGGTAGATGTTGAGATCCAGGCTGATTTGACGTATAGCGAAGGACCGACTAGAATGTTAACTCATGATATCAAAGAGTTGAGAAATAAACGCATAGCCCTAGTGAAAGTTCTTTGTCATAAACACAGGATTGAGGAAGCTACATGGGAGCCCGAAGAAGCTATGAGAAAACAGTACCCTAACCTATTTAATAGTAAGATTTTCGAGGACGAAAATCCCTAAAGGGGGAGAGTTGTAACAGCCCGTTTTTGAGTCAAATCAAAATAGTGGTTTTGAAACCACAAATCCAAAGTTGAAATATTTATTTTATTATTTATTAAAGTTTACAGCATGATAGAATTATTGTGTGAAAGTTTCGTAAAGAAATTTTACTGTTTGAATGCTTAATTCGGTAAAAAGAACTAAATCGCATAAAGTGTAAAAGTAGAGTTCTATTAGCTGAGAGTATCTAAAAGCTATGGAACTTAAAAGAGGTGGTCCTTATGTTGTAATTACACCATTAAAAGTATAAGGGGACATTTATGGGCATAGAATGGATGATTTAAATGGTTATTTATTAAGGTTATAAAGGTAATTTAGTAATTTAACTTAATAAATAAAACAAAGTTAATTTAAAGCATTATTATCATCTTCATGCACCGAAAATTAGAAGAATAAGAAGAAGCTAACTTAGTGTTTAACATTTGGCAACCTTGAATTCTACAATTAGGTATGTCTTTTGACTTGATTTTTAATGATTTCTACGTTTTTGATATCGTTGCTTCGTATTTTGGCTAGCTCGTCCCTTAGATTTTGAAGTTACTAAAGATTTATCATGTTGCCATTGTTGAATGCTTGAGTAATTTGATAGTTGATGATGGATTTTGAATATTTATTGATAGATTTACTAGTTTTGTAAAATGATTTTTCACAAAAATGTCAAAATAGGATTAAATTGTGAAAAAGTAAAATTATGTGGGTAAAAGTATGAATAAATAAAAGATATGGGCTGCTAGGGACCCCATTAAAATTCTTCTAGGCATGGGTTTGTGATTAATTGCATGAATTTGCAATTTAATGTGATAAGGACTAAATTGTAAAAATGTGAAGGTTTAGGGGCAAATGTGTAAAATAGCTCTGACGTTTGTTTTGGACTAAATTGCATAAATAGTTGATTAAATAATCTGATTTTGGTAATATATAGATCAAGATAGGTTGAGGTCGGGTTTAGATCGGAGAAAAGGAAAAGTGGATGAATAGTTGATAATTTCCATCCAAGCAACTCGAGGTAAGTTCGTAGAATTAGAATCGAACTTTTAAATACTTGTAATTATTTGAAATGAATGTATATAATTGATATATTTGAAATACGAATGCCTTATTGATATAGACCGATGGTTACCGAGCCCCGTTTGAACCGTATGAATTCGTAGGATACGAGTGACATGTCACGAGGGTTACCGTTTTGGTTGAGATCCTGCATGTGTTGCGGACTCACCGCAGCTCGTATGAGCTTACCAATATATCAGCTCATAAGAGCTTATTGTTTTCAGCTCGTCAGGGCTTACCATTTCAGCTAAATAGAGCTTACTGCCCATCAGCTTAGGAGGAGCTTACTGATCATAGCTCGAAAGAGCGGAAATGATAATGAATTGATGGATTACTGATTTATATATGTAATGTATATCACCCGAGTATCCGTCGATATTCTAATAGGTTTAACGGGCATAAATTCTGTGATATGGTAGAGTACTGTTTATACAGATGAATTATTGTTATCAAATGAATTACTGTTTATATGATTGAGTGTGTAAATATATGAATTTGATATGATACAATGTATTGAGTATTAAATTGAGATAATGGTTGATTACATGTATTTATGTGACTAACTTGTTGATGAATGCTTGTGTTTAGGCATTTTGAAATTGAATTAAGTATACCCTATTTATTATCTTGATTATGTATAAATGGTAAGTTTAATTTTAAATTATACGGGCTTACTAAGCTATAAAGCTTACTCTATTTCTTTTCCATGTTTTATAGAGGTTCGATAGCTCGCTCGTTTCAGACAAGTCGAAGTTACGCATAACACTATCCAGTTGCCGATGCATAGGCTAGTATTAAAGATGATAGTTATGGTTGCTTGAGATTGTGATTTTGGTACATTTTGTGTTATAAGTCTAAGCCATGTGATTTGGCTAAATTTGATATTATGTTTTGGTAAGTATTAGATGTAATGAAATTATGCAAATGATGTCTTGTTATATGGTAGGCTTACGAATGGAAAATGCATGTTAATAATTAAGTATTGAATACTATGTTGAATTGGTATTATATGTATATGAAATGTTATGGAATGGCTGCCTATTGGTTAATAAAATGTTGCAATTTATACTTGTGCATGCATGTGAAAATAGGGTGGCAAAATGGCTTTGCAAATAGCCTATTTTTGTCCACACGGACAGAGACACAGGCGTGTGTCTTGGCCGTGTGCGACAAACGGTCATGTTACACGGCCATGTGTCCCTTGGGGTTGAATTAAAATGAAGTCAGTATGCTCCACACGGTCTCACAAACGGGCGTGTGACCAGCCATGTGGTACAAGTCAGTATACCCCTAATTTTGCACACGTCTTAGCACACGGGCATGTGACTTGGCCGTGTTGCATAAGTCAGTATACCCTACATGTAACAACCCAAACCTGGTCTATGCGTTAAGACCAAATTTGGTATGCCGCACAAATCGAATATACATCTAGACATCTAATGATTTAAAGAAAATAGATCTTCAAAACTATTTTGGAGATGGAGTTTGTTAAAAACCGAGGTAAATTTGTAATCTATGATTTTAAAACATAAGAGTTTATAAAATTGATCTCTGATAAATAATTGGTTAACTTTTTAAAGAAATTTAAAAGAGTTCAAAAGGAATTTAAAAACGAAATTTATAAAAGAGTTTTCACAGAAATTTTTACTACATAGTGATATTTAAGAAAACCCCTTTTTTTATACGTAAATTAAAGAAAACATTTATAAACTTAAAATAGTCCACTTGAAGTATCTAAAACATATTAAAATCCATCCACGAAATAAAATCCATAAATACAATACTAGAGGCCTTATTACATCGCCAAAATAGTAATTAAGTAAAAATACTAAAGAGTAGTTTAAAGTTCATAAAAAACCATCATTTGAAGTATGGCATCCACGAAGTCATCCTCGGCCCAAGCCTCCATTACTGATCGTTACCTGAGAAGGGTAAAGGAAACGGGGTGAGTTACTTAGAACTCAGTGTGTAACCCACTTACCGTGTCCACTGGGCCAAAACCATATAAACATTTAATTGGGCTTGAGCCCATATACAAATATAACAATATAGCAATCATAAAATGCACGTGATATGTAATTCCCAACCAAGCCTAAATTTCCATCCGCTACACACCACCCGTACCAACCAGTACACCTGTGGGGATCAAGTCAACCCACCCCGCCAAACACACCAATCGCAAGCATTAAGCCATTAATACGCAGGCACGAAGCCATTTAATAACGTGGCACGAAGCCTTCTAATAACATGGCACAAAGCCTTTTAATAACATGGCACGAAGCCTTTAAATAACATGGCATGAAGCCTTCTTCTCTTCGTCAAATATCCCAACCCATGCAATCATGCATAAACAATGCATAACAAATGTATTCATATGATAATTTCAACATAAGGCCCATAATATAATTTGGCCCATTAAGCAATCTAGCAAATCGGCCCATATAGCAATCTAGCAATTCGGCTCGTTAAACAATCTAGCAATTCGGCCTATATAGCAATCTAGCAATTCGGCCCAAATATCAACTTTATCATATTAGCCCATTAAGCGCGATTCCAAATTTCCACGATTTTAATACCAATTTCATGCACTTACACAAAAAGTGTTAACAAACCATATTTTTTCGATTTTACCAACTTTACGATTTTTATTCAAATACTTAATAACGGTATAACCATCTAACCAATGAGATAAGTGTGAAATTACACACCTGATTACGGTGAGAACTAAACATTCCAGCTCGTCGATACCTAAATATATGTCAAGTTTGATTAGAACACTAATATTTAATATAAATCTATACTAAAGATAAGCGATCTAGATCTTTACCCTCGGAATTTCGGACAACAACTATTTGTGGTTTCTCCCCGATTGATGGTTTATAACTAGTTGAAGAACCACGAACAGTCAATGGCTCAGGAGTACGAACGACTTCAAATAATTGATTTTCACCAGAAGAGGGTCCACAACCCGGTGGAAAATCTCGGATTACCGAAACAGCCTTTCGCTTGAATCTAGAGGGAATAGCGAATCCACCCCTCTTCCGAACACTATTCAGCACTCTTTTTGAACCTATCTTGTTTGCCTCCATTGATTAAAGAATATTAGTCCAAATAATATTTCGAAAATTAAGTCTATAGATTTTAAGGGCAAAATCGGCTTACCACGAAATCCCACGTTCACGGGATAAAAATCGAGTGATAATGTCCCTTAACATTTTGAACCGAATCCTAGCGATTCACGATGATTACGAATACTCCGAGTTTCGGCCTTCACTTTATCACTATTAAGATGAATAAGATTGTTTAAAAGAAAGAAATAAGGGATGCTATTTTCGGTCAAAAGACCCTCTAAACAATATGCATATTTGGCTAAAGACAAAAAAGAAAATAAAGAAATGAAAAGGGTTCTTACCACTTGATTTAAATGAAAGTTGAAAGAATGATTAACAAGAGAAAATATGTAAGGAGGAGGGTTCGGCTAAGAAGAAAATTTTGATGGAAATAATGCTAGCAACATTCGGCCATGGAGAAAAATAGAAGAGAGAAAATGTGTTTCGATTTTTCAAGGATGAAAAAGAACAAAGGGAGGGGTTTGGGACAAGAGAGCATTCGGCCAAAGAGTAGAAAAGAAAGAAAAGAACAATGGCCTTTGTGCTTTGATGATTTCGGCACTAGAGAGGAAGAACTTGAGAGGTTAGGCAAAGATTGAGACCAAATGGTCAAAAACAATGACCAAAAGAAGAAAACAAAAATGTTCACAATACACCTTAGCCGAAAGTTTTATGAAAAAAAAACCAAAATGACCAAATGAAAGTGACCAAAACATGCTACCATCCTTACCTATGCTACCTAAACTATTCGGCCATCCCCCCTAGACCCCAAAATCGTCCATGTTCATAGTCAAAGTTTAGCCACCCAAAAGTTTCCAAAACATCACCCTTGTTTCAAGCCTTATGTTCCCCCTACATGCCATATTCTCATGATTCCCTACCTTAAGTTCATTCTTACCATATCTTTTTAGCCACCATACCATAAAATAAAAGTCTAACTTACCAAAAATTTGATGCTTGGCCGACACTTGCTAGGAAAGAGAAAAAATAAATGTCACAAATGCATTCCTAAGGATTCGAACCTCTTCCCTCATGCAAAACTTATGGCGCCAACTCCACTTTACTACTAGCTCATCTTATGCTAGCTTTTGCCACTTAATTTCCTTAAACATCAAGATCATTTGTTCCTCTTCAGTAAAGTACTCATTACAAAAATAAAATTTATTCTAATTCCGAATAATCTCGAGCCTTCTCAAAACTATAAATTAAACACATAAATTAAAAACACTCACTAGCTAAGCACCAAAATTATGCAACATGTCGATACTAATTTTTTTTTTTTTAGGATGTTACACTACAGGTTTGGCACGGCCTAGCACACGGCCTGGTACAAGGGCGTGTGTAGCCACTTCGAAGGAGACACGTGCGTGTGGTTGGCCGTGTAACGCAAGTCAGTATGTATGACCTATTTTTACATGACCTGAGACATGGGAGTGTCTGGAGTTGTGTAAGGCACACAGCCTGTTCACACGAGCGTGTGACCCCTATATGGTTGAAAATTTTTCTAAGTTTCCAAAATTTTCATATGCTATTGGTTTTGTAACAGCTCGATTTTGGGGCTTGTCGAAATGGTGGTTTTAGAACAACTAATTCCAGGTCGAATAAATTAGTTTTAATATTATTTTATGTGTTATGGCATAATTATATAGGTGTATGAAAATTTTGGTGATTGCATGCTAAATTGTGATAAAAGAACTAAATCGCATAAAGTGCAAAAGTTTTCTTTTGCAAGCTAATGGTGTCTAATAGCTATAGAATACTAAATTAGAGGTCTTTAAAGTGTAATTTGGCCATTGGTAAAGTGATGGCCAACCATAGGGGACAAATTAGAGGCATGGTCAATGGTTAGGTGAGTTGGTGACTTAATTGAATTAAATAAGAGAAAAATAAGAAAGCTATCATCTTTTCCTATTTCCATTTCTTCTTCCACCAAAATTTTTAGCAAGAAATAGGGGTTTTGAAGCTCAAACTTTCAGCCAAGCTATCCTCTTGCAAGTAAGTGATTTTAGAGGTCTTTCTTGATAATTTTTGTACTTTTGGAACCCCTAAAGCTTAAGCTAGCAAATGAGGGGACTATTTTCCAAAATTTTTGAAGGTTTAAGGATTTTCCATGAGAGTGCTTATGTTATTTGCTGAGTTTTTATGGAAGAAAATGAACCTTTGTGGGTTAAGGAGCAACTTTTGTGAAAGGACTTTGCATGAAAAACTCCTAATATGACTATTTTGTGAAAGTTATAAAATAGATGACAAGGCTGTGAAATAGTTGAAATTGTGAGTTGCTATAAGAGAGAATATGAATAGACTCGGCTTGGGTGTGAGAAAAATGAACACATTTTATTTTTTGAGCCTAGGGGTAAAATCGTAATTTTGCCAAAGTATAAGGGCAAAATGGTAAATTTTGCCAAAGTAGAAATTTTGAAGTGTCTTGATTTATGTAGTGATTAAATGAGTAAATTTTATTATTATAGATCAAGAAGAATGTGGAATCAACCTTGATCGGCGAAAAGGCAAGGTTTTGGACTAAACCTCAAATTAACATATTTTGCACCGAGGTAAGTTTATGTGTAAACAATACATCCCTATTACATTTGTTTTAATTATTAATGCATTGTGAGGATGTAATTGATTATCGAAGAAAATTACTGAAATAGTAAAAAAATGTGAAAAATTCTCGGATGAACCTTCGGAAGAGAAATATGGGTACGAATGAATATCCGTAAATATGTAAATTATGGTGGGCTGTGTGCGATCCCGCCTTGTTGTTTATTAACGATGGGCTAAGTGCGATACCATCGTATATTTTATCATTTTGATGGGTTGTGTACGATACCTCGTAATTATCATTGTTAGTGGGCTGTGCGATACCACCCTATTATTGAATAATCGTGGGCTATGTGTGAAACTACCGGGTATCTTGTATCATACCGAAGGGTTCATCGAGAAACTTGACTAAGTGAAATTATATGTGGCTTTGTGGTGATAAGTGCAGGGCATAAGTACAAGTAAATGTGAGCAATGTATATGATATGTGGTTGGGATGTGGTAAGAGTTGAGATGAGTAAGCATGATTATGAGAATATGAATTGTTCTTACATAATATGTGATGTTTTTGATTTATTAGCATATGGTATGATGCTTATTGTTTACATATAGACTTATTAAGCTTAAAGCTTACTCCCTTCTCTTTTTCCTTGTTTTATAGTGTCGAAGAGCCAGCTCGAGATACAGAGATAAGGAAAGAATCACCCACACTATCAGCACATCTTGGTATAGTTAGACTTAGCATTTTGAGTATGGCATGTATAGGGACTAAACTTAGTTGAATGTGATATTGTTTTGGCCAAATGTGTTGGCTTATTTAAAGATAAACTCTTTTGTATAAGGCCATAGATGATGGATCTTTCTTATTAATCTATGAAAAGATGAGGTTATTCATGAATGTACAATATGCATGATTGGTTTACTTAGTTTAATTATGCATGAATAGGTTGAAGGTTTAGTGTGTTGTATGTTTGTATGAGTTGAGGTGATAGAAAGAGCTTGGCAAATAGCCTTGTTCTTGTCCTCACAGGTAAACACACAGTCGTGTGTCTAGGCCGTGTGTGACACATGGTCTGCCTCATGGGTGTGTGGTTAGGCCGTGTGTCCCCATGCATGTTAGGTTTGCAAGTTAGTATGCTCAGTAGTAACCACACGGACGGAGACACGGCCGTATGTCCCAACCGTGTGGAAGGCACAGCCATAGACATGGGCGTGTGCCCAGGCTGTGTGAAGTCTGCACCTAAAATTAGGAATTTAATTCGCCACACGATCGAAGGACACGAGCGTGTGTCTTGGCCGTGTGACATTTATGGGGTAATGATGTCAGAGGCAGAATGCCAAGGTTTTTGCACTCGGACATGTCGTGGCCGTGTGGGGGGCACGGGCCAGGGACACGGGCTTGTGTCCGGCTGTGTGAAAACCCTTGTAGGTTCGAATTGAAAAGTAAATCCACACGGGTGTGGAACACGGGCATGTGATATGCCACACAAGCGTTTCCCTTCCTCCACACGGGCGTGTGGACTATTTTATGAAAATTTTTCTAAGTCTTTTGGAAATGTTTTAAAGAGTTCAATTTGATCCTGAACCATTCCTAAAGTGTGGTTTAGTCCTCATAGGCTTGTTTGAGAGATGTCACGAAAAGTTTTAATTTTGAGTGGAAAGTCATGTCTCGGTATTGCATTATTGTTGGTGTATAAGTCTGGTAACGCCTCGTACTCTATTTCGGTGTTGAATATGGGTAAGGGATGTTACATTTAGTGGTATCAGAGCTATGGTTTAGTCGGTTCTCAGACTACCGTAGCATGTGTTAGAGTCTAACTATACATGCCATAAATATATATTGATAGTGTGGTGACTCCTGATAATTTTCAATCGTGTTTTTGTATAGTAAATGGATCCCGATCGAGCTGCTATTGATGGCGCTGCTAGTAATACGTCGGCTCCCGCGCAAAAGACTGCGCCTGTAGAAAGTAGACCTAGGACTTTGGGTCAAGAAAAAGAGGCTCGAGAAGTCTTTCTCCATATGATGAATAACTAGTACACTAAGTTCGTACGAGCAAATCCTAATGCTCAACCTCCTCTAGCCCCACCTATACCTCAACCAGTCCTCGTGGCTCCTCAAGGTATAGATTTGGTAAGAATGACCAAACCCCTATCGATAAGATTAAAAAATAAGGGGCTGAGGAATTTAGAGCTAATATAGATGATAACCCTGATAAAGTATAGTTCTGGCTTGAGAATTCTATGCGGGTATTCGATGAACTCTCTTGTACACCCGAGGAAAGCTTAAAATGTGCTATGTCATTACTGAGGGACTCGACATATCGCTAGTGGAAAACACTGACATCTATAGTACCGAGGGAGGGAGTGACATGGGATTTCTTCTTAGAAGAGTTCTGAAAGAAGAACATAAGTCAGCGATTTGTTGACCAGAAACAGATTGAGTATCTTGAATTGAAGCAAGGCAAGATGACTGTGGTAGAGTATGAGCGTGAATTTGTTAGGCTCAATAAGTATGCTCAAGAGTGTGTGTCTACGGAAGCTATTTTGTGCAAGAGGTTCAAAGATGGGCTAAATGAGGATATCAGATTCCTAGTTGGGATCTTGGAATTGAAAGAATTCGTGGTGTTGGTCGATATGGCTTGCAAGGCCGAAGAGTTGAATAAGGAAAAGAGAAAAGCTATGATTGAGGCCTGAGATGCAGGGAAGAGGCCGATGAGTAAGTCGTTTCAAACCTAATCAAAGAGATCCAAAGAAATGAACCCTTGGATGACTACTTCAGCTGGGTATTCACATCGAGATCGTGGTAACACATATTCGGGCTCGAGAGTTCAAGCCGCCTCGATGGCAAGCGTGGGCAATGCAAAGCCAAATAAACTAGAGTGTCTAAATTGTGGTAGGCAACATACTGGGAAGTGTTGTGGAAAAATCGAACTTGCTACAAGTGTGGTTCACCCAGCCACTTCATTAGAAACTGTCCTGAGAAGGATGGGAAAGAAAGAAAATAAGAAGTAAGAACAAGTAATGTACATTCGAGGGGTAGACCACAAAGGAACCCAGGAAGTGGGACTAGTGGTAGAGGTGCACCTAGAGGTTCTGTTGTGAGATAAGAGGGTAGAGCACCTGCAAGGACTTATGCCGTTCGCACTCGCGAAGAGGCATCATATCTAGATGTGATAACGGGTACTTTTTCTCTTCATGATATCTCTGTTGTTGCTTTGATTGATCCGAGTTCTACCCATTCTTATATTTGCATGAAATTGGTATCTAGCATGAATATGATTGTCGAGTCTACAGAATTTGTGATAAAAGTGTCAAACTTGTTAGGCAAACACGTGCTAGTTGACAAAGTGTCTAGGAATTGTCCTTTGATAATTGAGGTCATTGTTTTCTAGCAAATCTCATGTTGTTGCCATTTGATGAATTTGACCTAATTCTTGGCATGGATTGGTTGACTAATCATAATGTTTTAGTAAACTGTGGTAGTAAGTTTATTGAATTAAGATGTGTAAATGGAGATGTCATTCGGGTTGAATCAGGTAAATCGAATAATATGCTTATAGTGATTTCATCTATGGTAGCTGAGAAATACATGAGAAAGGGGTATGAGTCCTATCTTGCCTTTGTGTTGAATACTCAAGAGTCAGAGGTAAAGATTGAATCGGTGCCTGTGGTGTGCGAGTATCCGAGTGTGTTTCCGGAAGAGTTACCCGAATTGCCTCCAGTTAGAGAAGTCAAGTTTGGCATTGAGTTAGTTCCGGGTACATCACCTATTTCAGTTGCCCCGTATAGGATGACATTGTTGGAGTTAAAAGAGCTGAAGGTTCAGTTGCAAGAGTTAACGGATAAGGGTTTTGCAAGACAGAGCTATTTACCGTGGGATGGTCCGGTACTTTTTGTGAAGAAGAAAGACGGGTCGATGAGACTATGTATAGACTACAGATAGCTCAACAAGGTAACAGTGAAGAATAAGTATCCTTTGCCAAGGATCGATGATTTGTTTGACCAATTGAAGGGAGCTACGGTGTTTTCTAAGATAGACTTGAGGTCTGGTTATTACTAGTTAAGGGTTAAGGAGCAAGATGTGCCAAAAATTGCATTTCGGACGAGGTATCGCCATTACGAGTTTCTTGTCATGCCATTTGGCTTAATGAATACTCCTGCGGTCTTTATGGATTTAATGAACCGTATCTTTTGACCGTACTTAGACAAATTCATAGTCGTTTTTATTGACGACATACTAAATTATTCTTGGGATGAGAATGAGCACGCAGAGCACCTGAGATCTGTTTTGCAGACTTTAAAAGACAAACAGTTGTATGCTAAATTTAGCAATAGTGAGTTTTGACTCTGAGAGGTCGGATTCTTAGGACACATCGTGTCTGGCAATGGCATTAAAGTTGATCTTATTAAAATCTCAGCTATCGTTGAGTGGAAACCACCGAGGAATGTGTCAGAGATTAGGAGTTTTTTGGGTTTAACGGGTTACTACAGGCAGTTCGTTAAAGGGAGAACTATGGTTGCTACACCGATGACGGGACTATTACATAAATATGTTAAGTTTGAATGGACCAAGAAGTGCCAACAGAGCTTTGAGAAATTAAAAATATTATTGACTGAAGCCTCGGTTTTAGTACAACCGGAGTTAAGAAAGGAGTTTGTAATTTACAGTGATGCGTCTAATAGCTATAAAATATTAAATTGGAGGTCCTTAAAGTGTAATAAGGCCATTGGGGAAGTGATGGCCGACCATAGGGGACAAATTAGAGGCATGGTCAATGGTTAGGTGAGTTGGTGACTTAATTGAATATAATAAGAGAAAAATAAGAAAGCTATCATCTTTTCCTATTTCCATTTCTTCTTCCACCAAAATTTCAACAAGAAATAAGGGTTTTGAAGCTCAAAATTTCAGCCAAGCTATCCTCTTGCAAGTAAGTGATTTAGAGGTTTTTTTTGATAATTTTTGTACTTTTAGAACCCCTAAAGCTTAAGCTAGTAATGAGGGAACTATTTTCCAAAATGATTGAAGGTTTAAGGATTTGCCATGAGAGTGCTTATGTTGTTTGCTGAGTTTTTATGGAAGAAAATGAACCTTAGTGGGTTAAGGAACAACTTTTGTGAAAGGACTTTGCATGAAAAACTCCTAATAGGACTACTTTGTGAAAGTTATAAAATAGATTATAAAGGTGTGAAATAGTTGAAATTGTGAGTTGCTATAAGAGAGAATATGAATCGGCTAGGCTTGGGTGTGAGAGAAATGAACACATTTCATTTTATGAGCCTAGGGGCAAAATCATAATTTTGCCAAAGTATAAGGGCAAGACGGTAAATTTTGCCAAAGCAGAAATTTTGAAGTGTCTTGATTTATGTAGTGATTAAATGAGTAAATTTTATTATTATAGATCAAGAAGAATGTGGAATCAACCTTGACCGGGGAAAAGGCAAGTTTCAGACTAAACCTCAAAATTAACATATTTTGCACCGAGGTAAGTTTATGTGTATACATCCCTATTACGTATGTTTTAATTATTAATGCATTGTGAGGATGTAATTGATTATTAGAGAAAATTATTGAAATAGTAGAAAATGTGAAAAATTCTCGGATGAACCTTCGGAAGAGAAATATGGGTACGGATGAATATTCGTAAATATGTAAATTTTGGTGGGCTATGTGCGATACCACCGTAATTATCATTATTGGTGGGCTGTGTGCGATACCACCCTATTATTGAATAATGGTGGGCTGTATGCGAAACCACCGGGTATCTTGTATCATTCCGAAGGGTTCATCGAGACACTTGACTAAGTGAAATTATATGTAGCTTTGTGGTGATAAATGCAGGGCATAAGTAGAAGTAAATGTGAGCAATGTATATGATATGTGGTTGGGATGTGGTAAGAGTTGAGATGAGTAAGCATGATTATGAGAATATGAATTGTTCTTACATAATATGTGATGTTTTTGATTGATTAGCATATGGTATGATGCTTATTGTTTACATATAGACTTACTAAGCTTAAAGCTTACTCCCTTCTTTTTTCCCTTGTTTTATAGTGTCGAAGAGCCAGCTCGGGATACGGAGATAAACAAAGGATCACCCACACTATCAACACATCTTAGTATAGTTAGACTTAGCATTTTGAGTATGTCATGTATACGGACTAGACTTAGTTGAATGTCATATTGTTTTGGCTAAATGTGTTGGCTCATTTAAAGATGAACTCTTTTGTATAAGGCCACAGTTGATGGCTCTTTCTTATTAATCTATGAAAAGATGAGGTTATTCATGAATGTACAAGATGCATGATTGGTTTACTTAGTTCAATTATGCATGAATGGGTTGAAGGTTTAGTGTGATGTATGTTTGTATGAGTTGGGGTGATAGAAAGAGCTTGGCAAATATGAAGTGTGAGAGAAATGAACACATGGTCGTGTGCCCAGGCAGTGTGAAGTCTGCACCTGAAATTAGGAATTTAATTCGCCACACGACCAAAGGACACAGACGTGTGTCTTGGCCGTGTGACATTTATAGGGTGATGACGTTAGAAACAGAATGCCAAGGTTTTTGCACACAGGCTAAGACACGAGCGTGTTGTGGCCGTGTGAGGGACATGGGCCAGGGACATGGGCTTGTGTCTGGCCGTGTGAAAACCTCTGTAGGTTCAAATTGCGAAATAAATCCACACGGGTGTGGAACACGGGCATGTGATATGCCACACGAGCGTGTGGAATTTTTAATGAAAATTTTTCTAAGTTTTTTGGGGATCTTTTAAAGAGTTTGATTTGATCCTGAACCATTCCTAAAGTGTGTTTTTGGCCTCGTAGGCTTGTTTGAGAGATATCACAAAAAGTTTTAATTTTTTATAGAAAGTCATGTCTCGGTATTGCATAATTTTGGTGTATAAGTCTAGTAACGCCTTGTACCCTGTTTCGACATTGATTACTGGTAAGGGGTGTTACATGTTTAGTCCGAAACACTTCTAAAGCATGTTTTAGGTCTCGTAGGCTATAATAAGGGACAAATTGGTTGTGTTTGAATGATGATTGTATGATTTGATTGATTTTATGAGAAAAGAACAATAATAAGTGTTATAAGTTCGATAATGCTCTGTAACCTTATTTCGGCATTGAATACGGGTGAGGGGTGTTACATTTGTAATTAAGGATAATTGATGGAAAATTCTTTGTATTACTTTTTTAACTTAAATCCGAAAATGGTAAAGGGTTAGGGGTGTTTTAGGGCTCACCTTTACATACCTCTTTCAATTTGCATCCCCTGCAAACTCAATCGATGACTAGAATATTCAAGCTTAAAGTGTTCTCATCAGTTTTGACTGAGAAGGAACCAATGTCCATTAACGAAGCTTTCAAGAGTACTGCTTGGGCAGAGACTATGCAGAAGGAATATGATGCCTTGATCACTAATCAAACTTGGGAACTAATGCCTTTACTTAAAAGACGTAGGCTAGTAGGTTGTAAGTGGATTTTTAAACTAAAAAAGAATGTTAATGGCTCGGTGGCTAGGTACAAATGCAGATTGGTGGTACAAGGTTATCTACAAGAGGCAAGCATTGATTTCTAGGAGACCTTTAGTCCTATGGTTAAACTAACAATAATTAGGGTGGTTCTTGCACTAGCTGTTTCGATGAGGTGGTCTCTCGGGCAAGTGGACATAAATAATACGTTTCTAAATTGTGATCTGCATGAAGAAATTTACATGGTGCAACTACCAGGTTTTGAACAACAAGGGAGAAATGGAAAGCAATTGGTGTGCAGGTTAAGAAAGGCTTTATATAGCCTCAGGCAAGCGCCTCGAGCCTGGTTCCACAAGCTAAAGGAGTATCTTGTAGCTACTAAATTTGACGTGTCAAAGGATAATAATTCTCCTTTTATTCATCATGAGGGGTTTTAGCTGCTCTATGTTTTGGTATATGTGGATGACATTTTTGCCACTGGAAATGACTCCCATACGATAGATCAGTTTGTTAAGGAGCTCAATATTCAGTTTTCTTTGAAAGACTTAGGAAAGCTAAGTTAATTTTTGGACATTGAAGTTACTTATACTCCAAATGGTCTTTTCCTCGATCAGAAGAAGTATATTCTTGATCTACTTCAAAGGGCATCCATGGACAAGTCGAAAGGATCTCCCATGCCAACGGTGACTACATGCAATTTTTCAGCTTAAGTAGGAAGTCTTGTTGAATATGGAACTCTATATAGGAGTATAATGGGCACTCTATAATATTGTGATCACGAGACTAAACATTGCCTTCTCTGCAAATAAAGTGTGTCAGTTTATGCACAAACCGTTGGATCTCCATTTTGAAGTTGTCAAGAGGATCTTGTGTTATTTGGAGGATACCTTGGATCATGGGTTGTGTTTCACTCGTTTTTTCTTAAAGGATATTCATATGCGAATTGGGGTTCATATGTTGATGATCAAAGATCCACGTCAGGGTATTGTGTGTTTCTGGAGGGAATCCAGTTTCCAAGAGTTCAAGAAAACAATAAGTAGTATCGAGGTCCACAGTTGAGACTGAGTATAGAAGCCTTGCACATGTCACAACATAAATGATTTGGCTCCAGTCTTTGTTGTTTGAATTATATATACCAATTAAGAGCAAAGCTTTGGTATGGTGTGATAGTTCAAAAACTATTACAGTTGTAGGGAATCCTATTTTGCATTTCAAATTCAAGCATGTCGTATTGGATCTATTCTTTGTTAGGGAGAGAGTTACAGCTGGTTCACTCCAGGTTGGTCAAGTTTCTAGTCAAGATCACTATAACAACCCATTTTTAGTCAAATCAGAACAGTGGTTTTAGGACCACAAATACGAAGTTAAAATATTTATTTTATTATTTTATTAAGGTATACATCATGATAGAATTATTGGGTGAAAGTTTCGTGAAGAAATTTTATCAATTGAATGTTTAATTCAGTAAAAAAAACTAAATCTCGTAAAATGTAAAATGCATATTCTATTAGTTAAAAGGGTTTATTAGCTATGAAATTAAAAATTTGATGGATTTATGTTGCAATTATCCCATTATAATAAGGAGTGGACTTTCATGGACATTGTTTATGTGTTTTGATAGTTTTATATTAAGGTTAGTTTGGTAATTAGTAAGCATATAGAAGGTTTGTTGTTGCCATGAATTATATGTTATATAGTTTAAATTGATGATTTGTGTATTATGAGTTGTTGAGTATATTTCGTACGAGCTTACTAAGCTTTATAGTTACTTTGTTTATTTTTTTTTCCGTGTTTTATAGTGATTTCAAAGCTAGCTTGGATTCGGGGATCGTCGGAGACTACGTCACATTATCCAACCATCACTTTGGTACTTTTGATCTCATGGTTTGGTCATATGGCATGTATAGGATTATGGTTGATTTTTATATGCATTTTGGTAGTGAGTTTTGACATTTGAAATGGCTTGTGAATGGTCATGTTTTAGGTTTGTATATATAGCCATGAGACTTGGCTTAATTTGGTGTATTTGGTTATGTGCATATATGTGCATATATGGTTGATGGTTGAGTTCATGAATGGATGTGTGAATGACTTGTATTATGAGGTTTGTGGAATTGGTATCATGCTTGTGAATTGGTGCAAAAATGATGCATGTTAAGTAAAGGTTTAACTAGATGATTTGTATATGTATTTTGGTATGTTTTGATAGAGTAAGATTTGAAGTTATAAGCATGTTCGAATATTGGTATTAGAAATGGTATAAATTAGTCTTGATTGTGGCTAAATTGGATGTTTATTAAGGCTTTAAATTGGTGCCATTTTGGTTGTGTAGGTATATGCAAATTTGGGTGGCAAATTGGCTTGGTAAATAACCTATTTTTGTCCAGACGGGCAGAGACATGGGCGTGTGTCTCAACCGTGTGTGACACATGGTTATGTTACCTGGCCGTGTGTCCCCTGGTGTTGAAATTGAAACCAAGTCAGTATGCTCTACACTGCCTCACACACGGGTGTGTGACTTGGCCTTGTGGCATAAGTCAGTATACCCTACAGGATTGGCACGGCCTAGCAAACGGCCTGGCACACGGGCATGTGTGGCCAATTTTAGGACACACGGGCTAGCCGCACGGGCGTGTGTATTGGCCGTGTGACCCAAGTCAGAGAGTTACATAGGGTAGGACACGGGCTGGGACACAGCCATGTGCTCCCATTTCGAATGTCCACACAGCCTGTGACAAGGGCGTGTCTGGTGGCCGTGTGAGACACACGGCCTGGCCACATAGGCTTGTGTCCCCTATTTTAAGAAAAAATTTCTATGTGTTCCAAATGTTTTAAAAGTTATCGGTTTAGTTCTGAACTAATTCCAATACATGTTTAAAGCCTCGTAGGCTTGTATTAGGGACACATTGAATGAGATTGAATGATGATTGTATAAAGTGATTTAAATGTATGTGAAAAGTATGTATAAATGTGTTGTAAGTCCGGTAATGCTCCGTAACCCTATTCTGGCATTGAATATGGGTGAGGGGTGTTACAATCACATTGTAGATATCTTTACTAAACCATTATCTGCAAGGTTGTTCATGAAGTTTAGAAGTCAGCATAAAGTCCTTACTAGCAGTCATGAAGTTACAGGGAGAAAAAAAAAGTCACCAAGCATAAGGAATGTTATGAGTATTAAAACCAATTGTTACTACTGTTATTGTATAGTTGGTTAAAGAAGTTGCTTAGTTGTTAGTTGTTTCTGTTATTTCTAGTATGAGTACATGGCTGCATTAAATAACCATAGTATTCCATTTTGTAAAGTGGTTCTTAAATTGAAAAACAAGTCTTCTTCTTTTTCTTCTTCTTCTTCTTTTTCTTCTTCTTCTTCTTCTTCTTCTTCTTCTTCTTCTTTATTTGCTATTCTAACAGGACTACTTAGTTTTAGCAAGAGGCAAGGCTCGGGGATTGAACATTTGTTGTTAAGGAAATCGGGTAAGCTTGGGATGGATCAAGAGAAGTATATTCTGGTGGAGCATAGATTTATTAGGGACTTTCCTTCCTCACTACATGGTCCTTGCCTACCAGCAAGCTCTGCGTGGCTAAGTCGAAACTATTGGATGACTTTAGGAAAAATCAGTTTGAGGCCCTTCAAAAGGGTAGTCATTTGGATGTTGCTATATAAATGCTTGTCATGGATAAAAAAGAAGATGTGGAAGACAAATGGATTTACTTTGTAAAAGTGAGAGATTTTGAAATAAAAATGAAACTTTATAGTGCAAAAAAAAAGGGAATGTTTTTACTCGTCCATTATTGAGTTTTCGAATATTATATATTGTTTTTATTGCCTGAATGGCTTATGTTTCCTGGAACAGAAGAGGAAAGCTAGCTCAAGCAAGAATTAGAGAGGGAAAAGAGAGATGCTTCTTTTATATTTGGACCTTCAGTGGGTGATAGAAATCGTTGAAAGAAAGTCTGAAACTTTGAAGAATATATTTTGAATTTTTATTTATTATTGAATATTTATTATTTTTAATTTCTTTTTATTTTTGAATGTTTTAAGTGTTTTTGAATAGTTTGGGTCATGACTAAATTCAACAAATGTGCAAATATTTAGGGTTAAAATTTTTAGAACTGAGATCAAATTAACAGAATATGCAAACTTTGATGGTTAAATTTGGATTATACCAATTAAGGAACCATGTCAACCTTTCGTTAACAATTTAACATGGAGTGATCAAAATAGCAATGTTTTTAAAACTGGACTAGTGGTCAAAATGGTTAGAATATTGGTTCTTGAATTGTCCAACCAATTTGATTAAAATATCATTGAAAATTCAAAAAATTAAAAAATTTAAAAACAATCCAGCTCAACTGTCGATTCAACTAGTCCATACCGGTTTCCAGTATAACCAGTTCAAACTCATTCTTTGGATTGATCCAATCGGTCGGTTCGGTTCAAACATCATTGCAAAATATTCATTGTTGATACCGATAGTGATAAACTTGAAAATTTTTGGGGTTCAATAACCAAAACATATACACGCTAATATTTGGGTGATCAATAATGTAGTTTACTTATAAAATTAATAGATTTCACCTCTTTTAAATATTTAATTATGAACTTCATCCTTCTACTTTAAAAAATTGAGAAATTAGTTCCAGTATAATTTGTCATATTTTTACCATTTTACCTTACTAACATTAAGAAGTTACTCTAGCTATTCGTAAACTCATAAACTTAGAAGTTTTAATTTTTACTAATGTTGGGGATCGATTCGATTAAGCAACGAACAAGTAAAAATAACGGAAGAAATTAAGAAATTGAACACACAAATTTAACGTGGAAAAACCCCTTCAAAGAGGATAAAAAACCATGGGCAAATATAATTTTACTATAATGGCAAAAGATCGAAGAGTACAAAGATGAAGATAAAAACTAAATCCCAAAACCCAAAGAATAAAGAACCCTTAAAACGTAAACACAAAAATTCTCCAAAAGTGTTATGAGTTCTAATCTCTATTGGGTGTTTTTTTTTTCTAAGGATGTAAAAGAGCCTATTTATAGGCTAAATTCATAGGTCAAATAACAATAAAATAATTTAAACTAATCAGAGTTTGATTGAAACAAATAAATATAGTTTAATTGGAACATTATTTCTCAAATTTGACTAAAATAGGAGTCATACTTAATAAATCTCCTCCTTGACTCATATTTCCACAACGCCATCTTTGCCAAAGCCCGCCACGGGCCTATATTGAACTATGTAGGGAATTAACTGAGTCGAATTTGTGCTTAGAAACTAGAAGACTTCTACCCCTTGACATGTACACTGCAAAATCAAAACTAATCCGAGTCTAATTTTCACGAACACAGTGCCTTAACTTTTCAAAACCTACATCCAAAAGAGAACCTCTCTTCAATGAAACAATCATACATTTTTCCCTCCTATGACCAAGTTGCCTCTGCTACAAACAAGTTTACTTCGACTCCGTGACAGACGAGGGACGTCCGATTTCACCGGTCACTGTAGAACCTTCCAAAATATAAAGGCTGCAGTCTTTTTTCCTTTTAACAAAACGAGAGCTCCATGAGATACCTTAATGCCGCTCGACTCGGTGTTGATTATACATCCTTCCAAGTCTAAAATACTCAAGGAGATGAGATTCTTTTGTAAATCATGTACATACCTGACATATGAAAGTGTCCTAATTGTCTCATCGTGCATCCTAATTTGAACAAGACCAATACCAATTACCTTACTAGATGAATCGTTTCCCATGCGCACGACCCCACCTTTAACCGAACTGTATGTGGAAAACCATTCTCTATTGGGACACATGTGGAAAGAACATCATGAATCTAGGATCCACTCGGACGTAAGCTTGGAGTTGTCGCTCATTGATACTAACAAGAAATCATCACAGCTTTCATTGACCAAATTAGCACCAGCTATATCTTCCTCGTTACTCTCAGCAACTCTTTTATTTCGGAGTTTATAACAATCTGCTTTGATGTAACCTAACTTTTTAAAATAGTGACACCTTTTGTCTCACTTTTTGATGCTACCAAAACGAAAGCTTGCCTATCTGCCTTGTTATTCGAACCAAACTCATTGTCGAGTTTGTCTCTACTCAATAAATGACCCTTCACATTTCGAACGAGAGTATGTCTCTGCCATAAATCAGGGTCTCCCTGAAAGATTTGTATGAAGGGAGTAAAGAGCACAATAATAGCATAGCCCGATCTTCATTATCAATCTAAACCTCAATGTTCTTTAAATCATTTAAAAGAGTAATGAATTGACCGATGTGATATCTAAGAAGCTCACATCTGTTCATACGAAACGTAAATAGACGTTGTTTCGACACTAAACGGTTAGCTAGAGACTTAGTCACATAAAGAATTTCTAACCTTTTCCACAAAGTGGATGAGGTATTCTCATTCAATACCTCATGCAATACCGTATTCGTGAGGCATAACTGGATTGAAGACAAGGCCTTTTCATCAAGCTCTTCCCATTCTGTTTAATTTAGATTATCAAGCTTTTTACCGATAACAACATTTTTCAAGCCAATTTTGTAACACCCCTAACCCGTATCCGACGCTGAAATAGGGTTACAGAGCATTATCGGACTTATAATCAAACAAACAGACATTCCATTTACATCTCATATTCAAATAAAAAATCAATCACAATCAATCATATAGTCCCTAATATGAGCCCTCGAGGCCCAAAATAAACATTAAAAAAATAGTTCAGGACTAAACCGTGTACTCAAAGAATTTTTAAGAAAACATGGAAATTTTTCTAATGAGCAGGGGACACACGCCCGTGTGGCCAGGCTGTGTGTCTCACATGGCTAGAGACATGCCTGTGTCTCTGGCCATGTGGGCATTCAAAATAGGGACACACGACCGTGTCCCAGCCTGTGTCCATGCCTGTGTAACTCACTTACTTGGGTCACACGGCCAAACTACACGCCTGTGTGCCAGGCTATATGAAAACTGGAGGGTATACTGACTTGTGTCATATGGCCAAGCCATACGCCCATGTGCTAGGCCGTGTGAAGCTACTTACTTGCTCAAATTAAAAGTTACAAGGGACACACAGTCCTGTGTTACACATGGCTAAGACACACGCCCGTGTGGACAAAAATTAGGCCATTTTCCAAGCCATATTTCTCACCCAAATTGGTACCAACCTGAACACAACATTTTGCATATGACCATGACATAAATAGACATTAAAAACCAACCAACATCAAGCTTATAACATGTTATAACATCGCATAGAACGGTGATACTCATAGGCACCTCAATTTGCCATTTAAAATACATGCTAACAATGTCTCCAAAACTTACCTAAATGGTCAAACACATATATGGAATCATTTTACCAAAAATTAACACATATGCCACTTATCAAAATCAACTAATTGATATCCAAAATACCAATTCACAAACAAGACATTCACATGACAACCATACACCACATATAATAAGGCCATTTATATATTTACATAACAACATATGCCAAAAACAAGCCAAATCAAATGGCTAAATACATGACAAAAAATATAGGCTACCATTAACCAAAATGACCTATACATGCCATTAAAACCAAAATATATAACCAAGAGTACCAAAATAGACAGTTGATAGTGTGATGAGATCTCCGACAACTTTCACTCCAAACGAGCTTCTGAAACACTACAAAGCATGAAAAATAGCACATAGTAAGCAATTAAGCTTAGTAAGTTCGTAATACTAAAAATTAAACTTACCAATTAATCACAAATTAGGCAAGTAACGTAAGGCATACACAATTCAATTTGGCCCCAAAAGCCTAACACATATCCATTAACCAAGTTAGCAATGAATTCATTTGTCATATAAATACCATCTCCAAGTAATATACACAAATACCTGTACTAGTTCATATCGAACTCATATAACTTCGTAACAACACTGTGCCCGTTGAACCACTTAGAATAATATCGGATACATGAGAATCTCGCACACTATGTGCCAACACGTGGTCAAAACCACTACTATCTCATATCTTATATCAATGTTCTCTCTCAAGCCATAACTTGGTCTGCTCACACAAGCTGTCTGTCAAGACGCAGCTACACAGTGCTACTCACACAACCTGTAAAGTTACCGCAACACATGCCGAAAACTCAGCCACCGGTAGGACGTACGAGACTAGCACCCAAAACAAGGAGACCTCTAATGACATGTCATTTGTATCCTATTTATTCTTAAGGTTCAAACGGGATATGTAGTCGTTGAAACTTCGTCAAATATTTCCATGGAGTCGTATCATCAAGAATTTAATAATAAAGCATTTAAATTGAATGTAATTAATGTTTATTAAACATACGAACTTACCTTAAACTCGTATGATGAAAAACGATAGATTACTCCAACACTTTATCTTTTTCCCGATCTTATTCTGTACGTTGCTTTTCTTGATCTATATAATCAAATTTAACTAATTTAATTCTCATTCTATTCAATTCAATCCAAAAATCATGTTTTGGCAAAATTATCATTTTGCCCCTATACTTTTGACTTCTTTACAATTTAGTCCTTAGGCTCGTAAAATGAAATTCAAGCAATTTCATCCATACCTAAGCCTAGCCAAATTCTATACATGCATATAGCAGCTCATACATTTCACAATTTCACACAATTATCACATTTCTCAATTTAACCCCTAATTGACAATTTTATCAAAAATCACTTAACAAAAGTTGTTTAACTCACAACAAAGATTCATTTTCTTCCATTAAACTTCACAACCAACTAAAATGTACTCATGGTAAAACCCTATACATTTAAACACTTTGGAAATTAGTCCCCGGGTTAGCTAGGTTAAGCTACAATGATCCCGAAAACATAAAAATCATTAAAAACGGGACAATTTTTCACTTATATACAAAGGAAATGGCTTGGCTAATATTCTTTTCTTCTCCAATGGGAATTTCAGCTAACACTAGAAATCTAGGAGAAAGATGATAGCTTTTCCTTTGTTTTATTTTATTTTTATCATTTATTTACCAAATTACCAAATTACCCTTACCTAACTTTAAAATTTTCATAATTACCAAGCCATGCACATGCACTAACTCAATTAATGGTCTAATTACCTTATAAGGACTTCCACTTTAAAGTTCTATAGCTAATTAATACATTTATCTAATAGAACAAAACTTTTGCATTTTATGCGATTTAGTCCTTTTCATATTTTAACAAAATTTTTATACGATAATGCTATCATGCTGAAGGTCACAAAATAATATTAAAATAATTTTTTTGACCTCAGATTTGGCGTCCCGAAACCACTATTTTGATTTTTACTAAAAACTGGTTCCCACAATTTGAACTAGAATTGTCATCATCCGAACTTGCTATAGATTGAAATTTATGACACCATCGAACTTCTAAATTTCAAACCTTGTTACTGTCATCTCTGAGCGAGCTGATCTACAAAAATTGAACTAGCTCTATACCACTTGTTGGGGATCGACCCGATTAAGTAACGAACAAGTAAATATAATGGAAGAAATTGAGAAATTGAACACACAAATTTAACGTGGAAAACCCCATCCAAAGAGGATAAAAAACCATGGGCAAAGATAATTTTACTATAATGGCAAAAGACCGAAAAGTACAAAGATGGAGATAAAAAATAAACCCTGAAAACCGAAGAACAAAGAACCCTCAAAACATAAACATAAAAATTCTCCAAAAGTGTTATGAGTTCTAATATCTAATGAGTGCTTTTTTCTAAGGATGTAAAAGAGCCTATTTATAGGCTAAATTCATAGGTCAAATAATAATAAAATAATTTAGACTAATCAGAGCTTGATTGAAACAAATAAGCAGAGTTTAACTGGAAGATTATTTCTCAAATTTGACTGAAATAGGAGTCATACTTAACAACTAATTTGTTGCATATAAATTGTTAAATTAGTTATTTGCAAATGAGATAAATTTCAAATTTATACATGAACTTTAATTTTGTGCAATTTTATACATAAAATTTTGATTTGATTCAACTCTCACAAATTATTAACACAATTATTGATATAGCATCATTTTATATTTATATATTGCATACAGAGATAATTATATTTATCCAATAAATAAATAAATTGATTTATATATTTATTTAAATGTGTATAATTGAATTCGAAATTAAAGTTCCATGTATATATTTGAACTACTATCAAATTTTCGTGTATATAATTGCACCAAATTAAAGTTTATGTATCAAATTGCACATTGAATCAAAGTTTATATATAATTTTGAGATTTATTCCTTTACTAATTCCGAGTGTATAAAGTGTTGCACTATTGATTTTCAAGTCAATGAATTAACGATAATGTTTAACAATATTATTTAATTGGACTAACATTTTTTATTTTTATAAAATATGAAGATAAATTTTTAATAAATTAAAATAGAGACACAAATTTTTATTTTTGTAAGGAATGAAATTCATAATTATTATTTAAATAGATGCATGAATCACTTAGGTTGAACATGGTATTGTATCATAATTCTTTTAAATAACATTGATGGTAACACTAATTAAATTTTTATGTTCTTTTTTTCCAACCCAATATTTGGATTTCAAGTATCATTTTCGTTCAAAAGATAAAATATAATGCTCTTATTAAACATGTATACCAACGACAATGTCAATGTCAATCGAATTTAAACTAAATCTGACATGTAAAATTTTTAATTGTATACTAAACCTACAAACGTAATATATGGTCATTTGATGCTTTTTCTATGAAAATAATACACTAATCGAAGTTAAAATGAGATACTACTTGCAATAAAAATTTATTTTCATACATTGACTAACAATAATATTTTTGTAAAACTTCTTAAACGAGAATAAAAAACCTTCACGTTTCATTTTTGTAATTATTTTTTTTAAAATATACCTAAAAATAATTACATAATATTGTCGTTTTTTAAGGATTCCAAGGGCAGCTCCCCAATACCATCAAACAGGTTTTCATTTTGGATTACTGCACCTTGCTCTGATTGTAAATCAGTCACTTGTATAAAAGAAAAGAAAATAATTGCTTCACTTGTCCTAAACTAATAACAAGATGATAATAATAAGAATAAAATAATAAATTCTACCACCCCAAAATGAAGGCGTGAATATCATCCCAACTAGAAGCAGTGTAAAGAATTCCAGATTGCCCCTTCCAAATACAAGGGCTTCTTCCTTCACCAAATTCCTTCTGTTTCTTAACCAAGCCTGGGAACAATGGCACAAATGAAACACCATATTGACTCCCAACTTTCCTTAGGCTTGAACTTGATCCTATCACAATCCCTATATCTGCCTTCACCAGACACAGCAGATCCCCGACTGAGTCTCCAATGTAAACACTCAACTTCTTTCTCTCATTGCTACAGTCCTGTAAGATATCATTGAAAGCTTGAATCTTGTCGATAGGGGACTGTACTTTCCAAACAATTTCGCCTGTGGATATTGATTCTTCATAATTGAATTCATTTGCGTGTATGTTCAAAACATCCACGCCTCCTGTCTCAACAAAATTTCTCAGTATTAATGGTCAAGGGATAAATTCAGACATTCAGTTTTCAAGAGACATTAAAAGTTGAATCACATCACACTCAGAAAGAGAGCTATTGAGAGAGAACAAACCTACCTGAAGAAAAAGCCGTCCGGATGAGATCACCGCACCAACAATAAGAAAGAACATGGATATTGGCATTAAGACTTTTATTCTTTGTGATTTTCTGAAAGAAGCTAATGCAACCATCTTGAAGAATCAGCCTTTGACCGGCTCGTTTAATGTCTTCAAGGTTTAGGCCCTTAAGTACCCCTGACTCAATCACCCTAGAATTTGCCCTTTTCTCAAAGTCTGAGAGTTGCTCAAGTGCTTTATGCAAAGTTTCATAGTTAAACTCCACTGTAAAACCACAGGAAGTATAAAATCAATATAAAGAAACTAATTTCAATGTTATCCAGACACTTTTTTTGAAGATTACACATAGTTAAGAATTGTACCTTTCTCAGAAGGCAAAATGCTTTCTATGCATTGTTCATATTCTTCTGTGTATTGTGTGGAGAGTAGACCCCAGGTGTTCCTCAACTCAGCAGATGACATCCTAGCAATTTGACTAGCCGGTTGGTTCTGATCAGATTTTGGGGCTGTTACTATTGCTATCTCTGCCAAAATGGCTGATGAATCAACAACTGTGCAAGTAAGATCAAAATCAGAAAATATCATAAGATGATCTTGTTCAGAGTCATGCTGCTTAGTCAGAGGAGCAATAGTAGGCTGAGTAAGAGGTTGACTATAGAAGAACTCTATTTCAAGTTTCATTGCTTGGTGGTAAAGTTTCTCAATGATGTTTAGTTCCTCGCCAGTCAAAGGGACACTAAGTTTATCCAGCAAGTCTTCGGTTTGCAGAGCTGATGCCTAAATTCAAAGAATCAATAGTTGAGCTGTGGGATTTGAAGGGCAATTTATTTAAAGATTTTAGCTCTGAGACTTCAATCAAGTTGACCACTAAAAACAATGAATGCAATCAATACCATACCTGAAAACTTTCAGAAGAATAATTCTCAATCCACTTTTTGTATGGGTGGTTGTGCTCATTGGGTTCTAGAAGTCTCTGGAACTCCTTGCCCAAGAAGGCATACAGCCTCATGCAAGGCGTCATGGCACCTAGAGTGTAAGCTGCAATTTTTGTTTTCTCAAATGGAGTGGCGAGTTTTCCTGGAGCTTTTAGTCCTTCAATCTTCCCAGAAGCTGTTGCCAGCAAGAATTCTGTATACTTCAAAGTTGCAGAATTGACAGGGCTCTCGTTGACACAGTCAAAACCCCATTCCTGCAGAACTCCAGCATTCAGACCAATAAGATACCCTTAACAAGACAAGAACTAAAGAGACACTCAGTTTATTAAGCGAACTATCTTAGAGAGCTAAGGAGCCTTACAATTTGTTATATGCTTGTAATTCAGACCAATAAGTGACCCATCTTAGAAAGCTAACAAAGCAGATGGTAATTATTCAATTAAAAAGTATGATTAATTCCTCAAGTCTCTTTATAAGATTTCTCTGACTGATGGATTACTGGAATTATTATATCAAAGTCCAACCCTCATCCAATCGGAAATTGTCATCCATGTAGAAAACTGCACATTTCACACGCTAGCCATCTATATCGTCAGAAAGAAAGAATCAAAAGGAAAATGATTTCCAAGCAATGTACAAAAACTCATGCATAAAGTTCTATTGGAGATGATATCATATGCCAGTTGGACCTATGTTGGCATCTCCTAGACACCAATATATCAAATACTTGGTGATCAGATGTTTTATAAAATCTCTAAGCAATGGCAAAGGATGAGATTAAATTTCCATTTTTTTATCTTTCCAATAATTGAGCATGTACTAAGCAATGGAAAAGAAGAATCCTTTTACCATACCTGTACAAAAGAATTATGCATTTTTAGCTCCTCTAAGATACCCATCCTTAACTCTGAGATCGCTAACTTAGCATCATCATCATCAGCACAGTCTTCTGCCAATTCATATCTACAACCCAGATCAGAAAAAACAAGAAATCAATTACGGACCTACATAAAAACAACACAAGGCAGTTCTAACTAAAACTAGCTAAGAGAACAAAGATATTCTTTTAACTTACCACTACATGTCAATTTAAATTCTGGAAACTGAAACTCACCTCAAGCAATGTAATTACTTTTTCCCCAAATAATAACCATATAACCCTCCAATTGGTTGCTGAGAAAGTTGACACAAAGAAAAGAAAATAAACATCGGAATAATTACTTCAGCAACCAAGTGGTAATTAGAAATTAAAGTTTCATTCATCTTCTTCTCCTACACTTTCTCAGCAACCAAAACAAGGAAGCGGGTTGAAGTTAGCTATAACAATCTCATTATAGAAATTTAACTCTCAGACATCAACAGAGTTGCAAAAAAAAGGACGATCTCGATCTCAAATTCTCACTATTCGCAACCCAACAAGTCGAAGCAAAAACCATGATCATTTCCTTTAAACAAAATATCAGCAAGGATGCAGAAGCATGCACCAAGTGGACAATACCAAAGGATAAAATGGTTATGCCTATTCTTCAATTTTCGTCCATTTTCAATTCGATGCATCTAAACACGGGCAAAAATCAATCTCCATAAACAAAATCTAAGATTGTGATTTCAATTCCCTTCCATCTTCTTGTATAAGCAACTATACAATAATACAAAATAAACAAATAAATCAAACAAAAAAGAAAAAAAAAAGCATATAAACCCAAAAACACATTCGCCAAAACAAATAAAACCAGACTGAAAAATCCATCAAAAAGAAGAAACAAAAACAAAGAGAAAAAAAACAAGGACTCACGCATGAGCAAAGGCTTTGAGAAAGTGTACATCTTGGGCAATATAATGACGAAAAGTGTCGATCTTGAGAGACCCAGAAGCCAAACAAAGAGCAAAAGGCGAGTAAAGAGAAAGCACGGATTCCCTACGATACTTGATCCAGAACCTTGTCGCTAGACGCTCCTCTGAGGGGATAACAGCAGCAGCCGAGGACTTTGGAAGGATCGCCATTGGATTTGACGATCTCCAAGTAGGTGGAGGTGGCGATGAGCAGACTGGGCGGTGGGATCGGGCGAGCCGGAAGAGAGTTGGGATCGGGTAGGGAGAAGAAGAAAAGAGTAAGCGCATCAAGGAAAGAGAAGAGTGGCGATGGCAGTTGCTTTAGGTAGTAATGGCGGAGGAAAGGAGCGGAGAGTGTGTGAAAAGGGAGGGA
The DNA here is from genome assembly GCA_025503065.1 of Gossypium bickii. Lineage (NCBI taxonomy): Eukaryota > Viridiplantae > Streptophyta > Magnoliopsida > Malvales > Malvaceae > Gossypium > Gossypium bickii. The sequence continues at coordinate 112,768,461 of CP106711.1, read as the reverse complement.
ATGTGTTTTATTTTATCTATTTGTTTTGATGTGAAAAAGGAAATTGTTTCTTTAATTTATTATGGACATTTATACTATAATTTTATCTGTCTGTACCATATTTAATATTCTTTTTTATTGCTTACTTTTTTATTCTCAATTCGCAACTAGATAAAACCCCCAAGCTTTTTCATTTGATTTTCGATATGGATCTTAGTTGTGATTAGCATTTTGATAAAGATTATTATTTTGCCTTATATATATATATATTAAATATTTGTATTTGATGTGTCATAATACATAATATAATCTCCTCTTGTAGCATATTCTATTAAAAAATATTATTTTTCATTTCTTTCCTCCGGTTTGATTAGGATTTTGTTTTCCTTTTTGGTTTCTTTATGGAAAGCAAAATTGCTGGTCTTACTACTGACGGTGGTGAAGAAGAGGCCTGGCAACTTAATTTGGAGGAGGATGAATTGGTTTCTAGTTATGAGTTTTGTTTCTTTGGATGCTTTCTCACTGTAAGTGTTTTTCAATCAATACTCACTACATTGGCAAATATTTGGCATCCATTAGGAGGTGTTTTTATCACAGATTTGGGTGAGAAGCATTTTCTCTTCCAAATTTATTATGAGGTGGATATTGATAGGGTGGTAAATTGGAAGATGGCAAGGATCATTTGCAAGTTCCACTATATTTTGTAGGTTCATGATCTTCCTCGTGGCTTAATGTCTCAAGTCATGGCAAGACAATAAGGAATTTCTTTGGGAAGTTTATTGATTTTAATGCAAAGTCTATTTCTCGTGGAATTCGAAGTTTCATGCGTATTCATTTAAGAGTGGATGGTCGTAGTTCATTGAAAAATGAAAAAAAAAATGTTGTTTCGCATAAATGTTAGCTCTATGCTCATTTCCAATATGAGCACCTTATGCTTTATTGTTTTTTGTGTGGGCAACTTGGCCATGGTGAAAGTTTCTGTTTGATTAAAATTATTCATAAAAATAAGGTGCTAGTTATGGAATGAGGTATTTTACTTAAGGAAACTCTCTAGTGTACAATGGCTTCTACGAGTTGTTGGCTAAGTCAGGAAGGTGCAACACCCCATACCTGACTAGATCGTTGGATTCGAGTGCATGATATCATATTACGTTGCTGAAGCAACTCAAGCTAACTTACTTATCTTATCATATCATTTAAAATATAAAAATCATTCATATCAAAACAATCATCCATTTCAATCACAATCTTAATTTCATAGATTTATAATAATTTAATTCATCGAATTACGAGGTGATACAAAGTCAAGTTAAGAGTTGGGACTCGAATCCAAACTCCATTATCAAATTTTAATGATGTGTCTTGAGACAGGGGGCTTCTTGTCTCAAGATAGCCTTCAATCTATTTTAGGTATTTTTGCTTTAAAGTTAGATTGTGTCCCAAGACATTAAGAATTGTGTCCCAAGACATGGTCTCATAAGTCTTGGACTGGGTCTCGAGACCAACCTCCCATGTTTTCTTTATTTTAGTTTTGATGTTTGGATGTCTCGAGACTTGGAGCAGAGCAAAACTAATTTAGCTTCGAAGTTTACTTATCTCAAGGCAAAGGCTATTTGTCTTGAGACTTAAATAAGATTGTCTCAAGACTAGTTGGCCAAGTTTCGAGACACTAAGCATGTAGGTCGAAAAATAAGGTACATTACATTTTGTTTTTATGCTCTTAAGACATGTTCATGTTGTCTCGAGGTTCAATGATAAATTGGTCCTAAATTCACATTTTTAAGAGTCCAAACTATACCAAATGACACATTAAGTATACCTTAACTTTACAACAAAATAATATCATCAATTTAATACATATAAATACAATCAAACATAATCAAATTATTTAGTGTGTTGTTCTTTTCCAAATGCATGTATAATGATGCACTAGTTGAATTTTTTTATTTATGTTAAATGGATTTTATTTTATTTATGTTATGGAAAGTTAGCGTGCTTTAATTGTAACACCCATCACTCGTGTTAAACCGATATCCCAAGCAATAGGTGTCACATTTAGTCATTGAGTTACTAATTTAACCAAGTCACTAAGCTAATATAATATTTAAAAATTTATCAAGTATTTTCACTAGTACTCGTATACAAATACCATATTTAAACTTAAGTACATGTAATACTAAAGTCCAAATTTTATATACCAAAACTTGTCCTTGGAGCTTTTGAAGTGATATGATTCAAATTGACATTGCAATCTTGCATTCATCTCTACCTTTATCTTTTACCTACACGTTCTAAAACAAATGCCTTAAGCTATGTGAATAGCTTAGTAAGCACACACAATAATAACTTTTGAACATTTTATAATTTAGTCCTTAAATTCATGAAAACTCAATAATTATTATATCACTTTACACTTCATTGCTATTACATAACACTTCATTAAAGTCTTTAATCACAATATTGATTTCACATAACACCTTTTATACATTTTACAATTTAATCCTCTCTATAGTAATTTCACTATATTGCATCGATTCACTTATCAATTTATGAAAAATAAATAAATTTTCACTATTTGTAATTTAATCCTTAGTTTCACGAAATTCACTAATCACTAAATTATCACTTTATCATTTCTTACATTACTAGCATACCTTTATTTACATATTCACTAATAAATTCAATATTCGTAATCATATCTTATTTTTTATATTAAAATTTAAATACTCAAACATTCAAAATAAAATAAACAAGCTTGAATTCAATTAAGTGCTTACCTATTTCTTCACTTTTCCTATGCTTTCCTTCACCTTTTCCTTCACCTAATTGATTTCCATGGTAGAAAATGATCTCATAACACTCTAGGGTATGAAATTAGACTATGGTTTAAGGTAGAACTCAATCAAAATTCATGGAAAATTTCTTTCTTTTTCTTTCTTTCTTTTTTCTTTTTCCCTTTTTTCCCTTTTACTTATTGTTTTTCTTCAATTGATGCTTGTTACCATTTCACTCCCCAAAGAGTGTAGAAAATTCTACACTTTTCCTTTCATTTCAATTTCGTTCTTTTATTTTCCATTTCCAATCAAATTTCAACACTTTTCAAACTTAATTTCCATAAATTTCCACCAAACTTTCCACCTCATCAGCTATGGGATTTTAATCCCATCATTATGTACCTAAATATCAATTAAAAATGGAAAAAATACATTTAGGTTCTTCCTCAATAAAATAGGAAAATTTTCACTTTAATCCATGTACTTTTCCATTTTATTCAATTTTATTATGAAGACCCTTGCTGGGAGGGGAGGAAAGATAACAAATCAAGGGATATGTTGTCGGCTTTGGAAAGTTGTGTAGTCCATCTCGAGGAATGCATGGGTGAAGTGAAGGAAACACTCAAGGCTATTAAGGAATATGTGGCGAAGGCTTTTAGTTCCAATATGGACGCGTTGCAAGCACTCCTCAATATTGATGTGGGTAAGCTAATAGAAAAAAATAATGCTCTTGAAGCTGGAATGATAGCTATGAAGGAAGAAAACAAAGTCACGGTGACGACTTTGAACATGAAAATTGAGGAGCTTGAGGGAGAGCTCGTTGAGTGCAAAGCTATTGTAGGTAAAGTGGTGTTGGGTGTGACACAAAGTCATAAGATTGATGTCCTAAAATGATAAAAGTTTAAGGGGGCAAGGTTCGCAAGAGAAGTGGACTACTTCTTATGGGAAATGAAGCAATACTTCCATGTTGTGGACATCAAGGATGGTGATGTTAAGGTAAATATTTGTTCCATGTATTTTATTGATGTTGCTTTTTTATGGTGGTGTCGTAAGGCCACAGATGAAAAGCAAGGTAGGATCAAAATTGGGACCTGGAAGAAGTTCCAAAGAGAGTTTAAAATGCAGTTTTATCCATAATATGCCGAGAAAAAAGCCCAGGCTAAGTTGTGTCGGTTCTCGCAATAAGGCACAATTAGGGAGTATGTGAAGGACTTTAGCGAACTGATGTTCCAAATCATTGATTTGAGTGAAAATGAGGCATTCTTATTCTTTATGGATGGGTTGAAACCATGGGTTAAAAAAGAATTGGAGTGTTGAGGGGTCCAAAAACTGTCTAAAGATATGATTGTGCCGGAGCTTTTAATCGAGCTTGTTCCGAGAAAAGACAAGTTTGAGCCTTCCAAGCCCAAAGAAAAGGGCAATAGTGGGGGAGATGAAGAATGACAGATTGGGAATAGAAATGACAATAGTGGCAATGGGAAACCGCATAATAGGAAGTGAAAGCCTAATAACAAACTAAAGGGCCAATGAAATGCTTCCTTTGTGATAGCCCGCATATGGTAAGAGACTATCTAAAATGATTCGTGTTTTTTCCATAAAAGAGATGATGATTTGAAAAAAGCACCATTGAAGCTTAGTTCGATCATGAGTTCTATCGAAGCCAAGAGGGTCAGTGAGAATGAAAAGAAGCCGATGATGTTTTTCTTATATGGTGGTCTACATAGGATACGAGACTATCTAGAGCGATCCAATATATCCATGATTAGTAGAGAAGATAAAATGGAGCCAAAGAGTGAGGCTTTAAAGCTTGGGTCAATAATATTTAGTTTTGCAAAAGTAAATAGGGATCTCAAGCAGAAAGGATTGATGTTTGTGGACATTAACATCGGAGGCTGAAAAAGGAGTGTTCTTGTTTATACGGGGGCATCAGACTTGTTCATATCGAAGAAAGTCATGGGTAAACTTGGTCTTTCAATTAGCAAATCGACTAAAAAGATCAAGACTAAAAATTTCAAAGAGGTCCCAACTATGGGAATAGTACAAGGAGTTGAGCTACAAACTGATCAATGGAAAGGCAATGAAGACTTCAAGGTAATTCACTTAGATGATTACGACTTTATTCTTGGCTTGAATCTCCTTGACAAGATTAATGCTCTTTTGGTTCCTTTTGTTGATTGTATATGTATTTTGGATACTCAACAACAACAATAATACATTGTGTCGATGAGTAGAGACATGAAAGGTAAGCTAAAGATGTTCATTGTGGTAAGAATAGTGGCTTTGTAGATCATGGTGCTAAGGAGACCCCCTTAGAAATGTTAGAGGTCTGATAAATTGATATGAAGCCTATTGAGTTATCAATGGCTCTACCACTTATGAGAGAGGTGGGTTGTGCATTGTGCTTATCTAGTAAATGCTATGAATGAGGTACATCTCAAACACTTATTTAGTCTTTTACATTATGACTTACCATTGGCTTGGCAAAGAAACATGTGACATTTTAGAGTTCTAAAGTAAGTAAGCCGAGGGCCTTACAAACTGGAGTTAGTGGCTTATGGTTAACCTTATAACAACCCATTTTCAGTGGTGTCAGAAATAATGGTTTTGGGACCACAATTTCAACTAGTGTGTTAATGTTTTATTAATTATTAATTATTTATAAGGTTACTATAAGGCTGAATTAAAATTTGGTTAAGAAATTTTAACGTTTAGATAGTTAATTAAGTAAAAAGGACTAAATCGTGAAAATTGAAAAAGTTAGCTTTTATTGATTAAAGGTGTCAAATGGCTTTAGAAATTTTACTTGAGGGCCTTAGGTGGTAAATCTACCTATTTCTTTATTATTAGACGATTTTGATGTCTAATAACATGAAATTTAATTAAAATTTAAAGGACAAATATGTAAATTGATAAATAATTAAACTTTAAACAAAATAAAAATGAAACAAACCATCTTCCTCAACTTTTTCTTGGAAGAATCGAAACTCCATGGTTAAGGGAGAGAAAGCTTTCAGCTAAGATAATTTCACTTGCATGATTAAGAAACAAATCAACCGGACTTGGATCGCGGAAAAACTAAAGTAATGGAATAGTCATTGACCTTGCTTCTGCAATCGTTTTTGTCGATGTAAGTTCGTAATTTAGTTAAATTAATTAGTTTTTGTTTGGTAATTTAATATTTATGTATGTGGGGATCGAGTTAATTGGCTTGAAAAATGATTAAGACCATAGTTGAAAGACATTATGGCACTATACTAGAAATAAATAAGACCACATTTGAAAGACACTATGGCACTATACCAAAAATAAATAAGACCATAGTTGAAAAACACTATGGCACTATACCGAAAATGAATAAGACCATAGTTGAAAGACACTATGACATCTAGTCAGAAATAGATAATACTATGGCTAAAAGAAGCTATGGCATCATGAACAATTGTTTATTATGTAATATGTATTGAATGATAAATGCTTTATATAATGTCCACATGATATGGATTTTTTGAATTTCATAGGTTTGTGATGATGTTAAATGATATGGTGATTACAAGTTTTATATGTATATGAACTCATTAAATTGTGAGATTGTGGTGTATATAGGAATTGAATGAATTTAAGAGCTATTGAATAAATTTTATACATGAATTGTTAGCTAAATTTTATTTGGTAAGTTTACGTTTATGATTTGGTTTAAGCATAATTGTGAATATATCTTTGTTTTGAACTGTATATGTTCTCTTATAAGTGCCTTTAGTTGTGTGGCTATTGCCTCTTGAAATATGGTAAATATCATGTGAATGGAATGGATAAAATGGCATGTTTGATATGTATACATGTTAAAAGTTTTGATCCTTGAATGTGATTTTTGTTTGGTATATAAAATTTGGTGCTAATGAGGGCATATTGTTTAGGCACTTAGGTTGAATGTTTTGGAATGTTTTAAGTTTGTTTGAATGTGTTTTGAAGGCATGTTAATGGTTGATTTTGGTTCGGATTGGAATCTAAGGAATTAGTATGGTTTTGCCTTGTTTTGGAAGCTATTTTAGGTGTACAGGGGCTGTCACATAACCATGTGCCACACATGGTCACACCACACGACCATGTGGACAATTAAATTTTGGTGCAGGTTTGAACCACATGGTCACAGGACCGTGTGACCTTATTTCGAATCTCACACGATCTGCGATACGATCGTGTGACTTTATTTCAATTTGCACATGGGCGGGCACACGGTCTGCGACATAATTGTGTGACCTTATTTTCGAACACACAGTTTGGCCACACGGCCATGTCCCTAAGCCACACGACCATGTGACCCCTATTTTCAAGTTTTTCTATATTTTCCTATTTTGTTTCAAATAAGTCCCTGATTGTTCTCGAATTGATTTTTAGGCTTTGTAAGCTTGATATAAGGCTCGTAATAGTATTTATACTATGAATTATTATTGGTTTTGAGTATTTAGTATTTAATTTAATTATTGAATGGTTTTATGCTGTCATTTGATTCTATGTGTCGTAATACTCTATAACCCTAATCTGATGACAGAGACGGGTTAGGGGTGTTACAAACTTAGTGTTCAATGTAGCCATGCCTAAGACTATGTGTGTAGATCAAAAGGATCCTAATCACGAAAAGTCATAATATGGGCAACTAAGAGTAATGGGCTCTTGCAAACGAGATGTACAAAAGAGAGAAACGATTCGAGTTAGGTGATGGCAGAAACATAAGTCGAGGCAAATGTTCTAAAGGACGGAACAACCCGACAAAAAGACTAGTTGGGAATTAGTCGATGCATTAAGATAGTTTCGAGATGAGCTAAACCAATGTCATTCCGAGGTACTGGAAAAGGTAGTTTCAGAACCCTATTTTTGTAAACTGGGCCCATAAGTATTAAATATGAGTATTTACGGGGTTGGTATAAAAGTTTATTAATGTTTGGTCCTTCAATTTTGTCTATTAATTGCTTAATTAAGGTACGTGGATTAAATTGTAAAAGTCTTATCGCTATATATTTTTAAATAGCTAAAGATTCAAAATGGTAAATAAACCATTTTATTTCACTAATTAGTGGAGGATTATTTTTTTCCACTAAGTTTGGTTAATTGTGATTAAGGATTAATTAAATAAAATTTAATTAATAACTAAGGTTAATTAAGTTTTAAACACAATATAAAAGATTATAATAGTGGAAAATTGTCATCTTTCTCGCCACTTCAACTGGCCAAACATTGAAAAATCTAAGGGGAAGCCATTTTTGAAGCTCAAACTTTCGATCATCTATTTGTAAGTTCAACTAAGTCCTTTTCTTATAATTTTTATGTTTTTGAGGTCATGTGAGCTTGATTTAACTAGCTCATGTACCAATTTGTAAAATTGTTAAAGTTTTTGAAAGTTTCCATTGTTTATTTCTTGAAGAAATTGGTGTGAAATTGATAGATTTTAAGCTTAGATGTGAAAAAAAAAACTAGTTTGTAAAGTTTAATTGTTAGTTTTTTTTCAAAAGGACCAAAGTGAATAAATTGTGAAATTGATGTGAAATTTTTGTAATAATAGATAGCAGAGGGTCCCTAAGGGATGTGATTGAGATTGGTTTTGAAACTAAAACTCAAATTTGAAAGAAACTGTTCTTTTAGTTTTAAGGACTAAATTGGATAAAATGTAAAACTTAAGGGGTAATCAAAAAATAGAATTAAATAGGTTCATGCATAGCATGGATTGATATAAAAATGTTTGGTATTGATGAATTGTCTAAATAATTTTTTAGATCAAGAATTTAATCAAACTGGGGATAATTAGGGAGAAACCAAAATTGTTGAATAGTCCTTAAGGATTCAATATGCTTGTTGCTTTGACCAGGTAAGTTCATATGGTATTTGTGTGTTTAATAATAAAGTGTTTGACTTGTATATATATAATTGATTGTGAATTAATTGGTGGTAATTTGGTATGAAAGTTGAGATTTGGACTAAAATGTAAAAAAAGTGTTCAATTGTGTAATAGATGCTCGTTTGAACTTAATAAAGGTTTGATTACAATTGACATATCAATAGGGTTTTGTACACACTTTATGGGATTGGCTACATATGTTAACTAGATCCAAAATTTCTTGTGGACTCGAAGATACATGTGACACAGGTTTAGCCTAGACTAGTAACTTGATGTTGTTTTAAAGATTTAGTCTAGATAGGTAACCTGATATGTATATATTCAGCTTAGACAAGAAATTAGACGTGTCGTTATAAATGTTTAGCCTAGGCTAGTAACCTGACACGAGTATACTTAGCTCAGATGAGAAATTAGAGTAACCGAGATACTTGCGTATTTAAGCCCCTGTACTAGGGTTCTTTAGGCGAAATAGAATACATGAATTTAGAAATTGAAATGAGAAAATGATCTTGATATTCACTTAGGAAATTTTGAATTTGAACTTGAACAAGGTATTGAGGAAATGACCTTAGCATGTGTAACAACCCGGTTTTAGCTAAATCAGAACAGTGGTTTTGAAACCACAAATTCAAGGTCAGAAAAATATTTTAATATTATTTTTGGTGTTTATAGCATGTGATTATATATGTGTGAAAATTTCATGATTTAATTTTATGGATTGGATGTCTAATTTGATAAAATGACTAAATCGCGTAAAATGCAAAAGTTGCATTCTAATTATTTAAGTGATTAATTGCTATGAATAATTAAATGTGAAGTCCTTATGTTGTGAATAGACAATGGATAGTGGAAATTTACAGGAATAGCCATCCATTATGTGTTTTTAAATGATATTAAATAAGGTCATTTTGGTAATTAGCTAAATAAATCATAATTTAACAAAACCAAAGCTAAAATTATGTTCATCTTTTCCATTTTCAACCGAAAATAAAGAAGAAAAGAGAGCTTTAAAGCATTCTAGGGTTCGACACCTTTAATCCTTGATTAAGGTATGATTTTTGATCCGTTTTTTATGATTTCTACGTTTTTGTGATTGTTGTTTTGAGTACTAGCTAGCCTGTGCCCTAATTTTTGAGTTTGTTGGTGATTTTGTAAAATGCCATTGATGAATCCATGAGTTTTGTGATAGTTGATGATGAAAAATAATAGATAAATGATATATTTTCATGTTTTATAAATTGATTTTTAGAGAAAAATACAAGTTAGGGATTAAATTGTGATTTTTGTAAATTGGGTGGTTGAAATGTGAAATAAATGATAAATATGGGCTGTTAAAGACCCATATGAAATTCAGCTAGTTTAAAATAGGGTGAAATTATGTGAAATTTGTGTATTTGTCAAATGGGGACTAAATTGTAAAAATGTCAAACTTTAGGGGCTAAATTGTAAAAATGCCCAAATATGTGTTTGTGGACTGGATTGAATGATTTGATGAATAAATGAGTTAATTTTGAATGTATATAGATCAAGAACAAAAGAAATTAGATTTAGATCGGGGACAATCAAAGGTTATTAAATAGTCGATCCAGTCCGTTGATCCTGAATACAAGGTAAGTTCATAAGTAAATAAATGTCTTTAAATTGAATTATATATGTTTAATTGTCATTGAACTACTATGAATGTTGAATGATCAAATATGAGCAAGAATCGACAGGGTTACAATATCCAAAAGTCCCGTACGAACCTCAGGAATAGTATAGGATACGAATGTCATTACATTAGGATTATCGAAATGTGATTATGTGTAAGACCATGTCTGGGACATTGACATCATTATGTGATTACGTGTAAGACCATGTTTGTGACATTGGCATCATTATTTGATTTCGTGTAAGACCCTGTCTGTGACAGTGGCATCAATATGTGATAACTTGTAAGACCATATACGGGATATGGCATTGTACGAGCTATATGTGATTTTCGAGTATCCTTAACGATTCCGAATGGTTCAACGGGCAAAGTCAAGTCAAGAAAGAATGTGTGAATGAGTTAAGTGGCTCAGATACGTACGAGATTTATATAAGTACTAAAAAATGAAGTATTTGATGAATTCACTTATGATATTGAATATGTATACATTGGGAAAGGTTTGTGAGCTTATATGTGTTTATTCATAGTTTACCTATTGATAGAAATAATGTTGATTCATGTGGTAATTTTATTTGTATATGGCTTACTAAGCTTTTAAAGCTTACTTTGTGTGTTCTTTTCTTATTTTATAGATAATCGAAGCTAGCTCGGACTCAGGGATCATCAGGAACATTGTCACACTATTGATCAACTTGTTGGTACTTTTGATGTTATGTATATATGGTATATGGCATGTATAGGCTAATGTTAAGATGATATGTTTTGAGTTGTGATTTTAGCCATGACGGTTGGCTTGTAAATGATGTACATGTTGGTGTGTATTTGGCCATCTAAGTTGGCTTCATTTATGAATTTGGTAAGTGATATGTGATGTATATATATGGACTTGTGTTTTGGCATGTTTTGGTATGATATAAGGATGATGATTTGGTATATTTTGTGGCATGAATTAGTTGATAAAATGATGAGAAAAATGCATAGGGAAAATAGGTGAAATTGTTAGTAATGACATATTGTTTTGGTATGTTTATGGTTATGATTTGAGTAGTGAAATGGTTCAAGATGAAATGGCATGATTTGTATATGAATTGGTATGTTTTTGTTGCCTATATATGTATGTTGTATGCTGTGATTTGATAGATAATGCCTCATAACCCTATTCTGGCAACGGATACGGGTTAGGGGTCATTTATTGGTATCAGAGCTACATTTTAGCTGATTATAAGACTAACGTAGCATGTGTGAGAGTCTAGCTATACATGCCATATACAGTCTGCGATAGTGTGATGATTCCTGACAGCTTAAATTATGTTTTCGTATAGCAATGGATCTCGAAAGAACTATAGCTGACGATGTAGAGAGTAACGCGCCTGCTCCTGCTCAAAGAGAGTGCAATCTGACTCTAGGCTTGTATCTAGTAGCCATGAGGGAGAGGCTAAACAAGCCTTTTTCCAGATGATGAGTGAGTGGTTTACGGAGTTAGTTCGAATGAATCCGACTGCTCAACAAGCTCCACTCCCACCTATTCCTCAACAAATCCATGTTTATCCTTAAGTTTTAGATCCGATATGATTGAATAAGCCGCCAATAGATAAGATTCGTAAACATGGGGCTGAAGATTTTCGGGTTACCGTTGATGATAATGCTGAAAAAGCCGAGTTCTGGCTTGAAAATACAATCCTAGTATTCGATGAATTGTCTTGTACTCCTGATGAGTGTATCAAATGTGTTGTATCTTTGCTAAGAGATAATGCGTACCATTGGTGGAAAATGTTGGTATCTGTGGTACCGAGAGAACGAGTGACTTGGGAATTCTTTCAGACAGAGTTCCGAAAGAAATATATAAGTTAGCGATTCCTTAATCTAAAGCACAAAGAGTTTCTAGAGTTAAAATAAGGTCGTGTGACTGTCACTGAGTATGAAAGAGAGTTCGTACGATAATGAAAGTATGCTCGAGAGTATGTGTCAACTGAGGAGATTGTGTGCAAATGATTTGTAGATGGATTGAATGAAGATATAAAACTACTAGTCGGAATTCTAGAGTTGAAAGAATTTGTCGTTCTGGTTGAGAGGGCTTGTAAAGCCGAGGATCTTAGTAAAGAAAAGAGAAAAGCTAATTTTGAAGCAAGAGATTCGAGAAAGAGATCAACTAGTAAATCTTATCGGTCTGCATCGAAGAAATTCCAAGACTCGTTTAATCGTTCTAATGCATCAGTGGGACATTCAAACAGAGATTGTGAAAGGCAACATTCGAGCTTTAAAACTCTGGCTATCTTGATAGCTAGTGTTGGGAGTGCAAAACCAAATCGACCCAAATGTAAACAGTGTGGAAAACAACATTTCGGTGATTGTAGATTGAATGATCGGGCTTGTTTTAAATGTGGATCATTAGATCATTTTATCATAGATTGCCTAGAGTTAGCTGAAAAAGATAACGCTCAGAGTATGAGGCCGAGTAATACTGCAGTTAGAGGGAGACAACCCAAAAATGCTGGTAATGAGTGGTTGTCAGAGAGCGACAAAAGACTCTGCTGTGAGGTCTGAGTCCAGAGCACTTGCACGAGCCTACGCTATTTGTGCTCACGAAGAAGCGTTATCTCCAGATGTTATCACCGGTACTTTCACTCTCTAGGATACAAATGTGATTACATTGATAGATTCAGGATCAACTAATTCTTATATATGCATCAATTTAGTATCCAGTAGGACTTTTCCTATAGAGTCTACTAAATTTGTGATTAGAGTATCGAACCCCTTAGGCAAGTGTACTTTGGTTGATAAAGTGTGCACGTAACACCCCCAGACCCGGTCCAGACGTTATGGCCGAATCTGGTGATGTCACATCAAAGGGATAATTCAAAACGACTTAGGCTTAGACACCCAAAATCTAACAACTCGTTAAGTTATAATAAAAGCCCATGTTTTAAGTTATAGCTATTTCGGAAACCATGCTTTAACTTTTAAAAATTTATTCAAGTTTAAATATTAAAAAGTTGAACAATAATGATGATAAACCGTAATATATACACATTTTATTCCCACATTTAGCATACTTTTGGATGATTTAAGCCTTGAATTGTGGAATTTGGTGCTCTTAATCCTTTAATTTCATGTTTTATACTTAGGAGAGCACCGGGGGATGAAAAGAATGCGAAACGGGCCTAAAAAGGAGTAAATGGGCCAAATTACGAAATTGACACGGCCTGGGCCCAAGCCACACGGCCGTGCCTCCATTAGCTGACCCAACCATGGCCTGGCCTCGACTTACATCGGCGTGTGCCACGGGCGTCTCCCTGCCGCGACCTATTTTAATTTCACTCGGATTAGGATACTTAGGGGCGAAAAAAGACATTCCGAAAAGCCTATATAAACACTCTAAGTATGACCTAAGAGAGGGCGTCTAGTTAGGCCGAAGAGCCAAGCTAGAAAGGCCAGAATTGTGGAATTTACTCGAAGAAAGCTAGTTGATTCATCTCAAGAAGCCAAATTCATACTCAAGATGGAGGATCTTCCCTTCAATTTCCTTCAGGGGGTTTTAGGGTTTTTCTTATGTTTTGTTTTATATTTTCTTCTGAGATGTATTCTTTTATCATTATGAACTAAATCCTCAAAAACCTGAGGGGGATGAAACCTAAGACAAATCTTGTTATTGTTTTCTGAACTATATGATAAATACTTGATTTGTTCTTAATTATGTGTTCTTAATTCTTACTTTGATATTTCAGGATATTGATTCAAGTATTGATGTGCTTAGGCAGAGGAGGAATAGACCCTGTCTAAGAGTATATCTAACATAATTAAGTGGAGTTGATTGCAACCCTAGAGATAGGATGACAAAAATCTACCGGATTAGGGTGAAACCTAATATGGGAGTCCATAGATCGAGTTAATGCAATCCTAAGGGTTTTAATTAGAAAGATATTTCAATTAATCAACCTAGGGTTAGACGTTAGTAGCCTTGAGAGAGGTATTAATATAAATTAGGGAATCCTACGGATCAAGTCAAGTGAATAAATCGTCTGGTTCAGAGTTAAATAACAAGTGAAGTCTAGGTGGATTCTTCCTCGGGTATTGTCTTAATCAATTGGTTTTTCACACAAGTATTTTCCCAAATTCATTCTCTTTGTCTTAGCATCTTTAGGTTAGTAGTTAGTTAATTTTAGATTAATTAGTAATTTCCTTCACTCTTAGGCTAAATAATAAAAAGAAAGTTAGTATTAGTACTTTTGGTTCCTTTGGGTTCGACAATCCGGTCTTGCCACTTAACTATACTACTGTTCAATAGGTGCACTTGCCTCAATCGTTGTCACAGTTAGTTTCTAGGCTCGATCATTCTTTTTATAAATTTTTAAGACTCTAACATAACGATCAAATGAAACCCAAATGTAAAGTCAAATTGGAGATACAAGGCCTTATTACATCCAACGAAAATAAAGTAATTAAAATCAAGACTTTTGAAACAAATAAACAAAACTTCTAAGTATCTTGTAGTGTGGCCATCTTCGAGTCCTCTCCCATGTCGAGCCGTACTAAGGGTCACCTGAAACATTTAATAAAAGGGTGTGAGTTTCGAAACTCAGTGTGTACGAACCTTAGTAACCAATCAACATGCAATTATCACATTGGGCCTAAGCCCTATCAAAATCGGTGGTCTTGGGCCTTAGCCCACAGTGACCTCATAACACATCAGTATCACATGAATGCAATGCTCCCATCCCAAATCCAACCCTACACTCCATTTCTCTTCCAACCCTACACTCCTGTAGGGATATAAATATCAACCCACCCTTCCCTACACTCCAAAGGTAGCACCAACAGTGGCACTACTCAAACGTTGCAACAAGGCTGCTAAGCATATAATGGGCTTAAAGCCACCAGTGGATCCACAGTTGTCAAGCGACTATGCGATCCTCACATATCTTCCTCCGTATCGTCAAACCCGCCTAAGTGCAACATACATCTTATGAATGGAACATGCACATTTTCACACATTAAGCACCAAGGGCATTTTAGTTATTTCACTACCCAGGGGTATTTTCATAAATCTACCCTACCGGGGTATGTTGTTAATTTTGCAAATTAAGGGTATTTTGGTAATTCTGCAAAT
The DNA here is from genome assembly GCA_025503065.1 of Gossypium bickii. Classification (NCBI taxonomy): domain Eukaryota; kingdom Viridiplantae; phylum Streptophyta; class Magnoliopsida; order Malvales; family Malvaceae; genus Gossypium; species Gossypium bickii. Next base: position 112,753,060 of record CP106711.1, on the reverse strand, counting down.
CAGGGGTGTTTGTTCCCTCTTGAGTTCTAGTCATGAACTTTGGCCCATTAACAAGTCCTCGCGGCTAAAGTGAATAGACACTATGCACTAGGTTGGAACCTAGAGAAGTGGAGGTGGGTCACTAGGACCGCTTAAGTACCAAGCTCTCCCTAGATCCAATCCTAGACATGCATATGTCTGTTGCCACACTTTAACCTAGCGACTTGTTCACGGACATATTTGATTAGCAGATTAATTTTTATGTGATTTAAGAATTTATCAGAACTAGGCCTAGAGTCCATTAAAACCCTAGCGTGAATTTTTAAAACCCCATAAGGCCCACTAAGCCTATTCATGTCCATGTAACCCTTTAAACCCCATCATGTTTATATAGCCCATTAGGCCCAATCTTATTCAAACCACACAACCATATCAATCCATCATTAAATTTTCACATATCAATTCCTACCAATTTGGGCCCACAAGCTTCGTAGGCCCATTTAGCCCATTTTAGCCCAAAGATCGCTCTCTTGGCCCCGGTAATCGTATTGATGTACCGATATGAACGTTCGCACGCTCGTGTAGTTACCGGCGCCAACCTTTCGGCTTTTCTGTATTCAGTTTTTGGGTATATCGGCTTTTGTCGATTTGTCGTCTGTGAAGTGTATGTACACACCTTGTTATTGCGACGTGCTACACTATCCTTAGACTTGAACCTACAACCAACCATCCTCCAATCAATCACACATACCTAACCAAAATATTTTCCAAAAGCCGAAGCCTTATCGTAACCTTACTATGTGCCACTAGTTCTAGTAGCCCTTCTTTAGCTACTATTCATGAGTATTCCCTAGATCTGCACCCACGCATACACCATCAAAATTCGAGTGACTCATAATCCACACAAGTCACCCCTATGGATCATACTTACATTTGGCCACTTACTTAAACCATAATCAAGATAAGTACACTTACCACTTGCTTGCGACCCTTACCACGCTCGCGATCTTTGAACCCTATCCTTGTTATTACAGGGTTAAGGACAGGAAAAGTTAGATAGCCCTTCAGATTTTACCGAACATACTAAAGGAAAATTGGCTAAGTACTTACCCAAGGAGCAATCAGCCCAAGAAGTTTTCGGCTTTTGAAACTAGTATGGTGACAGAGGCAATTTGACATCAATAGGAAGAGGAAGAGAAGAGGTGATCGGCTAGAACCAAAGGTGAACCAAAAAGTGAATTTGAGAAGAGAAGGTATGGACGATTCGGCTTCAGAGCACTTAGAGAGAAAAAGGGTGTTTGGGCAACTCAGAAGTGAGGAATTCGGCTAGAGGGAAAAACAAAATTTCGGCATTACCTTAGGAACCTAATTCGGCACCTATAAATATAGCCTATAGTCGAAACTACCTTCCCCCAAAGTCCAATTCGGTCCAGCACATCCACACTTCGATCCCCTATCTTTTCTCTCTTATCTTTATCTTAAATTTCTCTCCCGAACTCTCCCTTCTAGAGTCCAGTCTAGTGCCACTACCTTGCTTTCATGTGCAAAAATAAAACCCCTTAATTCGCCACTCTTAAGCCTCGAACCTTGGACCTCCTCACCTGCTAGTGACGCCACCTTGTAGCTCCCCAAGTAACGCCAACTTGCCACTAGACCAAAGGCCCAATTGTGTCCTATTTTCCCCCTTAATCAGCTTAAGAGGCCTAATACCTGAGACGAGGGTCCACTAAGGCAAAAATTAAGTTTTTCCCTATGGTCTTCCCTATCCCTAAGACTTCAAATAACCCTGGTAATACCTTAAAATTAATATTCTAAGTGCTACTTGTACACAACTTTAGTGCATAGAGATTTAGAGTTTCGGTGTTTTGGGACGTTACAACTCTACCCTTCTTAAAAAAAATTTCAGCCTCGAAATTTACCTGTTTGAAACAAGTGAGGGTATCGTCGTCACATTGCCTCCTTAGATTCCCAAGTAGCCTCCTCGGCATTATGGTTACCAAAGCACTTTGACCAAAGGGACAAACTTCCTTCTTAGCACCTTAACATCTTGATCAATTACTTGAACTGGGTCCTGTTCAAAAGTTAGGTTTGGTCTAACCTTAATGTCCTCGACTGACACGATGTGAAAAGGTTCTGAGCAATAATGCCTTAGCATTGATACATGGAACACATCGTGTATTTGGCTCAGTTCAGAAGGCAATTCCAGCTGATAGGCAACTGGCCCAATTCGCTTCAACACCCGATATGGCCCAATGAACCTAGGGCTTAACTTATCCTTCCGACCAAACCTTAACACCTTCTTCCAAACGGAAACCTTGAGAAAAACCAAGTCCCCCACCCCATACTCAATCTCTCTCCGTTTGAGGTCAGCATATGACTTTTGCCTATCTGCTGCCTCTTTCAATCGATCTCGAATCAACTTTACCTTATCTTCGGTGTCTGCTACCAATTCCAGACCCAAAACTCGCCGCTCACCTAACTCATTCCAACAAGTCAGTGTACGACATCTTCGCCTATATAGTGCTTCATATGGTGCCATTCCAATACTTGCCTGATAACTATTGTTATACGCAAATTTAGCTAACGGCAAGTAATCCTCCCAACTACCTCGAAACTCAATTACACACCCTCTCAGCATATCCTCTAAAACTTGAATTACCCTCTCTGATTGACCATCAGTCTGAGGGTGAAATGCTATACTAAAATCCAACCTTGTACCTAGTGCTTCATGCAACTTCTTCCAAAAGTGAGATGTAAAACGAGGGTCTCTATTAGATATAATAGAGACAGGAACCCCATGCAATCTCACAATCTCCGTCACATACAACCTTTCCAACTTCTGTAAGCAGTAGTCGGTGCGGATCGGTATAAAATGGGCAGACTTAGTTAACCAATCCACAATAACCCACACAGAGTTCTTCTTAGCAGGCATCAATTGTAGCCCACTAACGAAATCCATAATAACCTGGTTCCACTTCTATAATGGGATCTTAATCGGCTGGAGTAACCCTGATGGTACTTGATGTTCCACTTTCACTTGCTGACATACCAAACATTTGCCCACAAACTCCGTAACCTCGTGTTTCAATCCCGACCACCAATAAAGCTCTCGTAAATCCCGATACATCTCATTACCTCCGGGGTGCATAGTATAGGAACTACTATGTGTTTCTCGTAGTATAGACTTCCTTAGCTCTTCGTCCCTCGCCATACAAATTCTAGCATGGAAACACAACAACCCATCATTATTTAACCCAAAATCCGTCGTTTCCCCATTCTCAACTTGCTTGAATCGAGAATCTAGAGTTTCATCCAATGTTTGTTTAACTTTAATCTACTCAACCCACAGTGGCTTCACTTGCAACTCGGCTAACAAACTCCCATCATCATACAAACTCAACCGAGCAAACATAGCCCTCAAGTCCAACATAGCCGTACAGCTTAACACATCAGCCACCACATTTGCTTTGCCTGGGTGATATTTGATCGTGCAATCATACTTTAACAGCTCAATCCATCTGCGCTGCCTCAAGATCAACTCCTTCTGAGTTAAAAGATCCTTTAGACTCTTGTGATCCGTATAGATGGTGCACTTCTCTCCATACAAATGATGCCTCCAAATCTTATGTGCGAATATCACTGCTGTCAACTCCAAATCGTGGGTTGGGTAATTCCCCTCGTGAGCTTTAAGCTGGCGTGACGCATATGCAACCACCTTCCCTTCTTACATCGAAACACAGCCCAAGCCCACGTGTGACGCATCGCTATAAATCGTAAACTCCTTCCCAGGCTCTGGATGAATCAAAACAGAGGCCTCCGTTAAAACCTTCTTAAGCTTCTCAAAGCTTTCTTGCAGTTTATCACTCCACACAAACGACACCCCCTTCCGTAGCAGCTTGGTCAAGGGTGCAGCGATTAGGGAGAACCCTTCAACAAACTGCCTATAGTACCCTGCCATGCTTAGAAAACTCTGAATTTTTGACACCGTCTTAGGTCGTTTCTAATCCAACACTGCTTCCATTTCCTGAGGATCAACTCTAATCCCCTCGGCTGAGACCACATGCCCTACGAAAGTGACATCCCTTAGCCAGAATTCGCACTTGCTAATCTTAGCATAAAGTTGCTTCTCCCTTAGAATCTGTAACACAATCCTTAAGTGTGCTTCATGATCATCTACTGTTCTTGAGTATACTAAGATGTCATCTATGAAAACTACTACAAACTGGTCTAGATACGATTGAAAAACCCGGTTCATAAGATCCATAAAAGCAGCAGGTGCATTCGTTAGCCCAAAAGGCATTACCAAAAACTCGTAATGTCCATAACGAGTTCTGAAAGCTATCTTATACACATCTGCTTCCTTAACCCTCAGTTGATGGTACCCGGAACACAAGTCAATCTTCGAGAAAACTAAGGCTCCCCTAAGTTGATTGAAAAGGTCATCTATTCTAGGCAAATGGTATTTATTCTTAATGGTTAACTTGTTTAACTGCCGATAATCAATGCACATCCTCATGGACCCATCCTCCTTTTTCACGAATAACACCGGTGCTCCCCATGGAGACACACTTGGTCTAATAAATTCACGGTCCAATAACTCTTGAATCTGGGCCTTCAACTCCACTAGCTCCTTCGGTGCCATCCTATATGGTGCGATAGACACTAGAGCCGTACTAGGTAACAATTCTATTCCAAACTCAACCTCTCTATTGGGAGGTAACCCAGGCAATTCCTCCGGAAAAACATCAGGGAATTCTTTTACTATTTTCAAATCCTTAACAGTAAGACTCTTGGTTTCCAAATCACTAATATAAGCTAAGTAAGCTTCGCAGCCCTTCCTTACCAACTTCTCCGCCCTTAAAGCTGAAATCACGTTTGACAAGTAATTACGTTGTTCCCCGATCACTACTACTTCATCACCTTCCATAGTTCTTAACACCATCTGCTTCGCAGCACAATCTAGAGTTGCCTGGTGCCTCATTAACCAATCCATGCCTAAAATGAGGTCGAACCCCCCAAATGGTAATTCCATTAAGTCCGATAAAAAAGTAACTCCTTGAACTACCAATGGTACATTCCTAAACAACTTACTAACTTTCACCAACTTCCCTAAAGGACTTAAAACAGTCATTTCATTCTCGATGGTTTCAAACTCAACCCCTACAGTTTCAGTCCTATTGCATGCAATGTATGAATGTGTCGACCCCACATCAATTAACGCAATATAAGGTAGCTCACTAATAAGGAACATACCTGTTATCACATCTGGTGTATCCCCTTCCTCTCTGCGACAAGCAGCATAGACTAAAGCTGGCTATCTCGCCTCAGCCTGACCTGCACCTCTGCCGATGCTCCACGTCCTTGTCCTACGCCATTACCACCTCTGGCTTGACCACGACCCCTTGGTGGTTGTTGACCACCCCTCTGCGACTGAAAGTCACCTCTGCCCTCGGCTCGTACCTGATCTGGCCTTCTCAGGCACTCTCTAATCCTATGTTCCATAGATTCGCATCTCAAACAAGCTCCTATTCTCCTCCAATATTCGCCCGTATGCCCTTTTCCACACACCGCACAAGGTGGTATTTCGGTATTGTAGCAGCAATAAGGGCCCCAGCTCTAACTGGCCCATTCACTCTGGCCCTCCTTGCAGGCCTCTGTCCAGCCCCCATAGCTTCCATGTTCTATTTGTTCTTGCCCTTCTCCTTCTCTTGGTTGAAGGGCTCCGTGCGCTTTACTTCCTCCGCTATCTTTTCTTTCTCCACCAAAATCGTAAAGTCCCACTCCCACTGTGGAGCTATAAGTACCCTAAGGTTGTCTCTTAACCCATCCTCTAACTGTACGCATCTCTCATGCGCTGTTGTGACTATTCCTTTGGCATACTAACTAAAGCGCAGAAACTCAGCCTTAAACTCTGCTACCGACTTATCTCCCTAACTCAGACTCAAAAACTCCTTCCTTCGGGCATCCACATAGTCCACTCCAATGTACTTCCCCCGGAGTGTCGATTTGAAGAACTCTCAGGTAATCTGCTCCGGTTGGTTGCCCTCCTTCACGGTCAACCACCACTGATAAACTTCCTCCCTAAGTAAGGATATCGTCCCCTTCAACTTTTATTCTGTCGTGCAATCCAGGTCGTCCATTATCTTTTCCGTAACTTCCAACCAGTACTTCGCCACATTCGGGGCCACCCCAGCTACTCCTTTGAAAATCTCTACCCCATTCGCTCGGAGTCGATCCGTGATTGATCCACGGCTTCCCGTACCATTATTGGGCCCAACGACCCTATCTAAATCCTTAAGATAACTTGCGATACTGCATCTTTTACAGCGGTAGCCCGTTCATATGTTCCCATTTCAGCTACTGGTGAGGCTGCAGCCTTCCCTACTCCAACATTGGGCATATGGCCCAACGCCGACGACCTAGCCTTAACACTTCCACGGCCTCTGCCGCGGCCTCTTGCACCTCTTGTAGTGCTCATCGTTGCATATTTCTGGATTAAAATTTTTATGAAATTAGTTCACAATTCCACTGTTTAAAGCACATGTCTTATGCAAGTAACAATTTACAAGTTATTTCCCAGTCGTAAATCCACTACAGGCTTAAGTTTCTGACGGGCTTTAGTCTCTAAAAACCTATTGTTTAAGTAGCCCAATATCTAGACATAGTTCAGTAATTTAAACAAATGTAAGCACAGGAAACTTACTTGGCTCGATGTTGAGGGCTCAGTGAAAAACACTTCAAGAATCCTGCAAAAACTTTTTTAATCTGCTTGTTTTAAAAACCCAAAATCTAAGGCCCATTTCACAGCCCGAGCATTGCAACCGGGCTTTGATACCACTAAATGTAACACCCCCACACTCGGCCCAGATGTTATGGCTGAATCTGGTGATGTTACATCAAACGGATAATTCAAAACGACTTAGGCTTAGAAACCCAAAATCTAACAACTCGTTAAGTTATGATAAAAGCCCATGTTTTAAGTTATAGCTATTTCGGAAACCATAATTTAACTTTTAAAAATTTATTCAAGTTTAAATATTAAACAGTTGAACAATAATGAAACCCAAATGTAAATTCAAATTTGAGATACAAGGCCTTATTACATCCAACAAAAATAAAGTAATTAAAATCAAGTCTTTTGAAACAAATAAACAAAACTTCTAAGTATCTTGTAGTGTGGCAATCTCCGAGTCCTCTCCCATGTCGAGCCGTCTACTGAGGGTCACCTAAAACATTTAATAAAAGGGTGTGAGTTTTGAAACTCAGTGTGTACGACCCTTAGTAACCAATCAACATGCAATTATCACATTGGGCCTAAGCCCTATCAGAATCGATGGTCTTGGGCTTTAGCCCACAGTGACCTCATAACACATCAGTATCACATGAATGTAATGCTCCCATCCCAAATCCAACCCTGCACTCCATTTCCCTTCCAACTCTACACTCCTGTGGGGATATAAATATCAACCCACCCATCCCTACACTCCAAAGGTAGCACTAACAGCGGCACTACTCAAACGTTGCAGCAAGGCTGCTAAGCATTTAATGGGCTTAAAGCCACCAGTGGATCCACGGTCGTCAAGCGACTATACGATCCTTACATATCTTCCTCCGTATCATCAAACCCACCCAAGAGCAATAAACATCTCATGAATGCAACATACACATTTTCACACATTAAGCACCTAGGGGTGTTTTAGTCATTTCACTACCCAGGGGTACTTTCATAAATCTACCCTATAGGGGTATATCGGTAATTTTACAAATCAAGGGTATTTTGGTAATTCTACAAACCAGGGTATTTTGTTAATTTTACAAATCCGGGGTATTTATTCCATCTCGGGTTTTAGTTATGAACTTTGGCCCATTAACAAGTCCTCGTGGCTAAAGTTAACAGACACTATGCACCAGATTGGATCCTAGAGAAGAGGAGGTGGGTCACTAGGACCGCTTAAGTACCAAGCTCTCCCTAGATCAAATCCTAGACATGTATATGTCCGTTGCCACACTCTAACCTAGTGACTTGTTCATAGACATATTTGATTAGCAGATTAAGTTTTATGCGATTTAAGAATTTATCAAAACTAGGTTTAGAGTCCATTAAAACCCTAGCGTGAATTTCTAAAACCCCATAAGGCCCACTGAGACTATTCATGTCCATGTAACCCTTTAAACCCCATCATGTTTATATAGCCCATTAGGCCCAATCTTATTCAAACTACGCAACCATATCAATCCATCATTCAATTTTCACATATCAATTCCTACCGATTTGGGCCCACAACCTTGGCAGGCCCATTTCGCCCATTTTGGCCCGGTCGGCCAAATAGTGGCCGGAGCCCAAAAGACCGCTCTCTTGACCCCAGTAATCATATCGATGTCCCCACATGAATGTTTGCACGCTCGTGTGGTTGTTAGCGCCAACCTTTCAGCTTTTTGGCTTTTACCGATTTGTCATGTGTGAAGTGTATGTACACACTTGGTTATTGTGACGTGCTACGCTATCCTTAGCCTTGAACCTACAGCCAACCATCGTCTAATCAATCACACATACCTAACCAAAATATTTACCAAAAGCTGAAGCCTTACCGTAACCTTACCGTGTGCCACTGGTTCTAGTAGCCCTTCCTTAGCTACTATTCACGAGTATTCCCTAGATTTGCACCCATGCATGCACCATCAAAATTCGAGTGACTCATAATCCACACAAGTCACCCCTACGGGTCATACTTACATTCGGCCACTTACTTAAACCATAATCAAGACGAGTACACTTACCACTTGCTTGCGATACTTACCACGCTCGCTATATTTGAACCCTATCCTTATTATTACAGGGTTAATGACAGGAAAAGTTAGATAGGCCTCCGGCTTTTACCGAATATACTAAAGGAAAATTGACTAAGTACTTACCCAAGGAACAATCGGCCCAATAAGTTTTCTGCTTTTGAGACTAGTATGGTGACAGGGGCAATTCAGCATCAATAGGAAGAGAAAGAGAAGAGGTGATCGGCTAGAACCAAAGGTGAACCAAAAAGCAAATTTGAGAAGAGAAGGTATGGAGGATTCAGCTTCTGAGCACTTAGAGAGAAAAAGGGTGTTTGGGCAACTTGCAAGTGAGGAATTCGGCTAGAGGGAAAAATAAAATTTTGGCATTACCCTAGGAACCTAATTCGGCACCTATCTATAGCCTATAGTCGAAACTACCTTCCCCCAAAGTCCAATTCGGCTCCAACACATCCACACCTCAATCCCCTATCTTTTCTCTCTTATCTTTACCTTAAATTTCTCTCCCGAACTCTCCCTTCTAGAGTCTAGTCTAGTGCCACTACCTTCTTCCATGTGCAAAAATAAAACCCCTTAATTTGGCACTTTTAAGCCTCGAACCTCGGACCTCCTCACCTACTAGTGACGCCACCTTGTAGCTCCCCAAGTGACGCCACCTTGCCACTGGACCAAAGGCCCAATTGTGTCCTATTTTCCCCCTTAATCAGCTTAAGAGGCCTAATACTTGAGACTAGGGTCCACTAAGGCAAAAATTAAGTTTTTCCCTATGGTCTTCCCTATCCCTAAGACTTCAGATAACCCTGGTAATATCTTAAAATTAATATTCTAAGTGCCATTTGTATATACCAACTTCAGTTTACAAAAATTTAGAGTTTCGATATTTTGGTGCATTACAGTGCAAGAACTATCCACTGATGATTCGGGATTTCTATTTTTCGGCTAATCTGATGTTGTTGCCATTTGATGAATTTGATATAATTCTTGGTATGGATTGGCTAACGCTACATGATGCTATAGTAAACTGTAAACGAAAGACGATTGATCTGAGATGTTAGAATAATGAGATTATCTGGATTGAGACAGATGATTTGAATGGTTTACCAGCAGTGATTTCATCGATGTTAGCTCAGAAATATGTGAGAAAGGATTGCGAAGCTTATTTTGCCTATGTGCTTGATATAAAAGTGATTGAAAAGAAGATCGAATCTGTGCCAGTTTTGTATGAGTGTCCGGATTTGTTTCCTGAAGAATTATCGGGTTTACCACCAATCTGAGAGGTTTAGTTTGGCATTGAGTTAATGTTGGGAACTAAGCCGATATCGATAACTCCGTACAAAATGGCCCCGACAGAGTTAAAAGAATTAAAAGCTCAGTTGCAAGAGTTGAGAGATAAAGGTTTTGCTAGACCGAGTTTCTCTCCCTGGGGTAGACCAGATTTACTTGTGAAAAAGAAAGATGGCACGATGAGAAAGTGACGATCAAGAATAAATACCCTTTGCCACGAATAGATGATTTGTTTGATCAGTTGAAAGGGGCAACAGTGTTTTCAAAAATCGATTTGAGATCAGGTTATTACCAGTTGCGAGTAAAAGACTCGAATGTGCTAAAGACTGCATTTAGAACAAGGTACAGATACTACGAAATTTCTTGTTATGCCTTTCAAACTAATGAATGCACCTACTATTTTTATGGACCTGATGAATCGAATTTTCAGGCCGTATTTAGATCGATTTGTAGTTGTGTTCATTGATGACATATTGTGTAACAGCCCAATTTATACCTTAGTTGAAACAGTGGTTTCGGGACCACAAATCTGAGGTCAGAAAAATAATTTAATATTATTTTTGATGTTTATGGCATGTGATAAAGTATGTGTGAAAGTCCTATGTGAAAGTTTTAACGTTTGTGTGCTAGATTTGGAAAATAGACCTAATCACGTAAAGTGCAAAAGCTGTGTGCTAGAAGTTAAAAGTGCTTAAATGCTATGTCTTATTAAATGAGAGGTCATTATGTTGTTACTAGACCATTAATAGCTTGGATGGACAAAAATGGGTTTATATTAGTGGATTTTTAATGTGATTATAAAAGGTTAATTTTGGTAATTGATAAATCATGATATTATTATTAAAACAAAGCCAAATACTCATCTTTTTCATGCATTCATCGCTGAAAATTGAAGAAATAGATAGGGTTTATGAGCTTTGAGCATTCGACACTTGTTGAGCTTGAATGAGGTATGTTTTGAGCTCAGTTTTTGATGATTTTTATGTTTTTGTGATAGTTGCTTTAAGTACTAGCTAGCCCGTACCTTGATTTTCAGAATTGATGATGATTTTGTGAAGTACCCTTGTTGAATAAGTGAGTTTTGTAATATTTGATGATGAAAACTAAGTGTTTGATGGTTTTTGATGAAATTATCTGTTAAGGATTAAATTGTGAAAATGAGAAATTGTGGGGCTAAAATGTGAAATAAATGAAAGTTATGGGCTGCTAGTAGCATGTGATAAATACGGCTAGCATGGGTTGCTAAGAAATTTATTGAATTTTTGATTTTATGCAAAAAGGACTAAATTGATAAAAATATAGAAATTAGGGAGATAATGTGTAAAATACCCTAATTATGTGTTGTGGACTAAATTGAGTGAAAATGTGATTGAATGAGTTGAATTTGATATTATATGGATCAAGAAAGGAGAAATCCAAACCTAGATCGAGGCAAAAATAAAGTGCTTGATTGATCGACTAATCTCGTTGTTTCTAAGTCTGAGGTAAGTTCGTGTATAATACATATTGTTTAAACAATGTTCATATGTGATGAAATAAATGGAAATGTGATTGTGGAGTTTGGTAATGTGAAATGTGAGTTTGAAGATATGTGGCACTAAGTGTGCGTAAATAGAATCGTTACAGTGATGAATGGCACTAAGTGTGCAAGATAAAGAAAGCATCGTCTGTATTATTTGGCACTACGTGTGTGATACCGAGACAAATTCGGTTTAATGTGATGGCACTAAGTGTGTGATATTATTATAGTTTTGGCTAATTAATTGCCACTAAGTGTGCGAGTTCATTGAACGTTTAAAGAGGATCGAATGAATTATGGCATTGAGCATTGAAGTGGTAAATGTGATAGATAAATACGTGATGGTACAGGTATGTATAGAACCTAAGTGATTGATGATATTTTGTATGAGATAGATGGAAGATTATGTGAATGAATGATGAAAAGAGTTGGATTGAGTAGCATTATAAATGCTTGTATATGAACCTATAGATATAGTATGAAAGTGAGTAATAGCAATGGATGAGATTGAGGAGTGATGTGAATTGAACTAAGTGTTAGTTAATTTTGCATATTGAATTTGAATTGTTGAACTTACTAAGCTTTAAAGCTTACTGTGTGAAGTCTTTCTCTGTTTTACAATGGTATTTAAAGCTAGCTCGGATCCGAGGATTGTCAGCGACTCAATCACCCTATTAGACATCTATTTTGGTACCTTTTGAAAGTTGTATATATGGTATATGTCATGTATAGGCTAGTGAGGTTGTGGAATGTTTTGAGATGTATAAATCTTGCCATGTGATATGGCTTGATAATGGATGAGACTTTGGATTGATTTTGGTATATGTTTTGCTATGTGAAAATGGTGTATGTGATGTGTATATATGGTATTGTGTGAATGGCCATTATGGTATGCTTTAGTGAAATAGAAATAGTATGTTACATACTTGATTTGGTAGTTGACATGGTGAATATATTGTATGTTTGAAATGGTTTGAAATGAAATGTGAACCATATACTTTAGGTATGGAATTGGTTCATGAAATGGACATGTTTTGAGTTGGAGTTGTATATGGAAATAAATGAGTGTAACACCCCAAACCCGGCCTAGACGTTATGGCCAAATCTGGCGACGTCACATGATAGTGCTTTGGAAAACATAATTGCACTAAAACCATTTGTAGATAATTAGAAAACATACTTACAATAATGACCTTTTCGATATTTTAGGTTACCATAAAAAAACGTGTCATTTATTCATTTATCGACCATTTTCAAAACGTTATTCATTGCGGAAGCTTTTTAAAAGTAATTTGCGAATTCGTGTGTTTTTAATAAAACATTTGTTACTTTGAAAACTAGAGTCTTGTCCTACTGCTAGCAGTTCACAAAACAATAATCCCAAATTTAAGTGAAAATCCGTAAAGGCATTATTACATGAAATTTACCCAATTATAGCCAAATCATAATTAAAAAGAAACTGTAAATAAGGGATCCAGAACTGTGGTCACCGTCGAGTCCTTCGCCACACCGATTCGTCTACTGCTGGGGATTACTGAATAGATTAAACAGAAAAGGGTGAGTTTTCACAAACTCAATGTGTAATCCCCACAGAAAACACATAGAAGTATCAGATCACAGACATCAATTCACAATTCGGGCCTTAGCCCATTACAAAAACGGTGTGGACCTTAGCCCACTCAGATACAGATTTAGACATATATTAGGGCCTTAGCCCATTTCAGATAGAGTATAAAGAAAACAGAGTCCTACCCACCAGCCTCTACACACCAACTCAGTCCAACCCTACACACAATGTGGGGATAAAATCAACTCACCCAACCCTACACACCATATTATACCGAATGCGGCACAAAATCAGAAATTTGCAGCTAAGCTGCCAGATAACAGGCTTAAGAGCCTTTCAAATACTTCCTCCAATCATAATCTACCCACCCCGATGCAATGCAACATACATGAATGTCATGCTATTATGCAAATAAAACTCATATTCAGATCAGCATACATGCTTAAAATAGAAATCAGACAGATAGATCATTCATTTAGGGGTCTAAGTATTGCTTACCGACCTTATGGTAGGTCCACATTCGACTTGGACGACCCGTGCAACCTTACAGAGTTTTCAAAAAAATAAACTCATACGCCCATGTGAGCCCACACGCCCGTGTGGCCCACACAACCCAAATTGTCCTTGGCCGTGTGAATTACACACGGCCGGGCTCGTTGACCACACGGCCTGGCTGAGAATTCCATATGCCCGTGTGGCCCATACGACCCAATTGGTCGATCCCGTGGGTCACACATGGCCTTGCCCAGCCATCACACGGCCTACCACATGGGCGACCACATGCCCGTTTGGCGTCGATAGAATAGTTTTTGGCTTTCGTTGAAACCTCATTTTCTGTGTGCTCGAGTACACACCTGTTACTGATTCGCAGTGAAAACACTCTTGAGGCCTTTAACCCTAAGAGAAGAGCACACAACAACTGTTTTAGCAGTCAATCAACGAATTCTACAACTCCCAAAATAACATCTAACACTTACCAGCGACGAAAACCACCACTTAAATCATTCAACGATCGACGAGAAGTCACTGCTCACAGCCTTCTCCTATACCCAAATCATTCACAAGAAAAAAACCCATGATTACTAAAAGAATTATGCACAACCAATATACCTCCAAAATAATTCAAAACCCTTACCTACTCAACAATACGTAGGGCGAAATGACTACGCACTACAGCTAAAAAGAAGAAACAAAGGACAAGGAAAAATTAGGGAGAACGAAGGTAGGAAACTGATAGTTGAAAGTGGAAACAGAGAGCAGAAAAAAAAAGGTCAACGTCAGAGGAAGAAGGGAACTTTTGGGAAAAACAAAACTGATCACATATCCCTAATTTTCCTCACCCTCTAAACCACTGCTCAATTTTTGAAACCAACTCAAACTCTTCTCCAACAACCGCAAAAATAAAAGCGTTAGAGCTTCTGCAAGGACTCGAACACAGGACCTTCACCTTAACAACACACCACTTAACCACCAGACCAACAGGCCTATTTTGTTAACTGCTTTAACACTTAAATTTATAAGCCTATTAACCTGAGTTTGGGCTTTATTCATAAAAATACCAAAATTTACCCAAGTTAGGACTTGAACTTGGGACCTCCACACACACCCAAAACACGTATCCACTGCACCAGACACTCATTCATGCCAAAATTACAAAAGCCTAAAATAAGCAAAAATTGGGGCGTTACAATGAGGATATTGTAGCATGAATTGTGCATGTTTTGGTATGGCTTTGACATTGAGTATAGAGTGATGCTTGTAGGAAGGACCCAAAATGGGTGCAAATTTGGCCTTGTAAATGGCTTATAATTGCCCACATGGGTGTGTGTCTCGACCGTGTCCTTCAATGTCCCAATTCGAGGCAAGTCAGACTTGCACACGAGCTAGACACACGGGCATATGACAGGCCGTGTGACCCAAGATAGTGTTGCACACGGGGTAAGACATGGTCTAAGGCATGGTCGTGTGAGGCACACGACTCTGTTTTGTAGAAAAAAAATTTAAAGTTTTGTAAAAGTTTTAAATATGATCGGTTCAGTCTTAAACCACTTCTAAAGCATGTTTAAGGTATCGTAGACCTTCTAAAGGGACTTTGTGTTATTGATTAACTATGATATGCTGATGTGTTAGCAATGATTGTTTAAATGTTATGATTCAATCGGTAATACCTAGTAATCCTAGTCCGGTGATGGATACAGGTTAGGGGTATTACATTTGATTGGTATCAGAGCTATGGTTTAGTCGATTCTAGAACTAAAATAGCATGTGAGAGTCTAGCTATACATGCCATATATACGAACTATGATAGTGTGATAAATCCTGACAGATAAAATGTGTTTACTGTATAGTAAATGGATCCCGAACGAGCTATAGCTGATGATGTTGAAAGTAATGTGCCTGCTCCCGCTCAAGGGACAGCGCCGTCTGATTATAGACCAGTTGCTAGAAGTCAGGAAGGAGAGGCTAAACAAGTCTTCTTCCAAATGATGAACGAGTGGTTCACGTAGTTCGTTCAAATGAATCTGGCTGCTCAACAACCTCTACCCCGCAATTTCGTGTAGAGCCACAAGTTATAGACCCGATTCGATTGAGTAAACCTTCAGTTGATAAGATTCATAAGTATGGGCTGAAGAGTTCAGGGCCACAATTGATGATGATACCAGGCAAGCTGAATTCTAGCTTGAGAATACCATTAGAGTGTTTGATCAATTATCATGTACTCCTGATAAATGTCTTAAGTGTGCTGTTTCACTGTTGAGAGATACAGGGTATCATTGGTGGAAAAAATTGATATCTGTGGTTCCGAGAGAACGAATTATGGGATTTCTTCCAAACTGAATTCCAGAAAAAATATATCAATCAACGGTTTATAGATCAGAAACGCGAAGAGTTCCTTGAGCTGAAACAGGATCGTATGTCTGTTACGGAATATGAGCAAGAATTTGTGAGATTGAGCCAGTATGCATGAGAATGTGTTTCGACAGAAGCTACTATGTGTAAACGATTCATTGAAGGGTTGAATGAATATAATAAACTTCTGGTCGAAATTTTTAACTTGAATGAATTTGTGGTATTTATTGAAAGAGCTTGTAAAGTCGAGGAGCTTAGTAATGAAAAGAAGAAAGCAGACTCAGAAGCTAGAGACGAGAGAAAAAGGTCGATGAGTAAGTCGTATCACTCTTCATCAAAGAGATTCAGAGATGCAATCAGTTACTCAAATAATTCGATTAGACATTTGAGTAGAGATCATGTGAAACAATATACGAGTCCTAAAGCTCAAATTCCAATGGAATCAAGTGTTGGCAGTGTCAGAAACAATAAGCCTGAGTGTAGATAGTGTGGGAGATGTCATATTGGTGAATGCTGAGGCAAGTATAATAATAGATTTTGTTATAAATGTGGATCACAAGATCACTTCATTCGGGATTGCCCAAAGTTGCCTGAGAAAGATAATGCTTAGAGTGCGAGGTCAAGTAACACGGCAGCTAGGGGTAGACCACCCAGAAACACAGGAATTTTGAGTGGTAGTCAGAGAGGAACAATGGATACAACTGTGGATCCGAGGCAAGAGCACCTGCCAGAGCTTATGCTATTCGCACTCATGAAGAAGCGTCATTTCCAGACGTCATTACTGGTACTTTCACTCTTTTAATACTGATATGATTGCATTGATAGATCCAGGATCTACTCATTCATATGTTTGTGTGAACTTAGTATCTAGTAAGACTCTGCCTGTTGAGTCTACTAAGTTTATGATTAGAGTATCAAACCCCTTAGGCATGTGTGTTGTGGATGACAAAGTGTGCAAGAATTGTCCGTTGATGTTTCGAGATATCTGTTTCTCGGCTAATCTGATGCTACTAACCTTTGATGAATTTGATATAATTATGGGTATGGATTGGCTAATTTTGCATAAAGCTATTGTGAATTGCAAATGGAAGACTATTGATTTGAGAAGTCAGAATGACGAGATAGTCCAAATTGAATCCAGTGATTTGAATGGGCTACCGGTCGTAATATCTTCGATGAAAGCTCTGAATTATGTGAAAAATGGATGGGAAGCTTATCTTGCATATGTGATTGATACAAAAGTGACAAAAGAAAGTTGAATCTGTGCCTGTGGTTTGTGAGTTCTGATGTGTGCTGTCAGAGTCTTAAAAATTTATATAAAGAATGATCAAGCCTAGAAACTAACTATGACAATGATTGAGGCAAGCGCACCTATCAAACAGTAGTATAGCTTAGTAGAAAGACCGGATTGTCAAACCCAAAGGAACCTGAAGTACTAATACTAACTTTCTTTCTATTATTTAGCCTAAGAAATAAGGGAATTGTTATTTAATCTAAATTAGGGAATTGTTATTTAATCTAAATTAATTAACTACTAAGCTAAAGATGCTAAGACAAGGAGAACGAAATTGGGAAAGTACTTGTGGGAAAAACCAATTGATTAAGACAATAGCCGAGGAAGAATCCACCTAGACTTTACTTGTTATCTAACTCTGAACCAGTCGATTTATTCACTTGACTTGATCCGTAGGATTCCCTAAGTTATATTAATACCTCCGTCGAGGCTACTAACGTCTAACCCTAGGTTGATTAATTGAAATCTCTTTCTAATTAAGACCCCTAGAATTGCATTAACTCGATCTATGGACTCCCATATTAGGTTTCACCCTAATCAGGCAAAATCTCGTCACCCTATATCTAGGCGTGCGATCAACTCCGTTTAATTATGCTAGATCTACTCTTAGGTAGAGACTTTTGCTCTTCCACCTAAGCACATCACACTTGAATTAATATCCCGAAAATATCAAAACAAGAATTAAGAACACATAATTAAGAACAAATTAAGTATTTATCATATAGTTCAGTAAACGATAACAAGATTCATCTTAGGATTCATCCCCCTCAGGTATTTGAGGGTTTAGTTCATAATCATAAAAGAATACATCCCAAAAGAAAAGATAAAACAAAACATAAGAAAAACTCTAAAACCTCCTGAAGGAATTGAAGAGAGATCATCCGTCTTGAGTATGACTCCAGCTTCTTAAGATGAATCAACTGGCTTTCTTCTAGAAAATTCCACAACCTTACCGCTCTGGCTCAGCTCCTTGGCCTAGTTGAACGGCCCCTGAAGGTTGGCCTTTAGGGTGTATATATAGGCTCTTTGGAATGGCTTTCTTTGCCTCTAAGTACCCTAATCCGACAGGAACTCTTCTTTCTCACGTCAGGGACACGCCCATGACACACGCCCTTGTGAATCGTGGCTAGGCCGTGTTCGAGTCTGTTTGATAAGGCATGGCCATGTGGTCTTGGGCCCAGGTCATGTTGATTTCGTAATATGGCTCATTTACTCCGTTTTGGGTCCGTTTCTCGTTCTTTTCATCCTCCGGTGTTCTTCTGAGTATAAAACATGAAAACAAAGGATTAAGAGCACCAAATTACACTATTCAAGGCTTAAATCATCCAAAAGCATGCTAAATGTGGGCTTAAAATATGTTACTATTACAATTTATCAAATACCCCCACACTTAAGCTTTTGCTTGTCCTCGAGCAAAATTCTCAACTCACAAACAACTTCCCTCAACTTATAATATTCATCAATAGTGTTTTTATCATAATTCAAAGTTAATTCATACATGGATAATTTAACTCAAAGAGTTCTAAAGATTCAACTAATCTAAGTCATACATTTGTAGCACAAAACATAGGTGTTTCCCCTCATCTAAATAATTACCACTAATTCAAAACTGACAAGAATTGACATCCTCACTAAAGATTCACTCAAATCACTCGAAGTGTTTAAGGTTCAGAATTAAGCATTCAAAATTCAAACATGAAGAGTTAATTCCATAGGCTTGCATGAAAATCAAATCTCCACCACTATAATATGAGATGATACCCAAATCAAAAGCTCTTTGAAAGGGTTGTAACGGGGCTTGGGTTAAAGGTGTGGATAAAGGCTGAATTAAAAGGTTTGAATCGAGATTGACCTGAAAATTTACCTAACTAGAAAAATGAGCTGATCCTAATTACTTACATCAATTGAAAACTTCATTACTAATAATACGAGCTTCTTTTTCGAGATGTGGAGTTTTAAATGTATAAGCTCGATTACATAGAACAAATACTAAATATACTTCATTTTTTTCTATTTTTTTAAGAACAAATCAAGTACATAATAAAGGATAAATTTAACTACTGAAATAAAGATCATAGTTAGGCAACCGATCAAATCAAATCTCGACAAAAAGGTAGTCAAAAGAAATGGTGATAACAAATACAAAGGGTTTTGGGTTAATATTAGTGGGTGAGTCAATAAATGGGTTGTTAGGATCAACGGGGTTTACTAGGGGTTAATTATGAAGGTAGACTTTTGGTGGAGTAAGTGGGTTAAAACCTAAGTGCCTTTATCATCTCTGTATATCAAATCAAAGGTGTGGTCTCGACATGTATAGTCGATGCAAGTTCTAGAATAACAAATCAATGTTGACACACTCATAATAAAAAAGTGAGCAAGAAAAGGAATATATGCTCTACAAGGCTCAAAATCTCACAAAAAATTATGGGTATTTGATGTCAACCTTGTAAATTTCAAACTTCAAAGTAATATTCAAATTCAGGTAGACAACCTAGCAAAAAAAAAAAAATTTAATTTTGAAAATAAACTTATCATGCTCAATTCTCTAGTATATTAAAGTTTAATCATCAATACACAATTATCTATGACTTAATCCAAAACACATCAATAAAAATCATAAATCAGGGGAAATTTCATTCTAATCATAATATGACAAACTTGCTTTAGAACAAGGCATAGGGATTTTCAAATAATACTATAGTTAACCCCCCACACTTAAGATGTACATTGCCTTCAATGTATAAAGACAGACAATAGCAAAATAAATTCATAAGATAGGGAGAGAAGTGAAACTTCTTGAATTATGGATGAAATCCTTGGAGAATGTTCCATGACGAATGTGATGACTAGGTATAAGTGATGTTTTCGTTCCTTGAGTGGTATATTTAATCTATTTAATCTGCAAAGTCATCAATTAAATTTAGGGAATGGATGTTGTTATGGAGACTTAGGGTTAGATAGCTAGTGATGAAGTGAGATCAATAGTACTAATGAAACTTTGAAGTCTTTAAACAATAAACTAAAATAGAATCAAAATAAAAGTAGAAATAAAGATAGAGGTAAAAATAAAAATAAAAATAAAAGGACTCAGAGGTCCTCTGCATTAGCTGGGTCGTGAGGTGGTGGTGGCGATGAGATATGAAGGTGATGATAGATCTGCTGAAGAGTCACCTCAATGCCGTCGAATCTTCGAGCGGTGTCATTGAATTGTTGCGTACAGTAATGCTCAGATTGAGTGAGATGTGCAGAAATTTCTAAGAGTGAAATAGCCGAATGAACTGGCCGACGGCTCTGTTGTGGTGCTTCCTGTGGTGGAGGAGCATGTTCAGTAATGTCCTTAGGATCCTCCTTGTCGGTGGTATGTGCTAGCCGATATTAGGGGGGATTGGTCCAACGACGATGTAGAATCATCTGCATATGTAGCATCGTTTGGATGGCCTGTGGGGACATCTGACCTATCAGTGTGAGGGAGGAGATCTGAGCGTCAATGTTGAGGAGCCCAAAATATCGAGCCAAGCGTGTGATGTAGGGACCCATAGATATGACCCCTCTCTTGTGCTGTTCCATCTGATGTTGAATGGTGCGAGCTATGAAATAGGCTAAGTCAAAAACGTAGCCGTTCGCCATGCACCATAAGAAGTAGGCGTCGTGAGTGTTGACGATGCCGATGCTCTGTCGTTGACCGATTAGTGTATGAGCTAAAAGTGCATGCACGTACCTTAGGGATGGGGCAAGGGCTGTCGCCTTGGAGCGGCTGGGGTCATAATTGTTATTGTTGGGTGCTATATTTTACCAACATCTTGTGGGGGTGTTGTGTATATGGCGATGAAGCTCCGAGAGATCATTTTCCTCCATGAATTCATCGGTATAGAGTCCCAATGCGGCCCCGAATTGTGGTACATTTAGTTCTCGTACAATGCCTTCGAGACGGAATTGGATGGTACTGGGTCATCGTGGCGCGACAACACTATCTGAAGGTGGAATGTTGAACAGAGCTCCAAAGTGAGCTCTATATATGTGGGCTTGATGATGTTGAAGAATTGGTTCCAAGGGTCGGTAGTTAGGAGAGCTCGTATGTCGTCGGCTAGTTGGACCTGCTCCAAAACGGCCCAATCGATACATCTCCCTGTACCAAGTGGTCACGCCCGAAGTATCTTATAAAGGTCCTCTTGGGCTCTTGGAGGAAATCGTAAGAATGGGTGGCGCGCTTCGGCGGATGCACTGGCCGATGACGAACCGAGTCCTTTTCATTTTTTGGAACTAGGGACGATTTTCTTGCCTCGGGATGATGACATTGTGGTCCTGAAAATATCAGATAATCTATGATTCAAGTAATATTTCCTACCAAGATATATCAATGCTTCATTCAATATCCAAAATACACAAAAGCTAAACTTATAATAAAATAGTTCAACCATATTTAGCATGAGTAAGAACTTGACAACGAATGACTCCATCTAATTCTAAACATTATAATTTAAACAGAGATTAAATGACTAAATCAATCTAATAGTGATAAACTAATAAGCATAAACTAATATTAAGTAATAAGAATAAACTTTAACTAAATACAATTCTAATTATAAAACATTTAAATGGAGGAAAATAAAAAAATGTAACAATGGGAGGTCACCAGTAGTGTTTTTAGAGAGTGGCGGCGTGGTTGGGCGGAGCACGGGCGTGTAGAGGTGAGGCACGAGCGTGTGCTACAAATAGTCGAGGGAACACGGTGATAGAACACCTTTGGGCAGGCGTGTACTCTGTTGGCACAGGTGTGGACTGGTTTTTGATGTGTATGTGGAAGAGGGAGGGAGATAAAGGATAGGGGAAGTCAAGGGAGGGGGTTTCTTTTATGATGGCCGGAGTGGGGTAGAGAGTTTTGAGGGAAACGCTAGGGTTGGGAGTTTGCGGGAGGGTTTTAGCGAAATCGGGGGCTGTGTTCTTCAAATAGGGAAGGGGAACGGGCAGGTACCACGCCCGTGTTTCTTTTATTCAGCTCGTGTTTTCGTGATTTTTAAATTTGGGCGTGTTTGAGATATTGCCCACGCCCATGTTCCTTGGGCGTGTGCTATTATGTTCGCTTCTCCCACGCTCGTGCATAATATCCCACGCCTATGTTCATGTAGTCACTGTCTCACACGGTTGGTAGGCACGGGCGTGGCTCATGCCCGTGCTGGTTACTCAGGATAGACCACGGCTACATCGCATGACCGTGGTCCCGTTGTCGCAGCTCGTGTTGGGATTTTTTTTCTTCTTTATCTCGCACGACTATCGGCAAGCCTGTTTTTCATCCCATGACGTCCATACGACCACGGGCACGGCCGTGTGGCATGAAAATCTGCACTTAATTGAATTGGTTAGTTTGGAGTTAGATGCTAAAAAATCACAAATATAATGTTAGTTAAGTTAGTGCTCGGGTTGCCTCTCGAGAAGCGCTCATTTAAAGTCTTAAGCTAGACTCACCCTGTTTTCATTCTTAAATAAAGATTCATGAAGCTGAAGCTCCTCTCTCAATTCCTAGAAATCTTCACCATTATAAAGTTTTAGTCGATGACCATTTACCTTGAATGTGCCATGAGTTGGATGAGTTACCACGATTGTGCCATAGGGAAATATAGTTTTGATTATGAAGGGACCCGACCATCTTGATTTTAGCTTTTCGACCAAATTATGAACAGTTTGAGCCTTGAATTGTATAACAAAACTAAGTCTCCTACTTCGAATTGCTTTGATTGCTTTAGATGAGCATCATGGCGTCGCTTTGTCGCCTCCTTATATAATCGTTCAACTACATCATTAATCGTGTCTGTCGAGTCTTATAGGCCTCAGCTCGCCATTCATATAGCTCGTTCAACTGCATCATTGATCGTGTCTGTCGAGTCTTAAAATTTATAAAAAGAATGATCGAACCTAGAAACTAACTCTGACAACAATTTGAGGCAAGCGCACCTATCGAAAAGTAGTATAGTTAAGGCAAGACCAGAATGTCGAACCCAAAGGAACCCAAAGTACTATTACTAACTCTCTTTTTATTATTTAGCCTAAGAATTAAGGGAACTTATTTATCTAATCTAAATTTAACTATCAACTAAAATAAAGTTACAAAGACAGAAAGGATTAATTGAGAAAATAGCTTGAGAGAAAACCAATTAATTGAAAAGACACCCAAGGAAGAATCCACCCAGACTTTACTTGTTATCTAACTCTGAACTAGATGATTTATTCATTTGACTTGATCCGTAGGATTCCCTAATGTATATTAGACCCTTTCTCGAGGTGAATAACGTCTAACCCTAGGTTGATTAATTGAAATCTCTTTCTAATTAAAACCCCTAGAATCGCATTAACTCGATCTATGGACTCCCATATTAGGTTTCACCCTAATACGACAAAATCTCATCACCCTATCTCTAGGCGCGCGATCAACTCCGCTTAATTATGCTAGATCTACTCTTAAGCAGGGACTTTTGCTCCTCCACCTAAGCACATCATACTTGAATTAATATCCCAGAAATATCAACACAAGAATTAAGAACATATAATTAAGAACAAGTTAAATATTTATCATATAGTCCAGCAAATGATAACAAGATTCATCTTAGGTTTCATCCCCCTCAGGTATCTGAGGGTTTAGTTCATAATAAAAAAAGAAAACATCTCAGAAGAAAAGATAAAACAAAACATAAGAAATCTCTAAAACCCCTTAAAGGAATTGAAGGAGAGATCCTCCGTCTTAAGTAAAATTCTAGCTTCTTGAGATGGATCAACTGGCTATCTTCGAGTGATTTCCACAAATCTAACCTTTCTGGCTCGGCTCCTTCGCCTAGCTAACCGCCCTCTTCTAGGTTATACTTACGGGATTTATATAGGCTTTTGCAATGGGTTTCTTTACCCCTAAGTATCCTTTTTCGAGTGAAATTACTCTTCTCCATGATAGGGACACGGCCATGGCACACACCCGTGTGAGTCATGGCTAGGCCGTGTTCAGACTTTTAAATGAGGCACGGCCGTGTGGTCTTGAGCCCAGGCCGTGTCAATTTCTATTTTGGCCCAATTTAGTCCGTTTTAAGCCCGTTTCTCGTTCTTTTCGTCATTGGGTGCTCCCCTGGGTATAAAACATGAAAAGAAAGGATTAATAGCTCCAAATTACATAAATCAAGGCTTAAATCATCCAAAAGCATGCTAAATGTGGGCTTAAAATATGTCACTTTTTGGTTTATCAAATACCCCCACACTTAAACTTTTGCTTGTCCTCAAGCAAAATTCTCAAGTCACAATTAAAACATACTTCCTTGATCTATAATATTTATCAATAGTGTTTCATCATAATTCAAAGATAATTCATACATGTATAATTCAACTCAAAGGGTCCTAAAGATTCAAACAATCAAAGTCACACATTTATAGCCCAAAACATAGGGGTTTCCCCTCATCTAAATAATTACATCTGATTCAAAATCGACAAGGGTTTATATCCTCACTAGAGATTCACTCAAATCACTCAAAGTGTTTAAGGTTTAGAATTAAGCACTCAAAAGTCAAACATGAAGAGTTAATCCCATAGGCTTGCATGAAAATCAAATCTCCACCACTATAAAATGACATGATACACAAATCAAAAGGTCTTTAACAGGGTTGTAACGGCGCTTAGGTTAAGGGTATGGGTATAGGCTGAATTAGAAGGTTAGAATCGAGATTGTCCTGACAAATTACCTAACTAGAAAAATGAACTAATCTTGAATAATTACATCAATTGAAAACTAATAATACGAGCTTTTTCTCTATGAGAATTGAAATTTAAACATGTAAGCTGACTTAATTACATAACTAATAATGAATATACTTCATTTTTTTTAAGAACAAGTCAAATAATAATAGGAAAGGACTTTTACAACTGAAATATAGAACATAGTTAGGCAACTACTCAAAATCAAATCTCGACAAAAAGGGTAATCAAGAAGAATGGTAATAACAAATACAAAAGGCCTTGGGTTAATATTAGTGGGTAAGTCAATGAAGAGGGTTGTTAGGATCAAATGGGTTCACTAGGGGTTAATTATGAAGGTAGGCCTTTTAGTGGTGTAAGTGGGTTAAATCTTAAGTGCCTTTATCATCTCTGTATATCAAATCATAGGTGTGGTCTCGACATGTATAATCAATGCAAGTTCTAGAATAACAAATCAATGTTGACACACTCATAATCAAAAAATGAGCACGAAAAAGAATATATGCTCTATAAGGCTCAAAGTCTCATAAAAAATTATGGGTGTTTGATATCAACCTTGTAAAATTCAAACTTCAAGGTAACATTTAGATTTAGGTAGACAACCTAAAAAAAATTTATTCTGAAAAATAGACTTATCATGCTTGATTCTCTAGTATTCTTCAAATTTAATCATCAATGCACAATTATCAATGACATAATCTAAAACATATCAATAGAAATCATAAATCAGGGAAATTTCATTTTAACCATAATATGAGAAACTTACTTTTCGAACAAGGTATAATTCAAGGATTTTCAGATAATACTATAAGTAACCCCCCCACACTTAAGTTGTACATTACCCTCAATGTGCAAAGATAGATAATAACATTTAGTAGATAATCAAAACAGAGGGAGAGAAGTGAAACTTCCTGAATTATGGCTGAAATCTTTTAGAGGATGAGGAAAATACGTTAGAGGTGCCGTCTCTTGTTGTGGTGATTACTGACGAGCTCTGCGCTAGATAAAGAAATTGGGGAGCTCGTGAAGAATTAGCCAGGAATTATTAAGACACATTTAAAATAAACTAAATATATAATTAAAGACAAGAAAGATGAAGAGAAAGAAAACAGAAATTAAAATAAAATTAAAAGAAAATATGATGGACTGTGGGGTCCTTATTGTTGGATGCTTCGCGAGGTGGGTGTGACCTCTAAGGCTGCGGAGGTGCTTGCGGTGGCGGAAGTGGCATGATTCCCAAGTAGCCTTTAGAACTTCGAAAGCTGCAGTGGTGGTGGTCTTGGTTCCCAAGGGGTGATTCCCTAGCAGCCTGAAGAACCTGACACTAAGAAACTAAATTAGAATAAACTAAATTACGCATAAGATAGTCAAAGAGAAGGAAAGTAAAGGAGAAGATAAAAGTAAAACAAAAGATAAATGGTCTCAAAGACCCTTGGGTTGTCGAGTGGATGAAGCGGCCGGTATGAACTTATGTAGATCGGTCTCCTACTGGAAGACTGTGCTCCCATTCCACCGTTTCTTCGACATTGAGTTTTTGAGGATCGATAATTGGGGAAGGGTTAAAGAAGAGAGATATGGAGGGGAGAATTCTGAAGAATAGGATGGAAGAAAGGGGATGGAAAGTAGTTGAGAGGAGGGGGCGGGTGGTTTAAATAGACTTTTCAAGTCAGGTACATTCACATGCCCGTGTCTCGTGGGCATGGTATCTCACACGGCCACATCGCATGGCCATGGTGGACTTCGTTTGTTTCTCCCACGCCCATGCTCATGTCGCCACACCCGTGTGTGATCAAATAGTCTCAACCACGGCCGCATCGCACGGCCCTAGGGTTTTGTCGGTGCCCATGGGGTGGTGGTTTGAGTCTGTGACTCGAAGATTTTAGTTGTTCTAACTTGTACCGTCCCTGCCATGTCAGTACGGAGATTCGTAAAGTCCACACAGCCACGACCACGACCATGTGCAAGGCCGTGTAACCTGGAAATCTACACTTGGTTAGTTTATAGTTAGGTGCTTTAAGGAAAGAATAAGATAAATAAAATAAAAATGAAAAATATTGAAGTTAATGGGGTTAGTACTCGGGTTGCCTCCCGAGAAGCGCTCATTTATAGTCGTAAGCTAGACTCTCCTCTCATTTGTATATTCATGGTGGTTTTAGAGGAGTTGAAACTCCTTCCTCGTGTTGGCAGTTACATTATCATGATAGAGTTTAAGTCGAGAAGCATTTATTTTTAAAGTGCCGAACATAGGGTTACTTACCTCGACTGTCCCGTACGGAAAAACATCGATTACCTTGAAAAGGGATTTCCTTGCTGGTGTTAGGATCAAGAGGGGACACTCGTGGGTCGGCTTTATCTAGTCATACCTGATCTCCTATTTTGAACTCATGTGCCTCATAGGATGGCTTTGGTTCCAGTTTGGGTATCCCTAGTTCTTTCTTAAGGTGCGTCTTCCCCTCTTTTATTTCATCGTTATGAATCCCTTGTTCCTCGTGAGTTGTTTCCTTGTTAGCACAGGGACTAGGATTGGGATTATTCTGTGGTGTTTCCTGAAAAGAAGGGTTAACCGAATGGTTATCAATAGAATTTACCTTCTCACCTTCGTTATTCGATGTTCTAGATGAATTGAGGGCTTGAAGAGTGACTGTCGCGTCACGTACACAGAGTATAAGCTCGCCTGCATCAACATCGATTTTAGTTCTGGTAGTTGCTAAGAATGGTCTTCCTAAAATTAGGGGGATCATGTTGTCCTCACCCATGCCTAAAATGACAAAGTCTACTGGGAATACGAATTTATCAATTTTCATAAGTACATCTTCGATTATACCCCTAGGAACTCTAATAGTTTTATCAGCTAATTGAATGATCATCCTAGTTTGTTTGGGTTTCCCTAGACCTAGTTGTTTAAACAATTTATAAGGCATTACATTTATACTTGCCCCTAAATCAGCTAACGCATTATTAATAGATAAACTACCAATCAAACATGGAATTGTAAAACTCCCTGGATCTTTTAATTTCTGTGGCAGTTTATTTTTGCAACATTGCTGAGCACACTGTGTTTAGTTCCACATGTGATTCCTCGTCAATTCTTCGCTTATTTATCAACAGCTTCTTTAAAAATTTCTTGGAATCTGGCATCTGTGAAAGAGCTTCAAGAAATGGTAAGTTAATATGTAATTTCTTTAAAAGTTTAAGAAACTTACCGAACTATTCCTCTGTATCGTCTTTCGTTATTGCTTGGGGATATGGTATGCGAGGTTTGTACTCTTTGATTACTTGTTTTGGTTTGTTATTGACCTCAACCATATCTTCTTCTACTACCTTCTTTTGCTTTAAATTATGCTCATCTAACCTTTCACTCTCTAGAGCTGTTATGGCTTGAACTTGCTCCCTTGGGTTAGTCTCGGTGTTGCTCGGTAGTCTTCCCTATGGTCTCTTAGAAATCCGCTTAGCAAGTTGCCCGGATTGATCCTTGAACTCTTGTGACAACGCCTCAATTTTTGTTTCTACCTTCTGGAAACGTATTTCTAAGGCTACTATGAAGTTTGTAAGCACTTCTTCAAGGTTTGGCTTCTTTTCCTGTGGGTAGGGCTGTTGTTGGAAGTTTTAGGAAGGTTGTTGCCTTTGTTTTCTTTGACCGCCCCATGAGAAATTGGGGTGGTTCTTCCAACCTCGATTATAAGTACTACTATAAGGGTTATTGTTAGATCAGAAATTATTACCCATATAGTTCATTTGTTCGCTCTCCATGCCCTGTCCGTAAGGTCGGTACTCAGGATTCACCACTCTTTCACTTGCGTCGCACTGCATAACTTGATGTGCCTGCGAAGAACCATAGAAACTATCAAATTTTTTATGTAGCAATTCTACCTGATTTTATAGTGTGGTCACTGCATCAATGTTGAAAACTCCGGTTGCTTTGGCTGGCCTTGTCCTTCTAACTTACCACTGATAGTTATTCAGTGACATCTCCTCTATAAACTCGTAGGCTACTTTAGGAGTTTTGTTGTTTAGGGTTCTGTCGGCAGCTGAATCAATTAGTTGCCTTGTCGAAGGGTTCACACCGTTATAAAAAGTTTGGACCTGTAGCCACAAGGGTAATCCATGGTGTGGACACTTTTTCAACAAATCCTTGTATCTCTCCCATGCATCGTACAATGTATCTAAATCCATCTGCACAAAAGAAGAGATATCATTCCTTAATTTGGCCGTTTTGGCCGGTGGAAAATATTTTAAGAAAATTTTTTCGGTCATTTGGTCCCATGTAGTGATTGACCCTCGTGGAAGAGAATGTAACCACTGTTTGGCTTTATTTCTCAGGGAAAAGGGAAATAACTGAAGACGGATGGCATCATCAGAAATGCCATTTATCTTGAAGGTATCACAGAATTCTAGAAAATTCGCTAAGTGTGTGTTAGGATCCTTATCCTCGCAAAACCATCAAACCGAACAAATCTGTTGTATCATCTCAGTATAGTGTTAGGTTTCAGCTTCAAAATTATTTGCAAAGAATAGTAAGCCTAACAATACTAGACTCGAGCCTGTTAAACTAGGTTTAGCATGATCATACATAGTACGTGGAGCATGATGTTCAGCCATCTCTGGAGGTGGCAGATTATTTTCAGCCATCTCTTCCATGGTATTTATTTCGGCTTCTTACTATTTGTTTATGTAGTTTATGCTTCGCCTTATTTCTCTACGATTTCTACGAATGGTACCTTCAATATCACTGTCGTAAAGTAGGGCTCCTGTCGAGCTCCTTCCAGTCATAAACTAGAGATACCTAAAAGGAGCAAAAGAAAATTTAGCAAAGTCTAAAATAAAAAAAAAAACAAGAAGATTAAATTGCAAAAATAAAATAAATATGGCTAAAGTAGCAAAAATTAAGCGTTCTTAATATTTTAGTTCCCGGCAACGGCGCCAAAAACTTGATCGTGTCTGTCGAGTCTTAAAATTTATAAAAAGAATGATCGATCCTAGAAACTAACTCTAACAATGATTTGAGGCAAGCGCACCTATCGAACATTAGTATAGTTAAGGCAAGACCGGAATGTCGAACCCAAAGGAACTAAATTTACTAATACTAACTCTCTTTTTATTATTTAGCCTAAGAATTAAGGGAACTTATTTATCTAATCTAAATTTAACTATCAACTAAATTAAAGATTCAAAGACAGAAAGGATGATTTGAGAAAATAACTTGAGAGAAAACCAATTAATTAAAACGACACCCAAGGAAGAATCCACCTAGACTTTATTTGTTTTCTAACTCTAAACCAGACGATTTATTTATTTGACTTGATCCATAGGATTCCCTAATATATATTAGACCCTATCTCGAGGTGAATAACATCTAACCCTAGGTTGATTAATTAAAATCTCTTTCTAATTAAAACCCCTAGAATCGTATTAACTCGATCTATGGACTCCCATATTAGGTTTCACCCTAATCCGGCAAAATCTCGTCACCCTATCTCTTGGCGCACGATCAACTCCGCTTAATTATGCTAGATCTACTCTTAAGCAGGGACTTTTGCTCCTCCACCTAAGCACATCATACTTGAATTAATATCCCGGAAATATCAACACAAGAATTAAGAACACATAATTAAGAGCAAGTCAAATATTTATCATATAGTTCAGCAAACAATAACAAAATTCATATTAGGTTTCATTCCCCTTAAGTATCTGAGGGTTTAGTTCATAACAATAAAAGAAAACATGTCAGAAGAAAAGATAAAACAAAATATAAGAAATCCCTAAAACCCCCTGAAGGAATTGAAGGAGAGATCCTCCGTCTTGAGTATAATTTCGGCTTCTTGAGATGGATCAACTGGCTATCTTCGAGTGATTTCCACAAATCTGACCTTTCTGGCTCGACTCATTGGCCTAGCTAACCGCCCTCTTCTAGGTTATACTTAGGGGGTTTATATAGGCTTTTGCAACGGGTTTCTTTGCCCCTAAGTATCCCTTTCCGAGTGAAATTACTCTTCTCCACGACAGGGACACGACCATGGCACACGCCCCTGTGAGTCGTGGCCAGGCCGTGTTCGGACTTTTAAATGAGGCACGGCCGTGTGGTCTTGGGCCCAGGCTGTGTCGATTTCTATTTTGGCCCAATTTAGTCCGTTTTAAGCCCATTTCTCGTTCTTTTCGTCATTGGGTTCTCCCCTGGGTATAAAACATGAAAGGAAAGGATTAAGAGCACCAAATTACATAAATCAAGACTTAAATCATCCAAAAGCATGCTAAATGTGGGCTTAAAATATGTTAATTTTTCGATTTATCAATCATCCTCTTCTTACCTGTGATTTTAAGATTGCAATTCAAGAATTTTATAGCCCAGTAAGCTTTGTGCTCTAACTCAAATTGTAGATGACAACTTTTTCCGTAGATAAGTTTGTACGGGGATGTTCCTAAAGGGGTTTTAAACGCTGTTCTATAGGCCCATAAAGCATCGTCTACTTTTAACGCCCAATCTTTCCTGTTTGATTCAACTGTTTTCTCTAGAATCCGCTTAAGTTCTCGATTTGGTACTTCCCCTTGTCCACTAGTTTGAGGGTGATAAGGGGTAGATGTCCTGAGGTGTACTCCATATTTCTTTAAGACCTTGTCAAATTGAGTATTACAAAAATGAGTACCCCTATCACTAATAATTTCTTTGGGTGTTCCAAATCGAGAAAAAAGTTTTTTAAGAAATTTCACTACCATTCTGGCATCATTAGTGGGTAGAGCTTGATCTTCCACCCATTTTGACATATAGTCCACTCCTACTAGGATGTATTTATTCCCAAATGAGCTAGGGAATGGCCCAATAAAATCAATACCCCATACATCAAAAATTTCACATGATATCATGTATGTCTGAGGCATTTCATCGTGTTTAGAAATATTACCTGTTCTCTGACATTTATTGTATGAAGCAACATACCTGTTAGCGTCTTTGAACAAGGTTGGCCAATAAAAACCTGATTCGAGCGTTTTATGTGCTATCCTGACCCTGCTGTAATATCCTCCTGATGGTTCTGAATGGCAATGTTCTAAGATTTTGCTTGCTTCTGCTTGTGTAACACATCTGCGAATTACCTGATCTGCACATACACGGAAAAGAAAAGGATCCTCCCAAAAATAATTTTTCACATTAGCAAAGAATCGCTTCTTTTGATGGTGTGTTAACCTTTTTGGAAGGATGTTAGCAACTAAATTATTCACAATATCTACAAACCAAGGTACCTCGGACTTAGATATAATGAATAGTTGTTCTTCAGGGAATGAGTCATTTATCTCACTCTGATCTAGTTCTTCGATATGTGGATTTTGAAGCCTAGAAAGATGATCTACTGCAAGATTTTCAGCTCCCTTCTTATCATGAATTTCTAAATCAAATTCCTGTAAGAGTAAGATTCATTGTATGAGTCGAGGTTTTGCATCGGATTTAGTTAAAAGATAACGAAGAGCTGAATGGTCAGTGTAAATGACAACTTTAGATAATATCAAATACTGTCTAAATTTGTCAAATGCAAAAACCACAGCTAGCAATTCTTTTTCTGTGATGGTGTAGTTTTCTTGTGCAGGCGTCAATGTCCTACTAGCGTAATAAATTGGCTGGAAATGCTTGTCTCTTCGCTATCCCAAAACTGCACCTACTGCAAAATCACTCGCATCACACATTAGTTCAAAGGGTAGATTCCAATCAGGGGCAATTATAATCGGAGCATTTATTAATTTATCTTTGAGGATATTAAAATGCATCTAAACACTTCTGATCAAAATTGAAAGGTACATCTTTTTCTAGTAAGTTTGTCAAAGGCTTAGCTATTTTAGAGAAATCTTTAATGAATCTTCTATAAAATCCAGCATGTCCTAAAAAGCTTCTAATGGCCTTAACTGATCTAGGGGGAGGTAATTTTTCTATGGTTTCAACCATTGCTTTATCTACCTCAATCCCTTTACTAGAAATTTTATGTCCCAACACAATTCCTTCTCGTACCATAAAGTGACATTTTCCCAATTTAAAACAAGGTTTGTTTCCTCACATCTCATTAAAACCTTTTTTAAATTCTTAAGGCAAAGATGGAAAGAATTATCGAATACCAAAAAATCGTCCATGAATACCTCCATAATGTCTTCCACAAGTTCCTCAAAGATGGCTAGCATGCAGCGCTGAAAAGTAGTAGGATCATTACATAATCCAAAAGGCATTCTATGATAAGCAAACGTACCGTATGGACTTGTAAATGTTGTCTTTTCTTGATCTTCAGGGCTATTGGAATTTGGAAGTAACCGGAGAGTCTGTCCAAGAAGCAGTAGTACATATGCCCAGATAATCTTTCTAACATCTGATCAATAAAGGGCAAAGGGAAGTGATCTTTTCTGGTGGCGTCGTTCAGCTTTCTATAGTCAATACAGACTCTCCAACCTGTGACTATTCTTGTAGGAATTAATTCATTCTTTTCGTTGGCTACAACAGTCATGCCTCCTTTCTTTGGAACTACCTGCACAAGACTTACCCAAGTACTGTCAAAAATAAGATAAATTATTCCTGCATCTAGAAGGTTAATTACCTCAGCTTTGACAACTTCTTTCATATTGGGGTTCAATCATCTCTGAGGTTGCACACACGATTTATATTCATCTTCCATTAAAATTTTGTGGGTGCAAAACGATGGGCTTATTCCCTTAATGTCAGACATTTTCCAATCTAAGGCTCTTTTATGTTCCCTTAGTACCTTTAACAACTCTTCTTTCTCTTTGGGTTTTAGTTCTGAAGAGATGATTACTGGTAGCGTAGAATTATCCCCGAAGAATACATATTCTAAATGTTTTGGAAACTGTTTTAATTCCAATTTTTGTGGCTCATCAATAGAGGGTTTTTGTTTTAGTTCGTCGTTTATTTCAATACCTTCTATTTTCGTCTGTCTAGAGGAGGATGTATTAGGATTCAATTCATCAATATCGTTATCTATCCCCTCACCTTGTGTAAGACACAGTTCCATCGTGTCATTGTGCATGATTTCCTACAAAGACTCTTGAATAATGTGATCAGTGGCATCTACAAAGTAACAAGAATCATCTTGTTCTCTAGAATATCGTATAACATCGTAAATCTAAAAAATAATTTCCTCATCGCCTACCCTTAGCGCTAGTTTACTATCACCAACATCAATGACAGCCCTAGCAGTAGCTAAAAAGGGTCGTCCCAAAATTAAAGGTACCTCTACGTCCTCATTCATGTCAAGCACAACAAAATCAACAGGAAATATAAATTTATCAACTTTTATCAAAATATCTTCGATAATTCCCCTATGATATTTAACAGATCTATCAGGTAACTGAGTACTCATCCTAGTGGGTTTATGTTCCCCGAGACCAAGTTGCTTAAACATTCTATAAGGCATTAAATTAATACTGGCACCTAGATCAGTAAGTGCTTTCTCTATGTTCAATCTACCAATTAAACATGGAATAGTGAAACTTCCTGGATCTTTCAATTTGGTTGGCATCTTGTTTTGGATGATAGCTGAACATTATTCATTAAGTTCCACTGTTGAAATTTCTTCGAACTTCCTCTTATTTGTTAGAAGCACCTTTAAAAATTTTGCATATGTTGGCATCTGCGAAATAGCTTCAACAAAAGGTAAGTTAATGTGCAACTGTTTGAAAAGTTCAAGAAATTTACCATATTGTGTGTCTAAGCGATTTTTCTTCAACTTTGCTGAATATGGGATTGGTGGTTTAATTTCCTCACTGATCGGGGTTGCATTTGCCTTATCGATTTTGTGTGGTATCTTTTTCTTCGTTTCGACTAACTCCTTTCCACTTCTTAGCGTCACTGCCTTTACATGCTCTTTTTCCCTAGGTAAGCTTTCTGGTCGCATTTCAGAAACTAACTTAATAAGTTGCCCAATTTGATCTTTGAGCTCCTTTGTTGAAGCTTACTAATTTTCAAGTTTTGTTTCTATATTCTGGAAACGTGTTTTTGAGACTGCTATAAATTTTGTCAGCATCTCTTCAAGGTTCAGCTTCTTTTCCTGTGGGTAAGGCTGTTGTTGGAAGTTTTGAGGGGGTTGTTATCTTTGATTTCCTTGACCACCCCATGAGAAATTGGGGTGGTTCCTCCAACCTGGATTATAAGTATTACTATAAAGGTTATTTTGAGATCGGGAATTGTTACCCATATAATTCATTTGTTCGCTCTCCATGCCTTGTCCGTTGGGTGGATACTCAGGATTCGCTACGCCTCCACTTTTTTCACACTGTGTAACTGGATGTACCAGTGAAGAACAAAAACCATCAATCTTTTTATTTAACATCTCCACCTGATTTGTTAGCATGGTTACTGCGTCGAGGTTGAAAACTCTGGCTACTTTTGCTGGCCTTGTCCTTGTAACTTGCCACTGTTATTCAATGACATCTCCTCTATAAACTCATAGGCTACTTCAAGAGTTTTGTTATTCAAAGTTTCGCCGGCTACTGAATTGATTAATTGCCTTGTTGAGGGGTGCACACCATTGTAGAAAGTTTGGACCTATAGCCACAAAGGTAATCCATGGTGTGGGCACCTCCTCAACAAATCTTTGTGTCTTTCCCATGCATCCTAAAGTGTCTCTAAATCCATCTGCACAAAAGAAGAGATATCATTCCTCAACTTGGCCGTTTTGGCCGGCGGGAAATATTTTACCAGAAAGTTTTCGGTCATTTAATCCCATGTAGTGATTGATCATCGTGGAAGAGAATGCAACCACTGTTTAGCTTTATTTCTCAAAGAAAAGGGGAATAACCGAAGACGGATGGCATCATCAGAAACGCCATTTATTTTGAAGGTATAACAAAATTCTAGAAAATTCGCTAAGTGTGTGTTAGGATCCTCATCCTGCAAATCATCAAACTAAACAAACTCTTGTATCATCTGTATAGTGTTAGGTTTCAGTTCAAAATTATTTGTAGCAATAGTAGGTCTGATCGTTGTTTTATGCGATGTCAAAGTCTTAAAATTTATATAAAGAATGACCGAACCTGGAAACTAACTATGACAACGATTTGAGGCAAGCGCACCTATTGAACACTAGTATAGTTTAGGCAAGACAGGATTATCGAACCCAAAGGAACCAAAAGTACTAATACTAACTTTCTTTTTATTATTTAGCCTAAGAATTAAAGGAATTTTTATCTAATCTAAAATTAAATAACAACTAAGCTAAAAATACAAAGTCAAAGAGAATGAATTTGGGGAAATAAATTTAGGAAAAACGAATTGATTAAGACGATACCCGAGGAAGAATCCACCTAGACTTCACTTGTTATCTAACTCTAAACCAGATGATTTATTCATTCGACTTGATCCGTAGGATTCTCTAAGTTATATTAATCCCTCTCTCGAGGCGACTAATGTCTAACCTTAGGTTGATTAATTGAAATCTCTTTCTAATTAAAACCCTTAGAATTGCATTAACTCGATCTATGGACTCCCATATTAGGTTTCACCCTAATCCGGTAAAATCTCGTCACCCTATATCTAGGCGTGCGATCAACTCCGCTTAATTATGCTAGATCTACTCTTAGGCAGGGACTTTTGCTCCTCTACCTAAGCACATCACACTTGAATTAATATCCTGGAAATATCAATACAAGGATTAAGAATACATAATTAAGAACAAGTCAAATATTTATCATATAGTTCAGCAAACGATAACAAGATTCAACTTAAGTTTCATCCCCCTCAGGTATCTGAGGGTTTAGTTTATAATAATAAAAGAAAGCATCTCAGAAGAAAAGATAAAACAAAACATAAGAAATCCCTAAAACCCCCTGAAGGAATTGAAGAAGGGATCCTATGTCTTGAGTATAACTCTGGCTTCTTAAGATGGATCACTGGCTATCTTCGAGTAACTCCCCACAAATCTGCCCTCTTTGGCCTAACTGGATGCCCCTTGACTAAAGCCTTGGGCTCTCTCGGCAAAAGCCCTAGTAGAAGGCTTCTGCCAAACTCTCTGCTTAAGTTGCCCCCTAAGGTGTTTATATAGGCTTTGATATGCCTTACTTGGCCCCTAAGTATCCTAATCCGAGTAGAATTCCTACTAGGGTGTTTAAATAGGCTTTGGACTGTGTTTCTTTACCTCCAAGTATCCTATTCCGAGTAAAACTCTTCTTGGCCATGGCAGGGACATGCCATGGCACACGCCTGTGTGAATCGTGGCCAGACCGTGTTCGGTCTAATAAGGAGGCACGTCCATGTGGTGTTGGGCCCAGGCCGTGTCGATTTTGTGATACAGCCCATTCACTCTGTTTTGGGCCCGTTTCTCGTTCTTTTCATCATCCGGTGCTCTTCTTAGTATAAAACATGAAAACAAAGGATTAAGAGCACTAAATTACACAATTCAAGGAATAAATCATGCAAAAATATGCTAAATGTGGGCTTAAAATATGTTACTATTACGGTTTATCAAATACCCCCACACTTAAGCTTTTACTTGTCCTCAAGCAAAATTCTCAAGTCACAATTAAAACAAACTTCCTTGATTCACAATATTCATCAATAGTGTTTCATCATAATTCATAGATAATTCATACATGGATAACTCAACTCAAGGAGTCCTGAAGATTCAAACAATCAAAGTCATACATTTGTAGCACAAAAACATAGGTGTTTCCCCTCATCTAAATAATTACCTTTGATTTAAAATCGATAAGAATTGACATCCTCACTAAAGATTCACTCAAATCACTCAAAGTGTTTAAGGTTCAGAATTAAGCACTCAGAAGTCAAACATGAAGAGTTAATCCCATATGCTTGCATGAAAATAAAATCTCCATCATTATAATATGAGATGATACACAAATCAAAAGGTCTTTAACAGGGTTGTAACGGGGCTTGGGTTAAGATGTGGATAAAGGCTGAATTAGAGGGTTAGAATCAAGATTGAGCTGACAAAGTACCTAACTAGAGATATCGAACTGGTAATAATTACATAAATTGAAAACTTGTACTACTAATAATAACTCTGATATGAGCTTCTTCTTCAATAATTGGAATTTAACGTATAAGCTCACCTAATCACAAAACTAATAATGAATATACTTTGATTTTTTTAAGAACAAGTCAAGTATAAAGGATGAATTTTAATGATTAAAATATATAAAATAGTTAGGCAACTTAATCAAATCAAATCTCGACATAAGGGTAGTCAAAAGGAATGGTGATAACAAACACAAAGGGTTTTGGGTTAATATTAGTGGGTGAGTCAATAAAAAGGGTTGTTAGGATCAACGGGGTTCACTAGGGGTTAATTATGAAGGTAGGCTTTTTAGTAGAGTAAGTGGGTTAAAACCTAGGTGCCTTTATCATCTCTGTATACCAAATCAAAGGTGTGATCTTAACATGTATAATCGATATAAGTTCTAGAATAACAAATCAATGTTGACATACTCATAATCAATAAGGTGAGCAAGAAAAAGAATATATGCTCTATAAGGCTCAAAATCTCACAAAAACTATGGGTTTTTGATATCGATCTTGTAAATTTCAAACTTCAAGGTAATAATTAGATTCAGGTAGACAACCTAACAAAATTTTGATTTTTTAAAAATAGACTCATCATGCTTGATTCTCTAGTCTCCTAAAGTTTAAATTATCACTGAACAATTATCAATGATTTAATCCAAAACATATTAATAAAAATCGTAAATCACAAGAAATTTATTCTAATTAGTAATATGAGAAAATTACTTAAAGACAAGATATCATTCATGGCATAATTCAGAATAATGAAGAAAGTTAGGCACTTTCTTGAAATAAATATTCACCCCCCACACTTAAGATGTAAATTGCCCTCAATGTACAAAGATATATATGAAATTTAAGAGAAAGGGAGAGGTGAAACTTCTTGAATTTGGATGGCTTCCTTGAGTTGGGAGTGTCGTGGTGTGGTGGCCACTGACAATCTCTACGCTAAATGAAGAAATTGGGAAGTTCGTGAAGAATTAGCCAGGAATTAATAATAATAATTCAAAACATACTAAATATATATTTAAGGAAAAGAAAAATACAAAGGAAGAGTGTAAAAAGTAAAATAATCTAAAAGAAAAAGCTGAAAATGTCGACCACGGCCGCCTCGCACTGCCGTGTTTATTTATCTAAGCCAGTGTTCTTTAGGCAGTTTCGACCACGGCCGCATCGCACGACCATGGCTTTTAGTCGGGGCTCGTGTCTTGGGAAAAATTTTTGTCCTGGTTTAGCATGATCTCTGCCACGCCCATGTACCTATTCGTGGTGTCCACACGACCACGTCTGTGTGCAAGGCCTGTGGTATGGAAGTTTAAAGTTAGGCGCTAAAAAGGAAAAAATAAAAGGAAAAATAAAAAATGTAAAAATTAATGGGGTTAGTGCTTGGGTTGCCTCCCGAGAAGCACTTTTTTTATAGTCTTAAGTTAGACTTACCTCTCATTCACATATTCATGGTGGTTTGAAGAGTTGAAAGTCCTTTCTCATGCTATCAGTTCTATTGTGGGTATATGGTTCGAGTCGAGTGTTATTTACTTTAAAAGTACAGAATGTAGGATTACTTACCTCGACTGTTCCGTATGGGAAAACATTGATTACCTTAAAAGTGATTTCTTTGTTTGTATCAGGGTCAGGAAGAGGTATTCGAGGGTTTGCCTTATCTAATAATACTTGATCTCTGATCTTAAACTTGTTTGTCCCATGGAATGGTGTTAGTTCTGCTTTGTGTATTCCTAATTTCTCCTTGAAACGTGTCTTCCACTCGTCTAGTTCATCGGTCTGAAGCCTTCGTTCCTCCTGAGTTATTTCCTTGTTGGCATGAGGTATAGGATCGGGCTCAGTTGTATAGTTCCGTGGTGTTTCCTGAAAAAAAGGGTTTAACCGAATGGTCATTAATAGAATTTATGTTCTCACCTTGATTATTCGATGTCCTAGAGGAGTCGAGGGCTTGGAGACTGATTGATTCTTCACCTACACAAAGTATGAGTTCACCTGCACTGACATTAATTTTAGTCCTGGCAGTTGCTAAAAAGGGTCTTCTTAAAATTAAGGGGATGCTACTGTCCTCATCCATGTCTAAAACGACAAAGTCTACTGGGAATACAAATTTATCAATTTTTACTAGAACATTTTCAATTATACCTCTAGGAATTCTAACAGTTTTATCAGCTAATTGAATGCTCATCCTAGTTTGTTTGGGTTTCCCTAGACCTAGTTATTTAAACAATTTATAAGGCATAACATTGATGCTCGCCCCTAAATCAGCTAAGGCATTATCAATAGATAATCTACCAATTAAACATGGAATTGTAAAACTTCCTGGGTCTTTTAATTTTTGTGGTAGTTTATTTTGCAACATTGCTGAGCACACTGCATTTAGTTCCACATGTGATTCATTGTCTAACTTCCGCTTCTTTGTCAAAAGCTCTTTTAAAAATTTCCTCTTATCTGGCATCTACGAAAGAGCTTCAAGAAACGATAAGTTAAAATGTAATTTATTTAAAAGTTTCAAAAACTTACCGAACTATTCATCTGAATTGTCTTCCTTCATTGCATCGGGATATGGTATAGGAGGCTGGTATTCTTTAATTACCAATTTTGGTTTATCATGGCTTACCTTGTTCTTAGTTTCCTCTACCATATTCTCTTAGCTTACCTTGGGCTCATCTAACCCTTCACTATCCTGAGCTGTTATGGCTTGAAGTTGCTCTTTTGGGTTAGTTTCAGTGTTGCTTGGCAAGCTGCCTTGTGGTCGTTCTGAGATGATTTTGGTAAGTTGTCCAATTTGATCCTTAAGCTCTTGAATTGATGCTTACTGATTGTTCAATATCGTTTTGGTATTTTGGAGATGAGTTTCTGTCACCGTGATGAATTTTGTCAGCATCCCCACAAGGTTCGGCTTCTTTTCCTGTGGGTAGGGCTGTTGTTGGAAGTTTTGGGCTGGTTGTTGTCTTTGATTTCCTTGACCACCCCATGAGAAATTGGGGAGGTTTCTCCAACCTGGATTATAAGTATTACTATAAGGGTTATTGTTAGACCAGAAATTGTTAACCATATAGTTCATTTGTTCGCTCTCCATGCCCTATCCGTAGGGTGGGTACTCAGGATTTGCCACGCCTCCATTTGCGTCGCACAGCATAACTGGATGTACCTGCGAAGAACCGTATAAACCATCAAATTTTTTATGTAACATGTCTACCTGATTTGATAATAGGTGATCGCTTGTCAAAGTCTTAAAACGATTTGAGGCAAGCACACCTATCAAACAGTAGTATAGTTTAGGCAAGACCGAAATGTCGAATCCCAAAGGAACCAAAAGTACTAATACTAACTCTCTTTTTATTATCTAGCCTAAGAATTAAGGGATTTATTTATCTAATCTAAAATTAACTAAAAACTAAACTAAAGATGCAAAGACAAAGAGGATGAATTGAGAAAATAACTTTAGAGAAAACCAATTGATTAAGACGACACCCAAGGAAGAATCCACCTAGACTTCACTTGTTATCTAACTCTGAACCAGACGATTTATTCACTTCACTTGATCCGTAAGATTCCCTAAGTTATATTAATCCCTCTCTCGAGGCAATTAACATCTAACCCTAGGTTGATTAATTGAAATCTCTTTCTAATTAAAACACCTAGAATTGCATTAACTCTATTTATAGACTCCCATATTAGGTTTCACCCTAATCCAGCAAAATCTCGTCACCCTATCTCTAGGCGCGCGATCAACCCCACTTAATTATGCTAGAACTACTCTTAGGTAGGACTTTTGCTCCTCCACCTAAGCACATCATACTTGAATTAATATCCCGGAAATATCAACACAAGAATTAAGAACGCATAATTAAGAACAAGTCAAATATTT
This sequence comes from Gossypium bickii, assembly GCA_025503065.1. Lineage (NCBI taxonomy): Eukaryota > Viridiplantae > Streptophyta > Magnoliopsida > Malvales > Malvaceae > Gossypium > Gossypium bickii. Next base: position 112,711,183 of record CP106711.1, on the reverse strand, counting down.
GTCATATAGTTCAGAAAACAATAACAAGATTCAACTTAGGTTTCATCCCCCTTAGGTATCTAAGGATTTAGTTCATAACAATAAAAGAAAACATCTCAGAAGAAAAGATAAAACAAACCATAAGAAATCCCTAAAACCCCCTGAAGGAATTGAAGGAGAGATCCGCTGTCTTGAGTATAACTCCGGCTTCTTGAGATTGATTAATTGGCTATCTTCGAGTAAATTTCCACAAATCTAACCTTTCTGGCCTAGCTGGATGGCCCTTGACTAAAGCTGTGGGTTCCCCCATTTCTGGTCATACTTAGGGGGTTTATATAGGCTTCTAAATATGTTTCTTTGCCCCTAAGTATCCAAATCTGAACGAAACTCTTCTTTCCTACGACAGGGACATGGCCATGCCACACGCCCGTGTGAGTCATCTTTAGGCCGTGTTCAAACTTTTAATGATGCACGGCCGTGTGGTTTTGGGCCCAGCCCGTGTCAATTTCTATTTTGGCCTAATTTGGTCCGTTTTAAGCCCGTTTCTCATTCTTTTCATCCTCGGGTGCTTTCCTGAGTATAAAACATGAAAACAAAGGATTAAGAGCACAAAATTACCTAAATCGAGGCTTAAATAATCCAAAAGCATGCTAAATGTGGGATTAAAATATGTTACTTTTACGGTTTATCAAATACCCCCACACTTAAGCTTTTGCTTGTCCTCAAGCAAAATTCTTAAGTCACAATTAAAACGAACTTCATTGATTCATAATATTCATCAATAATGTTTCATCATAATGCAAAGATAATTCATACATGGATAATTTAACTCAAAGAGTCCTAAAGATTCAGACAATCAAAGTCATACATTTATAGCACAAAACATAGGTGTTTCCCCTTATCTAAATAATTACCTCTGATTCGAAATCGACGAGAGTTGGCATCCTCACTAAAGATTCACTCAAATCACTCAAAGTGTTTAAAGTTTAGGATTAAGCACTCAAAAGTCAAACATGAAGAGTTAATCCCATAGGCTTGCATGAAAATCAAATCTCCACCACTATAATATGAGATGATACACAAATCAAAAGGTCTTTAACAGGGTTGTAACGGGGTTTAGGTTAAGGTATGGATAAAGGCTGAATTAGAAGGTTAGAATCGAGATTGATCTGTCAAATTACCTAACTAGAAACCTGAACTAATAATAAGCAATTATATCAAATGAAAATTTGTACTACCAATACTCTAATACGAGCTTCTTCTTCATATTTGGAATTTAAACATATAAGCTCAATTGCATAGATCGAATACTGAATATACGTTTTTTAAGAACAAGTCAAATGACAAATTTACTACTGAAATAAAATAATAAGGCAATCGATCAAATCAAATCTCGATATAGGGTAGTCAAAAAGAATGGTGATAAAAGGTTTTGGGTTTATTTTAGTAGGTGAGTCAATGAAAAAGGGTCATTAGGGTCAACGGGGTTCACTAGGGGTTAATTATGATGGTAGGCTTTTAGTGGAGTGAGTGGGTTAAAACCTAGGTGCCTTTATCATCTCTGTATATCAAATCAAAGGTGTGGTCTCGACATGTATAATCAATGCAAGTTCTAGAATAACAGATCAATGTTGACACACTTATAATCAATAAAGTGAGCAAGGAAAGGAATATATGCTCTATAAGGCTCAAAGTCTCACAGAAATTATGGGTAATTGATGTCAACCTCGTAACTTTTAAACTTCAAGATAACATTCAGATTCAGGTAGACAACCTAAAAAAAAATTTAATTCTGAAAAAAAAATAGACTTTATCATGCTTGATTCTCTAGTATCCTTCAAATTTAATCATGAATGCATAATTATCAATGACTTACTCTAAAACATATCAATAAAAATCATAAATCAAAGGAAATTTCATTCTAATCATAATAGGAGAAACTTACTTCAAGACAAGATATCATTCAGGGATTTTAAGATAATACTATAATTAACTCCCCCCCCACACTTAAGATGTACATTGCCCTCAATGTACAAAGATAGATTGTAACACCCCTTACCCGAGACCGTTGCCGGAGTCGAGCACGAGGCATTACTAGACTTAACTTACTAGTTTTGGGCATAAAAATTGAAACTGTCCGTCTGCGTCATGTTCACTAAATTAATTTACAAGCCAATATTAAGCCATATCATAAGGTCATACACACAAAATGGCTAAGTCCCTATACATGCCATAACTTAAAACATTCGAATCACAAAATACCAATATAATCTTTTGATAGTGTGTAACGATCTCCGACGTCCTTTCAATCCTCGAGTTGGCTTGTAATACTATAAAAAAAAATTAAAGAATGGGAGTAAGCATAAAGCTTAGTAAGTTTACATGTAAATAGATAACAACATTCTTAATGAATTATCTTATGCTTTTCTTATCAAGATCACTTAAGCTTTTAACTCAATATACTTAAACTTGTATTCTTACCTTACCTTTTAACACGAATTTATCTTACCTTACCTATTTAGCTTGAACTTGTCTTACCTTTACTTTTTAGCTTGAACTTGTCTTACCTTACCTTTTTAGCTTGAACTTGTCTTACCTTTACTTGGTTTACTCTTGGAATTTTCCCGTTGAACCACTTGGAATACTAAGGATACTCGGGTACCTTTCCTTATGAAACTTAACCATTGCCATGTCTTGACATGGTCTTACGTGGTATCCTTGCTTTATGAATTCACCAATGCCTTGCCTTGGCATGGTCTTACATGGGACCTTTACCTTATAAATTCACCAATGCCATGCCTTGGCATGGTCTTACATGGGACCTTTGCCTTATAGTAACTTATCAATGCCATGTCTTGACATGGTCTTACATGATTTCCTTAAACCCTAATGTCATGACATTTGTATCCTACACATTCCTAAGGTTCAACCGGAACTTTCTAAGATAGCTTTTCCGTCATTTCATGTTTAAGTCTTTAAATAATAAATTTACAGAATAAATATGTAAATGCTGGAATTTAATAATATTAAATGTAAAATAATAGAATATTGTATTTATTTACTGCAAACTTACTTCGAAACAAAATACGATAAACTATATCGATTTAGTCCACTATCTTTTTCTTTCCCCGATCTAACTCTGGATTTTGTTCTTCTTGATCTATAATAGCAAATTTAGCTTATTTAATTCTCACGTTTATCAAAACAGTCCTTAACTCTAACTTTGGCAAAATTACAATTTTGCCCCTAAACTTTTACATATTTACGATTTTGCCCCTAAGCTCGAAAATTAAACTTCAGCCCTTATTCTTATGTTTTCTAACATGCTAAACATTTTTCCCTTCTATAGCAACTTCAAATTCTTACTATAACACATACTTATGAACAATAACAACTTTTACTAATTAGCTCGTTACTCGTTTTCATCGAAAATCCCTTAGTAAAAATTATTCCTCTACTCATAAACATGCATAATCTACCATCAATCATCAAAAATCACAAGTTCTCATCAATGGCACAACTCGAAATATTCATCAAAATTCAAAATTCAAACATGGGTTTTGTAGCACTTGAAGCAACGATCTCAAAAACATAAAAATTATCAAAAACCGAGTTAGAACTCACCTTGAATCAAGCTTCAAAAGTGCCGAACCCTAAGCTTATTTATTTCTGTTTCTTTTCTTTGTGTTTCGATCGTAAGAAAGAAAAGAGATGAACATGGCTTTTAATTATTTTATGTTTGTCTTATTATAACAATATTATAATATTTTATTTATTATTATTATAACCTTTATCATTAATATGAAAACCATATAATATAAGCTTAGTGCTGTCCACTATCTCCTGAAATAGGCTAATTTCCCTTTAAGGACCTCATATTAAAAATCCACTATCAAATAAGCACTTTACACTTTAATTGTAACTTTTACATTTTACGCGATTTAGTCCTTTTCTTTAAATTAAGCACACTAACAATAAAATTAATTCACGAAACTTTCACACATGTAAATTCACATATTATAAGCATTGAAAATAATATTAAAATATTTTACTGACTTGAATTTGTGGTTTCGCAACCACTATTCCGTTTAGGCCCTATTTTGGGATGTTACATTTCTCCCCCCCTTTAGGGATTTTCGTCCCCTAAAATCTTACTCAGAAAGAGATTTGGGCACTTTTTTCTTTGATAGTCTCTTCTGCTCCCATGTAGCCTCTTCTATTCCATGCCTATTCCATAATACTTTCACAAGTGCAATACTTTTATTCCTTAATTGCTTAACCTCTCGAGCTAGAATTTTTATTGGTTCCTCCCCGTAAGTCATATCCGTCAATCTCAACCTCTGCTTATAAATCACATGCGATGGATCTCGAACGATAACGATATAGCATAGACACATGAAACACATTATGAATCTTCTCTAACTCGCTTGGCAAAGCCAATCGATATGCCAATGGCCCAACTCTCTCGATCACCTCAAACAGTCCAATAAAACGGGGACTTAATTTGCCTTTCTTGCCAAATCTGAGAACTTTCTTCCACGGGGATACCTTCAAGAATACCCTATCACCAACTTGAAATTCAATGTCTTTTCTTTTCAAATCTGCATAGGATTTCTCTCTATCTGAAGCGCTTCAAGCAATCTCATTGACTTTTACTTTCTTCTGCTTTCTTTGACTAGATCAACCTCAGTAAATCTGATTTTCCTTAAGCTCATCCAATACAAAGGTGTGCGACATTTACGTCCATACAAAGCTTCATAAGGTGCCATCTTCAAACTCGATTGGTAACTATTATTATAAGCAAACTCTATTAATGGTAAATATTTCTCCCAACTACCTTGAAATTCTAATACACAACATCTAAGCATATCTTCAAGTACCTGAATAACTCTCTCTGATTGACCATCAGTCTGAGGATGGAAAGCTGTACTAAAACTCAACTTTGTACCTAAAGCTTCCTGCAATTTCTTCCAAAACCGTGAGGTAAATCTCGGATCTCTATCTGATATAATCGATAACGGTACTCCATGTAGTCTCACAATCTCTGTAATATATAACTCGGCCAACTTGTCAAGTGAATAATCCCTACGAACTGGGATAAAATGAGCCGACTTTGTTAACTTATCAATCACAACCCATACTGCATCTTTCTTTCTCGGTGTCAAAGGCAATCCTGTCACAAAATCCATAGTAACTCGATCCCATTTCCACTCGGGAACTAATACAGGCTGCAATAAACCTGAAGGTACCTGATGTTCGGCTTTTACCTGCTGACAGATCAAGCATCTAGAAACAAACTCTGATATATCTCTTTTCATTCCTGTCCACCAATACATTTTCTTCAAATCATTATACATCTTTGTACTACTTGGGTGAATAGACAAAGAACTGCTATGTGCTTCCTGTAAGATTTTCCTAATAAGCTCGTCATTCTTTGATACACATACTCTGTCTCTAAACAACAAACAACCGTCAGAACCGATCTAAAAATCAGACTCTACACCTGACTCGCACTGAACTCTTTTAGCTTGCAACTCACTGTCATCTTTCTGAGCTTTACAAATTTCTTCAAGAAATGTCGATTTAGCTCTCAACTCAGCTAAGATAGAACCATCATCTGATAATGCCAAACTAGTGTGCAAAGCTCTCAATGCAAATAACAATTTTCTACTCAAAGCATCAGCAACAACATTTGCCTTACCCGGGTGATAATCGATCACTAGCTCATAATCTTTAATCAATTCTAGCCATCTTCTTTGCCTCAAGTTTAGATCTTTCTGAGTCATCAAGTACTTCAAACTTTTGTGATCAATGAATATTTGGCATTTCTCACCATATAAGTGATGTCTCCAGATTTTCAATGCAAATACAATAGCAGCTAGCTCTAAATCATGTGTCGGATAGTTTTTCTCATGTGGCTTTAACTGTCTGAGAGGCATAAGCAACTACCTTTCCTTCCCCGCATAAGTACACAGCCTAGTCCATTCAAGGATGCATCACTGTAAATCACAAACTCTTTTCCTGGTTCTAGTTGTACTAAAACAGGAGCTTTAGTCAACAATACTTTTAACTTGTCCAAACTCTGTTGACACTTCTCACTCCATTCAAACTTGACACCTTTTCAGAATAATCTTGTCAATGGAGTAGCTATCTTGGAAAATCCTCTACAAATCGTCTATAATAACCTAAGAAGACCAAGAAAACTTCTCGACCTCCGATACATTTCTGGAGGCTTCCAATCAACAATTGCTTGAAATCTTACTCGGATCAACTCTAATACCTTCACTGAGACAATATGTCCAAGAAAACAAACTTCCTGTAACTGAACTCACTTTTGCTAAACTTGGCATAAAGTCGATTATCTCTCAAAATCAGAAATCGTTTCTCAAATGCTCTGCATGCTCGGTCCTCATCATGAGAATAAATCAAGATGTCATCAATGAACATGACTACAAACTTGTCCAAATAAGGTCTAAAAATTCGTTTTATTAAATCCATGAAAATAGCAGAGCATTAGTTAAGCCAAATGGCATCACAAGAAACTCATAGTGACCATACCTAGTTCAAAAAGCGTCTTTGGAACATCGACTCTTTAACTCATGCAATCGATAGTATCCGGATCTCAAATCTATCTTAGAAAACACAAAGGCTCCTTCAATTGATCAAACAAATCATCTATTCTAGGTAATGGATATTTGTTCTTGATGGTTACCTTGTTAAGTCGCCAATAGTCTATGCACAATCTCATGGAACCATCCTTCTTTTTCACAAATAACACTGCGCTTCCATGGTGAATAACTAGGTCTTACAAAGCCTTTATCGCTTAATTCCTGTAGAATGAGCTTTCAATTCTTTCAATTCTATTGAAGCCATTCTATAAGGAGCAATAGAAATAGGTGTGGTACACGGAATCAATTCAATACCAAACTTAACTTCTCCGATAGGAGGCAAACACAGTAGTTCTTCCTAAACACATCAGAAACTCATTTACCATCGGCATCGATTCAATTTTCAACTCTAGGTCTTTAGTATTCAACACAAAAAGCAAGATAAGCTTCACATCCTTTCCTTAAACATTTCTCGAAAGCGGACATAACGAAATCATGGAAATTGAACTATCTGACTCATCTGAATTAACCCGAAGGAACTCACCATTTTCACATTTCAACTCAATGAATCTCTTTCCACAATTCACTATCACATCATGTGCAGTTAGCCAATCCATACTAAGAATCACATCAAACTCATCAAATGGCAATAGCATGAGATCAGCTGGAAAACAGTAACCTCTAATCATCAAAGGGCATTTTTTACATACTTTGTTTACTAACACATGCTGACCTAATGGGTTCGATACTTTAATCACAAATTCCGTAAACTCTATGGATATGTTCATAATAGGCATTAATTTCATGTAAACATAGGAATGGGTTGAACCCGGATCAATCAAAGCAATAACATTAACATCATGAAGAGAAAATGTACCCGTAATTACGTCGGGGGAAGATGCCTCTTCACGAGCACGAGTAGCATAAGTCCTTATGGGTGCTCTAACATCTGATCTTGTTGCTGTATCTCTAAATGCACCTCTACCTACCTCTAACGGGGGCATTACCTGATCTTGCACTCGGTATTACTTCTTTTTTAACCATTTCGGGACACTCCCGAAAGAAATGATCTGGTGCACCACATCGGAAACAACCAGTCTCAGTTGCTCGACATTGACCTAGATGACATCAACCACATTGAGGACACTCAGGTCTATCAGGCTGAATACTACCAACACTCGCAATCGAAGTGGTTTGAGCTTTTGAATCCATAAATCTTCCAACTCTGTTTCGGCTAGAATACCTGGTTGAAAAATTAGGTCCCGTAGAAAACTCTCTAGGCCTCTTGGATGTAGACTGAAATGACTTGCTCATCTATCTTTTCTTCGTGTCTTGCATCTCAATTTCAGCTTTACCCTTTCTTTTTAACAACTCCTCTGCCTTACAGGCTCGTTCAACTAAAACAACGAACTCTTTTATCTCTAAAACACCAACTGACAGTCGGATATTATCATTGAGCCCATCCTCAAATCTTTTGCACATGATAGCCTCTGTAGACACACACTCTCGAGCATAATTGCTGAGTCGGATAAATTCACGCTCATAGTCGATCACGATCATCTTACTACCTGCTTTAACTCAAGGAACTCTTTTCTTTTACTCGTCAATAAACCTCTCGACTAATGTACTTCTTACTTGAACTCCTCTTGAAAGAAATCCCAAGTAACTCTTTCTTTCGGTACTACTGACACAAGTGTCTTCCACCACTGGTAGGCCAAATCTCTAAGAAGTGAAACCACACATTTAATACATTCTTCCGGTGTGCAGGATAACTCATCAAAGACTCTGATAGTGTTCTCGAGCCAAAATTCACTTTCTCTCATCATCATTTTTTTGTAGCCCAAACTCTTCCCCCTTAATTTCTCGATCTTGTCAACGGATGGTTTCTCTCTTCTAACTGTATTTATAACTGGGGGAGCTACATGGGTGGTCTGTGGATCATGAGGGGGTGGAGGTCTAACAGCCAGGTTCGTACGAACGAACTTAGCAAACCAATCATTCATAGCTTGGAAGAAGGCTTCTCGAGCCTCTCCTCCCTGACTAACTGTAACAGGCCTTTCACGACTATCTGGTGGCACCGTCCCTTCAGTGGGAGTGGGCGCATTACTCTCATCATCTGCACCATCTCATTTGGGATCCATAGCTATATAAGAAAAACATTTTTAAAATTGTCAGGAGTCGTCACACTATCAAAATATAAGTATGGCATGTATAGCTAGACTCTTACTCATACTAAATTTTCTGAGAATCAACTAAAATCTTGCTCGATACTAATAAATGTAACACCCTTACCCGAGACCATTGCTTGAGTCGAGCACGAGGCATTACTAGACTTAACTTACTAGTTCTCGGGCATAAAATTGAAACTGTCCGTCTGCGTCATGTTCACTAAATTAATTATAACTTGAGTTACTGAAACTCAAAATCTAGATCCGTAAATTTTCCTTGAAACTAGACTCATATATCTTCTTACTTTAGTTTTTCCATAATTTTTGGTGTGGCCAATTAGTACAGTTTATTAGTTAAAGTCTCCCCTATTACATAGTTTGACAGTTCTGACCTCTCTTCACTAAAAATCAATTATCTCATAATATACAACTCTTTTTCCTACAACGTTTTCTTTATATGAAAATAGACTCAATAATCTTTAATTCTATATCTCATATCTACTATTTTTGGTGATTTTTCAAAATCACGTCACTGCTGCTGTCCAACTATTCCCCTGCATATAATTACATAATTTCTTTAAAGTAACTATCAACTAGGCATTTCCTAACATCCAAAATATGTTCTTAATTAACCATTTTAATGGCTAATCATTACAAGCATTTACAAGCCAATATTAAGCCATGTCATAAGGTCATACACACAAAATGGCTAAGTCCCTATACATGCCATAACTTAAAACGTTCGAATCACAAAATACCAATATAATCTTTTGATAGTGTGTAACGATCTCCGACGTCCTTTCAATCCTCGAGTTGGCTTGTAATACTATAAAAAAAAATTAAAGAATGGGAGTAAGCATAAAGCTTAGTAAGTTTACATGTAAATAGATAACAACATTCTTAATGAATTATCTTATGCTTTTCTTATCAAGATCACTTAAGCTTTTAACTCAATATACTTAAACTTGTATTCTTACCTTACCTTTTAACATGAATTTATCTTACCTTACCTATTTAGCTTGAACTTGTCTTACCTTTACTTTTTAGCTTGAACTTGTCTTACCTTACCTTTTTAGCTTGAACTTGTCTTACCTTTACTTGGTTTACTCTTGGAATTTTCCCGTTGAACCACTTGGAATACTAAGGATACTCGGGTACCTTTCCTTATGAAACTTAACCATTGCTATGTCTTGACATGGTCTTACGTGGTATCCTTGCTTTATGAATTCACCAATGCCATGCCTTGGCATGGTCTTACATGGGACCTTTACCTTATAAATTCACCAATGCCATGCCTTGGCATGGTCTTACATGGGACCTTTGCCTTATAGTAACTTATCAATGCCATGTCTTGACATGGTCTTACATGATTTCCTTAAACCCTAATGTCATGACATTTGTATCCTACACATTCCTAAGGTTCAACCGGAACTTTCTGAGATAGCTTTTCCGTCAATTCATATTTAAGTCTTTAAATAATAAACTTACAGAATAAGTATGTAAATGCTGGAATTTAATAATATTAAATGTAAAATAATAGAATATTGTATTTATTTACTGCAAACTTACCTCGAAACAAAATACGATAAACTATATCGATTTAGTCCACTATCTTTTTCTTTCCCCGATCTAACTCTTGATTTCGTTCTTCTTGATCTATAATAGAAAATTTAGCTTATTTAATACTCACGTTTATCAAAACAGTCCTTAACTCTAACTTTGGCAAAATTACAATTTTGCCCCTAAACTTTTACATATTTACGATTTTGCCCCTAAGCTCGAAAATTAAACTTCAGCCCTTATTCTTATGTTTTCTAACATGCTAAACATTTTTCCCTTCTATAGCAACTTCAAATTCTTACTATAACACATACTTATGAACAATAACAACTTTTACTAATTAGCTCGTTACTCGTTTTCGCCGAAAATCACTTAGTAAAAATTATTCCTCTACTCATAAACATGCATAATCTACCATCAATCATCAAAAATCACAAGTTCTCATCAATGGCACAACTCGAAATATTCATCAAAATTCAAAATTCAAACATGGGTTTTGTAGCACTTGAAGTAACGATCTCAAAACATAAAAAATTATCAAAACCCGAGTTAGAACTCACCTTGAATCAAGCTTCAAAAGTGCCGAACCCTAAGCTTATTTATTTCTGTTTCTTTTCTTTGTGTTTCGATCGTAAGAAAGAAAAGAGATGAACATGGCTTTTAATTATTTTATGTTTGTCTTATTATAACAATATTATAATATTTTATTTATTATTATAACCTTTATCATTAATATGAAAACCATATAATATAAGCTTAGTGCCGTCCACTATCTCCTTAAATAGGCTAATTTCCCTTTAAGGACCTCATATTAAAAATCCACTATCAAATAAGCACTTTACACTTTAATTGTAACTTTTACATTTTATGCGATTTAGTCCTTTTCTTTAAATTAAGCACACTAAAAATAAAATTAATTCACGAAACTTTCACACATGTAAATTCACATATTATAAGCATTGAAAATAATATTAAAATATTTTACTGACTCGAATTTGTGGTTTCGCAACCACTATTCCGTTTAGGCCCTATTTCGGGATGTTACATAGATAATAATTCCTTAAGTATGAAAATCAAAAGAGAGGGAGGGGTGAAACTTCCTGAATTATTTTGGATGAAATCCTTGAGTTGGGAGTCCCAAGGTGTAGTGGCTGTTATCGAGCTCTGCGCTAGATGAAGAAATTGGGGAGCTTATAGAGAATTAGCCAGGATTTATCAAGACACATTTAAAATAAACTAAATATATATTTAAAAACAAGAAACAAAAACAGTAAGAAAATATAAGCGTAAGTAAAATTAGAATGAAAGATGAATGGACCGAAGAGTCCTTATTGTTAGATGGTTCGCGAGGTGGGTGTGACCTCTAAGGCTGCGGAGGTGGTGGTCATGGTTCCCAAGGCGTGATTCCCTAGCAGCCTGAAGAACCTAACACTAAGAAACTAAATTAATATAAACTAAACTAAGCATAAGATAGTCAAAGAGAAGGAAAAATAAAGGAGAAGATAAAAGTCAAACAAATGATAAATGGTCTCAAAGACCCTTGGCTTGTCGAGTGAATGAAGCGGCCAGCATGAACTTATGTAGATTGGTCCCCATGAGGGAGACTGTGCTTGAATCTTTCCATTTCTTCGACATGGCCAAAAGATTGAGAAGAATGCTATGAGAACAAAGAATGTTGAGAATGGAGGGTGTAGAAGGGTGTAAGGGAGGAAGAAGGGTGAGAATTATGTGAGAAGAGGGAGGGTGGGTGGTTTAAATAGAATTCTCAAGTCAGGTACATTCACACGCCCGTGTCTCGTGGGAATGGCATCTCATACGACCACATTGCGTGGCCGTGGTAGGTTTCATTCATTTCTCCCACTCCCGTGCTCAGGTTGCCATGCCCGTGTGTGATTTAACAGTGTCGACCACGACCACATCGCATGACCGTGGGGTTTTTTGGTGCCCTTAGGGTGGTGGTTGGAGTCCCTGACTCGAAGATTTTATTTGTTCTGACTTATACCATCCCTGCCATGTCAGTACGGAGATTCTTGAGGTCCACACGGCCACGGCCACGGCCGTGTGCAAAGTCGTGTGGCCTGAAAATCTGCACTTGGTTAGTTTATAGTTAGGTGCTATAAGGAAAGAATAAATAAAATATAGAAGTTAATGAGGTTAGTACTCGGGCTGCCTCCCAAGAAGCGGACATTCATACTCTTAAGCTAGACTCTCTTCTTATTTGTATATTCATGGTGGTTTGAGGAGTTGAAAGTCCTTCCTCGTGCTGGCAGCTCCATTATCATGATAGGGTTTAAGACGAGTAGTGTTTATTTTCAAAGTACTGAACATAGGGTTACTGACCTCGACTGTTTCGTATGGAAAAACATCGATTACCTTGAAAGGGATTTCCTTACTGGTGTTAGGATCAGGAGGGGACACTCGTGGATCTGCTTTATCTAGCAAAACCTGATCTCTAATTTTGAACTTTTGTGTCTCGTAGGATGGCTTTGGTTCTGCTTCGGGTATCCCTAGTTCTTCTTTAAGATGCGTATTCTTCTTTTTTATTTCATCGATCTGAATCCCTTGATCCTTGTGAGTTATTTCCTTATTGGCACGGGTCTAGGATCGGATTCAATTGTGTTCTTTTGTGGTGATTCCTGAAAAGAAGGGTTAGCCGAATGGTTATCAATAGAATTTACCTTCTTACCTTGGTTATTCGATGTTCTAGCTGAATCGAGGGCTTGAAGAGTGACTATCTCGTAACCTACACAAAGTATAAGCTCGCCTACATCAACATCGGTTTTAGTTCTAGCAGTTACTAAGAATGGTCTTCCTAAAATTAGGGGGATCGTGTTGTCCTCATCCATGTCTAAAATGAAAAACTCTACTAGGAATACGAATTTATCAATTTTCAAAAGTACATCTTTGATTATACCCCTAGGAATTCTAACAGTTTTATCAGCTAATTGAATGCTCATCCTGGTTTGTTTCGGTTTCCCTAGACCTAGTTGTTTAAACAATTTATAAGGCATGACATTTATGCTTGCCCCTAAATCATCGAACGCATTATCAATAGATAAACTACCAATTAAGCATTGAATTGTCAAACTCCCTGGATCTTTTAATTTCTGTGGTAGTTTATTTTGCAACATTGCTGAGCACACTGCGTTCAGTTCCACATGTGATTCCTCGTCAATCTTTCGCTTATTTGTCAACAGCTTCTTTAAAAATTTCCTGGAATCTTGCATCTAAGAAAGAGCTTCAAGAAATGGTAAGTTAATATGTAATTTCTTTAAAAGTTTAAGAAACTTATCGAACTATTCCTCTGTATCGTCTTTCATTACTACCTGGGGTTATGGTATGCGAGGTTTGTACTCTTTGATTACTGGTTTCGGTTTGTTATTGACCTCAACCATATCTTCTTCTACCGTATTCTTTTGTTCTAAATTAGGCACGTCTAACCCTTCACTATCTTGAGCTGTTATGGCATGAACTTGCTCCCTTGGGTTATTCTCGGTGTTGGTTGGTAGTCTTCCCTGTGGTCTCTCAGAAATCTGCTTAGCAAGTTGCCCGAATTGATCCTTGAACTCTTGTGACAATGCCTCAAGTTTTTTTTCTACCTTCTGGAAACGTGTTTCTAAGGCTGCAATGAAGTTTGCTAGTACCTCTTCAAAGTTTGACTTGTTTTCCTGTGGGTAGGGCTATTGTTGGAAGTTTTGGGAAGATTGTTGCCTTTGATTTCTTTGACCGCCCCATGAGAAATTGGGGTGGTTCTTCCAACATGGATTATAAGTATTACTATAAGGGTTATTGTTAGAACGGAAATTGTTACCCATATAGTTCATTTACTCGTTTTCCATGCCCTGTCCGTAGGGTGGGTACTCAGGATTCGCCACTCATTTACTTGCATCGCACTGTATAACTGGATGAGCCTGCGAAGAACCATAGAAACTATCAAATTTTTTATGTAGTAACTCTACCTGATTTGATAGAGCGGTTACAGTGTCGAGGTTAAAAACTTCGACTGCTTTGGCTGGCCTTGCCCTTGTAACTTGCCACTGATAGTTATTCAGTGACATCTCTTCTATAAACTAGTAAGCCGCTTCAGGAGTTTTGTTGTTTAGGGTTCCGCTGGCAGCTGAATCAATTAGTTGTCTTGTTGAAGGGCTCACACCATTGTAAAAGGTTTGGACCTGTAGCCATAAAGGTAATCCTTGGTGCGGGGACCTCCTTAACAATTCTTTGTATCTCTCCCATGCATCATAAAGTGTCTCTGAATCTATCTGCACAAAAGAAGAGATATCATTCCTTCATTTGGCCGTTTTGGCTGGTGGAAAATATTTTTGCAAAAATTTTTTGATCATTTGGTCCCATGTCGTGATGACCCTTGTGGAAGAGAATGTAACCACTGTTTGGCTTTATTCCTCGAAGAAAAGGGAAATAACTGAAGACGGATGGCATCATCAGAAACGCCATTTATCTTGAAAATATCATAGAATTCTAAAAAATTTGCTAAGTGTGTGATACGATCCTCATCCTGCAAACCATCAAACTGAAAAAATTGTTGTATCATCTTTATAGTGTTAAGTTTCAGTTCAAAATTATTTGTAGCAATAGTATGCCTAACAATACTAGACTCAATTCCTATTAAACTAGGTTTAGCATAGTCATACATAGTACGTGGAGCATGATGTTTGGCCATCTCTGGAGGTGGCGGATTGTTCTCAGCCATCTCTTCTATGGTATTTATTTCGGCTTCTTGCTCTTCGTCTATGTAGTTTAAGCTTCGCCTTATTTCTCTGCAATTTCTGTGAACGGTACTTTTACCACTGTCGTAAAGTAGGGGTCCTATCGGGTTCCTTCTAGTCATAAACTAGAGGTACCTGAAAGGAGTAAAAGAAGAAAATTTAGAAAAACAAAATAAAATTTAATTGCAAAAATAAAAATAAATATGGCTAAAGTAATAAAAATTAAAATTTAATTGCAAAAAAAAAATATGGCTAAAGTAATAAAAATTAAGAGTTCTTAATATTTCAATTCCTCGGCAACGGCGCCAAAAACTTGATCGCATGTCAAAGTCTTAAAATTTATAAAAAGAATGATCAAACCTGGAAACTAACTATGACAACGATTTGAGGCAAGCGCACGTATCGAACAGTAGTACACTTTACGCAAGACCGGAATGTCGAATCCAAAAGGAACCAAAAGTACTAATACTAACTCTCTTTTTATTATCTAGCCTAAGAATTAAGGGATTTATTTATCTAATCTAAAATTAGCTAACAACTAAACTAAAGATGCAAAGAAAAAGAGGATGAATTGAGAAAATAACTTGAGAGAAAACCAATTGATTAAGACGACACCCAAGGAAGAATCCACCTAGACTTCACTTGTTATCTAACTCTGAACCATACGATTTATTCACTTCACTTGATACGTAAGATTCCCTAAGTTATATCAATCCCTCTCTCAAGGCGACTAATGTCTAACCCTAGGTTGATTAATTGAAATCTCTTTCTAATTAAAACCCCTAGAATTGCATTAACTCGATCTATGGACTCCCATATTAGGTTTTACCCTAATCCGGCAAAATCTCGTCACCCTATCTCTAGGCGCGCGATCAACTCTGCTTAATTATGCTAGATCTACTCTTAGACAGAGACTTTTGCTCCTCCACCTAAGCACATTATACTTGAATGAATATCCCAGAAATATCAACACAAGAATTAAGAACACATAATTAAGAACAAGTCAAATATTTATCATATAGTTCAGAAAACAATAACAAGATTCATCTTAGGTTTCATCCCCCTTAGGTATCTAAGGGTTTAGTTCATAACAATAAAAGAAAACATCTCAGAAGAAAAGATAAAACAAAACATAAGAAATCCTTAAAACCCCCTGAAGTAATTGAAAGAGAGATCCACCATCTTGAGTATAACTCTGGCTTCTTGAGATGGATCAGCTGGCTATCTTTGAGTAAATTTCCACAAATCTGACCTTTCTGGCCTAGCTGGATGGCCCCTAACTAAAGCCATGGGTTCCCCCTTTTCTGGTCATACTTAGGGGGTTTATATAGGCTTCTGAATATGTTTATTCGCCCTTAAGTATCCAAATCCAAACGAAACTCTTCTTTCCTGTGACAGGGACACAGCCATGGCACACACCCGTGTGAGTCGTCTTTACGCCATGTTCGAACTTTTAATGAGGCACGGCCGTGTGGATTTCTATTTTGGCCCAATTTGGTCCGTTTTAAGCCTGTTTCTCCTTCTTTTCATCCTCGGGTGCTTTCTTGAGTATAAAACATGAAAACAAAGGATTAAGAGCACCAAATTACATAAATCGAGGCTTAAATCATCCAAAAGCATGCTAAATGTGGGCTTAAAATATGTTGCTTTTACGATTTATCAAATACCCCCACACTTAAGCTTTTGCTTGTCCTCAAGCAAAATTCTCAAGTCACAATTAATACAAACTTCCTTGATTCATAATATTCATCAATAATGTTTCATCATAATTCAAATATAATTCATACAAGGATAATTCAACTCAAAGAGCCCTAAAGATTCAGACAATCAAAGTCATACAATTATAGCACAAAACATAGGTATTTCCCCTCATCTAAATAATTACTTCTGATTCGAAATCAACGAGAGTTGTCATCCTCACTAAAGATTCACTCAAATCACTCGAAATGTTTAAGGTTCAGGATTAAGCACTCAAAAGTCAAACATGAAGAGTTAATCCCATAGACTTGCATGAAAATCAAATCTCCACCACTATAATATGAGATAATACACAAATCAAAAGGTCTTTAATAGGGTTGTAACAGGGTTTAGGTTAAGGTATGGAGAAAGGCTGAATTAGAAGGTTAGAATCGAGATTGACCTATCAAATTACCTAACTAGAAACCCGAACTAATAATTAGCAATTATATCAAATGAAAATTTGCACTACCAATACTCTAATACGAGTTTCTTCTTCAATATTTGGAATTTAAACATATAAGCTCAATTGTATAGAACGAACACTGAATATACTTTTTTTTAAGAACAAGTCAAATGACGAATTTACTACTAAAATAAAATAATAAGGCAACCGATCAAATCAAATCTCGATATAGGGTATTCAAAAAGAATGGTGATAAAAGGTTTTGGGTTTATTTTAGTAGGTGAGTCAATGAAAAAGGGTTGTTAGGATCAACGGGGTTCACTAATAGTTAATTACGATGGTAGGCTTTTAGTGGAGTGAGTGGGTTAAAACTTAGGTGCCTTTATCATCTTTGTATATCAAATCAAAGGTGTGGTCTCGACATGTATAATCAATGCAAGTTCTAGAATAACAGATCAATGTTGACACACTCATAATCAATAAAGTGAGCAAGGAAAAGAATATATGCTCTATAAGGCTCAAAGTCTCACAGAAATTATGGGTAATTGATGTCAACCTCGTAAATTTCAAACTTCAAGATAACATTAGATTCAGGTAGGCAACCTAAAAAAAATTTAATTCTGAAAAAAAAATAGACTTTATCATGCTTGATTCTCTAGTATCCTTCAAATTTAATCATGAATGCATAATTATCAATGACTTACTCTAAAACATATCAATAAAAATCATAAATCAAAGGAAATTTCATTCTAATCATAATATGAGAAACTTACTTCAAGACAAGATATCATTCAGGGATTTTCAGATAATACTGTAATTAACCCCTCCACACTTAAGATGTACATTGCCCTCAATGCACAAAGATAGATAATAATTCCTTAAGTAAAAAAATCAGTAGAGAGGGAGGGGTGAAACTTCTTGAAATGTTTTGGATGAAATCCTTGAGTTGGGAGTCCTGAGGTGTGGTGGCTGTTACCGAGCTCTGCACTAGATGAAGAAATTGGGGAGCTTGTAGAGAATTAGCCAGGATTTATCAAGACACATTTAAAATAAACTAAATATATATTTAAAAATAAGAAAGATAATGAGAAAGAAAATATAAACGTAAGTAAAATTAGAATAAAAGATGAATGGACTGAAGAGTCCTTATTGTTAGACGGTTCACGAGGTGGGTGTGACCTCTAAGGCTGCGGAGGTGGAGGTCGTGGTTCCCAAGGCGTGATTCCCTAGCAGCCTAAAGAACCTGACACTATGAGAAGGAAAATAAAAGAGAAGATAAAAGTAAAACAAAAGATAAATGGTCTCAAAGACCCTTGGCTTGTCGAGTGAATGAAGAGGCCGACATAAACTTATGGAGATAGGTCTCCATGAGGGAGACTGTGCTTGAATCCTTCCGTTTCTTTGACATGGCCAAAAGATTGAGAAGAATGCTATGAGAACAAAGACTGCTGAGAATGGAGGGTGTAGAAGGGTGTAAGGGAGAAAGAAGGGTGAGAATTATGTGAGAAGAGGGAGGGGTGGGTGGATTAAATAGAATTCTCAAGTCAGGTACGTTACACTCCCGCGTCTCGTGGGCGTGGCATCTCACACGGCCACATCGCATGGTCGTGGTAGGCTTCATTCGTTTCTCCCACGCCCGTGTTCAGGTTGCCATGCCCGTGTGTGATATAACAGTGTCAACCACGGCCGCATCACACGGTCGTGGGGGTTTTTCGGTGCCTGTGGGATGGTGGTTGGAGTCCGTGACTCGAAGATTTTATTTGTTCATACTTGTACCGTCCCTGCCATGTCAGTACGGAGATTCGTGAGGTCCACACGGCAACAACCACGGCTGTGTGTAAGGCCGTGTGGCCTGGAAATCTGCACTTGGTTAGTTTATTGTTAGGTGCTATAAGTAAAGAATAAATAAAATATAGAAGTTAATGAGGTTAGTACTCGAGTTGCCTCCTGAGAAGCGGTCGTTTATAGTCTTAAGCTAGACTCCCCTCTTATTTGTATATTCATGGTCGTTTGATACATCCCTAAATTTGGCCTAGTAGGATTGGGCCCAATGGACCTTGAGCGTAGTAGCATTTAAAATTTTTGAGAACAAGAGATCGGCTTAAATGCAAGTTGGACATATTAGATAAGTGATTTTGGAAGGTTAGAGGGCTTCTATGAAGTCCCGGGATCAAACTTTAGCTTTAGGGAAATTTTGGTTTTAGGCGAGAAAGACCCTGGGAGTTAGTAGGTAGGCTTTAAGAATAAATTATGGAAAAAAATGACTCAAGTGGAGTGTGTGGTGTAGTGGCAAAGTGACGCCACATAATAGGCAAGGGGGTGACGCCACAAGGAAGGAAGGAGGTCCAAGGTTCAAGTCTTGGCTCTTGCATTTTGGTTTTATTTTTAAATGAACTCTAGAATTTGGCCATAGGGTTACATTTAGTTACGCATAGTTTTAGACACAAGAGGAGCTTGTGGCCAAGTGGTTAGCAGTGTGGATTATGTTGCAAGGGAGCCTGGGTTTGAATCTCATGACAAGCAATGGAGTATTTATTTTTGCGAATTGGACGACAAGAGTTTGAGTTGGATTGAAACTCTACTGACGAAGGGATCCCACATCTGAACTATACAAAGAAGGAAGGTGAGAAGCTAGCTATATATACAGCATTCTAGGAGGAGATTGAATACACCTTGGAGGGCGTTTGGGCGCAGGAGTGGTCGGAGCGCGGATAGCACCAAATTCCTATCAGGTGTGTACTTCTCTACTCTAGCTGTAGAGCGGCAAATGTCGAAGTACCGGTCACGGCAATAGTAGCCACACGAGCGTGCGAACGCACGTGTGGGGGCCTCGACGCACTAGTTGAGGCCATCTTAAGTATTCTTGTAGGTTGATGTTGTTTGGGCCACGATGGGCCGAACAGGGCCATGTGGGCCTAATGGGCTCGTGGGCCGATATGAGTAAAATGTATGGTGTAGTATATAGTGAACTAGACTAGGTGAATCTCATATACATGGCTAGATTTGTGCTAGGTGGGCCACACGAGCGTGTGGGCCCAAATGGGTTAAAATCGAGTTTTAGGCCCAATAGCCCGATACGACCGGAAATGGTAGTTGAGTCGCACGAGGCAACATTGGGCCTTCGTAAAAGCCATTCTAGGTACAAAATTACTGAAATACCCTTAGTGGGTAAATTACCAAAATACCCCTAGAAGGTAAATTACTGTTATACCCTTAGAGGTTGGTTAGCTTGATTATGTCGTATTTGTTATTCTGATTATGATGGTAATTCATGTTATACTTATCTTTGATATATGATTTGCATACATGTCATATTGCATACACGAATTACTATGTCATGACATGTTGCATGGGCTTGGGGTATGATGTGAAGAGGGAGGAAACATGATCTTTTTTAGACTGTCACCAGTGGTTAGGTACCACAAGTGGGTTGGCCCCACATATGATATTTTGTGACTAAGTTTCAGTGGTTTGGAACCACCAGTGGTTTGGTACCACATATATTATTTCTGTGACCCGTCCTAGTGGTTTGGTACCACAGTGGGTTGGCCCCACATATATTCATTAAGGGATTGTCACCAGTGGTTAGGTACCACAAGTGGGTTGGCCCCACGTATTATATTTTGTGACATTTGTCACCAGTGGTTTGGTACCACATACATTATTTCTGTGACTCAAATCTTACCTTAGTTTTTTATTTTGTTAAAGATTTTGGATGTTTCTATTAATGAATCTAAATGATTTTTGATGCTAAATGATGAATTTGTCCCAGTGGTTTGGTACCATAGTGGGTTGGCCCCACATATATTCATTAGGGGATTGTCATCAGTGGTTAGGTACCACAAGAGGGTTTGCCCCACATATGATTATTTGCGACTTTTGTCACCAGCGGTTTGGAACCACTAGTGGTTAGGTACCACCAGTGGCTAGGTGCCACAGATATTGGGTAGATTCTGGAGATATGGAGGATGGATACTAGGTTGATTGGGTTGCATTACATACATGCTTAATATATGATTGGTGTGAGAGCTCAAAGCTCAACTGGACTGGGATTTAAACACTGAGTCTCGTTGACTCACCCCCTCCATTAAATTTTGCAGGTAACCCTTAGACCGCGGATATGGAGCTGAGGTGGACTCGAGGTGGCTATGCATTACGATTGCTTTTGTAAACTTTGTTTTAATTTGAACCTATTTTAATTCGGGATTTTATTTTATAATAAGGCCACTATTACTTTAAATTTGGTATTTTATTTGGTTTAGCTTTTAATTTGATTACTGCCTATTATTATTAAATGTTCAATATGGGAATTTCCTAAACCCTTAATAATCATTTTCCAAAATGTTAAATAAAGGATTACCAGCGAATAAATATTTAAACTCGAAATTTTTAACAAACGTGCAGATTTTAAACAACCCTTTCATGTGACATGCCAGATCCGGTCATAACTTCTAGGCCGGGTTTGGGGTGTTACATGAGGAGTTGAAAGTTCTTCCTCGTGGTGGTAGCTCCATTATCAAGATAGGGTTTAAGATGAGTAGTGTTTATTTTCAAAGTACCGAACATAGGGTTGTTTACCTCGACTGTTCCGTACGGAAAAACATCGATTACCTTGAAAGGGATTTCCTTGCTGGTGTTAGGATCAGGAGGGGACACTCGTGGATCTGCTTTATCTAGCAATACCCGATCTCCAATTTTGAACTTTTATGTCTCGTAGGGTGGCTTTGGTTCTACTTCAGTTATCCCTAGTTCTTCTTTAAGATGCGTCTTCTCCTTTTTTATTTCATCGATCTGAATCTCTTGTTCCTTGTGAGTTATTTCCTTGTTGGCACGGGGTCTAAGATCGGATTCAGTTGTGTTCTTTTGTGGTTATTCCTGAAAAGAAGGGTTAGCCGAATGGTTATCAATAGAATTTACCTTCTCATCTTGGTGATTCGATGTTCTAGCTGAATCGAGGGCTTGAAGAGTGACTGTCTCGTCGCCTATACAAAGTATAAGCTCGCCTGCATCAACATCGATTTTAGTTCTGGCAATTGCTAAGAATGGTCTTCCTAAAATTATGGGGATTGTGTTGTCCTCATCCATGTCTAAAACGACAAAGTCTTCTGGGAATATGAATTTATCAATTTTCAGAAGTACATCTTCGATTATACCCCTAGAAATTCTAACAGTTTTATCAGCTAATTGAATGCTCATCCTAGTTTGTTTGGGTTTCCCTAGACTTAGTTGTTTAAATAATTTATAGGGCATGACATTTATGCTTGCCCCTAAATCAGCTAACGCATTATCAATAGATAAACTACCAATGAAGCATGGAATTGTAAAACTCCCTGGATCTTTTAATTTCTGTGGTAGTTTATTTTGCAACATTGCTGAGCACACTGCGTTCAGTTCCACATGTGATTCCTTCTCAATCTTTCGCTTATTTGTCAACAGCTTCTTTAAAAATTTCCTGGAATCTGGCATCTACGAAAGAGCTTCAAGAAACGGTACGTTAATATGTAATTTCTTTAAAAGTTTAAGAAATTTACCGAACTGTTCATCTGTATCGTCTTTCATTACTGCTTGGGGTTATGGTATACGAGGTTTGTACTCTTTGATTACTGGTTTCGGTTTGTTATTGACCTCAACCATATCTTCTTCTACCATATTCTTTTGTTCTGAATTATTCGTGTCTAACCCTTCACTATCTTGAGCTGTTATAGCTTGAACTTGATCCCTTGGGTTAGTCTCAGTGTTGGTTGGTAGTCTTCCCTGTGGTCTCTCAGAAATCTGCTTAGCAAGTTGCCTGAATTGATCCTTGAACTCTTGTGACAATGCCTTAAGTTTTGTTTCTACCTTCTGGAAACGTGTTTCTAAGGCTGCAATGAAGTTTGTTAGTACCTCTTCAAGGTTCAACTTGTTTTCCTGTGGGTAGGGCTGTTGTTGGAAGTTTTGGGAAGGTTGTTGCCTTTGATTTCTTTGACCGCCCCATGAGAAATTGGGGTGGTTCTTCCAACCTGGATTATAAGTATTACTATAAGGGTTATTGTTAGAACGAAAATTGTTACCCATATAGTTCATTTACTCGCTTTCCATGCCCTGTCCGTAGGGTGGGTACTCTGGATTCGCCACTCCTTCACTTGCGTCGCTCCGCACAACTGGATGAGCCTACGAAGAACCATAGAAACTATCAAATTTTTTATGTAGTAACTCTACCTGATTTGATAGCGCGGTTACTGCGTCGAGGTTGAAAACTTTGGCTGCTTTGGCTGGCCTTGTCATTGTAACTTGCCACTGATAGTTATTCAGTGACATCTCTTCTATAAACTCGTAAGTTGCTTCAGGAGTTTTGTTGTTTCGGGTTTCGCCGGCAGCTGAATCAATTAGTTGTCTTGTTGAAGGTTCACACCATTGTAAAAAGTTTAGACCTGTAGCCATAAAGGTAATCCTTGGTGTGGGCACCTCCTCAACAATTCTTTGTATCTCTCCCATACATCACAAAGTGTCTCCAAATCTATCTGCATAAAAGAAGACATTCCTTAATTTGGCCGTTTTGGCCAGTGGAAAATATTTTAACAAAAAATTTTTTGTTATTTGGTCCCATGTAGTGATTGACCTCGTGGAAGAGAATGTAACCACTGTTTGGCTTTATTCCTCAAAGAAAAGGGAAATAACCGAAGACGGATGGCATCATCAGAAACACCATTTATCTTGAAGGTATCACAGAATTCTAAAAATTTCGCTAAGTGTGTGTTAGGATCCTCATCCTGCAAACCATCAAACTGAAAAAACTGTTGTATTATCTGTATAGTGTTAGGTTTCAGTTCAAAATTATTTGTAGCAATAGTAGGCCTAACAATACTAGACTCAGTTCCTGTTAAACTAGGTTTAGCATAATCATACATAGTACGTGGAGCATGATGTTCGGCCATCTCTAAAGGTGGTGGATTGTTCTCAGCTATCTCTTTCGTGGTATTTATTTCGGCTTCTTGCTCTTCGTCTATGTAGTTTAAGCTTCGCCTTATTTCTCTACGATTTCTGTGAACGGTACTTTCAATACCACTGTCGTAAAGTAGGGGTCCTGTTGGGTTCCTTCTAGTCATAAACTAGAGGCACCTAAAAGGAGAAAAATAAGAAAAATTAGAAAAACAAAATAAAATTTAATTGCAAAAATAAAAATAAATATGGCTAAAGTAATAAAAATTAAGTGTTCTTAATATTTCAGTTCCCCGGCAACGGCGCCAAAAACTTGATCGCGTGTCAAAGTCTTCAAATTTATAAAAAGAATGATCAAACCTGGAAACTAACTATGACAACGATTTGAGGCAAGCGCATCTATCGAATAGTAGTATACTTTAGGCAAGACCAGAATGTCGAATTCCAAAGGAACCAAAAGTACTAATACTAACTCTGTTTTTATTATCTAGCCTAAGAATTAAGGGATTTATTTATCTAATCTAAAATTAACTAACAACTAAACTAAAGATGCAAAGACAAAGAGGATGAATTGAGAAAATATGTAACATCCCGAACTTGGGCCTAGTAGGATTGGGCCCAATGGGCCTTGGGCGTAGGAGTGTTTAAATTTTTTTTTAAGAACAAGAGAACGACATTATTTCAAGTTGGACTTATCAGGAAGGTGATTTTGGAAAGTTACGAGGTTTTTAGGAAGTTCCGGGTTCAAGTTAGACTATAGGTAAATTTTTGTATTTGAGCACTTAAGGGGAGAAGGTAAGTGGCATCAAGACTTAAGGAAATAAGTGTGCATTTTGCTAGCAGAAGGAGTCTATTGGTAAAGGTGGAAAGTGGCGTGTGGGGTGTACTAATGGTCTGAGGTTTGAATACCATCTATTGCATTTTGGATTAATTTTTGTGCTTCTCTTCCATGTGTTGGTCAAGGCTAATTATGGTAAGGAAGACTTTTTAATTTTTTGGAAGATGGCTAAGAAATATGGTAAGTAGGAAGACTTGGGAAAAAGAGGGAAAGAAATGAAGGAAAATGGTAAGAGAAGGGAACATGTTGGCATATAGTGTGGAAGGTGTTTTGGAAAGACTTTATTTTGGTCAATGTTCATCTTTTTGGAAAAGATGAATACAAGGTTTTGGTTAGGGAAATAGGGTGTAACACCCCAAACCCGGCCTAAAAGTTATGACTGGATCTGGCATGTCACATGAAAGGGTTGTTTAAAATCTACGCGTTTGTTAAAAATTTTGAGTTTAAATATTTATTCGCCGGTAATCCTTTATTTAACATTTTGGAAAATGATTATTAAGGGTTTAAGAAATTCCCGTATTGAACATTTAATAATAATAGGCAGTAACCAAATTAAAAGCTAAACCAAATAAAATACCAAATTTAAAGTAATAGTGGCTTTATTACAAAATAAAATCCTGAATTAAAATCAGTTCAAATTAAAACAAGTTTACGAAAGAAATAGTAATGCATGGCCACCTCGAGTCCACCTCAGCTCCATATCTACGGTCTAAGGATTACCTGCAAAATTTAACGGAGGGGGTGAGTCATCGAGACTCAGTGTGTAAACCCCCGTCCAGTTGAGCTTTAAGCTCTCACACCAATCATATATTAAGCATGTATGTAATGCAACCCAATCAACCTAGTATCCATCCTCCATATCTCCGGAATCTACCCAATATTTGTGGCACCTAGCCACCGGGCAGATACCTAACCACCGGTGGTTCCAAACCACTGGTGACAAAAGTCACAAATAATCATATATGGGGCCAACCCACTTGTGGTACCTAACCACTGGTGACAAAAGTCACAAATAATCATATGTGGGGTCAACACACTTGTGGTACCTAACCACTGGTGACAATCCCTAATATCTATATGTGGGGCCAACCCACTGTGGTGCTAGACCACTGGGACGAGTTACAGAAATAATATATGTGGTACCTAACCACTGGTGACAAATGTCACAAAATATAATACGTGGGGCCAACCCACTTGTGGTACCTAACCACTGGTGACAGTCTGAAAGATCATGTTTCCTCCCTCCTCACATCATACCCCAAAGCCCATGCAATATGGCATAATAATTCGTGTATGCGGTATGTCATGTATGCAGAACATATATCAGATATAACGTATGAAACGACTTACCATAATAATCAGAAAGACATAATACAACATAATCAAGCTAATCAACCTCTAAGGGTATAACCGTAAATTTACCTAACAAGGGTATTTTCGTAATTTACCTATCGAGGGTATTTCAGTAATTTCACAACTCCAATGGCCTTTTCGAAGGCCTAATGTCGCCCCGAATGACTCAGCTACCATTTCCGGTCGTACCGGACTATTGGGCCTAAAACCCGATTTCTGGCCTATTCAGGCCCACACGCTCGTGTGGCCCACCTAACACAAATCTAGCCACGTATATGAGATTCACCTAGTCTAGTTCACTATATACTACACCATCATACAATTTTATTCAATAGGGCCCACTTCGGCCCATCGTGGCCCAAACAACCTCAACCCACAAGAATACTACTGATGGCCTCAACTATCACGTTGAAGCCCCACACGTGCGGTCGCACGCTCGTGTGGCTACTATTGTCGTGACCAGCACTTCGACATTTGCCGCTCTACAACTAGAGTAGAGAGAGTTACACACCTGATAGGAATCTGGTGCTAATCCATGCTCCGACCAGTCTTGTGCCCAAACGCCCCTCAAGGTGTATTCATCCTCCTCCTAGAATGCTATATATATAGCTAGCTTCTCACCTTCCTTCTTTGTATCTTTCCGATGTGGGATCCCTTCGTCAGTAGAGTTTAAATCCAACTCAAACTCTTGCCGTCCAATTCGCAAAATAAATACTCCCTTGCTTTTCATGAGATTCGAACCCAGGCTTCCTTCAACATAATCCACACTGCTAACCACTTGGCCACAAGCTCCTCTTGTGTCTTAAACCATACGCAACTAAATATAAATCTATAGCGAAATACTAAGGTCCATGTAAAAAGAAAACCAAAATGTAAGAGCCAAGACTTGAACCTTGGACCTCCTTCCTTCCTTGTGGCATCACCCCCTTGCCTCTTATGTGGCGTCACTTTGCCACTACACCACACACTCCACTTGTGTCATTTTTCTCCACATTTTATTCTTAAAGCCTACCTACTAACTCCCAGGGTTTTTCTCGCCTAAAACCAAAATTTCCCTAAAGCCAAAGTTTGATCCCGGGACTTCATAGAAGCCCTCTAACCTTTCAAAATCACTTACCTAATAGGTCCAACGAGCCGTTCTCTTATTCTCCAAAAATTTAAACGCTACTACGCTCAAGCCCATTAGGCCCAATCCTACATGCCCAATTTTGGGATGTTACATAGGGGGAGCCAAATTTCTCTAGCTCTCCCTTACTTTTTCACATTTTTTTGGGGGGTCATTTCATTCTCCTTTCTAAATATTTTGGTTCTTTTGATTGCATTCCCTCTTGGCCGAAACTTCAATTTGCCAATTGACTTATACTCTTTTCTTTTCAAACTTTCTCTTTTATACACCATAGTCGAAACATCAACTTCATCTCATAGCCGAAACTTGGTTTTTGTGGTTACCGAAGCTTCTTTGCGTTCTCGGGTTTTCGGTGGTTGCAAGGTAGTGTTCTTCCTCTTCTTTTATTTTCTTCTTGTTTCTCTTTTTCTCCCTCTTCTAAAACCAATTATTTACCCTGTTCTTTTGACCAAGGCCGAATCTATTCTTTGCTACTTCCATCTTTTTGGTTCTCTTGGTGTGGGCCAAATCGGTAGAGTATTAGCTTTTACTCTCATCATCTTTCTAGCCGTTGGCTTTTGGAAGGAAGTTTGGTAAGTAGGTCTCGAAGTACTTTATTGGAGGGCCAATCGATCACCTATCCCTCGTAATAAGAGACTCGAATTGTTGGTAAGGATAAAGATTATTAATCAATCGTAATACTTGGTTAAAGTTGTAAATTGGGCTTTGGACTAATTGTTGAACAATTGTACCTTTAGGTGCCGCGAAGAGTATCGTGTTACAGATTTCGAATAAGGTGTGTAATATCGTACCTTCCGAATATGTGTTTGAAATGGTGTGTAATCTCACATCTCTCTAAATGTTTGCATGAAATATTCTGTGTTTCGGTTAAAATACCAAAGAAAACCAAAAACCGGCATCCGTGACCACTTGGACGTGTGTAGGCATATTTTGCGATGAAACAGTTTTGGTTAGTTGCAGTGACGTGATTTTGAAAAGTCGCAAACAATAGGAGAAAGGGAATTAGAAAGTGAATAAGATATCAAATTAAAGCTTACTGTGTCTAGTTTTATATGAGAAACAGAGGAGGAAGAGAAATTTTATATTCTGTGATATTTTAATTTTAGTGAGACTGGTTCTGATGGACTTCGTGGTTCCCTGTTCTATCTTGGAAAAATCGTTTAAAATTTTACAAAGTGAATTATGATTTATAATTTATATGTATAGATTCCTTAGTGAGCCTATTTTCGATAGAAACAAGTGGGACAACATATGAAAACTGTACAGTGAGATATTTGAATTTTGGGTAAGAGAGGTCAGAACCATTGGACAGTGAAACAAGGGAAACTTTAACGAATAAACTGTACTAAATGGTTAAGCCAAAAATTCTAAAAACATTGTAGTAAGAAGATATATGAGTCTAGTTTCAAGGAAAATTTACGGATCTAAATTTCGAGCTTTATAACTCGAGTTCTAATCAATTTAGTCAATATGACGCGGATGGACAGTTTCAATTTTTATGCCCCAAATTAGTAGTTAAGTCTGGGTTGTGAAATTTCCAAAATACCCTTAGAGGGTAAATTACCGAAATACCTCTGGGTTGAGAGATTACCAAATTACCCTTAGTGGGAAAAATTACTGAATTTACGAAAATGTCCTTATGGGCTGAATTACAAAAATGCCCTTATGGGCCGAATTACAAAAATGCCCTTATGGGCTGAATTACGAAAATACCCTATGGGCCAAATTACAGAAATGCCCCTAAAGGGCCGATTTGCTAGAATGCCTTAATGGGCCGAATTATTATCGTTTAAATGGGCCGAGTTATTGTAATAAATTACTTGTTAAATGGTTGCTATTTATATGTGAACATCTTATCATGTATGTTGCATTTTGATATCTTGCATGGGTTGGGCAAAATGATGAAGAGAAGAGTAGCCCGGTGGCTCTGCCACAATCTGATTCTGGTGGCTCTGCCACAAATTCTGATAATGGCTATGTGCCTAACATATGAATCAACGACTCTGTATCGATCATATTTACCCAAGGCTGTGTGCCGATTATATTACCGTATATGATATTCTGGTGGCTTTGCTACAATTTTTATAGTGGCTATGCCACGCATAATTTTGATTCTGGTAGCTCAGCCACAAATATTATAAATGGTATCTTGCCTACGAATTAAATGGCTTCGTGCCTGCGAATTAAATGGCTTCTTGCCTGCGATTGGTGTGTTTGGCGGGGTGGGTTGACTTGATCCCCACAGGTGTGATGGGATGGTACGGGTGGTGTGTAGCGGATGGATTATTAGGATGGGTTGGGTTGCATATATTGCACACATACATTTGTCATATATATATATATTTTCTGTTTCGTTATATGGGCTTCGGCCCAACATTATGCTATAGGGGCTTAGGCCCAAGTTATTGCTACATGGGTTCAAGCCCAGTGGACAACGGTAAAGAGATTATACACTGAGTTCTTGTAACTCACCCCCTTTCTTTTCTTAATCCCTATAGGCAATGCTCAGTGACGTGGACTTGGACCATGGATGACTCGGTGGAGGCCATACTTCAGAAATGGTGTTTTTAATTTGGAACTTTAGATTTCTATTTTCGTTCACTTTACTATTTTGGGTTTTTATGTTGTAATAAGGCCTCTGAAGTATTTTATTATTAGCTTTATGTTTGATATACTTATTATTTTGCTTAAAATTGTTTTAAATGAGAATTTTTTTAAAAAAACTTAAATAAAGGTTTTCCAAAATCGATTAACAAATGGATTTCAAAATAAACTTTTACAAATATTTTTTATACTGAAATTTTCTCTCGAACTATTAACGATATTTTCAAAAGTCACGGTCTTATATGATCATTAGTTCAAATTTATTGATTTATCAATCAATCTTCGAAGTTAGTAGTATTTTATCAAATGTTTCAAATCAAATTTGTTTTTTTGATTTTAACAAATCAACACCTATTTTAGTACGAATAAAAAGAATTTAACATGTTTTTCTCATGTGACATGTCAGATCCGATCATAACGCATGGGCCGGGTTTGGGGTGTTACAAAAGAACTTGAGAGACAACCAATTGATTAAGACGACACCCAATGAAGAATCCACCTAGACTTCACTTGTTATCTAACTTTGAACCAGATGATTTATTCACTTCACTTGATCCGTAAGTTGATTAATTGAAATCTCTTTCTAATTAAAACCCCTAGAATTGCATTAACTCAATCTATGGACTCCCATATTAGGTTTCACCCTAATCCGGCAAAATCTCGTCACCCTATCTCTAGGCACGCGATCAACTCTGCTTAATTATGCTAGATCTACTCTTAGACAGGGACTTTTGCTCCTCCACCTAAGCACATCATACTTGAATTAATATCTCGGAAATATCAACACAAGAATTAAGAACACATAAGTAAGAAGAAGTCAAATATTTATCATATAGTTCAGAAAACAATAACAAGATTCATCTTAGGTTTCATCCCCTTTAGGTATCTAAGGGTTTAGTTCATAACAATAAAAGAAAACATCTCAGAAGAAAAGATAAAACAAAACATAAGAAATCCTTAAAACCCCCTGAAGGAATTGAAGGAGAGATCCGCCGTCTTGAGTATAACTCCAGCTTCTTGAGATGGATCAACTGGCTATCTTTGAGTAAATTTCCACAAATCTGACCTTTCTGGCCTAGCTGGATGGCCCCTAACTAACGCCATGGGTTCCCCCTTTTCTGGTCATACTTAGGGGGTTTATATAGGCTTTTGAATATGTTTCTTTGCCCCTAAGTATCCAAATCCGAACAAAACTCTTCTTTCCTGTGACAGGGACACGGCCATGGCACACGCCCGTGTGAGTCATCTTTAAGCCGTGTTCGGACATTTAATGAGGCACGGCCGTGTGGTCTTGGGCCCAAGCCGTGTCAATTTCTATTTTGGCCCAATTTGGTCCGTTTTAAGCCCGTTTCTTGTTCTTTTCATCCTCGGGTGCTTTCCTGAGTATAAAACATGAAAACAAAGGATTAAGAGCACCAAATTACATAAATCGAGGCTTAAATCATCCAAAAGCATGCTAAATGTGGGCTTAAAATATGTTGCTTTTACGGTTTATCAAATACCCCCACACTTAAGCTTTTGCTTGTCCTCAAGCAAAATTCTCAAGTCACAATTAAAATGAACTTCATTGATTCATAATATTCATCAATAATGTTTCATCATAATTCAAAGATAATTCATACATGGAGAGTTAATCCTATAGGCTTGCATGAAAGTCAAATCTCCACCACTATAATATGAGATGATACACAAATCGAAAGGCCTTTAACAGGGTTGTAATGGGGTTTAGGTTAAGGTGTGGATAAAGGCTAAATTAGAAGGTTAGAATCGAGATTGACCTGTCAAAATACCTAACTAGAAACCCGAACTAATAATAAGCAATTATATCAAATGAAAATTTGCACTACCAATACTCTAATACGAGCTTCTTCTTCAATATTTGGAATTTAAACATATAAGCTCAATTGTATAGAACGAACACTAAATACACTTTTTTTTAAGAACAAGTCAAATGACGAATTTACTACTGAAATAAAATAATAAGGCAACCGATCAAATCAAATCTCGATATAGGGTAGTCAAAAAGAATAGTGATAAAGGGTTTTGGGTTTATTTTAGTAGGTGAGTCAATGAAAAAGGGTTGTTAGGATCAACGGGGTTCACTAGGGGTTAATTACCATGGTAGGCTTTTAATGGAGTGAGTGGGTGAAAACCTAGGTTCCTTTATCATCTCTGTATATCAAATCAAAGGTGTGGTCCCGACATGTATAATCAATGCAAGTTCTAGAATAACAGATCAATGTTGACACACTCATAATCGATAAAGTGAGCAAGGAAAAGAATATATGCTCTATAAGGCTCAAAATCTCACAGAAATTATGGGTAATTGATGTCAACCTCGTAAATTTCAAATTCAAGATAACATTCAGATTCAGGTAGACAACCTAAAAAAAAATTAACTCTGAAAAAAAATAGACTTTATCATGCTTGATTCTCTAGTATCCTTCAAATTTAATCATCAATGCATGATTATCAATGACTTACTCTAAAACATATCAACAAAAATCATAAATCAAAGGAAATTTCATTCTAGTCATAATATGAGAAACTTACTTCAAGACAAGATATCATTCAGGGATTTTCATATAATACTATAATTAACCCCCCACACACTTAAGATGTACATTGCCCTCAATGTACAAAGATAGATAATAATTCCTTAAGTAAGAAAATCAAAAGAGAGGGAGGGGTGAAACTTCCTAAATTACTTTGGATGAAATCCTTGAGTTGGGAGTCCCGAGGTGTGGTGGCTGTTACCGAGCTTTGCGCTAGATGAAGAAATTGGGGAGCTTGTAGAGAATTAGGCAGGATTTATCAAGACGCATTTAAAATAAACTAAATATATATTTAAAAACAAGAAAGAGAAAGAGAAAGAAAATATTAACGTAAGTAAAATTAGAATGAAAGATGAATGGACCGAAGAGTCCTTATTGTTGGATGGTTCACGAGGTGGGTGTGACCTCTAAGGCTGTGGATGTGGTGGTCGTGGTTCCCAAGGCGTGATTCCCTAGCAGCATGAAGAACCTGACACTAAGAAACTAAATTAAAATAAACTAAATTAAGCATAAGATAGTGAAAGAGAAGGAAAATAAAGGAGAAGATAAAAGTAAAACAAAAGAGAAATGGTCTCAAAGACCCTTGGCTTGTCGAGTGAATGAACTGGCCGGCATGAACTTATGTTGATCGGTCTCCATGAGGGAGACTGTGCTTGAATCTTTTCGTTTCTTTGACATTGCCAATAGATTGAGAAGAATGCTATGAGAACAAAGAATGCTAAGAATGGAGGGTGTAGAAGGATGTGAGGGAGGAAGAAGGGTGAGAAATATGTGAGAAGAGGGAGGGGTGGGTCGTTTAAATAGAATTCTCAAGTCAGGTACATTCACACGCCCGTGTCTCGTGGGCGTGGCATCTCACACGGCCACATCGCATGGCCGTGGTAGGCTTCGTTCGTTTCTCCCACGCCCGTGCTCAAGCTGCCATGCCCGTGTGTGATTTAACAGTGTCGACCATGGCCACATCGCACGGCCGTGGGTTTTTTTTGGTGCCCTTGGGGTGGTGGTTGGAGTCCATGACTCAAAGATTTTATTTGTTTCGACTTGTACCGTCCCTGCCATGTCAGTACGGAGATTCGTAAGGTCCACACGGCCACGGCCACGGCTGTGTGCAAGGCCGTGTGGCCTGGAAATCTGCACTTGGTTAGTTTATAGTTAGGTGCTATAAGAAAAGAATAAATAAAATATAGAAGTTAATGAGGTTAGTACTCTGGTTACCTCCCGAGAAGTGCTCGTTTATAGTCTTAAGCTAGACTCTCCTCTTATTTGTATATTCATGGTGGTTTGAGGAGTTGAAAGTTCTTTCTCGTGCTGGTAGCTCCATTATCATGATAGGGTTTAAGATGAATAGTGTTTATTTTCAAAGTACCAAACATAGGGTTACTTACCTCGACTGTTCCGTACGGAAAAACATCGATTACCTTGAAAAGGACCTTACTGGTGTTAGGATCAGGAGGGGACACTTGTGGATCTGCTTTATCTAGCAATACCTGATCTCCAATTTTGAACTTTTGTGTCTCGTAGGGTGGCTTTGGTTCTGCTTCGGGTATGCCTAGTTCTTCTTTAAGATGTGTCTTCTCTCTTTTTATTTCATCGATCTGAATCCCTTCTTCCTTGTGAGTTATTTCCTTGTTGGCACGGGATCTGAATCCCTTGTTCCTTGTGAGTTATTGCCTTGTTAAGGGGTTCACACCGTTGTAAAACATTTGGACTTGTAGCCACAATGGTAATCCATGGTGTGGACAACTTCTTAACAAATCCTTGTATCTCTCCCATGTGTCGTAAAGTGTCTCTAAATCCATCTGCACAAAAGAAGAGATGTCATACCTTAACTTGGCCGTTTTGGCCAGCGGAAAATATTTGAATAAAAATTTTTTGGTCATTTGATCCCATGTAGTGATTGACCCTCGTGGAAGAGAATGCAACCACTGTTTGGCTTTATTCCTCAAAGAAAAGGGAAATAACCGAAGATGGATGGCATCATCAGAAACGCCATTTATTTTGAAGGTATCACATAATTCTAGAAAATTCACTAAGTGTGTGTTAGGATCCTCATCCTGCAAACCATCAAACTGAACAAACTGTTGTATCATCTGTATAGTGTTAGGTTTCAGTTCAAAATTATTTGCAGCAATAGTAGGCCTAACAATGCTTGACTCAGTTCTTATTAAACTAGGTTTAGCATAGTCATACATAGTTCGAGAAGCATGATTTTCGGCCATCTCTGGAGGTGGCAGATGATTTTCAGCCATCTCTTCTATGGTATTAATTTCGGCTTCTTGCCCTTCTTCTATGTAGTTTAAGCTTCGCCTTATTTCTCTACGATTTCTGTGAATGGTGCCTTCAATATCACTGTCGTAAGGTAGGGGTCTTGTCGGGTTCCTTCTAGTCACAAACTAGAGGTACCTGAAAGGAACAAAAGAAGGAAGAAAATTTAGAAAAGTATCAAGAAATTGCTAAAATACAATAAATATAATATGGCTAAAGTAATAAAAATTAAGCTTTCTTAATATTTTAGTTCCCCGGCAACGGTGCCAAAAACTTGATCGTTGTTTTATGCGATGACAAAGTCTTAAAATTTATATAAAGAATGATTGAACCTGGAAACTAACTATGACAACGATTTGAGACAAGTATACCTATCAAACAGTAGTATAGTTTAGGCAAGACCGGATTGTCAAACCCAAAGGAACCAAAAGTACGAATACTAACTTGGCCCCCAAGTATCCTAATCCGAGTAGAATTCCTACTAGGGTGTTTAAATAGGCTTTGGAATGTGTTTCTTTGCCTCCAAGTATCCTATTCTGAGTAAAACTCCTCTTGGCCACAGCAGGGACACGCCCATGGCACACGCCCGTGTGAATCGTGGCCAGGCCGTTTTCAGGTCTAATAAGGAGGCACGGCCGTGTGGTGTTGGGCCCAAGCCATGTCGATTTCGTGATATGGCCCATTTACTCCATTTTGGGCCTGTTTCTCATTCTTTTCATCATCCAGTGCTCTTCTGAGTATAAAACATGAAAACATAGGATTAAAAGCACCAAATTACACAATTCAAGGAATAAATCATCAAAAAATATGCTAAATGTGGGCTTAAAATATGTTACTATTACGGTTTATCAAGGTCTAACAATACTTGACTCAGTTCCTGTCAAATTAGATTTAGCATAATCATACATAGTTCGAGGAGCATGATGTCCGGCCATCTCTAGAGGTGGCGGATTGTTCTCAGCCATCTCTTCGATTTTTTGCTCTTCTTCTATCTAATTTAAGCTTCGCCTTATTTCTTTACGATTTCTGCGAACTATACCTTCAATATCACTGTTGTAAATTATGGGTCCTGTCGGGTTCCTTCTAGTCATAAACTAGAGGTACCTGAAAGGAAGAAAAGAAAGAGAATTAGCAAAGTTAAAAACAAAATAAGAAATAAAAATAAATTGCAAAAAATAAAAATGGCTAAAGTAATAAAAATTGAGTTTTCTTAATATTCTGGGTCCCCGACAATGGCGCCAAAAACTTGATGTGTGCTGTCAGAGTCTTAAAAATTTATATAAAGGATGATCAAGCCTAGAAACTAACTATGACAACGATTGAGGCAAGTGCACCTATCGAATTGTAGTATAGCCTAGTGGCAAGACCGGATTGTCGAACCCAAAGGAACCTGAAGTACTAATACTAACTTTCTTTCTATTATTTAGCCTAAGAAATAAGGGACTTGTTATTTAATCTAAATTAACTAACTACTAAGCTAAAGATGCTAAGACAAGGAGAACGAAATTGGGAAAATACTTGTGGGAAAAACCAATTGATTAAGACAATACCCGAGGAAGAAACCACCTAGACCTCACTTGTTATCTAACTCTGAACCAGACGATTTATTCACTTGACTTGATCCGTAGGATTCCCTAAGTTATATTAATACCTCCGTCGAGGCTACTAACATCTAACCCTAGGTTGATTAATTGAAATCTCTTTCTAATTAAAACCCTTAAAATTGCATTAACTCGATCTATGGACTCCCATATTAGGTTTCACCCTAATCCGGCAAAATCTCGTCACCCTTTATCTAGGTGTGCGATCAACTCCACTTAATTATGCTAGATCTACTCTTAGGCAAGGACTTTTGCTCTTCCACCTAAGCACATCACACTTGAATCAATATCCTAGAAATATCAAAACAAGAATTAAGAACACATAATTAATAAAAAATCAAGTATTTATCATATAGTTCAGCAAAAGATAACAAGATTCATCTTAGGTTTCATCCCCCTCAGGTATCTGAGGGTTTAGTTCATAATCATAAAAGAATACATCCCAAAAGAAAAGATAAAACAAAACATAAGAAAAAATCTAAAACCCCCTGAAGGAATTGAAGAGAGATCCTCCGTCTTGAGTATTACTCCGGCTTCTTGAGATGAATCAACTGGATTTCTTCTAGTAAATTCCACAATTCTGACCCCTCTGGCTTGGCTCATTGGCCTAGCTGGACGCCCCCTGAAGGTTGGCCTTTAGGATGTATATATAGGCTCTTTGGAATGGCTTTCTTTGCCTCTAAGTACCCTAATTTGACTGAAACTCTTCTTTCTCACTTTAGGGACACGCCCATGGCACACGCCCGTATGAATCGTGGCCAGGCCGTGTTCAAGTCTGTTTGATGAGGCAGGGCCATGTGGTCTTGGGCCCAGGCTATGTTGATTTTGTAATATGGCTCATTTACTCTGTTTTGGGCCTGTTTCTCGTTCTTTTCATCCTTCGGTGCTCTTCTGAGTATAAAACATGAAAACAAAGGATGAAGAGCACCAAATTACACAATTTAAGGCTTAAATCATCCAAAAGCATGCTAAATGTGGGCTTAAAAGATGTTACTATTACGGTTTATAAAGTTCCTTGATGTGTTTCCTGAAGAATTACCAGGATTACCTCTGATACTAGAAGTTGAGTTTGGCATTAAGTTAGTATCAGGGACGACCCCTATCTCAATAGCTCCGTATAGAATGGCTCCGACAGAATTGAAAGAATTGAACTCTCAGTTGCAAGAATTGACAGACAGAGGTTTCGTATGACCAAGCTTTTCTCCTTGGGGCACTCCCGTTCTGTTTGTGAAAAAGAAAGATGGCACGATGAGAATGTGCATTGATTACCGTCAGTTCAACAAAGTGACTATTTAGAACAAATATTCTCTGCCCAAAATCAATGATTTGTTCGATCAGTTGAAAGGAGCTACTGTGTTTTCAAAGATAAATCTAAGATTGGGATACTATCAATTGCGAGTAAAAGATTCAGACATTCCGAAAACTTCTTTCAAAATTAGGTACAGTCATTATGAATTTTTAGTTATGCCTTTCGGACTAACAAATGCTCCTGCTATCTTTATGGACTTGATGAACAGAATTTTCAAACCGTATTTAGATTGATTTGTTGTTGTATTCATCGACGACATTTTGATTTATTCACATGATGAAATTGAGCATGCCGAACATTTGAAAGTTATGCTACAAACTCCGCATGATAAGCAATTGTATGTAAAGTTTAGTAAATGTGAGTTTTGATTGTGCGAAGTTGGCTTTTTAGGGCATATTGTGACAACATCCAGTAATACCTCATAATCCTAGTCCGGTGATGGATACGGGTAGGGGTGTTACATATTGATTTACTCTCGTGATGAATCTGAGCATGCTGAGCATCAGAGAATCGTACTACAAACTTTGAGAGATAAACAGTTATTTGCAAAGTTTAGCAAATGTGAGTTTTGGCTATGAGAAGTTGGATTTCTGGGACATATTGTTTCAGCTGATGGTATCCAGGTTGATCCAAGTAAGATATCTGCAATTATAGATTGGAAGCCTCCGAGAAATGTTTCTGAGGTCCACAATTTTCTAAGACTAGCGGGATAATATAGACGGTTTGTAAAAAGCTCTTTGATGATTGCAACTTCGATGACAAGATTGCTTCAAAAAGATGTTAAGTTCAAGTGGTCAGATAAATGCCAGAAAAGTTTTGAGCAGTTAAAAGCTCCTTAATCGGGTAAAGAATTCATAATTTCAGTGATGCGTTGTTAAATCGCCTGGTTGTGTGGATGCAGGAAAGAAAAGGTGTAGCTTATGCCTCAAGACAATGGAAACCACATGAAAAGAACTATCCAACGCATGGTCTTGAGTTAGCTGCGATAGTGTTCACATTAAAATTCTGGCATCATCATTTATTTGGTGAGAAGTGTCATATTTATACTGATCATAAAAGTTTGAAATATCTGATGACTCAGAAAGAGTTAAATTTACGACAGCGGAGATGGTTAGAATTGCTAAAAAACTATGAACTAGTGGTGACTATCATCCGGGGAAAGCGAACGTAGTTGCTAATGATTTAAGCCGAAAGTCCTTGTCTACTTTACGTGCTTTAAATATACATTTGGCTTTTTCTGACGATGGTTTGTTAGTAGCCGAGTTGAAAGCGGGACCGTTGTTTATACAACAAATTTATAAGGCTCAAAAGCTTGATAATGAACTACAAGCAAAAAGGGTTTAGTGTGAGTCAAATTATGATTCAGAGTTTCAAATTGATTTCGATGATTGTTTGATATTCAGAGATCGAATATATGTTCTGAGAAATTCATAGTTGATTCAGATGATTTTGAATGAAGCACATAGTAATTGTTTATCAGTACACCTGGGAAGCATGAAAATGTATAATGGTTTTAAACAGTTTTATTGGTGGCATGGCATGAAAAGGGATATCTCAGAATTTGTTTCGAAATGTTTTATTTGCCAGCAAGTTAAAGCTGAGCATCAAGTGTCATCAGGTTTATTACAGCCTATCATGATTCCTAAGTGGAAATGGGATAGAGTAACCAAGGATTTTGTTTCGGGTTTACCCTTAACTCCGAGAAAGAAAGATGCAATCTGGGTTGTTGTTGACAGATTAATGAAATCTGTACATTTCATTTTGGTGCGTACAGATTACTCACTTGATAAATTAGCTGAGCTGTATATCTCAGAGATTGTTCAATTACATGGAGTGCCACTATCTATTGTTTTGGATAGAGATCCGAGATTCACTTCACGAATTTGGAAGAAACTGGAAGACGCACTGGGTACAAAGCTACATTTCAGTACTACGTTTCACCCGCAAATGGATGGTCAACTCGAACGAGTTATTCATATATTTGAAGATATGTTAAGATGTTGCATTCTTGAGTTTGAAAGTAGCTGGGAGAAATACCTACCATTGATTGAATTTGCTTCCAATAATAGCTTTCAATCAAGTATAAAGATGGCACCATACAAAGCTCTATACAGTCGTAAATGTCAAACACCGTTGCATTGGAGTGAGCTCAGTGAAAATAAGATTCACGGGGTTGATCTGATCAGAGAGACTGAAGAAAAAGTGAAAGTAATTCGTGATAGTCTGAAAGCAGTGTTAGATCGAATAAGTCATACACAGACTTGAAACGAAAAGATATTGAGTTTCAGATCAGGGATAGAGTGTTTCTGAAAGTGTCGCCATGGAAAAAGATATTGCGATTTATTCGAAAAGGGAAATTGAATCCGCGATTCATCGAACCGTATGAGGTTATTGATAAACCGTAATTATAACATATTTTAATCCCACATTTAGTATGCTTTTGGATGATTTATCCCCTGTTTCATATAAAAAGGTGCTTTTAATCCCTTCTTTTCATGTATTATACCCAGGAAAGTACCCGAGGGTAAAAAGAATGAGAAACGGGCCCAAAACAAAATAAATGGGCCATATCACAAAATCGACACGATCTAGACCAAAACTCACATGGTCATGCCTCACTAATCATCTAGAACACTGCCTAACCCCGAGTTACACGGTCGTGCCTCATTAAAGAAGTCTGAGCACGGCCTGACCACGATTCGATTCACACACAGCGTGCCATGGCCGTGTCCTCACATCCTTTGGAAAGAGCAATTTCACTCGGATTTGGATACTTAGGGAGAAAGAAATGTATTTCAAAAGCTTATATAAACCCCCTAAGTACTAGCTGAAAGGGGGGCGGCTAGTTAGGCCAAAAAGCCAAGCCGGAAAGGTCAGAGTTGTGGGAATCACTCGAAGATAGCCAGTTGATCCATCTCAAGAAGCTGGAATTCTACTCAAGACGGCGATCTCTCCTTCAATTCCTTCAGGGAGTTTTAGGGATTTATTATGTTTTGTTTTATATTTTCTCTTGAGATGTTTTCTTTATTTATTATGAACTAAACCCTTCAGATACCTGAAGGGGATGAAACCTATCATGGATCTTGTTATTATTTCCTGAATTATATGAGTTGGACCAGTGACATATCGACTATCTTTACCGTCTGAATTAGAGAAAATACATAATGTGTTCCATGTGTCGATGTTTCGACGATACCGATCCGACCCTTCACATGTCATTTCCTCGACCGATGTTGAAATTTAGTCTGATATGTCATATGCTGAAGAACCAATTTGAATTTTAGCTCACGAGATCAAATAATTAAGAAATAAGAAAATCGCATTAGTGAAAGTATTGTGGCATCGGCACGGGGTTGAAAAAGCTAAGTGGGAAACCGAGGATATTATGAGAAATCAATACCCAAACCTATTCACTTGTAAGATTTTCGGGAACGAAAATCCCTAAGGGGGGAGAGTTGTAATAGCCCGATTTTAGCTAAATCAGAACGGTGGTTTTAGAATCACAAATTCAAGGTGAAAAAATTATTTTAATATTATTTTTGGTGTTTATAGCATGTGATTATATATGTATGAAAGTTTCATGATTTAATTTTATCGATTGGATGTCTAATTTGATAAAAGGACTAAATTGCGTAAAATGCAAAAGTTGCATTCTAATTGTTTAAGTGCTTATTTGCTATGAATAATTAAACGTGAATAGCCATCCATTATGTGTTTTTAAATGATATTAAATAAGGTCATTTTGGTAATTAGCTAAATAAATCATAATTTAACAAAACCAAAGCTAAAATTATGTTCATCTTTTCCATTTTTAACTGAAAATAAAGAAGAAAAGAGAGCTTTAAAGCATTCTAGGTTTCGGCACCTTTAATCCTTGATTAAGGTATGATTTTTTATCTGTTTTTGATGATTTCTATGTTTTTGTGATCGTTGCTTTGAGTACTAG
This sequence comes from Gossypium bickii, assembly GCA_025503065.1. Classification (NCBI taxonomy): domain Eukaryota; kingdom Viridiplantae; phylum Streptophyta; class Magnoliopsida; order Malvales; family Malvaceae; genus Gossypium; species Gossypium bickii. The sequence continues at coordinate 112,669,483 of CP106711.1, read as the reverse complement.
CTAGCACGTTCCCTAATTTTTTATTTTATTGGTGATTTTGTAAAATTCCATTGATGAATCCATGAGTTTTGTGATAGTCGATGATGAAAAATGATATATTTTCATGTTTCATCAAGTGATTTTTGAAGAAAATATAAGTTAGAGATTAAATTGTGAATTTTGTAAATTGGGTGGTTGAAATGTGAAATAAATGATAAATATAGGCTGTTAAGGACCCATGTGAAATTCGGTCGGTTTAAATTGGGGTGAAATTTGTGTATTTGTCAAATGGAGATTAAATTGTAAAAATGTGGAACTTTAGGGGCTAAAATGTAAAAATTCCCAAATATGTGTTTGTGGAATGAATTGAATGATTTGATGAATAAATGAGTTAATTTGAAATGTATATAGATCAAGAACGAAAGAAATCGGATTTAGATCGGGGACAATCAAAGGTTATTGAATAGTCAATTCAGTCCGTTTATCTCCAATACAAGGTAAGTTCATATGCAATAAATGTCATTAAATTGAATTACATATGTTTAATTATCGTTGAACTGCTATGAATATTGAATGATCAAATACGATCAAGAATTGACAAGGTTACAATATCCGAAAGTCCCGTACGAACCTTAAGAATAGTATAGGATACGAATGTCATGACATTAGGATTATCAAGATGTGATTATGTGTAAGACCATGTTTGGGACATTGGCATCATTATGTGATTATGTGAAAGACCATGTCTGGGACATTGGCATCGTTATTTGATTTCGTGTAAGACCCTATCTGGGACAGTGGCATCAATATGTGATAACTTGTAAGACCATATCCGGGATATGGCATTGTATGAGCTATATGTGATTTCTGAGTATATTTAATGATTCTGAATGGTTCAACTGGCAAACTCAAGTCAAGAAAGAATGTGTGAATGAGTTAAGTGGCTCAGGTACGTACAAGATTCATGTAAGTATTGAAAAAGGAAGTATTTGATGAATTCACTTATGATATTGAATATGTATACATTGGGAAAGGTTTGTGAGCTTATATGTGTTTATTCATAGTTTACCTATTGGTGGAAATAATGTTGATTCATGTGTTAATTTTATTTGTATATGGCTTACTAAGCTTTTAAAGCTTACTTTGTGTGTTCCTTTCCTGTTTTATAGATAATTAAAGCTAGCTCGGACTCGGGGATCATCAGGAATATCATCACACTATCGATCAACTTGTTAGTACTTTTGATGTTATGTATATATGGTATATGGCATGTATAGGCTAGTGTTAAGATGATATGTTTTGAGTTGTGATTTTAGCCATAAGGGTTGGCTTGAAAATGATGTACATGTTGGTGTGTATTTGGCCATCTAAGTTGGCTTAATTTATGAATTTGGTAAGTGATATGTGATGTATATATATGGCCTTGTGTTTTGGCATGTTTTGGTATGATATAGAGATGATGAATTGGTATATTTTGTGGCATGAATTAGTTGATAAAATGATGAGAAAAATGCATAGGGAAAACAGGTGAAATTGTTGATAATGACATATTGTTTTGGTATGTCTATGGTTATGATTTGAGTAGTGAAATGGTTGAAAATGTAATGGCATGATTTGTATATGAATTGGTATGTTTTGGTTGCCTATAAATGTATGTTGTATGTTATGATTTGATAGGTAATGCCTCGTAACCCTATTTCGGCAACGGATACGGGTTAGAGGTGTTACAGCATGTGTGCAATTGTTTCATTCAATGATTGAATATGCTTTGATCTAGTTAATCAAAATGACATGACTTAGCATGATATGTGATTGTGGTATTATATGTTTTATTTATAAGTTAAGACTCACCTTGTTGATATGTGGTTTGCCATGTCTAACCAACTATGTCAAGCTTAATAACTTATTGTATTTGATATTAAGATAAGGTAAGTTATGTGTAATGCATATGAACTTACTAAGCTTCGTATATGCTTACCCTATTTGTTTTCCCTTTTCCTTGCAGATCGTTACCTTGTAGAATGCGTCAATCCGAATCAACTCAGAGCTCACACTATCCTTTTGCTGAATCGATAGATATTTAATTGTTTTAAACCTTAGGGTGGTGGCATATATATAAGTGTTTTGATGTATATATGTTTTAGATGTGGTTTTGATATATGGCTTGAAATGCATGATTTGACAATGGTTGATATCTAGTTGAAATGACATATTGTGGTCGACATATTTGAAAAATGTATACGACTTGAAATGGCCTGAATCAAGATAGTTTGGTATAGGTAAATGCTTGGTAGTTGGATACTTTAAATGATATGTATGTCATGGCAATGGAATGATATGACTAGGTGATAAAAATTGTAAGAAGTTAAATGTGGTTATTTGGAGTTAATTGATATGCACTTGAAGTGTTTTGATTTAGGTAAAGTTAGTAATTTGTGTGAAAATTGATGAATTTATTTGGAAAGCATGAAATAGGTACCAAATGGTTCATTTTTATCAAAAACAAAGTCCACATCCCAATGAAAATCTTCCTCGTCGCAACGTCACAGATAGTGAGTCACGTCGCGGCATCAAGTGCCCTAAGGTCACGCTGTGACAAACTGTTATATGACATCACAGCGTGGAGCAGATTATGTCACGACGTTGAACCTGAAACTTGGAAACTTTGCAATTTGGTCCTATTTCATGCTCGGGTCAACAAAAAGGGCTTTCATAAGCTCGATTAAGACTCAATTTTGTTTTTTAATCATAAATGAATTTGTTTTGCATTTAATTATTTATGCATGTGAATATTTTACTATAATTTGATTGTTGTAACACCCCAAACCCGTATCCGTCACCAGATTAGGGATAAGGGGCATTACTGGACTAACAAAGACTTTTACGAACATATCATAGTAAAAACTCGTCAAATCCAACCAATGTGTCCATTAGATAGGTCAACGTGACCTTAAACATGCTTTAGAATAGGGTCGGGACTAAACCAAACATATACGGAAATTCTCAGAAATTTAAAACTTTTTAAAGTTACAGAGGTCACATGCCCGTGTGGGCAGGCCGCGTGCCTCCCACAGCCTTCAGACACGCCCATGTGTCTAAGCCGTGTCAAAATAGGGAATACATACTGACTTGTCCACACGGTCGTGAACACGCCCGTGTGCCCCACCTGTGGTCACTACTTACTTCACCACACGGCCAGTCACACGCCCGTGTGTCTAGCCCGTGGTCGATCCTGACTTGTTTTGAACTTCAACCACGAGGGACACGGTCGAGCCACATGCCCGCGTGCTCAACCGTGTGGGCAAATATAGGCCATTTTCAAGGCCAATTTGCCACCCACACTTGGGTCATCCCTATAAGCATAAAAAATCATATTTCTCAATACAATTGGCAACCAAAAACACACCAAATGGTTATCATATTATCCCATTCAATCTCATTTCTAAACATGCCAATTTACACAATCAATTCACATGTACATCCAAGCATAATTCATCCTCAACTTTACTATATCATTATAGCATCAAACCATCTACAAGCTTATCATTCATAAGGCTATTTCATTGCCATCAAGCTACACCAAAACATGCATCATATTCCATATTCACTCATGCATATTACCAACATTTATCTAGCCAAATCACATGGCTATTTACTTCTCAAAAATCTACTAGCCTATACATGCCATATTTAGTTATATACACATTCAAAGGTACCAAAGTTGAGTTTGATAGTGTGGTGATGATCCTTGACAATTCCCGAGCCTTTCGTAGCTTTGACGACCTATAAAACAGAGTAAACACACACAAAGTAAGCTTTCCAAAAGCTTAGTAAGCCATATACAAATAAACTTAACATGTATTCAATTATAAGTATGGCAATTCAAGTTCATGAGTATATCATCATTCCATGCACATAAACTTCTCTTGGTTCAATTGAGTAGCCATTGTTTAACAACACATCTTTATCTCAAGCATCTCTTTTGCTCAACTATCAAACATACACATGTAACATTTTGTTTATATCTTCAATGTACATGTTAACTTACCTCTTATGCTTATTTAAAGCATATACTTCAGACATACCTGAAACGGATGGATTTCACATATAATCATTCATTTCTCGGACTTGCCCGTTGAACCGTTTGGAACTAAATATGATACTCAGAGTGCTCAGAATAGTCGTACAATGCCAACGTCCTAGACGTGGTCTTACATGTAACCAAATATCGATGCCACTGTCCCAGACAGGGTCTTACACGAATCAATACGATGCCAATGTCCCAGGCATGGTCCTACACGTAAGTCTCATATCGATGCCAACGTTCTAGACATGGTTTTACATGAAATCTCGTATCAATGCCAATGTCCCAGACGTGGTCTTACATGATATCACGTAACGGACACCTAAGTCATGACATATATTATTCTATCTATCCTTAAGTTCAGACGGGACTTATCGGACTTTGACAACTTGTCGACTTATTCGAAAATCTCAGATTTCACATACATTCCAGCTCAATGGATATTCATAGCAATTCAACTTTCATTTATACACAAATAGATCAATGCAAATACATTTATTTGTATATCGACTTACCTCGAGTTTGGTTTAACTGAAACGGATACGACTACTCGATTACTTTCGATTTCCCGCGATCTAAGTCTGTTTTCTTCAGTTCTTGATCTATACATATTCAAATTTAACCCATTTATTCAACAACTCATTCAATTCAATCCAAGAACACACATTTAGGGTAATTTACAAATTTTAGTCACTATTTCACAAAATCACAAAATACACAAAATCACTAAATACCCATGCTTAGCCGAGTATTCATGTAGCTCATACAAGTCCATACATTTCATTTATTTCACAATTTAGTCCCTCAAATAATCATTTTCTCAATTACAACCAAATTACTCAAAATCAAAAAAATTCCAAAGACAAAATATGCTAATCAAACACATATATTCCATATTTCATCATCAAATGTTCCAAAGCTCAAAATCATCATCAATTCTCAAAATTAAGACATGAGTTTTGAAGTAGACGAAGCAATGATTATGAAAACGTAGAAATTATCAAAAATCGAAGCCAAAAGATACCTTAATCAAAGCTTGTAAGGGTCGAATGTGTGAAGCTTTTAAACCCTTATTTTCTTTTGATTTTTGGCAAGAAGATGATGATCTTGGCTAATTTCATACTTTTGATTTCATTAAAAATCATGTTATTATTCCATTTACAAAATTAACCTTAATACAAAACATATATAACATATAAAAACAAGGTCATTAATGATCTTCGCCGCTCACTTACTAAAATAGAGGCTAAATTGCCACATCAATTTAACCATTAATCAAATAGAATGTCATTTTTACCTTTTATGCAATTTAATCCTTTTCTCAAATTAAGCACACAGACGGACAAATTAACTTACGGAACTTTAACACATATTTAATCACATCTCAAAGGTGCAGAAAATAATATTAAAATATTTTACTGACTCGGATTTGTGGTCCCGAAACTCTTTGCTCGACTAGGATCTAACCCGGTGTCACACAATTCGCGCTTGCAGGATTTTCGTCCTCGAAAATCTTACCGTTAAATAGATTCGAATATTGTTGTCTCATTAAATCTTTAGGCTCCCACGTAGCCTCTTCCACTCCGTGTCGATGCCACAACACTTTCACTAGCGAAATTTTCTTGTTTCTCAACTCTTTCACTTGACGAGCTAAAATATAGATCGGTTCTTCTTCATAAGTCATATCAGGTCAGATTTCAATCTCAGATGAGGAAATCACATGTGATGGATCTGATCGGTATCTACAGAGCATTGACATATGAAATACATTATGTATCTTTTCAAGCTCGGAGGGCAACAACAATCTGTACGCAACAGGCCCAACTCGTTCAATAATTTCATACGGCCCGATGAACCTCGGACTCAATTTGCCTTTACGTCCAATCGAAATACTTTTTTTCCATAGAGACACTTTTAAGAATACTTTGTCATCGATCCCAAATTCAATGTCTTTTCTTTTCAAATCTGCATAGGATTTCTGACGATCAGATACTGCTTTTAAACTATCTCGGATCACAGTCACTTTTTGTTCTGTATCTTTTATCAAATTGACCCCGTGTATCTTATTTTCACTAAGCTCAGTCCAATAGAGAAGTGTTCAACATTTACGTCCGTACAAAGCTTCAAAAGGTTCCATTTTAATGTTCGACTAAAAACTATTGTTATACGCAAATTCAACCAAATGCAGGTACTGTTCCCACGTACCATGAAATTCAAGGGTGCAACATCTCAACATATCCTCAAGAATCTGAATAATTCGTTCGGACTGACCATCCGTTTGTGGATGAAATGTTATACTAAAATGCAATTTAGTACCTAAAGCTTTTTGCAATTTCTTCTAAAATCACAATGTAAACCTCAGATCTCTATCAGACACAATAGACAACGGTACCCCATGCAATCTTACAATATCAGAAATGTAAAGCTCAACTAACTTATCAAGTGAGTAATCAGATCGTACCATAATAAAATAGGCAGATTTCGTCAGTCGATCAACTACTACCCAAATAACGTCTTTCTTTCTCAGAGTTAGAGGCAATCCAAAAACAAAATCCATCGTCACTCTATCCCATTTCCACTCGGGAATTAGAATCAGTTGTAACAAACCAGATGGAACCTGATGTTCACCTTTAACTTGCTGATAGACTAAACATTTCTAACCAAAGTCAGAAATGTCTCATTTCATACCAGACCACCAATAGTGTTGTTTCAAATCATGATACATCTTTGTACTTCCCGAATGAACAGATAAGTAACTATTATATACTTCATTCAATATCAATTGAATCAACTCTGGATTCCTCAGAACACAAATTCGATCTCGGAACCTCAAAAATTCATCAACATCCACACGAAATTCAGAATCAGAATTCAAATCGCACTGAGCTCGTTTCGCTAACAATTCATTATCAACTTTCTGAGCATCACATATTTGTTTTAAAAACAATGGTTTCGCTTTCAATTCAGCTAACAGTGAACCATCATCTGACAGATCTAAATAAGCATTCATAACATGTAATGCAAACAGTGATTTTCGACTCAATGGATCGGCAACGACATTTGCTTTACCCTGATGATAATCTATCACAAGCTTATAGTCTTTCAACAGCTCTAACCATCTTCTCTGTTGCAGATTCAAGTCTTTCTAAGTCATCAAATATTTCAAAATTTTATGATCTTAAAACACGTGACATTTCTCACCGAAGAGATAGTGACGCCAAATCTTTAATGCGAACACAATTGCAGCTAGCTCAAGATCGTGAGTCAGATAATTCTTTTCATGAGGTTTCAGTTTTCTCAAGGCATAAGCTATAACTTTGCCTTCCTGCATAAAAACACAACCCAGACCACTTAATGAAGCATCACTATAAATCACAAACTCTTTGCCCAATTCTGGCTGTACCAACACTAGAGCTTCAGTCAAAAGGGCTTTCAACTGATTGAAGCTTTTCTGACATTTATCAGACCATTCATACCTCACATCTTTCTGAAGAAATCTAGTCAACAAAGTAGCTATCGTCGAAAAGCCTTTTACGAACCTTCGATAGTAACCAGCAAGTCCCCAAAAACTGCGAACTTCAAACACATTCCTCGGAGGCTTCCATTCCAAAATAGCAGAAATTTTGCCTGGATCGACTCATTTTCTGGAGGCCGATACAATATGTCCCAGAAAACTGACTTCACATAATTAGAATTCACATTTACTGAATTTCATAAACAATTGCTTTTCTCGCAGAGTTTGCAACACAATCCTCAGATGTTCAACATGTTCAATTTTATCCCGTGAATAAATCAAAATGTCGTCAATGAAAACAACAACAAATCGGTCTAGGTACAGTCTGAAAATTCTATTCATCAGAACCATAAAATAGCAGGAGCATTTGTTAACCCGAAAAGCATGACCAAAAACTTATAATGCCCTACCTCATTCTAAAAGCATTTTTCGGAATGTCTGAATCTTTTACTCGCAACTGGTAGTATCCCGATCTCAGATCTATCTTTGAAAACACAGTGGCTCCTTTTAGCTGATCAAACAAATCGTCAATTCTGGGCAACGGATATTTGTTCTTTATGGTCACTTTGTTCAACTGACGATAATCAATACACATTCTCATCGTGCCATCTTTCTTTTTCACAAACAGAACGGGAGCACCCCAAGGTGAGGAACTCAGTCTTGGAAACCTTATGTCAGTCAATTCTTGCAACTATGACTTTAATTCTTTCAATTCCATTGGTTCCATTCTATACGGAGCTATCGAATTAGGTGTCGTACCAGGCAACCGATCTATACCAAATTTAACTTTGCGTATTAGAGGCAATCCCGGTAATTCTTTAGGGAATACATCAGAAAACTCACAAACAATTGGCACTAAGTCAACTTTCTTTTCAGACACTTTTGAATCAATTACATAAGCAAAATAAGCTTCGCAACCCTTTTTCACATAACTATGAGCTTTCAACATAGATATCACAACAGGCAATTTATTCAATTCACTAGACTCAATCCAAACTATTTCATCATTCTGACCTTTCAAATCAATGATCTTTCTTTTGCAATTCACAACCGCATCATGCAATGTCAACCAATTCATACCCAAAATTATATCAAATTTGTCAAAAGGTAGCAGCATCAAATCAACAGGAAAATAGATATCTCGAAACATTAACGGACAATTCTTGCATACTTTGTCAACCAGGACACTTTTACCTAAGGGGTTCGATACTCTAATAACAAATTCAGTAGACACTACTGGCAAAGTCTTATTGGATACTAAATTCATGCATGCATATGAGTGAGTAGAACCAGGGTCTATCAATGCAATCACAGAAGTATCATAAAGAGTAACTGTACTCGTTATAACATTTGGAGATGAAGTTTCTTCTCGAGCTCGGATGGCATACGCTCTAGCAGGGGCTCTAACTTTAGATCTTGCTACAGTATCTCTTGTAGATCTTTGACTACAGCTGACATTTCTTGCGTCCTGGGAAGGTCTACCCCTCGCTGGGACATTATCAGATCTCGGATTCTAGGCAGTCTCTTGCTCAACAGACTCTGGGCAATCACGAATAAAATGATCTAATGATCCATATCTGAAGCAAGCTCGATCATTTAATCTAAAAATTCCTGGATGTCTTTTACCATAATGCTTACACTCGGGTCACTCGGATATGAGATTTCCAACACTTGCCACTGAAGTTGTTTGAGCTTTTAAGTTTGACTGTGATCTAGCTCGATCTCTATTCGGTTGTCCCACATTAACCCTGGAACGGCTATGTTCATCTCTGAATTTCTTTGATGCAGTTTGAAATGATTTGCTCGGAAATCTCTTTCTCGCATATCTGATTTCAGACTCAGCTTTTCTTTTATCTTTCCCAAGTGCCTCAACTTTGCACTCTCGGTCAACAAGCACAATGAACTCTTTTATCTCCAGAATACCAACTAGAAAATGAATATTTTCATTGAGGCCATCTTCAAACCTTTTACACATTATCGTTTTTGCTGATACAAATTCCCAAGCATACTGACTTAGTCTCACAAACTCTCGTTTAGTATTCAGTACAGACAAGCAGTTCCGTTTCAATTCTATGAATTCTTTCCGTTTCTGATCAATGAATCTTTGACTAATGTATTTCTTCTAGAACTCAACCTGAAAGAAATCCCATGTGACCCGCTCTTTCGAAACAATAGAAATCAAAGTTTTCCACCACTGATAAGCTGCGTCTCGTAACAAAGATACAACACATTTAATACTTTCTTCCGGAGTCAAAGACATCTCATCAAATACTCGGATAGTGTTTTCTAACCAAAACTCTGCTTTTTCAGCATCATCATCACTGGTAGCCCTGAACTCTTCAACCCCATACTTACGGATTTTGTTGACTGAAAGCTTGTTCAACATATTCAAATTAATAACAGGAGGCACAACTGAAGTCTGAGGGGGATTAGACGGGGGCAGAGGTTGTGAAACAGTCGGATTATTTCTCACAAATTGAGTGAACCACTCACTCATCATCTGGAAGAAAGCTTGTTTAGCTTCTCCCTCTTAACTGCTCGTAGCCAGTCTTGAATCAGATGTTGCTGTCCCTTGAGCAGGAGCAGGCGCATTGCTTTTTATGTCGTCAACTACGGCTCTTTCGGGATCCATTACATACAATAAACACATTTTACATGTTAGGATTCATCACACTATCACGGTTCAGATATATGGCATGTATAGCTAGACTCTTACATGCTACGTTAGTCCGAGAATCAACTAAACCATAGCTCTGATACTAATCAAATGTAACACCCCAAACCCATATCTGTCATCGAATTAGGGTTAAGGGGTAGTACCGGACGAACAAAGACTTTTACGGACATATCATAGTAAAACTCGTCAAATCCAACCAATGTGTCCCTTAGATAGGTCAACGTGACATTAAACATGCTTTAGAATAAGGCTGGGACTAAACCAAACACATACTAAAATTCTCATAAATTTAAAACTTTTCAAAGTTACAAAGGTCACACGCCCGTGTGGGTAGGCCGTATGCCTCCCACAGCCTTCAGACACGCCCGTGTGTCTAAGCCGTGTCAAAATAGGGCATACATACTGACTTGTCCACACTGTCGTGAACACAACCGTGTGCCTCACCCGTGGTCGCTACTGACTTCACCACACAACCAGTCACACATCCGTGTGTCTAGCCCGTGGTCGATCCTAACTTGTTTTAAATTTCAACCAAGAGGGACATGGTCGAGCCACACGCCCGTGTGCTCAATTGTGTGGGAAAATATAGGCCATTTTCAAGGCCAATTTGCCACCCACACTTGGGTCATGTAACAGTCTATTTTAGACCCTAGTCGGAACAGTGGTTTCGGGACCACAAATCCGAGTTGGAATAATATTTTAATATTATTTTCTGTGCCTTTGATATGTGATTTAGCCTGTGATAAAGTTCCGTAAGATAATTTGTCCGTCTGTATGCTTAATTTCATAAAAGGATTAAATTACATTGAAGGCAAAATTTGCATGCTTTATGAAAAGACATCTATTTGATGTGGCTTTTAAATGAGGAGGCCTTGAGAGGCAATTATGCTAATATTTACTTAATGGATGTTTAAAAGACATTAGTGACCTTATGTATATATGATATTAAATGTTTGTTAAAAGGGTTAATTTGGTAAATGTATATTAATATGTTTGTCATAAAATAAACAAATGAAAAGATGAATGTGGTCATCTTATTTGCGTGCCGAAATTGAAGAAAGAAAAAGAAGAAAATTTGCTAGGGCATTCAGCCATATATAAGCAAAATTAAGATCAAAAACCGAATAAAATGGGTTTAGATCGCAGGAAAGAATAGGTAGTCGAATAACCGAGTCTGATCGAATATTCGAATTTGAGATCGTCAAAGCTACTGAAGGTTCGGGACCGTCGAGGATTATCATCACACTACTTAACTCATTTTGGTATGATCCTATTGTGGGTGTCATTTTGGCCTTGCAAATGGCCTATTTTGCCTACACGATTGTGGCACACAGGTGTGCCTAGTGACCATGGGATTAAGTTAGTAGCTAGCCCAAGTATGCACGGCCATAGTACACAGATGTGTCTGGTAGCCGTGTGAATAAGTCAGTATCTTGCCTAAGAGTACACGGCCATGGAACACGGGCATGCTTGGTGGCTGTGTGGAGAAGTCAGAATACATGCTCTGATTTGGCACGGCCAGGACACATGGTGTGTCTAGTTCTCGTGGGAGGCACATGGCCTGCCCACACGGGCGTGTGGCCTCTATAACTTAGAAAAGTTTTACATTTCCAAGAATTTTAGTATGTGTTCAGTTTAGTCCCGACCCTATTCTAAAGTATGATTAAGGTCTCGTTGACCTATACAAGGGACACTTTCATTGTGATTGATGAATGATTGTATGAAATGTCTATAAAAGTTTCCGATCTGTCCAGTAACGCCTTTAATCCTTTTCCGGCGATGGACACGGGTTAGGGGTGTTACAGGTCATCCCTACAAGCATAAACAAGCATATTTCTCAATATAATTGGCAACCAAAAACACATCAAATGGTCATCATATTATCCCATTCAATCTTATTTCTAAACATGCCAATTTGCACAATCAATTCACATGTACATCCAAGCATAATTCATCCTCAACTTCACTATATCATTATAGCATCAAACCATCTACAAGCTTATCATTCATAAGGCTATTTCATTGCCATCAAGCCATACCAAAACATACATCATATTCCATATTCACTCATGCATATTACCAACATTTATCTAGCCAAACCACATGGCTATTTACTTCTCAAACATATATCAAATAACTAGCCTATACATGCCATATTTAGTTATATACACATTCAAAGAGGCCAAAGTTGAGTTTGATAGTGTGGTGATGATCCTTGACAATTCCCGAGCCTTTCGTAGCTTTAACGACCTATAAAACAGAGTAAACAAAGACACAGAGTAAGCTTTCCAAAAGCTTAGTAAGCCATATACAAATAAACTTAACATATATTCAATTATAAGCATGGCAATTCAAGTTCATGAGTATATCATCATTCCATACACATAAACTTCTCTTGGTTCAATTGAGTAGCCATTGTTTAACAACACATATTTATCTCAAGCATCTCTTTTGCTCAACTATCAAACATACACATATAACATTTTGTTCATATCTTTAATGTACATGTTAACTTACCTCTTATGCTTATTTAAAGCATATACTTCAGACATACTTGAAACGGATGGATTTCACATATAACCATTCATTTCTCGGACTCGCCCGTTCAACCATTCGGAACTAAATAGGATACTCAAAGTGCTAGGAATAGTCATACAATGCCAATGTCCCGGACGTGGTCTTACATGTAACCAAATATCGATGCCACTGTCCCAGACAGAGTCTTACACGAATCAATACGATGCCAATGTCCCATACATAGTCATACACGTAAGTCTCATATCGATGCCAACATCCCAAACATGGTCTTACACGAAATCTCGTATCAATGCCAACTTCCCAGACATGGTCTTACATGATATCACATAACAGACACCTAAGTCATGACATATATTATTCTATCTATCCCTAGGTCCAGACGGGACTTATCGGACTTTGACAACTTGTCGACTTATTCGAAAATCTCGAATTTCACATACATTCCACCTCAATGGATATTCATAGCAATTCAACTTTCATTTATACACAAATAGATCAATGCAAATACATTTATTTGTTTATCGACTTACCTCGGTTTCGGTTTAACGGAAACGGATACGACTACTCGATTACTTTCAATTTCCGTGATCTAAGTCCGTTTTCTTCGGTTCTTGATCTATACATATTCAAATTTAACCCATTTATTCAACAACTCATTCAATCCAATCCAAGAACACATATTTAGGGCAATTTACAAATTAGCCCTCATATTTTCACATTTGGACATTTTATTCCATATTTTACAAAATCACAAAATACACACAATCACTAAATACCCATGCTTAGCCAAATATTCATGTAGCTCATACAAGTCCATACGTTTCATTTATTTCACAATTTAGTCCCTCAAATAATCATTTTCTCAATTAGAAACAAATTACTCAAACTCAACAAAATTCCAAAGACAAAATATGCTAATCAAACACATATATTTCATATTTCATCATCAAATGTTTCAAAGCTCATATGTTCATCAAAGACACATTTCAAAATCATCATCAATTCTCAAAATTAAGATATGGGTTTTGAAGTAGACGAAGCAACGATTACGAAAACGTAGAAATTATCAAATATCGAAGCCAAAACATACCTTAATCAAAGCTTGTAAGTGCTGAATGTGTGAAAGCTTTTAAACCCTTACTTTCTTTTGATTTTCGGCAAGAAGATGATGATCTTAGCTAATTTCATACTTTTGATTTCATTAAAAATCATGTTATTATTCCACTTACAAAATTAACCTTAACACAAAACATATATAACATATAAATACAAGGTTATTAATGACCTTTGTCGCCCACTTACTAAAATAGTGGCTAAATTGCCACATAAATCCTCCACGTTTAAAAGCCACATCAATTTAACCATTAATCAAATAGAATGTCATTTTTACCTTTTATGCAATTTAATCCTTTTCTCAAATTAAGCACACAAACGGACAAATTAACTTACGGAACTTTAACACATACTTAATCACATATCAAAGGCGCAGAAAATAATATTAAAATATTTTACTGACACGGATTTTTGGTCCCAAAACCACTATTCTGACTAGGGTCTAAATCGAACTGTCACAATTGTAGTTTCTTCGACAACAAATGTAGCATGCTGTAGTTCAGACCCGGCGATTGGGTCGGGTGAGAGTTGTTACATTTAGTGGTATCATAGCTACAGTTTAGTCATTTCTATGACTGAAACATAACGCGTATTGAGTTTAGAAATACATGCCACAATAACTTGTGATAGTGTAATACCTTCTGATCCAAATTGACTTTGATTTCTTATATAGATAAACCGTGTCGACTAAATCAAATCAAGCCATGTAACACCCAGTTTTGGTGAGTCTCGAGTTGGCAAGTAAATCGAAATAATCCGTGTGGCAGGATGCTATTCGCCCAATCGATGCTTTTGGTGGATAACTTGAGTGCATAGTTAATGATAGAGTATAAGGTAAGGATTGTTATCGAAATGTGCAGATATGTATAGAAGAAGGGATTGGTAGGTGTATCAAGTATTCTTGGGTAATGAGGGTATTGCCAAAGGTATGGTACGCCAAGTTGGTCTAGTTACTATGCAAGCTATATTATAACGAGATGGTCAGGATTGAATGAAGGGATAACTCAAGGATACATAAAGGTTTTGGATCCTTGTATGGGTTTTATATATTTATTGATGTGAGCTTTATAAGAAAAGGGGGAGTTATATTTTTCCTTCTATTTGAAAACACCATTACTAACTTGCTTTGAAGCTAATAGAGGATCTTTCTTGCTAAGTTGAAACTAAGGATTGGAGTTCATGTAGAAGGTTGTTTCATATCCTATATAAGTATTATGGACTTGCATGTTGACTTTTGAAATAGAAAGTCTTTTTTATGTGCATAAATAGTAATATGAGGAAATAATGTGTTGCATAGAGGTTATCCGGGTTTCAAATGATGATAAAAGTTATATGAATGAGTTTTAACAGTGTTCCTATGTCTTAAAATTAGTGATTGCTGGGTTTTCGTATTGGATGTTTGGGATCTAGAGATCAAACTGTTGTTCGTGGGTGTTAGATGAGTCCTTAAGCTGAATCTTGTATGTTGTTTATTTTAGATACTTCTATGAAAAATTATATGAACTGTGATCTAAAACTAAAAAGGGACGATATGATGAATATGTTGATATATGAACGTTAGATGAGAGTTGCATGTGCAGTGGTACGAATCTGACTAGTATAGAGTATGTGATAAATTATCTAATGTGGAAGCATAAATGTACGGGCATGTCTTGAATGTATGAGATGATATGAAATAAAGTGTTCGTTAAGTCATAAATAGAGTCAATGCATGAAAGGTCTACTAGGTGAGTTTGTGTCTGTTCCTTGCAATGTAGATCAAAAGGGGTCTATTTGGGACTTTAAACACATTTTCTAAAAGGAAAAGCCCATGGTCGTGGCCATGACACCATATCGTGTAACACCATAGTTGGGCAATGGCATCATATGGAAAGACCATACTGTGTAAGTCCATAGATGGTGGGATTTGCCATCATATAGAATAAGCTAAATGAAGGTTATTACCTAATGTAGTTCTTTGTGTGACCCAAGATGATGAGGGAAAACCTCATGGAATTGAATCTAGACGAATCCCTATCGTCAATACGCCAGAAAATGGAACCTTTGTGGCAATCTAGAAAATGAAAGCCTTTACTGCAATCTATGAAATGGAAGCCTTTGTGGCGATCTAAGGAAAAAAAAAACCCATGTGGCAAATGATGAAAGGAATGCCTTCGTGGCACACACAAAAGAATGGCCCTTGTGGAAACCATCTGAAGGAAACGCCTCTGTGGCAGACCCTGAAAAAAAAAGAAATAGTATTCCTGACGAATTTTGAAGAGATAATATGTGTGACGAACATTGAAGGGATAGTATGAAAGGCGAACTCTGAAAGAATGATAGGTATAACGAACTCTAAAGGAAAAGCTCTTATGGCGTATCATGTTACACTTTCAATAAGATAATCTAATGAGTTTTCTTTATGGTGAGCTCCACATGAGCTATTGGAGTGGATCCTACATACTATTAAGATAAGAATAGAAAAACTGGACTGGGCTAGAGCATGTGGTGAATATGGGTTAATTAGACTTGAAGAATAAATCTAGGTAATGGCTATGTCTAACAAATTGAAGAAGGTTATAAGTCTATAATTATTAGAAGAAAAAAGGTATTCTCTAGAACGAATCAATTCGTATAATTAAAGAATGTATCCTCTATCTATGTACGAAATTATTCATAGATTTTGAAGAAATGATGGCTTAGATCATATATGTAAGAATAACAATATTTTGTCTGTATGGGACTCTTCACTGGGTATGGCTAAGGAATCACGAAAGTGCAGAGTGATATTAAATTAAAGATGAGGAAAGTAAGGCATGATTTCAAAGTTAATGTAACACCCCTAACCCGTAACTGTCGGGGGATTAGGGTTAAGAGGCATTACCAATCATTTTCGAACATTTCATATCATTTCACAACCAAACATGTCAATTCACATTCATATAGTCCCTTATATAGGTCAACGAGATCTTCAACATGCTTTAAAATAGGGCCAGGACTAAACCGAACATACACGAAAATTTCTGAAATTCAAACATTTTTCTAAGTTACAGAGGTCACACGCCAGTGTGGGTAGGCTGTCTGCCTCACACGGCCTCAGACACGCCCGTGCATCCAAGCCATGGCAAAACAGGGCATACATACTGACTTGTTCACACGGCCAGAGACACGCCTGTGTGCCTCACCCGTGGTCAACACTTTCTTGCACCACACGGCCAGCGACACGCCCGTGTGTCCAGCCCGTGGTCGAGTCTGACTTGAATCAAATTACAAACTCGAAAGACATGGTCGAGCCACACGCCCGTGTGCTCAACCGTGTGGGCAATTATAGGCCATTTTTCAAGGCCAAATTACCATCCACACTTTGCAATCACTTATAAGCATCAATCCAATACCATTTCATGCCTCAAAAGCAATCAAAACATACCAATACAAGTACCAATTAATCATCAGCTACATCATTTATTTCCATACTCAATTTCTACTCAATAAATCCATCCAAAACACCAATTTTCACAACTCAAATCATATAAGCTAAGCATCATTTAGTCATGCCACAAATTCACACTTAAAACACCATTCTCATCAACTAATTCAAGCATGAAATATACCAATTCCAATATCACTATTACCATACCACAATCATCATTTCCACTGCTTCAAGTATAAACCAACAACATTCAACTTCCAAGCCATATCACATGGAAAGGTTTATACAACTCAAAACATGCTACATTAACTAGCCTATACATGCCATATTCAAATATACACATCTTTCATAAGTACCAAAATAGTTAGCCGATGGTGTGATTGAGTCGCTGATGATCCCCGAATCCGAGCTAGCTTTGTTGACACTGTAAAACAGAGAAACACATCACACAGTAAGCTTTAAAGCTTAGTAAGTTCGTAACATAATACAGTTAACTCATTGAATCAAACCAATCTACAATTTAAACCATCACATAGATAATTTAACAAAATACACAAGCTCAACTATATCCAATACTCACATAGCCATCCATTCATCTACTTTCAAATTTACCAACCACATAGATTGCATACATACCTTTTCCAACACCTAGTTTACAACCAATTTTGTAATTCAATGCTCGATACCATATTCCGGTCAATCTTCTTTATCTCTTCGATTCAATCGCACACTCAGTGCCCAATTCATAGCCGAAGCTTAAATAACATCGCACACTTAGTGCCTCCATATAAAACCGAACTCAATTCGGTATCGCACACACAATGCCAGTCAGTAAAGCCGAAGCTTCCATTATTTCGCACACGCAGTGCTATTCAACTCTGTCTCGATTTCAATTACGCACACTTAGTGCCACATTTCTCAATCTCATATATAACATTCCTAATTCAATAACTATAAATTCATTCATTTCACATCACATAGATATAAATTTAACAACTTGTACTATATCCGAACTTACCTTGGATGTCGAAATACAGAAACTAGCCGATTAATCGAGTACTTTGTCTTTGCCTCGATCTCTATCCAAATTTCTCCTTTCTTGGTCTATACATATTCAAATTTAACTTATTCAATCACCAGTTCATTCACTTTAGTCCACACACACATTTAAGGCATTTTACAAAATAGCCCTCACATTTTCACATTTCGACACTTTAGTCCCTATTTCATAGAATCACAAAATACACATAATTTCATTTCACCCATGCCTAGCTGAATTCTCCTTATGCTCATACAAGCCCATATATTTCATTTATTTCACATTTTAGTCCCTCAAAATATTATTTTTACAATTTAGTCCAAATTACTCAATTTCACCAAAAATTCAAAGACAAAACATGTTAATCTTTCACATATCTTTCATATTTCATCATCAACTATCACAAAGCTCAAACATTCATCAATGGCATATCTCAAAATCACCATCAAATTCTAAAATTAAAGCATGGGTTTGAAAGAACACGAAATAACGATTACAAAAACGTAGAAATTATCAAAAATTGAGTTCAAAACATACCTTGATTTTGAGCAACTATGGTTGAATGCCTCAAAGCCCCATTTCTTTCTTTTTCTTTCAAGTTTTGGCACCAAGATGATGATAATATGATCTTTAATTTTTTTTAGTTTTAATTTTAATACATTAATACACATTTTACTATTTTACCCTTTGTTAAAACATTTTTATTTCATTCATTTAATGGCCATTTATGTCCATCTCCACTACCAAAAGTCTAATTACCTCATAAGGATTTCCCATTTAATAAGCCATGCCAAATAGACACTTTAACAATCAGCGCATAGCTTTTACATTTTATGCGATTAAGTCCTTTTTGCTAATTAAGCACAGAATCGATAAAATTTTCACACAGAACTTTCACACATGCTTAATCACATATTATAAACACCAACAATAATATTAAAATATTTTTCTGACCTCGAATTTGTGGTCCTGAAACCACTATTTCGACTAGGGTCTAAATCGGGCTATTACAACTCTCCCACCTTAGGGATTTTCGTCCCCGAAAATCTTACCAGTGAATAGGTTTGGATATTGCTCTCTCATAACATCTTCAGGCTCCCACGTATCCTCTTCAACTTCGTGTTTGTGCCATAACACTTTCACTAAGGAAATTCTCTTATTTCTCAACTCTTTGATTTCACGTGCCAGAATTCGAATCGGTTCTTCACTATATGACAAGTCTAACCGAATCTCAACCTCAGGAGGAGCAATCACATGTGATGGATTAGATCTGTATCGTCGAAGCATCGATACGTGAAATACATTATGAATCTTTTCTAACACAGGTGGCAACAACAATCTATAAGCAACTGGTCCTATTCGTTCAATAATCTCATACGACCCGATGAACCTCGGACTCAACTTGCCTTTTTGGCCAAATTGAAGTATTTTTTTCCACGGAGACACTTTCAAAAACACTTTATCACTGACCTCAAATTCAATATCTTTTCGTTTTAAGTCTGCATAGGAATTCTAACGATCTGACGCTGCTTTTAAACTGTCACGAATCACTTTCACTTTCTGCTCAGTCTCTTTTATCAAATCAACCCCGTGAAGCTTATTCTCACTCAGCTCAGTCCAATACAATGGAGTTTGACATTTTCGGTGCCATTTTAATGCTAGATTGAAAATTATTGTTGTATGCAAATTCAATTAACGGAAAATACTTTTCCCACGTATTTTTGAACTCAAGAATGCAGCATCTCAACATATCCTCAAGAATTTAAATGATACGCTCGGATTGTCAATTCGTTTGCAAATGAAATGCGGTACTAAAATGCAGCTTTGTACCTAAAGCCTCTTGCAATTTCTTCCAAAACCGCGAGGTAAATCTCGGATCCCTGTCAGACACAATAAATAGTGGCACCCCATGTAATCTCACAATCTCAGAAATATACAATTTAGCTAACTTATCAAGTGAATAATCCGTTCTCATCGGAATAAAATAAGCTGATTTCGTCAATCTGTCAACTATCACCCAGATTGCATCTTTCTTTCTTGGAGATAGAGGTAGTCCCGACACAAAGTCTATCGTGATTCTCTTCCATTTCCACTCAGGAATCATAATCTGTTGTAACAAACAAGATGGAACCTGATATTTAGCTTTAACTTGCTAACAAACTAAACACTTCGACACAAAATTAGAGATATCTCTTTTCATACCATGCCACCAATAAAACTGTTTCAGATCATTATATATTTTTGTACTTCCTGAACGAACAGCCAAACGACTATTGTGAGATTCGTTCAAGATCAACTGAATTAACTCTGAATTCCTCGGAATACAAATTCGGTCTCTGAATCTCAAACAATTATCACTATCAACTTTAAATTCTGAATTAGAATTCAAATCACATTGAGCTCGTTTTGCTATCATCTCATCATCATTTTTCTGGGCATCACAAATCTGACGTATAAACATCGGCCTCACTTTCAACTCAGTAAAAACTGAACCATCATCACATAGATTTATCTGAGTAATCATAGCTTGCAAAGCACATAAAGACTTTCGACTCAAAGCATCAGCAACAACATTAGCTTTTCCAAGATGATAATCAATTACTAACTCATAGTCTTTTAGTAATTCTAACCATCTCCGCTGTCTCAAATTTAATTCTTTCTGAGTCATCAGATATTTCAAACTCTTATGATCAGTAAAAACATGACATTTCTCACCAAACAAGTAGTGATGCCAAATCTTCAATGCGAACACAATTGCAGCTAGCTCAAGATCGTGCGTCAGATAGTTCTTTTTATATGGCTTTAACTGTTTTGAAGCATAAGTGATAACTTTGCCTTCTTGCATCAACACACAGCCCAAACCATTCAATGATGCATCACTATAAACTATGAACTCTTTACCTGATTCAGGTTGAACTAACACAGGTGCCTCTGTCAACAATGTTTTCAATTGTTTAAAACTTTTCTGGCACTTTTCTGACCACTCAAATTTAACATCTTTCTGTAGCAACTTCATCAATGGATTCACAATCATCGAGAACCTTTTCACAAACCGTCTATAATATCCCACTAAGCCCAAAAAACTACAGACTTCAGACACATTTCTCAAAGGTTTTCATTCTAAAATAGCTGATATCTTACTCGGATCAACTCGTATTTCCGCAGCTGATACAATATGCCTCAGAAAACCAACCTCACGCAGCCAAAATTCCCATTTACTAAACTTTGCACACAATTACTTCTCACGTAGAGTCTGTAACATAATTCTCAAATGCTCGGTATGTTGCGTCTCATCATATGAGTAAATCATAATATCATCAATGAACACCACAACAAAATGATCCAAATACGGTCGGAATATCCGGTTCATCAAATCCATAAATACTGTAGGTGCATTGTTAGTCCAAAAGACATAACTAAGAATTCATAATGTCCATACCTTGTTCTGAAAGCAGTCTTCAGTACATCTGATTCTTTGACTCTCAACTGATAATAGCCCGATCTCAAAACTATTTTTGAAAACACTGTAGCTCCTCTCAACTGATCAAACAAATCATGAATACGTGGCAAGAGATACTTATTCTTTATCGTTACTTTGTTCAACTGTCGGTAATCAATACACATCCTCATAACGCCATTTTTCTTTTTCACGAACAACACAGGAGCACCCCAGGGCGAGAAACTCAGTCGTGCAAATCCTCTATCAGTCAACTCTTGCAATTGTGACTTCAACTCTTTCAATTCTATTGATGCCATTCTATACGGAGCTATTGAGATAGGAGTCATTCTCGGTACTAATTCAATACCAAATTTAACTTCCCGCATCAGAGGTAATCCTGGCAGTTCTTCAGAAAACACATAAGGGAATTCACAAACCACAGGTACAGATTCAACTTTCTTTTCTGTCACTTTTGTATCTATCACATACAAGAAATAAACTTTATAACCCTTTTTTACATAGTTCAGAGCTTTCATCGAAGATATAACAGCTGGCAACCCATTCAAATCACTGGATTCAATTTGAACTATCTCACCATTCTGACTTCTCAAATCAATACTCTTTCATTTACAATTCACAATAGTATTGTGCAAAGTGAACCAATCCATACCCAGAATAATATCAAATTCATCAAAAGATAGCAGCATCAAATTAGCTGAAAAGCAAATATCCCGAAACATCAACGGACAGTTCTTGCACACTTTATCAACCAAGACACACTTGCCTAAGGGGTTCGATACTCTAATCACGAATTCAGTAGACTCAACAGGTAGAGTCTTACTTGATACTAGATTGACACACACATAGGAATGAGTAGAACCTGGATCTATTAATGCAATCACATCAGTATCAAATAGTACCAGTAATGACGTCTGGAGATGATGCTTCTTCTCGTACGCGTATAGCATAGGCTCGGGCAGGTGCCCTCGCCTCAGATCTCATAGCTATATCTGTAATCCCTCTCTGATTTCGACTCATATTTCCAGTAGTTCTGGGTGGTCTACCCCTAGCTGTTGTATTACTCGGTCTCGCACTCTAAACATTATCTTTTTCAACTAACTCTGGGCAATCTTGAATGAAATGATCTCGTAATCCACATTTGTAGCAAGTTCTATTATTATACTTGCCCCAGCATTCACCAACGTGTAATCTTCCACACTATCTACACTCAGGCTTGTTGCTTTTGACACTTCCAACACTTGATTCAGTTAGAATTTGAGCTATTGGACAAACACCTTGTCTCACACAGTCTCTATTCGAATGTCCAAACGAAACATTTGAACGATAACTTGCATTTCTAAATCTCTTTTTATGCTTCTAAATCTCTTCGTTAATGGTTGATACGACTTACTCATCGACCTCTTTCTTTCATCTCTAGCCTCAGAATCTGCTTTCTGCTTTTCTT
Source organism: Gossypium bickii (assembly GCA_025503065.1). Lineage (NCBI taxonomy): Eukaryota > Viridiplantae > Streptophyta > Magnoliopsida > Malvales > Malvaceae > Gossypium > Gossypium bickii. The sequence goes on along the minus strand of CP106711.1, from coordinate 112,646,226 downwards.
TGCAAGCTCTTTCAACTAACACAACAAATTCATTTATGTCAAGTATTCCAATCAACAATTTAATGTCTTCATTCAGCCCTTCAATGAAACGTTTACACATTGTAGCTTCGGTCGAAACACATTCCCGTGCTTATTGGCTCAGTCTCATAAACTCCCATTCATACTCTGTAACTGACATATGGCCTTGTTTCAGCTCTAGAAACTCTTTATGTTTCTAATCTATGAATCGTTGACTGGTATACTTCTTTCAAAATTCAGCGTGAAAGAAATCGTAGGTGATTCTCTCTCTCAGAACCACAGATATCAACGTTTTCCACCAATTATATGTCGTATCTCTCAACAAGGAAACAACACATTTAATGCATTCATCAGGAGTCAATGACATCTCATCAAACACTCGGATGGTATTTTCGAGCCAAAACTCAGCTCGCTCGGCATCATCATCAGTTGTGGCCCTAAACTCTTCAGCCCCATACTTTCGAATTTTATTTACAGGAGGCTTATTCAATCGGATCAGATCTACAACTTGTGGCACAACAGGTACATGTGGGGGTGGAGATTGTGGAGCAACCGGATTCGTTTGAACGAACTCCGAGGACCACTCACTCATCATTCAGAAAAAGGCTTGCTTAGCCTTTCCCTCTTAGCTGCTATCATTCGGCCTAGATGTGGCCGGCACCATCCCTTGAGCGGGAACAGGTGCGTTACTCTCTACATCATTAGGAACTGCTCGATCATGATCCATTTGCTATATAAAAACACATTTTGAACCGTCAGGATTCATCACACTATCGCAATTATATATATGCCATATATAGCTAGACTCACACGCGCTACGTTAGTCCTAGAATCGACTAAACCGTAGCTCTGATACCAATAAAATATAACACCCCTAACTCGTAACCATCACCGAATTAGGATTAAGAGGCATTACCAATCATTTTCAAACATTTCATATCATTTCACAACCAAACATGTCAATTCACATTCATATAGTCCTTTATATAGGTCAACGAGACCTTTAACATGCTTTAAAATAGGGTCGGGACTAAACCGAACTCACACAAAAATTTCTAAAATTCAAACATTTTTCTAAGTTACAGAGTTCACACGCCCGTGTGGGTAGGCGTGTGCCTCACACGGCCTCAGACACGCCCCTGCGTCTAAGCCGTGGCAAAACAGCACATACATACTGACTTATTCACACAGCCTGAGACACGCTCATGCGCCTCACCGACACTTTCTTGCACCACACAGCAAGTCACACACCCGTGTGTCCAGCCCGTGGTTGAGTCTAACTTGAATCAAATTACAAACTCGAAAGACACGGTCGAGCCATACGCCCGTGTGCTTAATCGTATGGGCAATTATAGGCCATTTTTCATGGCCAAATTACCATCACACCTTGCAATCACTTATAAGCATCAATCCAATACAATTTCATGCCTCAAATGCAATCAAAACATACCAATACAAGTACCAACTAATCATCAAGTACATCATTTATTTCCATACTCAATTTCTACTCAATAAATCCATCCAAAACACCAATTTTCACAACTCAAATCATATAAGCTAAGAATCATTTAGTCATGCCAAAAATTCACATTTAAAACACCATTCTCATCAACTAATTCAAGCATCAAATATACCAATTCCAATCTCACTATATCATACCACAATCCTCATTTCCATAGCTTTAAGTAAAAACCAACAACATTCAACTTCCAAGCCATATCACATGGCAAGGTTTATACAACTCAAAACATGCTACATTAACTAGCCTATACATGCCATATTCAAATATACACATCTTTCAAAAGTACCAAAATAGTTAGCCGATAGTGTGATTGAGTCTCTGACAATCCCCGAATCTGAGCTAGCTTTGCTGACACTGTAAAACGAAGAAACACATCATACAATAAGCTTTTAAAGCTTAGTAAGTTTGTAATATAATACAGTTAACTCATTGAATCAAACCAATCTACAATTTCAACCATCATATAGATAATTTAACAAAATACACAAGCTCAACTATATCCAACACTACATAGCCATCCATTCATCTACTTTCAAATTTACCAACCACATAGGTTGCATACATACATTTGCCAACACCTAGTTTACAACCAATTTTGCTATTCAATGCTCGATACCACATTCCTATCAATCTTCTTTATCTCTTCGATTTAATCGCACACTTAGTGCCCAACTCATAGACAAAGCTTAAATAGCATCGCACACTTAGTGCCTCAATATAAAATCAAACTCAATTTGGTATCACACACACAGTGCCAGTTAGTAAATGTGAAGCTTCCATTACATCGCACACACAGTGCTATTCAACTCTGTCTCGATTTCAATTACGCACACTTAGTGCCAATATAACATTTCTAATTCAATAATTTTACATTCATTCATTTCACATCACATGGATATAAATTTAACAACTTGTACTATATCCGAACTTACCTCGGACGTCAAAATATCGAAACTAGCCGATTAATCGAGTACTTTGTCTTTGCCTCGATCTCGATCCGAATTTCTCCTTTCTTAGTCTATACATATTCAAATTTAACTTATTCAATCTCCAATTCATTCAATTTAGTCCACACACACATATTTAAGGTATTTTACAAAATAGCCCTCATATTTTCACATTTCGACACTTTAGTCCCTATTTCATAGAATCACAAAATACAATAATTTCATTTCCAATGCCTAGCTGAATTCTCCTTATGCTCATACAAGCCCATATATTTCATTTATTTCACATTTTAGTCCCTCAAAATATTATTTTCACTTCCAAATTACTCAATTTCACCAATAATTCAAACAAAACATGTTAATCTTTCACATATCTTTCATATTTCATCATCAACTATCACAAAGCTAAAACATTCATCAATGGCATATCTCAAAATCACCATCAAATTCTAAAATTAAAGCATGGGTTTGAAAGAACACGAAGCAACGATTATAAAAACGTAGAAATTATCAAAAATTGAGCTCAAAACATATCTTGATTTTGAGAAACTATGGTCGAATGCCTCAAAGCCCCATTTCTTTATTTTTCTTTCAAGTTTCGGCGCCAAGATGATAATAAAATGGTCTTTAATTTCTTTTATTTTTAATTATAATACATTAATACATATTTTACTATGTTGCCCTTTGTTAAAACATTTTTATTTCATTCATTTAATGGTCATTTATGTCCATGTCCACTACCAAAGGGCTAATTACCATGTAATATCCCGGGTTAGGGGTTATTTTGTTATTGCATTCGTTTGCATGTGTTTGGGTTGCATTGTGATGTTTTTGATTATTTTGGGGCTTAGTTAGGAGCTTGGGGTAAGCCTGAGTGGTTGAGAAAATTTTAATTTCAAGTGTTATGTGAGGGGAGCTGAAGGAGCTGGGGTTTATAAATTAATTTTGGTGAATGTTAACACAAGAGATGAGCTGGTGGAGTGGCAAAGCATGCGCCACTTGGAGCTTGTGTGTGACGTCAATTGCATGGGGAGGAGGTCCTGTGTTCAAGCTGCAAAGACCTCACATTTTGCTTCTATTTTAACGGCATGGAGGGGAGAAGTTGTTGGCAGTTCAAACTCTGCCATGGACCAAGTCAAATTGTGTAAATGGTGGGTGGAGAGCAAATTGTGGAGGTTGAATAGTTCAAACTAGTTTGAATGGGTGGTTGTGAGTGATTGGAGGTAGTGGCCGAATATTGGGGTGTGTGTGGAGTGAGTGGCCGGTTTTGGTAAGTGGGAGAGGGGTGTGCCAAAAATTCAATTGGCATTTTTGGTGATTTTCGGTCACTCTTTGTCAAAACAAAATTCTCTCATTTTCTTTTGAAACCAAAAGTTCAAGAACATATCACTAAAAATTTGCTTGTTTCCTCCTAATTTTCTTTGGTAGCCGAATATTCCTTCCCATTTCTTCTCCTTTCTTTTCAATTGTGTAAACCGAAACCACTACCCTCTCTTCTCACACTTTTTCTTTGCTTGAAAACCTTGAGTAAGCTGAAATTAGCATTCTCTCCCTCATATATTTTCTTTCTTTCTTAAAAACATTGTAGCCGAAACTCCATTCTCCAAACACCTTCTCCATTTCTTTTCTTCTCAAAACCGAAAGCACCTACCCCTGTGCATTTTCTCTCTTCTTCTCGTAACCTTGGCGATTCTCTTCTTCTTCTTGAACATATATTTCTTTTGCTTCACTTTTAAAATACTAGCCGAATCCCTCCCTTGTGTTGCCGAAATTTCCTTCTAGCATTTGTTCTCATTTTGGCCGAATATCAACCCCTCCCTTTTCATCTTTCTCTTGCGTTTCCTTTCTTGGGTAAGTGCTTGGCCGAATGGCCATTTCTTTCTTCTCTCATTCTTGTTGATTTTGGATTGGTTAAGAGCCGATTATGGCAACTGTTGATGGGTGTTGAACTGTTGTGGTGGAACCGATTTCATTATAGGGCATTCAAGATTTTGGAAGCAAACAAGAGGAGCCGTCATCTTCTGTTAATTGATTGGTAAGTGTGGTAAGGGTTGGTTCTCTTAGTCCATTCGTTAGTTTTCGTTAAGATAAGGCTTCAGAGGACTAACTGTTTGCTTGTTAGGGGTTGGCCGATTGTCAGAGGAACCACTATTTGGTTTGGGATTTGGTAGGAAACCAAATCAAGTGTAAGGTGAGGGTTCAAACATTAACCTATTCGGTTTAATAGTTATGGCCAAATGGTCTAGGTTACTAACCCCATGTTTGGCCGATTATAGGAGCAAGGTAATCAAGGGGCTTAGATCAGTTCGTTGGGTTTAAGGCTTTCGTTTAACAGGTGTGTAAACTAACACACTCTTGCTTAGTAATATGTTAATAACCTTTGATTGTTAATAAGCCGATACATATGGGTGATTGATATGATACCACAGTGGGGGTATGAGCACGGATACGGTAAGTCCGTTTCATTACGAGCTATGTTGTTGATATATATTGATATCATGATTATGATATATGTGCTATGAGATGCGATGATTAGACATGTTAGTATGATTGCATGAGTTGCATGATTTTGCATCGATATGAGATGTTATTGGGTGATATGAGGAGAGGGGAATATGATATCCGTGTCTTTGGGACACCGAGGTTTGGCACCTCCAGTGGTTTGGTACCACAGATTGATTTATTGTGACTTTGGGTCACCGAGGTTTGGCACCTCGGCGTCTTGTCCCGTGGCTTAGCACCACGATGGGTTGGCCCCACGGTCGATATTACGATCGACGCCAGTGATTTGGTATCACGCGATGGGTTGGCCCCATCATTGGATTCGTGACTTCGGTCACCGGTGATTTGGTATCACACTCGTGTCTTTGGACACCGCAGGTTTGGCCCTCATAGCGCCTCGTCCCGTGGGCTTGCACTACCACGATGGGGTTGGCCCCACAGATGATTATACGGGATTGACGCCAGTGATTTGGTATCACACGATGGGTTGGCCCCATAATTGGATTATTTATGACTTTGGGTCACCAGTGGTTTGGCACCACACTTATGGATATCGTGACTTTGGGTCACTAGTGGTTTGGCACCACCAGTGGTTTGGTACCACACGGGGTAGATAAGGAGTATGGTTGGTTAGGATCGGATGCATTATTTGTATTGCTCTGTTATGGTGTGTGTTAGCATGTTGCATTAACCGGAGGAAGGATTTATGCACTGAGTCCTGTGGCTCACCTTCTCCCTTATCATTTCAGGTGACACATAGCTAGCGGATGTGGAGCCGGGTGGACTCGAGACGTGCCAGGAATAAATTGGAGTTGCACTGTTTTAAACTTGGTATTTTATTTCGTTTATTTCTCAGTTGGTTTATTTTGGGTTGTAAAAGCCTTTTAAAATTATGCTTTGGATATTTATACGCTTGGATGTTATTTTGAAGATGTCTTAACAAATTACTGTTTTAATAATCCGATAAAACTTGGAATTAAAGGGGTTTTCAAAACTACAACGCGATACGTTTTAAACGCTACCATCGGGTAGAGCACGGAAATTTTAAAATGAATGAAACTCAAATGTTTTCCAAACTCAAGATTTTTGCACCCTAAGGTCATAATGTTCTAAGCAACTAAATGAAATTACTTGGATTTTTAATCGGTATGAAATCGTTTTACTTATGGATACACCTAAGTTTTCTAAAGTTCCAGGTTTTAAAATGCACCATCAGTTTTGAACAATCATTCTCAAGATTTTAACTACAACAAGGAGTTTTCTCAAATGAATTTTAATTGGTAACCTATTTTAAGTGACTCGCTTTTCCCTGTGACATTCCGGATTCGGTCGTGGTGTGATTGACCGGGTTGGGGTGTTACAATTGTGGTATCAGAGCTAAGTTCAAAGGCTCGGCTGTGGGCCCGAGGCCCAAAATGTTTTTAGAAAGTGTTTTTAAAAGTTTTTGTTTGAAAACACATGGTTTGAAAGGCATGGCACCGAGACACCGGCACCAATCCGCCCAGGTAAGTACCCCTTACTATTGCTTGTGATTTTGATATGAGTATGATATGATTGAATGACTAGCAATAGTGGATTACTTTAGAGATCAAATCGATAAGACTCTAGAGACTTGCGAAAACAAAATTTCCTTAATAAGCAATATTCATAAGACTTTGCTTTAAAAGGCAGTGGAATAAATACTGATGCATAAAACTCCTAAAACAGATAAGTTGAGACTTTAGTCATGAGCACTCGGGGTGGTCATGGTCATAATACACGTGGACATGGTCGGGGTAGGATGACAGTTTCTGAACCCGTAGGATCTGGTCAAGGGTCAGAAAATGAGATACCGGCATCACCACCGGTTGGAGGTGGTGAGTTTCGAGATCGGCCCAGGGATGACGCAGTTGTGTCTCGAGCGCGATCTGCGAGTTCTAGAAAGGGTAGCTGGAATAGGTGGAGGCGGAGGAGCTCGAAAATCTGTACCGGAGCGACTCCGAGCAAACGGGGCTGAGGTTTTCGGGTGTTTACGTGTTTGCTCAAAGACGGCCGTGAGTATTAGTGGGAGGCGACGGAGCGGATCATGGATGATTTAGACTCATTCATCGCGAGGAGAAGTCAAGAGGATAGTATCGCTTCTTCGGGATGAGTCATACCGGTGGTGGCTCACGATTCGGGACATTGTTGCGCAGAGAGAGATCTCACTTGGGACTATTTTAGGCCGCTTATCGAGAAAAAAGTACATTGGGGCTAGTTATGTCGACGCCTTGCAATGTAAAAGCATTCTGAGGCTAGTTCGGGGAGTAAGTCCGTGTCCGAGTGCGCAGCGCAGTTCTTGAAGTCGAGTCGGTATGCTAGGGCATTGTGGCTCACCGAACACGAGAGGTGTGTTCGATTCGAGGATGGTCCGAGAGATGAATTAAGATCGCTGATTGCTCCACAAAGCAGAACGTGAGTTTGCCGTCCTGGTTGAGAAGGCTAAGGTAGCCGAGGGTGTTAAGGAATCTGTGAGGCAAAACATGGATAGGAACAAGCATAAGAGGAGTTTTGGATCTTCTGGGTCGTCAGGTAACCTTCAGAAAAGGGCTAGACAGAGTGGTTTGAATCGGCCGTAGGCTCGTTGTCTTTAATCGTGGACCATCTCATCAGTAACCGTTGTGGGAAATCTCATTGGGGAGGATGCTGGACCGGTGGAAAAGGATGTTTTGAGTGTGGCTCACTGGATCACGTGTGAGGGACTGTCCGCGTAAGTTGGCTAGGATTCAGTCTGAGAGTCAGGGTCGTGCTCAGTTCAGGAATAATGGACCGCCACCGCAGAGAGGTCGTGGTAATGGCAGAGGAGGTAATGGTTTTGGTAGAGGCCGCGGAGCACCGGGCAGAGGTGCGGGAAGTTCTGAGGCACGACAGCCGGGTTTGGTGTATGCAGCGAGGCGCCGAGAGGAGGGCGACGCACTGGACGTCATAACCGGTACATTTTTGATCTTTGGTTCTCCATATACTGCCTTGATTGATTTGGGTTCAACGCATTCTTACGTTGCTAGTAGCATAGTTGAGACCATAGATTTAGACTCTGAAACTACTTCTAGGCAGATGACAGTACTTAGTCCTCTAGGTCACTCAGTAATTGTAGATAAGCGGTATAAAGATGTACCCCTAGAACTCCAAGGGGTAGTGTTTGTGGCTGATCTGATGGAACTACCATTTGGGGAGTTCGATCTGATTCTCGGGATGGACTGGTTGGTTACGTACCAGGCAAGGGTGGATTGCGCGGCTAAGCGCATGGTTCTTAAGACGATCGAGGGATGAGAGGTGGTTATGATAGGTAATAGAAGAGATTACCCGTCCCAACGTGGTGTCCGCTCTGAAAGTTGAAAAGATGGTCAGGAAAGGCTGTGAAGCATATGTGGTTCATGTGTATGCCTTGGAGACTAAGGAGTCTGCTGTTGAGAAGGTCTGAACAGTTAAGGAATTTGTTGATGTGTTTCGCAGAGGAGCTTAGGGTTTGCTTGCCGGATCGTGAGGTGGAGTTCGGGATAGATCTGTTACGAAAAGCGCGCCAAATGTCTATTGCTCAGATAGAATGGCACCAAAGGAATTGGTGGAATTAAAGGCTCGAGATCCGAGGAGTTGTTGGATCGAGGCTTTATCGAACCAAGTGTTTCACCTTGGGAGCGCCAGACTCTTTGTCAAGAAGAAAGATGGTACGATGCGGATGTGTATAGACTACCGCTTGATTGAATAAGTCGATGATTAAAAACAAGTATCCGTTACCACGGATAGATGACTTGTTTGATCACCGGCGGGTGCATCTGTGTTCTCGAAGATCGATTTGAGGTCCGCAGGTACCATCGATCAAAGGTAAAGGAGGCGGATATCCACAAGACGACTTTTAAATTACTCGGTATGGGCACTACGAATTTACGTAATGCCGCTTCGGAGTTGACTAACGCTGCCGGCGGCATTCATGGATATGATGAATAGGGTGTTCCAGCAGCTTTTGGATCGATTCGTAGTGGTTTTTATAGGCGACATCTTGGTGTACTCAAGGGCGAGAGGAGGAGCATGATGCACACTTGCGAGTGGTAATCAGTAAATTACGAGGAGAAACGACTTTATGCTAAGTTTAGTAAGTGCGAGTTCGCTCTCGAGAAGTGACTTTCTTGGGTCATGTAGTGTCAGCTGAGGGGATTAGGGTGGATCCTCGGAAGGTTGAGGCAGTTATGGATTAGAAGCCTCCTAAGTCAGTTGCTGAGATTCGGAGTTTTTTGGGCTTGGCAGGATACTACCGAAGATTTGTAGAGGGATTTTCGTTAATTACAGCACCGATGACTAAGCTATTGAGGAAAGAGTTCCGTTCGTCTGGACTGAGAAACAGCAAGAGAGTTTCGACAAGTTAAAGAAGATTTTGACTGAAGCTCCTGTTTTAATTCAACCTGAGGCAGGTAAGGAATTCACAGTGTATTGCGATGCATCACATACAGGACTGGGTTGTGTGCTGATGAAGGAAGGAAAGGTTGTGGCGTATGCTTCTAGGCAGCTGAGGTCACATGAGGTCAATTATCTGACGCACGACTTGGAATTAGCAGCTGTAGTCTTCGCTTTGAAGATCTGGAGGCACTATCTGTACGGAGAGAGATCGATAGTCTATACAGACCATAAGAGTCTGAAGTACCTTTTGACTTAGAAGGATCTGAATCTGAGGCAACGTAGATGGATTGAGTTGCTCAAGGATTACGACTGTTCGATTGAATATCATCCGGGCAAGGCTAACGTGGTGGCAGACGCGTTGAGCCGTAAAGTTGTTTCGGACTTAAGAGCGATGTTTGCCCATTTGAGTTTGTATGACGACGGAAGTATTCTGGCAGAGTTGCAGGTTAAGCCTACTTGGGTTGAGCAGATCAAGGAGAAGCAGTTGGAAGATGAGGTTTTGAGTACGCGTAGGTCTCAGGTACAGGAAAGTGGTTTGGAAGGTTATAGTTTGTCCAGTGATGGAGTGCTGTGTTTTCAAGGGAGACCTTGTATGCCGAAGGATATTGAGCTAAGGCAGAAGATTCTTCAGGATGCACATAGCAGTCCATACGCCATGCATCCTGGAGGTAGTAAGATGTATCGGGATCTAAGAGAGCAGTTTTGGTGGCCAGGTCTGAAGCGAGAGGTGACAGAGTTTGTTGGAAGGTGTCTGACATGTCAGCAGGTCAAGGCTGAACATCAGTTACCGTCAGGGTTGCTTCAGCAAGTGAAGATTCCTCAGTGGAAGTGGGAAAAGATAACTATAGATTTCGTCAGTGGTTTACCTCTTACGCCAAGCAAGAAAGACTCAGTTTGGGTAGTGGTGGATCGTTTGACTAAGTCAGCTCACTTCATTCCGATAAGGGTTGATTACTCACTTCAGAGGTTGGCGAAGCTGTATGTGTCAGAGATAGTGAGGCTGCATGGTGTGCCAGTATCGATCATCTCGGATAGGGATCCCAGATTTACGTCAAGATTCTAGAGAGCGTTACATCAAGCTTTGGGTACACGTTTGGATTTTAGCACGGCTTTTCACCCGCAGTCTGACGGGCAGTCAGAAAGGGTTATTCAGATCTTGGAGGATATACTGAGAGGTTGTGTTCTGGACTTCAGAGGTAGTTGGGAGGAGTTTCTGCCATTAGCTGAGTTCGCCTACAACAATAGTTACCAAGCAAGCATCAAGATGGCACCATACGAGGCGTTGTATGGTAGGAAATGTCGCTCACCTACGTGTTGGACGGAGTTGGGTAAACGTCAGTTGTTGGGACCCGAGTTGGTTACAGAGACCGAAGATAAAGTTAAGTTGATTCAGGCTCGACTGAAAGAAGCTTCGGATAGGCAGAAGTCATATGCCGATCTCAAGCGAAGAGATATAGAGTTCGCTGTGGGGGATTAAGTTTTTCTGAAGGTCTCGCCATGGAAGAAAGTGTTGAGGTTCGGGAGAAAAGGCAAGTTGAGTCCGAGGTTTATTGGACCGTATAACGTACTGAGACGAGTGGGACCAGTAGCATATCAGCTTGAGTTGCCAGCAGGGTTGAGTCAGATTCACGACGTATTTTACGTTTCGATGCTTAGGCGTTATCAGTCAGATCCAACGCATGTCGTAGCGGTGGAAGAGATCGAGGTAAATCCAGATTTGACCATAGAGGAAGAACCTGTACAGATTCTAGATCGGGATGTGAAGGTCCTGCGTAGGAAGTCAGTGCTTTTGGTAAAGGTACTTTGGCGTAATCACGGCGTGGAAGAAGCTACGTGGGAACCCGAGAGGATGTGATGAGACAAAGAATACCCTCAACTCTTTTGACTGGTAATTTCGAGGCCGAAATTATTTTTTTAGGGGGGTAGAACTGTAATATCTCGGGTTAGGGGTTATTTTGTTATTGCATTCGTTTGCATGTGTTTGGGTTGCATTGTGATGTTTTTGATTGTTTTGGGGCTTAGTTAGGAGCTTGGGGTAAGCCTTGAGTGGTTGAGAAAATTTTAGTTTCAAGTGTTATGTGAGGAGTCAAGGAGTGGGGTTTATAAATTAATTTTGGTGAACGTTAACACAAGAGATGAGTTGGTGGAGTGGCAAAGCATGCGCCACTTGGAGCTTGTGTGTGACGTCAATTGCATGGGGAGGAGGTCCTATGTTCAAGCTGTAAAGACCTCACATTTTGCTTCTATTTTGATGGCATGGAGGGGAGAAGTTGTTGGCGCTTCAAACTCACGCCATGGACGAAGTCAAATTGTGCAAATGGTGGGTGGAGAGCAAATTGTGGAGGTTGACTAGTTCAAACTAGTTTGAATGGGTGGTTGTGAGTGATTGGAGGTAGTGGCCGAATATTGGGGTGTGTGTGGAGTGAGTGGCCGGTTTTGGTAAGTGGGAGAGGGGTGTGCCGAAAATTCAATTGGCATTTTTGGTGATTTTCAGTCACTCTTTGTCAAAACAAAATTCTCTCATTTTCTTTTGAAACCGAAAGTTCAAGAACATACTGCCGAAATTTGCTTGTTTCCTCCTAATTTTCTTTGGTAGCCGAATATTCCTTCCCATTTCTTCTCCTTTCTTTTCAATTGTGTAAACCGAAACCACTACCCTCTCTTCTCACACTTTTTCTTTGCTTGAAAACCTTGAGTAAGCCGAAACTAGCATTCTCTCCCTCCCATATTTTCTTTCTTTCTTAAAAACATTGTAGCCGAAACTCCATTCTCCAAACACCTTCTCCATTTCTTTTGCTTCACTTTTTAAATACTAGCCGAATCCCTCCCTTGTGTTGCCGAAATTTCCTTCTAGCATTTGTTCTCATTTTGGCCGAATATCAACCCCTCCCTTTTCATCTTTCTCTTGCGTTTCCTTTCTTGGGTAAGTGCTTGGCCGAATGGCCACTTCTTTCTTCTCTCGTTCTTGTTGATTTTGGATTGGTTAAGAGCCGATTATGGCAACTGTTGATGGGTGTTGAACTGTTGTGGTGGAACTGATTTCATTATAGGGCATCCAGGATTTTGGAAGCAAACAAGAGGACCCGTCATCTTCTGTTAATTGATTGGTAAGTGTGGTAAGGGTTGGTTCTCTTAGTCCATTCGTTAGTTTTCGTTAAGATAAGGCTTGAGAGGACTAATCGTTTGCTTGTTGGGGTTGGCCGATTGTCGGAGGAACCATCTTTGTTTGGTTCGGGATTTGGTAGGAAACCAAATCAAGTGTAAGGTGAGGGTTCAGACATTAACCTATTCGGTTTAATAGTTATGGCCGAATGGTCTAGGTTACTAACCCCATGTTTGGCCGATTATAGGAGCAAGGTAATCAAGGGGCTTAGATCAGTTCATTGGGTTTAAGGCTTTCGTTTAACAGGTGTGTAAACTAACACACTCTTGCTTAGTAATATGTTAATAACCTGATTGTTAATAAGCGATCTGATATGGGTGATTGATATGATACCACAGTGGGGTATGAGCACGGATACGGGTAAGTCCGTTTCATTACGAGCTATGTTGTTGATATATATTGATATCATGATTATGATATATGTGCTATGAGATGCAGCATTAGACATGTTAGTATGATTGCATGAGTTGCATGATTTTGCATCAGTATGAGATGTTATTGGGTGATATGAGAGGAGGGGGAATATGATATCCGTGTCTTTGGGACACGAGAGGTTTGGCACCTCCAGTGGTTTGGTACCACAGATTGATTTATTGTGACTTTAGGTCACCAGAGGTTTGGCACCTCAGCGTCTTGTCCCAGTGGCTTAGCACCACAGTGGGTTGGCCCCACGGTCGATATTACGGGATCGACGCCAGTAATTTGGTATCACGCGATGGGTTGGCCCCATCATTGGATTCGTGACTTCGATCACCAGTGATTTGGTATCACACTCGTGTCTTTGGGACACCAGAGGTTTGGCACCTCATAGCGTCTCGTCCCAGTGGCTTCGTACCACAGTGGGTTGGCCCCACAGATGATTATACGGGATTGACGCCAGTGATTTGGTATCACACGATGGGTTGGCCCCATAATTGGATTATTTGTGACTTTGGGTCACCAGTGGTTTGGCACCACACTTATGGATATCGTGACTTTTGGTCACCAGTGGTTTGGCACCACTAGTGGTTTGGTACCACACGGGGTAGATAAGGAGTATGGTTGGTTAGGATCGGGTGCATTATTTGTATTGCTCTGTTATGGCGTGTTTTAGCATGTTGCATTAACCGGAGCAAGGATTTATGCACTGAGTCCTATAGCTCACCTTCTCCCTTATCATTTCAGGTGACACATAGCTAGCGGATGTGGAGCCGGGTGGACTCGAGACGTGCCAGGAATAAATTGGAGTTGCACTGTTTTAAACTTGGTATTTTATTTCGTTTATTTCTCAGTTGGTTTATTTTGGGTTGTAAAAGCCTTTTAAAATTATGCTTTGGATATTTATACGCTTGGATGTTATTTTGAAGATGCCTTAACAAATTACTGTTTTAATAATCCGAAAAAACTTGGAATTAAAGGGGTTTTCAAAACTACAACGCGATACGTTTTAAACGCTACCATCAGGTAGAGCACGGAAATTTTAAAATGAATGAAACTCAAATGTTTTCCAAACTCAAGATTTTTGCACCCTAAGGTCATAATGTTCTAAGCAACTAAATGAAATTACTTGGATTTTTAATAGGTATGAAATCGTTTTACTTATGGATACACCTAAGTTTTCTAAAGTTCCAGGTTTTAAAATGCACCATCAGTTTTGAACAATCATTCTCAGGATGTTAACTACAACAAGGAATTTTCTCAAATGAATTTTAATTGGTAACCTATTTTAAGTGACTCGCTTTTCCCTGTGACATTCCGGATTCGGTCGTGGTGTGATTGACCGGGTTGGGGTGTTACATACCACATAAGGGTTTCCCATTTAATATGCCATGCCAAATAGTCACTTTAACAATCAGCACAGAGCTTTTACATTTTATACGATTAAGTCATTTTTTCTAATTAAGCACACAATCGATAAAATATTCACACAGAACTTTCACACATTCTCCATCACATATTATAAACACTAAAAATAAAATTAAAATATTTTTTCGACCTCAGATTTGTGGTTCCAAAACCACTATTCTGACTAGGGTCTAAACCGAGTTGTTACAGTTAAGGGTGACATCTATGATACGAAGAATGACATTCTGCGAAGGTATTCGTTAGAGACAAGTAGAGAATCAAAAAAAAAGGGATGGCTAATTGAATTACTAGATGCAAAATACAAGAATGATTCAAGTAAATGGGTGTTTATCTCACCAAGTTCTCATGAACTTACATCTGTGATTTATGTTATAGGTAAGTTGGTTTGGGTCTATGTTAGGAGGGACAATGCCAAGGCATCACTAAAGTAATGGCAGGGTAGCCTATTATTCATACAGAGCAAGTTTGTAACATAAATGTAGTCGCTAGCATTACTTAAGATTTACACTTTGAGATAATGTAATTAAGTTTTGAGGTTCACCTAGAAGTCTTTGTAATAGAAATTTCTGTATGATAATGATAATTGTCAAATGTCTATTTAATTCAAATTTTGGTTGAGAGATTATTTTAAATTAAGTTGTAATAATTTATGAAACTCAGGTATGAGTATTTAAATATAAGTTTGTATTTGTGTTGTAACATCTGAGATTGAGTCCGGTGAATCGATCGGGTTGAGGGCGTTACAAATCATGTCTGATAAAGTTGAAAGTAATATTCCTACTTCCGAATAGGGAGCTGCTCATAGTTTGTCCATTCTGCAAAGGCTATGGAATGAGGCAAGAGACGTCTTCTTCCAAATGATGAACTAGTGGTTCACTCAACATATGAGAGCTACCTCTTCATCTCTGCAACCTTAAATACATCGTCCTCCCCTAATTGTGCCTCATGTGGTATGTCATTTGATTGATAAACTTTACAAATGCGAGGTGGAAGAATTCAGAAGCAAACTATTTTGGAGGAATTCATGTGGTATGTGAGAGCTGAGTATTGGATAGAAAATGCCCTGAGATCACGACATGACAAACTATTTTGAGACGTCACAACAAAGATGACGTCACGATGTCAGACCTAAATTTTGAAACTTTGCAATTTGGTCATATTTCGTGCTCAGGTTAACAAAAAGGCTTTTGTAAGCTCGATTAAGACACATTTTTGTTTGTTTAATCATAAATGAATATGTTTGGCATTTACTTATTTATGCATATGAATATTTTACTATAATTTTGTTGGATCTGGTGCCCTAAGTTTAGCATTTTCATCTAAGTACACTTGTAATTTTTTCGAACAGATTGGTTAATAAAATTATTCATGAATTACATTAATACTTTGTATATTGTTCTTACATGGTTTTTGCATGCAAAGCAAAATGGAAGCAAATGTTGCTCACTAGTTATCTAATGTTTAACTAATACTAAGCAATACTATGTGGTTAAATCGTAATACAAAAAGACAACTTGTATTAATAAATGAACCTAAACATGTCCTTAGTGTAATTAGAAATAAGCAAAATGATTAAAAGACTAATATGTCATCTGTCAAGTCCAATTGGGGAGATGCCTTGTCTTGGGCACCGGAGCGAATGACCTCCAAAAGATAGAGACATAGATATGACTGACTAGACTAGCAGTACATTAGACAAAACCCAAGCAGAATAGATCCTAAATCTGTTTGTGGATTTATTCACTTGTGATATTCATAATGTAGGATACATAAATCCTGAGTGATTGGCATACTATGTATACGTGACTTGTACACTTTGATGTAGATAAAAGCTTGAGTTCAAATAGATAAGAAGCTGAAAGCTAGTGCATTAGGTGTACAAATTCTGTAGTATGTAGTGTCATTCACAATAGTGGAATTTATAGCCCAAAACATTGGTAAATGATATCCTCTCATTGGCATTACATGGTTGATGAAAAGTAAACGTGGCCATAGCTCATCCGTCTCTGTGATGGATGACTTGATCACTATTTGATAGTGATTGACTTTTCATAAAGGAATATGTAATGGTTACTATGAAATAAAATAGGATCATATTGGGAGAATGAATATTATCCCAAAGAGATAAAGGATATCCTATGAGGGTAACACACTTATGACAAGGTCATTGGATGAGCAGCGAGTAGTTGCTTTCGTAATGGTATGTTGATGAAGAGAGCTCAATCACAATACTATAGTGGAATGACTTCAGGACTAAATGAGTTTAAAATTAATAGGTGAAAAGCTAAAACTTAATTATAAATCATTTAAGCCTCAATACATATGTCCAATCGGTCTCTTCCCTAGCTCATTGAAACCAGAAATGAATTGTATGTTTGAATAAAAATGAACGGAATTAATAGAAAAAGAGAAATGGGAAACATTCAGGAATGATTATGGTTTTCTTCAAAATGGAGAAACGGAATCATTTGGAAATAAATGTAGGTTTCCAAAAATGAAAAGGAAACATGCAATCCTGTATAGGATTACTTAAAAAATGATGGAAGAATAAGTTTATGTTTTTAGACTATTTTGAAGCTCAAAAATGAAAACAAATCATTCGATCATAGTGAACATATTGATCTCAGACATATTGAACGGATTTTCTCAAAATTTTACTTAGAGTAAAATCGTCAAAATTTTACTCAGGTAAAATTGGGGTGAGAAAATTATTTAATATGTACATATTAAAGTTTATTATGGGAAATAGAAAAACTTAATCGAGTTGGATCATATTACAAAGTATTGGGTCAAAAGGGGAAAAGAAGTACTCGTAATTGGACTCTATGTGAGAGAGGCCCAAAACCCCTTATATAACATGAAGGGGGTAGCAACCCTAATAGAAATACAAGGGTGTCATTCACCCCTTTCCTAGTCTAAGTAGGATGTTATTTTTCTATTTAAAATAAACTTCTACAACTTTACAAGGTTCTACATTTTCTTCTTATAAATAGATTGCACTAGTAGAGCTATTAATACAACTTTTGAGAGATTGTTATTCCGCCATAAAATAGAGAGAATTTATTCTTAACTTATAAATATATTTTTCAGAATAACAATTTTACCGGTTTCTATTATAGAAGAGAGAATTTTCGTTTTCACCCCAAAAGGAAAATTTTTTCTAGTTTTATGTTTTGATTCAATTGGTTCGAGCCCACACTTAAAGAAGTTCATAGTACGAGAATAGTGGAGAAGTTCATTTAGTTGAAAGTCGGAAAACATCAAGGATTTGCTTATCCAAAAACACATGGATGAATTCAATTAAGGTTTATTGCTATAAATATAACAAATCGGGTTGGTTTTCAATTTTTTTTGTTTTTCATTATGCATGAAAATCATTTTCAAATTGGTATTTTTCTAACAAATTTTATAATAGTTACTTTGGCAATGAATGTGGCATCCTGTAGTTCAGACCCAGTGATCGGGTCCGGCGAAAGATGTTACATTGCGGGAATAGGTAGGGGGATAATGTCAAGGACCGCGGATCAAAACTTGTGATGAATGTTCATGGAGCATCCCATGAAGGTCAATTGATTAAATGGGGATCATTTGACCCACTTGAACTAGCCCAATTCATGGAACACATGAAGAAGCCCATCTACTTAAAGCTTTGGTGGCCCAGTGAAACACTCTAGTAAAACTAGAGTTACCAAGGTAATTACTGTAAATCCTAAGGGATAAGATTGTATAGAGTTCAAATCCCTTAATAATCTCATTTGGGGGAGCTCAACTACAAATAGTGGTCATCCCCATCTTTTGTAATCATTCATTGTATTCAATTCAAAGGTACTGAATATATTTGAGAGCATTTACTCAAACACTTGGTGTGCTATTATTTTCTTGTTGCTTTTCTATTCAATTCGAGTTCCTTTACCTTTTAGTTTGCTTTTGCTTTATTTCGACGCCTTTATGGAAATTCCTTTGTGAATTCTCGTTTTCAAGAGTTATGTTGATTTAGTTGGATTTGAAGCAAAGAAATCACCTAAGGCCTGAATCATCCCTCTAAGGCCTATTCAAACTTGATTTTTATTTATATTGATCCATTAATGCTTGAATAGATTATTTATTTGTTTATAAGTTGTGTTAAATCATTAGATGAATGTTTGATTGATTAGGTCACTTCATTAACTAATGTGACATTTTTTATCCGGTAGGGCTTCCAAACCATGTAAGAGGTGTTACAATTTTAACATGAAACTATGGAAAATTATAACACAATCATATATTAGAATATATAAAGATTCTTAAATAATTATATTTTGCTCTATCATGTATAAAAAGTTATTGCTCCTCATATGGATTTTTACTAACATGTCATAGACTTTCATAAGGAGCCCATGAAATCTTTAAAAATTTTATTGATTAATCTTTAATAAGTTACTCCTACATTCTTTAGCCCAAAGGCATCACTCTATAGCAATGCGATTCCATCTTTCATGACAAAAAAGGTTTTTTTTCATGGTTTTTGGGGTCCATCTATATTTGGTTGTATCTTGAAAAAGTAAACATAAAACTTAGGAACTATGACCTATTGCCCCACCTACAAATCTATTGATCGAGGATAATGGAAATATTCTTTCGGGTTTGCCTTCTTTAGATCTTTGAGAACAATAGAATAAGATACTGTACGAACACCAAGCATGATCAGGGAAACCCAGTCAGAGCAAACCCCATCCGAAGCATAACAGCCTCTAGAAAATGCCACTCAACCCGGTCGTAAGCCTTGTTCATAACCAGTTTGAGCACAAAAGAACTTACCCTCCCTAATTGCCTCCGCTTAAACGAGTGAAGCACTTTATAGGCAATAGGGATATTATCAGAGATAAAATGTCCATGAACAAAAGAACTATGAGATTCCTCAATATAGACATTCAATACCTACTTTTGGAATGAGGATAATATTCATACTATTGATCTCAAAGAGGGAGACTTCCCCCTGATGCACCCCTAAACAATAATCCGTAATGTCAAGTCTAATGATATACCAGTACTTTTGAAAAAACAAAGCAGGAAAATTGTCCAAGAACCTTTAGAAGAGGCATCCTGGTTATATTAAAAATTAGCTTATAGTGTTTTTTGTTTGCCTCTTGGCATGTGTTGGCAGTTTTATCTGTCTGAAGTTTATGTTTGTGTGATTTTCTACAGTTTGGGTTTGTTCTTGTGTTTCTGGTCTGATTATGGAAGAAGACATTGCTGGTCTTACTCTTCAGGATGATGAGGATGTAGCGTGGTTGGTTGATTCTAGCACTCTGAACCTTGTGACTAAGTTTGATTTATGTTTGGTGGGTTGCTTTTTGACTGCTAGTCTTGTCCATTTCAAGGAGATGCGAACTACCATGCCCAATTTGTGGCACTCAATTAAGGGAATTTCTATTTCTAATTTGGGTGAGAAACGATTTCACTTTTGGTTTTATGCTGAAGTGGATATTGTACAGGTTATTTAGGGCAACCCTTGGACTTTTAACAACCACTTACTTGTGGAGAAGGGGGAGGACCCCCTTCAAGTCTTGCTATGTTATGTTCATTTTTTGGGTTCAAGTTCATGACTTCCTCGTTCGGTTCTACAACAAGCAATTGGTCAGGCAATTCAAAAATTTTCTTGGCACATTTCTAGACTATGATTCTGAGGCTCTTGCTTTTGGCTCGAAGAAGTGCTTACGGTTACAGGTTTGTCTAGACGTTCGAATCCCATTGAAGCGTAAGAAGCATTGTTAGAATTAAGTGACCCGAATCCTTATTTAAATAAAATACAGTGGTAAAATAAAATAAAAGTAAAATTCATATAGAACTACACTTCTTTTATTTTATTTTAGAATAAGGTTTTTTAAGCCTTATTAAACTCCATCTATTTGATATTGGTTAGAATAAAGTGTTTCAATCTTACTACACTCCTATTAGAATATGGTTTTACAAGCTTATAAATAGACATAGTCTATTCCTTTTGTAATTATTCAAATTCGACATAGTGAATTTTCTTCTCCTCTGCCCGTGGTTTTTTTCCCGAAAGGGTTTCCACGTAAAAATTTGTGTGTTCTTTATTTTTATTTCTCTTTTCTTTGTGATAAATTATCATTACCAACATTCTATTTTTTGACAAATTGATATCAGAGCTTTTAGGTTATTCATCTCGATCACGGTAATGGCGTCTTTGAAGTATGAAATTTCACTGTTGGATCGCAACACCATATTTGCATTGTGGCAAATTAAGATGCAAGCAGTTCTTACGCAGAGAGATCTAGAGGATGCCTTGCTAGGTATAGATAAGATGCCTTCGACATTAATGGATGAAGAAAAGAAGCGTAAGGATCGAAAGGCGTTAACACAATTACATCTACATTTGTCTAATGAAATTTTACAGAATGTGATGAAGGAGAAGACCGTCGCTGCATTATGGAAGAGGCTGGAACAAATATGTATATTGAAAACTCTAACCAGTAAGCTACATATGAAGCATCATCTTTATGCTCATCGTTTGGAGAAAAGTCTGTCTGTGCACGAACACTTAACAATGTTTAAAGAAATTCTCTCAAACTTGGAGGCCATGGAGGTTCAATATGATAAGGAAGATTTAGGATTGATTCTACTTTGTTCGTTGCCTCCGTCTTATTCAACCTTTAGAGACACAATTTTATATAACTGTGAGTCTCTCACAGTTGATGAGGTTTATGATTCTTTGACCTCGTATGTCAATATGAAGCATCTTGTGGTTAAAACTGACTCTCAGGGAGAAGGTCTCATTTTTCGTGGGAGACAAGATCAGAATGTTGATGATGATCGTGGAAGGACACAGGAATGGAATCCTCGTGGTAAATCTAAGGGTAGATCGAAGTCTTCAAACAAAAGTAAAACTTGTAACTTCTGCAAGAAGAAAGGGCACATCATGATAAGATTAAAAGGTAGTAGGTTGTGAATCAAAAGGGAAAACAACTAGAAAATTCTGGTGAGCTGATGTTGTAAAAGACTATAGCGATGATGAACTTCTAGTCGCTTCTATCGACAATTCTAAAGTGAGCGATGAGTGGATCCTTGATTCAGGCTGCACCATCCACATGAGTCCTAATCGGGATTGGTTTACAACTTACGAAACAATGTCTGAAGGTGTTGTTTTGATGGGAAATAATGCTTCATGTAAAATTATAGGTGTTGGAACGATTAAAGTTAAGATGTTTGACGGAGTTGTCAAAACATTTAGTGATGTACGACATGTTTCAGAATTGAAGAGAAATTTAATTTTGTTGAGTACTCTTGATTCAAAAGGGTATAAATACACAGCTGAGAGTGGGGTTTTAAATATTTCCAAAGGTTCCCTTGTTGTGATGAAAGGGCAGAGAAAGACTGCCAAGTTATATGTTTTGCAGGGTTCTACTGTTACTGGTGATGCAATTGTCGCTTGCTCTTCCTTGTCAGATGATGATATTACTAAACTTTGGCATGTACGCCTAGGGCATATGAGTGAGAATGGCATGACAGAATTAAGCAAAAGAGGACTTCTTGATGGGTAAGGAATTTGCAAACTAAAGTTTTGTGAGCACTGCGCTTTTGGGAAGCAAAAGAGAGTTCGATTCACTAGAGGAATCCATAACACGAAGGGAACATTGGAGTATATTCATTCTGATCTGTGGGGCCCATCTAGGGTGCCTTCGAGAGGTGCTAATTATATGGTAACTTTTATTAATGATTTTTCCAAAAAAGTTTGGGCATTCTTCCTGAAGTAGAAAAGCGATGTGTTTTTCGCATTTAAGTCTTGGAAATTTTGATTGAAAAATAGACGGGAAAACAAATAAAATACCTCCGCACAGACAATGGCTTAGAGTTATGTTCTGATGAGTTTAATAAACTGTGCAAGTCAAAAGGGATCGTGAGGCACTTGATAGTTCGTAATACTCCACAGCAAAATGGTGTTGCAAAATGAATGAACATAACGATCATGGAGAAGGTTCGGTGTATGTTGTCAAATGCCAATTTACCAAAGTTGTTTTGGGCTGAAGCAGCCTTTACTGCATATTTTTTTATCAATCGGTCTCCATCCATTTCCATTGAGAAAAAAGACTCCACAAGAGGTATGGTCTGGTAATCATACTGACTATTCTGATTTAAAGATCTTTGGGTGTCCTACATATGCTCATGTTGATAATGGAATTTTGGAATCGAGATCCATTAAATGTGTTTTTCTTGGTTATAAAGCTGGTGTAAAAGGGTATAAGTTATGGTGTCCTGAAAATAGAAAAGTTGTGATTAGCAGAGATGTTGTTTTTGATGAAACTGATATGCTACCTAACTTATCTCTTAAAGACTCTTCCAATAAAGAAAATCAAAAGTAGTTGGAGCATCAGATTAATCCAGAATCTACAACAGAGTCGACTCCTCAAGCTAGTATAAAATTCAAAATAGAGTTGCTTCTTCACCATAATACCCTATCGCCAAAAATAGAACTAGAAGAGAAATTAAACCTCCAAAAAAGTATGCTGAGGCTAATCTAGTTGCTTATGCTTTAAATGTGGCTGAAGATATAGATGCAAACCAATAGCCATCTAATTATTCTGAGATAGTTAGCTGTGAAGACTTAAAAAAGTGGATGTTTGCTATGCAAGAGGAGATGGAATCACTCCACAAAAACAGAACATGGGATCTTGTGAAACTTCCTAAAGGTAAAAAGGTTGTTCGTTGTAAATGGGTGTTTATAAAGAAAGAAAGGACTCTATGAGTTGAAGAACCCAAATATAAAGCAAGGCTTGTTGTAAAGGGTTACAGTCAAATTCTAAGAGTGGACTTTATAGATGTGCTCTCCCCAGTTGTGAAACATAGTTCGATTCAAGTTTTACTTAGTATTGTGGCCATGCATGATTTAGAGCTTGAGTAGTTAGATGTAAAAATTGCATTTTTGCATGGAGAACTTAAGGAGGATATTTGCATGCAACAACCAGAGGGTTTTACAGTCTCGAAAAAATAAGACTATGTTTGCTTATTGGAAAAGTCCCTTTACGGTTTGAAACAGTCACCAAGACAATGGTACAAGAGGTTTAATTCATTTATAACTTCTCATGATTTCAAAAGAAGTAGCTTTAACAGTTGTGTTTACTTTAAGAAAAGTAGTGATGGTTCTTTTGTGTATCTACTCATTTATGTTGATGACGTGTTGATAGCAGTGAAAGATAAAGGAGAGATAAGAAAGGTCAAAGCCTAACTAAGTGAAGAATTTGAGATGAAAGATTTGGGACCAGCAAAGAAGATACTTGGTATGGAGATTCTCAGAGATAGAAAAGCAAGTAAATTGTACCTAAGTCAAAAGGGGTACATTGAGAAAGTTCTTTGCAAGTTCAATATGCAGAGTGCTAAGCCTATTAGTACTCCTTTAGCAGTCCATTTCAGACTTTTATCGACTTTGTCTCCACAATCAAATTATGAGATTGAGTACATGTCACATGTTCCATACTCTAGTGCAATGGGATCTCTCATGTATGCTATGGTTTGTTCACGTTCAGATTTATCATATGCAATCAATGCAGTTAGCAGATACATGGCGAATCCCGGTAAAGAACATTGGAAAGTGGTTCAGTGGATTTTAAGATACTTACGAGGTACTACTGATGTTTGCTTACAGTTTGGAAGAACTACAAATGGAATCATTGGGTATGTTGATGCTGATTTTGCTGGAGACCTTGATAGAAGAATATCCCTCACAGGTTATGTCTTTACAATTGGAGGTTGTGCAATCAATGGGAAAGTCACTTTGCAAACTACAGTCGCTTTGTCTACCACTAAAGCTGAGTACATGACGATTACTAAGGCTTGTAAAGAAGCTATTTGGTTGAAGGGACTCTTTAGTAAACTCAATGAAGACCTTCAAATCAGTACAATATTTTGTGACAGTCAGAGTGTCATCTTCCTTACGAAAGATCAAATGTTTCATGAGAGAGCAAAACACATTAATGTTCGGTATCATTTTGTTCGTGATATTATTGCTCATAGCGATATTGTTGTGAGCAAAATTAGTACTCATGAAAATCCTGCAGCTATGACGACTAAGTCATTTCCTATAACAAAGTTTGAGCATGTTTAGACTTGGTTGGTGTTCATTATTGAAGTTAAACCCTTAAGGGGTTTTATGGAAGAGGTGGAGAACTTGTTCGTTGAGAGTTCGCGATGAAGAACTTGTTCATTGAAAATTCGTGTCAGGGTGGAGATTGTTAGAATTAAGTGACTCGAATCTTTATTTAAATAAAATACAGTGGTAAAATAAAATAAAAGTAAAATCCATATAGAACTACACTTCTTTTATTTTATTTTAGAATAAGGTTTTTAAACCTTATTAAATTTCATCTATTTGATATTGATTAGAATAAGGTGTTTTAATCTTACTACACTCCTATTAGAATATGATTTTACAAGCCTATAAATAGACATAGTCTATTCCTCTTGTAATTATTCGAATTCGACATAGTGAATTTTCTTCTCCTCTGCTAGTGGTTTTTTCCCAAAAGAGTTTCACATAAAAATCTGTGTAACCTTTATTTTTATTTCTCTTTTCTTTGCGATATATTGTCATTATCGACATTCTAATTTTTTTTTAAAAACATATTGTTTTGTCTCCTCACCACTATTTCTATGCTTGTTTCCAATACAAACGACTAACATTTTAAAGTTCATATTTTTATTTTATAGTGAGGGCATATATATGTTAAATTGAAATAAGATTATGAAAAACTTTGAAAAACATTTTTTAGGTAAATTCAAATAAAGAATTTAAATTATTCAAATCTTCTCTTAAAAGCTTTTACAAAATTCAAATTTCTTCATTATTTTTATTCAAGAAAATAAATTTAATTAAAAAAAATTGAAAACATTGATAGAAAAAAAAAATCTCTCCTCCAAACAAAGTTGCAAATACCCCCAAAAATTAATAAAAATACCAATTACAAGAAATTTACTTCCATAAGAACTTCAATGAAATAAGAAGTTCAAAGAATTTTATAAATAATATTAATAAAAAATTTTACTTGAATAAAAAATCTGATAAAAATAATTAATATATAATATAATAAAAATATTAAAATAATTAATTATAAAAATTATCCAAAAAAAAAAACATTGGTTATTGCTTGCCGCTATTCCGTTCGGACAGAAAGAATATAGATTATTGATTAATGTCAAGCTTCACTAATTTTTAAAAGAATAGTAGTGAATGTGTAAGATTTGATTCAAATTAATTATAGTGTTGCTATTCAATACTTTTGTTATTATTAATTTTATTTGTTAATATAAATTTTAATTTATAAATGGTATCTAAATTATATTATTTTTTTAGTTTGATATCTAATTTTTTTTAATCATATATGGTACGTATTTAAACTACTTTTTCCTCAAGTTGATATATTTATTAGTTCAATCGTTAGCCACATCGTTAGATCTATTTTAAACAAAGGGCTTAATCTACAAATGGGTATCTAAACTATGTCCTTTTCCCATTTTGGTCCCTAATTTTTTTGAAGGCACAACTGATACCTAAACTACTTTTTTTCCCAAGTTGGTACATTTGTTGATTTAACAGTTAGTAAAACCATTAAGTCTACATAAAACAAAGATGAACAATTAAAAATTATCATGTGACAAAAAGACAAAAAGTTATATATATATATATATATATATATATATATATATATACTTTATACTTTTTTTTTTCTTCTTCCTCTCATCTTGGGTATTTTCTACAAGTACGGGCATTGTGATCTTCATGATTTGATCAAGGTTTTCAAAATTAGATCAATGTTAAATTGATCAGGGCATTAGTTTTTAATTTAACTAGTTCGTTCAATTTGATCTAAGGATGAGCAATCAATTGATTTGATTCAAAAAAAAAATCGACTTCATATTTTCTAGAAACTGAAACCAAGTGAATTTATGAATAAAACTGAATAAATTGAATTGACTTTTGATGGTCGGTTTGGTCGGCTAATCGACATTACTATGTTTTTTTAGTATTGGGTTTAATTTTTAGTTGGGTTTGGGTTTAGATAATATATTTGGGTGTGAATTTATTTTGGGTTTGGGCTTGGGTAATATATTTGAATATTGGTTGGATTTAAATATTTAAAATATATTAAAATAATAGATATTTTAAGGTCGATTAACTCGGTTTTGGTTTATCAAAACTAAAAACGATCTGGCTAAATTGTTTTACTCGACCTTTGCAACCAACTTAAAACTGCAACTGAATAAACTGACTCAACAAAATCGAAATCGACCGGTTCGACTGGTCTAGTCGGCTTCGCATGACTTTTGCATACGCCTAGCTCAATCAAATAAATTATTAAAAAATCCATAAAAAGTAGAAATAAAATTAGGAAAATTGGTTCAACCAACTTTTTAGCTCGGTTCAATCAGTTTGTAACATTTTGCAGGTTGATTGATTCAATCATTATCTATAAACCAGTACCCCGACCGATTCCCTGTCTAACCGGTTGATTCGATTGAGTTTTGAAAACATTGATTTTGTTGGATGAAAGAACTTTCCCGATCACGTTAGGTGAGCACATAGGTAAAAACAGAAGCCAACATCTTAACCTGGTCAAGGCAAAATTTTAGCGTTGCTGGTAGTGCCAATCAATATAATGGAAGAAGGGGAAAAAAGAGAAAAATAAATAAATAAATAAATAAATTGAAAAAAAAAAAAAGAAAAAGAAACAAGGAATTAAAAAATTATTTAAAAAGTTTATGAGGTGGTAATCTATTGGTTGAAAATTTTTAATAGATATAATATTTTGATGTAAAATGAGTAAAAATAAAATAGTTTGAATATCACTTTTGACAAAAAAAAAAAGAGTATAAGTAGCAATTTGGAAAATAATGTATAATTTAAGTATTAATTTGTGAGTTAAACTTTTTTTTTATAATAAATTTACACCACATTTAGTTCATTAAAATAGAATAGAGCTGTAGTTGAATAGAATAATTATACCAATAATTTAGTTGGATGAAATGAATAAATATTGTAATAGCATTCATGTGTTTAATTTAGTGGAATAGGGACTATAATAACTTAAAGAAAAAAACCCTTATGGATTTTTTTAATTAAAAATAAAATAAAATAATTATCAAATAATCATTATATCTTTTAATAAATAATTCTTGAATGTTAAAAGATAGGAAGAATAAGAAATGCAAGTTGCACACACAACTTGCATGAACCATGCATCCTTTGGGATAACAATTTTTTTTTTCCCAATGATAGCTTAATTAATAGGTGGAATACGTGTAGGTCTTCTGAAGTAAAAAGTTACCATCCACTATGCCCCTGCTAATTTTAACTTTTATATTGAAGTAGTCGGTTTATTAATTTAATTAATACAATTTCTTGTTCCAATTATTTTCTGTAACTTTTAAAGTTTTTAATCCTTTGAATTAGGTACAATTAAAGCACATTTTCAATTAGCAATTTTGTGAGCAAAAGCCTCAAAACAGTTCAGTTCATCATTTAAAAATGTATGCATAACAAAATATATCACTAAATGTAACATCTCTTACTCGTCTCTATCACCAGATTAGAATTACGGAATGTTATCATACAAAATTGAATGGAAGCAAACTATAATAGTTCAATTTTTAAAAAAAAATGATAATTATTCATCAAGCATGTAATAGAAAACATAATATTCATACATTATCGGGGTTAAATCTATCTTACGAAAGTTTTAAAAGAATTCAGAACAAAAGAGAGACTAATTTGAAACATTTTAGAAAAACATGGTAAAAATACAAAACAAGGGTCACACGACCGTGTGGCCAGGCTGAGGCTACGTGGTGGTATAGCACAACCGTGTCTTCAAACCGTGTAACAACTTGAGTGCCGTGTAATCTAGGGTCACACAGCCGTGTTGCTAGGTCGTGTAACAAACTGTGATCATGTGAATTGTCCTGCACCTAAATTAAATAGGCCACACGGCCGTGTCCTGCACTTGTGTATGGCACATGGCCGTGTGGCAGACTATGTCATAGACTGTGTGTGCCTATAATGCCTTCTACAACAAACAAAAATGACCCAAAATCCCTTAAGCCTAAGTCAATGCAATAGACTCTTGATCAGTCTGTTTCAAGACACCAAAATATACCAAAACTAAACATAATTCATTCAACCTAAGTGCCTAACCAAATGCCACGTTTGGCACCACAATTCAAACATTAAACAACAAGCATTCATCACCATTCATGTCAAGACACTCAACCCAAACATACATATACAACCATCATTTCTTTAACTAGAGAATCAATAAGCAAAGTTCAACAAGTGACCTAAAAAATAAGTACCTATTTTAACAAGCAAAGCATACCTTATTTACCAATGCCTTTAGCCATTTCATACCATTCAAGTGAATCATGTCAAACATAAACATTTACCAACATAACCAACATTTATTACCAAGTCATGCCATTACCTAAACATATACATAATTCTATTCAAATCTTAGCCAACATCATCAACTTACTAAGTCTTTTATATACTTATTCGTATTTCTACTTTCTTGTAGATTTTGGATTTGAGGTATGTGTCGATCAGATCGGTGAGAAGCTCACACCTACCGCCTCTTGTTTTCGTAGACTTTTAATGTTTGATCTTGGTTACTTGTGGCATGTTCATAGGATAATTTGATTGTTAAGTGATTATATATGTATATAGGATGTTTACTTTGCAAACTAAAGAATGTGTTTGGATACTTTGGTTGTGAATAAACTTATATGTGCCTCTTGATTAAGAGATTGGTTGCTATGCGTTGAATTAACAACTAGAACTAATTTATTAAAGGTATCAAAGAGATCCTTGCGTCGATGATCAAATTCATGAATCAAACAATGATTTTAACTTTAGTTAAAGTTTCTTTTCGTTTATTTTATTTTATAATCTCTTTTTACTTTTTTTTTAAATTTTATTTTTAAACCCTCTTCTTTTCTATTAAAAAAATAAAATTATCAATGATTTCTGTAAATTCCTACTTACTACTATCTACTAATTTATATTTTTCAATTTTTTTTTTTTATTTTTATAGGTGTCTTGGCAGTCTAACAATGGCAGGTTTTGTTTTTTCAATTCCTTCGTGCACCGAATTACAATTTAGAAGTATAGGTAAGGAGTAAGATTCCGCGTGGCAGTAATCACAATAAACCAAACATATGTAAAGTGGTGGGCTATTAAATTAGGCATGAAAAAATGGCTCGTTATATTGAACCAAAAGTGATATTAGAGTTTTTCATTTAGGAAAAATATAATTTAGATGTCAATCGTAAGAAATAAATTAAATATCAAAATAGAATATCAATTTATAAGTTAAAAGAAGACAAACCTTTGAAAGATTAAACATTGCGTGATTTTTAAAAAGAATTGCTAGCTTTTCAAGTTGTAATTAACAATATTTTAATCCATATTATGATGTCTGTAGCTCTCGCTTTTGATGTTAGTCCACTGAATATTGACGTACTTTGAACAAAGTTCCTCGATGTTTATGTACATTAATGCAGGTGTATATAAATTTCAACTGTTCAATTATTTTACTTCAGATTTCATCACGTACGAACAGGTGACCAAGGACTTACCAAATAAAAAATAAAAATGGCAGTGGTATAGGGTTAGGCAAAGATCAGACAATCCATTCACTGATACATCACCTATGATAACATCTCAATACCTCCTATCCCAACTCAATTTATCCAATTGGTATGCAGTTTATAAGGTATAAACAAGCTTACGGCTAATTTGCCTGTTTCTTTCCCAACTTACTTTCAGCACCAAACTGGCATTTGGTACCATCACATTGCACTGGCTTCTTCTCATGTCCAGTATGGACAGTGCCTAAGCAGCGGCAGTATAAGTTTATTTTTCTTTCTGTCAATGACGACCATGTATTTTCTGGTAGTAGAAAAATCAAAACAGGAACCTAGTCCAAGATCCCAAGAACGGGAAAACGGCAATCAACAACCTCAGCAGCAACGGTGTGTCTCTGACTCTGTCTCTCACTACCCTGCTAAATTTATCCTCCTTTCGTTGCTTCGGTGCTCCATTTCCCTTCCGACTTGTTGCCCTTTTTTGGGTCTCTACTTGATCATCCAGTTGATCCCATCCGCCATACTTTGGGACTCTCTGACCACCCTTATCTTGTAAACCACCATCCGTATTCAACCATGAGCTGTAACTTTCCTTCTCTCCACCAGTCTTATTCGGTTCTTGTTTTCCCTTGTTCGTTCTTGTGTTATTAGCAGCAGCTCTTGTAAATTGTTTCTTCTTGGTCTTGCGTCTGGGTGCAGATTTCCAACTCTCATTTGTCCTTCCAGAAACTTTATCGAACACAAGTGAAAGTGCTGACTGCCCTAGTGGAACTGCTAACGCCATGATAAAAGCATTTGGGCCAGTTCCAAGCAACAAAGATATGGCAATGGCTGGTAGCATCCAGCCAAAAGCTCTAAATATCTGTAGGTAACAATCTTAAGGTAAGTATCTTAATATAGTCATCTGAAAGAAGTAAACCCGAAATCCAAATCATATCATATCATCAAGAAAATGTGATATGTAAACAAACAAAACAAGCTACTTTACAATGAATTGAATAATATGCCTGTTACAACTAATTTCAAGATTTTAACTACTTCAAATACATTAGAAATTAAGGGATTTCTCATTATAGTTTCCATTGTTCTTTGTAAATGTGCCTCGAATACTTCTTTTTCCCTAAGGAACAAAAACAGCAGATATTCATTTTTATGCTTATAGCTTAACTGATTATAATAAACAGCCCTAAAATTCACTTCTAGATGACCATTGTTTACAATATGATACTAGCAATGATGCAAAGAAAGAACTTTGTATGGCATAAACTCACAGAAAACACCATTTAAAAGACAGTAAGCTTTTTCTTCATATCACCTACATCCATTGCATGTATGCAGTCAGAGAATCGTGCTGCCCTCAAGGCGTTGTCCTCAAGCTCTAAAGAGAGCCTAAATGCATGTTGAAGTAGTTGAAGAATGGGTTCCATGCCCATGAATCCTCTATGTGCTAGAGGTCAGGGGTTCGAATCACACCATGTGCTCACTTTTCAAAGACTATAATCTCATTCTTCAACGACTTCAAGAGGTGTCATAAGCTCTCCTTAGAGCCAGGGACAAAACCTTGCAAGTACATCGCTCTTCAGCACAACAGTACCCAAAGATAACAATACCTTACCACCATGATACTCTTACCATATGCCACAGAAATAAACACTGATACACAATTCAAGAATATCCTCAAAAGAAAAATCCTTAGCAACTGAGAAAAACCCTATCCTGGCAGCCCCATTGTAAGATAACTTCTAATTATTGTAGAATCATCAGATGCATCAAATTGAATGTATGGCAAAGCAACTCCACCATCTTCTAACCAAGAATCATGCTTTCCTCAAAGCTAAACCCTCATTTCTCTCTAAATCAAATGTTTCCGAAATTCAAGTCATTCGACCAACAACAAAATATTGAAGCGATAAATTTATTTTTACTAGTAATGTTAATCTTCAACCAAAATTCAAACAATTTTATAAGCAACCCAGAAAAGCTTGATTACAAAAAATAAATACCTTTTGATTACCTTGAAAACCCAGAACTCATCATCTTCGTCAAATTCCCAGACACCATCGTAATCATCATAATCAGACCACCAGTTCCTCTGCTTCGCGGCTCTGGTGAACTCGAACTCATCGTCATCGTCGTCGGGATTTGGAGGATCGAATCTGAACCGTCCATTTGTGCGGTGAAAGCGAGTGGAATTGCAGCGTAGGATGTTGTTAGTAATTACTAAGGATTTGTTTAGTCTGAGAAGAGGTGATGAAGTGAGAGGTGGAGTTGGAAGCTCAAGGAGGAGGTGAAGCTGAGTTCCCATCGGTTTGGATAAATTCATTTATTTATTTATTTTTATAGGTTATTAATTATGGGTCAAATTCTGATATTAGTCCCTGTACAATGTGTATATTGTAGATTTAGTCCCACGTAACTTAATTTGATCAATTTTAATCCTTTATATATATATATATATATATTTTTTTTTTAAATTGGTCAATTTTAGTTAAAGTACTTTACAAATTTTAAAGTTTCAATCTTAGTCTAAACTCTTAATGTAGCAGTTAAACCTATTTGGTTTAGTTCTAATATTAGTCTTATACTATTATTATGTGTAAAGTTTATATTTAGTCCATGTTCTCCAATTAGATCATTCTTAATTCCTATACTTTGGAACTTTCAAATTTTAGTATTAATGCAAACAATAACCATTAAATCCTTAGTTGGCCTTTTTGTGGGTGATATGTAAAAATAACAAGTTGGTATTATATTACACATGTGATAATATGTTTGTAATATAATATTTTAGAAATAGCAGTACTTAATGAATTTAATAGTTATTGTTTGGTCAGGACTAAAATTTTAAATTTTAATAAGTAGATGTACTAAAAATGAAAAAAAAATTAAAGTATTGTGACTAAATCTGCAATTTATACATTATATAAGGACTAAAATAAAATTTAACATTAATTATTATTACCCATGAGATTTTTATCTACAATCTATATATATATATATATAAGCATAATTTGTTTATATATATAAGCATAATTTGTTTGAACTGATAAAATTAAGTTTTAGGATGCGTTGGGTTAGCGAAATCTTGTATTATGACTCATAATGGCAAATTTTAAAATAAGATTACATTATGGACGTGTTTGTAGAAGGTTAGATTAAGTTCTGTAATAAGATTACGAGAATGTAATATTATAGGTGAAATGTAAGATTATTTAGAAACATATTTTACTTAATAATTTTCTTATAGAATTTGGTTTTTAAACAAATTTAGTTCCTTTAATATTTTTTTAGTCTCAAATTCCATAAAATTATAATAAATTATTACAATTCTTACTTTTTATTACAATTTACATATTAATAAGCAAATATATTGTATTGAAATGATTTATAAATCATAATTATAATAATTCATGAAAAGTGATTGAACACCAACCATAATTAATATATTAATAAATAAATTATTAAATAAAATATAATGATTATAATTGTAACGTATGATATCTACTGACTTACTATTATTTTTTTGTTTTAAATTAGTCTTAATTTTATTTAAGAAAAAACCTAAATTGATTAAAATAATAAAAAAGGGTAAATTGGTTCAAAATTTAAGATTACGCCTATAATCTAATATTACTTAAGGAATAAGTCGTAATGAGATTAATTTCTATATTATGGGATGGTCATAATGTGAAATTACAGAATGACTGAAATGTTAAAATTTAAACACCGTAATCTCATTCTGAAATATAACATTACGGCTTGTAATGTTACATTCAACAAACCAAACATCCCCATTTGAATTCTAAACATTTCGGTCATTACGTAATTTTACATTCTCAAATAGTGTCAAGATGTCATAATAAGGTGTAATTTCATTACAGCCCATTCCTTAGGTTATCCTAGATTACGGATGTAATCTTATATTTTGGACTAATTTGCACTTTGTTATTATTATTATTATTATTATAGTTAATTTAGACTATTTTCTCAAATAAAATTTAAGACTAATTAAAAACAAAAATATCTTTAAACAGTGAAACAACATATGTCATACTTTAAAATTATAATTATTATATTTACTCTAATAATTTATTTATAAGTATATTAATTATGATTATGATTATGACTATAATTATGGTTGGTAATGCAATTATTTTTCATGAATTGTTATAATTATGATTTATAAATTTATTTCAACATTATATATTTACTTGTTAATATATATTGTAATAAAAAAAGTAATAATTGTATTAATTTTTCATAATTTTATGAAAATTAAGACTAAAAAATATTAAAAGAGTGTTGGAAAGCGCTTGTGGTTTTTTTTTTTTTTTTTTTTTTGATTTATTGTGTAAACCACAAAAATGATCATTAAACTATTGCATTTGTTCTATTTTCTTCACTGAACTATTAATTTTTTTGATTTAGTCACTAAAATTTTCGAAATCAAATATTTTGGCCACTCTCTTTAGTTGACGTTAGATAATTGACAAGCTGATGTGGGTTTTTTATCGGTGTAATAATAAATTTTGGCCTCCAATGTACACATTCTATCAATTTGAATCTAAATATAAAATATTCAACAATTTTTTTAAAAAAATATATATTTTTTTAATTATTATTTGACCTGCCAAAATTGGAGAAGAAGAAAAAAGAGTTGAAATCGTTATTCTTAGCAAAAAAAGACATTGCTAAGAGCACAAAAAAATTGATGCCTAAGTTGGTGGACACTTCTTCAAACACTAAATGAGAAAATAGAAAACACAAAAAACACAAGTAGATAATTACGTTGTTTAGTTTCCCTACATCTATAGAGCATACCTTAGTGAGAAATATGCACTCTCTTCAACAATTAAAAAGTGAACCTACTCAATCACATATACCATGATTGTTTCCCTTACCCTTGCACTTTGAAGATACAATACTCTCATCACTGTAAACACCCCTTGTGATCACGACAAGTAAATCCACACTAGCAAGTTTTGCTTTAAAAACAACACTCCTACAAAAGTATACTCTCAAGAACAAATTAAGTGTCTAATAATCAATCCATTTTCCTATGCAAGTCTCTCAAATATATAGACATAATTTAGAGACTTTCTTACAATAGAAGATCCAATACAATCCCAATAAAATAGTAATTCCATCAATAGTAATAAAATATAATAGTAACATACATGATAAATATGAACTCTTGACAGCTCAACATCAGAACCATGATCCAACTTAAAGTCCATAATTTAAGGGATTCCTTTGAGGAATTTTGTTCCAAATCAATTACCAATATAAGTATTCCCTAGCAACATGACATTCCATAACAGGTTCGATATTCACCAAGTAATAAACATAACCCAAATATAAGGTTTTATAAATTGCCAACACCTAAATATGAAAACTACCTCCATACAGATTTGGTAGGCAATGAAGTGGATAGTTCTTCTGACACCAAATTGTCAATTTCATGTTTTTCAACAATTATTATAAGAGGTGATTTAGTGTCAAAAGAAAAAGTTATTATTCATTTTGTATTATTTTAATAAACAATTCATAGCACATTTTATTTTGGTAATTTTTTACTATTTATTTTATTTAACTAAAAACCGCATGGAATCTATACGAAAATAAAAACTCATGGACCTTAACATTAATGAATGTTGACGTAATTCTAAAAAAAACATATTTTCAGACGTAATCCCAAAAGAACCATATTTTACAAAGTACTTATAGCTTAAGTTAACCAATAAAAAAATAGAAGAAGAAGAAGCAAATTTAGAGGAACCTATACTCTGATTTATGAGATACCTATATGAGAACATAATAACATGTATAAAAAGCCCAAACAAGTGAAAGAAAAACACTACATATGTTCTTCATCAGCAATATTCCATCCACCATCATCCAAATAATAGGACAACGCTACAAATCTTTTCGCTTAACCGGTTCGTAAAAGCAACATAATGCTTCAAGGGGTGAGATAAAAGGGTTAAAAATGATTTTTAAAAAAATATATTTTTATGAAATTTTTAGAATTAGAACTAAATTGATAAGTTTTGTAAATGTTGAGGGATAAATTTATTGATTTTTTAAGAATTTGAACTAAAATGACAAATTGTGTAACTATTAGAGGGCTAAATTTGTTATTAGACCTATAAAAAAACCCCACATTAGCTTTTTGTCTCTCATCTAACAAAAACTAACAAGAGAGCGACCAAAATATTTTATTTTGAAAAGTTTAGTGACTAAATCGAAGAAATTAATAGTTGAGTGAACAAAATAGAATGAAGTCAATAATTTGGTGACCATTTATGTACTTTACCCAAAAATTCTATAACAATGACAATTTAGTAAAATGTGCTTATAGGTAATCTTATATTCCATCAATCAAATAAACCAAATAAGGTAATGCAATATACTGTAATATTACATTTCTGTAATCCTATTTCAAAAGGTAATATTACATTACTTGAACCAAACACCCCTTAGTGTTCATTATATTACTAAATTGACATATTTTTTTAAAATAAAACCATACTAATATATTAATTTCTTAATTTTATCATAATATTGAATAAACAGTATTTAGTAACTATATAAATTTATGTAAAAACTATAAATGATTTTTATAGCAATTTATTAGTAGAACTTAATTAGTGGCTTTGTAACACCCCACACCTAACTCAATCGTTGAGTCTAAACGCGAGACGCTACATTCGTTGCCAAAGCAACTCAGAATAAATTTATTCATAACTAATAAATTTTAGCATATAACCATAATAAATCTCATACATTTCTAATTATACATAAGAACATACATAATAAAAGTTCCATGATCCTACTTTTAGTATTTCAAGGTTATACGAAACCAAATATGGAGTCAAGATTCAGATGCAAACTCAAATTATCAAAATTGAACAATGAGTCTTGAGACAGTGAAACCATGTCTCAAGAATACTTCCCTTGTTTTATATTTTTAGCTTCAATGTTTATTGTCTCGATTAAATTTTCAGTACAGGTTAATTTAATAAATTCAATCTTAAAACTAAAGAAAATAAGGTGATTACAATTTTCCTCTCCTTTAAAAAATTTCGTGTGCAAAATTTATTCCACATGTGAGCATCATACAAAGTTTGCTCCTTTCGGCTCCCAATTAGTTTCCTCGATGCTAAGACTTCTCTTTATTATACACTTACTACCGATACGTGGCTATTCATCAATTCTTTTTAATTAAGTAAAACTCCCAAGATTTCCTATTCTTATTCAGTCCTTATAGTCCCTAAGGTCGCATTTAGTTTGACATCAACTTTAGCGCCACTAGTCATTATTTGATTCGACACTATAGGGCTTCCAAGCTTATTACGCCACTCCCATAATTCCACATATTCAATATTACCACTACCACTAAGGTTATCTCGAACATCATATTAGTCACCACGTAAATTTCACAAGTTTCTCACCTGCGTAGATTTTTCTTACGTCTCCTATTATCTCTCATGAAAGGGTTATTCTTTGGTCTTATTTCTTTTACTTAGTCACTGCCAGATTTATGCTCATACCTACCTCTACTTCACTTAATTTCCTTATCAAGTTTTCTTAGCATTAAAG
Organism: Gossypium bickii; assembly: GCA_025503065.1. Classification (NCBI taxonomy): domain Eukaryota; kingdom Viridiplantae; phylum Streptophyta; class Magnoliopsida; order Malvales; family Malvaceae; genus Gossypium; species Gossypium bickii. The sequence goes on along the minus strand of CP106711.1, from coordinate 112,608,587 downwards.
ATCACGATTAACCCGGCTTACCTTTATTACTTCCCATTTAATCATATTACTCTCGCAGTTATTCACTTGGCCTACCTAAATAAGCTCATACTCTATTTCAATTATCTGCTTTGACCACTCGTGGATGTCATACTCGTCTCTTTTGTAGTTAGTCGACCATTTCTCAGAAGTTACCCCAATCCTCTTCTCTAATCCATTCATAGACATTTGGTGATACCTCATATCTTACATTTCATCTCACATTACGCTATTAATAGTGTTCAAATCTCAATTGCTTACCATATTATGAAGATTTTCAAGTCCGTGGCTTGATCTTACTCAATTAGGCCAAAACTGCGTATAAATGTATACTTGTATTTATCTATGTTGAGTACGTCATAAAATTTGTTACTTGGGCTACACATTATCTGTTAGAAAAAATCTAGTTTGAAAATGGTTTTTCTTGCATAGCAGAAAATTAAAATTTTAAAAACCAAGTCGGTTTGTAATATTTATGACAATAAACCATTTACCGAAATCATACTTGAGTTTTGGCTAAACGGATCCTTGTCATTTCCAACTTTCAACTGAATGGCCTTCTCTATTATTCTTGTACCACAAGCTGTTTTGAGTGTGGGCTTCAGCAATTTGAATAAACACAGAACTGAATTTATTTTTTTTACTTTCAGTGTGAAACCAAAACTTTTCTCAATAGAAACTAACTTAATTGTTATTCCGAGAAATAAAATTAAAACTTAGAGAATAAACTCTCACTATTTTTGGGCAGAATAATAATATCTTAAAGTCTTTTTTCTAGCCCTATCGATGCCATCTATTTATAGGGAGAAGAGGTAAAACCTTATTGAATTGTAGAAATTTATTTCAATAGGCCGGCAACCCTAGTTAAACAAACTAGGGTTTGTCATCCCTTACTTTAAACATGAGGGGCTTTTGGGCCTCTCCCATATCAGGTCCAATTACAAGTGCTTCTTGGACTTTTAACCCAGTACTTTAATTCGATCCAACCCGATACTTGTTTTTCTATTTTCCAAAATAAATATCTTAAATAATTTTCTCAACCCAATTCTAATTTTGTTAAAATCATGACGACTTTACCATAAAAGAATCTATGAGAAAATATATTTAATATTTCTACATTTAATGGGTTCACCATGACCAATAAATTTATTTCCATTTTTGAACTTCAATTATTTAAAAACTATAAATTCATTTTTAGGTCATTTTCATTTTTATTTTTAGAGAAAACCACATTCATTTCTAAATGTTTCCCATTTCTCCAACTTTACCATTTCCATCCATTTTTGTTCATTTAATTCAACATGCAATTCATTTTTGGTTTCAAATAATTTATAATTAAATTCTAGCTTTTCACCTATTAATTATAAATTCATTTAGTCACGAAGTCATTTCACTGTAGTATTGTGACTAAGCTCTCTCTAATGACTTACCATTATGAAAGCAACTCGATCAGTGCTTGTTCAATGACCTTGCCATAAGTGTGTTACCCTCATATGATATCCTTAATCTCTTTGGGATAAATTCGTTCTCCCAATATGATCTTATTTTATCTCATGGTAACCATTACATCTTCCGTCATGAAAAGTCAATTACTATCAAATAGTAATCAAGTCATTTATCATAAAACCGAACGACCCGTGGCCACGTTTACTTTTCATCAATCATGTAATGCCAATAAGAGGATATCATTTACCCATATTTTGGGCTATGAATTCCACTGTTGTGAATGACGCTACATACTGTAGAAGTCGTACACCCAACACACCAACTTTCAGCTCCTTATCTATTTGAACTTAGTTTTTTACTTACATTAAAGTATACGAGTCACGCATACATAGCCTATCATCCACTCAGGATTAAGGTATACCATAATTTGAACGTCACAAGTGAATAAATCCATAAACAAATTCATGATCTACTTTTTTTGGGTCTAGTCCGATGTACTCAGTCCAGTCAGTCACATCTATGTCTGTATCTTCTAAAAGTCATCCACTCTAATGCCTAAGATAAGGTGCCTCCCCAATTGGACTTGATAGATGACATATTAGTCTTTCAATCGATCTTCTTATTTTCAATTAGACTAAGGACATGTTTAGGTTCGTCTACTAATATAAGTTGTCTTTTCATATTACAATCTGACCACGTAATACCGCTTAGTATTAGTTTAAACATTAGATAACTAGTGAGCCAATATTTGCTTTTATCTTGGTTTGCATGCAAAAACCACATGAAGACATTATACAAAGGATATTAATGTAATTCATGAATGATTTCATTAACCAATCTATTCGAAAAAAATTACAAGTTTACATAGATAAAAATACTACACTTAGGGCACCAAAACCAATGCTATCATCCATGTTTTATCATTTCATTCATACTTCTTCCAAATAAATTCTTTAATCCATACCTATATTTCCTTAAATATCATTTTCAGTTTGTACTCATGACCTTTTTTCAAAGGTACAAGACTAAAATTTCCTATTGGTAGCATTCGTTAAGTTCTATACATACTCGCCTAAAGTTATCATGGATCTTACGTCATAGCATCTATAGTGTTCTCATTAAGAAATCACTACCTTTTATGTAACACCCCCAACCCGTATCCGTCACCGGAACAGGGTTACGAGGCATTACCAATGAGATAGAACACTTACAGATAATTTGAAATCATTATCGTTCAAATACCAAGACTAATTATAAATGTTCCTTTAACGGACCTTCGAGGTCCAAATCATGCATTAAGATCAAGTCGAGACTAAACCAGATCCTCAGGAAAATTTTCACAACATTTAAAATTTTTCTCACATATAAGGGTCACACGCCCGTGTGACTAGGGACACACAGCCAGACCATACGCCATGGGGTAGACCGCTTGTCATACACGGCCTAGACACACGCCCGTGTCTACTCGTGTGGACGAAAATTAGGCTATTTTCCAAGCCATATTTCTCACTCACTTGATCATTTATCTTTACCAACATTTTAATACAGTCAAGAACCAATTTAAGATATTCAACCAAGCCTTATACTTATTACCATTTGTTAATTGTACACTTCATATAAATAACAAGAAACGTATATAGGCTCCATTCTTATTAAATTCCTCTTATACCTATACTTTTTCACATTATGTATTCATATCACATATAATAATCATACATCTGTATTTTATATACATTTTCATAACAATTTGTCTTGGTTTCTAACTACTTCATATTTGAGTTCTACTCATCAAAGCATTTGAACATCATCTTTACGCAAATAGTACACTTGAGGTGTATAGTTCTATAATTATGAATAAACACATTTATCAAACATATTCCATGTTTTTATATATCACAGTCTCATATTTCCATGTATCAAGTACCATCATTTCCTCGTATTTCAGACAAATACGTGTAATAATTCATAAACATGCAACTCACTAACTCTTCCTGCCAACCATAATTTAAATTGACAAATCACTAATTGAGTCCAATTTCAATGTTCACTAAAATTTATCATATAAATTTGGATGTACGTATCCACCAATAGATTCCATGTACAGATATCATCATTTCAAATTTCTACATACATTTACTTTCCACATTATGAACTCAAATAACATATACAAGATATACCAATGTATTTCAAGTACTTTTTAATAATATTTCATTTTGAATTCAGATTATTTCATAATAGAACTTTTCTCATTAACTCATTTGGAATACCAATTCATACGGATAATACACTCAAGGTGTACAAATATATAATCACAAATGAACTTATTCATCAACCAAGATTTATGTTCATGTCTCATCAACTCGTATTTCCTTATATCACAAAATTCCATGTGACACTTACCAAACTTTGTCAAATTAGTGAACGTCTTACAGACTTGGTCTGCACCAGTATGCATTGAATTTCACTGGTAATCATTGATGTCATAGCATAGCTATGGTCTTTTCACTAGAATGCCATAGCTCAGCTATGGTCTTACATCTTCGCTATCATTATGCCATGGTGAAACCATGGAATTACCCGTCAATTCATCACTTTTCACTAGAATGCCGTAGCCCAGCTATAGACTTATACGGATATCACTTATCACTTGTAGCTGAAGCTACCACTTAGCATTTGTAGCCGAAGCTGCCACTATTCACTTGTAGCCAAAGCTACCACTTTTCACTGATCAAGTAGCCGGAGCTACCACATTTCACTTGATCAGGTAGCCGAAGCTACCACTTATCACTTATCACATAGGAGCTCACTTTCGAGCTATTCACATTCATGGGTCTGCTCACACAAGTTGTCGGTCATAGGTAACTACTCAGTGCTGCTCACACAAGCTGTCAGGTATCCGCAACACATGCCTGATTACCCAGCCACTGGTAGAACTTATAAGACCAGCACATGTTTCACATAATAACAAATCTCAGGTCTGCTCACACAAGCTGACGAGCTATACGGTGCTGCTCACACAAGCTGTCGAGTATCCGTAACACATGCCGGATAACTCAGCCATCGGTAGAACGTACGGACCAGCACCCAGATCACTTATTTCATTTAATACCCATGGACTTATTTCACTTAGCATAATGCCTTGGACTTATTTCACTTAGCACAATGTAATGGACTTATTTCACTTAGAACAATGCCATGGTTTAACCATGGTCTTTTACCGTCAATTCATATTTCACTATGCAATGATCGTGATCGATCCTGCATTTTTACTCAATTCGAACATTTACTGAAATTTCCACAATTTAATCAAATATATGATAATGGTGCTTAATTAGCACAAATCAACAACATTTATCAATATACAAACTTACAAATTCAATATTTATATCATAACGATAATCACAATTTCATAGTAACTATTCGAAATAAAACATTATATCATTTCTAATTTAACATTTATCGATTATAATCGGGCATGTGATCAATTTATACACAAGTCATTCATATATTTTTCCTCCTCCTCTCCATCCACATCCTTAGTATAAATAACACACTTGTAAGTAACATTATCTATAATTTTCACTATTTACTTATATGGATATTCAAGCTGTCCATCCGTGTCATAGTCACTAAATTATTTTTATCTTGAGCTACAGAACTCCAAATTAAGATCCGCTAATTTTCCCTGAAACTAGACTCACATATATTCTTACCATAAAATTTTCAGAATTTTTGGTTTAGTAAATAGGTATATTTTATTCTTTAAAGTCACCCCTATTTTGCTGTCTGACAGTTTCAACCCTTCTTCATTAAAAATTAATTATCTCCTTTTACGAGATTCAGATGATGTTCCCGTTTGTTTCTCTTGAAAATAGACTCATTCAGGATTTTAAAAATATAATTTTAAACCCGTTATTTTCCTAAATTTTTTTATGATTTTCCAAAGTCAGAACAAAGGAACCCGAAATCATTCTGACATTGTCTCACAAAATTTATTATATCTCATGATTCAGAATTCTATTCTTATTTCGTTTCTTCTATATGAAACTAGACTCAATAAGCTTTAATTTCATATTTTATCCTATAGTTCGATTTCTAAAATTTAAGGTGATTTTTCAAAGTTAGACTACTGCTACTGTCCAAAATTGTTTTAGAGCAAAATGTTGATTTTCATTTTGCCCCAAATTTCACAATTCATACAATTCAGTTCTTGCTCAATTAACCCCTAAATTGAGCTAATTTTTCTTAATTAATACTTTATTCTATCATTTTAAAATACTTCATAACCCTTGGAAATAAAAACTTTAGCACTAGACCTTAATTCCAAACTCTTTCACTATTAGGTCCTAAAGTCAATTTCCATCAATTTTACTTGATAAAACCATCATATATCAAAATTAAAGCTTCAAATATATGTTTATTCATCATATGCTTCCAGCACTCATCCATAGAAACTTTAAAAATTAGCCATGGAATCAAAAACTAATGACATAGTAAGTTGGACCCAATTGTAAAAGTCCAAAAACTTAGAAATTTCAAGGAGAAAGCAAGAATTAAACTTACATGAAGCTAGAGTATGAAAACCAGCTTGAAACCTCTTCCATGACTGTTTTTCAACTGATGAATATGAAGAAAAATGATGAGAATTCTAGATATTCCAATTTGGTCCCATTTTTATTTAACTAATTTTGACAATTTTTCAATTTTGCCCTTATTTCACCCATTTCTTGATTTTTCTCAGCTATTGCCGCCCAAAATATCTTCTTTGGGCTTATTTGCACTTTAGGTCCTTCCTCATTTGGCAATTGAGCTATTTAATCCTTCTAGCAACTTTTACACCTTTTTCAATTTAGTCCTTTTTTATTTAATTAACCACCCAAACGTCAAAATTTTCTAACGAAATTTTAATACTACCTTATTGACACTCTGTAAATATTCATAAAAATATTTATGGCTTGGTTTATAACACCGAGATCTCGATACTCTTTTTCTCAATTTCTTGACCAAATAAATCTTTATAAAACACAATTTACTATTTTAAAAATCTTTTAAAAGCTACATTTGGCTCGTAAATATTAAATAATATAATCTAGGAATTTATTTGTCGAATTTGGTGGTCTCGAACCACTATTTTCAACATCGCTGAATTTGGGCTATTACATTTTACCATTATTGACTTGTGTTTTCTAGTACTTAGTCATTGTCTACTCCTCACCTGAATTCTTATACTTTCCCTTTTATGATCAAAACAATTCTCAGAATTTGCGATAATCGCAACTAGGTTGCTTAGATATCCTGTAACACCCCAAACCCAGCCCACAAGCCTTTCTTCCTTTAAAACCATTTGATCATTTAAATTTTTAGAACATTAGAGTGATCGATAACTTAGAAAATTTCGTTACCCGATGGTAACATTTTTTTTTTTGAAAATGCATACGAGTACTTATTTTGAAAACGTTACTTTTAACCGATTTGCTTAATGATTCATAAGTTCATCGATTATATAATAAAGTAAAAAAACAACTACCTAAACATCCAAAATAATAATAAGCGGCCATATTACAACCCAATCGAATTGTAGTGAATAATAAACTTAAAGCGGGCAAAATAAAATTTGAAGTCCACAAAACAAACATGGCCGCCTCGAGTTCTCCCCCGGCTCCGTCTCATATCTACTCACCGCAAGATGATATGGGAAGGGGGTGAGTCACCAAGACTCGGTGTGTAAATCCCTAACCCAAAAATACCACTCATACACAGATATATTAGTATGACATGCAATTATGCAACCCGACCTAGCCATCCATGCTCCTTTTTCTACCCCGTGTGTGGTACCAAACCACCGGTGGTGCTAAAACCACTGTGACTTAAAGTCACGATATCCGTCAATACTTGTGGTGCCAAACCACTTTGGTGGTGCCAAACCACCGGTGACCAAGTCACAATCAAATGATGGGGCCAACCCATCGTGTGATACCAAATCACCGGCGTCGATCCCGTATCTCAAATGTGGGGCCAACCCACGGTGGAATTAATCCACAGGGACGAGACGCTATGAGGTACCAAACCTCTGGAGGTGCCAAACCTCTGGTGACCGTAGTCACGAAATGTGGTACCAAACCACTGGTGTCCGTCGACACAATTATTACTCCCTCGCATCAATCCCACCATCATCATGCTCACATAACAAGTATCATGATCCCATATATCACGCATTTGTATATAGCATAGCATTTAACAGCATATGATGGCATACACAACAATATCGTAGATCGAGTAATAGGGGAGTTACCCGAAAACCAAGCTTATGCCCACTAGGCAAAGTTACCACATGAGAGGTTATAAATATCATTAAATAACAATTTATACTAATAAAGTGTGTAAGAGCTTACACACTTATTTAATCGAAGGTCTAAAAAAAGAAATCCCGTATCTACGCGATATTATAAAAGTCACGAACTTGTCCTCGTATTGCTCCTATATTCGGCCATCATAGGTTAGTATTTAGGGGTCTCAAATAAATTTACTAACAAATCCCAAAGGATCGGTCATCTCATAATAAAAAATCAACCCACTTGAGTTTTAGCAAATACCGTTTTATACCCTTAACAAATTTTTTTCTACTATTAGTCCAAACCTTTCAAACTCCTTTTTACTCCGTGACATACCAGATCTGGTCAAGGCTTGTGGGCCGGGTTTGGGGTGTTACATATCCTTTGACATTTGTCTCTACATTCCCTTTCATGGATAGGGTTAAATTCTTGAAAATGTCAGGCTCAATGAATGTTTTAGAAGAATTCCCAAATCCTTATCTAGTTTGGACTGGGGCGACATCTCTTGATCCTTCTTCTTAGGTCTTTTTGACTTTGTAGTGCCAATAGAGCCTCGAGTAACCATTAGCGATATGAGTTCATCTCTTTTAAACATCCACGACCCTGAGGTTAGCTCAACTTTAAGGCAACACATTACCCTATTCTTATTCATACATTTCATCATTCATATTTTTTTTGCCACATACACACTAAGAATCCATATTTTGTATCTAACCAAGACTTTTAATGATTCACACATCATTCATATACATCATTCAATCATACTTTTCAAGCTCAAAATTTTTATCCCAAGTTGAATCTCGAAGTGCATATATACAAAACCAACCACTATCTATTTCCAATACAAATTCAATGATATCACAAAGAATACCTGAAGCATTACTATTCTTTCATTCATTCAGGATTTCCAAAACATGTAGGACATTTTCAAATATGCACATACATACACATGGTACTTTAGTTAACACATCATTGAAACTTCAAGTTCAAATTCTGAATAAAATCTTATGTGAATTTCTACTACTACTTACTCGAGTCCTGGAAGTGAATAATTCATAACACTAGGCTCTTGTTTCTACATATTATCTACTTGAAAGTATATTCAATATATTGAACTTCAAGATCATTCTACTATTTCATGTATCAAGGTATCTCTTTGGATTTCCTTCATCAATTAAACAATATAACATAACTTAGCAAAGTTCATTTCAAGTTATCAAATATAATTCACCTAAGCACCACAATAAGATTTTATACACTTATTTAGTCACTTACCCTCTATGTTCATAATTCTATCGAACAGGAACAAATACCTTTTTCAACAATTATGGCTGAAATGGCATAATTGTAACACCCCAAAATAGAGCCTAGAAGTTTTAGGGGTAATATAGGAATTTTAGCCATAGAGTGTTCAGAATTTTGTGACATGGTATATCAGTAATGTTTTTGAGTATGGTTTTTAGAAATTCTAATCAATTTTTGAAGAAGTGTTTTAGAAACCTATAATTTTTAGTTAAGGACTGATTTGTAAAAGGGGTAAAATTATGTGTGTTTATGAAGCAATTTAACCAAATTCTAAAATTCACCCTATATCTTCCCCCACCTAGTTCTATTTTCACGTTAGATTTTATTCTCCCTCATTCTTATGCCTTCCCTTGTTCTCCCTTACTCTCTCATTCAATTTTTGATTTCCAAACTCTAATCTTTTGATTTCCATCAACATCCAAGCCTTAACCCTCCATAAAACTCCAAGAGGAACACCTAAAACACCATAGATTTCTCAAATGTTCAACTATTTGGGATTTTTGGGTTTTCGATCAAACACTTGGATTTTTGTCAACTAAGGTAATGATTCAATTCCTTATTAGGTTTTGATGTTATTTGATCCTTTAAATTGAGTTTTTATCTATTAAATCGAATGTTTTAAATAAAAGCTGAAAATTAGGTCGTTAATGGTAGATTTCAGGATTTTCGGTAAAAGCGTGGTTTCAAAGTGTTTTTCAACTTTTTTTAACATGATTAGAAGGTTTCTAAACTTACTTTAAAGTTTTGTTAAGGATTTCCAAGGTTTTAATAAGTTTTTATGAAAATAGCCATAAAACATGTCAAAAAATTTGATACCATGAGTTAGGTAGTTTTGCGTAGTTTAAAAGTTGAGAATTAGTCATAGGTGAATAATTAGCTGAATGGAATCAATTTTAGATGAAAATATTAAGTATAGACAGAGATATCTAAATTTTAAGTTTTCTATGTCGAAGGTTTCGGTCAAAAGAGAACCTAGCTTAGGCTTGTGGTTTTGGATTGCTTGATGTGAGTCTTTGGCTAAGTGTTGATTGTGTCGTTGTGTGATTTACTTTGTTGAAGCGTTGGAATCGATAGGACCTTCTACGAGTAGAGATAAAGGAAAGGAAAAGCTAGTTTGAGCTTTCGGCTTTTTTGACGAAAGCATAATTGGTGAAAGTTTGGAATAATTTCTTGTGGACATGATTTAATGCATTATTTTAGAATTTAGTAGTAGCCTAAACCCCTACTCTAAATTCCAAGTGTAAGCTTTCTCATATCTATGTTATCTTAAGAACTATGTACTTATGTGCTTGTGAATATGTGAATTGAGATGAAATGTTATAACATGTGATATGTGGTTATGATAACTGTTGTGAAAGTGAAAATGTGTACATGTTATGTATATGTTAAATGTTAGTGACAATGTTTTGCCAAAAATACAAATATGCAGTGATAGTGTACCGATAATCGGTAAGTGATATGTTTTTGATTTAGGATATTTTGGCATTGTGATCTTAAAATCGTTGGATATAGTTGGCATGTCATAGGATTGTAAGTACTCACCTATATGTACAATGATTTTGGGCATTGAGTCCCTAGGACATGTTGGAGGGATAAGGGAATATCAGTTAAGCTCCATTCAACGGGATATGTGAGGGGATAAGGAGAGTGTTAGCTTTATGCTTCACTTTTAAGACATGAGTCCATGTGGTGTGTTGGAGATCCGTGTATCCGATGAGTGGTGATAGTGCCCATTTTTACGTTTTATAGGTCAAGTGCTAATTTATCTATAAACATGATTTTGAGTATTATGATATATGGGTGAATATTATGTGATTATATGAGTATTGTGATATATGTTAGAATCTTATGTGATTATATGAGTATTGTGATATGTAACGCCCCAATAATTGTATAATTGTTTCCGTGTATTTATGACACACAAATATGTACTGCTTTAGTAGTTAAGTATTCTGAGTGTGTGTGAGAGGTCCCAAGTTCAAGTCATGACTTGGGCAAATGTTGGTATTTTTGATGATTAAGCCCTATCTCTGGTTAGTAGGCTTTTAATTAAAAGTTTGCAAGTAATTAACAGAATGGGCCTGCTGTTCTAGTGGTTAAGTAAAGTGTTAATTTATTAAGGTCCTGTGTTCGAATCCCTGAGTGGGCAAAAAGGAAAAAATTTTGCTATCGATTTCTGCAGGAGTTTGAGTTAATGTGGATTTTGAGTAGTTGGGTGTGGTGGGGAGTCAGGTGGAGAGATTTTAGGAGTGAATTAGGGAATGTTGGGGATCATCCAAAAATCTGATTTTATTTCTTTTTGTATTTTGAAATCCCCAAAAATTTTCCCTCCTTCTTCTAATGTCAATTTCACTACTCCCTTGCCGAAATTTTCCCCCATCTCTTCCCTTTTTTGTTTCATTCTCCATTAACTCGTTTGGTTTTGTACGACGACGGCGTGTTTGGTAAGTTTTTGTTTATGTTTTATCCTGAATGTGTTCGTGGATAAATGAATTAAGGGAAACGTTCATTTGATTGTTAAGAGTCAATCAAGGGGCTGGAGATTAGCCATTAATGGTGTGAGGTTGTAAAGTCCCTATTGTTCGTTTCTATGTAAGGTTTTTGGGTAGTTGAAGGATGTTTATCGTGTTACAATTTCAGTTAATTTTTGTTAAAATCATTGAACGTGGGTTTTGGATTATCAAATATAGGTTCTGGAGTGCTTGGGAATCGTTTTAGCTTCAATCAAAACTAGGTGTGTATCTGAATCGCAAGAAAATGCATTTTCGGAAAAAGTCGAAAGCCTTTCTGTCGATGCCACACGGTCATGTGCAAGGCTGTGAGCCACAACACGGCCGTGTGATCGACGAGTCAGGCCGTGTGCCAGTGACACGGCCGTGTGATGGCCGGGTAAGGTCGTGTGCGACACACGGGCTCGACCTATTGGGCCTTGTAGGCCCTACGGGTGAACCACACGGACGTGTACAATCTTGGGCCAGGCTATGTGATCCACACGGCCAAGGCCAATTTGGGCCGTGTGGGCGACACAGGCGTTTGGGCCCACACGGGTAGGCCACATGGGCGTGCGAGCCTATTTTTCTAAACTGATCTGTAAGGTTGCACGGGTCGCCCAAGTCGATTGTGGACCTACTGTAGGGTCGGTAAGCATTACTTAGACCCCTAATTACGTGATCTGATTATGTGATATATGTATTAAGCATGTTGTACTTAGCATGTATACCAATTTGAATGTGTGATCTGTTAATTGCATTATAGCATGTCATCGATTGTATGCTGCATTACATTGGGGTGGGTTGATGATATTGGAGGAAGTATCTGAAAGGCTATTAAGCCTGTTATCTGGCAGCTTAGCTCCAATTATCTGATTATGTGCCACATTTTGGTAAGCTTAGAAATCGCTTACTCATCGGTACGGCGGAGGACTCGGCGGTTACCACAGTTCTGGACTTTCATGGTTTTTATTCCATTTTACGAGTATTGGTTTATGCTAATTTAACTCGCAGACTTTTTGGGACTTTGGCTTAAATGGGGTTTTTATTTATTGTTTTTATGGATGGTTAACCGTGTACTCGAATCCGTATATCATTCATTGGGCAATGTTTTATTGACCACTAAATGTTATTGAAATGTGAGAAATTGATTTATACTATTGTGTGAGCATTCCTCACCTGTTGTGAGTTGTGATTGATAGGAACTCTGTTAGTAACCTTATTGTTTGAATTATTATTTTAATTCGGTAAGCTTTATCGTTTAATCGATAAACTTACTAAGCTTTATGTAGGCTTACTTGTGTGCTTGTCTTTATCTTTGTAGATTACGTTTTTGTGGAAATTGGGAGATCAGATCGACTCAAAGAATCACACTATGTGAAAATCTTTTGATAGACTTTGACTATAACCTTGGCTTATATCGTATCTAATAAGCTAATGATGGATGTTTTGTGATAGTCTTAAGCACTTATGTGGTAGCTTGATGTACTTGTATTTTTGTTGTGTCAAGTAGCTATTTGAGGCATGTATGCTTAATTCTAGTGAAGGCATGAATGGTTGACGCTAATCAAGCATGAATTAGAAAGTTTTGTTATTTTATGAGGTATGCATGGATGGCTTGAAAGTTTAGCTTGATAATGGTTTTTTATGTGATTAAAATGTGGTGTCAATGGTGGCACATTGGTTAGACACATAGGATGGTTGATTAACTTGATTTGGGTGGTTTAAAATGGATTCCAAAGTCTTGTGAACATGTGTGTAAGTGTATAATTAGGTACCTAAGCATTTGGATGTGAAATGAGCATGTTTTGGAACATTTTTGGGCACTCGCGGCTTGGGACATGGGTTGTCACACGACTGTATATTACACACGGGCATGTGCCCCAAACATGTTAGGTGCGGTGTTCACACAGGCTAGCACACAGCCAGTGACATGGTTGTGTGGCCCAAGTTAAAGAGTTACACGGGTAGATACATGGGCTGGGACACAGGCGTGTGAGCCAAGTTAGTGAACTCTACAGCCTAAGTACAGAGGTGTGTGATGTAGCACACGGGTGTATGGGATAGCCACATAGCTATGTCTGGAGCCACACGGTCTGGGCTTTGTTACACGGCCGTGTGAGCCCTAATTTGAAAATTTTCACTTTTGTCCCAAATATTCTATTTTGTCTCGAATTGGTCTCCGATTGTTCCTAAACTATTTTAAAGGCCTCGTAAGCTCGATTTAAGGCCCATAAGTGTAGGTTCTACTTCGTTCTAAATTATTTATGAAATTTCACTAATTAATTCAATAACTTGATGCTATATATTATTGATTGTTCTGAATCATCCGATAATATTCCATAACCCTAATTCGACGACGAAAATGGGTTATGGATGTTACAATACTTATATCAAAATTTCAATCTATATAAAAAATTTAGCAAACAAACTCGACACCCAAATCTCAGCTCAGACTCAACACTTTTATGGCATATACTTTCACACTCAATACGAGGTCTGATTTAGTTCAAGAATTGGCTAAAGTTGTAGCTCTGATACCAATAAATGTGGCACCTCACAGTTGACCCAATCGTCAGTCCGAATGTGAGAGGCCACATTCGTTGCCAAAGCAACTTAGACCAAATTCATTCATAATTAAGAGATTTTAACATATAACCATAATTAATCTCATACATTTCTAATTATACATATAAACATACATAACAAAAGTTCAATGGTCCCACTTAAAGTATTTCAAGGTTATAGGAGGTCAAGTATGTAGTTAGGATTCGAATGCAAACTCAAACTATCAAAATTGAGCAGTGTGTCTCGAGACAGTGAAATCATGTCTCGTGAATGCTTCCCTTGTTTCATATTTTTAGCTTCAATGTTTGCTATCTCGAATAAATTTTTGGATAGGTTAGTTCAATAAATTCAATCCTGAAACTGATTTTTTTGACACTGACGAAAATAGGGTTGACTTATTTTTTATTTGTGATAAATACCCTTATTATTTTAGATTAATTAGTTTTGTTATATTTGTATATCAATTTAAATTAAATTTATCACTATAAATAGATACATTAACATTTATATGTAGCATCTACAAAATCGATTTAGTATTATGTATTGGGCTAGATTCTAGGGTAAACTACAAAAATAGTCACCTAACTATGACTTTAGTTCTATTTTGGTCACCCAACTATTAATTTTTTTAATTTAATCACTCAACTTTTTGAAATCAAATATTTTAATGGTTCTCCCGTTAGTTGTCGTTAGATGAGTGATAGAAAGTTGACATTAGCCTTTTTTTTATGGGCCTAATATCTAATTTAGCCCTCCAATGTTTGCGCATTCTATCAAGTTGATCTTAAATCTTAAAAATTCAACAAATTTAGCTCTCAATGTTTACAAAATTTGTCAATTTAATTCTAATTCTAAAAATTTCAAAAATATTTTTAAAACCTCTCATTTTTTAATTCCTTAACGTACCTCCAAAATCCACTAATAAGAAGAGTATTTAACACCATTCGTATTATGCTCATTTTAAACTAATGCCACCTTCATGAATATGGTCAAAAAATTAGTTGGCTTAAATCCAACTAAGTATCATACTTTAGATTAATACCATATTATTTAATTAAATTCCTTTACAAAGTTAACAATTCTTTAAACTGTTACAAAATAATTATTTTGAATTTTTTCTTATTTTAAAAATATACAGAGACCTAATATTTGAGTAGAAAAAATAATTTGATGTGAAATCTTTCAGTAAATGAAAATTGAAATGAAAAACCTTTAAAAGTTTTTTCTTGTCTTGTTTTTTTTGACTTGGACATGTCATTAATAACTTTTGGACTTGGGTAGTCCAAGTATGACAGTCAAACGACTGAAGTCCCAGAAAATATAGTCTAGGAATTGAAAATACGAGCTGGACTGAACCAAGGGAGATAACTTTGTCGATTTCATGTCCCATGAGGATGTCCAACTTCATCTCTCTATAATATTCATTAATCTATTTCGTATTCCTTTCTTTTTGAATGAGTTGATATATATTTCTTTTTTTGGCATTTAAAAAAAATTAATACATATGTTTTGGTTTTTTATCTATAATTTATTTATAATTTTTAAAATTTTAAATATTTTTGAATTTTCTATGCAAAAATAATTTTTAAATATTTTCCTTTTTAAAGCTTTTAGAACTAGAACTAAATTGAGAATTTTTGTAAAAATTGAGGGTTAGATTTATTAAAATATTTAGAATTAGAATTAAAATGAAAAAAAAATTGTGAACATTAAGGGTTAGGCTTTTTTTTTTTAGATTTAAGGTCAAATTGATAGAATGTGTAAACATTGGTGGGCTAAATTTATTATTAGGCCAATAAAAAAGATCTATATCAGCTTTCTATCACTCATCTAACAATAACTAACGGAAAAGTGACTAAAATATTTGATTTTGAAAAGTTGAGTGATTAAATAAAAAAAATTAATAATAGGTAACCAATAACTAAATGATTATTTTTGACTTTTATTATAGTATTGATCCCTTGGGGCTCAATACTTTTGGTCATATATGTGAATAATTTATTTCGTTGTTTGTACTAATTTTATTATTCTTTTGGTTAATCTCACAGTAACAAGTTAGAAGTTTATTTCAATCTGTCAACTCTAATCAATATGATTTATTTTCTAATACCAATTTAGGAGGCTCTGGAACATTAGCCAAGCCAACTAGTGACGCATTTTTAATGGAATTTTAGTATTTTTGTGCTGAGTTGGCTTATTATGAATAGTAGTGTTTTGGTTAGAGTTTTGATTACATAAGACTAGTAAAATTGAATATTTAATTAAAATTAAGAGCTTTTATTTATTTATTTATTAAATATAGTTCAGCTATAGATTAAATTGTTATTGTTAAATTTTATATTATTTTCTTAGGAGTTTATATTTCGACTTGGTTAGTCAAATTAAACAGAATTCAATTTTATAGATTAAGCTACAGTTTTCTCTTTTACTTTGCATAGAGAGCTAGGTGATTTTTCACTTGTTTATTTGCAGAGTTTGTTGCTTTCAAGTGGCTTGATTATCGATGTTTCTAGGGGTATGTCTTCTAGGGGTTTCGTAGGGACTTGGTCCAATTGTTAGCATTTTTGATTAAACCCTCTACCGCCTAACACTGGGCTTAGGTATCATAAGCCTCATTCATCACCTAACGTTTTCCCTCGCCTTGAAACCTATGGCCAAAGTGTTTAGGCACATTCATCCTTCAAGATTCCACAAGTCCCTTTAGTGTTCCTCTATAGCTCCATTGGTGTGATAAGTAAAATTCGATTTAATTTGAAAAAATTTAAGAAAAATCGAATTTTGAGTTAATTGAATTAAGCTATTCGAGTTATTAGAGTAAATTCGAATAAGGAATTTGAGTTTCGAGTTCGCGTCAAGTTGAATTTTAAAATTCAAATAACAGATTGGTGTAAATATCCTTTTAGTCCCTGTCAATTTTGCAAATAAGCAAATTGGTCTCTCTCAACAAAAAATACAAAAAATAAAAATAAAAATAATTTTCAAAAATTCAAAATAATTTTTAAAATGTAAAATATTTTTAACAATTTCAAAATTTATATTTTTTTAAAAATTCTAAAAAAATATAAAGAAAGTTAAAATTTTAAAAATTTTCTAAAACAATAATTTTAGGACCTAAATAAGTTAATTAATGATTCAAGTTTATCATACTAAAGCATTTTATTATTATTTTGTTTTGAAAATTTTTTCAAATATATATGGTTTCAAATTTATATGCTCTAACATATAATTAGTTATACTGTAACAATATTTTAATTTGACATGTTTAATTTTTTAATTTAACTCGAACAATTTCACTTAACTTGATTTGAGTCAACTTGAATTTCATTTCACTCGACTCACTTTGAAAAAATTTCAAACCTCTTATGATCTCCACGATCCGCTTTCCACTAACTCCAATGTTTCCAACCTCATAAAACCAATAGGAGGCCATATAGCACATCTCTGCCCATCTCTCCCGCACTTCTTAAACACACCTTCATTAGATACCTCGAGTTACCAATAATCCTCCCTTTCAAGCAGTCTACAAGTGTAACAACCCATTTTTTAGTTTTATTGGAAACGGTAGTTTCAAAATCGTTTTTGATGATCAAATCTGTAAATATTAATAATTAATATTTACGGGTCTATTATAGCAATATATTGAATTTCCGTTTAGTAATTCTATTGAATAGATAATTAATTAAGGTACAAGTGTTCCTAAAGTCAATGGTGTCAAAAAATGAGGTATTAAAACCTCATTTTCGTAAATCGAGTTCGTAAATATTTTTTATTAAATGTTATTATATAGATGATTTGAATTTTGGATAGGTAATTTTTCCGAATTAGTGACTAATTAAAATATAAGGACTAAGTTATAAAAGTAGTAAAAATTATTCGCTATAAATTTTTAAATAAACAAAGGATCAGAGGAAAAATTAGACCCTTTTAATGGGAAAAACGGTGGTGGGAATTAACTAGCACCAACTAACATGGTTAATTATGCTTAAAGATTTAATTAATCAATATTAATTAAAGTTTATTAAGTTGAGTATAGTATATAAGTTAAAAATAATAGAAAAATAAAGCATTTCCCTATTCATCTTCTTCACAAACCGTAGCAAAAGAAATAAAAAAAAGTTTAGGGAATTCAAACTTTCGTCTTATAATTGGTAAGTTTAAATTAATCATTTTCTTGTAATTTTTATATTTTTAAAGTTTTAGGAGCTTGATTTAATTAATATATGTGTTAGTTTCTGAAATTGTTAAAGTTTATAAATGATATCATTGATGAATTCTTGATGAAATTGGTGTTAAATTTGTTATAATTTAAGCTTAAATATGAAAAAAGACTAATTTGTAAAGTTTAATTGTTAGTTTTTGTACATAGGGACTAAAGTATAAATATTTTGAAATTGGTATGAAATTTATGTAATTATGGATATTATAGGGTCTTATAAGGATTTAATTGAGATTGATTTCGATATCAAAGCTCAAATTTGAAAGATATGATAATTTTAGTTTTAATGACTAAATTGAATAAAATGCTAAACTTCAGGGAATATCTAAAAAATGAAATTGAATTGATACATTACTATAATAGGCTGTTATAAGGTAATTGAGATTGATAAATTGAAATGAATCATCATTTAGATAGGGATTTGAATCAATCAAAGAATAATTAATGAAAAGGCAAAATTGTAGATTAGTTCTCAACATTTCGTTTGTTGCTACTTTTTTCCAGGTAAGTTCATACGGGACTTACTTATTTAATTTATGATATGTTTGTATTATATTTTTTTACTTATTAGTTTGAATTGTTATGAAATCTTAAAGATATTGGTATCTAAAGGACTAAATCGTAAAGAATGAATGATATTGTTATCTCAAATAGATATGATGCGCTGAATGGTATTAAAATGTATATTTGGATAGATGAGATGAATATGATGGCATTACATGGATTGTAATGAATTGATTATCATAATTGAGCCTGTGTGAACTTAATAAACAATCAAGATACGAATGACTTGCCATTAGGGTTCCAAAAACGAAAACGGGTGTTGTGATCAGGGATTAATTCAATGGCTTGAGGTCCAACATATGTTGTGGATTCACTGAAGCTAGTCCAAGCAGCATCGAACTAAACTAGTGTTAGCAAACTTAATCTGAAGCTAGTGTTAGTAGCTCGAATATGATAGCTTTATGAACAAATGGGTGTTGTGATTAGGATTAATACGATGACTTGAGATCCAATATATGTTGAGGATTATTTGAAGCTAGTGTTAGCAGCATTGAACCTTGGTTTGAAGCTAGTGTTAGCAGCTTGAATATGTAAACTTATGTGAGCAAATCAGTCTTGTATACCTAGTTTAACTTACTTTATTTCTCTGAGCGAAAAACAGAAATGGAAATGATACTAAATAAAAATGAAATGGTTAGAATGAATATGTATATGAACGAAATTATATATATGTTACAAGTTGAATATGATTTAGTTGGTATATGTTATATGACGGAATGTTATTTCACTATATGAATGTGTTTTAAGCATATGACATGTGATCGAACTTGTAACACCCCTATCCTGTGTCCGACGCCGGATTAGGGTTAGGGGCGTTACCAAACAGATCGGAAAGCATTTACAGAAATTCATAAATTCATTCATCGTTCTCAAGCATAGTGTGTAACACCCCTTACCCGAAGCCCTTACCGGAATCGAGTACGTGGCATTACTAGACTTGACTATTAACTTAAGGTGTAAAATTTTAAAGCTGTCCAACTGTGTCATGCTGACTAAATCGACCATAACTCAAGTTATAAAACTCGAAATTTAGATCCGTAAATTTTCCTTGAAACTAGACTCATATAACATTTCACCATAATTTTTCCAGAATTTTTCATGTGGCCAATTAGTACAGTTTATTCATCAAAGTGACCCTTATTACACTGTCTAACAATTCTGACCTGTCTCTACAAAAATACAGTTATCTCATTGCACAATTTTCATATACTGTTCTAGTTTATACCAATGAAAAATAGACTCAATAAGGGTTTTACAAATATAACCCATGCTTCCTAATTATTTTTGTACAATTTTTGACAATTTTTCCAAAAAAGAACAGTGGCTCACGAATGCATTCAGAGCAGGTCTCACTAAAACTTAATTATCTCATAATATATAAATCTTTTGCCTACTCTGTTTCTTCCATGTAAAAATAGACACAATAAGGATTAATTCTATACTTCATTCACCATCTAATTCAACTTATCCTATTTTTGGTGATTTTTCTAACTCACATCACTGCTGTAACTAAAGACTGTTTCTATACTAAATATGCTTTCTAGCTTATAACCGGATATACTCACATGCAATTCATACTCTCCATGCATTTTTTTTAATCACTTACAAAGATAGCTTGTACTTAAAACATTCATATGATATTCTAACATCATCGATTTAAAAGAGTATCACTATTACCCACATTTATGACAAAACCCCAAAAACATACATAACCAAATATTTAGCCATATTCGCATGGTCATATATACAAGGTCAAACATCGTATGTTTGTAAAACTTCATCTAGCCTATACATGCCTTCTAAATCGCAACCAAAAATTCAAAATACCAAAGGAAGGCGATAGTGTGGATGACTTCTTGAAGATCCTTCACGAGCCCGCAACGTGACCAAAATCTATAAAACAAAGAAGAACATTTCACGTAATTAAGCTTACTAGCTTAGTAAGTCCTAACTCATGATAATAAAACATTTATACTTGAAAACCAATTGTTCCATAATAGCACATTCTAACTCGAATTCCATCATATAACATCCATCAATATTAATTTCAAACACATATAACACAATTCTCACAATATTAATTTAACCCAGGTAATATTAAGCATACCTACCTTACATGCTTACCTGAAACGTAAACCCAATAAATTAACTTTAAGTTATCTTGAACAAGGATTCGATTTATCTTTGATAAAGTAAATCACCGGCATCAAGCCTGCTAGGCATAAAAGCCCGTAAAGTAACACCGGCACAAGGCCTGCTAGGCGTAGAAGCCCGATAAATAACTCCGGCACAAGGCCTGCTAGGCAAAAAGCCCGATAAATAACACCGGCACAAGGCCTGCTAGGCATAAAGCCCGATTAATGTCACCGGCACGAGGCCTGCTAGGCATAAAGCCCGATTAATGTCACCGGCACGAGGCCTGCTAGGCTTGAAGCCCGAATGTCAGAATATTATTATATGCTTTTCACATTTCACTATCACATATCGAATCATAAACATCTATTCCCATTGCAATAAATAAATTTGAAATCAATCTAATCCATCATTATCACATTCGGCCAACTCATGGTTTTACACCAAGCTTATACAAATTTTATCATTCACTAGATATGTAAATGATCTTTAAATAATAAGTAGCTCAAGAACTTACCCATTCACCTTGCATTAGCCAAAATATTTTCCATCATATACTCAACATAAATCATCAACCAATATGTAGATATACATTCGCCATGATGCAATTGGATATTAACATTCATCAATTTTTAATAGTCAAGATAACCATAATTTATTCTTTGACATAATTTAACTAAAGGACTTACCTCGGTTGTCGATAGTCCGTGCGAATCGGCTATTCGAGAACCTTCGTCTTTCCCCGGTCTAATTCGGTCTTTCTTTGCTCTTGATCTAAAACACATTAGAATTTAGCTCATTTAATCTCATTTCATCTCAATTTAGTCCCAAAACACCCAAATGGGCAATTTACCATTTTGCCCCTAATGTTTCCCATTTTTACAATTTAGTCCTATTTGCACAAAACACAAAATATGCAAAATTTTCCAACATCCTAGTTTGGCCGAATCTTCATTATAGTCATAGGTGTCCATGCATTTCATTTATTTGACATTTTAATCCTTCACAACTTTATTCTTTTCAATTTAGCCCTATATACTCAAAATTATCAAAAATTCCAATACAAAACTTGTAAATCTTTAACATACATTCAATTTAAAACCATCAAACATCAAAACTATCCAAGCATGTTAATGGCCGAATCTTAAATACATAGTATTTTCAAAAATTTAAACATGGGTTGTATAGGATTTAAAGCAAGCATTCCAAATATGCAAAAATTTTCAAAAACTAAATAAAACACATACCCTTAATTAAGCCCCAAAGTGCTGAAATTTTCAAGCTCCTACAATGGAGTTCTTCATCCAAGTTTCGCCAAAGAAGATGAGTAAGGTAAGGTTCTCTTTCATCCCACTTGTTTTTATTATTTAATGATAAAACAAACACATTTTTATTAACATTATTTTAACACCTTAATAAAACTATCTAATAAGCTAATTTAACATATAATTTGGACTTATAAAGGCCCATTGCCGTCCCTTACTATGGTGAATGGGCTAATTGCCCTTTGGTACACCCACTTAAAAAGCCAAAATCAATTTAGTACTCTTCACTTAAGCATGCAACTTTTTCGCTTTTCTCGATTAAATCCTTTTTATCAAATTGAGCACTTAAACGACTAAATTTTTCTACTGAAATTTTCACACTCACTAAATCACATATAACAAACACAAAATATAATATTAAAAATATCTCTCTCGTGCTCGGATTCGTGGTCTCAAAAACCACCGCTCCGATTTGGGTCAAAATTGGTCTGCATTACAACTCTCCTCCCTTAAGGATTTTCGTCCCCAAAAATCTTACCGTTAAATAAGTTCGGATATTGTTGCCTCATCAACTCTTCTCAGTGGCTCCCACGTAGCCTCTTCAACTCCGTGACGATTCCATAAAACTTTTACTAATGGAATTCTTTTATTCCTCAACTCTTTTATCTCTCGGGCTAAGATACGGATCGGTTCTCATCATATGTCAAATCGATTTAATTTCAATCTCTGTCGATGAAATCACATGGGACGGATCCGATCTATATTTGGCTGCATCGAAACATGAAATACATTGTGTATCTTTTCTAACTCGGAGGGCAATCTTAATCTATAAGCAACTGGTCCAATACGTTTAATGACTTCATACGGTCCGATAAATCTCGGACTCAACTTGCCTTTCTGGACCGAATCGGAATATTTTCTTCCACGGAGAAACTTTCAAGAACACCCGATCTCCGACTGAAATTCAATGTCCTTGCGTTTTAAGTCGGCATAGGACTTTTGACGATCCGGCGCGACTTTCAAATTACTTCTAATCACAACCACTTTCTCGCTCGGTTTCTTTAATCCAATCAACCCCGTGTATCTTATTCTCACCGAGCTCACTCCAATACAACGGTGTGCGACATTTTCGACCATATAAGGCTTCATAAGGCGCCATTTTTATGCTAGATTGAAAACTATTATTGTAAGCAAATTCGATCAAAGGTAAGTATCGTTCCCATGTACCTTCAAACTCGAGAACGCAACACCTCAACATGTCCTCAAGTATCAAAATAGTTCGCTCGGATCGACCGCCTGCTTATGCGGATGGAAAGTCAGTACTAAAATGAAGTTTAGTACCTAAAGCATCTTGCAATTTCTTTCGTAACCGTGATGTAAATCTTGGGTCCCTATCTCGAGACAATGGAACTCGGTACACCGCAATCTTACAATCTGCGACACATACAATTCGGCAAGTTTGTCAAGTGAATAGTCGGTGCGTCATTCTGTACAAAATGAGCTGATTTAGTCGATCTATCAACGATAACCCACACAAAGATCTTTCTTACTAGGTGTCATAGGGAGTCCAGATACAAAATCCATGGAAATTCTATCCCATTTCCATTCGGTATCGTGGATTGGTGAAGTAAACCGGATGGTACTTGATGCTCACTTTTTATTTGTTGACGATTAAACACTTGGAGACAAATTCGTATATATCTCTGCGTTTCATGCCGTGCCACCAATAGAATCGCTTTCAAATCATTATACATTTTTGTGCTACCCGGTGTATCGACATTCCGCCATTATGGGCCTCACTCTAATCATTCAGATCAAATCTGCGTTCAAGGAACACACAACCGACTTTTTATAATTCAAATCATTTGCATCAATCTGGAAATCTGATTCCGTAGCGTTTTCACACTGAATCCGAATAGCAACTAACTTTTCATCAACTTTCTGTGCATCACAAATTTGCTGAATAAGCATCGGTCTTGCTTGTAACTCGGCTATGATTGATCCATCATCGACATAGACACCGTGTGCGTTTAATGCACGAAGAGCAAATAATGATTTTCGACTTAACGCATCCGCAACAACATTAGCTTTCCTGGATGGTAGTCAATCACTAATTCATAGTCTTTCAAAGAATTCTAACCATCGGCGTTGTCTCAAATTTAGATCTTTCTGAGTCATTAAATATTTTAGACTTTTATGATCTGAATAAACATGACATTTTTCACCGAATAAATAGTGACGCCAAATTTTCAATGCGAATACAATGGCTGCTAATTCCAGATCGTGAGTTGGATAATTCTTTTCATGTGGCTTCAATTGTCTTGAAGCGTAGGCTATCACCTTGCCTTCTTGCATTAAAACACAACCCAACCCATTCAAGGAAGCATCACTAAAAATAGTAAATTCTTTACCCGATTCAGCCGAGTTAACACTTGAGCCTCGGTCAAAAGGGGCTTTCAATCTGTTGAAACTTTTCTCGACACCTTTCCGACCACTCAAATTTGACATCTTTCTCGTAGTAGTCTCGTTAAAGGTGTAGCTATTACGGAAAAACCTTTTACAAATCGTCTATAATATCCCGCAAGGCCTGAAAAACTTTGGATCTCGGAAACATTCTTTGGTGGTTTCCAATCAAGTATGGTCGCTATTTTATTTGGATCCACCCGAATACGACAATCGAAATCACATGACCCAAGAAGTGACTTCATTCATCCGAACTCACACTTACCGAATTTTGCATATAACAGTTGGTTTCTCAAAGTTTGTAGTACTACTCTCAAATGCTCAGCGTGCTCCGCTTCATTTTTGGAGTAGATCAATATATCATCAATAAATACTACTACAAACCGATCCAAAAACTGTTGGAAGACTCGGTTCATTAGATCCATAAAAACAGCAGGTGCATTTGTGAGTCCAAATGGCATAACTAAAAACTCATAATGTCCGTACCTCGTTTGGAATGCAGTCTTTGGCACATCTGAATCTCTGACTCGCAACTGATAATAGCCCGATCTCAAATCTATCTTCGAAAACACCGAAGCCCCCTTCAGCTGATCAAATAAATCATCAATCCGAGGTAACGGGTACTTATTCTTTATAGTCACCTTATTTAGTTGCCGGTAATCGATACACATTCTCATAGTCCCATCCTTCTTTTTCACAAATAAAACTGGTGCACCCCAAGGAGAGAAACTCGGTCGTGCGAAGCCCTTATCTGTCAACTCTTGCAACTGCACTTTCAATTCTTTTAATTCAGTAGGCGCCATTCGATACGGAGCTATCGAAATCGGGTCGCCGGTACCAACTCAATGCTTGAACTCAATCTCTCGCCTTGACCGTAAGCCCTGTAGTTCTTCAGAAACACATCGGTATTCACATACAACTGATACAGATATCAATTTGTTTCTCGGACATTTTATTATCCCGTACATAGGCCAAATAAGCTTCACACCCTTTTCTCACATACTTTTGGGCTAACATTGAAGATATTGCTGTAGGCAACCCATTTATGTCGTAGGATTTAATTCTGATGGTCTCACCGTTTCGACATCTCAAATTGATAAGCTTTCTTTTACAATCCACTACTGCCTCATGTGAAGTTAACCACTCCATACCCAAGATTATATCAAATTCGTCAAAGGGCAACAACATTAAATTAGTCAAAGCAATAATCCCCAATCATCAACGGGCAATCTCTACACACTTTATTAACAAGCACACATCTACCCAAAGGGTTGGACACTCGAATCACAAACTCGGTAGACTAAACTAGCAGAGTCTTTCCGAATTTCAAAGTTTCACACACATATGAATGAGTCGAACCAGGATCAATTAATGCAATCACGATAGTATCATAAAGAGTAAAAGTACCTGAGTAATGACGTCGGGAGGAAGCATCCTCTCTAGCTCGTGCAAGATATGCTCTAGCCGAGAGCTCTAGCCTCGGTCGATCGATCAGTAGTATTCTTCGTTCCTTCTCGACTACCACCTACATTGCCCGAATGTGCGGGTGGTCTACCTCGCATTGACACATTGCTCGGCTTAGTGCTCGGATCGCATTCTCGCTTCGCTTAACTCGGACACTCTCTAATAAAATGATCTGATGATCCACATTTATAGCAAGACCGGTCGTGAAATCTACAACTCCCTGAGTGCCATTTCCCACAGTGCTTGCACTCGACTCTATTTTGTGGAACATTACCAACACTGGCTATCGAGGTAGCTCGGGAGCTCATAGGAGGTCGATCCCGCCTAGGTGGATCTCAGATAGCTTTCTCCATTTACTGTAGTCGTCTCTAGGCTTCTTGGTCGTGTGGAATGAAAGACTTTACCCGAAGATCTTTTACGAATGTCTCTAGCTTCAGTCTCAGCCTTTCTTTTCTCTTTCCCGAGTTCTTCAGCTTTGCAAGCTCTTTCAACTAAAGTCACAAACTCTTGAATTTCAAGAATACCAACAAACATCTTTATATCTTCATTCGAGCCATCTTGAATCTTTTACACATAATAGCTTCGTAAGAAACACATTCTCTAGCATATCTGCTTGAGTCCGACAAATTTTCGTTCATATTCCGTCACGCGTCATTCGTCCTTGTTTCACCAAGGAATTCTTTTCGTTTTGATCGATGAATCTTTGGCTAATATATTTCTTGCGAATTCATTCTCGAAAATTCCCATGTTACTTTTCTTTCTAACCATCGATACTAGTGTGTTCCACCAAAGATATGCAAATGTCCTCAAGAAGGATATAGCACATTTCAAGCATTCATCCGAGTACAAGATAGCTCATCAAGTACCAGTATAGTGTTATCAAGCCACATTTCGGCTCTCTCTCAAAGATCATCATCATCATTGGCTTTAAATTCTTCAGCCCCAAATTTTCGGATTTTATCAATCGGGGCCTACTAGATCTCAATGGATCTATCATCGAAGTGCCAAGGAATCGGAGCTGGATTATTCAGGTGGAGGTTGGTGTACATTCGGGTTATTCTGAATAAATTGGGCAAACCACTCATTCATCATCTGATAAAAGGCTTGTTTAGTCTCTCCTTCGTGGCTACCCGAAACAGGTCAAGAGTCTATCGGCGCTGATCCGTGGGCGAGGTCAGGCGCGACGCTCTCCCCATCATCAGCTACGGCTCTTTCAGGATCAGTGTCCATTTACTATATAAAACAAAGTTCAGCCGCGAAGTCACCACACTATCAACATATAATAAAGGCATGTATAGCTAGACTCA
Source organism: Gossypium bickii (assembly GCA_025503065.1). Taxonomy (NCBI): domain Eukaryota; kingdom Viridiplantae; phylum Streptophyta; class Magnoliopsida; order Malvales; family Malvaceae; genus Gossypium; species Gossypium bickii. The sequence continues at coordinate 112,581,017 of CP106711.1, read as the reverse complement.
CACGCGCTACGATAGTCCTAGAATCGACTAAACCGTAAGCTCTGATACCAATCAAATGTAACACCCCTTACCCGAAGCCCTTACCGGAATCGAGTACGTGGCATTACTAGACTTGACTATTAACTTAAGGTGTAAAGTTTTAAAGCTGTCCAACTGTGTCATGCTGACTAAATCGACCATAACTCGAGTTATAAAACTCGAAATTTAGATCCGTAAATTTTCCTTGAAACTAGACTCATATAACATTTCACCATAATTTTTCCAGAATTTTTCATGTGGCCAATTAGTACATTTTATTCATCAAAGTCACCCTTATTACACTGTCTAACAATTCTGACCTGTCTCTACAAAAATACAGTTATCTCATTGCACAATTTTCATATACTGTTCTAGTTTATACCAATGAAAAATAGACTCAATAAGGGTTTTACACATATAACCCATGCTTCCTAATTATTTTTGTACAATTTTTGACAATTTTTCCAAAACAGAACAGTGACTCACGAATGCATTCAGAGCAGGTCTCACTAAAACTTAATTATCTCATAATATATAAATCTTTTGCCTACTCTGTTTCTTCCATGTAAAAATAGACACAATAAGGATTAATTCTATACTTCATTCACCATCTAATTCAACTTATCCTATTTTTGGTGATTTTTCTAACTCACATCACTGCTGTAACTAAAGACTGTTTCTATACTAAATATGCTTTCTAGCTTATAACCGGATATACTCACATGCAATTCATACTCTCCATGCATTTTTTTTTAATCACTTACAAAGATAGCTTGTACTTAAAACATTCATATGATATTCTAACATCATCGATTTAAAAGAGTATCACTATTACCCACATTTATGACAAAACCCCAAAAACATACATAACCAAATATTTAGCCATATTCGCATGGTCATTATATACAAGGTCAAACATCGTATGTTTGTAAAACTTCATCTAGCCTATACATGCCTTCTAAATCGCAACCAAAAATTCAAAATACCAAAGGAAGGCGATAGTGTGGATGACTTCTTGAAGATCCTTCACGAGCCCGCAACGTGACCAAAATCTATAAAACAAAGAAGAACATTTCACGTAATTAAGCTTACTAGCTTAGTAAGTCCTAACTCATGATAATAAAACATTTATACTTGAAAACCAATTGTTCCATAATAGCACATTCTAACTCGAATTCCATCATATAACATCCATCAATATTAATTTCAAACACATATAACACAATTCTCACAATATTAATTTAACCCAGGTAATATTAAGCATACCTACCTTACATGCTTACCTGAAACGTAAACCCAATAAATTAACTTTAAGTTATCTTGAACAAGGATTCGATTTATCTTTGATAAAGTACATCACCGGCATCAAGCCTGCTAGGCATAAAAGCCCGTAAAGTAACACCGCACAAGGCACGCTGGCGTAGAAGCCCGATAAATAACTCCGGACAAGGCCTCGCTAGGCAAAAAGCCCGATAAATAACACCGCACAAGGCCCGCTGGGCATAAAGCTCGATTAATGTCACCGCACGAGGGCACGCTAGCATAAAGCCCGATTAATGTCACCGCACGAGGCACTCGCTAGGCTCGAAGCCCAATGTCGAATATATTATTATATGCTTTTCACATTTCACTATCACATATCGAATCATAAACATCTATTCCCATTGCAATAAATAAATTTGAAATCAATCTAATCCATCATTATCACATTCGGCCAACTCATGGTTTTACACCAAGCTTATACAAATTTTATCATTCACTAGATATGTAAATGATCTTTAAATAATAAGTAGCTCAAGAACTTACCCATTCACCTTGCATTAGCCAAAATATTTTCCATCATATACTCAACATAAATCATCAACCAATATGTAGATATACATTCGGCCATGATGCAATTGGATATTAACATTCATCAATTTTTAATAGTCAAGATAACCATAATTTATTCTTTGACATAATTTAACTAAAGGACTTACCTCGGTTGTCGATAGTCCGTATGCGAATCGGCTTATTCGAGAACCTTCGCCTTTCCCCTGGTCTAATTCGGTCTTTCTTTGCTCTTGATCTAAAACACATTAGAATTTAGCTCATGTAATCTCATTTCATCTCAATTTACTCCCAAAACACCCAAATGGGCAATTTACCATTTTGCCCCTAATGTTTCCCATTTTTACAATTTAGTCCTATTTGCACAAAACACAAAATATGCAAAATTTTCCAACATCCTAGTTTGGCCGAATCTTCATTATAGTCATAGGTGTCCATGCATTTCATTTATTTGACATTTTAATCCTTCACAACTTTATTCTTTTCAATTTAGCCCTATATACTCAAAATTATCAAAAATTCCAATACAAAACTTGTAAATCTTTAACATACATTCAATTTAAAACCATCAAACATCAAAACTATCCAAGCATGTTAATGGTCGAATCTTAAATACATAGTATTTTCAAAAATTTAAACATGGGTTGTATAGGATTTAAAGCAAGCATTCCAAATATGCAAAAATTTTCAAAAACTAAATAAAACACATACCCTTAATTAAGCCCCAAAGTGCCGAAATTTTCAAGCTCCTACAATGGAGTTCTTCATCCAAGTTTCGCCAAGAAGATGAGTAAGGTAAGGTTCTCTTTCATCCCACTTGTTTTTATTATTTAATGATAAAACAAACACATTTTTATTAACATTATTTTAACACCTTAATAAAACTATCTAATAAGCTAATTTAACATATAATTTGGACTTATAAAGGCCCATTGCCGTCCCTTACTATGGTGAATGGGCTAATTGCCCTTTTGGTACACCCACTTAAAAAGCCAAAATCAATTTAGTACTCTTCACTTAAGCATGCAACTTTTTCGCTTTTCTCGATTAAATCCTTTTTATCAAATTGAGCACTTAAACGACTAAATTTTTCTACGAAATTTTCACACTCACTAAATCACATATAACAAACACAAAATATAATATTAAAAATATCTCTCAGGCTCGGATTCGTGGTCTGAAACCACCGTTCCGATTTGGGTCAAAATTGGTCTGTTACATAGTGTCCCTTAATACAGTCTACGAGACCTTAAATATGCTTATAAACTGGGTCGGGCCTAAACCGAAACACATACAAAATTTCATGAAAAATTAAAAACTTTTCTAGGTTTCAGGGAATACACGCCCGTGGAGGTAGGCCGTGTACCTCCCACGGTAGCTAGTCACACCCGTGTGTCCTCCCCGTGGTCGAAACTGACTTAGTTCCCACGACCACTAAGCACGCCCGTGTACCCAGGCCGTGGTCGATCCTGTCAAAATTCACACGGCTGCTAGGCAGTGGCACGACTGTGTGCCAAGGTCATGTACTCTTATGCTAGCTACTGACTTAGCCCCACGGTCACTAGGCAAGCCCGTGTGCCACAACCGTGTGACATTATAGGCCATTTTCAAGTCCAAAAATCCACCCATTTGGGTCATAACTATAAGCAATGTCAACCAACTCATTTCATACCCATATGTCAAGCAAGAACATACCAATTAACCATTCAATCTATACATTCAATAACCATTTCAACAATGCCAACTTTCAAGACCCAAACAATATAACAAAAGCATAATACATTCATTTGCTTAACTCAAAAACTTGACCATTTCATGAATCAACTAATCGTGCCAAAACATACTTCACATATCATGATCATAATGCATAATCTCAACTTATCTCTAGCCAAATCCCATGGCTAAATTCATATAACAACTTATACCAAAATACTAGCCTATACATGTCATATCTAGCTATTTACAAATCCAAAATGTACCAAACTCAAGTTGATAAGTGTGATAACAATACTCGACTGTCCCGAGGCTTCAGTAGCTTTGATGACCTATAAAACAGAGAAAAAACACACAGAGTAAGCTTTCTAAAAGCTTAGTAAGTCAATATACAAACAAACTTAGCACGGATTGCACATAACCGAACTTAATAAGATGACCAATATAGTTCTCATGACAAATATCACCTTATTCTTTCTTGAGCTCATATGCTTAGCCATAACTTACCATATTTCCAAATCACATATCATATATGCATATAGTTCATCTAGTCAAGACTTTACATATCGTATTATAAATTCCATATACATAACATCATGATACGATCACATAGATATTTACCTTATATACACAATTAGTGTATAAGCAACGATACAAAAGCGGATATTCATTCATTTAATTTATCAAAGCTCGATTTGCAATTCGTATCACAAAGCTTGCCCGCTTGAATGATGAGGAATCTAGTAGGATACTCGTAAACTTGGAATAGTCGAACAATGCCAACGTCCCAGATGAGGTCTTACAGGCACTTAGATATCGATGCCACTGTCCCAGACAGGGTCTTATACGAATCAATACGATGCCGATGTCCCAGACATGGTCTTACACATAAATCTCATATCGATGCCAACGTCCCAGACGTAGTCTTATACGAAATCTCAAATCAACGCCAACGTCCCAGACGTGGTCTTACATGATGAAACAGAACGAATACCTATGTCATGACATAGCTAATCCTATTTATTCCTAGGTTTGTACGGGACTTGTCGGACTTAGTCACTATATCGAACTTATCTCAGAATTCATATGCATAACCTCTCATAAGTATCCATTATCAACATTAGTCATATGAACAATTATAATTTCATACAAGTACGTTTATTTGCATAGTGACTTACCTCGGATTTGATCTATCGAAATGAAAACGGCTACTCATTTACTTTCGCTTTCGCGCGATCTAAGTCCGTTTTCCTCGGTTCTTGATCTAAACATATTCAGAATTAACCCTTTTATTCACTAATTCATTCAATTCAATCCATACACATATATTTGGGGCTATTTACAAATTAACCCACACATTTGCACAATATATCAATTTAGTCCATTTTCTCAAAACATCAAATTCACAAAATCAACACATACACATACTTAGCCGAATGCATATACATCTCATTCAAGCCCATATTTTCCATCAAATTTATAATTTAGTCCCTCAAATTGCTATTTTCTCAATTTAGCCCTAATTAGCTAAATTCATAAAACATTCAAGAACAAAGTATGTTCATCTAGCTCAAATCTTTAATTTAAAACCAAAAATCATCACAAAACTCAACATAGCATCAATGACATTTCTCATGAACAACATCAATTCATCAAATTGAGACATGGGTTTTGTAGTATACAAAGCAACGATTACAAAAACGTAGAAATTATCAAAAATCAACCGAAAACATACCTTGAATTTAGCCTGTAAGTAACCGAATATACGAAGCTTCAAAGCTTTCTTTTTTCTTTGTGTTTTCAGTGAAGAATGCATAAATGAGTGCTCATTTTCATGCTAAATTCTATTAATTATCATATTATTAACCTAATAACAAAATTGTCCTTATAATAAAACATATATATAACATATAAAATAAGGTCATTTTAGACCATATGCTGTCCACTAACCTTATGAATGGCTTAATTGCCATATAAGGCCTCAAACTTAACAAAGCAACAAGACATTGGTACTTTGATAATTAGCATGCGACTTTCACATTTAATGCCATTCAATCCTTTTGTCAAATTAAACACACAGACGAGCAAATTAACTTACGGAAATTTAGCACATGCTTAATCACATATCTAAGACACAAAAAATAATATTAAAATTTTATTAAGACTCGGATTTGTAGCCTCGAAACCACTGTTCCTACTAGGGTATAAACCGGACTGTTACAATTCTCCCCCTTAGTATTTTCGTCCCCAAAAATCTTACCGTTAAAGATAGTTGGATATTGTTGTCTCATTGAGTCCTCAGGTTCCCATGTAGCCTATTGTATTCTGTGTTGATTCCACAGTACTTTTACTAATAGAATTTTCTTGTTTCTCAACTCTTTCACTTCACTAGCTAAGATACGGATCGGTTCCTCTTCGTATGTCATATCAAATCGGATTTCAATTTCAGATGAGGCAATCACGTGTGACGGATCGGATTGATATCTACGGAGCATTGAAACATGAAATACATTATGAATCTTTTCTAACTCAGACGGCAACTTTAGTCTATATGCAACAGGCCCGACACATTCAATGATCTCATACGGTCCGATGAATTTCGGACTCAATTTGCCTTTACGTCCGAATCAAAGCACTTTCTTCCACTGGGACACTTTCAAATATACTTTATCGCCGATTTAAAATTCTATATCTTTTCGTTTCAAGTCTGCATAAGACTTTTGATGATTAGATGCTGCTTTCAAACAATCTCGGATCAGTTTCACTTTCTGTTCTGAGTTTTTTATCAGATCAACCCCGTGAAGCTTATTTTCACTGAGCTCGATCCAATACAGAGGTGTAGGTCATTTACGTCCATACAAAGCTTCATATGGTGCCATTTTAATGCTTGACTGAAAACTATTGTTGTATGCAAATTCAATCAAAGGTAGATACTGTTCCCACGTACCATTAAATTCAAGAACGCAACATCTTAACATATTTTCTAGAACCTGAATGATCCGTTCAGACTGACCATCTGTTTGCGGATGAAAAGCTATGCTGAAGTGTAATTTTGTGCCCAAAGCTTCTTGCAATTTCTTCCAGAATCGCGATGTAAACCTCGAATCTTTATCTGACACAATAGATAGTGGTACCCCGTACAATCTCATAATCTCAGAAATATAAAGCTCGACTAATTTGTCAAGTGAATAAAAATGGGTAGTTTTCATTAATCTATCAACCACGACCCATATTGTATCTTTCTTTCTCGGAGTTGAAGGCAAACCAGAAACAAAATCCATCGTCACTCTATCCCATTTCGATTCGGGAATCAAAATCGGTTGTAGCAACCCAGATGGAACTTGATGTTCAACTTTTACTTGCTGACAAACTAAACATTTTGAAACAAATTCAGAAATGTCTCGTTTCATACCAGACCACCAGTAATGTCGTTTCAAATCATAATATATTTTATTACTTCCCGGATGAACAGATAAACTACTATTATGAGCTTCACTTAAAATCAACTGAATCAACTCTGGATTCCTCGGAACACAGATATGATCCCGGAATCTCAAACAATAATCAACAATTTGAAATTCAGATTTAGAATTTGAATCGCATTGAGCTCGTTTCGCTAGTAATTCATTATCATACTTCTGAGCATCGCATATCTATTGTAAGAACAATGATTTTTCTTTTAATTTAGCTACCACAGAACCGTTATCAGTCAAATCTAACTGGGCATTCAAAGCATGTAGTGCAAACAATGATTTTCTACTCAAAGCATCAGCAACAACATTCGCTTTATCCGGATGATAATCTACCACAAGCTTATAATCTTTCAATAGTTCTAACCATCTTCTTTGACGCAGGTTCAAATCTTTTTGAGTAATCAGATATTTCAAACTTTTATGATCTGAAAACACATGACATTTCTCACCGTATAGATAATGGCGCCAAATCTTAAGTGCAAACACAATCGCAGCTAACTCAAGGTCGTGTGTCGGATAATTCTTTTCATGAGTCTTCAGTTGTCTCAAAGCATAAGCTACAACTTTGCCTTCCTGCATCAAAACACATCCCAGACCGTTTAATGAAGCATCATTGTATACAACAAATTCTTTACCCGATTCTGGCTGTACTAATACTGGAGCTTCTGTTAACAGAGTTTTCAACTGATCAAAACTTTTTTGACATTTATTCGACCATTCAAATCTGACATCTTTCTGAACGAATCTAGTCAACGGAGTAGCTATTGTCGAAAAGCCTTTTACAAATTGACGGTAATAACTAGCCAAACCCAGAAAACTACAAACTTTAGACACGTTCTTTGGAGGTTTCCAATCCAGAATAGCAGAATTCTTGCTCGGATCAACACGAATTCCAGAAGCTGACACAATATGCCCTAGAAAACTAACCTTGTGTAACCAAAATTCACATTTACTAAATTTCGCATACAATTGCTTTTCTCTCATAGTTTGCAACACAATTCTCAAGTGTTCAGCATGCTCATTTTCATCACATGAATAAATCAATATGCCATCTATGAATACTACAACAAATTGATCTAGGTACGGTCTGAAAATTCTGCTCCTCAAATCCATAAAAACAGCACGAGCATTGGTTAGTCCAAATGGCATAACTAAAAACCAATAATGCCCGTACCTCGTTCTGAAAGTAGTCTTTGGAATGTCTAAATCTTTAACTCTCAATTGGTAGTATCCCGATCTCAGACCAATCTTGGAAAAGACAGTAGCTCCTTTCAACTGACCAAATAAATCATCAATTCTGGGCAATGGGTATTTATTCTTTATAGTCACTTTATTGAACTGACGGTAATTGATACACATCCTCCTCGTGCCATCTTTCTTTTTCACAAACAGATCAGGAGCACCCCAAGGTGAGAAACTCGGTCTAGCGAACCCTCTATCAGTCAACTCTTGCAACTGTGACTTTAAGTCTTTCAATTTTGTTGGTGCCATTCTATACGGAGCTATCGAAATAGGTGTAGTACCGGGCAACAAATCAATACCAAATCCTACTTCTCGTATCGGAGGCAAACCCGGTAGTTCTTCAGGGAATACATCAGAAAACTCACAGACAATAGACACTGATTCCACTTTCTTTTCAGATGCTTTCGAATCAATCACATAAGCAAAATATGCCTCATAACCCTTTTTCACATAACTTTGTGCTTTTAATACAGATATCATAGCAGGCAATCCATTCAAATCATTAGATTCAATTCGTACTATCTCATCATTCGAACATCTCAAATCTATAGTCTTTCTTTTGTAGTTCACAATAGTATCATGCATAAACAACCAATCCATACCCAAAATAATATCGAATTCATCAAATGGCAAAAGCATCAGATCAACAGGGAAACATATATCTCGAAACGTTAACGGATAGTTCGTGCATACTTTATCAACCAAAACACTTTTACCTAAGGGGTTCGATACTTTTATAGCAAACTCAGTAGACTCTACAGGCAAAGTCTTACTGGATACTAAATTCATGCATATATACGAATGCGTAGAACCAGGGTTTATTAATGCAATCACAGAAGTATCATAAAGAGTAAAAGTACCCGTTATAACATCTGGTGGTGAAGCTTCGTCTCGAGCTCGGTTAGCATACATTCTGGTAGGCGCTCTAGCTTCAGATCTGACAACATTGTCTCTCGTAGTTCTCTGACTACCACTGACATTCCTTATATTCTTCGATGGTCTACCTCTCACAGGTGTATTATCAGATCTCAGATTCTGAACAGTTTCTGGCTCGACAGACTCAGGACAATCACGGATAAAATGATCAAGCGATCCATATCTGAAACAAGCTCTGTCGTTTAATCTACAGCTTCCCGGATGTCTTTTTCCATAATGTTTACATTCAGGTCTCTCAGTCCGGACATTACCAACACTGGCTACTGAAGTTGCTGGAATTTTGGAACTCATTTGCGATCTAGCTAGATTTCTGTTCAAATGTCTCACATTATCTCTGGAATGACTTTGATCATCTCTGAATCTTTTCGGAGTAGACTGAAATGATTTACTCTGAAATCTCTTCCTCATATCTTGAACTTCAGATTCAGCTTTTCTTTTATCCTTCTCGAGTGCCTCAGCTTTGCAAGCTCGGTCAACGAGTATAACGAACTCTTTTATTTCTAAAATCCTGACTAGCAAACGAATGTCTTCATTAAGGCCATCTTCAAATCTTTTGCACATTATCACTTCAGATGGTACACATTCCCGAGCATACTGACTCAGTCTTACGAATTCTCGTTCATACTCAGAAAAAGTCATTCGGCCCTGTTTAAGTTCCAGAAATTCTTTCCATTTCTGATCGACGAATATCTCATTGATATATTTCTTCCGGAATTCACTTTAAAAGAAGTCTCAAGTAACTCGCTTTTTCAGAACAACAGAAATCAGAGTTTTCCACCATTGATAAGCTGCATCTCGGAGTAATGATACAACACACTTTATAAATTCTTCCGGAGTTAGAGACATTTCATCGAATACCCAGATAGTATTTTCAATCCAGAACTCGGCCTTTTCATCATCATCGTCCTTAGTAGCCCAAAATTCTTCGGCCCTATACTTACGAATCTTGTCAACTGGAGGCTTATTCCACAGATTTAGATTTGCAGTCAGAGGTATATCAGATGTCTGAGGAGGATTAACCGGAGGTGGGGGTTGCGAAACAGTCGGGTTATTCTTTACAAACTGAGTGAACCACTCACTCATCATCTGGAAGAAAGCTTGTTTAGCTTCTCCCTCTTGACCGCTCGTGGCGGTCCTCGAATCGTAGGGCGCTCCCTTGCGCGCGGAGCAGCGCGCATTGCTTTCTACGTCGTCAGCTACGGCTCTTTCAGGATCCATTACTATACAAAATCACATTTTATATGCCAGGATTCATCACACTATCACATTTCAGACATATGGCATGTATAGCTAGACTCTGACACGCTACGTTAGTCTGAATATTGGCTAAACTATAGCTCTGATACCAACCAAGTGTAACACCCTTATCCCGTGTCTGTCGCCAGATTAGGGTTAGGAGCGTTACCAAACAGATCAGAAAGTATTTATAGAAATTCATACATTTATTCATCGTTCTCAAGCATAGTGTCCCTTAATATAGTCTACGAGACCTTAAATATGCTTATAAACTGGGTCAGGACTAAACCGAAACACATACAAAATTTCATGAAAAATTAAAAACTTTTCTAGGTTTCAGGGAATACACGCCCGTGGGGGTAGGTCGTGTGCCTCCCACAACAGCTAGACACACCCGTGTGTCCTCCCCGTGGTCGAAACTGACTTAGTTCCCATGGCCACTAAGCACGCCCGTGTACCTGCACAGTGGTCGGGTCCCGTCTGTAATTTACACGATCGCTAGGCACCGCACGACCGTGTGCCAAGGTCGTGTACTCTTATGCTAGCTACTGACTTAGCCCCACGGTCACTAGGCACGCCTGTGTGCCACGCCCGTGTGACATTATAGGCCATTTTCAAGGCCAAGAGTCCACCCATTTGGTTCATACCTATAGGCAATGTCAACCAACTCATTTCATACTCATATATCAAGCAAGAACATACCAATTAACCATTCAATCTATACATTCAATAACCAATTTAACAATGCCAACTTTTGAAGACCCAAACAATATAACAAAAGCATCATACATTCATTTTCTTAACTCAAAAACTTGACCATTTCATGAATCAACTAACAGTGCCAAAACATATTTCACATATCATGATCATAATGCATAATCTCAACTTATCTCTAGCCAAATCCCATGGCTAAATTCATATAACAACTTATACCAAAATACTAGCCTATACATGCCATATCTAGTTATTTACAAATCCAAAATGTACCAAACTCAAGTTGATAAGTGTGATAACAATCCTCGACAGTCTTGAGCCTTCAGTAGTTTTGACGACCTATAAAACAGAGAAAACACACACAGAGTAAGCTTTCCAAAAGCTTAGTAAGTCAATATACAAACAAACTTAGCACGAATTGCACATAACCGAATTTAATAAGATGACCAATATAGTTCTCATGACAAATATCACCTCATTCTCTCTTGAGCTCATATGCTTAGCCATAACTTACCATATTTCCAAATCACATACCATATATGCGTATCGTTCATCTAGTCAAGACTTTATATATCGTATTATAAATTCTATATACATAACATCATGATACGATCACATAGATACTTGCCTTATATACACAATTAATGTATAAGCAACGTACCTGAAATGGATATTCATTCATTTAATTTATCAAAGCTCAGGTTTGCAATTTGTATCACAGACTTGCCCGTTGAACCGTAAGGAATCTAGTAGGATACTCAGAAACTCGAAATAGTCGTACAATGCCAACGCCCCAGACGAGGTCTTACATGCTGATCGCTGAAATCAGAGCTTTAAAATTTATAAAAGAATGATCAAAACCTAAAAACTAACTCTGACAACGATTAAAGGCAAGTGTACCTATCGAAGAGTAGTATAGCTTAGGCAAGACCGGATATCGAACCCAAAGGAACTAAGAGTACTAATACTAACTTTCTTTTTATTATTTAGCCTTAAAAATAGAGTGAAGTTGCTTTAAACTATATTGACGAAGACTAAACTAAGGACACAGAGACAAAAAGGACGAATAGGAAAATAACTTTGAAGGAAAACTCAGTTGATTATGACGATACCCTCAGGAAGAATCCACCTAGACTTCACTTGTTATCTAACCCTAAATTATATGATTTTTTTTACTTAGCTTGATCCGTAAGACTCCCTAACCTATATTAAACCCTCTCTCGAGGCGAATAATGTCTAACCCTAGTTAATTAGTGAAACTCTCGTTCGCTTATAATAACCCCCTAGGATAGTAGTAAATCGATCAATGGACTCCCATATTAGGTTTCACCTTAATCCGGCAAAATCTCGTAACCCTATCTCTAGGCGTTCGATCAACTTCGCTTAATTATGTTAGATCTACTCTTAGGCAGGGTCTATTCCTCCTCCACTTAAGCACATTAGATTTGGATTAAGTAACATAATTAAGAACAAACTAAGCAATTATCATATAACTTAAAAATCAAATAAAAAGATTCATCTAGGTTTCATCCCCTTCAGGTATCTAAAGGATTTAGTTCATAATGAATAAAAAGAACATCACAAGAGAAAAGATAAAACAAAACATAAGAAACCCAAAAACCCCCTGAAGGAATTGAAGGAGAATTCTGCCGTCTTGAGTATAACTTCGGCTTCTTGGGATGGATCAACTGGCTATCCTCGCGTTATTCCCTAACTCTAACCTTCTCGGCTTGGCTCCTTAGCCTAGCTTTGACTCCGGTTTCGGCTTCTGCCGAACTCCCCCTTCAAGTTGCCCCATTGGGTGTTTATATAGATTTTGTGATGCTTTACTTGGCCCCTAAGTTTCCTAATTTAAGTAGAATTCCTACTAGGGTATTTGAATAGGCTTTGGAATGTGTTTCTTTGCCTCCAAGTATCCTTTCCCGAATGAAATTTCTCTTTCCAGCGACAGGGACATGGCCATGGCACATGCCCGTGTGAATCATGGCCAGGCCGTGTTTGGACTTTTAATGAGGCACGGTCGTGTTTATCGGGGTCCAGGCCGTGTTCTAGTAATTTAATGAGGCACGACGTGTGGCTTGAAGTCCAGGCCGTGTCGATTTCGTGAATTGTCCCATTTGGCCCCTTTTAAGCCCGTTTTACGTTCTTTTCATCCGTGGGTGCCTTCCTGAGTATAAGACATGAAAAGAAAGGATTAAGAGCACCTTTTTACATAAATCGAGGCTTAAATTATCCAAAAGCATACTAAATGTGGGCCTAAAATATGTTACTTTTACGGTTTATCAGATGCACTCGGATATCGATGCCACTGTCCCAGATAGGGTCTTACACGAATCAATACGATGCCGATGTCCCAGACATGGTTTTACACGTAAAGCTTATATCGATGCCAACATCCCAGATGTGGTCTTACACAAAATCTCAAATCAACGCCAACGTCCCAGACGTGGTCTTACATGATGAAACAGAACGGATACCTATGTCATGACATAGTTAATCCTATCTATTCCTAGGTTCATACGGGACTTCTCGGACTTAGTCACTATATCGAACTTATCTTCGAATTCATATGCATAACCTCTCATAAGTATCCATTATCAACATTAGTCATATGAACAATTATAATTTCATACAAGTACGTTTATTTGCATAGTGACTTACCTTGGATTTGATCTATCGGAATGAAAACGGCTACTCATTTACTTTCGCTTTCCCACGATCTAAGTCCGTTTTCCTTAGTTCTTGATCTAAACATATTCAGAATTAACCCTTTTATTCACTAATTCATTCAATTCAATCCATACACATATATTTGGGGCTATTTACAAATTAACCCACACATTTGCACAATATATCAATTTAGTCCATTTTTCTCAAAACATCAAATTCACAAAATCAACACATACACATACTTAGCCAAATGCATATACATCTCATTCAAGCCCATATTTTCCATCAAATTTATAATTTAGCCCCTCAAATTGCTATTTTCTCAATTTAGCCCTAATTAGCTAAATTCATCAAAAATTCAAGAACAAAGTATGTTCATCTAGCTCAAATCTTTAATTTAACACCAAAAATCATCACAAAACTCAACATAGCATCAATGACATTTCTCATGAACAACATCAATTCATCAAATTGAGACATGGGTTTTGTAGTAGACAAAGCAACGATTACAAAAACATAGAAATTATCAAAAATCAACCGAAAACATACCTTGAATTTAGCTTGTAAGTAACCGAATATACAAAGCTTCAAAGCTTTCTTTTTTTCTTTGTGTTTTTAGTGAAGAATGCATAAATGAGTGCTCATTTTCATGCTAAATTCTATTAATTATCATATTATTAACCTAATTACAAAATTGTCCTTATAATAAAACATATATATAACATATAAAATAAGATCATTTTAGACCATATGCCGTCCACTAACCTTATGAATGGCTTAATTGCCATATAAGGCATCCAACTTAACAAAGCCACAACACATTGGTACTCTGATAATTAGCATGCGACTTTCACATTTAATGCAATTCAATCCTTTTGTCAAATTAAACACACAGACGAGCAAATTAACTTACGAAAATTTAGCACATGCTTAATCACATATCTAAGACAGAAAATAATATTAAAATTTTATTTGGACTCGGATTCGTGGTCCCAAAACCACTGTTCCGACTAGGGTATAAACCGGACTGTTACAAAACTAACCTATTCGATGTATTTTTTGAAAGTGCGTGAAAGTGCAAGATGCCAAAGGATTGCTATGTTTGTACTCATGTATTTCAATTTCTAAATTATTGTAATGTCAAGGTAAGTTAAGTAAACTTCATATGAACTTACTAAGAATTCAAAATGCTTACCCTTTGTCTTCCTTTTCCTTGTAAATTGTCGGTTTGCAGAACGTGATGATTGAATCAACTTGAAGACCACACTATCTAGCTCTGACTCGGTAGTCTTTTGATCGTTTTAAGTCAGTTATGTGGCATGTACATAGGTATTATAAATATGAGTTTATTTGGAAATTATAGTTTGGTTTGAATCATGGTTAATGGTTGATCTTTGATAAAGTTATTGCGTATATGTATATGTGTTTGTTTGGCGATATGTTTTGGCATATTAAATTGTCATTTTGGATGTGAATTGGCTTGATGAAATGATAGAACACTTTGACTACATATGTGGTTGTTTAACTTGAAATGGTACAAGTAGGTTTGAAGTGAATTGATGTCAATTATGGATTGTTGGAGTCAATATTTAGATTTGGATAAATGACATGTATTTTTGCATGCGAATGAGTGGAAAATTTGAATGTGGAATGTTAAGGTTAATGTGAAGAGTTTGAAAGGTAAAATGGTGTGAATTAGAAATTTAAGTTTGTATAGGATGGTATGATAAATTGGATGCCAAAAATTTTGAATTGGATGAGTTATAAATGGTTATATGTTTGAGTTAGTATGAATTTGGTTAGTTCTGATGCAGGTTTTAGGTGTGTTTATAAGCAACATTTAAGTTTGAGTTGGTTTGGACATGAAATAAGTATCAAAATGCAAGTTTTGACACTTCTAGCACTGAAGTATTGATACCTTAACAAGGGTATCGGTACTAAAGTGGTTTTTCGTTAAAATTTTCAAACATCGAACCTTAAAATAGTACCGATACTAAAGTAAAGTATCAGCACCTAGAAGAAAGTATCAATACCTAAAGTCTGGGATTGATACCTTTTGATTTAAATTAATTTTTTTTGAAACATCGAGACAAAATTAGTATTGATACCTTTATGGGGTATCGATACCTATTCTGTAAACTTTGAAAACTTTGAAAATTGGTCCTTGTAACACTCCTAACCCGTCCCTGTTGGTAGATTAGAGTTATGGAGTATCATAGTACAGTTCAAAACATTTAACTTCAAACAGAAACAGTTATTCAATTTAAATTCTAACATTCATTTAAATATTCCATTTATA
This sequence comes from Gossypium bickii, assembly GCA_025503065.1. NCBI lineage: Eukaryota > Viridiplantae > Streptophyta > Magnoliopsida > Malvales > Malvaceae > Gossypium > Gossypium bickii. The sequence continues at coordinate 112,564,886 of CP106711.1, read as the reverse complement.
GCATAAAATACACTTACAAGCCCTAATTCGAGCCTACGAGGCCTTAAAATAGTCTAGGAACATTCAAGGACCATTTTGAAATAAAATAGAAATTTTTGTGAAACAGGGTTCACACGGCCATGTGGCTTGAAAACATGGTCATGTGGCCAGCTATGTACAATTTGAAATATAGGACACATGGTCGTGTCCTAGGCTGTGTGTCCGCCGTGTGGGTATTTGAAATAGGGTCACACGACCATGTTGTCATGCCATGTAACTCTCTGTGACCGTGTGGTTCATCCTCCACTTAAAATTTAATGGACTCACAACTGTGTGGTGCAGCCTTATGTGGCACACAACTTTGTGGCAGCCCGTGTCCCAGGCCGTGTGCTCCCTAAATAACCCTTAATGCAAGCCAATTCAAACATAATTACTCGGGCACCAAACCAGACCATTTCCACACACATTCATATGACTAAAACACATTCTAACACACTCCAAAACATGCTAAATCAATCATCCTATAAGCTGAACCAATATGCCATTCATTGGCACCACAATTCACTTACCAAAATAATTCAATTCCATACCATAAATCCATACTTTAAACATTCATCACACACACCATTTAACCAATCCATTCTCACTTCAATAGACCATAAGCCATTTACATTCACAAGGCATTCACAAGTGACCAAAACGCATATATACATATACATTTACAAGCCAAACACCGAAACATATGGACAAGTGCTCTTAATCCATATCATATTGACCAAATGGCATAAAATACCTATTACATGCAATTTATAACCATTAACCAAAACAACAAAAAATTACCAAAACAACTGATGGATAGTGTGATTGTAATCTGACGAGATTCCAACCGATTGAGCTTTCCAATGATCTACAAAACAAAGAAAACAACTACATAAGCAACTAGTGCTTAGTAAGCTCGTATAACAGAAACTTAAACTTACCGAACATAATATGCTTAAACCATTCAAGCATAATTTCATTAGATCATGAGCATAATTTACTTTCCTATACACACCATTTTCAAGGTTAGTAGGAGTATCAAAGGACATAAGATTTCAACCAAAGCATGACACATCTCATAATAACCATTTCAAATACATATTTCATTCATCAAGAACTTATAAACATCATTTTCAATTTAAGTACTTATATCAACATTTTCCCTTTTACCTTTCAAGATTATAATTCATGTCATATACATGCATATTTGTAACACCCTATACTAGGTCCGGTCACTATCCCAATTTATAAGATATTACAACTATAAAATTTTAACACAATTCATAATATTAAATCAAACATAATCGAAATAATTCACCAATCATTTCCATGCTTTTTAAACAATTTGAGACCTAAATAGATCTTGTAGAAAATATTAAAACAAAAAGGGATCAAATCTAGATTAAATTGAAACTTCTACAAAATTTTAAGTGAAAAGTGAAAACAGGGGTCACACGGTCTTGTGGCCAGGCCATGTGAAAAAGGCTAGCCTATGTGGCCTCAAACATGGCCCTGTGGCTACCCCACACGCTTGTGTGCTCAAACCGTGTAACTAATCGTGCCCATGTTTTTCAGGGTCACACAGTCGTGTAACTCACTGTGCCCGTATGAATCAGGGTCACACGGCCATTTCCCCAGGCTGTGTAACTCACTATGCCCGTGTGAACCACCCTGCAATGGAAGATAACAAGACACACGGCCGTGTGTGACACACGACCATGAGATAGCCCATGTCCCAGGCCATGTGTACCTAAAAATGACTTAAAAATCAAAGCTAATTTCACATATTACTTGGGTAACAAACCAAACCTAGAACCTAAGATTTTATACCTTCAAATGCATTTAAACAAGTTCAAAACATAGCAAAATATAAAACCTAAGTTTCAAACTAATGTGCCCTCAATGACACCACAATTCAATTGCCAAACCCAAAATCACATTTCATACCAATTTAGTTTGCATACAAAGTTCCTTGACCATTCATTTAATCCATTCAGGTATCATAAACCAATAACATTAACAACAAAGCTTGACATCATATGCCAACCTAAGTACCATTACAAAAATTAACTATTAACATAAATTATCAAAAGGTCACCTTCATCAAAACATATATCAACTTACATATAAAACCATTTACAATCAAAATACCAAGACATTCATAACCTTTTACTTAATTATAAAACATACAAAGCATGTAATTAACAAATCTTACTAATATACCATCGTTTCAACTTTTCGAAACATTTAAACTTAGATAATTTATATCATTAAGATACCACATGATAAACGAATATAAATCAAATCATAGTTATAATAACATCTCATCTTAGATAGTCAAAAGAATATTATTAATTCGAGTTAAATTTAGAACTTTAACCAACTCACAATGCTGCTCACACAAGCTTCAGAGTATCTCCAACACATGCAGGATTTCAAGCCATCGTTACGGTCTATATCACCGGTACATAGTACCTGTTAAATAATCACCGGCTCAAAGCTTGCTAAATAATCATCGACTCAAAGCCTACTAGATAAGCGCCACCTCAAGGCTTGCTAAATAATCACTGGCTCAAAGCCTGTTAAATAAAAATTGGCTCAAAGCCTGCTAAATAAACACCGGCTCAAGGCCTGCTAAATAAAGTACATCCCCTACTTGCTATATTCATTTTCTATCTATTTTATAATCAATCAATATATAATAATAACATTAAATATAATTATAATAAAATTTATAATAAGTAAAAATCATTATAAACATAGAAATAATAATACAAACTTATAGAGATCTGATAGCTAATGATATGCGATGAAGCCTACTCAACAACCTTCTTTTTCACCGTTTAACACCTGATGGACCTGTTTCTAAGTCTAAATATAATATTTAATTCAATTAACCAAATTTAAACATTCAAAAATAATTCATGTTGTAACACCCCAAACCCAGTCTAGACGTTATGGCCGTATCTGGCAATGTCACACGATAGTGTTTTTGAAACCTCGTTGTTACAATGAAAACATTCTATGTTATTATCTTTAGTAAACCTTTGTTAGAACTTAAGAAGTTGTCTTTATTCATTTATACATTTGTTTTGAAACATCACTCGTTTCAGAAGGTTTAATAAAACAGTCTAAGTGATCATGCGCTTAGAAATTACTTTAACTTTTTGAAAACCGAAATTCCTACGACCAATAGGTATAAATCCATAAAGTAAAATAAATAAATAAAAACCCAAATTTAAAACCAAAGTCCTAGAGGGTCCTTAAATTACAACCCAAATAATCAATAATAATCAAATCATAATTCGTAAACTGAAACCCATGAAGTCCAAAAATTACTGTGGTCACCGTTGAGTCCTCCGTTGTACCGATCTGTCTAAGTCTGAGGATTACCTATGCACATTAAACAAAAATGGCAAGTCTACGTAAACTCAGTGTGTAATCCTACAGAAACAATCAAACAATCAGTATTCACAGTGCACAGTTGAATAGTCTTGGGCCTAAGCCCTTTTCAATATCAGTGACAGTTTGGGCCTTAGCCCATCTCAGTAGAGTGTCAAAAATGCAGTAGAGCCTTAGGCGATCACAAAGATGTCGATGCAGCGATATAGATTATGCAAAGAGCAAAATTCTACCCAACCAGCCTTTACCATCTCTGTCTAACCTAACACTCCATATGGGGATATAATCAACCTACCCATCCCTACACTCCAAATAGTACCGAATGCGGCACAATACAGTAGTTTGCAGCTGAGTTGCCAGTAAATTAGGCTTAAAGCCTTTCAGTATTCTTCCTCCGAATAACAACCCCCAGCCCAATGCAATGCAACATACAATGGATGACATGCTATTATGCAATTTCAGTACATATATTCAGTTCAGATATTAACATGCCCAGTACAGATATCATTTAGTCAATTTCACACATTTAGGGGTCTAAGTAGCGCTTACCGACCCTATAGTAGGTTCACAGTCGAGTTGGGCGAACCTTAAAAACATTTCGGTAAAAATGGGCCCACATGTCCGTGTGGCTCACTCGGCCCAAACTGGCCTTGGCCGTGTGATCCATTTTTAAAGTAGCCCATGCTAGCTCAATACTCATATATATTTTCACTATTTACTTATATGTTCATTCAAAGCTGTCTACTTGAGGCATTATCACTAAATTATTTATATCTTAAGCTATAGAATTCCAAATTAAGATCTGCTTGATGCTTTTGAAACTAGACTCAAATACCTTTCTACAATAAAATTTTTAGAATTTATAGTTTATCAAATAAGTACAGTAAAATCTTTAAAGTTATCCCTATTCTGCTGTTTCACAACTTCATCTTTTCCTTACTAAAAATTATTTATTTCTTAGTAGGAATTCAGATGATGTTTCTGTTTGTTTCTCTTGAAAATAGACTCGTTAAGGATTTAAACATATAAATTTAAGCCCCTAATTAGTTTTTTTTTTACAATTTTTGATGATTTTCCTAAGTCAGAATAGGGGAACCCGAAATCATTCTAACCTTGTCTCACAAAATTTATTATATATCATGATTTACAATTCCATTTCTTGCAATGTTTCCTCCATGAAAAACTAGACTCAATAAACTTTAATTTTATATTTTATTCAACCTTTAACTCAATTCTCACTATTTTTGATGATTTTTCAAATTTAAACTACTCCTGTTGTCCAAAACTATTTTAGTGCAAAATGTTGATTTCCAAGTTTATAACATCCTTATTTCCTTTCTTTACAATTTTTCGCATCATTTTCTCTTATTTCTCTTATTTCTCGATAGCAAGCAATTTTGGCTTTTCGTCGAATCCCATTTTCTACGTTTCGGGTACACACCCGGTATCATTTCTGATGCATAAGCACTCCTAAGCCTCCAGAACCAAAAAATTGACCAACATATCTTCAAATTAATCACTTAATTCATTTTTAATCAACCAATTTCGGAAGGAACTCGACTAAAAACCTAGTAAAACCCTTACCTCGCTTGATAACAACGACTTCGCACAATCACAACGTCAATTCAAAACCACCAGCCCCTTGATTAACTCCTAAACACTAAAAAGGAATCTCCCATTTAGAGATTAACCAAGAACGATTAACAATAGACAAAACCGTTACTTACCGAACACGCGCTGTTACAGCCTAATTTAGGGGCTAGTCAGAACAGTGATTTCAGAACCACTAATCCGAGGTTGGAGAAAATTATTTTTATAATTGTGTATATGAATTAGCATGATTATATGAGTGTATGAAAATTTTGGTGCATTAATTTTAATGATTGCATGCTTAATTGCGAAAAAAAGACTAAATCGCATAAGGTGCAAAAGTTCTATTTTACAAGCTAAATGTGTCTAATAGCTATAGAATATTAATTGGAGGTCTTTAAAGTGCAATTAACCCCTCAAATAATGGTTGACCGGCCATAGGGGACAAAAAGATGTCAAAATTGGTCAAGTTGGTGGATTAGGTGATAAATTGTCTAGAAATAAAATATAAAAAAGAAAAGAAAGTATCATCTTTTCTCTCCATCTTCTCCATCAAAAATACCAACAAAATAGGGGTTTGAAAGCTTAAAATTTTTAGCAACTTGTCCTTTTCGCAAGTAAGTGATTTTGGTGATTCTTCTTGATGATTTTTGTACTTTTAGGACCCTTGTATCATGATCTAGCTAATGAGGGGATTATTTTGAAAAATGGTTGAAAACCTAGGGTTTTTCCATGAGAGCATTGGTGTTTATTTTTTAAATTTTATGAAAGAAAATGAGTCTTAGTTGTGAAATAAATAACTTTTGTGAAAGGTGTTTCCATGAAAACACCTAAAAGGACCTTTTTCTAAATGTTGTAAAATAGGTGGTAATTGTGTGAAATAATGAGTGTTGGAAGTTTCTATAAGAGTAACAAATCTTCAACTAGGCTCGTTAAAGAAAGAAATTTGATTAGAATTGATTTACCAGCCTAAGGGTAAAATCGTCATTTTGTGAAAGTCTAAGGGCAAAATGGTAATTTTGCCAAAGTATGATTATTGAAATGTATTGATTAATATGGTATTAAATGAGCTAATTTGCTGTTATAGATCAAGAAGAATGAGGAATTAACCTTGACCGAGGAAAAGACAAGGTTTCAGACTAGATCGACAAATTGGCCTATTTTGGTATCGAGGTAAATTTGTGCGTAATAAATTCAACATCATGTTATTAAGTTTTAAAATGTTTGATATTAGTGAAGATGTATATTATTTCTATGAAAATTTATGATGTTGGAGTCCCGGTTGGACTCTAAGAAGTTAGAGGATACCATCATCAAGATATGAGATTGGTAAGGTCCCGTATAAGACCATGTCTGGGACATGGCCTCGGCACCGAATTGAGATCCCATATAAGGCCATATCTGGGATATGGTATCGGCATCAAATATGAAAAATAGTATAAGACCATATTTGAGATATGACATTGACATCGATATGAAATCCCGTATGAAATCATATTTGGGATATGGCATCGGCATCTAGAGGTGACCCCATGTAAGACCATATCTGGGATATGGCATTGATGTCGTTTTTATGTGTATGATGATGATTGTGTATTCTCGAGTGTCCCAAGTGATTCAATGGGATAAATAGTTAAGCTTATAGTAGAAATGAAATTAGTGCTAAAGCTATATGATGAAGTGATACAGGTACAAGTAAGTAATTCACGAGAAACGTTTACATTATGTGACATGTATTTGGTAAGAATAAGCATGAGTAAGTTATGGCAATGTGCTAGAGACTTTGTGTTCTTCTTTATTTAATGCAATGAATGGCTTCAATTATGAGCCTTTATGTTGCTATTTATTTCATGCAAACTTACTAAGCTTTATGCTTACCCCTCACTTTTCCTTTTTCCTTGTAGTATTGCCAAGCTAACTCGAGGATCGTAGGACGTCGGAGTTCGGAATCACACTATCAACTTCTCTTTGGTATAGCATAGTTTGATTCATTTTGAGTATGGCATGTATATGAACTTGGTTATTTTGTGTTATGCCATAGTTGTTAGCCAATGTGTGGCTATTAATATTGTTCAAATTCATTTTGTAAATGGCCATTGGAATTTGGCCAATACTTGACAAGTTTAAATATTCAATGATGATGAAGTTCATGAAGTGTATGCTTATGTGGATGTCTTGATTTTGGGTTCTTATAAGTGCCTTATGGTCATGATGTATGTTGAATTGAGTTGGTATAGGTATGGTTGCTTTGTAGGGGCTAATTGGCTTTGCAGATAGCCTTACAATTGTCCACACGGGTAGACACATGGGCATGTGTCTAGATAGTGTGTGACACACAGTTAGCCCCACGGGCTTGTTGATAGGCCGTGTGTCCCCATGCATGCTAGGTTGGCAAGTCAGAATACCCTGTAGTAAACACACAGGCTAAGACACGGCCGTGTGCCTCAACCGTGTGGGAGAAACAACCTAAGACACGGGCATATGCCTGGGCCGTGTGAAGTCTACACCTGAAATTAGGAATTTTATTTGACACACGGTCTGAGGACAAGGGCGTGTGCCTTGGCCGTGTGACCTTATTGAGATGATGAAGTCATAAACAGAATGTCAAGGTTTTCACACACGGGTGAAGACACGGGTGTGTCATGGCTGTGTGAGGAGCATAAGCAATGGACACAGGCGTGTGTCAGGTCGTGTGAAAATTGCTGTAGGTTCAAAATGAAAAATAAAATCCACACAGACTAGGAACATGGGCGTGTGTGATTACACGGCCTGCCCACACGGGTGTGTGACCCTGTTTTGTGTCAAATTTTTCTAAGTGTTCAAAAGTTTCTGGTTTGGTCCCGAATCATTTTGGGTGCAAGTTTAGGGTCTCGTAGACCTATAATAAGGACATTAAGGTTTTGAATGAAAAGTTTTAATTTGAAATGAAATTTTATGGATCGCTATTGTATACTTGAGCAAGTTAAGTATAGTAATGCCTCGTACCCGGTTCAAGTGTCGAATACGGGTAAAGGGTGTTACATTTAGTGGTATCAGAGCTACGGTTTAGTCGAGATGAGTCTAGCTATACATGCCATACGTATGAGTATTAACATAATGATAGTGTGATGACTCCTGGCAATTTAACTTGTGTTTTTATATAGTATATGGATCCCGATCGAACTGCGGCTGATGATGTTGCAAGTAATGCGCCAGCTCCCACGCTAGGGACCTCGCTAGTAGAAAGTAGACTCGAGACTTTAGGTCAGAGAGAAGAGGCTCGAGAAGCCCTTTCTCCATATGATGAGCAACTAGCACACTGAATTTGTTTGAGAAAATCCTAATGCTCAACCCCCTCCACCCCCACTTACTACTCAGCCTACCCCTGTAGCTCCCCAAGTGGTAGAGGTAGTAAGAAGAGAATAGCCTCCGGTTGATAGAATCTGAAAACAAGGAGCTGAAGAGTTTTGAGCTAGTAAAGATGATGATCTGGAGAGGGCGAAATTCTGGCTTGAGAATACCATCAGGGTATTCGATGAGTTGTCATGCACACCTGAAGAGTGCATGAAGTGTGTGGTATCTCTCCTGAGAGATTCAGCCTATTAGTGGTGGAACACCCTTGTGTCGATGGTACCAAGGGAGAAAGTTAACTAGGAATTCTTCCAAGAAGAATTCTGGAAGAAGTATATTAGTCAAAGGTTCTGATGTGTCTCTAACTAACTATGATCACAATAAAGGCAAGCGCACCTATCGTTTAATAGTATAGTTATGGTAATGCCGATAATATCGTATCCACAAGGACAAAGAGTACTAGTAATTACTATCTTTCTATTATCTAGCCTAAGAATCGTAGTGATTTCTTTTAAACTAAAACTAATTAAAAGCACGACAAAGAATGAATTGAGAAAAATACTTTTGGACAACTTTATGAGAAAGGCAATACCCAAGGAAGAATCCACCTAAACTTCACTCATTACTTCTAATTCATACGATTTATTCACTTGAATTAATCTGTAGAAACCCCTAAATTATGTTAATATTTCTTTCAAGACTAAAAACAACTGACTCTAGGTTGATTAATTGAAATATCTTTCTAATTAAAACCCCTATTGTCGCATTAACTTGATCTTCGATTCACTTATTAGATTTGACTCTAATTCGGTAAATTTATGTCGCTCTATTTCTAGGGTTGTAATCAACTCCGCTTAATTGTGTTGATCTACTCTTAAATAGGGACTTTTTCTCTTCTGAATAAGCACTTTGACTAGAATCAATAACCTAAATTATTAAAACAAGAATAAGAACTCACAATTAAGATTAAGAACAAGTATTTATCTTATAAATCAAATAGTAATAAGATCTTTCTTAGGTTTCATCCCCTTAGGTATTTAAGGGATTTAGTTCATACTAATAGAGGAAAACATCTTAAAATAAGGAAAACTACAAAACATAAGAAAACCCAAAAACTTTAAGAGAAATTGATAGGAGATCTTTAGTCTTGATGGAGTTCCTTCTTCTAAGGTGCTCCTAATGGCTGTCTTTGAGATTTTTCTACTTTCTACTCTGCGTGTCTTTCTAGGTCCTCCCCTAGGGTGTTTATATAGGATTTGGGACGCCTTTCTTGGCCCACAAGTAGCCTTTATTCGAATAGAATTAAACCTGTGTTCGGCAGGGACACGCCCGTGTGACACGCTCGTGTTCGATAGCCTTAAGCCATGCTTGATTCTGCCCGTCATACAAGGCCGTGTGGTCTCCCCGTGTGCGACAGTCCAGGCCGTGTTCGATTCTACTCGTAACACATGACCGTGTGGTCTGACAGTCCAGGCTATGTTGATTTCTGAGGTAGGCCCATTTTGCACCTTTTTGGCTCGTTTCTCATTTTTTTCGACTCCCTAAGCTCTCCTGACTGTAAAACATGAAATTAAAGGATTAGGAGCATCAAATATCCCCACACTTAAGCCTTTGTTTATCCTCAAGCAAAATCCTCAACTCACAATTAAAATTAACTTCATTAATTCATAATTCTGCATCAATAATGTCTCATCATAATTCACAGATAATTCATACGTTGATAATTTAACTAAAAGAGTCCTAAATATTCAAACAATCCAAGTCACAAATTTTTATAGCACAAAAACATAGGTGTTTCCCTTTATCTAAATAATTACCTTTGATCTAAAACCGACAAGAATTGACATCCTCACTAAAGATTCACTCAAATTACTCAAAATGTTTAAGGTTCAAATTAAGCACTCAAAAGTCAAACATGAGAAGTTATTACCATAAGCTTGCATGACAATCAAATCTCCACCACAATGAAATGATATGATATACAAATCAAAAGGTCTTAAAAAGGGTTGTAATGTGGCTTGGTTTAGAGGTATGGATAAAGGCTGAATTGGAGGGTTAGAATCGAGATTGAATTGCTCATTTACCTAACTAGAAAAAATGAACTAATATTGAATAATCACATTGATTGAAAACTTATCACTAATAACATGAGCTTCTTCTAAAAATGTGAAATTAACCGTTTAAGCTTATAAAACTAATAATGAATAAATTTCCAATTTTTTTTTAAGAACAAGAACAATTTAACAACTGAAATAAAGAATATAGTTAGGCAACCGATCACATCAAATCTCGACAAAAGGGGAGTCAATAAAGTAGATTAGGTTTTTGTAACACCCCCAGACCCGACCCAGACGTTATGGCCGAATCCAGTGAAGTCACATCAAAGGAATAATTCAAAATGAATTTGCTTAGTTAAAACTTAAGTTTAAGGCTTAGAAACCCGAAAATCTAAGAAACTTGTTAAGTAATGATAAAAGCCCATGTTTTAAGTATTTCGAAAACCATGTTTAAACTTAAGAAATCTATTCAAGTTTAACAATTAAACAGTTGAAAACATAAGGGAACTCAAATGTAAAATCCAATTGGAGATACAAGGCCTTATTACAAACGAAATAATTAACAATAAGTCATTCGAAATCAAATAAACAAAAACTTCTAAGCAACTTGTAGTGTGACCATCTCCGAGTCCTCTCCCACGTCGAGCCGTCTACTGAGGGTCACCTGAAACATTTAATAAAAGGGTGTGAGTTTCAAAATTTAGAGTGTACGACCCTTGGTAACCAATCAACATGCAATTACCACATTGGGCCTAAGCCCTATCAAATCGGCTGTCTTGGGCCTTAGCCCACAATGATCTCATACCATATCAATATCACATGAATGTAATGCTCCCATCCCAAATCCGACCCTGCACTCCATATCCCTTCCAACCCTACACTCCTGTGGGGATATAAATATCAACCCACCCATACCTACACTCCAAAGGTAACACCAACAGTGGCACTACTCAAACGTTGCAGCAAGACTGCTAAGCATATAATGGGCTTAAAGCCACCGGTGGATCCACGGTCGTCAAGCGACTATGCGATCCTCACATATCTTCCGCCGTATCATCAAACCCACCCAAGTGCAACATATATCTCATGAATGCAACATACACATTTTCACACATTAAGCACCGAGGGGTATTTTAGTCATTTCACAACCCAAGGGTATTTTTGTAAATCTACCTTACAAGGGTATTTCAATAATTTTGCAAATCAAGGGTATTTTGGTAATTCCACAAACTGGGGTATTTTGGTAATTTTGCAATCAGGGGTATTTTGGTAATTTTGTAAATCAGGGGTTTTTTAGTTATGAACTTTGGCCCATTAACAAGTCCTTGCGGCTAAAGTGAACAGATACTATGCACCAGGTAGGATCCCAGAGAAGAGGAGGTGGGTCGCTAGGACCGCTTAAGTACCAAACTCTCCCTAGATCCAATCTTAGACATGCATATGTCCATCGGCACACTTTAACCTAACGACTCGTTCACAGACATGCTTGATTATTACATTAAGTTTCATGATATTTAAGAATTTATCAGAACTAGGCCTAGAGTCCATAAACCCTAGCATGCATTTCTTAAATCCCATAAGGCCCACTAAGCCTATCCATGTCCATATAACCCTTTAAACCCTATCATGTTTATATAGCCCATTAGGCCCAATCTTATTCAAATCACATAACCATATCAAATCATCATTCAATTTTAACATATCAATTCCTACCGATTTGGGCCTACAAGCTCAGCAGGCCCATTTAGCCCCATTTGGCCCGGTCGGCCAAATAGTGGCCCGAGACCATGAGATCGCTCTCTGGGCCCCAGTAATCGTATCGGTGTCTGTAACACCCCTTACCCGAGACCTTTGCCGGGGTCGAGTGTGTGGCATTACTAGACTTGACTACTAGTTCGGGGCATAAGAATTTAAAGCTGTCCAATTGCATCATGCTGACTAAATTGACCATAACTCGAGTTACAAAACTCAAAATTTAGATCCGTAAATTTTCCTTGAAACTAGACTCATATATATATACCATAATTTTTCCAGAATTTTTCATATGGCCAATTAGTACAGTTTATTCATCAAAGTTTCCCCTATTTCACTGTTGACGATTCTGACCTATCATTACAAAAACTCAGTTATCTTATTGTAAAAAATTTCAATAATGTTCTTGTTTATTCCAATCAAAAATAGACTCATTAAGGATTCTAAGCATATAAACTATGCTCCCTGATTATTTTTGTACAATTTTTAACAATTTTTCCAAGACAGAACAGGGAATCACGAATTCATTCAGAACAAGTCTCACTAAAATTTAAATATCTCATAATATAAAATTCCTTTGCCTACTCTGTTTCTTTCATATAAAGATAGACACAATAAGCTTTAATTTTATATCTTATTCACTTTCTAATTCCATTTCTTCTATTTTTGGTGATTTTTCAAAATCACGTCACTGCTGCTAACCAAAAACTGTTTCATTGCAAAAATATGGTTAACTAGTTTATAGCATCTTTACCAAATTAATAACCAAATTCACTCATACTCTTATCTATCCATATGTCACAACCGAATCAACCAAATGCACACAATAGATATCATGAATACCCTTCAATCAAGACATATAGCATAATAACCAAATGAACGTAAGCCATAATCAATAAAACCGTAGTAAAGCATTGAAGTTAGGCCATTTTCGCATGGCTTAATTTATACAAAACCAAAATCTAACATTTCATATTTCAATCTAGCCTATACATGCCATAGGTTTAAAAATTCAACTTATAAAATACCGAAAACAGTCGATAGTGTGATAGACTTTGACGATGATCCCGAGCTCGTAACTTGATTCCAAAATCTAATAAACAATGCAAACAAGCTCATACAGTAAGCTATCATAGCTTAGTAAGTTATAAGCAATTACATAACAACAATGCATTATATCATTATATTAGTAAGGCCAATTTAAAATAATCACAATCGAGGTTTAAAACTATAACTATAATTTATATCACCATTTCTAAACCTTCACATTTCATAGCCTTACGGCCAAACACACTGTAACACCCCAAACCCGGCCCATTAAATCCGACCGAATTTGGAATGTCACTGCGGAACACTTTCGAAAAACATTCTTACTTAAGAAATAAACCATTGAAAATTTGTTTTTCCTTTAATAAAACATTTTCGTGACTTGCAATATTCTAAGTAAAAGTCGAAGTTTGTTATAAATATATAGGGTTCAAGCTTTACTTGAGAAAATAAAACCATTTGTAATCAACCTTTAAATCATACATCCATAATAGGGCATAATAAAGATACTTAAAAAGAGAACTGAAATACTTTAGTGGGCCTTATTACAATACACACTTAATCAAAATACGGAAAACATAAATATTTAATTCATTAACCAAGAGATTCCTTTGCATGAAAATTCACTTTTGCATGGCCACCTTTGTATCCTCTCCAAACCCGGTCCAAGCGTTAGCGTCACACCAAAGGTTTTATACAAATAGAGTGAGTCACCAAGACTCGATTGCATAGTTAAACACATGTCCTCACATGTGGGCTTGGCCCATATCCACACAGTACATGCACATAAATACACAATTACAAAGTTACACAATTTCGAAGCCCATATTCACATAGTCCATATATATAATTACACAATTTTGAAGCCCATATTCACATAATCCATATACATAAGTACACAATTTCAAAGCCCATATTCACATAATCCATATATATAATTACACATCACATGTCATCACATTATTTTACACTCATCGATAATCATTTATAATCGAAAGGTTAATACAATAACCACTAACCTGATTACTCATCACCCACCACGGGTATCCATCATCATAGCTTTTTTTTCGATTAACATGCTCAATATACATACTTTTACATGAAATAATACACACAACACATATAACAACAAAAGAACAGTGCGATAACTACGCACCTGACTATAGCGAGGTTCTGACTTATCGAATCTAATATCGACTAAAATCCCAAAGCTTTTGTTACTTCTATCGATTTGCTCTAGAACACATAACCGAAATCGGTCACCCTTAGTACCAATAGCATGGCCTTAGGCCGAATTCTACAACCACTTACCTAGCTTATTTTGATCCCGAAACTCCACTCGATCTTGTCGATTTGTTCTCGAAGTTATCAAAATCCTACTAAAAAAATATTGTTAGAATCGGCTAACATCCACATCTAAGAACAATGGCCTTTAGCCGAATATTGCATATAACACTTACCTAGCTTTCCAAATCCCAAAAGATTTGCATGCCTTAGTAGTTACCAATATTCCTTGAATAGCCGAAACCCAAAAAGGTTCCTTTGATGCTCCTCAATACTAGCTTCACAGAAAAAGAACACATCAATATGGCCTCAAGCATATTTGGCCATTTTATGAAATCAAAGTCTAGCCTTGATTTCATCATATAAAAAGAATAAGAACTAGATCAATTTGCAAAAAGGGTGTATACACTTACCACTGCCCGATTGTTTAGCACGTATGAATACTTCTTGAATCACTCACTTAGGTTCGACCATAACTAAGAATAATGCGCTATTGCCGATTTTCGGCTCCCAAAACCAAAAATGTATCACCCTAGGAAGTCCTATATTCGGCTAAAGCACCACAAGAGTAAGAGAAAGGAAAACTTCAACATGGTGAAGTAACTAAAGGATTCGGCTATCATCAAAGTGAGGAAGCCATGCAAGCAACATGTTATTAGCCGAAAGTTCTCTAGCTCCTCCAAGACCAAAGCTTCAAATTTGCTCTTTCAATTTCTCTCTCTGGTCAAGAACAGAAAGAAGAAAGAGATCAAACAAATCAATGGCCATGCACCCTAAAAAAAAATGGAACGAGGTCATTCGGCCATGCCTTCGCATTCACAAGGCCGGCCACGTAAAAGAATGATGTGGGGAGATAGAAAACAAAACAAGGGAATTTGGCACCTATTGCTAACTTGAAAAACCTACCAAGATAGCTCCTAGAGAGATTCAAACGGCCAAGCATCAAAAATGGGGAATAAAAAAAATAAAATAAAAAATATCCCAAGAAGAATTTCTCGCCATGCTCTCTTGGCAACCCAAAAACCACCAAATTACCCTCCTTTTTCAAAACCAAAGGTCGGCCATCTCTCTCTCTTTTGCTAAATTCAGTTACCAATTTCAAAAGTTTAATCTATTCCCCATTATTAACAAAAATTAGACTAACAAATTATAACCATACCTCACTATCAATAAAATAATAACCATCATTTAATAAAATAATAAACAATAAAAAGCAACAACATGGGGCAAAGACCCACAAGCATGCGTGTACGCTATTCCAAAATCGCATGCGCAGCATGGGCCATGCAAGGCCTTCCACGTCGGCGTAAAAAAATAAAAAGGGACCAAGTGCGCCCTCAAAGTCTCGAACTCGAGACCTGAAGCAACATGCCCAAACGCTCTGCCATTTCTTTACGCTCATCAAACTTTCATGCCATAACTCATTGCGAATTTCTTTTAAACTATCCCTGCCTTGGCTCCCTTCTCTTTAGCGCTAAAAGCAAAAAATGGAGTGCTTCAAGTGCGAATTCCAGGACTCGAACGCGAGTCCTCCTAGTCGCCATTCCCCAGCAAAGTCCTTAACCACTCGGCCACTTTGAATTTCATGCTAGTATTGCATCGCATTTTCCTTTTAAACCCTCACTCATGCAGCGCCCCTTGCTGGTTCCAAAGAACAAAACAAAACGAAATCGTTGCCTTCAGGACTCGAACTCGAGCCCTTGCGAAGGCCTCACGCGCGCTGCTAACGTCCTTGCCACCTCGCCCAGGCACCGTTTTGTGACATGGTCCTGCCCCGGTTTCTTTTAAGGCCTCCTTAAAGGCAGCGCCATTTCACAAAAATAAAATGCTTATGCGCCCCATGCCACTCGAACCCCGACTGCATTTGGCACCAACCTTAAGTGGCACACTGAAGCCACTCTACACGGGCATTTTATATGCCCCAAACTTACAAAATATTTACTTAAGGCCTCTCTAACTGAGCTTTTCCATTTTTAACCCCTAATTTTCAAAATTTCCAAAATGCTCCCATTTTATCCTCTGCTTTAGGAACTCTAATAATACATTAAAATCACTCTGAGGCCCACTAACACTCGAGTTATTTTCCAAACTCGCAACCCCTATTTCGGGATATTACACACACACACACATTCAATAATAGATTTCACATCGATCTATAAATCACTTTTTCATATCAAGACCAATACATATACATTTGTTCAAGTATATACATATTAACTACTAAATTTTCTTTCTTACCTTTCAATCCATATAATTCACATACATTCTCCAATTGTATCACATATAACTAGTAACAAATATCAATTTACTAATTTACCTTATCTCCAATAACCAATAGACTTACACATATCTGAACATCGAACTCATTTATCGAATTTAAGTTCCACATCATCAAAAATCTATTTAAACATATACTTATAATAATTCACCTAAGATAAAGCTCGCTAGGCATAAAGCCCGATATCTTTCAACGGCACAAAAACTTTCTTTGAGCTCAAAGCCCGAATATCATATTTATAAAGTTGTTTCACAACCAATTCATATATCGAAACTTTTATACACTTCATAATCTTTGTACGAATTTTTTTTTTAACATCATATCTCAATCGAACTAAACTTAATCATATTAAATTATACCTTTAAAATAACGATCCACCTAAGCCACCCTTTAACATATATACGGATCCCGAATGATAAGATCTCATAGTATCAACTTACTGAATTCAACCTTTGAGATTACAATTGATCGCACACTTAGTGCTCTTTAGCCGATCATTTCCTCAGTCACATAAACATATATAATTTCACTATCAATATTATCTATACCCAATTAAAACATCTATTATTCATAGTTCATTCTTCCATCTCAACCCATCATATTCGGCAACCATTAATGCACGTATAAATATATATACATATCAAGGATAACTCTTATTAATTATCAACCGCCAACACATTCGGGTAACATACAATATATGAACCTAACCACCGAATTCAATACAACCAAAATTCTTCGCTATTTATTTTCACATATACTATCACCCAATGTAAATATATATATACACATACTTTTATCCATCTCAAATAATCAAGCTTAAATATTCATATATATAAAACTTAAACCACAATTGTATATATACCAATTCACTTATTTTATTTCTATGATCAACATCACATTCAATTATATCATTGCCATATATATGCATCACATTCGGTTA
Organism: Gossypium bickii; assembly: GCA_025503065.1. Classification (NCBI taxonomy): domain Eukaryota; kingdom Viridiplantae; phylum Streptophyta; class Magnoliopsida; order Malvales; family Malvaceae; genus Gossypium; species Gossypium bickii. Next base: position 112,547,188 of record CP106711.1, on the reverse strand, counting down.
TATTCATTTCTCAATTCAATGTCACATTCGGGTATATCATTGACATATATATACACGTCACATTTGAATGAACCAATGACATATATATATATATGCCTCTCATCCGGTTCTACTTTATACATATATAAATAATACATTTGGCTACATTAAAAATCAGTATACATACTTCCATTAAATTTTAGTACATCAATATAGATAAATTCCATATAACTTTGATTGCTTAAAAACTTACCTCGGACAATGTAAAATGGAACGGGGCGACTAGTCGACAACTTTCGTTCTTCCCCAATCCGAGTCCGATTTCTTTTGTTCTTGATCTATATAAATTTCGAAAATAGCCTATTTAAATAACATTACATTCCTTTTTAGCTCAAAACACCTAATTGAACAATTTAATACAATCTTTCACTCATTCAAAATATGACAATTCACACATTGAGCTAAGGTCGAATGTTCCTCAATTTCATTCAAGCCCTCAAACACCATTCAATTTAACTATAACACATAATTATATAATTTACCAATTTGCCCCTAGAATTTACATCTTTTTCAATTTATTTCCCAAAGCATAAAATACAAAATACATGAAATTTGGATTAATTTCTCAAGGGCCGAATTTTCCTCATCTTTATCCAAGTCTATACAAACTATTGACTTCGAATTTCATACGTCCACTTTTTATTTTTTTATTTTTTTTATTTTTACAATATAATCACCTTACTTCAATTAATCTAAATTTCTTACTTAAAACATGATAAATTCAAACATATACTAAACATTCTTTCATTCAAACACAACAAATCAAAAGCACTCATCCATGGCCGAATCTAGCATATGCTTCAAATTCAAAATTTCCTCATGGATTTGATAGTACTCAAAATAATGAACTCAAAAATGTAAAAATCTTTCAAAAACCATGCTCAATACTAACCTTAAAGTGACATGCAAATGGCCGAATGAAGGAAAGCTTGAGTTCCTTTTTCTTTCTCCTTGTTTCGTGAGGAATATGAAGAAAATGGGAGAAATAAACATGGTTTCTTTTTATCATCTTTGTTTATTATTATCAACCACTATCTATTAAAACAACATATAAAATATACTATTATAAAAATAAGCCATGATGTATGCCGTCCACTACAATTAAAATATAGGTCAATTTGCAACTTTAATTCCAATCAAAAGAAATCCTATTCAATTTAACCCTAAATCCCACAATAGCTATTATTTTTATACTTATTCAACTTAATCCTTTACTTAAAATTAGTTACTCAATCACACAATTTAATCTACGATATATTTAATATATGCATAACCATATAACATAAACATCAAATTAATAATAAAAAAAATATTTTCTAATTTGGATTCATGGTTTTGAAACCACCATTCCGATTAGGGTCGTAATTGGGCTGTTACAGTGTCCCCACACGAACCTTTGCACGCTCGTGTGGTTGCCGGCACCAACCTTTCAACTTTTCAGCTTTTTTCGGCATTTCGACTTTTTGGGATTTCGGCTTTCGCCGTTTTGTCGTGTGTGAAGTGTATGTACACACCTGGTTACTGCGACGTGCTACACTATCCTCAGTCTTAGCCTACAATCAATACAAATCTCCAAGTCACTACACACTTAACTACAGTATTTAACCAAAAGCTGAAACCTTACCATAACCTTACTGTGTACCACTGGTTTTAGTAGCCCTTCCTTAGTTACTATTCACATAGATCTGCACCCAGACAAATATTATCAAAGATTGAGTGATTCATATTCCATACAAGTCACCTCTATAGGCCATACTTACATTCAACCACCACCACTAAAACGAGTACACTTACCCCCTTGCTAACGATCCTTATCACGCTTGTGATCTTTGAACCCTACCCTTGTTAATACAAAGTTAACGACAAGGATAAATTAGAAAGCCCTTCAGCTTTTAACAAAACAGACTAAGGAGGTTGACTTAGTACTTACCCTTTGATCCTGCGGTATAGATAGCTACTGAACAAGATCCGGCTTTTAATCACTTAATCAATAGATTTGTGATGGAGGAAAGACAACAAGCAATCGGCACAAAGAGGGATTTCGACAAATAGGGATGATGGTATTCGGCAATGGAAAAAAAAGATGAGGGGAAGAAAAGAAAGAAAGATGGAAACTTAAAGAACCCCTCTAAGGAATTCGGCACCCCCAGCCAAAGCCGAACTACCTTCCCCCTACAGTCCCATTCGGCACCAACACATCCACACCTCAATCCCCTATCTTTTCTCTCTTATCTTTACCTTAAATTTCTCTCCTGAACTCTCCCTTCTAGAGTCCACTCTAGCGCCACTACCTTCCTTCCATGTGCAAAAATAAAACCCCTTAATTCGCCACTCTTAAGCCTCGAACCTTGGGCCTCCTCACTTGCTAGTAACGCCACCTTGTTGCTCCCCAAGTGACGCCATCTTGCCACTGGACCACAGGCCCAACTGTGTCCTATTTTCCCCTTAATCTGCTTAAGAGGCCTAATACCTGAGGCTAAGGTCCACTAAGGCAAAACTTAAATTTTTCCCTAAGGTCTTCCCTATCCCTAAGACTTCAAATAACCCTCAAAGCCCACATGCCAATTGTCACTTTCTCGATCACTTAAAATTTTTTTGAGACCCAAAGCCCAATAGGCCCAATTCTACTAAGCCTAAATTCGGGGCGTTACAATTCTACCCCCTTAAAAAAATTTTGTCCTCGAAATTTCCAACTAACTATTAATCGCACCGCTCAAGTCACACCACTATGCTTTCGATGCGCACTCTGATTTTAATAACACTAACACACTTTAACTCTAATTGAGCTCTTAGATTCCAAATCACTTATATAGGCTAAGTAAGCTTCACAGCCCTTCCTCCCTATGTAAGAATATCGCCCCTTTCAACTTTTGTTCCGCCGTGCAGTCTAGGTCGTCTATTATTCTTTCTGTAGCATCCAACCAGTACTCCGCCACATCGGGGCCACCCTAGCTATTCCTTTGAAAATCTCTGCCCCATTAGCTCGAAGTCGTTCTGCGATCGACCCATGACTTCCCGTACCATTATTGGGCCCAACGACCCTTTCTAAAATCCTTAACATGGCTTGCGATAATGCATCTTTTATAGCAGCAGCCCGTTCATATGGTCCCGTTTCAGCTACTGGTGAGGCTAGAGCCTCCTCTACTCCAACATTGGGCATATGGCCCGACGCCAACGATCCAGCCCTAACATTTCCAAGGCCTCTGCCGTGGCCTCTTGCACCTCTTCTAGCGCTCATCGTTGCGTGCGTGTTTCTGGATTAGAATTTTTATGAAAATAGTTCATAGCTCCACTATTTAAAGCACATGTCTTATGCAAGTAACAATTTTAAAAGTTGTTTCGTAGTCGTAAATCCACTACAGGCTTAAGTTTCCTACGGGCTTTAGTCTCAAGAACCTATTATTTAAAGTACCCCAATATCTAAATACAGTTCAGTAATTTAAACAAGTTTAATAACAGAAAAACTTACTTGGCTCGACGTCGAGGGCTTGATGAACCACAATTCAAGAATCTTGAAAAAACTTTTTAATCTATTTGTTTTAAAAACCCAAAATCTAAGGCCCATTTCACAGCCCGAGCTTTGCAACCAGGCTCTGATATCACTAAATTTAACACCTCCAGACCCGGCCTAGACGTTATGGCCTAATCCGGTGAAGTCACATCAAAGGAATAATTCAAAATAACTTTTCTTAGTTAAAACTTAAGTTTAAGGCTCAGAAACCCAAAAATTTAAGCAACTTGATAAGTAATGATACAAGTCCATGTTTTAAGTATTTCGAAAACCATTTTTAAACTTAAGAAATTTATTCAAGTTTAACAATTAAACAGTTGAAAACATAAGGAAACTCAAATGTAAAATCCAATTGAAGATACAAGGTCTTATTACAAACAAAATAATTAACAATAAGTCATCCGAAATCAAATAATCAAAAACTTCTAAGTAACTTGTAGTGTGGCCATCTCTGAGTCCTCTCCCACGTCGAGCCTTTTACTTAGGGTCACCTGCAACATTTAATAAAAGGGTGTGAGTTTCGAAACTCAGTGTGTACGACCCTTGGTAACCAACCAACACACAATTATCACATTGGGCCTAAGCCCTATCAAAATCGGTGGTCTTGGGCCTTAGTCCACAATGATCTCATATCATACCAGCATCACATGAATGCAATGCTCCCATCCCAAATCCAACCCTGCACTCCATTTCCCTTCCAACCCTACACTCCTGTGGGGATATAAATATCAACCTACCCATACTTACACTCCAAAGGTAACACCAACAGCGGCACTACTCAAACGTTGCAGCAAGGCTGCTAAGCATATAATGGGCTTAAAGCCACCGGTGGATCCACGATCGTCAAGCGACTATGCGATCCTCACATATCTTTCGCCGTATCATCAAACCCACCCAAGTGCAACATGTATCTCATGAATGCAACATACACATTTTCATACATTAAGCACATAGGGGTATTTTAGTCATTTCACAACCCAAGGGTATTTTTGTAAATCTACCATACAGGGGTATTTTGGTAATTTTGCAAATCAAGGGTATTTTGGTAATTCCACAAACTTGGGTATTTTGGTAATTTTACAATCAGGGGTATTTTGGTAATTTTGCAAATCAGGAGTATTTTGGTAATTTTGCAAATTAAGGGTATTTTGGTAATTCCACAAACTGGGGTATTTTGGTAATTTTGCAATCAGGGGTATTTTGGTAAATTTGCAAATCAAGGGTGTTTTAGTTATAAACTTTGGCCCATTAACAAGTCCTTGTAGCTAAAGTGAACAGACACTATGCATCAGGTAGGATCCTAGAGAAGAGGAGGTGGGCCGCTAGGACCGCTTAATTACCAGCTCTCCCTATATCCAATCCTAGACATGCACATGTCCATTGCCACACTTTAACCTAACGACTCGTTCACAGACATGCTTGATTATTACATTAAGTTTTATGATATTTAAGAATTTATCAAAACTAGGCCTAGAGTCCATAAACCCTAGCATGCATTTCTAAAATCCCATAAGGCCCACTAAGCCTATTCATGTCCATATAACCCTTTAAACCCCATCATGTTTATATAGCCCATTAGGCCCAATCTTATTCAAATCACATAAGTATATCAAACCATCATTCAATTTTCACATGTCAATTCCTGCCGATTTGGGCCCACAAGCTTAGCAGGCCCATTTAGCCCCATTTGGCCCGGTCGGCCAAATAGTGGCCCGAGACCATGAGATCGCTCTCTTGGCCTTGATAATCGTATCGGTGTCCCCACATGAACGTTCATATGCTCGTGTGGTTGTCGGCGCTAACCTTGAAACTTTTTGGCTTTTTTCGGAATTTCAGCTTTTCGAGATTTCAGATTTAGCCGATTTGTCGTGTGTGAAGTGTATGTACACACCTTGTTACTGCAACATGCTACACTATCCTCAGCCTTAGCCTTCAATCAATACAAATCTCCAATTCAATACACACTTAACTACAGTATTTACCCAAAAGCTGAAACCTTACCATAACCTTACCGTGTGCCACCGATTTTAGTAGCCCTTCTTTAGCTACTATTCACGTAGATCTGCACCCACACAAATATTATCAAAGGTTGAGTGAATCATATTCCACACAAGTCACCTCTATAAGCCATACTTACATTCAACCACCACCACTAAAATGAGTACACTTACCCCATTGTTAACGATCTTTATCACGTTTGTGATCTTTGAACCCTACCCTTGTTATTACAAGGTTAACGACAAGGATAAATTAGATAGCCCTTCGGCTTTTAACAAAACACACTAAGGAGGTTGACTGAGTACTTACCCTTTTATCCTGTGGCCTAGATAGCTACTGAACAAGATTCAACTTTTAATTACTTGATCAACAGATTTGTGATGGAGGAAAGACAACGAAGAATCAACACAAATAGGGATTTCAGCAAATAGGGATGATGGTATTCGGCAATGGAAAAAAAGATGAGGGGAAGAAAAGAAAGAAAGATGGAAACTCAAAGAACCCTTCTAAGGAATTTAGCACCCCCTTTTATAGCCAGAACCGAATTACCTTCCCCCACAGTCCCATTTGACACCAACACATCCACACCTCAATCCCCTATCTTTTCTCTCTTATCTTTAGCTTAAATTTCTCTCCTGAACTCTCTATTCCAGAGTCCACTCTAACCCCACCACGTTCCTTCCATGTGCAAAAATAAACCCCTTGATTCACCACTGTTAAGCCTCGAACCTTGGACCTCCTTACCTACTAGTAACGCCACCTTGTAGCTCCCCAAGTGACGCCATCTTGCCACTGGACCACAGGCCTGACTGTGTCCTATTTTTCCCTTAATCTGCTTAAGAGGCCTAATACCTGAGACTAGGGTCCACTAAGGCAAAAATTAAATTTTTCCCTATGGTCTTCTTTATCCCTAAGACTTCAAATAACCCTCAAAGCCCACATGCCAATTGTCATTTTCTCGCTCAGTTAAAATTTTTTTAAGACCCAAAGCCCAATAAGCCCAATTCTACTAAGCCTAAATTTGGGGCATTACAGTTTTGGGTTAATATTAATGGATGAGTCAAGAAACAGTTTTTTAGGCTAAAAAAGGTTCACTAGGGGTAAATTATGAAAGTGCTTTTAATGGTGTAAGTGGGTTAAAACCTAGGTTCCTTTATCATCTCAGTATATCAAATAAAAAGTGTAGTCTCGATATGCATAATCGAAGCAAGTTCTAGAATAACAAATCAATATTGACACACTCATAACCAACAATAAAGTGAGCAAGAAAAATATATGCTCTAAAAGGCTCAAAGTCTCACAAAATTTATGGTTTTTGACGTAAACCTTGCAAATACTAGACTTCAAAGTAATAGTTTATATTTAGGGAAACAGCCTAATAAAAATTTAATTTTGAAAATAGACTTATCATGCTTGATTCTCTAATGTCTTAAAGTTTAAACGATCAATGCACAATTACCTATGACTTAATACAAAACATATCAATGAAGATCATAGGTCAATAGAAGTTTCATTCTAATTAGTAATATGAGAAAATTTACTTAAGAACAAGATATAATTCAGGAAATAGAAGTTTCATTCTAATCAGTAATATGAGAAAATTTACTTAAGAACAAGATATAATTTAGGGATTTTCTAATTAACCTCCCCACGCTTAAGATGTACATTGTCCTCAATGTACAAAGATAAATAATAATAATGTAAGCAAAATATTATAAGAGAGGGAAGGAGGTGAAACTTCCTCAATTATGGATGAAATCCTTAGAAAGTGAAATTTGTAAAAATGGATCAAGTGAGAATATGATGAACTAGGCAGAGGTGAAGGTGGGGGAGACTATTCCAGTTCCTTTGTAGCACCTTGAACCTTTTGAAACTGCGGAGTCATCAATAAAGTTTTAGGGGGTTTTATTAATGGATTTTGTTATTGATCGTTATGTCAGAGTCTTAAAAATTTATAAAAAGAATGATCGAGCCTAGAGACTAACTGTGACAACGATTGAGGCAAGCGCACCTATCGGACAGTAGTATAGTCTAGTGGCAAGACCCGAATGTCGAACCCAAAGGAACCAAAAGTATTAATATTAACTTTCTTTTTATTATTTAGCCTAAGAATTAAGGGAATTATTAATTAATCTAAAATTAACTAACAAATAAGCTAAAGATGCTAAGACAAAGAGAATGAATTGGGAAAATACTTGTGGGAAAAACCAATTGATTAAGGTAATACCCAAGGAAAAATCCACTTAGACTTTACTTGTTATTTAACTCTGAACCAGTTGATTTATTCACTGGACTTGATCTGTAGGATTCCCTAATTTATATAAATACCTCTCTCGGGGCTACTAACATCTAACCCTAGGTTGATTAATTGAAATCTCTTTTTAATTTTTCTCAAGTAATCCTCAATAGGCGGTTTGACGTACTAGAGGACTTGGAGGTGGCCACAATAAGAGCAGTTTCAGATTTTTGTATTCTACTTATTTTTATTTTATTTTGGGTTCATATTTTGTAATAAGGCCTCTCTTAAATTTTGTTTTTAGTTTGGGATTTTTAATTTATTATGTTTTAAATCTGCTCAACTTTTAATCATGGTTTTCCAAAACAATATCTATCTTCAAAACACTACGCTTTCGCAACTAAGTTGTAAATATCACGTTTTCATAAGTCAATTGTTTTAAATTAAGCTTTCGCATCGAACAAGGTTTTAAAGGTAATGACTTCTTAATAAATGTCGATTATTAATAACAATTGCAAACTGGGACTTTAGTTTTTACATATCAAGAAGGGGTTTTCAATGAAAATGTGGTTTTCAAAAAACACCTCAATGTGACACGCCAGATTCGGGCCTAATTTCTAGGCTGGGTTTGGGGTGTTACACCGTGCCTCATTCAACAGCCTCGAACACGGCCTGACCACGACTTACACGGGCATGTGCCATGGGCGTGTCCCTACTGTGACAAAGAGAAGTTTCACTCGGATTAGGATACTTCGGGGCGAAAAAACGTATTCAGAAGCCTATATAAACACCCTAAGTATGACCTAAAAGGGAGGAACCCAAGGCTTTAGTCAGGGGGCGTCCAGCTAGGCCAAAGGGGGCAGATTTGTGGGGATGTACTCGAAGATAGCCAGTTGATTCATCTTAAGAAGCCAGAATCATACTCAAGACGGAGGATCTTTCCTTCAATTCCTTTAGGGGGTTTTAGGGATTTCTTTTGTTTTGTTTTATCTTTTCTTCTGAGATGTTTTCTTTTATTATTATGAACTAAACCCTTAGATACTTAAGGGGGATGAAACCTAAGATGAATCTTGTTATCGTTTGCTGAACTATATGATAATTAATTTGACTTGTTCTTAATTATGTGTTCTTAATTCTTGTGTTAATATTTTCGGGATATTAATTCAAGTATGATGTGCTTAGGTGGAGGAGCAAAAGTCCCTGCCTAAGAGTAGATCTAGCATAATTAAGCAGAGTTGATCACATGCCTAGAGATAGGGTGACGAGATTTTGCCGGATTAGGGTGAAACCTAATATGGGAGTCCATAGATCGAGTTAATGCAATTCTAGGGGTTTTAATTAGAAAGAGATTTCAATTAATCAACCTAGGGTTAGAAGTTAGTCGCCTCGAGAGAGGGATTAATATAACTTAGGGAGTCCTACGGATCAAGACAAATGAATAAATCGTCTGGTTCAGAGTTAGATAACAATGAAGTCTAGGTGGATTCTTCCTCGGGTATCGTCTTAATCATTCTTCTTTTTCTTTGCATCTTTAGATTAGTTGTTAGTTAATTTTAGATTAGATAAACAATTCCCTTAACTCTTAGGCTAGATAATAAAAAGAGAGTTAGTATTAGTACTTTTGGTTCCTTTGGGTTCGACAATCCGGTCTTGCCTTAACTATACTTCTGTTCGATAGGTGCGCTTACCTCAAATTGTTGTCATAGTTAGTTTTCATGTTCGATCATTCTTTATATTAATTTTAAGACTTTGACATCGCATAAAACAATAATCACGTTTTTGGTGCCGTTGCCGGGGGAAGTAAAATATTAAGAAAACTCAATTTTTATTACTTTAGCCATTTTTATTTTTTTATTTTTTAACTTTGCTAATTTTCGTTCTTTTTTTTTTCCTTTCAGGCACCTCTAGTTTATGACTAGAAGGAATCAGATAGGACCCTACTTTACGATAGTGATATTGAAGTACCATTCGTAGAAATCGCAGAGAAATAAGGAGAAGCTTAAACTACATAGAAGAAGAGCAAGAAGTCAAAATCAATACCACCGAAGAGATGGCTGAAAATCATCCGCCACCTCCAGAGATGGCCGAAAATCATGCTCCTCGAACTATGTGTGATTATGCTAAACCTAGTTTAACAGGAACTGAGTCAAGTATTGTTAGGCCTACTATTGCTGCAAATAATTTTGAACTGAAACCTAACACTATACAGATGATACAACAGTTTGCTCAGTTTGATGGTTTGCAGGATGAGGATCCTAATACACGCTTAGCAAATTTTCTAGAATTCTGTGATACCTTCAAAATAAATGGCGTTTCTGATGATGCCATCCGTCTTCGGTTATTTCCCTTTTCTTTGAGGAATAAAGCCAAGAGTGGTTGCATTCTCTTCTACGAGGGTCAATCACTACATGGGATCAAATGACCGAAAATTTTTTATTAAAATATTTTTCGCCTGCCAAAACAGCCAAGTTAAGGAATGATATCTCTTCTTTATGCAGATGGATTTAGAAACACTTTACGATGCATGGAAGAGATAAAAAGATTTGTTGAGAAGGTGTCCACACCATGGATTACCCATGTGGTTACAGGTGTAGACTTTCTACAACGGTGTGAACCCCTCAACAAGGCAATTAATCGATTCAGCCTTCGGCGGAACCATAAACAACAAAACTCTTGAAGCGGCCTATGAGTTTATAGAGGAGATGTCATTGAATAACTATCAGTGGCAAGTTACAAGGACAAGGCCAGCCAAAGCAGCCGGAGATTTCAACCTCTACGCAGTAATCGTGCTATCAAATCAGGTAGAGATGCTACATAAAAAAATTGATGGTTTATACGGTTCTTCGCAGGCACATCCAGTTATGCAGTGTGACTCAAGTGGAGGAGTGGGGAATCCTGAGTACCCACCCTACAGAAAGGGCATGGAGAGCGAACAAATGAACTATATGGGTAACAAATTCTGATCACAAAATAACCCTTATAGTAATACTTATAATCCAGGTTGGAAGAACCAGCCCAATTTCTCATGGGGTGGCCAAGGAAATCAAAGGCAACAACCATCCCAAAACTTCCAACAACAGCCCTACCCACAGAAAAAGAAGCTGAACCTCGAGGAGATGCTGACAAAATTTATAGCAGCCACAGAAACACGTTTCCAAAATATAGAAACAAAATTTGAAGCATCGACATAGGAGCTCAAGGATCAGTTAGGGCAACTTGCTAAGCTGATCTCTAAAAGATCACAAGGAAGCCTACCAAGCAACACTGAGACTAACCCAAAGGAGCAAAATTCAAGCGATAACAGCTCAAGATAGTGAAGGGTTAGACGAACCCAATTTAAGGCAAGAGAAGGTTGTAGAAGAAGGTAAGGTTGAGGTAAAACCAAAACTGGTAATCAAAGGTACCAACATCGCATACCATATCCCGACGCGATAACGAAAGATGACACAGAGGAACAGTTTGGTAAGTTTCTTAAAATTTTAAAGAAATTACATATTAACTTACTGTTTCTTGAAGCTCTTTCACAGATGCCAAATTCTAGAAAATTTTTAAAGAAGCTATTAACAAATAAGCGAAAGATAGACGAAGAATCGCATGTGGAACTGAACGTAGTGTGCTTAGTAATGTTGCAAAATAAACTACCATGAAAATTAAAAGATCCAGGGAGTTTTACAATTCCATGCTTAATTGGTAGTTTATCTAATGATAATGCGTTAGCTGATTTAAGGGCAAGCATAAATGTCATGCCTTATAAAATGTTTAAACAATTAGGTCTAGGGAAGGCCAAACAAACTAGGATGAGCATTCAATTAGCTGATAAAACTGTTAGAATTCCTAGGGGTATAATCGAAGATGTACTTGTGAAAATTGATAAATTCGTATTCCCAGTAGACTTTGTCATTTTAGGCATGGATGAAGACAACACGATCCCCCTAATTTTAGGAAGACCATTTTTAGCAACTGCCAGGACTAAAATTGATGTCGACGCAGGTGAACTCATACTCTGTGTAGGTGATGAGACAGTCACTCTTTAAGGTCTCGATTCAGCTAGGACATCGATTAATCAGGGTGAGAAAGTAAATGCTATTGATAACCATTCGGTTAACCCTCCCTTTCAAGAAGCACTATAAAAGAACACAACTGAGTCTGATCTTAGACCTCGTGCTGACAAGGAAATAACTCACGAGGAACAAGGGATTCAGATCGACGAACTAGAAGAGTGGAAGATGCATCACAAAGAAAAACTAGGGACACACGAAGCATAACCTAAGCCACTCTACGAGACACACAAGTTCAAAATTGGAGATCAGGTACTGATATAAAAAGCAGACCCACGAATATCTCCCCCTGGTCCTAACACAAACAAAGAAATCCCTTTTAAGGTGATCAATGTTTTCCCATAAACGCTACTCATCTTACACTCCATCATGATAATGGAACTGCTAGCATGAGGAAGGACTTCCAACTCCTCAAACCACCATGAATATGCAAATGAGAGGTAAGTCTAGCTTAAGACTATAAACGAGCGCTTCTTGGGAGGCAACCCGAGCACTAACTCTATTAACTTTTATATTCCTTTAATTTTAATTTTATTTTTTATTTTTTTTATTTATTTCTACTCCCGCATCTAATTATAAACTAACCAAAAGTGCAGAATTTCAAGCCACACGGCCTTACACACGACCGTGGCCGTGGCCGTGGCCGTGTGGATGCACTGAATCTCCATACTGACATGGCAGAGATGGTACGAGTCAGAATGAATCATATCTTCGAGTCACGGACCCTAACTACCACGCCACGGCCGTGCGGTGCGGCCGTGGCTGACACTTTAGATCATACACGGGCGTGGAAACCTAAACATGGATGTTGGAGAAGTGAATAAAACAAAACACGGCCGTGTGATATTGCCGGGTGACTTACACGCCCATGGTACACGGGCGTGGGGAAGTACCAGGCCCCAAAATTCTATTTAACCCACCCCCACCCCTCCTTCTTCTCACCTACCCCCATCTCTTTTCTTTCATCCCATCCTTTAGACCACTCCCCTTCCATACTCTTCCTCTTTAATCCTTCATCTAACTCTTGAACTACACCATACCTATGTCGAAGAAGCGAAAGGCCCTAAGCACAATCTCCCTATGGGAGACAAATCTGCATAAGTTCATGCCGGCCACTTCATCCACTCGACAAGCCAAGGGTCTTTGAGACCGTTTAACTTATATTTTTATTTTCTCTTCTCCTTTATTTTCCTTCTCTTTAACTATCTTATGCTTAAATTAGTTTATTTTATTTCGTTTTCTTTGATTTAGGTTCTAAAGGCTGCTTGGGAATCACACCGGAACCACGACCACCACCCTATTACAGCCTTAGAAGTCACACCACCTCGCGAACCTTCCAACAATAAGGACTCTTCAGTCCATTTATCTTTTATTTTAATTTTATTTACACTTCTATTTCCTTTCTCTTTATCTTTCTTGTCTTTAATTATATATTTAGTTTATTTTAAATGTGTCTTAATATTTCCTGGCTAATTCTCTACGAGCTTCCCAATTTCTTCATCTAGCGCAGAGCTTGGTAGCAGCCACCACACCTCGGGACTCCCAACTCAAGGAAACCATCCAAATTCAAGAAGTTTCACCTCTCCCTTTCTCTTAAATTTCATATACATCCTTGTACATTGAGGGCAATGTACATCTTCAGTGTGGGGGGTGAATATTTAGTGCCTAACTTTCTGCATTATTCTCAAATCCCTAAATTATGCCTTGTCTTAAAGTAAATTTCTCATATTATGATTAGAATGAAATTTCCTTTGATTTATGATTTTTATTGATATGTTGTTGATTAAGTCATTGATAATTATGCATTGATGATTAAATTTGAAGGATAATAGAGAATCGAGCATGATAAGTGATAATCCGTAATTATAACATATTTTAACCCCGCATTTAGCTTACTTTTGGATGATTTATCCATTGATTTATGTAAAAAGGTGCTTTTAATCCTTTCTTTTCATATCTTATACCCAGGAAAGCACCCGAGGATGAAAAGAACGTAAAATAGGCCCAAAATAGAGTAAATGGGCCATATCACGAAATTGACACGGCCTGGCCCAAAGACCACACGGCCGTGCCTTGTTGATCATCTAGAACACGGCCTCTCCCCCGATTTACACGGCCGTGCCTCATTAAGGAATCCGAACACGGCCTGAAGTCGATCCACACGGGCGTGCTACATGGTTGTGCCTCTGTCGTCAGAATGAGCAATTTCAGTCAGAAAAGATACTTAGGGAGAAAGAATCACATTCCAAGGAGCCTATATATATCCCCTAAGTGCCACCTTTGAGGAGGAGGTGAGCTAGGCCAAGGAGCCAAGCCGAAAAGGTCAGAATTGTGGGAATCGCTCGAAGTTAGCGAGTTGATCCATCCCAATAAGCTAGAATTATACTCAAGATGGTGGAATTCTTCTTCAATTCCTTCAGGAAGTTTTAGGGATTTCTTTTGTTTTGTTTTATCTTTTCTCTTGAGATGTTTTCTTTCTTAGTTATGAACTAAACCCCTCAGATACCTAAAGGGGATGAAACCTAGATGAATCTTGTTATTTGATTTTTGAATTTTATGATAAATACTTAGTTTGTTCTTAATTATGCATGCTTAATCCAAATCTGATGTGCCTAGGTGGAGGAGGAATAGGCCCTGCTTAAGAGTAGATCTAGCGTAATTAAGCGGAGTTTATCGAACGCCTAGAGATAGGGTTACGAGATTTTGCCAAATTAAGGTGAAACCTAATATGGGAATCCATAGATCTATTTACTGCTATTATAGGGGGTTATTATAAGAGAACGAGAGTTCCACTAATTAACCTAGGGTTAGACGTTATTCACCTCGAGAGAGGGTTTAGCATAGGTTAGGGAGTCCTACGGATCAAGCTAAGTAAATAAATCATATGATTCAAGGTTAGATAACAAGTGAAGTCTAGGTGGATTCTTCCTGAGGGTATCGTCGTGATCAATTGAGTCTTTCTTCAAGTTATTTCCCAATTCGTTCTTTTTTTCTTTGTCCTTAGCTTAGTCGTCATTAATTTAGATTAAACAAACTTCACTTTATTTTTAAGGCTAAATAATAAAAAGAAAGTTAGTATTAGTACTTTTGGTTCCTTTGGGTTCGATATCCGGTCTTGCCTAAGCTATACTATTGTTTGATAGGTACACTTGCCTTTAATCATTGTCAGAGTTAGTTTCCAGGTTTGATCATTCTTTTATAAATTTTAAAACTCTGATTTCAGCGATCAATAAGTCTATTTTTCAAAAAAAAATTTCTAGGTTGTCTGCCTAAATCTGAATGTTACCTTGAAGTTTGAAATTTACGAGGTTGACATCAAATACCCATAATTGTTTTTTGAGATTTTGAGCCTTATAGAGCATATATTCTTTTTCTTGCTCACTTTTTGATTATGAGTGTGTCAACATTGATTTGTTATTCTAGAACTTGCATCAATTATACATGTCGAGACCACACCTTTGATTTGATATACAGAGATGATAAAGGCACCTAGGTTTTAACCTACTTACTCCACTAAAAGCCTACCTTTGTAATTAACCCTTAGTGAACCCCGTTGATCCTAACAACCCATTTATTGACTCACCCACAAATATTAACACAAAAACCCTTTGTATTTGTTATCACCATTCCTTGACTCCCTTTTTGTCGAGATTTGATTTTGAACAATTTCTTAACTATGTTCTATATTTCAGTTGTTAAAGTTCTTTCTTATTATGTACATGACTTGTTCTTAAAACAAAATGAAGTATATTCAGTATCTATTCTAAGTAATTGAGCTTATACTTTTAAAACTCACATATCTCGAAGAATTATTAGTAATGAAGTTTTCAATTGATGTAAGTAATTAGGATTATTTCATTTTTTCTAGTTAGGTAAATTGTCAAATTCAATCTCGATTCTAACCTTTTAATTCAGCCTTTATCCACACCTTTAACCCAAGCCCCGTTACAACCCTTTCAAAGACCTTTTGATTTGTGTATCATCTCATATTATAGTGGTGGAGATTTGATTTTCATGTAAGCCTATGGGATTAACTCTTCATGTTTGACTTTTGAATGCTTAATTTTGAACCTTAAACACTTCGAGCGATTTGAGTGAATCTTTAGTGAGGATGTCAATCCTTGTCGATTTTGAATCGGAGGTAATTATTTAGATGAGGGGAAACAACTATGTTTTGTGCTATAAATGTATGACTTTGATTGTTTGAATCTTTAGGACCCTTCTATGTTCCAACACGCTTTGGTCACGATTTACACAGGCGTGTGCCATGGGTGTGTCCCTACCGTTACAAAGAGAAGTTTCACTCGGATTGGGATACTTAGGGGCGAAGAAACACATTCAGAAGCCTATATAAACACCCTAAGTATGACCTAAAATGGGGGAACCCAAGGCTCTAGTCAGGGGGTGTCCAACTAGGCCAAAGAAGGTAGATTTGTGGGGATTTACTCAAAGATGGCCAGTTGAGTCATCTCAAGAAGCCGAAATCATACTCAAGACGGAGGATCTTTCTTTCAATTCCTTCAGAGGGTTTTAGGGATTTCTTATGTTTTGTTTTATCTTTTCTTCTGAGATGTTTTCTTTTATTATTATGAACTAAACCCTCAGATACCTGAGAGGGATGAAACCTAAGATGAATCTTGTTATCTTTTGCTGAACTATATGATAAATATTTGACTTGTTCTTAATTATGTGTTCTTAATTCTTGTGTTGATATTTTCGGGATATTAATTAAAGTATGATGTGCTTAGGTGGAGGAGCAAAAGTCCCTGCCTAAGAGTAGATCTAGCATAATTAAGCGGAGTTGATCGCAAGCCTAGAGAGAGGGTGACGAGATTTTGTCAGATTAGGGTGAAACCTTATATGGGAGTCCATAGATCGAGTTAATGCAATTCTAGGGGTTTTAATTAGAAAGAGATTTCAATTAATCAACCTAGGGTTAGAAGTTAGTCGCCTCGAGAGGGGGATTAATATAACTTAGGGAGTCTTATGGATCAAGTCAAATGAATAAATCGTCTGGTTCAGAGTTAGATAACAAGTGAAGTCTAGGTGGATTCTTCCTCGGGTATCGTCTTAATCAATTGGTTTTTCCTAAAGTTATTTTCCCCAAATTTCATTCTTCTTTGTCTTTGCATCTTTAGATTAGTTGTTAGTTAATTTTAAATTAGATAAACAATTCCCTTGACTCTTAGGCTAGATAATAAAAATAGAGTTAGTATCAGTACTTTTGGTTCCTTTGTGTTCGACCATCCGGTCTTTCTTAACTATACTACTGTTCGATATGTGCGCTTGCCTCAAATCGTTGCCATAGTTAGTTTCCAGGTTCGATCATTCTTTATATAAATTTTAAGACTTTGACATCGCATAAAACAACGATCACCTTCGTTCCTCATGAGTTATTTCCTTGTTGGCATGAGGTCTAAGATCTGGCTCAGTTGTGTAGTTCCGTGGTGCTTCCTGAAAAGGAGGTTTAACTGAATAGCTATTAATAGAATTTATATTCTCACCTTGACTACTCGATGTCCTAGCCGAGTCAAGAGCCAGGAGACTGATTGATTCGTCACCTGCACAAAGTATGTGTTCACCTGCGCTGACATCAATTTTAGTCCTGGCAGTTGCTAAAAAGGGTCTTCTTAAAATTAAGGGGATACTATTGTCCTCATCCATGTCTAAAATGACAAAATCTACTGGAAGTACGAATTTATCAATTTTCACAAGAACATCTTCAATTATACCCCTAGGAATTCTAACAGTTTTATCAGCTAATTGAATTCTCATCCTAGTTGGTTTGGGTTTCCCTAGACCTAGTTGTTTAAACAATTTATAAGGCATAACATTGATGCTTGCCCCTAAATCAGCTAAAGCATTATCAACAGATAAACTACCAATTAAACATGGAATTGTAAAACTCCCTGGATCTTTTAATTTTCGTGGTAGTTTGTTTTGCAACATTGCTGAGCACACTGCGTTTAGTTCCACATGCGATTCCTCGTCTAACTTTCTTTTGTTTGTTAACAGATCTTTTAAAAATTTCCTTGAATCTTGCATCTGCGAAAGAGCTTCAAGAAACGGTAAGTTAATATGTAATTTCTTTAAGAGTTTAAGGAATTTACTGAACTGTTCGTCTGTGTTGTCCTTCTTCATCGCATCAGGGTACGGTATACGTGGTTGGTACTCTTTAATTACTAGTTTTGGCATATCATGGTTTACCTCATCTTTACCTTCCTTTACCACATTCTCTTAGCTTACCATAGGCTCATCTAACCCTACACTATCTTGAGCTGTTATGGCTTGAAGTTGCTCCTTTGGGTTAGTTTCAGTGTTGCTCGGCAAGCTGCCTTGTGTTAGTTCAGAGATCAGCTTAGTGAGTTGCCCTAATTGGTTCTCGATCCCTTGAATCTATGCTTGTTGATTTTTTAGTGTTGTCTCAGTGTTTTGGAAACGTGTTTCTGATACCACTATGAATTTTGTCAGCATCTCTTCAAGGTTCGACTTCTTTTCTTGTGGGTAGGACTGTTGTTGGATGTTTGGAGGGGGTTGTTGTCTCTGATTTCCTTGACCGCCCCATGAAAAATTGGGGTGGTTCCTCCAACCTGGATTATAATTATTACTATAAGGGTTATTTTGAGATTTAAAATTGTTACCCATATAGTGAACTTGCTCATTCTCAATGCTCGGGTTGTAAGGTGGATATTCTGTATTGCTCATCCCTCCTCCATTCGTATCACACTGCATGACTAGATGTACCTTTAAAGAATCACATAAACCATCAATCTTTTTATTTAAAAATTCTACCTAGTTTGATAGTATGGTTACTGTGTCGAGGTTGAAAACACTGGTTGCTTTTGTTGGCTTTGTCCTTGTAACTTGCCACTGATAGTTATTCAGTGACATCTCTTCAATGAATTCGTAGGCAGCCTCAGGTGTTTTGTTATTCAAGGTTCCGCCGGTGGCAGAATCAATTAATTGTCTTGTTGAAGGGTTCACACCGTTGTAAAAGGTTTGGACCTATAACCACAAGGGTAATCCATGGTGTGGGCATCTTCTCAATGGATCTTTGTATCTCTCCCATGCATCGTAGAGTGTTTCTAAATCCATCAGCACAAAAGAAGAGATATCATTCCTTAACTTGGCCGTTTTAGCTGGCGGAAAATATTTTAATAAAATTTTTTTGGTCATTTGTTCCCATGTAGTGATTGATCCTCGTGGAAGGGAATGCAACCACTGTTTGGCTTTATTCCTCAAAGAAAAGGGAAATAACCGAAGACAGATGGCATCATTGGAAAAGCCATTTATTTTGAAAGTATCACAAAATTCTAGGAAATTTGCTAAGTGATTGTTTGGAGTTTCATCATGCAAACCATCAAACTGAACAAATTGATATATCATCTGAATTGTGTTAGATTTCAGTTCAAAATTATTAGCAGCAATAGCAGGTTTAACAATACCTGACTCAGTTCCTACTAAATTATATTTAGCATAATCATACATAGTTCAAGGAGCATGATCTTCGGCCACCTCTGGAGGTAGCGAATTATTCTCAACCATCTTTTCGGTGGTATTAATTTTGACTTCTTGCTCTTCTTCTATGTAATTTAAGCTTCGCCTTATTTCTCTACGATTTTTGCGAACAATACCTTCAATATCACTGTCATAAATTAGGGGTCCCGTCGGGTTCCTTCTAGTCATAAACTAGAGGTACCTGCTAAGAAAAAATAAAAGAAGGAAAATTAGTAAAGTTAAAAGAAAAATAAAAATAAAAGTAAATTGCAAAAATAAAAATGGCTAAAGTAATAAAAATTGAGTGTTCTAAATATTTTAGTTCCCCGGCAACGGTGCCAAAAACTTAATCGTTTTGTCAGAGTCTTAAAAATTTATAAAAAGAATGATCGAGCCTAGAAACTAACTGTAACAATGATTGAGGCAAGCACACCTATCGAACAGTAGTATAGTCTAGTGGCAAGACCGGATTGTCGAACCCAAAGTAACCAAAAGTACTAATACTAACTTTCTTTTTATTATTTAGCCTAAGAATTAAGGGAATTATTAATTAATCTAAAATTAACAAACTATTAAGCTAAAGATGCTAAGGCAAAGAGAATGAATTAGGAAAATACTTGTGGGAAAAACCAATTGATTAAGGCAATACCCGAGGAAGAATCCACCTAGATTTTACTTGTTACTTAACTCTGAACTAGACGCTTTATTCACTTGACTTGATCCGTAGGATTCCCTAATTATATTAATACCTCTCTTAAGGCTACTAACGTCTAACGCTAGGTTGATTAATTGAAATCTCTTTCTAATTAAAACCCCTAGAATTGCATTAACTCGATATATAGACTTCCATATAAGATTTGGCCCTAATCCGGTAGATTTTTGTCATCCTATCTCTAGGGTTGCGATTAACTCCGCTTAATTATGTTAGATCTACTCTTAGATAGGGTCTATTCCTCCTCTGCCTAAGCACATCAATACTTGAATTAATATCCTAAAATATCAAAACAAGAATTAAGAACACATAATTAAGAACAAATCAAGTATTTATCATATAGTTCAGAAAACAAAAACAAGATCCGTCTTAGGTTTCATCCCCCTCAGGTATCTGAGGGTTTAGTTCATAATAATAAAAGAATACATCTTAGAAGAAAATATAAAACAAAACATAAGAAAAAACCTAAAACTCCCTAAAGGAATTGAAGAGAAGATCCTCCGTCTTGAGTATGATTTCGGCTTCTTGAGATGAATCAACTGGCTTTCTTTGAGTAAATCCCACAATCCTGGCCTCTCTGGCTCGGCTCTTCAGCCTAACTGGATGCCCCCAACTCGACCCCATAGAAGGTTGGCCTCTAGGGTGTTTATATAGGCTTTTGGAATGGCTTTCTTTGCCTCTAAGTACCTTTATCTGAATGAAATTCTTCTTTGTCACGACAGGGACACGCCCATGGCACACGCCCATATGAATCGTGGCTAGGTCGTGTTCAGGTCTGTTAATGAGGCACGGCCGTGTGGTCTTGGGCCCAGGCCGTGTCAATTTCGTGATTTGGCCCATTTACTCTGTTTTAGGCCCATTTCTCGTTCTTTTCATCCTCTCGTGCTTTCCTAAGTACAAAACATGAAATTAAAGGATTAAGAGTACCAAATTCCACAATTCAAGGAATAAATCATCCAAAAGTATGCTAAAAATAGGATTAAAATATGATCATATTACGATTTATCAGTTATGGTTACTCGGTAATAAACAGCTAGAGATATAAAGAGATCAAAATATACTAATATAAATTAAAGATAAGAAAGATAAAGAGAAATAGTTTAAAAATTAAAATAAAAGAAAACCAAAAAATAAATGAACTCATAGGTCGTCATCGTCAGATAGATCGCGAGGTGGGGGTGGTGGTGAGATGTGAAAATGCTGACAAATCTATTATAGGGTCGCCTCAATCCCGTTGAATCATCGAGCGTTGTCATTAAATTGTTGAGTGCACTACGGCTCGAAATGTGTGAGGCACTCAGCGATGTCAGTCAGTGAAGCAGATGCATGAGTTGATCGGTGAGGCGATGGTGGCGCAAAAGGTGGCTCCTCATGATGTGAAGGGACATCACCAGTAATGTCCTCTGGGTCATCCTAATCCGTGGCCCTCGACAGACGATATTGAGGAGGGTCAAACCCATGACGATGCTCAATCATCCTCATGTGAAGCATCGTCGCGATGCCCTGTGGGGACATCTGCCCAATGAGAGTGAGGGAGGATGACTGAGCTGCACTGTTGAGGAGGCCAAAGTACCGAGCCAGGCGCGTCACATAGGGGCCAGTGGAGAGGATTCCTTATTGATGTTACTCCGTCTGATGCCGAATGGCGATGGCGATGAAGTAAGCTAAGTCAAACACGTGTCCATGCACCATACACTAAAAAAAGTAGGCGTCGTGAGTGTTGATGACGCCAATGCTCTCTCGCTGACCCGTCAAAGTGTGAGCCAAGATGGCGTGTAAGTATTGCAAGGATGCGGCAAGAGCTGATGCCTTAGAGCGATTGAGGTCATAGGTGGTCGAGGCGGGGACTAAGCCTCTCCAGCAGGACGAAGGAGAGCATTGGATATGGCGATGAAGGTCTTCGAAGTCGTCGTCCTCCATGAATTCCTCAGTGTAAAGTCCCAAAGTGACCCCAAACTCTGGGACACTCAATTCTCGTACGAGGCATCCAAGGCAGAATTAGACTGTGCCTGGGTTGTCGAAATTTGTGATTACCACCTGAAGATGGAAGGTGGAACAGAGCTCCAAAGTAAGCTCTAGATATGTCGACTCGACAATCTCGAAAAAGTGCCCCTATGGGTCGGTAGACAGTAGGGCTCGGACTGCGTCGGCTAGTTGGACCTGCTCCAAGGCAGCCCAATCAATGCATCTCCCCACGCCAAGGGGTCGTGCGCGAAGTGTCAAAAAAAGTTCCTCTTGGGGTCCCGAGGGAAACTATAGAAAAGGGTGGCGCACTTCGGTGGATGCGCTCATGGAGATGGCTCCAGGTCTCTTTCGCTTTTTCGAAGCGGGGACAACGGTCTTTTTTCCGCATGAGGGTGTCATTGCGTACCTGAAAATGCACAAGATTTTCATTAAATCAAGTATCTTTTCTAGACAAAAATGTACTATCATGGTAGTCCTAAATTAGAGTATAATCCTATAATAGGGAATTAGATTATCATGTAATGCTAAAATCACATACTGAATTTAGATATGGAATTTTAAGAGAAAAAACTAAAATTAAGTAAATTAACAATATCAGTAAGAAGTGGTATCAAAATGATAATTAAACTAAGTAATTGAATGAAATGAAACTAACTGAAACAATCAAAAAGACTAAGAAATTAAAAATAGAAATCTAAATTGTAATAACAATGAAAATTAATAATAATTAGAACAAAGAAATAAAATCAAGATAGAAGAAGGGTGAACCGACGGGAGGTGATGGTCGGAGCACGGAAGTGGCAGTGTGCATGGGCGTGGTGGTCTTACACGGGCGTGGCCTGCAGGGCTGGTGTGCATGGAAAAAGAAGGGGAAAGAGGAAAGGGAAAGAAGGATGAGGGAGGGAGGAGAATGGTGGAGCAAAAGGAGGATGATGAGTCGACGGTGGCTGGAATAGGGAAGAAGGAGTGGAGAGGTTATTTGGGTGAGAATGGCTAGGGTTTTAGGGGGGAATGTTTGGGGAGAAGATGAATAGTAGGGGGTTCAAAAGGGATTGTGGCACATGGTCAGGGGCCAGACCCGTGTGCCCTGTGTTTTGCCTGTGTTTTTCGTGAATGTTTGGTTTAGGGCGTGTTGAGGCTTTCCCCACGCCCGTGTTCCCTGGGCGTGTTGGGTCACACAGTCGAAATAAATGGCCGTGTGATGCTTCATTTGTTTCTCCCACACCTGTGTAAAGGTCTCACACACCCGTGTTACTTATCAGTGTCAACCATGGCTTATAGGCACGAGTGTGTCACATGACCGTGTGACTTACTCAGCTTCGGCCGCGGCTTTTGGGCACAGGTGTGTCGCACACCCGTGTCATTTACTCAGTGTCACCCATGATTTTAAGGCACGCCCGTTTGGATTTATCGTATGCCGTGTTCTTTAGTCAGTGTCGACCACGGCCGCATCGCACGGCCTTAGCATTTTATCGTAGCCCGTGTTTTGGGGAAATTTTTCATCCTGTTCCCACACAGTCTTTGCCACGTCAATGTCCTTTCTCGTGGTGTCCACACGGCCATGACCACGCCTGTGTACAAGTCCGTGTGGGTAGGGAAACTTGCGCCTATTAATTTGGTTAGTTTTTAGTTAGATGCTAAAAATCGAAAATATGGACGTTAGTGGGGTTAGTGCTGGGGTTGCCTCCCAAGAAGCACTTGTTTAAAGTCTTAAGCTAGACTTACCTTGTCTTCATCTCTATATGAAGGTTTACAGAGCTGAAGCTCCTCTCTCATATCCCTAAAATCTTCACCATTATATAGTTTAAGTTATTGACTATTTACCTTGAATGTGCCATAAGTCGGATGAGTTACCTCAATTATTTCATAGGGAAAAATGGTTTTGATTACGAATGGACCTGACCATCTTGATTTCAGCTTTCCAGAAAATAATTTGAGCTTCGAATTGTATAGTAAAACAAGATCTCTGGCTTCAAATTGCTTCGGTTGCTTTAAATGAGCATCATGGCGTCACTTTGTTGCTTCCTTGTATAAATGTGAGTTCTCGTAGGCATTAGCTCGCCACTCATCTAGCTCATTTAATTGTATCAATCTTTTCTCACCTGCAATTTTAAGATCATAGTTTAAGAATTTTATAGCCCAAAATGCTTTGTGCTCTAATTCAAACGGTAGATGACAACTCTTCCCATAGACAAGATTGTATTGGGATGTTCCTATGGGAGTTTTAAAAGCGGTTTTATAGGCCTATAAAGCATTGTCTGCTTTTAATGCTCAATCTTTCCTGTTTGATTCTACAATTTTCTCTAGAATACGCTTAAGCTCTCGATTGGCCACTTCAACTTGTCCACTGGTTTGAGGGTGATAAGGGGTGTGCACTCCATATTTCTTTAAGATTTTATCAAATTGAGTATTACAAAAATGAGTACCCCTATCACTAATAATTGCTCTAGGTGTTCCAAATCGAGAGAAGAGTTTCTTAAGAAATCTCACTACCACTCTAGCATCATTAGTAGGTAAAGCTAGAGCTTCCACCCATTTTGACATATAATCAACTGCTACTAAGATGTATTTATTCCCAAATAAGCTAGGGAATGGGCCCATAAAATCTATACCCCATACATCAAATATTTCACATGAGAGCATATACGTTTGAGGAATTTCATCGTGTTTAGAGATATTACCTGTTCTTTGACATCTATCACATGAAGTAACATACCTGTTAGCATCCTTGAACAGAATGGGCCAATAAAAACTTGATTCGAGTGTTTTATGTGCTATCCTAGTCCCACTGTAATGTCCTCCTGTTGGTCCTGAATGGTAATGTTCTAGGATTTTGCTTGCTTCTACCTCTGTAACACATCTCTGAATTACTTGATCTGCACATATACGAAAAACAAAAGGGTCCTCCCAAAAGTAGTTTTTCACATCAGCAAAGAATCTCTTCTTTTGATGATGTGTTAACCCTTTTGGTAGGATGTTAGCAGCTAAGTAATTCGCAATATCTGCAAACCAAGGTGCCTCGGAGTCGGATATAGCAAAGAGTTGTTCTTCAGGAAATGAGTCATTTATCTCACTCTCATCGAGTTCTTTGATATGTGGATTTTCAAGCCTAGAAAAATGGTCTGCCGCAAGATTTTCAGCTCCTTTCTTATCCTGAATTTCAAAATCAAATTCCTGTAAGAGTAAAATCCATCTTATGAGTCGAGGTTTTGCATCAGATTTAGTTAAAAGATAATGAAGAGCTGAATGGTCAGTGTAAACAAAAACTTTAGATAATATCAAATACTATCTAAATTTATCCAATGCAAAAACCACATCTAGCAACTCTTTTACTGTAGTGGTGTAATTTTCTTGTGTGACCGTCAATGTTTTGCTAGCGTAATAAATCGACTGAAAATGCTTGTCTCTTCGCTGTCCCAAAACCGCACCTACTGCAAAATCACTCGCATCATACATTAGTTTAAAGGGCAAATTCCAATTAGGTGCAATATAATTGAAGCATTTATTAATTTATTTTTGAGGGTATTATATGCATCTAAACATTCCTGATCAAAATTTAAAGGCACATCTTTTTCTAGTAATTTCGTTAAAGGCTTAGCTATTTTAGAAAAATCCTTAATAAATCTTCTATAAAATCCAGCATGTCCTAAAAAGCTTCTAATAGCCTTAACTGAACTAGGAGGAGGTAATTTTTCTATGGTTTCAATTTTTGCTTTATCAACCTTAATCCCTTTACTAGAAATTTTGTGACCTAACACAATCCCTTCTCGAACCATAAAGTACAAGGTTCATTTCCTCACATCCCATTAGAACTTGTTTTAAAATTTTAAGGTAAAGATGGAAAGAATTACCAAATACCGAAAAGTAGTCCATAAATACCTCAATAATATCTTCCACAAGTTCATCAAAGATGGCTAGCATGCTGCGCTGAAAAGTAGCAGGAGCATTACATAATCCAAAAGGCATTCTACGATAAGAAAACATACCATATGGACATGTAAATGTTGTCTTTTCTTGATCCTCAAGAGCTATTGGGATTTGGAAGCAGCCAGAGAGCCCGTCTAGGAAGCAATAGTACATATGCCCAGATAATCTTTCTAACATCTGATTAATGAAGGGTAAGGGAAAGTGATCTTTCCTCGTGGCATCGTTCAACTTCCTATAGTCAATACAGACTCTCCAACCTGTGACTGTTCTTGTTGGAATCAATTCATTCTTTTCGTTAGCTACAACAGTTATGCATCCCTTCTTTGGAACAACCTGCACAGGACTTACCCAAGTACTGTCAGAAATAGGATAAATAACTCTAACATCTAGAAGTTTAATTACCTCAGCTTTAACAACTTCCTTCATGTTGGGATTTAAACGTCTTTGATGTTGCACACATGGTTTATATTCATCTTCTATTAGATTTTGTAGGTGCAAAACGATGGACTTATCCCTTTAATGTCAGAAATCTTCCAAGCTATGGCTTTTTTATGCTCCTTTAGTACCTGTAGTAACTCGTCTTTCTCTTTGGGTTCTAGTTTTAAAGAGATAATTACCGGTAGTGTAGAATTATCTCTGAGGAATGCATATTCTAAGTGATTTGGTAACTGTTAGAGGGTTTTTGTTTAAGTTCGTCATTTATTTCAATGCCCTCATACTTCTTTTGTCTTGGGGAAGAGGTATTAGAATTTAACTCACTTTTTATCTCCCCCATCTCATTGGTATCGCCATCTGCCTCCTCACCTTGGGCCAGGCACAGTTCTAACGTGTCTTTATGTATGATTTCCTGAAAAGAATCTTGAATAGAATGATCAATAGCATCGATAAAATAACATGAATCATCTTGTTCTCTAGAATACCACATAGCATCATAAATTTTAAAAATAATTTCCTCGTCACCTACCTTTAGTACAAGTTTACCATCACCTACATCCATAACAGCCCTAGCAGTAGCTAAAAATGGGCGTCCAAAAATTAAAGGCACCTCAACGTCCTTATCCATGTCAAGCCCAACAAAATCAACAAGGAATATGAATTTATCAACTTTTACCAAAACATCTTCAATAATTCCCCTAGGATATTTAATAGATCTATCAAGCTGTTTGAACATTTTATACGACATTAAATTGATACTGGCACCTAAATCAGCTAATGCTTTCTCAATATTTAAACTACCAATTAAATAGGGAGTAGTGAAACTTCCTAAATCTTTCAATTTGGTTGGTAGCTTATTTTGGAGAATCGCTGAGCATTCCTCGTTAAGCTCCACAGTTGATAGGTCCTCAAACTTCCTTTTATTTGTTAAAAGCTCTTTTAAGAATTTTGCATATGTCGGCATATGTGAAATAGCTTCAACAAAATGTAAGTTAATGTGTAATTGTTTAAAAAGTTTAAGAAATTTACCGAATTGTGCGTCCATATGGTCTTTCTTCAACTTTACCGGATATGGGATTGGTGGTTTATACTCTTTAAGTACTGGTGTTACATTCTTGTTTACTTCCTCACCCTTTGCCTTATCAGTTTCTTGTGGCATCTTCCTTTCAGGTTCAACCAATACCTTCCCATTCCTTAGTGTAACTGCCTTCACGTGCTTTTTCGGGTTAGGTTCGGTGTTACTAGGTAAACTACCTGATTGCCTTTCAGAAACTAACTTAACCAGCTGTCCAGTTTGATTCTCAAGCCCTTGAAATGATGCTTGCTGATTTTTCAAGGCTATTTCGGTATTTTGAAAATGAATTTCTGACACTAAAATAAACTTTGCTAGCATATCTTCAAGGTTCGGCTTTTTCTCTTGCTGGTATGGTGGTTGGAAAACTGGAGGAGGTTGCAGTTTTTGATTTCCTTCATTACCCCATGAGAAATTTGGGTGGTTCCTCCATCCTGTACTATATGTATTATTGTAATGATTATTTGGAGGTTTAGAGTTATTACCCATATAATTCAGCTGCTCATTCTCCATGCTAGGGTTATAAGATGGATATTCTGTATTGCTCATTCCTCCTCCATTTGTATCGTACTGGTCACTGGATGTACCTACGATGAACCACATAAACAATCAATCTTTTTATTTAAAAGCTTTACCTGATTTGATAGCATGGTAACTGCGTCGAGGTTGAACACTCCGACTGCTTTTGTTGGCTTCGTCCTCATAACTTGCCACTGATAGTTATCCAATGACATCTCTTCAATGAATTCGTAAGCAGCCTTAGGTGTTTTGTTGTTTAGGGTACCGCCGGTGGCTGCATCAATCAACTGCCTAGTCGAGGGGTTCACACCATTGTAAAAGGTTTGAACCTATAGCCACAAAGGTAACCCATGGTGAGGGTATCTTCTCAATAGATCCTTGTACCTCTCTCATGCATCGTAAAGTGTTTCTAAATCCATCTGCACAAAAGAAGAGATATCATTCCTTAATTTAGCCATTTTAGCCGGTGGAAAATATTTGAATAAAAATTTTTTGACCCATGTAGTGATTGATCCTCGTGGTAACGAGTTCAACCACTATTTAGCTTTGTTCCTCAATGAGAAGGGAAAGAACCGAAGGTGAATGGCATCATCAGAAACGCTATTAATTTTGAAAGTGTCGCAGAATTCTAGAAAATTTGCCAAGTGATTATTTGGATCCTCATCCTGCAAACCATCAAATTGAACAAACTGCTGAATCATCTGAATAGTGTTAGGTTTCAGTTCAAAATTATTTGCGACAATAGCAGGTCTAACAATACTTGATTCAGTTCCTATTAAAGTAGGCTTAGCATAATCATACATAGTCCGAGAAGCAGGATTTTGATTCACCGGATTTGCGGCAACCATAAGGGGTAGCGGATTATTATCAACCACTTCCTTGGTAGTATTATTATCATCCTCTTGCTCTTCTTCTATGTATTGTAGACTTCACCTTATCTCTCTTCGGTTTCTACGAGCGGTGCTCTCTATCTCACTATCGTAAAGTTATGGTCTTGACGGGTTTCTTCTAGTCATAAACTAGAGACTCATGCCAGAAGCAAAGAAAGTGTAAAATTAGAAAAGTAAAAATAAAAAAATTAAATTGAAACAAAATAAAAATGGCTAAAGTAATAAAAATTTAGTGTTCCTAATATCTTAGTCTCCGGCAACGGCGCCAAAACTTGATGTATCTCTAACTAAATATGATCACAATAATGGGAAGCGTACCTATCATTTAATAGTTATGGTAAGACCGGTAATATCGTATCTACAAGGACCAAGAGTACTAGTAATTACTATCTTTCTATTATCTAGCTGGAACGGTGGAAATGTGCAAGTGTACACAATCGTAATAAGTAATAAAGTGACAAGTAAATGTCGAGTTATCGTACCCACAGGGACTGTAAAAGAATTATTTATGAAAATGATTTCAAACACTTTGGTGAAGGGAAAATCTTTGGATTGGAGAAATATTTAAAAACTAAAAGAAAAACAAAGTAAAATAAAATAAAATAAAGTTCTAATGCACGATTTCAAAAACTGATTTTAATCAAGATGATATAATTGTGTTGGATTAATTACATTTCTTGCCTTAGAATTATTAAACTCGTGTTTATACTTGCTAAAACACAGCGACTCGGTAATTTGCTAACTTATGAATATACTTACAAATAAAAATCCATTCATCTCTTGTACATATTTCTATGCAAATTCGATCGATTAAACAGACTTTTAAAAGTAAACATGTTATTGCGCATACATACTTATTAAATTAAACAATCTCTCGCATATTCCTATGTGATTCAACTGATTAATTCAACCTAATAAGCATATAAAAGATCCTGCGAGATAACAAAGTATTTTTACCTTGAAACAACTTAATCGCAAAAATCCTGCAAGTTATGCAAGGCATATGTATCGCCAAGTACAATACTAATTTAATCTTCAGCTACCTTAGAAGAATTAAACATGCACAGATTAAGTATTGTGTCCATTAATTACAATTTCAATGCGTTTAAATAATTAATTCATTAGCTATCTAAACAATTATAATGCCAGATAACTTAACATGATTTTACTTAATCAAGCATTTTATCGAGGCCTTTAACAGCATAAACACAATTTTAATAATTTAAGAGGATGAAATGCAATCAACCCAACACAAATTAAATTCAAGCTAAATTGATTAAATTAATCATTCCAATAGCATAAATATTCAGAAACATGTTTGTCAAAACAACAAAGAAATTTAAAGAGACAGGGAACAAGAAACAAATCCTGTGTTTCTCCGTGGTTTGGTTGATTGCTCCGTTCTTCGTTCTCCGTTGGCCTTGGCTATCAAGGTGGCTTATGAACACTCCACTTGCTGCCCCAAATGGCTGGAAAGACACCTCTTTTCCAATAGGGGATTCAGCACAAGAACAAAGAAAATGGAAATGGAAAATGGAAATTGAGAGAAAGTGAGAGAGGAGAATGTTGGAGGCTTGAGGGATGATTGAAATGGTCAGCAAGGGGTGGTATTTATAGCTGATCAAGGCTGCTAAAAATAGCAAATACCAGCAGCAAAAGAGGCCTCCCTTGGCCGGCCACCTATGTGGCAAAGTTGATGGATTCAACTTTGCTAAAAATAGCCTAGGGCAAATCTACAAAGCCACAATATTTGGAGGGGTTTGAATGCAACTTTGAAAAGTCTTCAAGGGCTTCTTTGCAACTTAATTAATCAACTAATGAGCTGATTTGGGCCAGCAATATGGATGGTTTGGGCTTCCCAACTCTTTGCTCAGTTCGGTTCAACTGCTTTGGTTCAACTGAGCCTTTTTCATAATTAATTAAGATTAATTTATTTAACCCAAATTAAATTAGGAATAAATTAAAATTAATTATATTATGATTAAATTTTCATAATTGGACAGTCTTGGGCTGGAAATAAATTTGCCTCGATACTTCAAATTGCTTCTCGGTTTTATTCTTCAAGCAGTGTCTGCCGAGCCAATTTTAAGCCTTTTGTGCGAATCATTTAAAAATAGTCAAAATAAATCAAAATTAACTATAAAATTAATTAAAATTCATCATGTTCATATTTTTAGCATAATTTAATTATTTTATAATATTTAATTATTTTCCGACAACAATTTACTCGAAACCGCATGAATTTGGGTCAAAAAGGGTATGAAAAAGTATATAAATTTTCGTGTTTCTACACCCCCAAACTTAATTCATTGCTCGTCCCGAGTAATGCACAAATTTAAAAAGAATTTTCTTGGAAACACCTTTGAAAAAAACTCCGTTAGAACAACTTTTTTTTTTCTCAAAATTATGAATCTGGTATTCTTAGGCTCAAAAATAAGGAATTTGATAATTATGCTACTTAAGTATATATATCGTTCAAACTACATCCAACAACTATTATACTAGCAAAATTAGACAAAATGTTTCTTTAATAAAGACATGTTACTCGCTACCAATTTGATTTTAATTCCTTATTCAAAAAGTAAACTGCAATCACTAAGCTTAACTAATGTCTTCATATGTTGAACAGAGCAATTTCTCTCCACTAATGTAGGTAACATTGGAATTTTGAATCAATAGGTCTTTAATAAGGTTGTAACGTGGCTGGGCTTAGGGGTAGGTAAAAGATAGACAATTTTTTTTTGCTTAAAAACCCTAGACTCAGCTTAACTTGAACCTTTGGAATTTTCACCCTTGATACCCAACTTATGCTCTTTCGACCACTTATTTCATTTTGAGTACATATTTTTTTTTGAATTCGAGCACTTGCTTCATGTACTACAATTTTTCGAGCAATTGATACTTCTTTTCAACTTCCCCAAACTTATTTTCAAATGATCTTCTGAATAGTACTGAGTCTAGTGTTTGGGACAATTTTAGAAGTAATGAAGAGAAAATTGATGGCTAAATATTACATAGGTCCAAATAAAGCCATATAGTCTCAAAATTGGGTTTCAAAGGATAATATTATCAAGGTCGGCTTAAAAGGCTCAAACGGTCCAAACAACAGTTGCCTAAATCATTTTCAACATTCCATGCTTCTTAAGATTTTGCCTCAAGAAATTACTAAGTCAATTCTAAAGACTTAAACTTTCATGCATGCCTAATTTTTTCGTAGAGAATTAAAAATTTTATGGTACGAATTTACGTGCTTTATTAAAAATACATTCATATCTTTATTAAGCTAACATAATAACTTATTGAAATAATAGAGCTTCATTAATACTGAAGTTCAGCATACTTAACAAAATCTCAAATTATTGAACAAATATATCCTAATGATAATTAAAAGAAAAATTTATTCTGAGTGGAATCAATTCAAATTTTCGGTCCCCCTACTTAAAGTGAACAATGTCCTTATTGTTTAAAGTGAATAGATCCTATACACTAGGTAGGATATTTAGAAAAGAGGAGGTGAGTCAAATTGACTGCTTAAGTACCAAGCTCTCTCTAAAATCCAATCCTAGATATGTATATATCTATTGCCACACTTTAGCCTTTGTGACTGTTCAGATTTTATTCATGATTCCTATCTCTTGTTTTCTTGTGCAGAAAATAAAAATTCCTAATTGACCTAATCCTAGAATACTTAAGAAAGAAATAAACGAAAGTTGAAGTCCTCCCCTTTTTTATTTGTTTGCCGATCCTTCCGAATTCGACTCACCTTTTGCTCTATTAGTATTATCTTTGCATGAATCGCCTTGCTCCCTCTTCGATGATGGCACCCATGGTTCAAATATGAAATCTGGAAACTCAGGCACAAAAATAAATGGGTCATTATAAATTTTCTTGAGGGCACTCCTCATCGAGTCATCTCTTATTTTTGAGTATCGCCAGTAGGTTTGTTGCTGTCATTACTTTCGGTTTTTGATAGGTAAGTGCCGAAATTTCTATAAATAGGGGGGATATTGTAACATCCTGAATTTATGGGCCTGTGCATTTTGTGTAATGTATGCTTAAATGTGTTAAATTGAGAATTAGAGGTTCAGTTGGGCTCAAGAATGGGCTGAGGCCTTGTTGGAATATTCTGTTAGGCACTCTAGGACTTGAAATAAAGTAATGGTAGTTTAATTGGCCTAATGGGCTTGTGGCCCAAGAGTGAGGGGCACAAACAAGGGAAGTCATTTAAGTGGCGCCTTGGACTGATTTGTAGGCCCAAATTTGGCCGCTTGGGGCCCAAGAAATTGGGTCAAAAATTCAGCAGCCAAGAAGAGCTAGGTGGGACGGCACAAGGCTATAATTTATGAATTTTAATGATTAAATTATGAGGATATTATACTGATAAAAGGGGGAAGTAGTGGTGTGATGTAGGTCTCTAATGGATGAGGGTTCAGATAGGGATAAGGGATAGAATGATCAGAGTTATCTCCTGGAAGCTAGTGCTGGCCAAAAATCAAACTCAGGAGGGGGGAGGAATCGGTTTAGTATAGGCAGAGAGGTGTGCCAAAAATTTGCTCTTAAGTTCACATCATCTTTTTCTTTCTCTGCCGAAATCTCAACTTCATTCACCCTCTTAACTTTTCTTCTTATTCTTTTCCCATTTGGCCGAACTCTCTGACAATTTCTTTCTCATCTCCTTCAAATACTTTAGCCGAAATCTCTAAGCCTTCCATTGATTTCTTTTTACTCTCTTTCTAAGAGCCGAAACACCTCACTCAGATTTTCTAAAAGCCGAAAACGCATCAGTTCATCTTTTCCGGGATTTTCATAAAAGCCGGAATCCTTAGATCTCATCTCCTGTGTTTGCCGAATTTTCTCTAGGGTATCTGCTTGTGCCGAATCTCGAAGGAAACTGAAGGTAAATGTTGATTCGTAAGATTTTAATCCTTTCTGGTTTTTTTTAGGGACTCTAGTCGAATGGCTACAAGGAAACTAATCTTAAGTTTTTCTCTTATTTATGGCATTCCAGGATTTGAAGGGGAGTCAATCGCTTAGATCTCTAAGTTAGAGTTCAGTAACACTCAAATCATGTTACTTTTGAGATTTCAAGCTAATGAGATCTATTAATTTTAAACGTGTAAATTCAGGTATTTATTAACCCTTGGTCGAATGTAAGGGAGCCCAAATCTTCGTGTTATTCCGGCTTTTGAGCAAGGTTTTAGACTAAGGGTTGTAGATCTAGATAGTAAGGATATTGACTAAGGGTGTAAAACTACGCGATATCAGGTGTGTAACATTTCCACACCATTTAGATTGCCTGCTAAAAATATGTTTATTACTCTGAAATATTCTGTAAAATGCCGAAATCCCGGCATAACAGATGAAACCCAAGGAGGGTAAAAGCGAATCACCAGGTTAGTGATCTCTGTCATTCCTAAGAGAATGTTCCTGTTAAGATGACATATGTGATAAGTATGCCGATTTCTGTGATTGCGTGGGGTTGGGTTTGATGAAAGGGGAAGTGTTCTGCTGTAGCGGCTTTTACCGTGACCTGTTGTAGCGGCTTTTCTCGTGACCTGTTGTAGTGGCTTTTGCCATGACCTGTTGTAGTGGCTACGGCCATGATCTGACGATGAGCAGCATGACTGCCATCGATGGTGTGTAGCGGTGTGGGTTGATTGTAGAAATCCCCAATGGTGTGTAGCTGGTAAGGGTGGTGTGTAGCGGATGGAGACCTAGGATTTGGGTTGGGCTTGCATAATTTTTGTTATATATTAATCTATTATTCTGTTCTGTGGGGCTAAGGCCCAAATCTAATGGTGCATGAGGGTTGCACACTGAGTCTCGCGACTCAACCTATTATTTAACATTTTCAGGTAGCACCTAGTGCATCGGACCGGGCTGAAGAGGAGCGCAAGGTGGCCATGCGAGAGAGTATTTGGATTAAGCAAAGGACTTTTCTTTATTTAGTTATTTTAATATTTTTTTATTAGTGGATTTTAAGTTTCAATGTAATAAGGCCATGGGCCACTAGACTCATATTTATTTTGGGTTTTATGTTGGGTTTTACTACTAGACATTTAGATTTCATGCTAAAATTAAGCTAAGACATGTAACAACTTAGTTTTCTTTTCCTAATTCACCAAGGTATCATTTAAATTTATATTTTATACAGAATATTAAATTACTAAGTTTTCCGGTTAAAATGTTTAAACCTGATACTCGTTTTCCAAAATGTGACATGTTTTATAAAATTCCTTAGTGACATACCAGATCCGGTTGTAGTGTTTGGGCCAGGTTTGGGGTGTTACAAATTGGTATCAGAGCCCGGTTCAAAACTCGGCTTTGGGGTTTTGGGCTCAAAACATTTTCTAAAGATGGGTTTTGGAAACATGCATGCTTATACATAATACAGGATGGTTTTCTCAGCATGGCGCCTGCGTCTCCGGCCAAGTCCGCCAGGTACGTATTTTGGACTCACTGTGTGTTATATAAGTATGTGGGCTTGATGGACTTTATGGGACGTAGACTATCTAGATTAGAACTTGATGGACTGTAATATTCCGGGTTAGGGGCTATTTTTGTTGTGGCATGTTTTGCATATGTTGGTGTGCTATGTTGCTATTTTTATGTTTTAGGGGCTTAATTGTAGGCTAGGTGTATGCCTGAGTGTATGGGAAAATTTTGGTTTTTGGGTGTTAAGTCAGGGGAGCTGTTGGAGCTGGGGTATAAGAGTTGTATTTGTGGTTTTGTTGCACAAGAAAAGAGCTGGTGTAGTGGCAAGCTTGACGCCACTAAGGCTTGGTGTGGGTAACGCCTAAAGCAAGGATGTAGGCCTTGTGTTCGAGCCGCAAAGTCCCCATTTTGGCTTCTTTTTGGGACGGCATGGAGGGAGGAGTTTGTAGGCAGTTCAAACTCTGCCATTGACTTGGTCTTCACATTCGAATGGTGGGTGGAGAGGAATTTTAGGAGGTTGACTTGTTCAACCACTTTGAATGAGTGGAGGGGAGTTAATGGAGGGATTTGGCCGAATTTTTGGGTGTTGGAGTGGGGGAAATGGACGGCATAGTGGGGTGAGGTGCTAGCCGAAATGTATTTTTGCAGTTTTGGCATTTTGGGTGCACAATCGGTCTTAGGAGGTAGCAAAAAGGCAATCGAAATTGCTAGTGAGTTCTCCCTTCTTTCTTTTGCAAACCGTAAGTCAAAAGGCATCCTTGCCGAATTCTTTGGATTTGTTTTCTACATTTTGTGTTTCATAGCCAATGCTCTTCTAGTTTCTTTCTTCTTTTCATTGTGTAAACCAAAAGTCATTTCTCAAAATACTTCCATCATTTCTTTTCTTCCCAAAATCTTAAGCCGAACCTCTCTTCTATTGTTGCCGATTTTTCTCTTTTTCTTAAAACATCTTGCCGAAATTCCATTTTCACTCTACTCTCATCTCATATTTGCTTTCTCTCTTCTCTCATTCAGAACCGATCACAGGTGTGTTAAACATCTAAAAGCAAATTCTTTTCTTTTTATTCGAGGTGCTGGCCGAATCTATTCTCCTCTGTTAGTTTTCTTTTTGGCCGAATATCTCCCCTTCTCCTAGAAGTTGTAGTGGCCGAATATCAGTAGAGGGTTGGAGTCCTTGCTTCAATCGTTGGTGGTGGTAAGCTTTTGGCCGAATGGCCATTTCTTCTCTTGTTCTGTTCTTGATCGTTTGGTTGATTAAGGGCCGAATATGGTCATGTTGGAAGGGTATTAATCTCTTTGTTATAGGGTCTTTGGATTGCAGAATCAAGCAAGAGGAGGCATTTTTTTTTTGTTGACCGATTGTGGGTAGAGGAACCACTGTGGTTCGGGTTTGGTAGGAAACCAAACCAAGTGAAGGTAAGGGTTCGATATTAACCCCTTTGGTTGAGTGGTGTTGGCCGAATGGTCTTAGTGCCTAACCCTATGATTGGCCGATTGTTATAGGAGTCAGATTCGAGGGACATAGATCATTCGTTGGGATTTCTAGACTCGTAGTTACCAGGTGTGTAAACTAACACACTAATACTTAGTAATGTTGTTAATAAACCTGTTTGCCTGTTAAAAATCATAACAGTATGATGGATAGTTGGATACCCAAATGGGGTATGTGGACAGATCCGGGTAAGTCTATTTTATTACAAGTCCTATTATGGATACTTTGGGTATGATGATTTATACTATATGTATATGCTATGAGATGCTATGTTAGACATGGTTGCATGAGTTACATGATTTGCATATTGCACATGAGTTAGTATATCATGTATGGGTGATACGAGTGGAGGGAGCAGTGGTATTTTGTGCTGACGAGCACCAGTGCTTTGGTAGCACACTTTGTGACTTTGGGTCACCAGAGGTTTGGCACCTCCAGAGGTTTGGTACCTCAGCGTCTCGTCCCAGTGGCTTAGTACCACATGGGATGGGTTGCCCCCACGCACGATTATACGGGATTGACGCCAGTGTTTTGGTAACACACGATGGGTTGGCCCCATCACCAGATTTGTGACTACGGTCACCAGTGCTTTGGTAGCACATTGTGTCTTTGGGACACCAGAGGTTTGGCACCTCATTGCGACTAGTCCCTGTGGTTTGACCACCGTGGGTTGGCCCCACTTGAGATATGGGATCGTCTGCTAGTGATTTGGTATCACACGATGGGTTGGCCCCATCACCAGATTTGTGACTACAGCCACCACGGTGCTTTGGTAGCACAATTGTGTCTTTGGGACACCAAAGGGTTTGGTACCACATTGATGAATATTGTGTCTTTGGGACACCAAAGTTTTTGTAACACATTGTGACTATACGTCACCGTGGTTTGGCACCACCAGTGGTTTGGTACCACACGGGTAGAAAAGCGATATGGATGGTTAGGATCGGGTTGCATTAATTATGTTGCTATGTATGATGTGTGTTAGTATGTTGTTTCTTCGGGAGCGGGATTTACATACTGAGTCACTCGACTCACCCTCTCCTTTGACATTTCAGGTGACTCGTAGACGCGGACTTGGAGCCGGGATGGACTCGGGGTGCACATGCCATGCTATAATAAAAGTGTTGCTCGGACTAGTGAATTTGAGTACTTTAGTTATTTACTCTCACTTGGGTTTTATTTTGGATTTGTAAAAGGGCCTTTTTATTTATGTTTTATGCTGTTTATGTTTAAATTGTAATATGCCTTAACAAAATAAGTTGGTATGAATTTTACTAAAACTTGGAAAGATAGTGATTTCAAATTATAACGCAAAGTGTTTTTAAACTATACCATCGGGTATCACGCTAAATCTTTATACTAGACCAATTTCAAATGTTTTCCCAAAATCGAACTCGTATTTCTCCTAAGTTCAAAAATGTTTTAAGTAACACTAAGAAACTATTAAGGGATTAAATGGTTTAAACTCGTTTTAACCACACATTCTGGTTAAGTTTTCAAACTCTCTGGGTTTCAAATACACCATCTGATTTCAAACAAGTCTCCTTAAATTGTCTTCCAAAATACACTATGTTTTCACTCGGCTTTTAAACGAAAAATTTAACTTCTCAAAAACATATTTCCCCGTAACATACCAGATTCGGACGTGGGGTCTTGTCCGGGTTTGGGGTGTTACATGGACTTTAGGCCTAGCTCAAACAACTTTCTAAATCTCATAAGACTTAATTTCACTAAACAAACCCGTGAACGAGTCGCAAGACCAGGGTGTGGCAACAAGCATGCGCATTTCTAGGATTGGATCCGGAAGAGCCTGGTATTTAAGCAGTCCTAGTGACTCACCTCCTCTTCGCTGGAATCCTACCTGGTGCATAGTGACTGTTCACCCTAGCTATGAGGATTTGTTGACGGGCTAAAATCTACAACTAAAACCCGAAAGGGACCAGCCACCCTATTTTCACAAAATTGCTAAAATACCCTTATTTTGAAAATTACCAAGATACCTATGATTTACAAATATACCCCCAGATTTACGAAAATTCCCCGATTAACAAAGTCAACGGTTTTTAACAAAAAAAAACATACAACACACAACATCAATCAAAAACCACAAGCACTTGAACGCCACTATTATTCTTTTGAAATCAAATTCTCTAAGATACCCCAGTTTTTTTTTAAAAAAATAAGTAGTACCTTTTAGTTCTGTAAAATTTTTGAAAATACCCTTGATTTGCAAAATTTTTTCCAAAATATCCCTGATTTGTAAAATGACCAAAGTACCCCTGATTTGTAGAAATTACCGAAATGCCTCGGATTTCAAAATTGCCGAAATATCACAGATTACAAAATTACCAAAATACCCATATTTCACCAAATTACCATGGAACCCTATTTGTTTGAAAAATTACGAAAATACCCCTGTAAGATAAATTACGAAAATACTCTTGGGTAGTGAAATGACAAAAATACCCCTACACGAAGAATGTAGGTTTGTGGATGTACTTGTATGCTAATGTTTGATGATTGAATATGTGTGCTTCCTGGAATTAGGAGGTAAACTTGAGATCAAATCAGAGATAGGTTCGAATTGAAAGAACTACCTTTAAAATTTCTATTCATAAGACTGTTCGGGGTTAATCAGTGGGAAGAATAAATGATTCATAAAATTCTTAATCAGATAAATGCCAATCAGAAGAATGAGTAGAAGGGGTCGAGGACATCCGCCGCGTAGACGCGGTAGGGGTAGAATGATCGTCTTCGAGCCAGTAAGGTCTGGCCACATGTCAGGAAACGAGATGTCGGATATGCCGGCTGTGGAGAGAGAATTCCGGGACCAGGCAGCCAGAGATGATGCGGTATCTCAGGCGATGTTGCGGGTCCTTGAGAGAGTTGTTGGGGTAAGTGCGGGTTCAGAAGCTCGAAAATCTGTGTCTGAAGGACTCCGAGCCAACGGAGCGGAGATGTTTAGGGGTGTTTCTAGCGTAGCCCCTAACACAGCTGAGTATTGGTTAGAGACGAGTGAGCGCATAATGGATGACCTAGACTTCACGATGGAGGAGAAGTTGAAAGGGGTCGTGTCTCTTCTTCGAGACGAGGCTTACCAGTGGTGGCTCACGGTAAAGGAGGGTGCTGCTGCAGACCAGATTGATTGGGATTTCTTTAAGGAGTCATTCCAAGGAAAGTATGTTGGGGCCAGCTATGTGGATGCACAGAGGAAGGCATTTCTGAATTTGGTGTAGGGGAGTAAATCTGTGGCTGAATATGAGGCGGAGTTTCTGCGCTTGAGCCGCTACGCTCGGGGAATGGTGGCAACTGAATATGAACGTTGTCTATAGTTCGAGGATGGACTGGGGAATGAGTTAAGG
Organism: Gossypium bickii; assembly: GCA_025503065.1. Lineage (NCBI taxonomy): Eukaryota > Viridiplantae > Streptophyta > Magnoliopsida > Malvales > Malvaceae > Gossypium > Gossypium bickii. The sequence continues at coordinate 112,507,040 of CP106711.1, read as the reverse complement.
GTTTTGGTAGCACCGCAGCGAGAGAGAGATTTTGCTGTTCTGGTTGAGAAGGTTAAGATAGCTAAGGAGGTGAAGCGAACTGAGAGACAAGAAAGGGATAAGGATCGGGGTAAGAATAAAAGAAGTTTTGGGCCATCAGGATCATCCAGAAATCTTCAGAAAAGGCCTAGGTCTGATGGGCCAGCTCGTGCTCTGACGGGCCAGAATCGATCATGTCCTTCTTGTGGGAAGGCGCATTATGGGGAGTGCAGAAGGAAAACCGGTGGATGCTTTAGGTTTGGATCCATAGAGCATCTAATTAAGGATTGTCCACAGGTGGATCAGATACAGCCAACGGGCCGAGGTTCTGATCAGACTAGGAGAGGTGATCAGCCGGGACCAAGGGGTCGTGGCGTAGCCAGATGAGAAAATGGGTCTGCTCGGGGTCATGGAGCACCTGGTAGGGGTGTAGGTAATGTAGATGCGAGGCAACCGGGTCTAGTTTATGCAGCTCGCCGACGAGAGGATGGTGACGCATCGGATGTTATAACCGGTATGTTTCTTATTGTTAATAAACCATTTCTTGCCTTGATTGATATTGGGTCAACCCACTCCTATGTTGCATGTTCGGTATCTGGGACCCTAGGTATAGATTCTGAAACAACTACTAGGAAGATGACCGTGGTTAGTCCCCTAGGACAATCTAGGGTAGTGGACAAACTATTTAAGGATGTACCTTTAGAAACTCAAGGGGTAGTGTTTCCGGCAGACTTAATGGAATTACCGTTTGGAGAGTTTGACCTTATCTTAGGGATGGACTGGTTGACTAGGCATCATGCTAAGTTAGATTGTGAGATTAAGCGTATGGTGTTGAGTACCCCAGAAGGCGGGGAGGTGATTGTGTTAGGAGAAAGAAAGAATTATTTGTCCAACATGGTTTCGGCATTGAAAGCTGTTAAGATGATTCGGAAGGGATGTAACACATTTCTAGCTTTTATCAGTGCTTTGGATGTTAAGGAGGTGACTGTCGATGAAGTTTGAACAGTCAGGGGCTTCGTAAATATTTTTTCCGAGGAGTTGCCAAGATTACCCCCAGATTGTGAAGTGGAATTTGGAATAGAGCTACTTCCGGGTACGGCTTCGGTGTCCATTGCTCCTTACCAAATGGCGCCGAAGGAGTTGATGGAACTCAAAGCTCAGATACTGGAACTATTGGATCGAGGGTTTATTCAGCCGAGTGTGTCTCCATGGGGAACGCCGGTCCTATTCATGAAGAAGAAGGACAGATCCATGCGTATGTGTGTGGATTATCGTCAACTGAATAAGTTGACTATTAAGAACAAGTACCCAATGCCAAGAATCGATGATCTGTTCGATCAGCTCAAAGGAGCTTCAGTCTTTTCTAAGATTGACTTAAGGTTGGGGTATCATCAGTTAAGGGTTAAGGAAGGGGACATTCATAAGACGGCGTTTCGGACTCAGTACGGTCATTATGAGTTCTTGGTGATGCCATTCGGGTTGACGAATGCGCCAGCAACATTTATGGATATGATGAACTGGGTTTTCCAACCATATCTTGATCGGTTCGTCGTGGTGTTCATCGACGACATCTTGGTTTACTCTAAGTCAGAAGAGGAACATGACGAACATCTTCGTGTGGTGTTGCGAACTTTGACGGAGAAGCAATTGTTCACGAAGTTCAGTAAGTGTGAGTTCTAGCTAAGGGAAGTAACTTTCTTAAGACATGTGGTTTCTGCAGAGGGAATTAGGGTGGACCCTCGGAAGATAGAAGCCGTATTGGATTGGAAATCGCTGAAGTCTGTGGCAGAAGTTCGAAGTTTCTTGGGATTGGTCGAGTATTACAGAAGGTTTGTTGAAGGGTTCTCATTGGTAGCGGCACCCTTAACTAAGTTGTTAAGGAAGGGAGTACCGTTTGTGTGGACCGACAAATAGCAGGAGAGCTTTGAGAAGTTGAAGAGAATCTTGACGGAAGCGCCAGTGTTAATTCAGCCAGAGGCGGGAAAAGAATTTACCGTCTACTGTGATGCGTCACATACAGGTTTAGGTTGTGGGTTGATGCAAGATGGAAAGGTGGTTGCATATGCGTCCCGACAGTTAAGACCACATGAGTTGAACTACCCTACGCATGATCTAGAATTGGCGGCGGTAGCGTTCGCTCTAAAGATTTGGAGGCACTACCTGTATGGGGAGAAGTCGGTTATTTATATGGACCATAAGAGCCTGAAGTATATCCTTACCTAGAAGGAGTTGAACCTAAGACAGAGAAGGTGGATCGAGCTGTTAAAGGACTATGACTGCTCGATTGAGTACCACACGGGTAAGGCTAACGTGGTGGCGGATGCGTTGAGTCGTAAGGCGATAGCAGATTTAAGGGCGATGTTTGCTCATCTTAGCCTGTATGAAGATGGCAGTGTGGTAGCCAAACTTCAAGTAAGACCCATGTGGACAAGTCAAATCAAGGAAAAGCAACTTCTGGATGATGTCTTGAGTACTCGAATTCGACAAGTGCAGAATGGTGAAGTAGAGGATTATAGCTTGAATTGTGATGGAGTTTTGTGTTTTTGAGGGAGAGTCTGCATGCTAAAGGATGTGGAGTTAAGACCGATGATTTTGCAGGAGGCGCATAGTAGTCCATATGCTATGCACCTGGAGGAGTTAAGATGGATAGGGATTTGCGGGAGAAATTTTGGTGGCTGGGTCTGAACCGAGAGGTAACGGAATTCGTGGGTAAGTGCTTGACGTGCCAACAGGTGAAAGCGGAACATCAGTTGCCTTCGGGGTTGTTGCAACCGGTGAAGATTCTGCAATGGAAATGGGAGAGATTCACGATGGATTTTGTTAGTGGGTTACCCCTTACTCCCACTAAGAAGGATTCAATTTGGGTGATCGTGGATCGACTCACAAAGTCTGCTCACTTCATACCGGTTCGTGTTGACTATTCTCTGCAGAAGTTGGCTAAGTTGTACGTGGCTAAGGTTGTGAGACTACATGGTGTACCGGTGTCGATCATATCAAATGGGGACCCTAGATTCGCGTCACGTTTCTGGAAGGCTTTTCATCAAGTAATGGGAACAAGGTTAGACTTTAGTACCGCTTTTCACCCATAGACTGATGGTCAGTCTGAGAGGGTAATTCAGATCTTGGAGGATATGCTAAGGGGTTGCATCATCGATTTTAAGGGTAGTTTGGAGGAGTATCTACCTTTGGCAGAATTCGCATATAATAACAATTATCAAGCTAGTATTCAGATGGTGCCTTATGAAGCGTTATATGGAAGGAGATGTCGTACCCCAATCTGTTGGACAGAGTTGGGTGAACATCAGGTGTTGGGTCCAGAACTAGTTCCGAAAATGGAGGAGAAAGTTAAGTTGATACGGGCTCGGTTGAAGGAAGCGTCTGATCGGCAAAAGTCTTATGCGAATCTAAAGCGGAAGGAGATGGAATTTGCAGCAGGAGATCAGGTCGTTTTGAAAGTATCTCCATGGAAGAAGGTAATGAGGTTTGGACGGAAGAGTAAGTTAAGTCCTGGATTTATTGGGCCTTCTCGGGTACTGGAACGCGTGGGCCCAGTGGTTTATCGATTGGAGTTGCCGCCAGAGTTGGAATAGATACATGACGTGTTCCATGTCTCGATGCTAAGACGTTATCATTCTAATCCATCGCACGTGGTGCCAGTGGAAGAGATGGAAGTAAGGCCAGATTTATCCTTTGAGGAGGAACCAGTGCAAATCTTGGATCGAGACGTAAAAGTGTTGAGGAGGAAGCCCGTCCCTTTGGTCAAGATTTTGTGGTGAAATCACGGCACAGAAGAGGCAACGTGGGAGCCAGAGGATGTTTTACGACAACAGTATCCCCATCTCTTTTGATCAGGTAAATTTCGAGGACGAAATTTATTTTAAGGGGGTAGAACTGTAACATCCTAAATTTATGGGCCTGTCCATTTTGTGTAATGTATGCTTAAATGTGTTAAAGTGAGAATTAGAGGTTCAGTTGGGCTCAAGAATGGGCTGAGGCCTTGATGGAATATTCTGTTAGGCACTCTAGGACTTGAAATAAAGTAATGGTAGTTTAATTGGCCTAATGGGCTTGTGGCCCAGTAGCAAGGGGCGCAGCAAGGGAAGCTGTTTAAGTGGCACCTTGGACTAATGTGTAGGCCCAAATTTGGCCGCTTGGGGCCCAAGAAATTGGGTCAAAAATTTGGCAGCCAAGATGAGCTAGGTGAGACTGCACAAGGCTATAATTTAGGGGATTTTAATGATTAAATTATGAGGATATTATACTGATAAAAGGGGGAAGTAGTAGTGTGATGTAGGTCTTTGATGGATGAGGGTTCAGATAGGGATAATGGATAGAATGATCAGAGTTATCTCCTAGAAGCTAGTGTTGGCCAGAAATCAAACTCAGGAGGGGGGAGGAATCGGTTTAGTATAGGCAAAGAGGTGTGCCAAAAATTTGCTCCTAAGTTCACATCATCTTTTTCTTTCTCTGCCGAAATCTCCACTTCATTCTCCCTCTCAACTTTCCTTCTTATTTTTTTCCCATTTGGCCGAACTCTCTGACAATTTCTTTCTCATCTCTTTCAAATACTTTAGCCGAAATCTCTAAGCCTTCCCTTGATTTCTTTTTACTTTCATTCTAAGCCAAAGCTGAAACACCTTACTCAGATTTTCTAAAAGCCAAAAACGCATCAGTTCATCTTTTCCAAGATTTTCATAAAAGCCGAAATCCTTAGATCTTATCTCCTGTGTTTGCCGAATTTTCTCTAGGCTATCTGCTTGTGCCGAATCTCGAAGGAAACTGAAGGTAAGTGTTGATTCGTAAGATTTCAATCCTTTCCCGTTTTTTTCGGAACTCTATCCGAATGGCTATAAGGAAACTAATCTTAAGATTTTCTCTTATTTGCGGCATTCCGGGATTCGAAGGGGAGTCAATCGCTTAGATCTCTAAGTCAGAGTTCAGTAACACTCGAATTGTGTTACTTTCAGGAGTTCAAGGTAAGGAGATCTATTAATTTTAAACGTGAAAATTCGGGTATTTATTAACCCTTGGCCGAATGTAGGGGAGCCCAAATCTTCGTGTTATTCCGGCTTTTGAGCAAGGTTTTAGACTAAGGGTTATAGATCCATATAGTAAGGATATTGACTAAGGGTATAAAACTACGCAATATCAGGTGTGTAACACTTCCACACCATTTAGATTGCCTGCTAAAAATATGTTTATTAATCTGAAATATTCTGTAAAATGCCGAAATCTCGGCATAACGGATGAAACCCAAGGAGGGTAAATGCAAATCATCGGGTTAGTGATCTCTGTCATTCCTAAGAGAATGTTCCTGTTAAGATGACATATGTGATAAGTATGCTGATTTCTGTGATTGCATGGGTTTGGGTTTGATGAAAGGGGAAGTGTTCTGCTGTAACGGCTTTTGCCGTGACCTGTTGTAGCGTCTTTTGCCGTGACCTGTTGTAGTGGCTTTTTCCATGACCTGTTGTAGTGGCTACGGCCATGATCTGACGATGAGCAGCATGACTGCCATCGATGGTGTGTAGCGGTGTGGGTTGATTGTAGAAATCCCCAATGGTGTGACCGGCCAAGGGTGGTGTGTAGCGGATGGAAACCTAGGATTTGGGTTGGGCTTGCATAATTTTTGTTATATATTAATCATTATTATTCATTCTCTCCGGGCTAAGGCCCAAATCTAATGGTGCATGGGGTTGCACACTGAGTCTCGTGACTCAACCTATTATTTAACATTTTCGTAGCACCTAGTGCATCGGACCGGTTTGAGAGGAGCGCAAGGGGGCCATGCGAGAGAGTATTTGGATTCAAAGAAAGGATTTTTCATTATTTAGTTATTTTAATATTTTTTATTAGTGGATTTTAAGTTTCAATGTAATAAGGCCATGGGCCACTAGACTCATATTTATTTTGGGTTTTATGTTGGGTTTTACTACTAGACATTTAGATTTCATGCTAAAATTAAGCTAAGACATGTAACAACTTAGTGTTTTTTTCATAATTCACCAAGGTATCATTTAAATTTATATTTTATACAGAATATTAAATTACTAAGTTTTCCGGTAAAAATGCTTAAACTTGATACTCGTTTTCCAAAATGTGACATGTTTTATAAAATTCCTTAGTGACGTACCAGATCCGGTTGTAGTGTTTGGGCCGGGTATGGGGTGTTACAAATATCTCTTCAATTCCAGCATTGGGAGCCCTAATCTTTTCTTCTTTCCCTGTGCCGAAATTCTTAGTCTTCCTCTGAAATTTCTTTTTTTTATTTCTTCAAAAGCCGAAACCTCTCAATCTCCTTAACATCTTTTCTTTCAAAAGCCGAAACCCTGAACTCTCTTCTCATCTCCATAGCCGAATACTCCCTATTCTTTTACCGATTTCATCAACCAAAAAGTTGAAACTACTTAGATTTCTTCTTCTCTTCTGATCTTCTCAAAAAGCCGGAATCTCTAAGGGGTAGTCGAATTCTTTATGTAAAGGTGAGTGCCAATTTTTCTATCTCTTCACTTTCTCTTTCGGGTTTTGGAAGACAAAGCGAAAAAGCTAATGGTTTAATGGTTTTATGTATTCTCTTGTTGGGCGACATTCAGGAATTGAAGTAGATCTCTTAGATCTAAAAGCCGGAAACACTAGCCCCCAAATCTCATATCACTTTTCGGGATTTCAAGGTAAGGATTTAAATTTTCCTTAAGATGATCAACTGTTTCCTTTTCGTTAGTTGTGCCTTAACCTAATGTTTCGTTACCAGCCTGTGAACAACACCTTAGGCAGATAGCGGTTGTGTTGGCTACGGATAGCGTCGACATAGAAAGTCTTGTTCTAACGATAATTAGGTGTGTAGATCTCTAACACACTATTAAACCTGTATGTAAGTCTATATATACGTTATGGGCTAAAAGGCCGGAAAGTGGCTGTGTAGACAGTCGAATAAAACCCTCAACGGGTTAGGCAAGGATGCTAGGTACGTAATCATAGAAATCTCTATGTGTATCAAAATATATGAAAGCCTGTATGATGTTTTCTTTATGTGTGTATGCATGGGGTGGGATTATGATAATAAAGGGGAAGTGCATGATAGGTCACTTGGTGATCGGTGGTTAAACCACAACTTCAAATGATAGTGATCGGTGGCTATGCAACGTTTAATGATTCCTGATTAATAGGAATAGGCAGTATAGCTGTCGTTATGGTGTGTAGCAGATAGAGGGTTGATTGTAGAAATCCCCAAGGTATGATGGTTGGTACGGGTTGGTGTGCAGAGGATGGAATTCTAGGATGGATTGGGCTATTCATAATTCATTATTTTCATGTAATTATGATTGTTGCCTCTATGTATGGGTCAGGGCTCATAACGTGTTTGTGGGCCTTAGGTCAGTGTGTCCGGGATTTATACACTGAGTCTTGGTGACTCACCCTTTCATTTTTCTCCACTCTTTCAGATGAGCAGTAGATCATAGACATGGGAGCCGAGACAGACTCGAGGGGCCATCACGCCATTTAATTTCTTAAACTATTTTTCAGTTTTTCTTTAAGTTTTAACTTTTTTTTGGAATATTTATGTAATAAGGCCCCATAGTTTATATTTCACTGCTTAGTTTTTAATATTTGCAGCTTATGAATTCTTGTCAAAGGTTTAATTATTCAAAATAATAATAATACAAGGTTTTATTTTCAAAAGTCACTTATTCAAATATTGTCTAATTAACTTACGATTTCTGAAACCAACAAAGCAAAAGTTTTTAATGTACAACCCGCAGCATACCAAATCTGGTCGAAACGTATGGGCCGGGTTTGGGGTGTTACATTTTGGTATCAGAGCCCAGTTCAAAACTCAGGCTGTGAAATGGGTCCAATTGTGTTTTGAAAATTTTGAGGTGATCTTGAGAAAAATATTTTGGATGAAGATATGGGCTTTGAGTCTACCGGCACCCGATCCACACAGGTAAGTATTCTAACATTTGATGTGTTATGCATGTTGGGCTTAATGGGCTAAATGGATGTAGACTAGCATATTAGACATTGATGAACTTTAGGTTTAGTTTAAACAACTCTTTAAATTCATAAGACTTAAGCAATCCAAACAAACATGTAAACAAGTCGAGAGATTAGGGTGTGGCAACAGGCATACGCATGTCTAGGATTGGATTCAGGGAGAGCTTGGTATTTAAGCAGTCCTAGTGACTCACCTCCTCTTTGCTGGAATCCTACCTGGTGCGTAGTGACTATTCACCTTAGCCACGAGGATTTGTTGACGGGCCAAAATCTATAATTAAAACCCGAAAGGGACCAGCCATCCTATTTCACAATCAAAATACCCCCAAGTTTTGTAAAATTTTTGAAATACACTTGATTTGTGAAAATTTCCCCAGAATACCCCAGAATTGTAAAACAACCAAAATTTGTGGAATTACCGAAACACTCCGGTTGGCAAAATTTCCAAAATACCATTGGTTTGTGAAAATTTCCAAACAACCGTGATTTTATAAAATACCCATGTTTTGCAAATTTACCCGAAAACCCTTAGATTTACAAAAGCACCCGGTTTACAAAATTATCAGAATTTGGGAAATTACCAAAATACCCTCAATTGAAAAAATTTAAAATTTTCAAAATACCCCTGCTTTACAAAAAGCAAATATACACCAAAATATCGCTATTTCAAAAAATCACCAAGATACCCTATTTTTGAGGAATCACGAAAATACCTCTGTAAGATAAAATTACGGAAATACCCCTGGGTAGTGAAATGACGGAATTACCCTTATGTGATGGATGTGAGTTCATGGATGCTACTTGTATGCTGATGTCTGATGGTTGAATGTATGTGGTTCCTAGAACTAGGAGATACAAACTTGAGACTAAAACCCTTAGATATAGTTTCGAATTCGAAAGAACTACTATTGAAACTATTGTCCATGAGATTGTTCGTGGTTAATCAGTGGAAGGAAACTAATAATTCATAAAATTTCTAATCAGATAAATGCGAATCAGTAGAATGAGTACAAGGGGACGAGGATGCTCTAGATGCGAATACCGGTGCGTACTCTATCATAGTAGACTAAGTGTTTCTTTTGGCTTTAGAATCAGAGTTCGCAATGAAAGCATAGTGGAAAGAGTTGGGTAGTATGATTAATAGTTAGTTGGAAATTTCGAGGACGAAATTTCTTTAAGGGGGTAGAACTGTAACATCCTGAATTAATGGGCCTTTGCATTTGTTGTGTGTTACGTATAATGTGCTAATCAGAGTGTTTAAGGGGTCTAGATTGGGCTCAGGGTTGGGCCGAGGCCTTAGTTAAAAATCTTCTGCTTGGGCACTCTAGTGGAAAGCCAGTAGGATAGGGCTTAAAAGATGTTATCTGTGTTTTAAGACACAAATGGGCTTGTGGCCCAGTGGCAAAATGGCGCCACTAAAAGGGATAGGAGTTGGCGTCAATTGAAGGTCCAGGGTTCGAGTCGCCGGGTACCTTTTATTTTAAATATTTTTGGCATTTATAAGAGCAATAGTGGAGTTCGGCAATGATGCTTAAATTTAGGAATTTATTTAATATGATAAAAAGGTGGATAATGTCCTGATAAAGGAAGGAAGAGGTGGTGTTATCTAGGCTTCTTCTGAAGGTGTGAATGGATTAAGATAGAGGAGAAAAGATAGGAATTATCTGTAAGGCTAGGTGTTGGCCGAAATTCCATCACCTAGAGGAGGAGGAATCGGTTTTTAATTGCCATAGGGGGTGCCAAATTTTCCCTTTTTATTTGATATTTTTTAGTTATTAGGAAGGGCACTTTCAGTTTTTGATAGGTAAGTGCCGAAATTTCTATAAATAGGAGGGATATCTCTTCAATTCCAGCATTTGGAAACATAATCTTTTCTTCTTTCCCTATGTCGAAATTCTTAGTCTTCCTCTGAAATTTCTTTTCTTTTGATTTCTTCAAAAGCTGAAACCTCCCAATCTCCTCAACATCTTTTCTTTCAAAAGCTAAAACCCTAAACTCTCTTCTCATCTCCTAGCCGAATACTCCCTATTATTTTACCGATTTTATCAACCAAAAAGTCAAAACTACTTAGATTTCTTCTTCTCTTTTGATCTTCTCAAAAAGCCAGAATCTCTAAGGGGTAGTCGAATTCTTTATGTAAAGGTGAGTGCCGATTTTTCTATCTCTTCACTTTCTCTTTCGGGTTTTGGAAGACAAAGTCGAAAAGCTAATGGTTTAATGGTTTTATGTATTCTCTTGTTGGGCGACATTCGAGAATTGAAGTAGATCTCTTATATCTAAAAGCCGAAAACACTAGCCCCTGAATCTCATATCACTTTTCGGGATTTCAAGGTAAGGATTTCAATTCTCCTTAAGATGATCAACCGTTTCCTTTTCGTTAGTTGTGCCTTAACCTAATGTTTCGTTACTAGCCTCTGAACAACATCTTAAGCAGATAGCGGTTGTGTCGGCTACGGATAGTGTCGACGTAGAAAGTCTTGTTCTAACGATAATCAGGTGTGTATATCTCTAACACACTATTAAACCTGTATGTATGTCTATATATATATATACGTTATGGGCTAAAAAGCCGGAAAGTGGCTGTGTAGATAGTCGAATAAAACCCTCAAAGGGTTAGGCAAGAATGCCAGGTACGTAATCATAGAAATCTCTATGTGTATCGAAATATATGAAAGCCTGAATGATGTTTTCTCTTTGTGTGTATGCATGGGGCGGGATTATGATAATGAAGGGGAAGTGCATGATAGGTCACTTGGTGATTGGTGGTTAAACCTCAACTTCAAATGATAGGTCACATAGTGATCGGTGGCTATGCCACGTTTAATGATTCCTGATTAATAGGAATAGGCAATACGGCTGTCGTTATGGTGTGTAGCGGATGGAGGGTTGATTGTAGAAATCCCCAAGGTGTGATGGTTGGTACGGGTTGGTGTGTAGAGGATGGAATTCTAGGATGGGTTGGGCTATTCATCATTCATTATTTTCATGTAATTATGATTGTTGCCTCTATGTATGGGTTAGGGCTCATAATGTGGTTGTGGGCCTTAGGTCAGTGTGTCCGGGATTTATACACTGAGTCTTGGTGACTCACCCTTTCATTTTTCTCCACTCTTTCAGATGAGCAGTAGATCGTGGACATGGGAGCCGAGACGGACTCGAGGGGCCACCACGCCATTTAATTTCTTAAACTATTTTTCCGGTTTTTCTTTAAGTTTTAATTTTTTTGTAATATTTATGTAATAAGGCTCCATAGTTTATATTTCACTGCTTAGTTTTTAATATTTGCAACTTATGAATTTTTGTCAAAGGTTTAATTATTCAAAATAATAACAATACAAGGTTTTATTTTCAAAAGTCACTTATTTATTCAAATATTGTCTAATTAACTTACGGTTTTCGAAACCAACAAAGCAAAAGTTTTTAATGTACAACCCGTAGCGTACCAGATCTGGTCGAAATGTATGGGCCGAGTTTGGGGTGTCACATTAGCCAATTTTTGCAGAGAGTAATCGACACGTACTGGTATGAAGTGAGCAGACTTTGTCAAGCGATCAACAATCACCCAGACCGAATCTTTCTTAGTAGGTGTGAGAGGTAGCCCACTAACAAAGTCCATGGTGATCCTTTCCCATTTCCACTGTGGGATCCTCACCGGTTGCAACAACCCTGATGGTAACTGATGTTCTGCCTTCACTTGCTGACAGGTCAAACACTAACTCACAAATTCGGTCACCTCTCGTTTCAGGCCCAGCCACTAAAACTATTCTCGCAAATCCCGATACATCTTACTCCCTCCAGGGTGCATAGCTTATGGACTACCATGCGCTTCTTGCAAAATCGCACGCCTCAACTCAGGATCTTTCGGCATGCATACTCTTCCTTGAAAACATAATAGCCCTTCCTTATTCACACTAAATTTCGATCCATCGCTTGACCCTTCCTGAAACTTCCCCTTTAACAACTCATCGGTCTGCTACTTCCCCTTAACCTGACCGACCCAAGAGGGTTTCACTTGAAGTTCATCCAATAGACTCCCATCATCGTATAAACTGAGGTGAGCAAACATTTCTCTCAAATCAGAGATTACCTTACGACTTAGGGCATCCGCCACCACGTTGGCTTTACCCGGATGGTACTCGATCGAGTAGTCATAATCCTTTAACAACTCGATCCACCTCCTTTGCCCTAGATTCAACTCCTTCTGGGTCAACAGGTATTTTAAGCTCTTATGATCGGTATAAATGATAGACTTCTCCTCGTACAGATAATGCCTCCAGATCTTCAAAGTGAAAACTACCGCCGCCAATTCCAAATCATGGGTGGGATAATTTGATTCATGCGATCTTAACTGCCGAGATGCATACACAACAACCTTGCTATCTTGCAACAACACGCATCCTAGTCCCATGTGTGAAGCATCACAGTAAATTATGAATCCCTTCCCATCCTCTGACTGAATCAACACCGGAGCCTCCGCCAAAATCCTCTTTAACCTCTCGAAACTCTCTTGTTGCTTATCAGACCAAACAAACGGAACCCCTTTCCGCTACAACTTAGTCAATGGTGTCGTAATTAAAGAAAATCCTTCAATAAACCTTCGGTAATACCCTACTAAACCAAGAAAACTTCGAATTTCTGCCACCGACTTAGGCGGCTTCCAATCCAACACCACCTCAATCTTTCGAGGATCGAATCTTATCCTTTCTGCCGACACCACGTGGCCTAGAAAAGTAACTTCACTTAGCCAGAATTCGCACTTACTGAATTTGGCATACAACCACTTCTCCCTCAAATTTTGTAGAACCACCCGAAGATGTAAGTCATGCTCCCCATCCGATCTTGAATAAACCAAGATATCATCTATAAATACCATGACAAACCGATCCAAGTAGGGTTGGAATACTCAGTTCATCATATCCATAAACGCTGCTGGCGCGTTGGTCAATCTAAATGGCATCACCATGAATTCGTAATGGCCATAGCGAGTCCTAAAAGCCATCTTATGAATATCCGCCTCCTTGACCTTAAGCTGATGGTACCCTGACCTCAGATCTATCTTTGAAAAGACTGAAGCTCCCTTCAATTGATTGAACAAGTCGTCGATCCTCGGCAACGGGTACTTTTTCTTGATGGTCAACTTATTCAGCTGGCGATAGTCAATACACATATGCATTGATCCATCCTTCTTCTTAACGAATAACACCGGCGCTCCCCAAGGTGACACACTTGGTCGAATAAACCCTCTATCCAGCAACTCTTGGATCTGAGCCTTTAATTCCACCAACTCCTTCGGCGCCATTCTGTACGGAGCAATAGATACTAGCACTGTTCCCCGAAGAAGATCAATACCAAACTCCACTTCACGATCTGGGGGTAATCCCGGTAGCTCTTCTGGGAAAACATCAGGAAATTTCTTCACCGTCCTAACATCCCCAACAGTTAGTTCCTTGGCTTCCAAAGCCCGAACAAACATTAAAATTGCCTCACATCCTTTCCTCACCATCCTTTCTGCTCTTAAGACAGACACCACATTTGACAAACAGTTCCTCCTTTCACCTATCACCAACACTTCGCCTCCCATGGGAGTTTTTAACACCATACGCTTTGATGCAAAATCCAAGTTTGCTTGATACATCACTAACCAATCCATTCCTAAGATCTAATCGAACTCCCCAAACGGCAGTTCCATCAGATCAGCCCGAAAAGCTACCCCTTGAACTCCTAGGGGTACATCCTTATATAGTTTATTCACCACTACAGTTTGTCCTAAAGGGCTTACTACAGTCATCTCCCTAGAGGAAATCTCAGAATCTACGCTTAAAGTTCCAGACACCTTACTAGCAACATAGGAATGCGTCAACCCAATGTCAATCAATGCAGTGTAACGCAAACCAAAAATTAAAAATGTACCAGTTATGACATCCGGTGCGTCAGCCTCCTCTCGACGTCTGGCAGCATAGACTAACCCCGGCTGTTTCACCTAAGTGTTTCCTGCCCCTTGGCCTGATGCTCCAATACCCCGACTAGAACTGTTACCACCTCTGGCTGGACGACGACCTCTCTGTGGCTGCTGTCGACCTCTTCCCAGTTGTGCATTTCCATGACCTGTGGGCCCTTCACTGCCCCATTGTTGCGGACAATTTCTCACTTGGTGGTCCGTAGATCCACACCTAAAGCACTTTCTACTACCTGCCCAACACTCACCTACGTGGAATTTACCACATCGAGCATACTTCTGTGTCTGACTAGCGGTAGCAGGTCTCTCATCCCATCTCGGCCAGTCTGACCTAGGCCTTTTCTGAGTACGCCCAGCTGCCTCTGACGATCCAAAATTCCTCTTACTTCCACCCCTATCTCTATCTCGATTCAGTTTTTCTATCCGCTTAACCTTCTTAGCTATCTTAGCTTTTTCCACAAGCACAGCAAATTCCCTGTCTCGCTGTGGAGCTATCAATACACGCAAATCATCCCTCAGACCATCTTCAAATCGAACACAACATTCATGGTCTGTGGCCACCATCCCTCGAGCATAATGGCTAAGGCATAAGAATTCCGCTTCATACGCAGCCATCGACCTACTTCCTTGCACCAGATTCAGAAATGCTCTACGCTGCGCATCCACATAACTTGTCCCAATGTATTTACACTAAAACACAGTTTTGAAGAGATCCCAAGTGATACGGTCAGCCACTGTACCATCATTAACCATAAGCCAGCATTGATAAGCTTCGTCTTGCAGAAGAGATACGACCCCTTTCAGTTTTTCCTCTTCCTTGAAATCAAGATCATCCATTATACGCTCAACTGCCTCCAACCAATACTTAGCTGTACTCGAGGCTATACCGAAAATTACCCTAAATATCTCTGCCCCATTGGCTCTAAGTCGCTCCGACACCGATTTTCGGGCTCCTGTGCCTATGCCTGCCCCAGCAACCCTCGCTAAAACCCTTAACATCGCCTGAGATACCGCATCATCTCCAGCCGTCTGGTACTGAAATTCCACCTCCGCAACTGGTGGAACCGGCATCTCATTTCCAAACTCATGGCCAGATCCTACTGGTTCTGACATAGCCATCCTACCCCTACCACGGCCACGCACAGGACGTCCACGACCCCTTGTGCTCATTCTACCGATTCGCGCTTATCTAATTAGAAATTTTTTGAATTATTAATTTCTTTTATTGCTTAACCACGAACAATCTTATGGACAGTAGTTTCAAGAGTAGTTCTTTCGAATTCGAAACTATATCTACGGATTTCAGTCTCAAGTTTGTATCTTCTAGTTCTAGGAACCACATACATTCAACCATAACACATCAACATACAAGTAGCATCCATGAACTCACATCCATCACATAAGGGTATTTCCTTCATTTCACTACCTAGGTATTTGCGTAATTTTATCCTATAGGGGTATTTTCGTAATTCTTCAAAAATAGGGTATCTTGGTGATTTTTCGAAATAGAGATATTTTTATATATATATATTTTAAATAGGGGTATTTTGAAAATTTTAATTTTTTCCCGAATCGAGGGTATTTTGATAATTTTGTAAATTTTCTATAATTTCGTATACCTGGTACTTTAGTAAATCTAGGGGTTTTTGAGTCATTTACAAAACATGGATATTTGGATAATTTTGCCAACCGGAGGTGTTTCGGTAATTTCACGAATTTTGTTAGTTTTATAAATCCAGGGTATTCACAAATCAAGGATATTTCAAAAATTTTACAAAACTATGGGGTATTTTAGTAATTTTGTGAAATAGGGTGGCTGGTCCCTTTCGGGTTTTACTTATAAATTTTGGCCCGTCAATTAGTCCTCGTGGCTAAGGTGAATAGTCACTACACACCAGGTAGGATTCCAGTGGAGAGGAGGTGAGTCACTAGGACCGCTTAAGTACTAGGCTCTCCCTGAATTCAATCCTAGACATGCGTATGCCTGTTACCACACCCTAACCCAGCGACTAGTTTACGAATATGTTTAATTAGCTTAAGTTTTATGAATTTATAGAGTTGTTTAAACTAGGCCTAAAGTCCATTAACCCTAACATGCTAGTCTATGTCCATAAAGCCCATCAAACCCAACATGCATATCACATCAAGGGTTAGAATACTTACCTGCGTGGATCGGGTGCCGGTAGACTCGAAGGTCATATCTCAACCCAAAACATCTTTCCCAAATTCACATCAATTTTACAAAATACTACTAGACCCATTTCACAGCCCGTGGTTTGCAACTGGGCTATGATACCAAAATATAACACCCCAAACTCGACCCAAACACTTCAACTAGATCTCGTATGTTACTGGGTTTAATGTTGAAATCTTTACTTTGATGGGTTTTGAAATCTCAGTTTGTTTATTTAGGTATTCATTCAGAAAAACGATATTTGATGAAAACCTTTGTTTTTTTTTTCATTGAATATATTTGAAAATCCCATTTTGTTACTCCTTATGACTTAAGTCCTTGAACATAAATTTATAAACTATAAACATTAACAAATAGTAAATCGAAACCTAAGCCATGGGGCCTTATTACATAAATAATCCAAAAATTAAAACTCAAAAAAAACCGAAAATAGTTTATGAAAATAGAAGAACTTGATGGCCCCTCGAGTCCGCCTCGGCTCCCATGTCCACGATCTACTGCTCATCTGAAAAGTCAGGAAAAATAAAGGGGTGAGTCACCAAGACTCAGTGTGCAAATCCTGAAAAACACATAAAAGGCGTGAGGCCCATAAACACATTACGGGCCTTGGCCCATTCACAATGGCAATAGAACATTTACATGCAACATCACCCATCCCAACCTAAAAGTCCATCCTTTACACACCAGCCCGTACCAGCCAACACACCTCGGGGATTTCTACAATCAACCCACCAACCACTACACACCATATCGACAGTCATGCTGTCAGTTATAATACCGATCACCATGTGACTTTATAGTCCACTGTGGCAGAGCGACCGATCACTGTGTGACCTTATAATCAAGTGTGGCAGAGCCACCGATCACAGTGTGACCTCATAATCAAGTGTGGCAGAGCCACCGATTACTATTGTGACCTGAATGTACATATTATGGTTTAACCACCGATTACTAAGTGACCTTTTAACATGCTCTTCCCCTTCATCATATCAACCCCATCCCATGCATACATCCATGCAGAAGCAAAATAATATACTACCTAACAGACCACCGTCTATCACATACATCGATACACATAGAGAAGTTTCTATGATTACGTACCTGGCATCCCTTGCCTACCCTTTTCGGGTAATACGACTGTTCATACAGCCTTTTTCCGACTTTTAGCCCATAACACATATATATTACATATTAAAATAGTGTGATAGAGATCTACACACCTGATTACAGTCAAGACGAGACCTTCTATGTCGACACTATTAGAAGCCGATACGACTGCTAACTGTCTAAGATTTTGTTCTGACGCCGGTCCACAACCCGGTGGCCAATCTCAAACTGTTGACACCGCTCGTTTCTTAAACTTAGGGATTGGGTTTACAGATCCAATCCCCTCCTTTGCCTGAACGACATGTGATTCCATCACAAGACCTTATCAATTGCTACAATCACAACATGTGGTTGTTAATCCATATCATTGAGTTAAGATTACGATTATGACAAACGAACCTAACAAAAATCTAAAGAGAACCCCTTACCTTGAAATCCCGAAAAAGATGGAGTTCAGAGACTAGCGATTTCCGGCTTTTAGATCTAGACGATCTACTTCAATTCTCGATGTCACCCAACACGTAAACACAAGAAACCAACAATCCATTAGTCTTTCGGCTTTGTCTTCTAAAAACTGAAAGAGAAAAAAGAATAGATCAGAAGAAATCGGCCCCTACCTTTACAGAGAATTCGGCAACTCCTAGAAGATTTTGACTTTTAGTGAAGAGATCAGCAAAGAAATCTTGGAAGAACAATGAACATTCGACTTATAGGCACAGAATGGAGAAGGGAATTGAAATTAAGGTTTCGGCTCTTTGATAAAGAAACAGTTGAGAGGAGAGGACTAGAATAGAAGGAAAAAAAACAATCAAATAAAAAGAAAAGGGTTTTCGGCAGACAAGAGGTAGTTTGGCTTTAGTAGAATAATGAGAAAAGAGATTGGGAGAATAAAGACCTAAATGCCGAATTTGAAGAAAAGAATGGAAGAATAAAACCCTAGTGCCAAAAAAAAAAATATTCCCCCTTACTTAACCTAAATTTCGGCAACTACCTCTCAAAAACCGAAAGTGGCCCTTTTGATAACTTAAAATTGATCAACTAATAAGGGAAATTTTGGTACCCCTATTGCATAACAAAACCGATTTCTCCTCCCTCCAAGAGATGGAAATTTGGCCACCACTGTTGATCAGCAGATAACTCCTACTCTTTCTCCCTTATCTCTATCTACTTACACCTTCGAAAGAGGCCTAAATAACACCACATCTTCCTTACTTTATCCGCCATGTAATCAGCATTATCCAATTGAGTAAATCTTCCTATTTTTAAGCCGTATTGCCGTCCCTCTCTATCCATTTAATTGCTGAAAATTAACAAATCTTAATTAAAATAATTGGGCTTCATGCGACTCGAACTTGAGCCCCCTCAGCTGACACCACCTCCCTGCTCTCTAAGTGGCGCCACTTTGCCACTGGGCCACAAGCCCATTTGTGTCTTAAAACACAAATAACATCTTTTAAGCCCTATCCTAACTGGCTTTCCACTAAAGTGCCCAAGCAAAAAATTTGACTAAAGCCTCGGCCTAATCCCTGAGCCCATTCTGAACCTCTTAAACACTCTAATTACATATTAGAGATAACATAAACATCACAGCACATTAAACGCAAAGGCCCATTAATTTAGGATGTTACAACTGTCGTCCTTAACCCTAGTTTACCTGACGTTCCCGAGCTTTAAGTTTGATTGTGCAGATCAAAACACCCCTACTTCGTGTTTTATTCTCGTCACAAAGTCTATGTCAAGACACTTTCTCACTTTCTCTATTCTTCTTTTTATTTTGCAACATTGGATCTCCCATGTGGAGACATAACGTCCAATATTGGCCTAAAATGCCTTTTAATAGTCTCCTGCACACTCATGACTAAACTAAAGCACTAGTACCATTAAAATTCGGGTACCAAATTGCTACAACCACTCGATTATCTCTACAAATTCCTAAACTATGTTCATCACATAATGAAATAATATATTATTTAAAATTTTAACTTCTACTAATGACATTCATACAAAATTTATATCGAATTAATTCTGTTGGTTATTTATAAATTATTAAAGAAGAATTTGTACAGGGATATCTAGCTTGATCCCCAAGACGTTGCCTCTATGGGTGCCTCTTTATACGCATGTTACAACTTTTGCAACCTTCGCGCAATGCTGGTGATGTCTAGCTTGGTTCCTTCCTCTACAACTTTGTTAATCTTGATCCTACATCTAATGTAGTTGGAACGACGGCAATGTGCAAGTGTACACAATCGCAACAAGTAATAAAGTGACAAATAAATGTCAAGTTATCGTACCCACAGGGGCTATGAAAAGAATTATTTATGAAGGCTATTTAAAACACTTTAGTGAAGAAAAATATTTTTTTTGAATAGGGTGATTAAAAACTAAGATTTTAAACTAAGTAAATTAAATAAATAAATCTCAAATGCACGATTTAAAAATACGATTTTAATCAAGATGACATTTCTTAACTTAGAATTATTAAACTCATGTTTATATTGTTACGAATAGATTTACGACAACTCGGTAATTTTCTAACTTATGAACATACTCACTTACCAAAATCCATTCTTCTCATGACTATATCCCTATGTCAATTCAACCGATTAAACAAATCTTAATAGGCAAATATGTTATTGCACATACATACTTATTAAATTGAAATAATCTCTTGTACATATCCCTATGTCAATTCAAACGATTAATTAAATCTAATAAGGACATAAAAGACTACGTGAAGTAACAAAGTATCCCTACCTTGAAACAGTTTAATCACAATAATCTTGCAAGTTGTGCAAGAAAAATGTATCGTTAGATACCATTGCTAATTTAACCCTCGACTATATTAGATGATTAAACATGCACTGATTAAGTACTATGTCCATTAATTACAATTTCAATCTTTTTAAATAAATTAATTCATTAGCTACTCACAATTGTATTGTAAGGATAACTTAGTCATGATTTTACTTAATCAAGCATCTTACCGAGGCCTATAACAACATAAACACAATTTTAACAATTTTAGCAAACGAAATGCAATAAACCTAAAACGAATTAAACTCAAGCTAAATTGATTAAATTAACCATTCCAAAAACATAAATATTCATAGATATGTTCGTCATAACGACAACAAAAATTAAAAAGATAGGGAACAAGAATCAAATCTGGTGTTTTTTCGTGACTTGACTAGTTTGCTCCATTCTTCCTTCTCTGTTGTCCTCGTCGACCAAGGCTGCTATGAACACTTAATTGCTGCTCCAAATGGCTGATGAATGCCCCTTTTTCAAGACGACAAATCGGCAAGAGAGCAAAGGAATTTGGAATGGAAAAGAAGAGGGAAAGTGGGGAGAAGAGAGAAAAGATGTGAATGCTTGAGATGTGTTTCAAATGACCAGCCTAAGGGGGGTTTTATAGTTGTAGAGGGCTGCTAAAAATAGCTAAACTTATCAGCCAAAGAGCCCTCCCTTTTCCGGCCACACATGTGGCAAGATTGATAGTTTCAACTTTGCTAATTTAGGCTTGGGGCAAATTTATAAAGCCACCAATTGCGGAGTGGTTTGTTTGCAACTTGAACAAGTCTTCAAGGGCCTCTTTGCAAGCTAAATAATCAGCCAATAAGCTGATTTGGGCCAGCATATGGACGGTTTTGGGCTGTCCACTTCTTGGTCGATTCAGTTCACTCGGTTTGGCTCAACTGGACCACTTTTTCATAATTAATTAATAATAATTTATTTATTCCAAATTAAATTGGATATAAATTAAGATTAATTATATCATGAATTAATACACATAATTGGACCGACTTAGGTTGAAAATTAATTCACCTTGATACTTCAAATTGCTTCTCGGTTACTTCTAACAGTGTTTGCCGAGTCATTTTTTTTCCTTTTGTGCAAATCTATCGAAAAATGATTAAAATTAATCAAAATTAATTATAAAATTAATTAAAATTAAACATGTTCATAATTTAAGTGCAATTTAATTATTTTATAAAAATTAATTATTTTACGATAAGAATTTTATCAAAACTGCATGAATTTAAGTTAAAAAGGGTATGAAAAAGTGTGTATATTTTTGTGTTTCCATAGCCCCAAACTTAATTCATTGCTCGTCACGAGTAATGCACAAATTTGAAAAGAATTTCTCGAAAACACATTTGAAAAACTCCTTCAAATCAATATTTTCTTAGAATTATGAATTTAATATACTTATGCTCAAAAACAAGAAATTTGGTAGTTACGCTACTTAAGTATACATATCGTTTAAATTAATCTCAACAACTATTATGATAGCAAAATTAGACTAAATGCTTCCTTAACAAAGACATGTTAACCCTTACCAATTTGATTTTATTTCCCTATCCAAAATTAAGCTGCAGTCATTAAGCTTAACTTATACTTCATATGTTGAACATAGTAATTTCTCTCCACTAATGTAGGTAGCATAGAAAACTTGAATCAATAGGTCTTTAAAAAGGTTGTAACGTGGCTAGGCTAAGGGTAGGTAAAAGATAGATTAATTTAGGCTTTCAATAGGACCTTTGGAATAATTTCCCTCAATACACCAACTTACTTTGCTTTCACATGCTCTTTTTTCTTTCAAGTACATGTGCTTTTTTTTTCAACACGAGCATTTTACTGTATGCACTATAATTTTTTGAACATTTGGTATTTCTTTCAACTCCCCCAAACTTATTTTCAAAAAATATTCTAAATAGTACTGAGTCTAGTGTTTGGGACAATTTAAAGATAATTAAGAGAGAAGGGATGGCTAAATATTGCAAGGGTTCAAATAAAATTAGGCCATATAGTCTCAAAGTTGGGTTTCAAAGGATAAAATTTCATCAAGGTTGGCTTGAAAGGTTCAAATGGTCCAAACAAAAGTTGCCTAAATCATTTTCAACATTCCATGCTTTCTAGGATTTCGCCTCAAGAAAATACTAAGTCAATTCTAGAGACTTAAACTTTCATGCATGCCTAACTTTCTTAAGGAACTAAAAATTTTATGGTATGATTTGCATGCTTTATTAAAAATGCATTTATATCATTGTTAAGCTAACATAACAATTTATTGAAATAATAGAACTTTATTTATACTGAAGTTTAGCATACTTAACAAAATTTCAAATTATTGAACAAAATATATCCTAATCAAAATTAAAAGAACTATTTATTCTGAGTGGAAATAATTTCAATTTTTCGGTCCCCTTACTTAAAATGAACAATGTTCTCATTGTTTAAAGTGAATAGATACTATACACGAGGTAGGATTCTAGAAAATAGGAGGTGAGTCAATTTGACTGCTTAAGTACCAAGCTCTTTCTAAATCCAATCCTAGACATGTATATATCTATTGC
Source organism: Gossypium bickii (assembly GCA_025503065.1). NCBI lineage: Eukaryota > Viridiplantae > Streptophyta > Magnoliopsida > Malvales > Malvaceae > Gossypium > Gossypium bickii. The sequence continues at coordinate 112,484,410 of CP106711.1, read as the reverse complement.
CACACTTTACACTTTGCAACTTGTTCAAATTTATTAATGATTTCCATCTCTTGTTTTATTATGCAAGAATAAAAATTCCTAATTAACTTAATCCTAAAATAACCTAAGAACATAAATAAAATAAAGTCAAGATCCCCATTTATTTATTTGCAAATCCTTTTGAATCCGACTCATCTTTTGCTCCATCAATATTGTCTTTGCATGAATCTCTTCGCCCCTTCTTTGATAATGGGCTCCATGGTTCAAATATGTAATCTGGAAACTCAGGAACAAAAATAAATGGGTCATTGTAAATTTTTGTAAGAGCACTTCTCATCGAGTCATCCCTTATTTTTTGAGTATCTTCAATAAGCTTGTTACTGTCACTGCATATGTTGCATTATGTCCATCAACTTTGACAGCTTATCTCGAAGATCCGGGCAAGGTTGTTGAGCTCTGAACATTGAAGTCTCGACATCAGGTTTGGCTTCTGGTTCCATTGGTTCCACCTTATCAGGGACTCCATCCAATTGCACTGGCTCGACTCTGTGGGATCTTTTTCTTCTTCTTCTTCGGGATCCTCACTTTCTTCAACTCGTTACTGTAGAACAGAGTCTCCAGCTATTCGATAGAGGTCCGAATCTATGATTGTGCATGTAACACCCCTAACCCGTATCCGTCACCGGATTAGGCTTAAAGGCGTTACCAGACAGATCAGAGACTTTTATAGACATTTCATAAAACAATTCATCAATCGAAATCAAAGTGTCCCTTTTATAGGTCAATGAGACCTTAATCATGCTTTAGAATAGAATTGGGACTAAACCGAACACATACGGAAGTTCTTAGAAATTTGAAACTTTTTTAAATCTATCGAGGTCACACGCCCATGTATCCAGGCCTTGTACCTCCCACGGCTACTAGACACACCCATGTGTCCTACTGTGCCAAAACAGAGCATGTATACTGACTTATCCACACGGCCACAAGACACGCTCCTATATCATGGCCGTGTGAAAATATGCTAGCTACTGACATGGTCACACGACTACCAGGCACGCTCGTGTGCCACAGCTGAGTAACCTGCCCAGGCATACTTCGAAGTGGCCCTTGAGCCATACGGCAGAGATACACGCCCGTGTCCCTTGGTCATATATGCAAAATAGGCCATTTGTAAGGTCAATATGCCACCCACACTTGGATCATACCTACAAGCATTATACCAATTCATTTCATGCACAAATGACAATCAAAGACATGTCAAATAATCAACAAGTCTTCACATTCAATCTCATTACCAATCATGCCAATTTACACAACTAAAATTCATAAACAATCAAGCATGATCCATTCGCATTTACCTTTCGTATAATCATTCCTTTGTTCAATCATTCAAACTCATAATGCATTTAAATGTTTACCATAGTCTTGGCCATTTCATTTACTAAATCATGTATCATATATCATAATTATTCATACATATCATCAACATTTATCTAGCCACATCTCATGGCTATTTATACACATTTCAAACATAACCCAAAATGACTAGCCTATACATGCCATATCTAGCTATATACATATTTCAAAGGTACCAAAACAAGTTGAGTAGTGTGATGATGATCCTCGATGGTCCCCGAGCCTTCAGTAGCTTTGACGATTTATAAAACAGAGCAAACACACACAGAGTAAGCTTTCAAAAGCTTAGTAAGCCATATACAAATAAACTTAACAAAAATTACACATATTCATATTGATACAATGTCATTTATAGTTCTCATAGCAAATTCATCTCATATTCTTTGGCTCATATGCTTAGCCATAACTTACCACATTCTTCAACTTAAATATCACATATATACATAATTCATTCAAGCATATTTTCACATATCATCTCATAATTCCATTGCAGATATTCATCTTAGTAAGTTCATATAGATACTTACCTTTCATACACACTTAGTGTACATATCAAACGTACCTACAACGGATATACAATCACATAATCGTTCGTATCTCGGATTTTGCATTTAATGCAATTTTACATTTAATGCAACTTTAGTGGAGTAAGTGGGTTAAATCCTAAGTGCCTTTATCATCTCTGTATATCAAATCAATGATGTGGTCTTGACATGTATAATCGAAGCAAGTTCCATAATAACAAATCAATGTTAACACGCTCATAATCAATAAAGTGAGCAAGAAAAGAATGTATGCTCTAAAAGGCTCAAAATCTCACAAAAAATTATGGGTTTTTGATATAAACATTGTAAATTTCAAACTTCAAGGTAATAATTAGATTCCGGTAGACAACCTAACAAAATTTTAATTTTTGAAAATAGACTCATCATGCTTGATTCTCTAGTCTCCTAAAGTCTAAATCATCACTGCACAATTATCAATGACTTAATCCAAAACATATCAATAGAAATCATGACTCAAAGGAAATTTCATTCTAATAGTAAAAATAAGGAAATTTACATAAGAGCAAGACATAATTCAGGGATTTTCAAATAATACTATAGTTGACCCCCCACACTTAAGACGTACATTGTCCTCAATGTACAAAGATAGATAATGATTAGTAAGAAAGTCATAAGAGAGGGAGAGAGGTGAAACTTCCTCAATTATGGATGAAATCCTTAGAGGATGATCAATGATGAGCATGATGACTAGGCATAGGTGAAGGTGGTGGGGAATACTCCGGTGGTGTGTTTGTTCCTTGAGCGACACCTTTAACTTTTTTAAACTGCGAAGTCATCAGTAAAGTTTTTAGGGAGTTCTTATTTAATGGACGTTTGTTATAGTTACTCGAGAGTTTAAACAGCCAGAGATAAAATAAATCAAATTATACTAATAAAAGTTTTAAACAATAAAGTTAGATAGTTTAATTATGAAAGAAAGTAAACTAAAATAAAGATAAAAATAAAGATAAATGAAAAATGAAAATGAAAATAAAGAAAAATAAAAGGACTCCAAGGTCCTCGTCATTGGCAGGGTCGCGATGTGGGGGCGGCGATGAAATGTGAAGGTGTTGACATATCTGGTGGAGGGTGGTATCGATGTGGTCGAAACGTTGGAAACAATGTTGCTCAAATCGTGTCAGGCGCTTAGATATGTCTGATAGAGAAGCTGACGCATGAACTAGGTAATGTCTCGGTGGTGGCACCTCGTGTGGTAGGGGAACATCATCAGCAATGTCCTCAGGGTCCTCCTCCTTAGTGGTATGGGCTAGACGATATTGGGAAGGATCGGTCTCATGTCGATGTTGGATCATCCTCATGTGTAGCATCATCTGGATGCCCTGTGGAGACATCTGGCCCATCAAGATGAGTGAGGATGACTGTGCCGCGATGTTGAGGAGACCAAAGTGTCTTGCGAGGCGTGTTACATAAGGCCCCATGGAAATGACCCCCTTACGATGCCGCTCTGTCTGATGCTGAATTACGAGAGCGATGAAATAGGTAAGGTCGAACACGTGCCCATTTTCCATGCACCATAGGAAGTAGGCATCGTGAGTGTTGACGACGCCAGTGCTCTCTCGCCTATCTATCAGTGTATAAGCTAAAAGAGTGTGTAAGTACCTCAGGGATGGGGTGAAAGCCATCGCCTTGGAGCGACTGGGGTTGTAGGTGGCTGAAATGGGGGCTATGTTGTTCCAACATTTGGAAGGTAAATAGTGAATGTGGCGGTGAAGGGTGTCGAGTTCATTATCCTCTATGAACTCGTCTGTGTATAGTCCTAGAGCGACTCCAAATTCAGGAACACTCATTTTGCGAACCAAATCCCCTAGGCAGAACTGTATGGTGACTAGGTCATCGTGGTTCGTCATTACTACCTACAAATGAAAAGTAGAGCAAAGCTCTTGGCTCGACAATACTAAAGAACCGCTCCTAAGGGTCGGTGAACAGTAGGGCCCGAACGGCATCTGCAAATTGTACTTGCTCCAAGGTGGCCCAGTCGATGCATCTGCCTGTACTGATAGGTCGTGCTCAGAGAATTTGATAAAGTTCCTCTTCAGGTCCCAGAGGAAATTGTAAGAATGGGTGTCGCACTTCGGCAGATGCTCTTGCCGATGATGAACTGGGCCCCTTTCAATTTTTCGAAACAGGGACTACGGTTTTCTTGCCGCGAGAAGAAGATATTATTTTCCTATAAAATACAAGATGTTTAACAATTCAAGTGTTATTAGCAACCCAGACATGTGTTCTATCCTAGTATAATCCTATTTCTAATATATTGTAGAATGTAAATACTAGTTCAAATTTGAAGTAAGTTTGATAACATTGGTAAAACTAAGATAATGAACTATTAAACTAAATAAAACATAAAAATGAGAATATAAAATGAAATAAATAAAATTTAAATAAATAGATAATCAATGGTTGAGAAGAGGAACCGATGGATGTGCTGGAGGAACTGGCACGGTCTTATGTGGTGGTACACGGGCGTAGCCTGCGGGGCTAGGGTTTTCACGGGCGTGGGCTGTGGCTGCACGGGCGTGGTCTGGTGTGTATGGAAAGGGAAAGGGGAAATAGAGAAGGGAAAGGGAGGGGATATGAGAGAGTAAGATGGAGGGGGTGTTGATGGTGGCGGCCGGATTTAGTAGGTGAGAGAGGGGGGAAACGGCTAAGGTTTGGGGAGAAAGATTTTTGGGGAAGAGATGATGAATAGTGAGGGGTTCATATAGAAACTAGGGTACACAGGCGTGTACCACGCCCGTGTTAATCATTGGAGCCCGTGTTTTTCGAAAGTTAGGGTTTTGGCAAGTCTGGTTTGCGACCCATGCTCATGTGCTGTGGGCGTGTTGTCCCGCACGACCGTGTCGAGCTTCGTTTGCTTCTCCGACGCCCGTGTTTTATGCCCCACTCATCGTAGTGGGCAAGTCTTAAAATTTATATAATGAATGATCAAGCCTAGAAACTAATTATCACCACGATTGAGGCAAGCGCACCTATCGAACAGTAGTATAGTTTAGTGGCAAGATCGGAATGTCGAACCCAAGGGAACCAAAAGTACTAATACTAACTTTCTTTTTATTATTTAGACTGAGAATTAAGGGAATTGTTGTTTAATCTAAAATTAACTAACTACTAAGCTAAGGATGCTAAGACACAGAGAATGAATTGGAAAAAAAATACTTTTGGGAAAAACCAATTAATTAGGACAATACCCGAGGAAGAATCCACCTAGACTTCACTTGTTATTTAACTCTAAACCAGACGATTTATTCACTTGACTTGATCCGTAGGATTCCCTAAATTATATTAATACCTCGTTTGAGGCTACTAACGTCTAATCCTAGGTTGATTAATTGAAATCTCTTTCTAATTAAAACCCCTATAATTGCATTAACTCGATCTATGGACTCCCATATTAGGTTTGACCCAAATCCGGCAGATTTTCGTCATCCTATTTCTAGGGTTACGATCAACTCCACTTAACTATTCTAGATCTACTCTTAAATAGGGACTTTTACTCCGCTGCCTAAGCACATCAATGCTTGAATCAATATCCTGAAATATCAAAGCAATAATTAAAAACACATAATTAAGAAAAAATCAAGTATTTATCATATAGTTCAGAAAACAATAACAAGATCCGTCTTAGGTTTCATCCCCCTCAGGGGGTTTAGTTCATAATCATAAAAGCATGCATCTCAGAAGAAAATATAAAACAAAACATAAGAAAAACCCTAAAACCCCCTGAAGGAAATTGAAAGGAAGATCTTCCGTCTTAAGTATGACTCCGACTTTTTGAGATGAATCAACTGGCTTTCTTCGAGTAAATCCCACAATTCTAACCTCTCTGGCTTGGCTCCTAAGCCTACCTGGACGCCCCGCTCTTAGGTCACACTTAGGATGTTTATATAGGCTTTCGAAATGTCTTTCTTCGCCCCTAAGTATCCTAATTCGAGTGGAATTAAAACAGGTCACGGCAGGGACACACCCGTGTAAATCGAGGCCAAGCCGTGTTCGGGTCTGCTAAGGAGGCACGATCGTGTGGCTTGGGCCCAGGTTGTGTCGATTTCGTACTTTGGCCCATTTTCTCTATTTTTCACTCGTTTCTTGTTCTTTTTATCCTCCGGTGCTTTCCTAAGTATAAAACATGAAATTAAAGGATTAGGAGCACCAAATTCCACAATTCGGGGAATAAATCATCCAAAAGTATGCTAAATATGGGATTAAAATATGAACATATTATGGTTTATCAAATACCCCCACACTTAAGCATTTGCTTGTCCTCAAGAAAAATTTTCAACTCACAATTAAAATGAACTTCCTTAATTCATAATATTCCTCAATAGTGTTTCATCATAATTCAAAGGTAATTCATACATTGATAATTTAAGTAGAAGGGTCCTAAAGATTCAAGCAATCAAAGTCATAGTTTTTGTAGCATGAAAATATAGGTGTTTCCCTTTACCTAAATAATCACCTTTAATTCAAAATCGACAAGAGTTGACATCCTCACTAAAGATTTACTCAAATCACTCAAAGTATTTAAGGTTCAAAATTAAGCACTCAAAAATCGAACATGAAAACTTAATCCCATAAGCTTGCATCAAAATCAAATCTCCACCACTGTAAAATGAAATGATACACAGATCAAAAGGTCTTTAAAAAGGGTTGTAATGGGGCTCGGGTTAAAGGTGTGGATAAAGGCTAAATTAAAGAGTTAGAATCGAGATTGAATTGACAATTTACCTTACTAGAAAAATGAACTAATCCTAAATAATTACATCAATTGAATACTAATAACACGAGCTTCTTCTCAGAATGTGGAATTAATTGCTTAAGCTCGAACATAGAAATGAATAACTTCGGTTGTTTTTTTAAGAACAAATCATTTACAATAATAAGAAAGAACAACTGAAATATAGATCATAGTTAGGCAACTACTCAAAATCAAATCTCGACAAAAAGAGGGTCAAGAGAAATGGTGATAACAAATACAAGATGGGTTTTGGGTTAATATTAGTGGGTGAGTCAATAAAAGGGTTGTTAAGATCAAAAGGGTTCACTAGGGCTAAATTGTGAGGGTAGGCTTTTAGTGTAGTGAATGGGTTAAATCCTAAGTGCCTTTATCATCTCTGTATATCAAATCATTGATGTGGTCTTGACATGTATAATCGAAGCAAGTTCTAGAATAACAAATCAATGTTGACACACTCATAATCAAAAAGTGAGCACGAAAGAATGTATGCTCTAAAAGGTTCAAGATCTCACAAAAATTAAGGGTTTTTTATATCAACTTTGTAAATTTCAAATTTCAAGGTGCTAATTAGATTCAGGTAGGCAACCTAACAAAATTTTAATTTTTGAAAATAGACTATCATGCTTGATTCTCTAGTTTCCTAAAGTTTAAATCATCACTGCACAATTATCAATGACTTAATCCAAAACATATTAATAAAAATCATGAATCAAAGGAAATTTCATTCTAATAGTAATATGAAGAAATTACTTTAAGAACAAGACATAATTCAGGGATTTGAGAATAATGCAAAAAGTTAGGAACTTTTTCAAAATAACATTCACCCCCCACACTTAAGATGTACATTGCCCTCAATGTACAAAGATATATATGAACAATACAAAGAGATAGGGAGAAGTGAAACTTCCTGAATTTTGGATGTTTCCTTGAGTTGGTAGTGGTCGTGGTGTGGTGGCCGCCGACAATCTTTGCGCTAGATGAAGAAATTGGGAAACTCGTGAAGAATTAGCTAGGAGATAATAAGAATAATTCAAAATATACTAATTATATATCGAAAGAAAAGAAAAACAAAAAGAAAGAGTGTAAAAATTGAAATAAAATTAAACGAAAAGATTAATGGACTGAAAATTCCTTATTGTTAGATGGTTTACGAGGTGGGTGTGATTTCTAAGGCGTGGGGTGGTGATTCCCAAGCAGCCTTTAGAACTAAATCAAAGAAAACAAAATGTATGAACAAAAATTAAAGACAAGAAAGATTAAGGGAAAGAAAATAAAAGAGAAGAGAAAAGAAAAAGAATAATAAAATGGACTCAAAGGTCTCTATCCTGTCGAGTTAATGAAGCAGCTGGCATGAACTTATGTAGATCGGTCTCGTAGAGGGAGACTGTGCTCGGATCCTTCCATTTCTTCGACATGGATATGATGTAGATCAAGAGTTAGAAGAATAAAAATGAAAAGGGGGGGGAGTGTAAAGGATATGGAAGAAGGGGAATGGGGAGTGGATGAGAAGGGGAGAGGGGTGTTTTAAATAGAAATTTCAGATCTGGTACATCCCCACACCCGAGTACCATGGGTGTGTTGTGTCACACGGCCGTATCGCACGGCCATGTTATGTTTCGTTCATTTCTCCCACACCTGTGTTCAGGTCGCCACGCACGTGTTGATAAAACAGTGTCTACCACGGCTGTATCGCACGGCCATGGTGTTTATTTGGAGCCCGTGGCTTGAAGATATTTTTTGTCTTGTTTCGCACTATCTCTGCCACACTGGTACAAAAATCTGGGGTGTCCACACGGCCACGGCCACGGCCGTGTGCTAGGCGTGTGGTATGGAAATCTGCACTTTGGTTAGTTTATAGTTAGGTGCTAAAAAGGAAAATTAAAAGTAAAAAAAATGTAAAAATTTAATGGGGTTAGTGCTCGGGTTGCCTCTCGAGAAGCGCTCGTTTAAAGTCTTAAGCTAGACTTACCCCTCATTCGAATAGACATGGTGGTTTGAGGAGTTAAAAATCCTTTCTCATGCTATCAGTTCTATTATCAACATATAGTTCAAGTTGAGTAGCATTTACTTTAAAAGTGCCAAATATAGGATTACTTACCTCGACTGTTCTGTTAGGGAAGACATTGAGTACCTTAAAAGGGATCTTTTCGTTTGTATTAAGGTCAGAAGGAGAGATTCGAGGGTCTTTCTTATCTAATAATATCTGATCTCCGATCTTAAATTTGTTTGTCCCATCTCTAAGTTTGACATGGTTTTGCTTTGGCTCTGCTTTGTGTGTTCCTAATTTCTCTTTAAAATGTGTCTTCCACTCGTCTAGTTCATCAATCCGAAGCCGTAGTTCCTCGTGAGTTATTTCTTTGTTGGTATGAGGTCTAGGATCTGGCATAGTTGTGTAGTTTCGTGGTGCTTCCTGAAAAGAAGGTTTAACCGAATAGTCATTAATAGAATTTATGTTCTCACCTTGATTACTCGATTTCCTAGCTGAATTGAGAGCCTGAAGAGTGATTGTCTCGTCACCTACACAAAGAATGAGTTCACCAATTAAGCATGGAATTGTAAAACTCCCTAGATCTTTTAATTTCCGTGGTAGTTTATTTTGCAACATTGCTGAGCACACTGCGTTTAGTTCCACATGCGATTCCTCATCTAACTTCCGTTTGTTTGTCAATAGCTCTTTTAAAAATTTCCTTGCATCTGGCATCTGCAAAAGAGCTTCAAGAAATGGTAAGTTAATATGTAATTTCTTTAAAAGTTTAAGAAATTTATCGAACTGTTTGCCTATGTTGTCTTTCTTCATCGCACCGGGATATGGTATACAAGGTTGGTATTCTTTAATTACCAGTTTTGGCTTATCATAACTTACTTCAACCTTACCTTCCTCTACCATCTTCTCTTGCCTAAATTTTGTTTCATCTAACCTTTCACTATCATAAGCGGTTATGGCTTGAAGTTGCTCCTTAGGGTTAGTTTCAGTGTTACTGGACAAACTACCTTGTGGTCGTTCTGATATGATCTTGGCAGTTGTCCTAACTAGTTCTCGATCGCTTGAATCAATGCTTGTTGATTTTTAAGTGTTGTCTCGGTGTTTTGAAAGCGAGTTTTTGACACCATTATGAATTTTGTCAGCATCTCCTCAAGGTTCGGCTTCTTTTCCTGTGGATAAGGCTGTTGTTGGAAGTTTGGAGGGGGTTGTTGTCTCTGATTTCCTTGACCACCCCATGACAAATTGGGGTAGTTCCTCCAACCTGGATTATAAGTATTACTATAAGGGTTATTTTGAGTTTTAGAATTGTTACCCATATAGTGAACTTGCTCGTTTTTAGCGCTCGGGTTGTAAGATGGATAATCTGTATTGCTCATCCATCCTCCATTCATATCGCATTGCATAACTGGGTGTACCTGCGAAGAACCACATAAACCATCAATCTTTTTCTTTAACATCTCTACCTGATTTGATAGCATGGTTACTACGTCGAGGTTGAAAACACTGGCGGCTTTTGTTGGCCTTGTCCTCGTGACTTGCCACTGGTAGTTATTCAGTGACATCTCTTCAATGAATTCGTAGGCAGCCTCCGGTGTTTTATTATTCAAGGTTCCACCGATGGCTGAATCAATTAATTGTCTAGTTGAGGGGTTCACACCGTTGTAAAAATTTTGGACCTGTAGCCATAAGGGTAATCCATGATGTGGGCACCTTCTTAATAGATCTTTGTATCTCTCCCATGCATCATAAAGTGTTTCTAAATCCATCTACAGAAAAGAAGAGATATCACTCCTCAACTTAGTCATTTTAGCCTACATAAAATATTTCAGCAAAAATTTTTCGGTCATTTGTTCCCATGTAGTGATTGATCCTCGTGGAAGAGAATTCAACCACTGTTTTGCTTTATTCCTCAAAGAAAATGGAAATAACCGAAGACGGATGGAATTATCAGAAATGCCATTTATTTCTAAAGTGTCGCAAAATTCTAGGAAATTCACCAAGTGATTATTTGGATCTTCATCCTGCAAACCATCAAACTAAACAAATTGTTGTATCATCTGAATTGTGTTAGGTTTTAGTTCAAAATTATTTGCAGCAATAGCAAGTTTTACAATACTTGACTCAGTTCCTGTTAGATTAGGTTTAGCATAATCATACATAGTTCGAGGAGCATGATTTTCGGCCACCTTTGGAGGTAGCGGATTATTATCAGTCATCTCTTCGATAGTATTAATTTTGTTTTCTTTCTCTTCTTGTATGTACTGTAGGCTTCTCTTTATTTCTCCTCGGTTTCTGCAAACTGTGCTTTCAATTTCACTATCGTAAAGTAGAGGTCCTGACGTGTTTCTTCTAGTCATAAACTAGAATACTTGCTAGAAGCAAAGAAGAAAATTTAGAAAAGTAAAAATAAAATTTAATTGCAAAAAAATAAAATATGGCTAAAGTAATAAAAATTGAGCTTTCTTAATATTTCATTTCGCCGGCAACGGCTCCAAAAACTTGATCGTAGTGGGAAAGTCTTAAGATTTATATAATGAATGATCGAGCCTAGAAACTAACTATCATCACGATTGAGGCAAGCGCACCTATTGAACAATAGTATAATTTAGTGGCAAGACTGGAATGTCGAACTCAAGGGAACCAAAAGTACTAATACTAACTTTCTTTTTATTATTTAGCCTAAGAATTAAGGGAATTGTTGTTTAATCTAAAATTAACTAACTACTAACCTAAGGATGCTAAGACACAGAGAATGAATTGAGGAAAATACTTTTGGGAAAAACCAATTAATTAGGACAATACCCGAGGAAGAATCCACCTAGACTTCACTTGTTATTTAACTCTTAACCAGACGATTTATTCACTTGACTTGATCCGTAGGATTCCCTAAGTTATATTAATACCTCTTTTGAGGCTACTAACGTCTAACCCTAGGTTGATTAATTGAAATCTCTTTCTAATTAAAACCCCTAGAATTGCATTAACTCGATCTATGGACTCCCATATTAGGTTTGACCCTAATCCGATTGATTTTCGTCATCCTATTTCTAGGGTTGTGATCAACTCCGCTTAACTATGCTAGATCTACTCTTAAACAGGGGCTTTTTCTTCACTGCCTAAGCATATCAATACTTGAATCAATATCCTGAAATATCAAAGCAAGAATTAAGAACACATAATTAAGAACAAATCAAGTATTTATCATATAGTTCAAAAAACAATAACAAGATCCGTCTTAGGTTTCATCTCCCTCGGGTATTTGAGGGGCTTAGTTTATAATCATAAAAGAATACATCTCAGAAGAAAATATAAAACAAAACATAAGAAAAACCCTAAAATCCCCTGAAGGAAATTGAAGGGAAGATCTTTCGTCTTGAGTATGACTCCGGCTTCTTGAGATGAATCAACTGGCTTTCTTCGAGTAAATCCCACAATTCTGACCTCTCTGGCTTGGCTCCTAAGCCTACCTGGACGCCCCGCTCTTAGGTCACACTTAGGGTATTTATATAAGCTTTCGAAATGTCTTTCTTCGCCCTTAAGTATCCTAATCCGAGTGGAATTAAAACACGTCACGGCAGGGACATGCCCGTGTAAATCAAGGCCAGGCTGTGTTTGGATCTACTAAGGAGGCATGGTCGTGTGGCTTGGGCCCAGGCCGTGTCGATTTCGTACTTTGGCCCATTTTTTTTTTGTTTTGGCCCGTTTCTCATTCTTTTCATCCTCCGGTGCTTCCTTAAGTATAAAACATGAAATTAAAGGATTAGGAGCACCAAATTCCACAATTCGAGGAATAAATCATCCAAAAGTATGCTAAATGTGGGATTAAAATATGAACATATTACTGTTTATCACCCACGCCCGTGGTGTTTTATCGCATCCCATGTTTTGGGAAAAATTTCTCCCTTTACTCGCACGGCCTCCACAATGCCCATGGCTCTCTCCGTGGTTTCCACACGGCCTTAGCCACCCCCGTGGGATATGCCGTGTGGATGAGAAATCCTGCGTCTGTTAAAATTTATTAGTTTTAAATGCTAAAAACTAAAAAAAATATGGATGTTAGTGGTATTAGTGCTCGGGTTGCCTCCCGAGAAGTGCTCGTTTGAAGTCTTAAGCTAGACTTACACTGTTTTCATTCCTAAATGAAGGTTCACGGAGCTGAAGCTCATTTCTCATATCCTTAAAATCCTCACAATTATAAATTTTCAATCGTTGACCATTTATCTTGAATCTGCCATGAGTTGGATGAGTTACCTCGATTGTGCCATAGAGAAAAATAATTTTGATTACAAATGGACCTGACCATCTTTATTTTAGCTTTCCAGGAAATAATTTGAGCCTTGAATTGTATAGTAGGACTAAATCTCCTACTTTGAATTGCCTTGATTGCTTTAAACGAGTATCATGGCGTCACTTTGTTGCTTCCTTATATAGACGTGAATTCTCGTAGGCATTAGCTCACCATTCATCTAGCTCGTTCAACTGCATCATTCTCTTTTCACCTACAGGTTTAAGGTCATAATTTAAGAATTTTATTGCCCAAAAAGCTTTGTGCTCTAATTAAAATGTAGATGACAACTTTTTCTGTAGACAAGTCTGTATGGGGATGTTCCTTTGGGGGTTTTAAACATTGTTCTATAGGCCCATAAGGTATCATCTACTTTTAATGCTCAATATTTCCTGTTGGATTCAACTGTTTTCTCTAAAATATGTTTAAGTTCTCGATTTGCTACTTCCACTTGTCCACTAGTTTGAGGGTGACAAGAGGTAGTTGTTCTGTGGTGTACTCCATATTTCTTTAAGACCTTGTCAAATTGAGTAATACAAAAATGAGTACACCTATCACTAATAATTGCTCTGGGTGTTCCAAATCAAGAGAAGAGTTTCTTAAGAAATCTCACTACCATTCTGGCATCATTAGTAGGTAAAGCTTGAGCTTCCACCCATTTTGACATATAGCCTACTGCTACTAAGAAGTATTTATTCCCAAGTGAGCTAGGGAATGGGCCCATAAAATCAATACCCCATACATCAAAAATTTCGCATGATAACATGTATGTTTGAGGCATTTCATCGCGTTTAGAGATATTACCTGTTCTCTGATATCTATCACATGAAGCAACATGCCTGTTAGCGTCTTTGAACAAGGTGGGGCCATAAAAACCTGATTCGAGCGTTTTATGTGATGTCTTGATCCCACTGTAATGACCTCCTGAAGGTCCTAAATGGTAATGTTCTAAGATTTTGCATGCTTCTGCTTTTGTAACACATCTCCAAATTACTTGATCTGCACATATATGAAAAAAAAAGGATCCTCCTAAAAATAGTTTTTCGCATCAGCAAAGAATCGCTTCTTTTGATGATATGTTAACCTTTTTGGTAGGATGTTAGCGGCTAAGTAATTTGCAATGTCTGCAAACCAAGGTACCTCGGAGTCAGATATAGAAAATAATCGTTCTTCAGGAAATGAGTCATTTATCTCACTCTCATCGAGTTCTTCGATTTGTGGATTTTCAAGCCTAGAAAGATGATCTATCGTAAGATTTTCAGCTCCTTTCTTATCTTGAATTCCCAAATCAAATTCCTGTAAGAGTAAAATCCATCTTATGAGTCGAGGTTTTGCATCGGCTTTAGCTAAAAGATAACGAAGAGCTGAATGGTCTGTGTAAATAACAACTTTAGATAATATCAAATACTATCTAAATTTTTTAATGCAAAAACCACGGCTAGCAATTCTTTTTCTATGGTGGTGTAATTTTCTTGTGCTGCCGTCAATGTTTTGCTAGCATAATAAATTGGCTGAAAATGCTTGTCTCTTCGCTGTCCCAAAATTGCACCTACTACAAAGTCACTAGCATCACACATTAGTTCAAAGGGTAAATTCCAATTAGGTGCAATTATAATTGGGCCATTTATCAATTTATTTTTTAGGGTATTAAATGCATCTAAACATTCCTGATCAAAATCAAAAGGCACATCTTTCTCGAATAGTTTTGTTAAAGGCTTAGCTATTTTAGAAAAATCTTTAATAAATCTTCTATAAAATCCAGCATGTCCTAAAAAACTTCTAATAGCCTTAACTGAACTAGGAGGAGGTAATTTTTCTATGGTTTCAACTTTTGCTTTATCAACCTCAATCCCTTTACTAGAAATTTTGTGGCCTAACACAATCCCCTCTCGAACCATGAACTGACACTTTTCCCAATTAAGCACAAGGTTCATTTCCTCACATCTCATTAGAACTCGTTTTAAATTTTTAGGGCAAAGATGGAAAGAATTACCAAATATCGAAAAGTCGTCCATAAATACCTCCATAATGTCTTCCACAAGTTCATCAAAGAATCCTAGCATGTAGTGTTGAAAAGTAGCAGGAGCATTGCATAATCCAAAAGGCATTCTATGATAAGCAAACGTACTGTATGGACATGTAAATGTTGTCTTTTCTTGATCCTCAGGGGCTATTGGGATTTGGAAGTAGCCAGAGAGTCCGTTTAGGAAGCAGTAGTACATATGCCCAGATAATCTTTCTAACAGCTGATCAATAAATGGTAAAGAGAAGTGATCCTTTCTCATGGCATCATTCAATATCCTATAGTCAATACAGACTCTCCAACCCGTGACTGTTCTTGTAGGAATCAATTCATTCTTTTCGTTAGCTACAGCAGTCATCCCTCCTTTCTTTGGAACAACCTGCACAGGACTTACCCAAGTACTGTCAGAAATAGGATAAATTATTCCAACATCTAGAAGTTTAATTACCTCAGCTTTAACAACTTTTTTCATGTTAGGATTCAATCGTCTTTGAGGTTACACACATGGTTTATACTCATCTTCCATTAAAATTTGGTGGGTACAAAACGATGGACTTATTCCTTTAATGTCAGAAACCTTCCAAGCTATAGCTCTTTTATGCTCCCTTAGTACCTGTAGCAACTCGTCTTTCTCTTTGGGTTCCATTTCTGAAGAGATGATTACTGATAGCGTAGAATTATCCCCGAGGAATGCATATTCTAAGTGATTTGGTAACTGTTTCAATTCCAATTTAGGCGGCTATTCAATAAAGGGTTTTTGTTTTAATTCGTCGTTGATTTCAATGCCCTCCTCTTTCCTTTTTGTAGAGCAAGATGTATTAGAATTCAACTCATCAGTATCATCATCTACCCCCTCACCTTGGGTAAGACACAATTCCATCGTGTCGTCATGTATGATTTCCTGTAAAGAATCTTGAATAAAATGATCAATGGCATCAATAAATAACATGAATCATCTTGTTCTCTAGAATATCGCATAGCATCGTAAATTTGAAAAATAATTTCCTCGTCGCCTACCCTTAGCGCAAGTTTACTATCACCTACATCAATAACAGCCCTAGCAGTAACTAAAAAGGGGCATCCAGAATTAAAGGTACCTCAACGTCTTCATCCATGTCAAGTACAACAAAATCAACAGGGAAAATAAATTTATCAACTTTTACCAGAATATCTTCAATAACTCCCCTAGGATATTTAATAGATCTGTCAACTAACTAAATCCTCATCCTAGTGGGTTTTGGTTCCCTAAGACCAAGCTACTTAAACATTTTATAAGGAATTAAATTAATACTGGCACCTAGATCAGCTAGTGCTTTCTCAATGTTTAAACTACCAATTAAACAGGGAATAGTGAAACTTCTTGGATCTTTCAATTTGGTTGGTAGATTCAACAAAAGGTAAGTTAATATGATAGTGCTTAAAAAGTTCAAGAAATTGACCATATTGTGCGTCTAAGCGATCTTTCTTCAATTTTATCGGATATGGGACTAATGGCTTAAATTCCTCACGTACCGGTGTTACATTCTCGATTTCCTCACTTTTTTTCTTATTAGTTTCTTGTGGCATCTTCTTTTCTGCTTCAACCAATTCCTTCCCACTCATTAATGTTACTACCTTCACATGCTCCTGTAGTTTAGGTTCGGTATTATTAGGTAAACGACTTGGTTGTCTTTCAGAAACTAACTTGGTCAGCTGTCCTAGTTGATTTTTTTCCCTTGAATTAATGTTTGCTGATTATTCAATGTCATTTTCGTATTCTGAAAATGAATTTATGACGCTGAAATGAATTTTGCTAACATATCCTCAAGGTTCGGCTTTTTCTTTTATGGATAAGGTTGCTCTTGGAAGCCTGGGAGGGGTTATTCTCTTTGGTTTCCTTGACCACCCCATGAGAAATTTGGGTGGTTCCTCCAACTGGATTATAAGTATTGCCATACGGGTTATTTTGAGGTCTAAAATTGTTACCCATATAGTGAGCTTGCTCGTTTTCAGTGTTTGGGTTGTAAGGCGGATATTCTGTGTTGTTCATCCCTCCTCCATTCGTATCGCACTGCATAACTGGATGTACCTGCGAAGAACCATATAAACCATCAATTTTCTTACTTAATAATTTTACCTGGTATGGTAGCATGGTTACTGCGTCGAGGTTGAAAACACTGGAGGCTTTTGTTGGTTTTGTCCTTGTGACTTGCCACTGATAGTTATTTAGTGACATCTTCTCTATAAACTCATAAGCCACTTCAGGAGTCTTGTTATTCAGGGTTCAACCGGCGGCTGAATCAATCATCTGCCTGGTTAAGGGGTTCACACTGTTGTAAAAGGTTTGGACCTGTAGCCATAAAGGTAATCCATGATGTGGCACCATCTCAATAGATCCTTGTATCTCTCCCATGCATCGTAAAGTGTCTCTAAATCCATCTGCATAAAAGAAGAGATATCATTCCTCAATTTCACCGTTTTAGCTGGCGGAAAATATTTTGACAAAAAATTTTCAGTCATTTGTTCCCATATAGTGATTGATTCTCGTGGTAACGAGTCCAACCACTGTTTAACTTTGTTCCTCAATGAAAAGGGAAATAACCAAAGACGAATGGCATCATCAGAAACGCCATTTATTTTGAAAGTATCGCAAAATTCTAGTAAAGTCGCCAAGTGATTAGTTGGATCTTCATCCTACAAACCATCAAACTAAACGAATTGATGTATCATTTAAATTGTGTTAGGTTTCAGTTCAAAATTATTTGCAGCAATAGCAAGTCTAACAATACTTGACTTAGTTCCTATTAAATTAGATTTAGCATAAACATACATAGTATGAGGAGCATGATTTTCGGCCACCATCGGAGTAGCGGATTATTATCAGCCATCTCTTTGGTAGTATTAGTTTCGTTCCCTTGCTCTTCTTCTATGTATTGTAAGCTTCGCCTTATTTCTCTTATGTTTCTGCGAACAGTACCTTCTATATCATTGTCAAAAATCAAATGTCCTGACGGGTTCCTTCTAGTCATAAACTAGAAAAACCTATCAGAAGCAAAGAAAATAAAATAAAAAATTAGAAAAATAAAAAATAAAAAAATAAAAAAATAATGGCTAAAGTAATAAAAATCAAGTGTTCCTAATATCTTAGTCCCCGGCAACAACGCCAAAAACTTGATCAGAAAGTCTTAACATTTATATAATGAATGATCGAGCCTAGAAACTAACTATGACAACAAATAAGGCAAGTGCACCTATCATTTGGTAGTATAGCTATGGCAAGACCGGAAATATCGTATCCTCAAGGACCAAAAGTACTAGTAATTACTATCTTTCTATTATTTAGCCTAAGAATTAAAGGAATTGTTGTTTAATCTAAAACTATCTAATTACTAAGCTAAAGATGCTAAGGCACTGAGAATGAATTGGGAAAATACTTTTCGGAAAACCAATTGATTAAGACAATACCCAAGGAAGAATCTACCTAGACTTCACTTGTTATTTAACTCTGAACCAGATGATTTATTCATTTGACTTGATCCGTAGGATTCCCTAATTTATATTAATACCTCTCTTGAGGCTACTAACGTCTAACCCTAGGTTGATTAATTGAAATCCCTTTCTAATTAAAACCCCTAGAATTGCATTAACTTGATTTATGGACTCCCACATTAGGTTTGACACTAATCCGGCAGATTTTCGTCGTCCTATCTCTAGGAAGCGATCAACTCCGCTGAACTATGTTAGATCTACTCTTAAACAGGGACTTTTGCTCTACTGCCTAAGAACATCAATACAAGAATCAATATCCTGAAATATCAAAACAAGAATTGAGAACACATAATTAAGAACAAATCAAGTATTTATCATACAGTTCAGAAAACAATAACAAGATTCGTCTTAGGTTTCATCCCCCTCAGGTATTTGAAGGGTTTAGTTCATGTTCATAAAAGAATACATCTCAGAAGAAAGTATAAAACAAAACATAAGAAAAACCCTAAAACCCCCTGAAGGAAATTGAAAGGAAGATCTTTCGTCTTGAGTATGATTCCGGCTTCTTGAGATGAATCAACCGGCTGTCTTCGAGTAAATCCCACAATTTGATCCTCTCTGGCTTGGCTCCTCGGCCTACCTGAACACCCCCTTTTAGGTCACACTTAGTGTGTTTATATAGGATTTCGGAATGTCTTTCTTTGCCCCTAAGCACCCTAATCCAAATGGAATTAAAAAATGTCACAGCAAGGACACGCTTGTGTAAATCGAGCTCAGACCGTGTTCGGGTCTGCTAAAGAGGCACGGTCGTGTGGCTCGGGCCCAAGCCGTGTGAATTTCGTACTTTGGCCCATTTTCTCTGTTGTTGGTCCGTTTCTCATTCTTTTCATCCTTTGGTGCTCTCCTAAGTATAAAACATGAAATTAAAGGATTAAGAGCATCAAATTCCACAATTTAGGGAATAAATCATCCAAAAGTATGTTAAATGTGGGATTAAAATATGAACATATTATGGTTTATCATCAATCCTATGCAATGGATATTTGTTCTTTATAGTCACTTTGTTCAACTGATGATAATCAATGCACATTCTCATCGTGTCGTCTTTCTTTTTCACAAACAGAACAGGAGCACCCCAAGGTAAGAAACTCCGTCTCACAAACCCTTTATCAGTTAACTCTTGCAACTGTGACTTTAATTCTTTCAATTCCGTTGGTGCCATCCTATACGGAGCAATTGAAATAGGTGTCGTACCAGGCAATAGATCAATACCAAATTCAACTTCACGTATCGGAGGCAATCTCGATAATTCTTCAGGGAATACATCAGAAAACTCACAAACAACTGGCACTGATTCAACTTTCTTTTCAGACACTTTCGAATCAATTACATAAGCAAAGTAGGCTTCATATCCCTTTTTCATATAATTATGAGCTTTCAATACAGATATCATAGCAGGCAATCCATTCAAATCATTAGACTCAACCCGAACTATTTCATCATTCGGACATCTCAAATCAATAATCTTTCTTTTACAGTTCACAACAGCGTCATGCAATGTCAACCAATCCATACGCAGAATGATATCAAACTCATCAAATGGTAATAATATCAGTTCAGCAGGAAAACAGATATCTCAAAACATTAACGGATAGTTCTTACATACTTTGTCAACCAGAACACTTTTACCTAAGGGGTTCGATACTTTTATAACAAATTCGGTAGACTCTACAGGCGAAGTCTGACTGGATACTAAGTTCATGCATATATACAAATGAGTAGAACCAGGGTCTATCAATGCAATCACAGAAGTATCATAAAGTATAAAGGTACCCGTTATAACATCTGGAGATGAAGCTTCCTCACGTGCTCGGATAGCATACACTCTGGCAGGCGCTCTAGCTTCAGATCTCGCAATAGTATCTCTCGTAGTTCTCTGACTACCACTGACATTTCTTACATTTCAGGAAGGCCTACCTCTCATTGGAGTATTATCGGATCTTGGATTCTGGGTAGTCCCTGGCTCAACAGACTCTGAGCAATCACGGATGAAATGGTCTAATGATCTGCACCTGAAACAAGCTCGATCATTCAATCTACAACTTCCCGGATGCCTTTTTCCACTATGCTTACATTCTGGTTTCTTAGATCGAACGTTTCCAACACTTGCCATTGAAGTTACCGGAGCTTTAGAGCTCAACTATGATCTAACTCGATCTCTACTAGAATGTCCCACATTAACTCTCGAATGACTTTGTTCATCTCTGAATTTCTTCGAAACAAACTGAAATGATTTACCCAGAAATCTCTTTCTCACATCTTTAGCTTCAGACTCATCTTTTCTTTTATCTTTCCCGAGTGCCTAAACTTTGCACACTCGGTCAACAAGCACAACGAACTCTTTTATCTCAAGAATCCCAACTAGCAAGTGGATATCTTCATTAAGGCCATCTTCGAACCTTTTGCACATTATTGCTTCAGATGATACACATTCCCCAGCATACTGACTTAGCCTCACGAACTCTCGTTCATATTCAGTGATAGATATACGACCCTATTTCAATTCAAGAAATTCTTTTCGTTTCTGATCAATAAATCTCTGACTGATGTATTTCTTTTGGAACTCAGACTGGAAGAAATCCCGAGTGACCCGCTCTTTTGGAAGAACAGAAATTAAAGTCTTCCACCACAGATAAGCTGCATTTCGTAATAGTGAAACAACACATTTAATACTTTCTTCCAGAGTCAAAGACATCTCATTAAATACTCGGATAGTGTTCTCTAACCAGAACTCAGATTTCTCGGCATCGTCATCACTGGTAGCCCTGAACTTCTCAGCCCCATACTTACGGATTTTGTCAACCGGAGGCTTATTCAACAGATTCAGATTCGTAGTCGGAGGCATAGCAGATGTCTGAGAGGGATTAAGTGGGGGCAGAGGTTGTGAAACAGCCAGATTATTTTTCACAAACTGAGTGAACCACTCACTTACCATCTGGAAGAAAGCTTGTTTAGCTTCTCCCTCTTGACCGCTCGTAGCCGAGTTCGAGTCAGATGGCGTTGTCCCTAGAGCGGGAGCAGGCGCATTGCTTTCTACATCGTCAGCTATGGCTCTTTCGGGATCTATTACCATACGAAAATTATATTTTACACGTTAGGATTCATCACACTATCACAGTTCTGATATATGACATGTATAGCTAGACTCTGACACGCTACGTTAGTCTGAGAATTGACTAAATCGTAGCTCTGATACCAATAAAATGTAACATCCCTAACCCATATCCATCACCGAATTAGGGTTAAAAATGTTACCAGATAGATCGGAGACTTTTATAGATAGTTCATAAATCAATTCATCAATCAAAATCAAAGTGTCCCTTTTATAGGCCAACGAGACCTTAATCATGCTTTAGAATAGGGTTGGGACTTAACCGAACACATACGGAAGTTCTTAGAAATTTAAAACTTTTTCTAATCTGCCGAGGTCACATGCCCATGTAACCAGGCCGTGCGCCTCCCATGGCTACTACACACACCCATATGTCCTGATGTGCCAAAATAGAGCATGTATACTGACTTATCCACACACCCACCAGACACGCTCGTATGTCATGGCCGTGTGAAAATATGCTAGCTACTGACATGGTCACACGGCTACCAGGCACGCCCGTGTGCCACAGCCGAGTAACTTGCCCAGGCACACTTCGAAGTGGCCCTTGAGCCACACAGCAGAGATACACGCCCATGTCCCTTGGTCAAAATAGGCCATTTGCAAGACCAATATGCCACCCACACTTGGATTATACCTACAAGCATTATACCAATTCATTTCATGCACAAATGACAATCAAAGACATGTCAAATAATCAACAAGTCTTCACGTTCAATCTCATTACCAATCATGCCAATTTACACAACTAAAATTCATAAACAATCAAGCATGATTCATCCATATTTACCTTTCATATAATCATTCCTTTGTTCAATCATTCAAACTCATAATGCATTCATATGTTTACCATAGTCTTGGCCATTTCATTAACTATCAAGCCATACTAAATCATGCATCATATATCATAATTATTCATGCATATCATCAACACTTATCTAGCCACATCTCATGGCTATTTATACACATTCAAAACATAACCCAAAATAACTAGCCTATACATGCCATATCTAGCTATATACATATTTCAAAGGTACCAAAACAAGTTGAGTAGTGTGATGATGATCCTCGATGGTCCCCGAGCCTTCAGTAGCTTTGACGATCTAGCAAACACACACAGAGTAAGCTTTCAAAAGTTTAGAAAGACATATACAAATAAACTTAACAAAAATTACACATATTCATATTGATACAATGTCATTTATAGTTCTCATAGCAAATTCATCTCATATTCTTTGGCTCATATGCTTAGCCATATCTTACCACATTCTTCAACTCAAATATCACATATGCACATAATTCATTCAAGCATATTTTCACATATCATCTCATCATTCCATTGCACATATTCATCTTAGTAAGCTCATATAGATACTTACCTTTCATACACACTTAGTGTACATATCAAACATACCTGAAACGAATATACAATCACATAATCGTTCCTATCTGGGATTTTCCTGTTGAACCGTTTGGAATCTAATAGGATATGTAGAGTGCTCAGAATAGTCGTACAATGCCAATGTCCCAGACGTGGTCTTACATGTAATCAGATATCGATGCTGCTGTCCAGACAAGGTCTTACACGAGGCAATATGATGCCAATGTTCTGGACATGGTCTTACATGTAAATCTCATATCGATGCCAACGTCCCGGACGTTGTCTTACAAGAAATCTCGAATCATTGCCAACGTCCCAGACGTGGTCTTACATGATATCACATATCGGACACCTATGTCATGACATACATACTTCCTATCTATTCCTAGGTTCACACGGGACTTCTCGGACGTTTACAACATGTCAGCTTATTACCAAACTCGGATTTTGCGTACATTCCATCTCAATGGATAGTAATAACAATACAAATATCATATATACTCAAATAGTTTGATGCAAATACATTTATTTGTATATTGACTTACGTCGAGTTTGATTTAACGGAAACGTATATGGCTACTCGAATACTTTCGATTTCCCGCGATCTAAGTCTGTTTTCTTCGGTTCTTGATCTATACATAATCAAATTTAACCCTTTTATTCACTAATTCATTCAATTCAGCCCAAGGACACATATTTAGGGAAATTTACAAATTAGCCCTCATATTTTCACATTTAGAGAATTTAGTCCCTAAATCACAAAATCACAAAATACACTAAATTTGCTTTTACCCATGTTTAGCCGAGTACATAATACTCATATCAATCCATACATTTCATCAAATTCACAATTTAATCCCTCAAAAAACTATTTTCACAATTTAGCCTTAATTAGCTAAATTCATCAAAAATTCAAGAACAAAACATGTTCACTTAACACATATCTTTCATTTAAC
The DNA here is from genome assembly GCA_025503065.1 of Gossypium bickii. Taxonomy (NCBI): domain Eukaryota; kingdom Viridiplantae; phylum Streptophyta; class Magnoliopsida; order Malvales; family Malvaceae; genus Gossypium; species Gossypium bickii. The sequence continues at coordinate 112,460,445 of CP106711.1, read as the reverse complement.
ACCTAAACTCATCACAAAGCTCACCATTTCATCAATGGCACATCTCATAAACATCATCAATTCTTCAAATTACAACATGGGCTTGAAAGTAGACTAAGCAACAATCTCAAAAACATAAAAATCATCAAAAACCAAGGTCAAAACATACCTTAATCTAGCCCAAGTATGTGCCGAATGTAAAAAGAATTCAAACCCTTCTTCTTTGTTCTTATTTTCGGTGATGCATAAAGATGATAGCATATTAGCCTTAGTTTTTGTTTAATCATCTTTTATTTCTCAAATTACTAATTTACCCTTCCATATATCAAATAAGACAAAATAACACTATGGTCATTATGTCATTTAATCATCCATTATCTTATGAAGGATTTATAACAACATAAGGCATCGACCTAAAAAGCCACAACACATAGGTACTTTAACAAATAGCATACAAATTTTGCATTTAATGCAATTTAACCCTTTTTCTCAAATTAAACACACAAATGATCAAATTTTCATACGAGATTTTCATACATGCTTAGTCATATATCAAAGACACAGAAAATAATTTTAAAATATTTTTCTAACTTAGATTTGTGGTTCCAAAACCACTGTTCCGACTAGGGTCTAAACCGGACTGTTACAGTGCATTGGCTATATCCAGTCTTCTTTACGTTTGCAAGAATTTTAGCTTTCAAGCACAAAATTGTTATTGTAAAAAGAAAGTAAGCTGGGCCAGAATGTCTAACGGCACAATTCTGCATTCCTCTCAAGATGATTTTTCCCACATCAATGGTCTTTCTAGTTAAAATCGAGTATAATAAGATCATTCGTTCTAATGAGATTGTAGTCTCATGCGAACTAGGCATAAGGCTGAAGCGGATAAAATAGAACCATACCTTTGTGAGTGGTGTCAAATATTCTCTTCTGTAAGTGTGGATTCCTTGCTTTAACACAGTCCACTTAGAACCTGGAACTGTAAGTTCCTCAAGTATTTCTTGCAAATTTTCAGGCTTAATATTCCTCATTAAGGAAAAATATTCATCATTTTCGAAATCAAGTAATTCAAAGAACTCATTAATAGCATTTGAAGTTATTGGTACCTTGATTCTGCGAACTGGAACTTCTGTCAACTCACTTGAGGTTAAATTCGCATAGAATTCACGCACTAACTCTTCATCCACACTAGGTCTCTTTTCAAAAAACAAATCCCAATTGAGAGTTTCAGCAACATGACGAATACACGCCATAAAATCAATATAGTTGCTTTCTTTCAATGTGAAGCCTTTCTCTAGATGCATCTATTGATTCTTGAAAACACTTTTGTATCTCGCTTTGGCTTCTTCACAGTGGAATTTGCTTTGTAATTCGTCAATTTGGGCAGAGGCACGAGTTCTTTTGCGAGGCATGATTAACCTAAACATAATATGGAAAACAATTTCTCAAAAATTTAATTAATATAAAATATTAATAATTCAATAAATTGAAAAATTAAATGTTTAAATAAAATTTAAAATTTAAGAGAAAAATTTGTCTTACCACCTTTTATAAAAAGTTAACAGCATTTAATAATTAATATAAGGCATATTAAATTATTATTTGTTATTTTTTATTAATTCATTAAAAATAAAAAATGATTAAATTAAAATATGATTAAATTAAAACTAATCCTAGCTCTATGTAAAGTTGATAATAATTAATATATATTATAATAGATATAATTATATATTAATAATTATCATTTTTTATTAAATTAAAAATATTTATTCTAGAAGCCTTTTGAAAATATTTACAAAAAGAGGCATCTAATTTTTAATATTTACAAAAAGAGCAACCAAATTTTAAAAAATAGTTCAATTAAGTCCCTAGACTTAATGAAAATATGAAATTGAGTTTCAATTTTAAAACTTGTATCAAAATTGACCCTTTTATTTGAAAATTTAAAAATTTATTTTTCCATTTAGGGAATAATTTCTCAAAAAATTATGTCAAAATCAATTCCCAGGAAAGATTGGAGGGGTCACAAGCTGTCCCGCTTAAGTTCCAATCTCCTAGACAGGATTTATTTAAACATACTAATCTCAAAAATACATCCTAAATCATTTATTTAAAAAGAAAACAATAAAATTTAATCTTTTGATAAAATGAACGATATTTGATCCCGTTCAATCTTATCTCCCTAGTAATGTTTCAAGCGTTGAGCATTAACTCGAAAATTACCTCCCTTACCTTGAAGTTCAACAACTCCGTATGGATAGACTCGATGAATCATAAATGGACTGGACCAACGTGATTTTAACTTACCTGGAAAGAACCTTAATCTGGAATTGAATAACAAAACTTGTTGACCTGCTTAAAATTCTCGAACACGAATGTGCTTGTCATGCCATTTCTTGAGTCTCTCCTTAAGTAATTTGGCATTCTCGTATGAAAACATTTGGAATTCTTCTAAATTATTAAGTTGAAGCATTCGTTTCTCTTTAGCAATTTTAAGATCTAAGTTGAGTCATTAGAGAGCCCAGTAAGCTTTGTGCTCTAACTCCAAAGGCAGATGACAGGCTTTCCCAAAGACCAACCTATAAGGTGACATCCCTAAAGGTGTCTTGTATGTTGTCCTGTAAGCCCATAAAGCATCATCCAGTCTTTTGGACCAATCTCATCGGTTCGGGCAAACTACCTTCTTAAGTATGCCTTTGATCTCTTTGTTTTCCAGTTCAGCTTGACCATTCATCTGCGGATGGTAAGTTGTGGCAACCTTGTGCTTCACTCCATGTTTGTTAAGTAACCATTTCAACCACCTGTTCCAAAAATGGGACCCTTCATCACTGATGATGGCTCGTGGGTTCCAAACCTTGTGAACACATGCTTCTACAAAAACTTCATCACAACCTTAGCATCATTTTTCGGATATGCTTCAGCCTCAATCCAGTTAGACACGTATTCTACAACTACCAAGATGTACTTCTGACCAAAAGAAGGAGGGAAAGGATCGAGAAAGTCAATACCCCAAACATCAAACAATTCTACCTCAATGATGTTTATTCGAGGCATCTCGTTTTTGTTGGTGACATTTCTGACCCTTTGACGTCAATCACAACTCTTTACGTAAGCATGTGCATCTTTAAATAATGTTGGCCAAAAGAATCCGGCTTGCAATGCTTTGGCTGCAGTACGTGTTCCTCCGAAGTGTCCCTCACTTAGAGCTGAGTGACAGTGGTATAAAATCTTATGTACGCATCTCATGATCATTTGATCTGCACATTTTTTTAAATAAATATGGTTCTTCCTAGAAATAGTACTTCACATAGTGAAGAAACTATTTCTTTTGATGATATGAATTATCAATCAGCATCAAACCACAAGCTAAATAGTTAGCAATATTAGCAAACCAAGGGGTATTATGGACATGATTTACCTTCAGTATGTGTTCATCTGGAAATGTCTCCTGAATTGGTATAACTAGAGAATTCCCTTCTTGCGGCTCCAATCTGGACAAGTGATCTACTACTTGATTTTCTACTCCATTTCAATCTTGAATTTCTATATTGAACTCTTGAAGTAGAAGTACCCACCGGATCAGTCTCGGCTTAGCGTCTTTCTTGGCAAGTAAATACTTAATTGTAGAGTGATCCGCATAGATAGTCATTTTGGTACCTACAAGATAAGATCGAAACTTGTCAAAAGCAAACACAATAGCATGTAACTCTTTTTCTATTACCGTGTAATTCAGTTGAGCTCCTGTCAGAGTCCGACTCGCATAGTAGATGGGATGAAAAATTTTGTTCCTTCGCAGACCCGTGACAGCTTCGATCGTGAAGTCACTTGCGTCACACATCAATTCAAATGGCAATCCCAGTCTGGTGTGACTATTATGGGTGCCGAAACTAACCGACTCTTCAAATCGTTGAATGCTCTTAAGCACTATTCATAAAATTTGAATATTGTGTCCTTCTCCAATAATTTGCATAAAGGTTTAGCAATCTTGGAGAAGTCATTGATAAATCTTCAATAGAAACCAGCATGGCCCAAAAAGCTTCTAACACCCTTTATAGATGTTGGAGGTGGGAGTTTCTCAATAACGTCTATCTTTGCTTTATCTACCTCGATTCCATGTCTCGTTATCCAATGCCCTAGAATAATACCATCTCGTACCATAATGGAACTTTTCCCAGTTAAGTACAAGGTTTGTTTCTTCACATCGTCTTAGTACCTTGGCTAGATTGGCTAGGCAATCATCATATGTATCCCCGAATACTGAAAAATCATCCATAAAAACTTCCAAATATTTCTCAACCATGTCAGTAAAAATAGACATCATACATCTTTGAAATGTAGCAAGTGCATTACATAAACCAAATGGCATATACCTAAATGAAAATGTACCGTATGGACAGGTGAATGTTGTCTTGTGTTGATCCTCTAGTGCTACTGTAATCTGATTATACCCTGAGTATCCATCAAGAAAACAGTAATAGTCTCGCCCTACAAGTCTATGCAGCATCTGGTCTTAGAACGAAAAAGGAAAGTGATATTTCCTAGTCCCCTTGTTCAGCTTTCAGTAATCGATGCAAATTCTCCATCCCGTAACCGTTCTAGTCGGTATCAACTCGTGATGTAATACCCTGAAAATTGCTACAGTAAGAAAGTAAGAGATTATCCTTCATATAGGTAAGTAAGGAAATAAAGTAACAAAAAGGGAAATTTTGGATTATGTCAACATTGGGAAGTATATTATGATATAGTAAATTATTAATTCAAGAAAGGACTCAATTGTAAAAGTGAGAAAAGTTTTGTTGCCCAAGAGTAAATACTAAAATTTGAAGGGTTAAAGTGTAAATATGAAAAAGTTGAAGGAACAATAGTGTAAATATTTTAGAGGTGGAATAATCTAGAAACTAAGGAAAATAGATGAATTGGGACCAAATCGAATAGGTGAAGAATTATGAGGGACTAAATTGTAATTTTTCCAAATTAAGTGATGACTCAATGATGGAATTTTAAAAAATCATGAAGGGCAAAATGGTCAATTAGTAAGAGAGATAGTTTTAGAATGTAATGATGATTTTGATGATTTTTTGGTGATTTTTTTAATTAGTTAGTTAAATATTATTTTATTACTATTTTACTTAGATATTTATTATTATTTTATTATTTTATTTAGTGTATATATGTGTGTGTGTGTGTGTGTGTGTGTGTGTATGGGGAAAGAAAGAAAACAACAACACACCATCCATCTTCTTTCCTATGCACCAACGTTAGAAGAAGAGAGAAAGAAAGTTTTTCTTTCTTTACAATTTGGTCCCTTCACCAAAAATCCACCATTTTCACTTAGAATTCAAAAGAATTTCCATAGCCATCAAGAGAGAAAGATGACAAGGAGACTATGGGGAGCAAGAATACCAAGTTAGATTCAAAGAAATAGAAGCTGGAGGAGAGAGAAAATCAAGTTAAAGATTGAAATTAACAAGACAAGGTAAGAACATCAATATTTCAATATATTTGTAAGTTTGATATTGTTGAAAAATCTTGGAAATGATGTTATAGTAGAGTTTACTTATATGTGGTCCTATGTTCTTGATATGTTAGTGAAGGAAAACAAGAGAAAGTGATGGGAAATATTGTAGAGAAAGTAAATAAAGGTGTTAGAAATTTGGAAATCAACACTTTGCACTAAAATAGTTTTAGACAGCAGTAGTAGTCTAAATCTGAAAAATCACTAAAAATTGTAGAAATCAAATTAGAGGATGAATAAATACCAAATTAAATCTTATTCAGCCTAGTTTCTTATAGAAGAAACTTTGTAAGTAATGGAATTGTAAATCATGAGATATAATAGGTTTTGTGAGACAAGGTCAGAATGATTTCGGGTTCCCCTGTTCTGAATTTGAAAAATCATCAAAAATTGGAGAAAAATAATTAGGGTCTTAAATTTATATGTTTAAAATATTGAATGAGCCTATTTTCAATAGAAAGAAAAGGAAACATCATCCGATTCCTTATGAGGAGATAATTAATTTTTAGTGAAGAAGGGTCGGAACTGTCAGACAGTAGAATAGGGGTGAGTTTAAAGAATAAACTTTACTTATTGGCTAAACCAAAAATTCTAAAATTTTTATGGTAAGAAGATATGTGAGTCTAGTTTCTAAAGCATCAAGCAAAACTTAAACTGGAATTCTGTAGCTCAAGAAATAAAAAATTTAGTGAATATGATGCAAATGGACAACTTTGAATAAATTTATAAGTAAATAGTGAAATCATAGATAATGTTACTTATAAGCATGTAATATAAACTAAGGATGTGGAATGGAGAGGAGGAGGAGGAAAATATATATAAATATTTGGCTAGCATGGCTAATTTGCATGTTTTAGGCTCAGGGACTAAATTAAATAGAAGTAAAACTTTATGGGCAATTTTGTAAAAATGTTCAAAATGACTAAATTGCATGAAATGAATTATTTTATTATTTAAGTTACAACACTTGAATGAAATTATTAATTTAGATCAAGATCGGGTGAAAACATGTTTTAGGGATTAAACTGAAAAGTGGAGAAATTATGGAAAATTATGATATTTCATAGAATTCATAGGCTGTTATCAATATATATGAGAATAATTAGGCTTGAAACAAGGATTAAATTATGAGAATTTTATTTTTCTGAGCCTAAGGATGAAATCATCATTAATTAAAAGCTTAGGGGCAAAATGGTAATTTTGCCTAGAGCATTAATTGAATGTATCAGAATATGAAATGAATGAAAATGATGATCAAATTTATAAAGATCCGGATGACTCAAATACGAGACTTGAACGTGGAAAAATAAAAGACATTGGATTAGAATATCACTAATCACGAACAAGCAACGAGGTAAGTTCGTGTAACTTGAATTATATTCTTCAATGCTTGAAATATATTTTTATTGATGTGAATATGATTTGGATGTTTATTGTATGATAATTGATGAAGCATTGATATTCTTGATGAAAATAGAAAATAAATCCCGGTTGAATGAAAGAAAAATTCGATGGATCTCTGAAATGGAAATGTGCACATATGAATATGAATTGACGGACCCGAATTTGTATCACTATAATTCAAACTTTATCATTATTATATGTTTAATTTACTAATTATGTGATATAAGGAAATATGAGTTAATGGTACATGAAATATTTATATTATGAATTAAATGACTTATGTTTAGGAAGAAACGACAAGAGAATGATATTTATCATGACATGTAAATATGTGATTATCTTTGATATGTCGATACAAGGAAATTAAGTATGTTGAGATGAGTAATATATTCAAGTAAGACAAGTCGAGAAAAATAAACGTGTTTAAGGGATAATATGTTTGATTTTTATTGGTCCCAAATATGAATGCTAGATGAAATATAATTTCTGATAAATAAATTTGTAACTCTGGTAATGCTTCGTAACTCTATTTCGGTGACGGATTCAGGTTCGGGGCGTTACATGTTATTCTCATTTTCAATGACCGTAATACCACTTTTCCTTGGCACGTACTAGACCGGACTTACCCACGAACTGTCTGAGATGGGGTAAATTACACCCACATCTAACCACTTGATGATTTATTTCTTAACTACATCCTTCATGATGGGATTCATTCTCCGTTGTCCATCAATCGTCCCTTTCTCACCATATTCTAGTATGATCTTGTGCATGCATACAGATGGTCTAATACCACGAATATCGGCTATGGTCCATCCGGTAGCCTTCTTGAATTGTTTCAATACAAGGATGAGTTTCTCTTCTTACTCATTGGTTAATTCTGCTGAAACAATCACAGGCAAAGTAGAAGCGTTACCTAAATAAACATATTTTAAATATGAAGGAAGTACCTTGAGTTCTAATTTAGGTGGCTCCTCGAGTGATGCTTTTGGTTTGGCATAATCCCTATTCTCTAACTCTCAAGATTCAAAACGGGATTGTGGATTAAATCTCCTTTGATTAGCTTCTAGCAAAGCTAAGTATTCATCATTCTCTTTATCATTTTGAGGGTCTGATGTCAAAATTTGTTCTAATGGATCCTCAACATAGTTGAGTTCCTTCTCCACGATTAAATCCTCTAAATCGGACAGTGTAGAACAATCATCAATTGTCTCAGGAAATCACATAAACTTAAAAACATTAAATGTTACATGATCATCCTGAACACGTATAGTAAGCTCGCCCTTTTGCACATCAACAAGGGTCCTTTCGGCTGCTAAAAACGGTCTTCCTAGGATGATTGGCACCTTTTTGTCTACTTCAAAGTCTAGAATCACTAAGTCAGCAAGAAAGATAAATTTGTCTACACGTACCAATACGTCCTCGATTTTTCCTTCTGGATGTGCTAAGGATCGATCTGCTAATTGAAGTGTAACCGTAGTCGGTCTAACTTCACCTATCCCTAACTTCTTAAATATTAACATAAGCATCAAGTTGATACTTGCACCCAAGTCACATGGTGCCTTACCAAATATGTTGCTCCAATGTTGCAAGGTATGGTAAAACATCCATGATCCTTTAACTTTGGGGGTAGTTTGTTTTGAAGATATGCATTGCATTCCTTTGCCAAGGCTACCGTCTCAAATTCTCCAAGTCTTCATTTTTTAGACAAGATATCCTTCATGAATTTGACGTAGTTTGGCATTTGTTCAAGTGCTTCAACCAACAGGATGTTGATATGAAGTTGCTTGAGTATGTCTATGAACTTCTTGAATTGAATTTTCTACTTCTGCTTCTGAAGTCTTTGAGGTAGGGTGGTGGAGGTTTCTTTACTAGAACTGGTTGATTCATCTTCCGTGGTAATTCTGCATCTAACGGAGTTGTTAGTTGATAAGAATTAGTTGGTTCTGAAGTTACCTTGTCGGATTTTGCAGATTCTAGTTCTTGTGAAACTGGAATTTCAACACTCGGTTGAACTTCATCTAAGTCTTGAGCGTCATCTGGCTCCTTCTCAACTTCGATGGAATTGGGCTCTAAATTCTTTCCGCTCCTCAATGTCAACACTTTACAATGCTCCGTCACTGGATTCCTCAGATTCTCTGTATCACTAGGTAAAGCACCTTGTAGTCGGTTCCTGAGTTCAGTACAAGCTGGCCCATTTGGTTCTCCAGATTTTTCAATGTAGCTGCTTGCCTTTGAATTAAGGCATCATTCTTCGCCATGTATGCCTTAAACAAATTTTTTAAGCCATTGGATGGTTCAGCTTGGGTTGGTTTTTGAACTTGTTGGGGAAAACTAGGTGGCTGGGTCGATCTAGGTTGGACGTAAGTGTTACTGGTTCCAGCCCCTTGGTTACTCTAAGAAAAATTCGGGTGGTTGATGGGCTCGAAACTAACTATTATTTCAAAAAAGGCAAGCGCACATATCGAACAGTAGTATAGCTGTGGTGAGTCAGAAATATCGTATGCTCAAGGACCAAGAGTACTGGTCGCTGTAAAATCAGAGTTTTAAATATTTATAAAAGAATGATCAGACCTGAAGACTAACTCTGACAACGATATTAAGGCAATTGTACCTATTGAACAGTAGTATAGCTTAGGCAAGACCGGATATCGAACCCAAAGGAACTAAAAGTACTAATACTAACCTTCTTCTTATTATTTAGCCTTAATATTAGAGTGAAGTTGCTTTTGACAAAAACTAAACTAAGGACACAAAGACAAAAAGACGAATAGGAAAATAACTTTGAAGAAAAACTCAATTGATTGCGATGATACCCTCAGGAAGAATCCACCTAGACTTCACTTATTAATTAACCTTTAAATTATATGATTTCTTTTACTTAGTTTGATCCGTGAGACTTCCTAACCTATGTTAAACCCTCTCTCGAAGCGAATAACGTCTAATCCTAGGTTAATTAGTGGAACTCTCGTTCGCTTATAATAACCCCCTAGGAAAACAGTAAATCGATCAATGGACTCCCCTATTAGGTTTCACCCTAATCCGGCAAAATCTCGTAACCCTATCTCTAGGCGCCCTATCAACTCCGCTCAATTATGTTAGATCTACTCCTAGGCAGGGTCTATTCCTCCTCCACCTAAGCACATTAGATTTGGATTAAACAACATAATTAAGAACAAACTTAAGTAAATTATCATATAACTTAAAAATCAAATAAAAAAGATCCATCTGGGTTTCATCCCCTTCAGGTATCTGAAGGGTTTAGTTCATAACTAAACAAGAAAACATCTCAAGAGAAAAGATAAAACAAAACATAAGAAAATCCTAGAACTCCTCGAAGGAATTGAAGGAGAATTCCGCCGTCTTGAGTATAATTTTGGCTTCTTGGGATGGATCAACTGGCTATCTTCACGTTATTCCCTAACTCTGACCTTCTCGGCTTGGCTCCTTGGCCTAGCTTTGACGCCTCCTCAAAGGTGGTACTTGGGGAATATTTATAGGCTCTTGGAATGCGATTCTTTCTCCCTAAGTATCCTTTTTCGACTGAATTTGCTCTTTCCAGTGACAGAGGCACAGCCATGTCACACGCCCGTGCAAGCCGAGACCTGACCGTGTTCGGATTTCTGCTTAAAGTTCACACCATCAATGCACAATTACCTATGACTTAATCTGAAACATATCAATGAAAATCATAAATCAATAGAAGTTTCATTTTAATAGTAAATATGAGAAAGATACTTAAGAACAAGATATAGTTCAGTATTGTTGACACCTCCCCACACTTAAGACGTACATTGTCCTCAATGTACAAAGACAGATATCTACAATATATAAAATCATAAGATAGGGAGAGAAGTGAACTTCCTGAATTTTGAATAGAGTCAAGGAAAAGAAACGGTAAGTTGGGCATATATGAAGGTGGATGTGGATACTAGGGTCATGGTGTGGCCGTTCCTTAATAGCCCTTTGAACCTAAATTAAAGAAATCAAAATATAATAATATAAATTAAAGATAAGAAAGATAAAGGAACTAAATTTAAAAATTGAAATAAAAGAAAAAAATAAATGGACTCAAAGGTTCTTGTCTTGTTGAGTTAATGAAGCGGCCGGCATGAACTTATGTAGATCGGTCTCGCACGGGGAGACTGTGCTAGGGTCCTTCCGCTTCTTCGACATGAGGATGGTGGTGTAGAGGGAGAGTGAGGGAAAGTGAACAAGGAAAATGAAAGGAAAAAAATAAAAGAAAGAGAGAGGGGTATGGTGGTTAGGGTTTGGAAGAAGAAATTGGAGAGAAAGTGAGAAGAAGGGGAATTTTTAAATAGGCACAGGAATCTGGTGGCTTCCCACGCCCGTGTGCCATGGGTCTGTTAGGTCACACGGCCATATCACACGGCCGTGTTGTGTCTTGTTCCTTTCTCCCACGCCTGTGTAGAGGTTGCCACGCCCATGTTGATAAATCAGTGTCGATCACGGCCTAAAAGCATGGGCGTGTTGCATGCCCGTGTAGATTGCCTAGTGTTGACCACGACCAGATCACACGGCCGTGGCATTTTATCACAGCCCGTGTTTTGGGAAATATTGTTGCTGACGTACTTACTCGTGGTGTCCACACAGCTACGGCCACGCCCGTGTGCAAGGCCGTGTGGTAAGGAGACTTGTGTTTTATTAAATTGGTTAGTTTGTAGTTAGGTGATAAAAATCTAAAATATGAAAATTAATGGGGTTAGTGCTCGGGTTACCTCTCGAGAAGCGCTCGTTTAAAGTCTTAAGCTAGACTTACCTCTCATTCTCGTATTCATGGTGGTTTGAGGAGTTGAAACTCCTCTCCCCTGCTATCAGTTCTATGATCACTATATAGTTTGAGTAGAGTGGCGTTTACCTTAAAAGTGACCCATGTAGGATTAGTTAAATCGACTGTTCCATATGGGAAGACATTGAGTACCGTGAAAGGGATCTCTTCGTTTGTATTAAGGTCTGAGGTGGTGATTCGAGGGTCTTCTTATCCAACAATACCTGATTCTCGATTTGAAATTGGTTTGTCCAATCTTTAAGTTTGTCATGGAGTTACCTCATTTTTGCTTTGTGTGTTTTTAGTTTCTCCTTGAAATGTGTCTTCCACTTGTCTAGTTCATCGATCTGAAGCTTTTGTTCCTTATGAGTTATTTCTTTGTTGGCACGAGGTCTAGGATCTGGCTCAGTTGTATAGTTTCGTGGTGTTTCCTGTAAAGAAGGTTGAACCAAATGGTCATTAGTAGAGTTTATGTTTTTACCTTGATTACTCGATGTTCTAGCCGAGTCAAGAGCCTGAAGAATGATCGTTTTGTCACTTACACGAAGTATGAGTTCACCTGTACCAACATCAATTTTAGTTCTAGCAGTTGCTAAAAATGGTCTTCCTAAAATTAAAGGAATATTATTGTCCTCATCCATGTCTAAAATGACAAAGTCTACTGGGAATATGAATTTATCAATTTTTACTAGTACATCTTCGATTATACCCCTAGGAATTCTAATAGTTTTATCAGCTAATTGAATGCTCATCCTAGTTTGTTTGGGTTTCCCTAGACCTAGCTATTTAAACATTTTATAAGGCATAACATTGATGCTTGCCCCTAAATCAGCTAAAGCATTATTAATAGATAAACTACCAATTACACATGGAATTGTAAAACTCCCTGGATCTTTTAACTTTTGTGGTAGTTTATTTTGTAAAATTGCTTAGCACACTGCATTTAGCTCCACATGCGACGTATCCTCTAACTTCCATTTGTTTGTCAAAAGCTCCTTTAAAAATTGTCTTGAATTGGGTATCTGCGAAAGGGCTTCAAGAAATGGTAAGTTAATATGTAATTTCTTTAGAAGTTTCAGAAATTTACCGAATTGTTCATTGGTGTGGTCATTCTTCAGCTCACTGGGTATGGTACACGAGGTTGGTACTCTGTAATTACCGATTTTGGTTCATCACGGCTTACCTCAACCTTACCTTCCTCTACCACATTCTCTTGCCTCAATTTTGGCTCATCTAACCATTCACTATTGTGAGCAGTTATGGCTTGAAGTTGCTCCTTTGGGTTAGTTTCAGTGTTGCTTGGCAAGCTACCTTGTGGTCGTTCTGAGATCAGCTTAGCAAGCTATCCTAATTGGTTTTCGAGCCCCTGAATTGATGTCTGTTGATTTTTAAGTGTTTTTTCGGTGTTTTGAAAGCGTGTCTTTGACACTGCGACGAACTTTGTTAGCATCTCTTCAAGGTTTGGCTTTTTCTCTTGTGGGTAGGGTTACTGTTGAAAGCCTGGGAGGGGTTGTTGTCTCTGATTTCCTTGGCCACCCCATGAGAAATTGGGGTGGTTCCTCCAACCTGGATTATAAGTGTTACTATAAGGGTTATTTTGAGGTCTAGAATTATTACCCATATAGTTCATCTGTTCGCTTTCTATGCCATGGTTGTAGGGCGGATATTCTGTATTGTTCATTCCTGCCCCATTCGTATCACACTGCATCACTGGATGTACATGCGAAAAACCACACAAACCATCAATTTTCTTACTTAAAAGTTCTACCTGATTTGATAGCATGGTTACTGCGTCAAGGTTGAAAACACTAGCGGCTTTTGTTGGCTTTGTCCTTGTAACTTGCCACTGTTAGTTATTCAGTGACATCTCCTCTATAAACTTATAAGCTACTTCAGGAGTTTTGTTATTTAGGGTTCCACCGACAGCAATCAACTGCCTAGTTGAGGGGTTCACACCGTTGTAAAAGGTTTGAACCTGTAGCCACAAGGGTAACCCATGGTGTGGGCACTTTCTCAGTAGATCCTTGTATCTCTCCCATGCATCGTAAAGTGTCTCTAAATCCATATGCACAAAAGAAGAGATATCATTCCTTAACTTAACCATTTTAGCCGGTGGAAAATATTTTAACAAAAATTTTTCAGTCATTTGTTCCCACGTAGTGATTGATCCTCGTGGTAACGAGTTCAACCACTGTTTAGCTTTGTTCCTCAACGAAAAGGGAAACAACCGAAGGCGAATGGCATCATCAGAAACGCCATTAATCTTGAAACGTCGCAAAACTCAAGAAAATTTGCGAAGTGATTGTTTGGATCCTTATCTTGCAAACCATCAAACTGAACAAATTACTGAATCATCTGAATAGTGTTAGGTTTCAGTTCAAAATTATTTGCAGCAACAGCAGGTCTAACAATACTTGATTCAGTTCGTGTTAAATTAGGTTTAGCATAATCATACATAGTACGAGGAGTAGGGTTTTGATTCACCGAATTTGTGGCAACCATAGGAGGTAGCAAATTATTATCATCCATCTCTTCGATAGTGTTGGTATCGTCCTCTTGCTCTTCTTCTATGTATTGTAAGCTTTGCCTTATTTCTCTTCGGTTTCTGCGAATGGTACCCTCTATATCACTGTAAAAAAGCAAGGATCTTGACGGGTTCCTTCTAGTCATAAACTAGAATTACCTACCAGAAGCAAAAGAAAAATTAGCAAAGTCAAAAATAAAATAAATATAAATTGCAAATAAATAAAATCGCTAAAGTAATAAAAATTTAGTTTTCCTAAAATCTTAGTCCCCGGCAACGAAGCCAAAAACTTGATGGGCTCGAAACTAACTATTATTTCGACAAAGGCAAGCACACCTATCGAACAATAGTATAGCTGTGATGAGTCCGGAATATCGTATCCTCAAGGACCAAGAGTACTAGAATTAACTATCTTTTTATTACCTAGCCTAGTAATTAAGGGGATTTATTTTTAATCTAAAATTAACTAACTAATTTAACTAACTAGGAACACGACAGAGAGTGAATTGGGAAAATACCTTTAGACAACTTATATGAGATAAGCAATACCTAAGGAAGAATCCACCTAGACTTCAGTTATTACTTTTGATTCATGCGATTTATTCACTTCACTTAATCCGTAGAAATCCCTAAATTATATTAATACCTCTTTCGAGGCTACTAACAACTAACTCTAGGTTGATTAATTGAAATATCTTTCTAATTAAAACCCCTATTGTCGCATTAACTCAATCTATGGATTCCCTTATTAGGTTTGACCCTAATCGCGATTTTAAATAAGCCTCTATTTCTCAAGGTTGCAAACAATTCCGCTTAATTGTGTTGATCTGCTCTTAGACAGTGACTTTTGCTCCACTGAATAAGCACATTCGACTTCAATCAATAACCTGAATTATCAAAACAAGAATAAGAACTCACAATTAAGAATCAGCACAAGTATTTATCTCATAAATCAAATAATAATAAGATCTGTCTTAGGTTTCATCCCCTCAGGTATTTGAGGGATTTAGTTCATACTAATGAAGGGAAACATATTAGAATAGGGAAAACAACAAAACATAAGAAAACCCAAAAACTTCTAAAGAACTTGATGGGAGATCCTCAGTCTTGATGGAGATCCTTCTCCTAAGCTGTTCCCGACAGCTGCCTTGGAGTATCTTCTGCCTTCTACTCGGCGTCTATTCGACGTCCTGCTGAACTCCCCTTTTAGGTTGCCCCTTAGGGTGTTTATAGAGGCTTTGAGATGCTTTACTTGGCCCAGAAGTATCCTATTCCGAATAGAATTCATCCTGGTTTCAGCAGGGACATGCCTGTGGTCGATAGTCTAGGCCGTGTTCGATCCTTCTTGTCACACACGGCCGTATGGTCCGCCCGTGTGCAGTGGTCCAGGCCGTGTAGGCCCATTTTGTCCCTTTTTGGCCCGTTTCTCTTTCTTTTTGACTCCCTAATCTCTCCTGAGTATAAAACATGAAATTAAGAAATTAGGAGCATCGAATTCATCAAATTCAATGGAAAATCATCTAAAATTAAGCCAAGCATGGGGTTAAAATATGTGTAAATTATGGTTTATCAATGGTTTCGCCATGATAGATTATAGAAATTGGATTATTGTCATTGCCTTCATCGATTTTGGTTCTGGTTACCCATGTAATATACATATTATGGGTTCGATGTACATTCTTCAAACAAATGTCCTTCCCCACAACAGACACAGGCTATATTTTCAAATTGATTTGGTGGCTGTGCTGTAAAACTATTAGACCCATTAGTAGTAAGATTTTTTAACATTGAGGATATTGATGATACCTGAGATGTGAGTGACATAAGAGCGTCTACTTCATGTATTCCAGCAACTCGTCTTCTTGACACTGCTCGATTGGTTGGCCATTGATAATTGTTGCTGG
Source organism: Gossypium bickii (assembly GCA_025503065.1). Classification (NCBI taxonomy): domain Eukaryota; kingdom Viridiplantae; phylum Streptophyta; class Magnoliopsida; order Malvales; family Malvaceae; genus Gossypium; species Gossypium bickii. Next base: position 112,444,330 of record CP106711.1, on the reverse strand, counting down.
CAATCCTCTCAATGATTTCATAAGCCTCATTATAAGACTTAAAAGGGACAGCACCATTAGCAGAAGTGTCCACTACCATCCTCGTGTGAGCATTGAGACCATTATAAAACGTCTCAAGTTAGATGCAATATGGGATTCCATGATGAGGGCACTTCCGTAATAATTCTTTGTACCTTTCCCATGCCTCATACAAGGACTCATCATCCATTTCTTGGAAGGCAGTGATCTCATTCCTCAACTTTCTTGCTAGGCGGGAAATACTTCATTTGAAATCTTTCTGTTAACTCTTGCCATGTGGAAATTGAATTTAGTGGCAATGAGTTCAACCAGGCTCGAGCTCTGTCCCTTAGCGAATATAGGAATAGCTTCAATAGTAAGGCATCTTTAGGTACTCCGACTAACTTGAAAGAATCGCTCACCTCCATAAACAGTCTTAAGTGTAGGTGAAGATCTTCGGTAGGCATTCCACTGAATTGGCCCAATATCTAAAGCATCTGGAACATGATTGGCTTCAGCTCGAACTGTTGTGCCTCGATTTTGAGTCTCCTAATACCTAGATTAAGATCATTAAACACTGGCACTTCATACTGTCTTAAAGCTCTATCCTATCATCAGCAATAAGGATAGGATTTTGAGCAAGGTCTGCTCCGTTTCCTTGATTCAGATTTTTGAAGTTCATCTCTTCGGTCCTTCTCTGACTTGCTTGTCTTCTTCGCTGTCGAAAAGTTTGTTCAATCTCAGGGTCTACAGGGAGTAAATTGATAATTCGGTCAATACTCATAAACACCTGAAATAATCACAGAAAAATTAATTACGTTAAAATTTAAACAGAAAATTAAACCAAAATGAAAAACTAACAAATTCACAAATAATGACTTTTTAAAACAGTCCCCGACAACGGCACAAAAAACTTGGAACGACGGAAATGTGCAAGTGTACACAATCACAACAAGTAATAAATTGACAAGTAAATGTCGAGTTATCGTACCCATAGGGACTGTGAAAAGAATTATTCATGAACGCTATTTAAAACACTTTGGTGAAGAAAAATATTTTGTTTGAAGAGGGTGATTAAAAACTAATATTTTAAACTAAGTAAACTAAATAAAAAAATCTCAAATGCACGATTTCAAAATACGATTTTAATCAAGATGACATATTTTTGTTAGATTAATTACATTTCTTAACTTAGAATTATTAAACTCATATTTATATTGTTACGAATAAATTCACGTCAACTCGGTAATTTGCTAACTTATGAACATACTCACTTACCAAAATCCATTTATCTCTTGACTATATCCCTATGTCAATTCAACCGATTAAACAAAGCTTAATAGGCAAATATGTTATTGCACATACATACTTATTAAATCGAAATAATCTCTTGTATATATCCCTATGTCAATTCAAACGATTAATTAAATCTAATAAGCACATAAAAGACTACGTAAAGTAACAAAGTATCCCTACCTTGAAACAGTTTAATCACAATAATTTTGCAAGTTATGCAAGGCAAATGTATCGTCAGATACGGTTGCTAATTTAACCCTCAGCTACCTTAGATGATTAAACATGCATTGATTAAGTACTGTGTCCATTAATTAAAATTTCAATCCGTTTAAATAATTAATTCATTAGCTACCTCATAATTGTAATGCAAGAATAACTTAGTCATGATTTTACTTAATCAAGCATCTTACCGAGGCCTATAACAACATAAACACAATTTTAGCAATTTTAGCAAACAAAATGTAATCAACCTAACATGAATTAAATTCAAGCTAAATTAAATAAATTAACCATTCCAACAACATAAATATTCATAGATATTTCATCATAACAATAACAAAAATTAAAGACATAGGGAACAAGAATCAAATCCAGTGTTTTTCCGTGGCTTGACTAGTTTGCTCCATTCTTCCTTCTCCATTGTCCTCGTCAACCAAGGCTACTATGAACTCTTAATTTCTACTCCAAATGGTTGATGAATGCCCCTTTTCCAAGAGGAGAAATCGGCAAGAGAGCAAAGGAATTTGGAATGGAAAAGAAGAGGGAAAGTGGAGAGAAGAGAGAAAAGATGTGAATGCTTGAATTGTGTTTCAAATGACTAGCCTAAGGGAGGTTTTTATAGCTGAACAGGGCTGCTAAAAATAGATAAAATTATCAGCCAAAGAGCCCTCCCTCGGCCGGCCACACATGTAGCAAGGTTGATAGTTTCAACTTTGCTAATTTAGGCTTGGGGCAAATCTATAAAGCCACCAATTGTGGAGGGGTTTGTTTGCAACTTGAACAAGTATTCAAGGGCCTCTTTTCAAGCTAAATAATCAGCCAATAAGCTGATTTGGGTCAGCATATGGACGGTTTTGGGCTGTCCACTTCTTGGTCGATCCGGTTCACTCAGTTCGGCTCAACTGGACCACTTTTCATAATTAATTAATAATAATTTATTTAATCCAAATTAAATTGGATATAAATTAAAATTAATTATATCATGAATTAATACACATAATTGGACTGACTTAGGCTGAAAATTAATTCGCCTTGATACTTCAAATTGCTTCTCGATTTTGAACTTCCAGCAGTATCTGCCGGGTCATTGTTTTGCCCTTTGTGCAAATATGTCTAAAAATGATCAAAATTAATCAAAATTAATTATAAAATTAATTAAAATTCAACATTTTCATAATTTAAGTGCAATTTAATTATTTTATAAAATTAATTATTTTTCGTAAGAATTTTATCAAAACTGCATGAATTTAAGTTAAAAAGGGCATGAAAAAGTGTGTATATTTTTGTGTTTCCAGTCGTACAATCGTTAGTTCAGATAAACTTAGTTAGATTTTGTACAACCAATAACATAAGTATTACATCTCTAAGAATGAAATGTATATAATCATAAAATTTATAAGTCCCTATGCATCTTTAATAATTTTCGTCATCTTGTTGGCGTATCCCAAGCCATGAAATCACCAAGTCATTTGTTTGGCAAACTTAGTTCTTGGTCTAGAATTAGATGGTCTCTTCAAATAACAACTTCTTCTGGGATATGATCCTGTACAATTTCCTCACAGGTCTCTGTATCCCTCTTCATGGATTGTCTTTTTAAAGATAGTCACATACTCTATGCATTAAAATTATTGACTTCTACCAGCGGGCTCGCCATTATCACCACCTCAATGGTGGGTCCTTGCCCTAATTCATTTTTCCTACACTAATCTTGACATATGGTTACATTATTACCTCAATAATTATCTTCTTCAGACTTATCCCTCGCATATACACTTCCTTAAGGAAGACCCAATTCTAACATCTTCACTTGCAACCCCATATATTTCATTTGGCTAAACATTCAATTTTCGTACGGTCTTGCTCTCCATAAGATTTCCCACATGATATTTCTCTTTCGGTACATTTGCTATAACACTCCAATGGAAGATATCCGCCTGAGGATTTCCCTATGTCAAATTAGGTTCAACAGAGATCCATAACTTTTGTAAAATCCTGGCAAACCCCTTATCAATGAAAGCCCTTGGCGAAACTCACCCAATTATTACTGCCCTTTACTCACCGACCCTCGAGATTTGTACCCATTTGTTCATCTCACGGTCCTACTTAATACTGGTTTATTCATCAACCTCTGGCAGGCTGACCCTATTGGATACTTAAGTACATCTAATACAATATATCCTACATTGCATTGACGTGTTAAAATAGCTTATACCAATTTCTCACAATGTCGTAGTTTGGCGGAATCCCTTATTAGCCTGTCTTCCTTTGGAGACTTTCCTACCTATTTCCTTATCTCTGTAAATTACAAAATTCTCTTACTAGCCCATTTATCCATGTTCTCAAACGCGTCCCGTCCACTCTGTTATGCTACCCATCGCGTGATTTATCCAACGATGTGCCCTTTTGTGCCCTGTCAGCTTACTAGTTCATCATCCTGTTGGACTTGATATCCTATAAACGAGTTATAGTTTATAGTAAAATATAACACCAAAAATATATTAGAATTTAGAACAGGAGTGTCTGCAATGGCACGAGTCAAATTGTAATACAGTTAGTATAATGAAACACTTGGAAGTATTTCAAGGATCGTACCCAATGGAGGATGTAATAAATCTACGAAAACCTTTTTTACAATAATAAGTTTAAACAGATTTAATTAATTGCTATATTATAATAAATGATAAAATATATTATGGAGAGAAATTAAATAACTTATATAAATAAAAAAGAAAAAATAAATTATTTAAGTCAATAAACCAATCAGGAAGATTAACTCATTTTCGAGTTTGTAATTAACTTCAAATTAGGATTTTAGGGTGGACTGGCTATCAATTAACCAATTATTACCTCTCTGCCTCTAACTAATTAAGTGATTGATTGATACTTGCTTATCTCCCGACCTCATTTTCTCAACCAAGATAAATTATGATTTACTCGGTTCGACTTATCTCCCGACCTCATATGTTGCCATAGCCAAGCTACTTTCTTTCACATTATGAACCCATGTTTAATGTCTTAAGGGACTCTATATGTTGGCATAGACGAGATATGATCTTACGCATTATGAACCCGTGTTTCATGTCCTGGTGGACTCCAAATTCTGAGGAATTATTCGACCTCTTCCAAGATGCCCCTCATATGACCTAATAATCATCATCACAATGTCACCCCAAAATTTGATAGACCGTCATCACAGTGTCACTCTAATGAGCCACACACTAATTGTCATCGTGGTGTTGCTTCAAAAAGTCAATAAAGCATCTTCAAGGTGTCGCTCTAGCAAGCCAGTCGATATCATTTTTGTGGTGCTGCCCAAACTCCCTTGTATGCCCATTACAATCCGCTCAATCCTCCATTTAACCTATTATTCCTAGCTCCATCTACCCCATCATGGTACATCCCTCTCCACCCCGCATATAATATATACATGCATTACACACAAAGCAAAGTACTTATCACAAAACACACAATAATTATTTTCATTTGACATTCAGCAATTATACTTGTACAAGGGAATGTATCCACGACATACTCATTTATCATGATCACTCATTACAGTAGAGTCAGACAACTCAGAACATTAACATCACAATTTTTATCAATCACCCAAAGGTAGAGAACAAAAACTCACCTTAAATCATTCTTCCTTGTCAGCTTAGTTTGTCTTTGGCCCAACGCCAAAGCCCCATTCTTCCTGGCATCTAAACATGTCAACCATTTATCTCGATTAATTCAAAGACATTTAAACCTTAAAACCCAGAACCAATTTACAGAAATCTATTAAGAGTCCTAGCCCTCCTTCTTTCCCTAATTCTCTAGCACAGAAGGTTAAAAAGCTTACCAATTTCTCAATTTCTCTACTTTTAGACTTTAGCTCCATGTAGGGCTCCCCTAAGATCTCTTCTTCTTTGGAACAACTGAAGAAGATAGTGCAAGGAAGAAGAAGGCTATAGACTGATTGAGGAGAATTCATTTCTCCCCCACACACTTATATATATCTTAATCATCCACTGTAACACCCCTAACTCGTCTCTATTGCTGGATTAGGGTTACAGAGTATTACAATACAATTAGAAACATTTAACATTAAACAGGAACAATTATCCAAACATAATTACAATGATCAAAAACACATTTTATTTATAATAAAAATGCACTTACGGGCCTTAAATCGAGTCTATAAGGCCTTAAAAGTTGTAACACCCCAAACCCAGCCTAGAAGTTAGGCCCGAGTCCGGCGTGTCACATTGAAGTGTTTTAGCGGAAACCTTGTTTTCATTGAAAACCCTTTTAGAGAAAAGTTAAGTAAAATCCAGTTCGCTTTCAAAACGAGGTGCAGCCAAAAACCATTTTCCTTGTTGCTATGTAAAAATTTCCTTTGACAATGGAAGCTCGTTCTTAAAACATAATTATTTTCCAAAAAAAGACTTGAAATATACTTAAAAGAAATAAATCCAGGTTCCGTTTCAAAATCACAATGCATAGTGGAAGTAATGGAATAATAACTAGAGGGAAAACCTTATTACAATCCGGAATAGAATAACTCAAAACAAATAACCCAAAATCTAGAATTTAAATAATAAGAAAAACAAGTCTAATCGTCTTGCTAGTTGGCCACCTCTGAGTCCCTCCATCCGTCGAACCGCCTACTGAGGGTTACCTGAGAAAAATAAAAGAGGGAGTGAGTTTCCAAAAACTCAGTGTGTACGACCTTCGTCAAACAAATAGCATACATATCATAATAATAACATAAATATCATACATGCAATGCTGTGCAAAACCATCCCCAAAATAATCCATCGGGTACACTTCGTCTCCGTCCAACCGAAACACTTCTGTGGGGATTTCTAAATCGACCCACCCATCCGATACACTTCTTCAGGGCGGCCGTTGGCATGCAGTATTACTAAATGTTGCAAAGCAAAGTCGCTTATCATATAATAGGCTTAAAAAAGCCATCGGTGGATCCACAATTGTCAAGCAACCATACGATCCTTATATACTTCCTCCGTTCCATAATTCCCACCCCATATGCAACCTAAACAGAATATCATATGAATGTAGCAAATGTACATGTAGCATCCATAAATCTTTCATTCAACATATAGGGGTATTTTAGTCATTTCACAAACTAATGGTATTTCGGTAATTTTGTAATTCAGGGGTATTTCTGTAATCCTACCCTACAGGGGTATTTCGGTAATTCTACCCTACAGGGGTATTTTAGTAATTTTTAACCGTATGGGTCTTAACTACGAACCTTGGCCCGTCAACAAGTCCTCGCGACTAAAGTGAACAGACACTACGCACCAGGTAGGATTCCAAAGAAGAGGAGGTGGGTCACTAGGACCGCTTAAGTACCAAGCTCTCCCTAGATCCAATCCTAGACATGCATATGCCCGTTGCCACACTTAAACCTTATGACTTGTTCACAGTCACACTTAATAAATTATTAAAGTTTTATGTAAGGTTAAGCAATTTACCAAATACTAAGCCAAATACCCCTTACAACGCCCAAACAAATTCACATACGTAGATATGGTCCACCAAGCCCAATCTCATTCGTATGGCCCATTAGGCCCAAATCACATTCATATGGCCCATCTGGCCCAACCACATTCATATGGCCCATTCGGCCCAAATCACATTCATATGGCCCATCCGGCCCAATCACATTCATATAACATTCCATATCAATCCATCATTTAATTTCACATATCAATTCTTGCTGATTTGGGCCCACGAGCTTGGTAGGCCCATTTAGCCCTTTTTGGCCCGGTTGGCCAAACAGTGGCCCGAGACCATGTGATCGCTCTTTTGGCCCCAGTAATCGTATCGGTGTTCCCACACAAATGTTCGCATGCTCATGTGGTTACCGGCGCCAACCTTTCGACTTTTCAGCATTCCAGGTTTTCATGATTTCGGCTTTTACCAATTTGTCGTGTGTGAAGTGTATGTACACACCTGGTAAATGAGACGTGTTACACTATCCTCAGCCTTAAACCTACAACCAATATCAACCTCTAATCAATCACACACTTAACCACAATATTTACCAAAAACCGAAGCCTTACCTTAACCTTACCGTGTGCCACCAGTCCCAATAGCCCTTCCTTAGCTACTACTCACGAATATCCCCTAGATCTGCATCAATCTTAATCGTTAAAGACAAAATAATAGGTGACCTGTATCCACTTAAGTCACCCTTTCCCTTACTATAGGCTATTCGGCCCACTTATCCCAAAATCAAGAACACTTACCCAAAAGCCAAAACGTATGGATAGCTTTTCGGCAGAGACTTGTAGATCCAAGCTTGATTCAAATTTTCCAAGATCCAATCCACCAAAAATCAAAGGAATGATAACCGTACGATAGAGATTTGGTCACTAGAGTATCCGGCACAAGGTTTGGGGCAATGAAGAAATCGGCTCCAAGAGCAAAGGTTTTCGGCTATTGAAGTCACGAATATTCGTTCCCCAATAATTGAGATGAAGGTGGGACGGCACAAGCAATTGAAAAAGAAGAGAATGATATTCGATTTAAGGCTTTAGGAGAGAAAAAAAAGAAAACACATAAGGAAAAGGCAAGGTTTAGAAAAAAAAGTGAAGGAGAATTCGGCAGAGCACTATAGTTGCCGAAATAGCACAAAGGGAATTCCAATTGCCAAAATAGCACAGAGGGAATTCGGAACCCCCTATTTATACACAAAACCGAAACTCTGCCTACCCCACCAAAGTCCCAATCGGCTCCAACTCTCCCCCATCTCATCTCCTCATTTTTCTCCCTAGTAACTCCCCAATCCTTTTCCTAAATTTTCTTTTCTGATCACTCTCTTTAGAGTCCATCCTCAGACCACTTCCAACCTTCTAGAAGGCCAAAATTAAACTCCTAAAAAAATACTAATCTAGGATTCGAACCTAGGATCTCCTTGCTAGCCCATAACGCCACCTTCTTATACCCTAAGTGGCATCACTTAGCCACTCCACCACAAGGCTCCTTGATGCCATTTTTCCATATTTTTATTTAAAAGCCCAACTATTCACCGCCCTGGTTCCTTTAATAATTAATTAAAAATTTCTTCTACTAAAAGTTTGAACCCAGAACTTCTCCAACACCCTTAGACACTCCAAGTTTATTAAACCCTTAAAGCCAACATGTCATTTGTCATTTTCTCGCTCCCTTAAAAATTTTCTGAGACCCAAAGCCCAAAGCCCAATTCATCTAGGCCCAAAATTCAGGGCGTTACAAAAGTAGTTAAGGAATGTTCAGGTATTAGTTTGAAAAAAAATTTTGGATAAAATAAAAAAAATTTTAAAACAGGGGTTACATGACCGTATAACATAGCCTAGGTTTATTTCTCAACCTCTAGTGGGCTCACCCAATTGGATACTTAAGTACCTCTAATACAATATATCCTACATTGCGTCTGACATGTTAAAACAGCTTATACCAATTTCTCACAATGTCATAGTTTGGCAGATTCCCTTATTAGCATGTCCGCCTTTGTAGATGCTCCTACCTATTTACTTATCTCTGAAAATTAGCAAATTCTCTTACTAGCCCGTTTATACACATCCTCCAACCCATCCCGTTTATCCTATTATGCTACCCATCGCACGAGCTATCAAGCAATGTCCCCTTTTGTGCCCTGTCAGCTTACTAGTTCACCATCCTGGTGGACTTGACTGTCTATAAAGGAGTTATCATTTATAGTAAAATATAACACTAACAATATATAAGAATTTAGAACGGTGGTGTCTGTAAGGGCACGAGTCAAATTGTAATATATTTAGTATAAAGAAACACTAGGAAGTATTTCAAGGATCGTACCCAAATGAGGATAGAATAAATCTACAAAAACCTTTTTACAATAATAGTCTAAATAGTATTAATTAAATCGTATTATGATAAACCATAAAATAGATTATAGAGAGAATTTAAATAACTAAAATAAATAAACAACAAAAAATAAACAAACGACTTAAATCAATAACCCAATCAGGAAGATTAACTCGTTTCAGGGTTTGGAATTAACTTCAAATTAGAGTTTTAGGGTGGATTGGCTACCGATTAACCAATTATTACCTCCCAGCCTCTAACTAATTAATTGATTGGTTGATACTCGCTTATCTCCCGACCTTACTTTCTCAAAAAAGATAAATTACGATTTACTCTGTTCGACTTATCTCCCGACCTCATATATTGTCGTAGCCAAGCTATGATCTTTCACATTATGAACCCATGTATAATGTCCTGGCGAACTCCATATGTTTCCATAGCTGAGATACGGTCTTACGCATTATGAACCCATGTTTCATGTCTGAGTGGACTCCTAATTCCGAGGAATTATTCAACCTCTTTCAAAATTGCGCCTTGTACAACATAATAACCGTTGTCGCGGTGTCACTCCAAACATTCAATAGACCGTCATCATAGTGTCATTCTAATGAGCCAATCAATAACCATCGTCGCGATGCTGCTCCATAATGTCGATAGACTATTGTCAAGGTGTTGCTTTAGCAAGCCAGTCGATATCATTTTCGTGGTGCCGCCCAAACTCCCTTATATACCCATATCAATCTGCCCAATCCTCCATTTCGCCAATTATTCCTAACTCTATCTACCCCATCATGGTATATCCCTCCGTACCCCGCATATAATATATACATGCATTACATACAAAGCAAAGTTCTTATCACAAAACACACAATATGCCATATGATTTTCATTTGACATTCAGCAATTATAGTTGTACAAGGGTATGCATCCACAACATTCTCATTTACCATGATCACTTAACACAGCATAGTCAGACAACTCAGAACGTTCACAACACATTTTTTATCAATCACCCAAAGATAGAGAATGGAAACTGACCTTAAATAATTCTTCCTTGTCAGCTTAGTTTGGCTTTGGCCCAATGCCAGAGCCTCTTTCATCCTGGCATCTAAACATGTCAACCATTTATCTCGGTTAATTTGAAGACATTTAAACCTTAAAACCCAAAACCCAATTTACAGAAATCTATTAAGAATCATTACCCTCCTTCTTTCCCTAATTCTCGAGCATAGAGGGTTATGAAGCTTACCAACTTCTCAATTTCTCTACTTCTAGACTTTAGCTCCATGCAGGGCTCCTCTAAGTTCTCCTCTTCTTCAAAACAACTAAAAAAGACAGTGCAAGGAAGAAGAAGGTTATAAACTTATTAAGGAGAATTCACTTCTCCCCCACACACTTATACATACATATATCCTAATCTTGCACTGTAACACCCCTAACCCGTTCCCATCGTCAGATTTGGGTTATAAAGTATTACAGTATAATTAGAAACATTTAACATTAAACAGGAACAAGTATTCAAATATAATTACAATGATCAAAAACACATTTTATTTATAATAAAAATGCACTTACAGGACTTAAACCAAGCCTACAAGGCCTTAAAAGTAGTTAGGGAACGTTCGAGGATCATTTTGAAACAAAACATAAAATTTTGGAAAAAATGAAAACTTTTCAAAATACGGGTCACATGGCCGTGTAACATAGCCCAGGCCGTGTGTCACGGGGACATGGCCATGTGGTTAATCGTGTGATAGACTGTGTAACTTTTGAAATATTCACACACTACTGTGTCGCAGGCCGTGTGGAAAACTATTTTAGAAGACATGGCCATGTGCCAGACCGTGTGAAACTTACACCTAGAAACAATAAGACACACGATCGTGTGGATAGGCCGTGTGTGACACACGACCGTGTGAAAGGCCGTGTGCACAAAAATTGGCTTCTAAAACAAGGAAAATTTCACCCCCTATCTTGGGTACAAAGCGAAGCCTAAAAGCAATGTTTAAATACCACCAAAAACACCTTCAAACAAGTCAAAACATGTTAAATACATATAACTTATGTGCCTAACCAATGTCCCCTCGTTGACACCACAATTCAATAATCATTAAATTTGCATTCAACCTTAACCAAACCATACATTTCATTCATTCAAACATCAATACCATCAACCTTATCTACCACATCATATCATATATCAACCCAATGAACATGACTTATAACATACACTTCCCAAACTCATAAAACATATATCAACAACATATACACAAGTAATTGCAAACTAATACAAAACATAACCAAAAATTCACATAATAAGCATCCTATATACATAATATTCACAAAGAAATAGCTATACACAAAATGACCATTTTTAGAAATATTAACATCCTAGGTACATGTTGCCGCGTGTGTGTCGCGTGTGAAATGATATGCGAATGTGCAAGTACATACGTTGAATTAAGTAATAAAGTAGTAAGTAAGATCGTCTCAACAGAGATCGGTTAGGATTAATTTGGTTGAGTTATCACTATGAACTATATGAATCAGTCTATGGCAAGAAAAACTGAATAACAAATTTGTAAAGGATAATCACGTATGCAATATTAAAAACAAATAACTAGCTTAAAATGTTGTGGCAATGTAATGAGACAAATTTGAGAGGAAAAACACTATTTAATAGGAAGGTTGGAATTACTCAGATTACATCATTAAAACACAATAATGCCACAGAAAAGTTGTAACCAGTCTACTGTTCAGATTATAGCTACAGTAGTCTGCTTCTTTCGAGAGTCAGACTTCAACCAACCGTTCTTAAGGCTTTGTATGTCTACAAGATTCAAAGATCGTACCCATTGTTTTTTTCCTTACTCTGTACAGAGCGCAACTTTATGTCTAGAGTGCTATGAATATTCTTTCAAGTACTCACTTGTATCATTCGATCACGATCCAATTAGTTTAACCTTTTCAAATTAAATCAAGTTTGTGAACATACCATACATCCATCTATGTCTAGAGATTGCATGTATGCATTCAAAATAACATAAATCGAATGAAACAGTAGATCTAGTCATGATACTGCATGATCATTAATGTAAATAAAGATTCATCAACTAATTCCAACCTGATGAGATTAGCTCATAGGCTGGACATAACATCCAAAATAAAGCTATCATTCAACAACCTCGTTTAACAGTTAGAAAATACACATAAATTAATCAAGATAATGAAAGAAGAACTTTGGAAAGCTTTCACCAAATCAGCTCCTAGCTCTAGTGTTGCAATACTATGCAAGACCCAGCGTTGAATACTTCGTCCCCCTCCTTACGTCTCTACTCTCTGTGCTTTAACTACTTCCCTCTCTTCTTTTCTCCAACTTTTTCACACGAGTTTTTTGGAGAAGAAAAATCGCTCCTCAAATCTAGTGTATTCTCTCTTTCCTCTTTTATAGGGAGGTCCCCTCTCTCAGCACACATTTTTCTCCCTCTTTTTCAGGTGGATTTATCTGGTACACGTCCAGTTGGCTGAATGTGACTAGGACTAAGTGTTACGTTAGCATCTTCCTGGAATTGCCATAGTATTTATGTCGGCAATCTACCCAACCTTTTGCCATGACAATACTTCACTCCTTCATTTATCTATCTCCTTCCTACACCTGCTACAAACACAAACAATTCCTTTCCTTCCACCAACAAAAGTGACATATAGTAACATTGAAAGCATAGTGCAAGCGTCATGATGGAATGTTATAAAAATATCAAAAAAATGCAAATATATCCACTTAAGTACAGAAAATTGATCAAGTTTAGAGGCCTGCAATAACTCTTCTCAAGAGTTATCAGCGTGAAATTATATGCAATTGTGCAAGATCGTCTCCACAGGGATCGATTAGGTATAAAACAGTCAAGTTATTATAACGAGTATGATTAATGTTATGGAAAAAATAATGATAAGAAATAGTGGTAATTTGAAGGAATAATGATGTGTGCGATAATGGAAATGCTATGACAAGCCAATAGTAAGAATGCAATGGCAAATTCAAGAATAATTACGTGAATAATATGCAAACAAACAAATGAACCACTAAAAATGCTATGACGAAGATACTATGGCAAAGGATAGAGAGTCTACAAGTTGATTTGGGAGGTCAGGATTACTAAGAATCTGCCCTGACATTAAGTAATGCCTCAACAAAACCATACTCAATCTACTATTTAGAAAAGTTCTAAAATGGTCCACTTCTTCTTAGAACAAGACCTCAAGTTACCTTTCCTTAAGCGATATATGTCTATAGGCCTTTAGCACGGTACCCTGCACTATTTTTCTTCTTTCCATATGAACGATGCTCTATGTCCAGAGGCTGCTACAAGTATTCAGTCAAACACTTGCTCATATTATTCAATTTCAATCTCATTAACCTAATCTTGTCAAAATTAGATTAATTTAGTGAACATGATGTACATCCATCTATGTCTAGAGGTTGCAAACATGCAATTTAATAAAAAAATTGAATGAAATAGTCTATTAATGCAGATCTACGCGTCAGTTATTGAAAAAAAAAGAGTATCATCGAGTAATCTCAACTCTATAAGATTTAGCTTATGGGGTGGCAATTAAAATTAAAATCTAAAATAACTTTCAACATCATTTTCATCAAATCAATTCACAAAGAGTAATCAAGAAAGAATGGAAGAACTTTGGGAAGATAGCTTCCGCTTATCCAGCCCACACTCTAGTGATGCAATGTCCTGTGGTGACTAAGAGGGACTACCTTCGTCTTCCTCTTCTCATCTCTGCTCAGTTGCTACCTTCTATGTTTTCCTCGCTGCCTTTAGGGTTCTTTGGCTTTTATAATGGTTTCCCCTAGGGTAAATCCAACAGCCTATGATTTTCTTCCCTCTTTTTTAAGTAGATTTGGTACAAGTTCAACTTGGTCTAAGACTAGTACGCTTTAACTGCTGACTAGACATCTTCCCGACATTGCCATGATATTTGGGTTGACAAATTGTCCAACCTTTTTCCCTAGAAAACCTTCACTCCTTTACTTCTTGTTCCTCATCTTGCACCTGTCAATCCACTACCACACACAACCCTTCCACAAGCAATTAAAAAAAAACTAATATTTAAGTATAGTCTAAGCTCCTAATGTAATGCTAAAATAAGAAAAATACTAATGGAATATCCTTAAATGCAACTAAATGTACCTAAGTACAGCCAATTAGCTAGATCTAAAGGCATGAAATATAACTCTTTTCAAGAGTTATCACCTACCAAGACACAAAAAAATTACTTCACCAATGTTTGAGATCGAGATTTCCATTAGATGCTTAGTCGACAGTCAAATGATAATTACGTAACCTACAAACAAACGAATAAATCGTATGTTGAGTAAATTCAATTTATACTTCTATAAATTGGACATTTATACACAATGTAAAGCTCCATAAAATTATAGGCTAATTAACAATTCCACTAGTTGCAATGTTTTACCATTTAAATACCAAGCATCTCAAATAGATTGGTACACTGCTCCCATTTGAATAACCTATTATTGGCACACAGTACTTGACAGATAATTTTGTAATAAAGTTTTGCACCCAGCGCGGGTCAGTAAAATCGAAAAATATTATATATGTGTGTTTCCAGTACTAGTCGGTTATATATGTGCCCAACACCGATGTTGCGTATGAATATAAAATGCAAATGTGCAAGTAGAATGCGAATGTACAAGTATACACGTTGAATCTAGTAATAAAATGATAAGTGAGATCGTCTCCACAGGGATCGAAATAGGTAAAGATATGGTTGAGTTATTATTATAAACTATACTAAGGCTTATGGCAAAATAAATAGAATAATGATTTTAAGTGAAGTACTAATGTATGAAATATAAAAATCAAATAATGAATAAAATGTTGTGGCAATTCTACGAAACAAAGTTGAGATGATTGATGCTGTTGAATGGGAAGGTTGGAATTACTTGGATTATATATTAGTAACATAATAATGTCAAGGCAAAATCTTGAACAAATTACTATTTGGAGTATAACTACTGCATTTTGCTTCTTTTGAAAGCTAAAATTAAAGCTATCATTCTAAGTTTAGAGTGCTACGAGTATTCGTTTGAGTACTCGCTCGTATCATTCGATCACGATGCAACTTATTTAACCTTTTCAAAATTAAATCAAGTCTAAGGATATACCATGTATTCATCTATTTCTAGAGCTTCATGCATATATTTAAAATAATCCAAACCGAATAAAATAGTAGATCTACTCAAAATATCACCATGATCATTAAATGTATCAAGATAGATCCAGTAATTCCAACCCAAATGAAATTAGCTCATGGGTTGGGATTTAAAATCCAAAATCAAAATAACATTCAACATCATCATTAACAGTTTAGAAATTATAGAAATTAATTCACAGAATGAAGGTAGAACTGTAGGAAGCTTTCGCCACTCTAGCTTTCAATTCAACGCTACTGAATCGTGCAGAAACCAAGGCTGATTGCTCATCCCTTTCCTCTTGTCTCCTCTTTCCTCTTAAGCTGCTACCCTCTTCTTTTTCTCTAGAATTTTTCATAAACTTTTCTGGAGAGAAAATTGCTCTCCAAATCCCCTCCAAAATCCTTGTGTCAAATCCTTGTGCTAAATCCTTCCAAAATCTTCTCTTTTATAGGGTAGGTCCCCCTCTCTCAGCACACACTTTTCTCCCTCTTTACCAGGTGGATTTATCTTGTACATGTCCAGTTGGCTGAGAGTGACGAGGACTGAGTGTTGCGTCAACATTTTCCTAGAATTTCCATGGCATTTGTGTTGGCAATCTATCCAACCTTTTTCCATAGAAATATTTCACTTCATTCATTCTCTTCTTCCTTTTTTTTTTCCTTTTATTCATCCTTTCTATACCTGTTGCATACAAAAACGAATTCCCTTCTTCCTAACAATAAAAGTAACCTGAAATGACATTTAAGGCACAACCCAAGGTTATTATGCAATGTTCTAAAAATAACCTAAAAATGCAAATATATCTACTTAAGTACATGCATTTAATCAAGCTTAGAGGTTCAAAATATAACTCTTTTCAAGAGTTATCAACTGGTCAGTAAAACCAACAAATATTATATATGTTTGCTTAGCACTGACCAGTGAAACCAACAAATATTATACATGTGTGCCCAGCACTGGTTGGTGAAACCGATAAATATTATACATGACCTGTACCACAAAATGCTTACTCATATAATCCTACTTCCATCAACTCATAGTTTACTCTTTACATTAATCCACATTATCCAACTTCAATCTAATCAATTCAACAATACAACTCCATATATAACATTTTCATACAATTAACTTAAGACTATTTTTTTCTTCTTTTATCCAATTTAACTACCGTTATTTCATCATATCTCCAAGTAACAACTACATGTATACCATTGTCATATGTATATATAAAATTGTCAATGTTCACAAGTAAAAATTTAAATAGTTAAAGTTAAGGAATTATGAACTTACCGAGATCCAACATCTACCGGTATAAAACAATGCTTACTCGACAACATTCTCTTTTCCCCGTTTAACGACCGATGGACTTATTTCTCGATCTAAATATAACAATTTAATTCAATTATGACTCATATACAACCTAAAATACTCTAAACCATGCATTTGACTCCTCATTACTATTTTAC
The DNA here is from genome assembly GCA_025503065.1 of Gossypium bickii. NCBI lineage: Eukaryota > Viridiplantae > Streptophyta > Magnoliopsida > Malvales > Malvaceae > Gossypium > Gossypium bickii. The sequence continues at coordinate 112,427,281 of CP106711.1, read as the reverse complement.
ACATTTATCCCAAAACTTTTACCTACTATACAATTTAATCTTTAAAACCATAACTTCCAAGATTAAACAAAATTAACCAATTTTCTTTCCATCCGAATATGCTAGGGTATATTTACAGTCCCTAACCTTGAAATTTTTCATGAAATCTTATGCCAAAGTTTTTATTTTATCAATTTAACCCTCTTTGCTATGATTTAACAAAAACACATATAAAATTAATGATTCAAACTCGCCACAAGCTTAAACCGAACCACTTAACCCCAAAAACATCCAATTTCAACCATGGTAAATTTTTAAATATTTGATAACTTCACAATTTAGCCCCTAAATTCACTAGATTAAACTTCAACAATACCAAAAACATAAAAATTACTAAAGAATGGATAAAAAATGCATATCATGCACACCAACAACTTGACCGAGAGCTTCCCCAAATTTAGCTATGGAGTTTTGGTTCTCTCACTTATTTTGTTTAATTTCATCAATTAATTACCAATTTACTAATTCACCCTTATTATTATAACTTAGCAATTAACAAAACATGTTCATAACTGTCCACTTACTAAAGATATGAGATATTTACCTACTGAGTCCATTAATTTACATACTCTAACTAATTCACGTTTTTATAATAGAAACTAACTTTTGCATCTTTTATCAATTAGCCCTTTTACTTAATTAACCAATTAAACATTACAATTCCTTAACCAAATTTTAAAAATACTCTAACAAATACTCATAAATATTAAATAAATAATTAAATACTAACTCATCGGAATCATGGTCCCAAAATCACTGTTTCGGACACCACTGAAAACAAGTTGTTACATGTACGATTTCCTTAGTCCTTTGTAGCCATCCATTGCTAATTATTCTGTTTCTCACTAAGGAGCCAACCTATTCTAGTCTGACAAATTTGGAATTGAAATCCAACTATTCACAATTCAACCACTAAGATTTCTGAATTTCCTAATAGGGCCCGCCATTTTATTATTTTACTCAAATAACCCTTATTTCCTTTAATTTTGGGGCATAAGTGAAAATCGGGTGTGACATCAGGTGAGGGGTGTTACAGCAAGCCTCCTCAGGGTCCTTTTTCTGCACCTTGGTGTTAATGTGTGGACTCTCTAAGGCCTTCATAATTATTCCACTAGTTAACTTCAAAATTTCATCCTACAAGCTTTAAGGGGACTTTAAGGAGTTCACAAGCCACTTGTAGGTCCTCATTACCCCCACTTTAGGACCTTTAACTTGTGCCTTTTGTCTAGGTAACTTTTACATCACTTCTTCCTTCATCATTAAATTCTTTGTTATATATTCCTTTTAGAATCTTTGTATTTCCCACTCTTGAGTACAAACGCTCTCCCTTTTGTCGCATAAGAACTTTTCCTTCCGCAACAAGGTTTAACCAAAGTGTTATGATTGCAACATAACACTATTATTAATCAAACTAAGGTTGCAGAGTGAATCAAATATGACTGAAATGGGGTTAATGGGTTTGGAAAGCTGAGATCATTAAATGAGATTGGACTCGATGTGATGCTTATCCTTGTTTGACATGAGCTCTATTCTTGAAACATTGGGGGTAGGTTCTAGCGTAAGAGTAAAACACTTTCATATATTTCTTACTTTATTATATTTGCTCTCATAAAATGGTCAAGCATAAACCTTATTATTTCTTCTTCATATAAAAAAACATAGATTTTCTTTATATATGCATATAAGATAGGGTGACCTACCCACAAAGATAACAAACCTATCTTTATATTCTAAACAACTTATTTAAATAATATGGTTCAAAATGATGTATAATATATATGGTGTCATAGAATGTAGTCAAAATCTTCATTAATAACCTCCCATATCAGGTGATAAGAAAATTGAGTTGTTCTCTAATTTTGGAAGATTTGGGAAAATCGTCACCATCTTTATACCAAACCAAAGAAGTAGGACTAGCTGTAAGTCTAGAATTCTAAGAGTTAGCTCCAATGAAGAGGCGGTTGATATGGTTTAGATATGTGATGATTCATGGTTGTATAAAAATTTTGTGTAAGTGAAAATAGTTTGGTTCATTCAGTAGTCATTTAAAAGCTTACGCCTTTACGACTGAGGATATCTATAGTCCTCCAATTGACTAATGCCCTTATAATTTGTCCAAGATTTAACAATGAACCAAAAATATTGCACCAGAATAGAGAGTTGTTTGAAATCTCAAATTAGCTTCTCATTATACCAACATAAGTAAGAGAAACGTACATCCAAGACTAGTTTACTTAGCATTGTGTGTTAACTCTGCAAGAGAAAGACCTAGTTCCTCTATGATTACAAATTGAGTAGGTGATGAATATCCCATCTTTGAAAAAAAAAGCCATGAAAATGAAAAGAGAATAAAAGCCTCAACCAATAAATTCCGCATCCATAGTACTAGCAAATAATCAAACTTCAACCACCTCCAAAAAAATTAAAAAAACCAAAAATAGGAAATACATGCTAACTGAAATTAGATGTAGAATAATAGATAATCAACTACATGGAATAAAAGTAAGGCATGGTTTGACATATTAAAATGAGAGTGGCCAATCAACTTACAATACATCTAAAACTAAAGGAAATGCGAGCTGCCAAAAAGGTGCTAAGAATAAGTGTAGTGGTGACACTTGAACTATTCTCACCAGGTCCATCTCTAACAAGCAAAAACTTGAACTGTAACATTGTAGCTCTTTCTTCCCCCGCTCTATTTTGGTCCTCAAAGTACAAAACACTAATAAAAAATAAATGATTAGAATGTTAGAGCCACATAATCTTACACCAAATTTGGGTTTCCTTTTACATCTTTCTGCTTCCTTGAAACACGCCAAACCCGATCCAATAATTTGATCCAAGTATGATGTGTCACAACCTAAATCAAACAATTTATAAGCAAATCATACAGTGGAAACTTTATAAAATTTTTACAAAGTTGTAAGTACAAAACGTATGATAGCTATTATTTTGCAAAAGTTTAAATGCACATCATTAATAGTTCAAAATAATGTTCAAACCATTTGGTGAATAAATTCGAATAAATAAACTTCATTGAACGGGATATAATAGTTCAAATCCAAGCATTGAAATTTGATAAGGTTCTCATAAAAACAATGTGTAGTCAAAATCGTAGTTCATTATACAAATCATTTTTAAAAGTACGTTTACACACCACCCTAAGTAGTCACGCATTGTAAGGGACAAAACAAACAACTCACAATAGCAGCAGTTCTTTGGCGTAGTCCCTTTAACAAAAAGCCTTCTTTCAGTCAGCAAGCTTAAGAAGGAAAAGATAATAGAGTAGGTTCATAAGAGCTTAGTGAGTTCCAAAACATAAACAGAATTCATACACATCATTACTTGGGATAATACCAATTCTTTCATATAGGTTTACACAGGATAATCATAATACGCCCACTGGCATTCACAGAGCACAAACAAACTTGATACTCCAACTTACATAACACATTGGCGGATATTGTATGCCAACTTAACATAACTTAGACAATCCATCCTTATGCCAACCACGTATCCAGAATTCAGAGCCAGAAGCAGAGCATACAGTCTCATTCATATACATACTCCCTCTTAACGCCTCATATCACTTTTATTCAGAAAAGCATGTTTTATCATGATCTGTAGTCTAGTTTGCAATATAGCTGCCCTATTGGAGGCTTCACAAACATATTTCCCCTTCTCCATCACCATAGATCGTATCTCACATATCAAAAATAGATGGTACTGGTTTGGCAAGAAGGATGGTGTTTACTTCAAAACACAGACAGACTAAACTCAGACTGATTACATTGGACAATCATTACCCACACATACACCATTCATACATTACTGAGGAAGATTACTAACCAAATCATCATGCATTAAAATAACCAACAAATCTGAACAACTGCGAACTTAACGAGTTCACCCAAAGCATCTTTGGTGGGTGAATACTTAACAAAAGAGCTCGCCAAACCCTAGAGCTCACCAAAACTAGAAGTTTGCCAAATGGAAAATCACTCAGAATACTCTCCTTAGCTAGGGAAAATAATTTACTTACTCAAATCTATCCTTCATATACCATCTATTTTCCAAATAGTAACTGAATACGGAGACTCCACTAAGCGAGTTGTTACATTCCTACCCTCGACCTCTAGAGTCACGGGATTCACATCACCTTTTTGGGTTTAACAAAATAAAAGTTTAGTAGAAGTCCTTGTATTATACCCAAATAGCATCTCCTACAACTTTATCGATAGGCATAATAAAAGTCTTCATACGGGCTTTTCAATATGCATAAATTGAGGAGCCAACAAGTAACAGTGCTTGAGAAATGAAATTGCCTTCTTTCATAGAACCGAACATAAGGTCTCCTTCATGTATGTATGAAGTTTACTCTGATACCAATTGAAAATGCTCTCGATTTGCTAAATGTTCCAATTGGTTATCCCAATTGGTGTTCCAACACATATTGAAACTAAGCAAGTTAACAAATAAATTATAAGAAAGCGAGGTAAAGAAATAAAAATAGCACACGTGATTTGTTAATATTGTTTGAATAACAATCCTACTTTGCAAAGCCTTGTTCGGTAAATAATTTTATTTAATAATTGATTCAAAACCTTGTTTGTTACAACCTAATCTACCCTTACAACTTGGGATAATTGCAGCCCAACAAAGAACTCCAATTATAACAATCACTAATCCTAAACACTTCACTTACAAATAATGTTTACTCTCCAAAGGATGCATGAATACACGAGTGCCACCATACATAGCAAATAGGCTTGGAAATTATGAAACAAGCTCTCACACTTTGGAATTCGGATGTTAGCCTTAGGCAAATTTAAATAAACTTTAGTACCAAGTAAGACTAAGTTAAAGACTTTAATATAAGGATGAAGTTTGCTGCAAATCAACCACTCCTCCTCCTCCCATGTGAAAATAAATCCTCTAGCAAGAATAAAATCAATTTCAACTCAAACGAGAGATAATTTGCTCATAGGAAACAAACCAAAATTAAACAAATTACACATGCCAACAAAATTCACTGTATTTTAATTGTTCCAACTTGTTGTCCAAAGTGATGTTCGAACATATTTGGTAACAAATAAACCAAAGGCAGTTGAAGTCCCAACAACTTTTTTTCTGGATGCATTCACCTTGTACAAGAAAGACTTTAGCAACGGAAAAACATTGATCATAAGGAATGAAAGAATGGTGATGAATGAAACCATTAATCTGGATTGTGGGAACATTAAGGTTACGGTTGTGAAATTTTTCAAAGAGGAGGCTGGGGAAATCGGATGGAATGATGCAGACCGCACTTTATCTTATTGAGGTGAGAATCAAAAGGAATTTTCTAATTTGAAGAGAACTGGTTTTGAACAAAACGATGTCAATGGCAGGAAAAAGTGGAGTGGTGATTGGGTATGCTTAGCTCCATGTATTAAGAATGGGAAGGTTTGCAGAAAGATATATAGGAGGTGGATTTTGGCATATTGGTAGACCAGGTGAGGTGCCCATGTTGTAAATGCACTGCAGGCAAGGGGCTGAATCATGTGCTGGTGTGAATTTATTTAAATGGTGGAATTAGCAGGGGATGGTGGGGTCTTGAAGAATGAAAGAGAAGTGTTGCTGGAAACAAGACTTGGCTGTAATTTTATTTTGGTTATTAGATCTGACTGAAAAATGCAGTTTCTTGTTGTTTCAAAATAGCATTTTATCATGAGCATTGCTATGTAGCAATACCCAAAAATTTACAATAATTTCAATATAATCAGTCATTACACATTCTCAAATTGAGACAAGGGTTCCGCAGGAAATTACGAACAATGAATATAATTGTTGGAGAAAAGTTATATACAGAAATTGAGATGTTAAACTTGAAATCCCAATCATTGGACATTGATTCACGTTTTCGATATGTTAAACTTGAAATCCCAGATAACAGCAAATTAGATATTTCACTCACACGCTGAGACACCATCTTTCATCATACACACTTGGCCAAGCTGACAATCCTCACAAAAATATGAAAATTTCAACCATAAAAGGGAAAAAAACAATTGAATTGAAAAAAGCTAAACCTGACAAAATAATTACTGGTTCATAAAATTTAATGCAATTTTCGATCACTCCTTTCCTTTATTATTTTTATTTTCTTGTTTACAGTTCTAAATAAAGTCAAGTAATCATCAACTTCTTTTATGGTGATAGAGATGAGGTTAATAATCACAATAAAAGATAGGACAATGAAAAAGAAAGTTCGGTTGCAAATTGCATTGCAGCAATTTGAGCCACACCTCACTTAACAAAAGAAAAAGCAATAAATACACAATCACAAATAATATGTGAGTGTAAGATATAAATATATGTTTAATAAAAATATATTCAATTTTTATCAAAATTTTCGTATATTTTAAAAGCTATTAAATGAATCATATCCTTGTATCTATGTTCAAATATGCATAACATATGAATGTTAAGTACAAATACCGGTAATAGATTATAGTAACATAGGGATCTCCTAGGCTTCAATCAATGGATTTTTTTTTTTTTTTTCTAGTGGAGGGGAAAAACTCAAATAGAAAGATATTGATAGTGAAACTATTTACAACCTTACAAGTTCTATCACGTTGATGATTGATAGTCGTGGTGTAGCTAATAGTGACAAACTAGAGGCCTTTTTGTGGTCCATAATTTCGTGACTTTTTCAATAGGGTTGGAAGTTTGAGTGATTTGATATTTATATCAAACTTGAAATCGAAGACTTTTCGCACACAATTTATAATTTGGTTCACTATTTACATAAAAAGTGTTAATAATCTTATTTTGTATATTAGCTTCAAGTGATGATTTTCTTTTGTCAAGTTTAGATTAAGAATTGAAGTGCTCGCATTACTTCCAAATTTCCAGTCATTACCATTAGATGTTCCAAAGAAGAGAGGAAAATATGAAGCAAAATTGGGCACCATCAATTTTATTGGGTTAGGATTAAATTCTTTGTTAAGTAATACTAATCTCGTCGCGAATCATAATAGATATGGGTGGCGGCATGGATATAGGGCATATATGGTAACTTTAAATGCAGGCACTAGCATTATCTTTTAAAATATTCTTATAAATTTGATACAGCACTATGTGTTTGTGAGTCAAGTTGGGTAGAATTCGAATTGGGCCTTAATAAAATTTTAAGCTCATTTTTTAGGTTCGGACCGACCCAAAAAATGGGTATGAAAATTTGCCCAAGTCCAGCCCAAATTATAATAGTTAGGCCCGACTAGACCCGGTTCATATTAATTTTTTAGATTATTTTATTATATAAATAATTTTTAAAATATAATATATCAAATAAACTTAAAAACATTAAAACAAATATTTAAACAACAAACAAATTGAAAATACAATAAAAAAGTTTATATTAAGATAATTACAACTAAAATAGTAATAAAATTAATAATAAAACAAAAGTTCTATAATATTCAAATAATATTAAAAATAGAAGCCAAATAATATTAAAAACGACAACCAAATAATATATTTAAAAGCTGTGAAACAACACTAAAAACAGCACAACCAATAGCATGCAAAATGTAATCAACCAAACAAAATATTTATATATCAACCAATCAACATATTAAAAAATTAGTATTAGTAAATTAGTATAAAATTAAAAATAATATTAAAAATCAGTATTACAAATTCGGATTGAGCTGGACCGGGCTCGAATAAAAAAAGTATACCCAAGGCTTGGCCTATTTTGAAAATAGGTCTCGTTTTTTGTTCAAGCCCATTTTTCAAATTTAAATTTTTATCCAAACACTCTCACTTTTTAAAAAGTCTTAAAGTCGGATCGAGTAAACCAACCCATAATCAAATCTACTATTATCTTAAAAGGATACAAATTAATATAACTAACCTCGGCTCAATATAGGATGTTTCATATGAGGAGATATTTTCTAAATACAAATATGGATGTGAGTTGTGGAGTAGGAGAGTTGTGGTAAATACTTGCTACGCCTCAACTTTACCCAACGTTGAAACTATTATTTTACTCATAATATTTTATATAGGGTGTTTAGTAAATAGAGTTTTGAATTTTCTTTTAATTGATTTAGGTATAAATGGAGGATTGAGTAGTCAAACCTTCTAATTGTACTGTTTGGTGAATGGAGATTTGCAAAAACTTATTGAGTTAAAACCTCCAAAACAGAACAAAAAAAAAGTTGGGATGTGCAACTTTTTTCACAATTGATTGGGAATAACATATGTGGAATGACATATCTGACTATTCTTACTCAAAAATTACTCCATTTGCCACATGCATCTATTTCTTGAATATTTATGTACTCTTAATTTATTTTCAATTTACTTGTGTAAAATGATTCTTATGCAACTTTATATTAATTGAAATATGTTACTTGACAAATTTATTCAAAGTGTGACATAATTATCACTAACTTACATACTAAGAACATGACATTATTATCACTAAGAATATAGTTTACAATTATATAGATACACTATTAATATTTATCAATTTCCACAAGGTTAATATTTGCAAATAAGGAACTTAAGAAATTTGTTTATTTAAATTTTCAAAAATATTTACTAATTAATTTTCATAATGGATGTTTCAATTCCTTGATAATAGTATTATAAACAAATAAATACTTAACAATAAATAAATATTTACTAATTAATTTTATGATTTCACCCAATAAAGACTAAAGTATTATAAACAAATAAATACTTAACAATAAAATGTGTTATACTCTTATTTGTCATTTTACACATATCAGCTTTCAACTATCAGCTAAGTTTTACCAAACACTTTCAAATAAACTGTTAATAGAATTAATTAGTCAAATCAATTAATAGAATCAGTTGGTCAAACTAATCACTGCAATCAGCTATCAATCAATTACCAAATAGGACCTAATAACTTTTTTTATATTTTTCGTATATATTGTAAATATGTTTATACTAAATAATTTTATAATTAAAATTATGTTCATTAGATCACACAATGTGAGTAATAAATTATGTAACAAATTTATAAAAAATGAGATAATAATTAAATGTGGCTTTAGTTTAAATGGTAAAGTTGAAATAAAAAAAAATAATGGGGTAAACTACAATGCAGATCACTCTAAAACACTGCCATTCCTATTTTAGTTACTCTATTTTTTGGTCAATTTAGTTACTTTAATTAAGATAATTGCCTGAACTGATCACTTCCATTAATATTTTCATTAATTCTCTAATGGATTGCTAACATCACACTTTTTTTTTGTACTTTTGACTAAAGCTAATGATCTCTTTACATTTAGTCCTTTTTTTCTTTTTTCTTTTTTTTTTTTTTTTTTTTTTTGTCTATTTGCAACATAAGAACTTTCAATCCTCATCATTGCCAAACATCCACCATAATAAACATCAATCCTCATCACCGCCCAATACCTATCGCCATCCCCATCTTTATCACTCCTCACCCTGCTACCCCCACACCATAAGATCCTTGTAGCAAAGTACTTAATTAGAATGTTTTAAATTCCAGGGACTAATTTCAAATTTGAGCAATAATTTAGAGAATTTATTTGAATCAATGCGAATGCAATTTTTATTTCAGAGTTCTGTTTTATATTTCTCCTTATAATTTCTAAAATTTGCTTATAAAATTGGAAACTAATCATCAAAATTTCAAAACTAATCAAAAGAATAATTTCAATTTTCAAGTTTTGGTTTTGATTGAATCTTATAATATTAAGCCATTATACTATCAAGAATGAAATGAAATGAAATGAAATGAAACTTAACGAAAAAAATACCATATTCAATTTATATTCTAGGTATAAAAACCGAACTCCCTTAAAAAAAGGAAAAAAAATTGTTGCTAAGAAAGAGAGTATTTCAGTTTCTATTAAGGTGATATGAAATACTTTGCTGCAAGGATCTTATGTTCAAGGGTGGCGGAGTGAGGAGCTTTAGAGATGGGGGCGGTGATGAGGATTAGAGGTTTTTATTGTGGGTGTTTAGTTGTGACAAGAATTGGGGTTCTTATGTTGCAAATAAACAAAAAATATGTTTTAGACTAATTATAAAGAAGTCCCTAGCTTAGTCAAAAGTCAAAAATATCATATCAGCAATCCATTAGTGGATTAACAGAATTTTTAACGACGGTAGTTAATTTGAGCAATTATCTTAATTAAAATGACTAAATTGACAAAAAAAATTAAAGTGATCAAAATAGAAATGACACTATTTTAGACTGACCTACATCATAGTATTTAAGATTTTTGATAACTTTATATCTAAGTTGAGACTTGATTTATAAGTAAAATCAACTTCAACAAATTTTTAAATATAGTGTAGATGAATAAGTATATAATTATATAATTTAAAAAAAAATTAAAAAGGTGGAGCAGTATGGAACAATGTAACGCCACATTGATGAATATAAATGTTTTTAATTTGCATGCAAACGTGGACCATGGATGGATGGAGAAAGGTAGTGATTGAGATGAGAGAATAAAGACACTAAATCAACTATATGTTGGAGCAGAGGAAAGTGGCAAAAAGATTTGGAATTGAGTTCATTATAACCATAACTTTATTTATTAATTTATATGTATATATACATAGTTCAAAGACATTTATTCCCGACATAGTTCAAAGACATTTATTCCCTTCTCCAAAAGTTTTTAAGGAATTGAAGACAAAAAGAAAGGAACAAGCTAGCAGTTATTTACACTCTCTTTTGGCTTAATTTATTCCAAAAACAAAATTAATACCCTAATTTATGAACAAAACTTAAACGTAAATATGCATATGCCATTCCGCAAACTTGGTCTTGGCTATTCAGAACTTTATATTTTTGGCATTGATTCTCCATGTTGTCTATGGATATATGGAAATGGAATTAATTCCGTCTTCAAAAAATAAAAGAAATGTTATAAATGGTAAATTTTAAAATTATTGGAAATTATATTTTAAAAATATTTGTATTGCGGTATGAGAGTTTGGGTTTAATCCTTAATGATTCTATTATCTTCAATTATAAAATAATTATTATTATATTAATTGAATGAATTAAGTTGGGTAAAAATACCATGGAGCATTTTATACTAAGAGTCAGATTGCATTTTGTCCCCTTAAAAAATTGGCAAATTATTCATTATATGTTAAATAAAATAACAAATTGATCTTTCTATTAAAAATTTTATCTATTTTTATTATTAAGTGATGATATGGTTGACGAGGAAATAAATCAAAAAGCAACCAAACGATAACATATGGTTGACACGTGTACCTAATACTGGACGTGGTTTCTCTATCAACTACGTCAGTATTTAACAATAGATATGAATGAAATTTTTTATAAGATGACTAATTTGTTCTTTCTTCTAACTAGCAAGTATTAATTTTTGAATAAATAATACAGATAACAATTCAAACCTCTATATGAAATTTAGGTTTTACCTTTTTTATCATTTCAACCTTTTTACAAAAATAATATAAAAAATATTTAATTATGAAAATAGGTCAAGGAAAAAATTAATTACAAAAATGGTTTGTTTTCAATAGTCCTCGGGCGCACCACCCTACTTTCCCCTCCAATCATCAGGCAATTATGACTTTTTTAAAAAAAAATTCGTGTTGTCACTGTGTTAGGCGGCATCAATATGTATTTTTTTAAAAAATACATGAGAAAATACGAGTATACCGAAGAAAAAAGAAAGAAAATTTATTTTTTAATGGTACTGCTGATGTATCAGGCGGCACTGGTCAAAGTAATATATATATTTTAAATGGGTGTCGTCGGTCTATCAGATGGCATTGTGATATTTAAAAAAAAAAGTGGCCTGAAATAAAAAGAAAAAGAAAACCGAAAAATTATTGGGTGTTAGGGTTGGAAGCTCGTGACTTCGTTCAATGATCCGAATGGTGAGGTGCCATGTTTAACCGTGGGAAACAACATATCTCCAACTGGTGATGATCCGATGATGCGAATGCGAAAAGGAGATCGAAGAAAGAGTAGTTTGAAGCTTTGGTCGTCGTTTTAAAAGATTTGGAGCAAACTACTGGGAGATCTAAATCGTAGAAGTCAACGTAAAGAAGGAAATCTCTTTTCTGGTGTCGGAATCAACATAAAAGACAACCATAAACGGCAGCATCAATAACTATTGAGTATAGTGGCTAGAGTTTTCAGTTGAGAAGAAGGGGAAAAATAGAAATAAAATAAAAATGTGAAAAGAGAAAAAAAGAAAGAAGCAAAAAAAAAAAAAAGGGAAGTTATGGGGCCACAATTTTAATCCTATTCAAACTCAGTCAAATTTTAAATAAACTGGATTTTAACATGTAAAGTTGAACAAAAAAAAAAATAGAAACCCATTAAAAGTACAGAACTTAAGACATAAATTTAAAAAAAAAAAAAAATTAAAGTGGTGTCGCTAGGCTGTTAAGTGTCACCTATTAGAAAAGTCACGATTTCCTGATGATTGGGGAAAAAATAAGGTGATACCGTTAATATATCAGTCCACACTAATAAAAACTGTTCAAAACAATTCCTTTTAATAAATATTTTTTTAACTATTTTCGTAATTAATTTTTTTATATTATTTTTGTAAAAAAAGCACACCATTTCACTTAGGCTGTCTTTTGATTATGTTTTGCTTTTGTTTTGTGCGGTAATTTTGCTTCCTTTTGTTATCCAAGGTTGCTGTAACCAGATATTTTTGTGACACAAAACTGAAAAGAGAGCATGAATCAGTCTCTTCTCCAGAGGTATATTCGAGTTTAAACATGCCTTTTGATTTCAACCTATGGATCGAAATTCTCTGACCATTAATTTCAGCTTATGAATTACCTTCACATAGCATGAAATAAAATTAGCTTAATAGGTAAATTGATTTATGATTTGCGAATTAAAAAGTCACTTTTTTGCTTCTTTGGTCAAATTGTAAGAGAAAAAGATGTATTTACCTTTGAATCAGTAAAAGGATTCAGTAATAATCCTAATATGGGCTTGTTAGGTAATTTTATCCCATTTGATAATTTGAGATTAAAAGTTTATAATTCGGATACGTTAACGTATATTATTCTTATATTTATTAGTTGAAAATAAGTTACGAGCAGTTTTAGATATTATATAAAAAATAACAAATATAATCCAAACTTATAATAAATTTCCAATAACATTTCAACTATATTCATTTATTTATGAGTTTTATCTATTATTATTAATTGAGAAAATTTAACATTTGTCTACTGTATGGATGATATTACTTTTATTTGTAATTAATTAATATTATTACACGTGAGCTTTTTTTCATTATTGAAGTATTTCTTAATTGAGCTCATAAGTTTTTTCTACTCAACTTTCACTCTCAAGAACTACTTTTATTTTTTTACTGAAAAGACCTTTTAATCCTTATTTATGGTAGAAGGCGTTGTAGTAAATTGTGTTTATAGATAAATACCTTTCATGAACTAAATAGTAAATATTTACAATGTGACATGTAATTTAAATAAAAAGTAATCCTAATACCAACTATAATTAAACATTTTCCCATCCAAGTTTCCCTACGTAAAATAAATATTTTACAATCTCTTTTTTAAACACATATAGATGTTGAGAATTACAAGGAGAAAGCAAACTTTGATCATACATTTGAGGGTGATCGTTGACCATCTGTTGAAGGACTTGCATTGTTGGGTTCAATTTTGGTCATCATGAAAGCTGGTCTCATTGAAATATCCTCTTCATCATGGTACACATAAGCAAATCCCCCATGCCTAGTCAAGTCCATCCCTGCTGTTTCATCCTCTCTTGAAATCCTTAACAAATTCATCTTTTTTAGCACATAAAACAGTGGCCCCATTGTGGCCGTCACCCACCCTGTTATGACCAATATCTGAATGATTTGAGCCCCTAACAGCTTCCCTCCACCGCCCATGAACATCCCATATGGCCTCCCCGACAGCCCCGGATACACCTCGTTGACGTAGGCCTTTGTCGCGAACAACCCGGTGAAGAGTAAACCCCACGCGCCGCATCCTCCATGTAATTGGGCTGCTTCTAGTGGGTCATCGTACTTGAACTTGGCTGCAAGCATGTTGAATCCAATTAGAACCCATGCTGCTACAAAGCCACATATGATTGCAGCCCATGGTTCCACTACTGAACACCCTGAGGTAATTGCAGCAAAGCCTCCTAATAAACCATTGCACACATCAATTACATTCCAATGGCCAACTAATAGTCTCTTGCTAAACAAGGTTGTAAGAGCAGCTGTGCACCCGGCCAATGTCGTCGTGACAGCTGTCCTCCCTACGGCACTCCATTGTCCATAATAACCTCCACCACCACCATACCCTTTCATGATGGTCAAGAATGAACCTGGGTTGAACCCGTACCACCCGAACCACAATAGAAACGTCCCGAGCACTACTAATGAGGCACTGTGCCCACGTAACGCCACAGATCGACCAGCTCGATCGAATCGGCCAATCCTTGGACCCTCGATTAATGCACCCCATAACCCGGCAATGCCACCAACCATGTGAACCACACCTGAACCGGCAAAGTCAATCGCACCCGAATCGAATAAAAGGTTATTGGGTCGGATCGGGCTGGCCCACCCATCTCCAGACCAAAACCAATGTGAAACAACAGGGTAAACAAAGCCGGTTAAAAAGGAAGAGTAAATAAGGTAAGCTACGAATTGGGTTCTTTCAGCTATGGACCCACTAGTGATCCCAGCAGCAGCTATAGCAAAAGCCCATTGATAAAGAAAAAAACTATAATCACCGTCGGGTGAAGGGTATGCTTTAAGACCAAAGAAGTGACGTCCAATGAAACCATTAGAAGGGGCACCAAAGGCAAAGGCAAAACCAAAGAGGTAATAAGAAAGAGCACCGGCTGCAGCGTCAAGGACGTTAGTCAACATGATGTTCATGGTGTTCTTAGCTCTGACAGAGCCAGCACAAAGCATGGCAAAGCCTAGTTGCATGGCGAAGACTAGGTAAGCGGAGAAGAGGAGGTAAGTGTTGTCAATGGCGTGAGTGGCGTCAGAGAGTTGGCTGGAGATGGTGGAGAAACGGGCGCAAAGGAAGGAGGCGAGGGCGGTTGCATTGGCGGAGGAGGAGAGGAGGGGAACGAGGTCAGAGGCCGTGCAAGTGAGGGAATCCATGGCTGAAACAGGGGATGCAAACACTGAGGATGGCTAAGAGGGTGATTATATAGAGCAATTTCAAAGGAATGGTGGACGGTAAGAGACAATGACAAATTATTAAACTAATATTGGAAATAAATTTTATTAAACTATAACAGAAATCAATCAATTTAAACTACTTTCACATATATTTAAAAAAAAATACATGTTTTCATTATTATAGCAACAGAAAATTAATTTAAATTTATATGAAAATGATTTGAATTATTTAGAAAAAATATAATTAAAATTATGTGAAATATTAAAATATTGCTCATTCATCGTTTACTTCAGTAAAATATTAAATAACAATTTTCACGAAAATAATGTTAGTTGTAAATATTTAGAATAATAGTAAATCAAAATTCATGTATAATATTATATATTGGATAAAGTTTATGTAAAATTTTTATATTTATTCATATTTCAATAGGTGAAAATATAATAATATTGCAATTTAAAATTTTTATAATATAATCTTTTAAACAATTAATTCACTTTTTAAAATATTTCACTTCCATATAATTTCTCATCAATAATCCACTCTTTTTAAAATATATATATAAAGCATACATAAAAAAATATGATGTGTATCGCAAATTCTAGTAATACATTAATCTTATATCTGACATATTGTGGGGATTCAAATATTACGACTTAATAGTGAAAAGACATTTTGGATTTTTTCTTTTCTTTTATAAAAGGAGGGGCTAAGAAGAGTATAAGAATAAAATCCAAGATCCAATTTCAATCAATATTTTATTTTAATCCAACAACTGATCATTTTGGAGTGGAAAAAGAATGAATTAAAAACAATTTTAAATTGGGTGGAAAAATATTTGTGAATGATTCAATCTTCGAAGAGAATAATGAGTAAAATGACACATTTTAAAAAAAAAAATCTAAAAATAATGACACATGTGAAAATATTCTAAAATTCCTTTGAGATATAAACTTTATTCGTGTAGAAAATAAATTATTCTATTTAATTAGTACTTTTTTTGAGAGAGAGAGAGAGTTGAAATAAGTAAAAGATTAAGTTTCATTAGGAAAGATAAAATTTTGGCAATGAAATAAAAACTAAAAATTTATGTTAAAATTATGAATTTACTAAATTAACAAGTGAATGTGTGAAGGAGATAAAGATGAGAATGGAGTGGTGGCAATTTGTACAGCAACCAGTTTTATATGGTCTCAGTCTCGGGCTGTGGAAAACAAACAAAAATCTCCTTAACCAATTAACACACCACTACCCACCTATTTGATAAAGTTTCAAACTATTTCTCATAAATATTTCTATAAACTTTTAAATTTTCAAGTAAATAAAAAATAATCAATAATTTTTATATCATCCTTTTTTAAAAAAGAAATTGTATAAAATTTTCAAATTATTTTCACTATTTTAATTATAAAAATATTTATTTTTATATAAAAATTAAAATTAATTATAAATAAAATTAAATAAAATTTAATTCAACATAATCTTTTAACATACCTTTTATAAACCATTCAAAAAAGTCGTTCAGCCCTCATCACCAGGGTCATGCTCTAAGTTCAAGCCATGACGACGACTACTACAACTATTACGACTTATTATTATTATTATTATTATTAATTCATTTTAAGTTTGATAATTTTTATTAAATGTTTTGTAACTACTTCTCCGAATGCGTGTGCATGTTTTTTTTTTTTAACATTTAATGTTGGTTAAAATATGCTTTATTACATTTTTAGTAAATTTAAATTTTTAATATATGTATTTTTATTTATAAAAATTTAATTATTTTATTTCTTAATTTTAAAATTTATGTTCAACTGTAGCACTATTAAAATTATTTAACTAAATTCAAATTCATTACAATGTCATTTATTGATAGGAACTTAATCTCTTTATCAAGTGAGTAAGTATTCTTTTTTTTCATTTCAAAGTGCCATACCGGCCAATTTAACAAATAATAATAATATTAATATTAATAATTGAACCTGAAATTTTGAAATATAAAAAATAAATAAACTAAATTCCTAAAAATAAAAATATAAAAATTAAATTCTAAAATTATAAAGAGAATTATTTTAATGTATATGAATTTTGGCTTAACTTTAACTTTAACTTTTAACTTTAACATTAACGAGTGTCAAGTTTTTTTCTATTTAACATATATTTTTATGGAATTTGATTTCCATTATTTAGGCATGATGATTACACTTATTTCGACACTCATAAACATTAAAGTAATTTATACAATTAGTCATTCAATTATTAGTGTATTTCCATTTTTGTCAATAAATTTCAAAAACTTTCAATTTTGTTAGTAATGTTTTTGATCAATTTTGTTTTGCTCATTCTTTGTTACGTTGTTAACAAAATGATGGTGTGATCTTTTTTTAATTGATATAATAATATATTTAATCTTCAATACTTACATATTTTATTAATTTGGTCCTAATTCTAAAGAATTTATCAATTTTAACGCTTCATATTTATAAATTTTATCAATTTGGTCCTCCAACTCATCTTCATCATAAATCGAAATTATAAACATATAAAAAAATTAATTGAAAAATGTTTGTAATTCCAATTGAAGTTTGAGATAGAAACATTTTTCAAATAAAATTTGAGATGTGTTATTCCAATTTATCATGAACATGTGTTTGAGGACCAAATTGATAGAACCTGTAAATGCGAAAGGTTAAATTTGTTGAATTATTTGGAATTAGGACAAAATTGATAGAGTATGTAAGTGTTAAAGACTAAATGTGTCATGATACCAATTTTAAAAATGTCATGTTTTCGTTAGCAATTTAACAGAGAGTGACCAAAAGAGAATAAATTGAAAAGTGACAAAATTGAAAATTTTTGTAATTTAATGACCTAAACAAAAACACATTGATAATTAGATGACTAATGGTGTAATTTCTCAAATATTGTTAAAGAGAGACTAGATTTTTTATACTGTTTTGTAGATTGGTTTAAAAAAGAGGTTTTATATATATATAATTGGAGATGAGGAACAAGGTTATTTGGGATTGAATTCAAGTTATCATGCATATAACATAATATTTTTGCCACTAGGGGGGCCAGAAAGTTGATAAGTGTCCTATAATGGTATAGTAAAATATGAAAAAAAATATTTTAAAAAAGAGACATGTGGCAATTTTTAAGGCTGTTTGTGGAATAAAAAAGTATACTGTTAGTGTATCAAATACTAATCTTTAGACTAAATAGTAACATTATAAAAATACAAATACCAAATTATGTTAGAAGTTAATATATAAAGATTAATTTTAGTCACAAAAAAAAAAACTATAAAGATTAATTTTCAAATTCAAGCGTATTAGAAACATCAAAATTTAACTAATTTATTTGGCTAAATTAACCAAAAGTGTCATTTTTTTTTAATTAGGCCTCTAGACCCTTTTTTTTATTTAAGGAAATAGACCGTTTTTAAGAGAGAGAAAGGGAAAAGGCGTCCAGCTGGGAGCACTTTCTCTTTCTCTCTCCTAGGGTTAGGGTTTATAATTTTCTTATATTAGGGTTTTAGATTTAGGTTTAAGGTTTTTTGAAAGGTTTTAGGGTTTTTGAATAAAACCGCAGAAGTTTATAGGTAAATTTGAGGGGTCGAGGATGTGATAACACTCCTCAGAACACATACATTTCATATGTCATGGCGAGATAGGACCATCACCTCAGAAACTCATCGTGGGGAAATCTAGTTTAGGGGTAATAATACTTGATACGATCTGGGGTCGAAGTCTAGGTGGAGCCCCCAGTCGGCGGCCGTAATGCAGTTCGAGTATAACCAAAGGGCCAGGTGACGGCCGTTATACGGTCTAGATTTCAAGTTTTTTGGATACCCACAAACAATGTCCTATATATATACCATACATAATTTTGAGGTCATAATCATACGAAAAAACTCTGGAGACTTCTGGTATAATCAACGTAATTTTTTTCTCTATTTCCAAGTAACCGGTATCTTTGACTTTTCATTCTTATCCGAAGGCTGACACCGAGGTGGACACAAAAGGGCTTTCAGGTGGAGAGCAGATGTTCTGGCATCGTAAAGGTCAAACTCAGGTCGACGCGGTAGCGGTTATAGTTATTAATGGGTTGTTTAATAACGGCGACCGTTGTCACCTTGAAAGGAGCATCACCTTTACTACACCGTAACAACCACTCCCCGCTTGAGAGTTCTCTTACGTCACGACAGGGCCGGCCTTCAAATAAAAAGGAACGTTAAAGCTACCAGTTGCCTGGAAATAGAGAAAAAATTAAACTGATTATAACAGAAGCCTCAGAGTTTTTTCGTATGAATATGCCCTTAAACTTCTGTATGGTATTTATAGGGAATCATTTTCGAATATCCAAAAAGATTGAGCACGTGGCCGCATAATGACCATCAACTGGCTCCCCTGTTCTACCCCGATCGATTACCGTATAACTATCGTCGATTGTGACCTCCACATATAAAGCAAAACCACCCTAGAACTCGACTTTCTCAGGATATGTTTTGAAGGTAATGGTTTCATCTCGGTAGGACATATGAAATATGTGTGTCTTGAAGCGATATCACATCACCAACAACTCAAGAATTGCAACACCCCTCATCCGTATTCAACGCCAGAATACAGAGCATTACCTGACTTACAACATAATTACACAAACTTTTCACATACATAATATCATTTCATACATTCGTCATTCAAATTCAATCAATTTGTCCCTTATACGAGCCTACGAAGCCTTAAACATGCATTGGGATTGGTTCGGGACTAAACAGATAACTTTTAAAACATTTGAAACACTTAGAAAATTTTTCTCAAAACAGGGGACACACGCTAGACACGCCCGTGTCACAGGCCGTGTGAACATTTGAAATGGAAGCACATGACCATGTCCCAGCCCATGTTCTGCCCCGTGTAACTCTCTGACTTGGGTTACACGGCCAACACACATGCCCGTGTGCCCTAAAAATAACCACGCACATCCGTGTGCCAGGTCGTATGCTAGGCTGTGCCAAACCTGTAGGGTATATTGACTTATGCCACACGGCCAAGTCACACGCCCGTGTGTGAGGCCATGTGGAGCATACTGACTTGGTTTTAATTTCAACAATAGGGGTTACACGGCCATGTGACGTAACCATATGTCACACACAGCTGAGACACATGCCTGTGTCTCTGCCCGTGTGGACAAAAATAGGCTATTTACCAAGCCATTTTGCCACCCAAATTTGAATGTACCTACCAAAACATTAATTTGCAACATCTCAAGACATAAATAGGCATCCAAACCAGCCAATTCAAACATGATTTATGCATATTCTATACCACATTCTCAATACACATCAGAAGTCAAATAGACCAAATCATTTATACCTAAAATCTAACAACCTTAAATCATCAATATAGCTACTCAATAACATGCATTCTAACAACCTTAAATCATCAATATAGCTACTCAATAACATGCATTCATTGCTTTCAATAAGCATCACAAATCAACCTTAATTTACATAACCCAGACTATAGGCATAATCACATGTGTACAAGCAAATTTAACTCAAAATACGCCAACTCTCTTGGCTATATATACAATCCCAAAACATAAACATTACAAGCCAATTTAAATGGCTAAATTCACAAACAAAACATATATCATATTGATCAAAGTCCCTATACATGCCATATGACCAAACCAAAAGCTCAAAAGTACCAAAATGATGGTTGGATAGTGTGATGTAGTCTCCGATGATTCCCGAATCCGAGCTAGCTTTGAAATCACTATAAGACATGGAAAAATAAACAAAATAAGCTTTATAACTTAGTAAGCTCGTATGATATAAACTCAACAAATCATAATACACAAATCATCAATTTGAACTATATAACATATAATTCATGATAACAACAAACCTTCCATATGCTTAATCATATGCTTATATGCAAATTCATAACTTCTTTTACTTGAATCTCATCCTTTACATGTACATACCTGAACAATTTCATAACAAACTCATACCTTTTCGGAATATTGTCGAATACTCGATATCTCGCACACTAAGTGCCAATACATAGCTGAAGCTATTATAATCTCGCACACTAAGTGCCTTACATAGCCAAAGCTATCTCAATCTTGTACACTAAGTGCTATATATAGCCGAAGCTATTCCAAATCGCACACTAAGTGCCATATATAGCCGAAGCTATCTTGAATCGCACACTAAGTGCCATATATATATAAATCCGAATCGTCGTCAAACATGACTATAATCTTATAAACACAATTTATGCAATTTCAAAGCATTTAAAGCATAATTGTAACAATGCTTATCACATACGAACTTACCTAGGATATTAAAATAGCGAATCGAGTCAATTAGTCGATAACTTTCGTTTTTCCCCGATTTTGATCTGAATTCCATTTTTCTTGATCTAAATATATTTAAAATTAACTCATTTAATCAACTATTTATTCAAATCAATACAAAATATACATTAGGACTATTATACACATTTACCCCAAACTTTCACATTTTTACAATTTAGTCCTTATCACATAAAATTGCAAATTCATGCAATTTAGTACAAATCCATGCTTAGCCGAATTTAATAAATGTTACTAGCAGCCCATATTTTCAATTTATTCAAATTTTAACCACCACATTTCATATTTTCTCAATTTAATCTCTTTTTGACATTTTTATCAAAAATCACTTTACAAAAGCTATTAATCTAACATTAAACCTTCCATATCTATCATAATTCATCAAATTACTCAAGCATTCAACAATGACAACATGATAAATCTTTAACAGATTTGAAATTTAAGGTACGGGCTAGCTAGAATACGAAGCAACGATCTCAAAAACGTAGAAATCATTAAAAACCAAGTCAAAATCACTTACCAATTGAGCTCTTAAGTGACCGAACCCTAAAACAACTTCTTTGGCTTCTTCTTCTTGATATTTTAGGTAGAAATGAAGAATATGAAAGCTTTTTCTTTTGTTTTACTATTTTATCATAATTAATAACTAATTTACTATATTAACATTTTTAATAAAACACTAATATATCACATAAACCATGGACATAAATGTCCACTAACCTTAACAATGGTCTAATTTCAATATAAGGACTCCCACAATTTAATTTCATAGCTATTAGACACTTTTAACTAATAGAACAACATTTTTTGCACTTTATACGATTTAGTCCTTTTTCTCAAATTGAGTAAGTGAACGATAAAATTTCTTAACAAATTTTTCACACCAACATGATATCATACTGTAAACATTAAAATAATAATAAAATAATTATTTCGACTTTCAATTTGTTGTTCCGAAATCACTGTTCTGATTTGACCAAAAACGGACTGTTACAAGAATACCTCAAACAATAAGAAAATATTTTATAGAGGAGGGATGGAGAGGGGAGGAAAAGATGTTTGAGGGACAATAAAGCTTGGTATGTGAGACCTCTTTTATAGGCGTAGGGAAGGGTTGGTTTGCAAAGTAAAATTTTTTTTTCATTGAAAATGCACTGCAGGAGTCAAAAAAATATATTCGAATCATGGTTAAAGTGGCCGAAAAATAGGAAACATTATACACCGTTAAAGTCTGGCAGAAGAAAAATGTTGGAGAAGGTACACCCAGCTGGGGGAGCTTTCTCTAGCATTGTTCTTCTGCTATTGTACATTGAAGTAACTTTTGCATAATACCTGGAGAGCCTGTTATGAGGTGTGCTGAAATTATATGACTTCTGAACGCGTTTGGAATACTCTAGTGCACTTGCATCATACAAAATTCAACGAATGCATGCATTCATGAATGAATTTTAAAGCATGTATTCCCTTTCTCCCTATGTTATCTTCCTATAAAAGAGACATATTTTTCATAACTTAGACACATATGAAATAAATATAAAACATCGAACAGATGTCTTGCGAGAGTTGTGTGTACTTCTTTGGACATTCCTCTACTTCTATTTTTTCTTTTGTTAATCCAATTCGTGACCGATATTGAAATGAGTCGACGAGTGAATTCTGTTATTTACTACAACAATCAAATATGCATTACAGGGGTCGGGGTGGTGTTTGTAGGAGCAAAGTCTGTGGATTTGGTGTTTAATCCTACCATTAAATTGCGTGAGCTATGGACCAAAATCAAGAGGAAAGTTAAGAGATCGACCCAAGGAAAAATTTCAAAATCGCAATGAAAATTTCTTGCCTCCGTTAACCTCTATAGCTATGAGCTATTTGATGTAACTAGTGAGATCTATCTCCAAACGGTCATATCATTGCATTGCTCAAGCGAAAAGTGTTGTAATAGAGTTATACATTGTGTTCACCGAAGCTAATGGATTTGGCCCATCTTCGACCACCGTTGTGGCGAATAGGGGAACCAAAGTTGAAGCAGAAAGTCCTACTACATATTTGTATGGTGGGTTCACTAGAGCGTTACAAAGTGGTTGCTACGATGTTCTTTAAACATCTATAGGCAGACACTCATCGGTCTCCGGCACGGATCTAAACTTTGGTGCTTAGTACTAGTCGAGGTTTGAGCATAACCTAAATCTTAACTCAGGCTTGACATTCAATCAGTGTGTTCGATTTCAACTTCGACGTTATTGACGGGGCAGAAGCAGTTAAATGGAGGAGAGGGGTCATCGACGTACATTGAACATTGAACCGATGCATTTTTTGGTGAGCACATGAGTTATAGGAGAACCGATGACTTGCTTATTTCGACGGGGACCAACAAGGGTACGTCCAATCCCCTGATCGAAGGTGACAATGAAATTGCAAATAAGGAAGAAGATGTGGCCTACAAAGAACGTACTAATAAGGAAGATGACTAGGATTTCTTCTTGAGCCAATTGTGCCATTGTGTTTGCCCGCAGTTGGACATATGTGTCATATCAGACAGGGGAACTAGGATACTATCTGTGATTGAGCGTCATGGTAGCTTAAGGGATCGCACCCATCATCGGTACTACTTACGACATGTAGGGTCCAACTACCACCAAAAATATCATTCAGAAACTGAACGAGATCTAGTCATTGACATGGGTTTGTAGTCTTAACTATTTAATCACTGTACATCGAATAACCATATTGGGTTAGTTCATTGCACTAATAAGTAATTAATGGGCGTCGAAACCACCAAATATAAATTCCTACGACAAATATAATAATAAATTGAAATATAGAGTAGTAGGTCGAATCCACAGGGACTGGTTATCTAATTTCACTTTTTTTTTGTGACCAGATTAGTTATCGCGGCCACAGTCATGCCCACAACTTGTGCGTAGTAGTGCTGAAAAAAATAAAAAAATGGGGGGTTTAAATTGATTAAGATAATAAAATAAGGAAATATGAAGTGTAATAAAACAAAATAAATATAGATTCAAAAATGAAAAAATAAATTTTAAAAAATAAAATAAATGGATAAATAAAATATTTTTTAAGCTTAGCCTTAGCCTCGGTGTACTCCAATCTTGAATCGATCCTTGAAATAGATTTTCCCTTCCAAACAATAAGCTGATTATAGCGACCAAGAACGTCCTGATCGCCAACTTTTCCTTATGTAGTCAATCTCGGTACGACCTGCAAACTGACACTTGCTAAATTTCTAATTGTGATACACACGTTCGCAATTTAAGATTTCGACAGCCTTGCGATTTGAAAAGCCCAACTCAAATCAACGACCTCAACTGTGTGGGTCGTTTAAATCTGATCTCTATCTCTCTTGACGGAATCCAACTGGTTTTTCCCACCTAGACAAGCCAATTTGCTCGCGGGAATTAGAACACAGCACGGCTGATTCGTCTTCCCAACTGTACGCCAAACAACTCCAACCCAACGTGCACTTTTTGAATCGAAATTGAATAAACTTTAAGGGATGAATTTGTACTATCCCATACACCGGAGAGATAGAAAATACTGCATTGAGAGGTTTTTTTGAGTGGGTTTGAATCTCACAATTGTTTTATTTGAGTAATTTTCAGGCTAAAGCTAAAAAAGGTTTAGTTAATCATGAAAAAAATCATGCTTTGAAAATAGATTTGTGAAATTGAGGGTGATGGAAAGGGGAAGGGCCTTGGAAGGCAATTAAACCAAAAGATTGAAAGTAAAGAGAAAAAAATTGAAAATGGCAGAATGAAGTGACACAGGTAATGGAAAGGGGAAAAAAAAAAGAATTTATTAAAGCCTAAAGTCAAGTGTGTTCAATTGGTTATACCCACTAGGTATTTATACACACCTTTAATGCTAAAATTTAGCTAGATTTTTCCTAAATATTATCACTAAATAAATCTAAATATTATCACTAATTATTATCACTAAATAATTCGAAATATAAAAATCAAATTTAAACTAGAATTTAAACTAGTTACAGAGTTGTAACAATATAAAAAAATCCTTCAATTTTTATCCAGCCACTTTTAAAAAAAACTTCAACCCTTCAATCTTTATCCAATCATCTTTGAATCTTCAATCTTTCAATCAAGCCCTCTTCTTTTCTTTTTGTTCCAATTTAGCCCTTTTTGTTAAGAGTTTGAATTTGGCACACCAACTTCATCCTTGATAAGAAAAATCCAAACTTGATAGCATTTTTTTTGATAATTAGACAAAAATAAATATATTAAAAATACGAATTTATCTTGCTATCATTAGACATTTCTCGATAGTTTACCAACTCGTCTAACATTGATTCCATGGAATGTTGAACAACCTGAGGACCATCAACGCCTACGATGCGGCGTACCTAGCAAATATACTGTTCAAATAGTAAACGCAATTATACAATGGGGGTCTACGATACAGGCATATGATGTCAAACTTAGTGAGTTCATCAATTTCGTACTAAATGGGATGCGTCATTTTCCGATAACCTTGGTTGTCAAAGAAACATACTTTCACCTAGTCACCTTATTTCCGAAGATGGAGACGGTGTATGCTAGATAGATGGCGTGCAGTGATACTTGGTGCGATGATGTCATGAAAGAGATTCGACAAAATAAAGCGAGGGCAAGACTATGTATTGTCGCACTCGCGTCAAAACCTCGATTTTTGAGTCACAGAGCATGCTAGGCCTGACCATGACATGTCAGGGGCATCCTATTGTGTGAACCTAATAGCAGGGATTTGTGACTGTGTGAGATTTTAGGCACTTTAGTTCCCATGTGCACATGCAATTGCTGCATGTGGGAACCTACAAATTGAGTACACGCCTTACATCAATGACTTCTACCAACTTTAACGCATTTATAGTGTGCGGAGTCCTAAATTCCCAACCGTCCTAGATGAGAGTATGTGGTCATCGGTGTCTAGCACGCCATACGAGTTGTCGTCGAATAAGGACCTGTGTCGTATCCTCAAAGGTCACATGAATTCAGCTCGGATAAGAAACAATATGGATATTCTTGAGAGGGACAATCAACAGATATTATGCGGGTATTATAGAAACCCAAGGCATACGAAGACAACATGTTCTCTATACAGGGTACATTGGGGCCTCAGCGTCGATAACATTATTTTCTTCCAAATAATATATTCATTACAATGCTTCCATTATTTCAGGTGTTGCAAATTTGTTATTTCTTGTTAACTTACATATAAATCACGTTAGACAATAACGAAGACAAATGTGATGTTTGAATGAAAAATCTCAATTTATTTATTTAATCCAAAAATATATATTTACATCGCATTATTTAGAAAAAAATATACATTAATCGTAAAAAAAATACATCAATAGTCTCATTAGGGAGAATGTATGTCGTAAGGCGGTGGACGACTCAGAATGTGCGGGCCTATAAACTTCCTCCTCAGCACCATCATCGGCTCTACTCTCACCTATTAATGGCCTTTGGGCCTCATCTCTACCTATGCCAATGCCATCATCATCCTCTGTGGTCGACTGCTATCGTCATAGGTTCCCATCGTGTATCCTTTGCTTCGTGACCCATGGTTATGTCGATGAGCCACCCTGATAAAATAGTGATACATGCAGTTTTTGTGTCACTATCGGTGTGTAAGAAAAAGGTGACCAAAATCCCAGGTACATCGACATTTTTACTGACATCGACACTAGCATCGATTACTGCATGGGCATCTGTATCAGTGTTGTCATTGTTGGCGGTGCATGTGCCAGCATCTGGCCAGACATTTGGGTTGGCATCGACATCGACATGGGAGTGAAGAATGTGGGGGACATCGATGCCTCGAGATATGTACCTATGATCCCATCTTATGATCCCAAGCCTGGATGTGCTCCATCTGCTTCTCTGTCCAATCCTTGTCGTTCTTCCTCTGCATGTCCAGCTTGTACAGCTCCTTCATGTCTCATGGTGGCAGCAAAATCCGTTGCCTCCATCCAAACTATTGTAACACCTAATTCGATTCATGCATTTCCATCATCGCATACACTATCAATGACACCTTCGTGTCCCACATATCCCTATTTACAAAAATTTCGATCGGATACAAGATATGATATCGACGTCGTCGTATGACATCCATTCAAATTGAAAAGCAGAATTGAAAATACTGTTACATACGATTTTTTTTACTAATCATTGCATAACTAATATAGGTTAGAAAGAATAAGTAACTAACCATGGCTTCGGTGCGTTAATCTAACAACAGTCTAAAATCTTCAAGCTCCTCCAGCAATCCCACGTAACTCGGCCCATGGTTTCACCTATACAGATGATATCTTAGTTGAAAAATATAATAAATAAAAACATTTACTATACAAACTACGTATTTATTAATAAATTTAAAATTTTTACCTTGTCACCAACAGGAACACGCATGGGTCGGTCATTATGGGACATAGAAACAATAGTCGCCACCAGACCCACGACTGTAGCAAGAGCAAGCAACCATCGATCGACATCGTATTCAGTACCGTGGCCCGACACAACTCCTAGTATAACATGGACAAGACGACAAACCCCAACTTAGTTTTCCACATGCGGTGAAGACCACTAGATGTAGTAGCCATTTAGCGTACACCAAATTTTGAGATTTATCGTGCATTAAAATTCCCTTGAATAACCCCATGATAAATGCTCGAGTGTATTGTTCTATGACCTCCTCCGTTGGGTCTTCAGGAAGCTCTTCGAAATTATCCTCCAACCTGTTCAAGACCTTTCCCAACATTGCTCTACAGAGGTCCACTTCACCAGGAACGACTGCTGATCCCATGACGGCTAAACCATCCACTGACAAACTGAGTTGTAATGCTACGTCCTCGAGTGTGATTATACACTCGCCGCATGGAAGGTGGAAAGTGTGTGTTTCGGGCCTCTATTTTTCCACCAATGTGCTGATTAGCGTAGGATCGAGTTTGCAGTCCTTGAGCATGCGAGACGTATGGAAGAATCTAGCCTTTGTGCAAGTAGCCACGAATTTGAGGGATCAGAGGCTTTTCCATATTATGTATGGACCATTCCAAAACACGATCATCTGCCTATTTATAATATAAAAAATTATTTCAAATTATCAAAAAATAATTAATTAAGTTTAACATAATTGAAAATAACAGAATTTAAAATTTCGTCTTACCATTGTTGCCTGGGTGACGAAAATATGCTTGTCGTCAAAACGAATTAGAGAGGTAGCCATTCGTGAGAAATTAATTCGAACAAATAAAATACAAGATAATTAAAAATGAGAATATCAATAAATTTAGAAAAATAAAGTTTGAGAGAGTTGAGAGAAGGATGTGAATGAAAAAAATGAAATTTGGAGGGGTATTTATAGGGTAAAAAAAGTTGCCATTGGCCCCATTAATTTTTTTACCGTTGGAGTGGCAACGTTTAAAAAGCTATTGGTTTTTTATCGTTTAGAAAGTACGTCCAGTGATAAACCGTAATATAAACATATTTTAATCCCACATTTAGCATACTTTTGGATGATTTAAGCCTTGAATTGTGGAATTTTGTGCTCTTAATCCTTTGTTTTCATGTTTTATACTCAGGAGAGCATCGGATGATGAAAAGAACGAGAAACGGGCCTAAAACAAAGTAAATGGGCCAAAGCACGAAATTGACACGGTCTGGGCCCAAGACCACATGGTCGTGCCTCCTTAATAGTCTCGAACACGGCCTGGCCACGATTCACACGGGCGTGTGACATGGGCGTGTCCCTGACATGACAAAGAAGAGTTTCATTCGGATTAGGGTACTTCGAGGCAAAGAAAGCCATTCCAAAAGCCTATATAAACACGCTAGAGGCCAACCTTCAAGGGGAGTCCAGTTAGGGGTCCAGTTAGGCCGAAGAGCCAAGCCAAAAAGGCCAGAATTGTAGGATTTACTCGAAGAAAGCCAGTTGATTCATCTCAATAAGCCGGAGTTATACTCAAGACAGAGGATCTTCTCTTCAATTCCTTCAGGGGGTTTTAAGGTTTTTCTTATGTTTTGTTTTATATTTTCTTCTAAGATGTATTCTTTTATCATTATGAACTAAACCTCTCAAATACCTGAGGGGGATGAAACCTAAAACGGATCTTGTTATTGTTTTCTGAACCATATGACAAATACTTAATTTGTTCTTAATTATGTGTTCTTAATTCTTTCTTTGATATTTCAGGATATTGATTCAAGTATTGATGTGCTTAGGCAGTGGAGCAAAAGTCCGTGCTTAAGAGTAGATCTAGTATAATTAAGCGGAGTTGACCGCAACCCTAGAAATAGGATGACGAAAATCTGCCAGATTAGGGTCAAACCTAATATGGGAGTCCATAGATCGAGTTAATGCAATTCTAGGGGTTTTAATTAGAAAGAGATTTCAATTAATCAACCTAGGGTTAGACATTAGTACCCTCGAAAGAGGTATTAATATAAATTAAGGAATCCTACGGATCAAGTCAAGTGAATAAATCGTCTGGTTCAGAGTTAAATAACAAGTGAAGTCTAGGTGGATTCTTCCTCGTGTATTGTCTTAATCAATTATTTTTTCCCACAAGTATTTTCCCAATTCATTCTCTTTGTCTTTGCATCTTTAGCTTAATAGTTAGTTAATTTTAGATTAAATAATAAATCGCTTAATTCTTAGGCTAAATAATAAAAAGAAAGTTAGTATTAGTACTTTTGGTTCCTTTGGGTTCGACAATCCGGTCTTGCCACTAAGCTATACTACTGTTCGATAGGTGCACTTGCCTCCATCGTTGTCATAGTTAGTTTCTAGGCTCGATCATTCTTTTTATAAATTTTTAAGACTCTGACACACAATCATCCAGCTGACTACACTTTTCTACTACTTATGCAGAAAGCATGCCCATTTCACTTTCTCTCTCTTTTAAAAACAACCTATCTCCTTAATTTTAAAAAAATGAACTAAAAAGCCTAATTAAAAAAAACGACATTAAAGCTTAATTTTGTCAATTTATTTAAAATATAAGAAAATGTGCCACTTGAAAAAAAAATTGTTTTAAATTTTTCTTTCATATATAAGTACATAAATAAAACAACAATACTGGTTTACAAAATTCAATGGTCGTCACGCTTATTTAAATGAGTTGAAATTAAGGATTAAAATAGTAGAATCTAGAATACACTTTGATTTGATTATTAACCAAAATTGAGATTTGAGTTTTAAAAAAATTGCAAATATTCATGGTGGGTTTTCTTAGATTATTATTTTAGAAATAGTTTATTAAATTTCAAATTGAGCTTACATACAGATTAAGAATCTCCAGTTCGATTTCAAATCTTGATTAAGGGAACCTCAAGTCTCTCATCAGCACATGTTTCCACTGGAGGAATCTTCAACAGACCCTGTCAATTATTAGATTATAATTCAGAGCAAATTTGGTTGGATTTGAATATCCCCTGTCCATTTTTAGACCTACATAAATTATTATTTTTAACTGCTGATTTAAGCATGAATGGTACGAATATGTGCTTATCAACAATAGATTCTCTAATATATTTATTCGATTTGTTTATTTGCAACCCTTTATTGTACATCTCAAGAAATCAAAAATTTCAATGCTATTCCTAGGCATTTATTTTTCACCGAAGAGGTACGCAAGCATTTGTAGGAACAATTTATAAAATAATTATTCAACAAGTTAAAACTTAAAAACTATTCCAATGAAAACCAATTCTTCTTCCTTTTAAATTTCTCATCAACATTTAACTTTGGTTTTTTATAATTTGATAAATGTAAATTAATCAACTATATTATTGCACATATATGATTTAAATAAAAAATTATGCGAAAAATTATATTTATAAAAAAATTACACAAAAAGTTAATTAAGTTTTTGTTGAAATGTCAAAGTTAAAGCTTTAGTTTAGGGATTTTGGTGCCCATAGCTCAAGTTTTATCATATTTGGGGTTTTCTTTTAGATTTATTTTATGTTTAAATTAATTTTATATAAAAATATAAAAACATCTTTACAGTAATCTTTGTTATTTTTAGAATGATTTGTAATGCTTTTTCTAATTAAGTTTAGGTTTAGTCAACTTATAACAGGAATCAATAATAGCAAGTATAGATATTGTGTTCAAAGTTGATGTAAATATGCTATATTTTTTTTTTAAATACAAACAAGTGCAATGCAATTTAGAATTTGTGTGACGATGGATGAGATAAAATTTTAAAAAAAAATGGAAGCTAAACCTAAAAGTTTTGTATTAAAATACATTAAATTGAATTTTTAGTTTTTGAGAAGGGTTGATAACTCTAAATATGAGAGTTATGTTGGTATAGTTTTTATAGTATTTTAATAGATAATCTTAGCATTTGGGTTAGTTTTACTACATTTTATAATTTTTTCAGCTTAATTATAATTTATTTGATTTTTATTATTTCTAGAGTTAGCTTGGATGAAGAAGGGAAAGCTTGGAGCATAGAGTAAATAGTAGTACTAAAGAGAAGTCTTCCGCTCCACCGGATTTCAATGCGGTGGAGCACAATCTTCAATTCAAAATTTTCAAACAACAAGCAATCGTTTTATTGCAATTATGTGTTTGGTGGAGCAGAACGATTGAAACCCTAAAAATAAGGGGTAACATAATTTAAGAGAAAAAAAAGGGGGAGAAATCAACTTGGAGGCTAAAAAACAACTCTCACACACCAAGGAGAACTTCAAGCTTGCAAAGATGAGAAGAAAAAGAGATTCGAAGCACTCAACACTATTTTGATAATTATTTCTCTCTCTAGATTATTTCTTTTTACTTTTTCTCAATGCAAGTTTGTTTTGAATTTCGTCTTATGATGCTTTCATAAATCAACATGAACTAAACCCTATTTCCTTAGAACGATGATGGATCCTATTTTTACTTAATTAATTTATTCTCTCTTCAATTGTTTCAATCCTTGTTAATTATTTATTTAGTCTTGTGTTTATTTGATATGTTTGTCTAGCCACCGAGTTGTATTAATTTGATAATCTTGATTTGTCTTTGAAGAGAAAATTAAGGTTTAGATCCAAACAGATAGATTGAGATTAACTTTAGTAGCACCAACGAATGAGTTAATTTGCAGCTAGGATAGGAATATATCTGATGCCCTAATCAACCCAATAAGTTTGTTTGTAGTGATTTCGCCCAACTTGCCTTGCATAGGAATATAGCTAGCAGGGAAGTGGGATTAACTTAGCTAGATTCTGGAATTGTCTTGTTAATGCCATTGAATCCTGGGTTAGTAATTACATAAGTGAACAATTGAACGAGAGATAATTGATTAACTCGAATAGGTGAAGTTAGAGTTCCAAGATCTTAAAAATTGACCAAGAAACTTTTGTAAGTTTCACTGTTTTAGTTTAATTAAATCTAGTTAATTTCTTTAGTTTAATTTTATTATTTAGATTTAATTAGAGTAAACTACACCCATAGTCACTTTTATTTACCTCAGGTTATATTTTAGTTACTTATGTTTAAAATGTTACTATTGTTTTGTAACATTTTAGTCATTAAGCCGTTAATTGCCGTTAATGGTGTAACGATAAGTTGACGTGACACATTAAATCATAATTTCAAACAAAAATTTTAGGTTAAATTATACAATTGATCCCCATTTTTTTTCGTTTTGAGCAATTTAATTTTTTCTTTAATGTTCTTTTAACTTTCCTTTTTTTTTCTTTATTTTCCATTCTCTTCTGCGTCTCCCTCTGTTTTCCTATCTTCTCCATTTTTTTTAACGTATCAAGAAGTCAAATTGGTAGTGAAGAAAGAAGTAGGAAGTCGAAAGCCATCAAAACCCATAAACTCATACCATCTACTAATTATCAAAACCCTCCACCACCACCATCATCTTCATTTCATCCACTAACACCTTCACCACTACCATGACCTCATTCATTACAAACCCAACAATATCATTCCCTCACCAAATAGACTCACGTTCAAATCAATCAAGAATCCAAGTAAGCAAAAATTAATAAGCCCCAAAAAATCACAAAGAGCTAAAGATTAGACAATGATTGGTGGTGGAGGAGCACATATTAGAAAATCGAGCTGATCTAATGGCCAGTGACGGAGATTAATAGGCAATGATGGCTTTCGACTTCTTGCTTCTTTCTTCACTGCTAATTCGACTTCTTGATATGTTAAAAGAAATGGAGAAGGTAGGAAAATAGAGGGAGAAGCAAAAGAGAATGGAAAAAAAAAAAAAAGGAAAGTCCAAAGAACATAAAAGAAAAAAATTTAAATTGCTCAAAATGAAAAAAATATGTGGACCAATTGTATAATTTAACCTAAATTTTTTGTTTGAAATGATGATTTAACATGCCACGTCAGCTTACCGTTACACCGTTAACGGCAATTAACGACTTAGTGACTAAAATTTTACAACACGATAATATAATTGACTAAAACGTAACATTTCAAACATAAGTGACTAAAATGTAACCTGAGGTAAACAAAAGTGACCATGGGTGTAGTTTACCCAATTTAATTATTGATTCGAATTAGATAAAAACTGAATAATTGGTACTTAGCAACTTAGAATTTGGTCCTTGTGAGAATGATAATCTTCTTATCATTTTATAATTTGATTCAATACGTGCACTTGTGTAACGAATTTTTGCTTATCAAGAGTCAAAAATGAATTTTTTGTTTTATTTCCGACAATGACGCTAAAAGGGACCATATTGAATTATTAATATTTGAGAGGGAGGGTGATTGAAGTTGCACCATTTAACTAAAGGGGACATTGACGAATAATTATTTTTTAGGTGTTGGTAAGTGCTCTACTTGTATAATGATCTAAGGTGACGAGATGATGGGTCCAATATATATATATATATATATGTATAGATACCAATTGAAAGAAGAATATTCAGTTATATAAAAGCAACAAGGAGAACCATATTTATAGAAGCAACCTTTGGAGATTAATCTAATCCCAGTGGACACAAAATCAGAGCTAAGGGGTATGGCTTCTCAGTGAGGTAGCAGTCAAGATTCTCAAAGTCTGAAGCTAATCACTTATATTAAGCTTAATTGTGATATTTTTTAAAGCATAATTTAAGTCATCATTGATGACATAACCTCAATTAATTAAAACCTAAACATGTTTACTTAAAAACCATAGTTGTCCGGTGCCTCAGCAGATTGTGACAGCATCTATGGTGGTCCCAAAACCTTACAATTCACAGTGTCGGATGGCCACATTTTGAATGTTATAATTTGTTCAACAAAACTAAAAACTGACAACCAATGCTCGAAGTTAACATAAATTATTGTTATTATTATTCAATATAAAACCTTGCATCAGCAGGCACGATCGTTGAAGAATCTTGAGTGAATGGAAATTATGAAATGTAAAAAGTATAAAACATGGCTTTATTACCAAGTCGCCGCGGCTTGTCATTGTCTTGCTGTTAACATATAGCAACAGTTTAGCCAACAGACTTTAATCATTTAGCCGTTATGAGTTAATTTGCAGAGTCAACTATCAATATGAAAGGGTTTCCCATAGCATCATGTTTTACGATAAGGAGCCCTGACAACCATGGAAGTTATTACCTATTCCTGTGCACATGGAAGTGCATATAATTTGTACATGATCAGTAAGTTTAATACAACATATTCAGTTAAAATAACCCCGCGGATTAGTTTTCCCTGGTTCGACACTCTTTTTGTATTTCATAATTAAATTAGGTCTTAATAATTCATCGCGGAACTAGGTTACAAATGAGAGAAAATCTATTCTAACATTATTTTCTTCATCCACAAGACTCAAGCCTGAGACCTTACTTAAAATATATTAAACTCTTTACTATTTAACTCATCGTGCATTGATAACCGATAAGTTTTGTTATATATTTTTATTTAAAAGGAACATATAGAAGAAACATCCTCCTATTTAAATGAAAAATTAGTTTTAATATAACAAAACCTATTGATATAGAGATATGAATTTAAAAATGGGTCGGTGTTACTTTAACTATAAAATCATCTGAGCTAAGCTTTGATGTACAAAAGGATTGTTAAGTTTAACAGAAGTATATAATAATTTATGTATGTGTGCTAAGCTAATTCAATATTGTTTGTAAATGAATTATAAGGTAAGAAAATGAAAGCTGAAAAGAGGTTTGTGGTAGTATGAAAATAAAACAACTCTTGAGTTAGGTATGGACATTTGTGGGCTTTAACACTGCCAATTTGCGGGGAGTTCTTGTACAAGTTATGGGCTTTTTCTAACTGCCCCAAACACAAATCATATAACTATAATATCAATGCACTAACTCAAGAAACATCCAAACTACCATATGTATGTTTTTACATTTTGTCATTTTCAATGCAAATTAAGCATTAGGTACACGAGAAATGAATTTTTTAATGCTAGAATAATAGACAAGTACTGCTCACATCCTTGCAAGTAATTATACGTTTTTATTTTTTTAAAATTTAAATTTTTAATTATTGTAATTAGTGTTGAATATAATTAAAATATATATTAATTTATTTAAAAATTTAAAAATTATAATAATAAAAATTTTAAAATCATAATTAAACTATTTTTTAACCTATTCAATATACAATATAGCTTTACTTAATATAATTAATGCAAAGCAACATTAATCAAAATAATAACTATTTAACATATATAAAGTATTTTGATAATTCAAATATAATGCTGATAAAAAATTTTCTATTTGTTATTAAGGCTGTGTTTGTTTACCTGTAAAATATTTTACAGAAAATATTTTCATTCTTTTCCACTATTTGTTTGGTAGAAAATGACTTCCTACTATAAAATCATTTCAAAAACACGGGAAAAGAAGCCTTTATTTTAGGAAAATGTCTTACCATTTTCATTTGGTAAGACATTTTTCAAAAATTTTCTCCTCACCTGCAAACAAAACCTCTTCCCCTTCCCCCTTCCTTCCCGCCCCGATTTAATGCTTGCCACCAGCCAACAACGGTTCTCAGCACCAGCCGCCGGCATGGATCTTTGATTTACCCCTTTTTCACCTTTCGTTGTCAAAATCTGCACTGCACCAGTTGGCGACGGCATTCATCTTCCTCTCCCGAAGGTAATAAAGACTGAAACTTTCATGGATAGTTTACTGGAAAAAAAATGAAAAAAGAACAAAAAAACCGACCTGGAAAGCAGAAGAGGCCATCCTAAAAATGAAGCCCTTTGGGAAACTGGCTCTGCTAATATTCTGTGAAGACCTAGCCTGGATTCCCAAAGCTAGTAACAATGTAATAATTGGCAAAGCAATGGGCCTTAGCACCAAGTCTTTAATTCGACTATTACAGAAAATTGATATGAGAAAGAGAGAGAGATACGGAGAAAGATTTGGCTTTGGGTTAATGATTATTTATAAAGGAAATGTGCAGAAAATAAAGAAAGAGGTTGTTAAGAAAAAAAAAAGAGAATTTAATCATTGATTTTAGCATAAGTTTACGTTTGTTTGTTGGTCTGTAGATGTATTTTGACTCAATTGAATGATAGTGTTTAATTTTGTGTCCTAAGTAATCACTCCCCTTTTTCATATGTTTTTGGATTAAATTTCATACCAAACATGTCAGCTTGTTTTCCATGGCCTAATCTGCAAATTCAAACAGAGAAGTTAAGGAAAAAGATAATGAAAAAAGGAGGGTTATTTGTCATTCCACTTCAATCAAATGTTACTGGGTCTAAACATTCATATACATGGATGAGTTTAGTTCAAGAAAATGGATGGCATGTATTGCTTGATGCAACAACATTAGGTCTAAAGAAATGGAGACTTTAAGGCTTTATTGTTTAACCCTGATTTCCATATCTGTTCACTTTTTAGAGTTTTTTGTGAAATCCCATCAGGGTTTTGCTGCTTGTTTATCAAGAAATCCATTGGTTTATCTGTTTTGAAAGGTTCAACCACTAATGTTGGGATCGTGAGCCTTGTTCCACCATTTAAGCTTGAAGCACCCAAAGGAAAGGCACCATTGCATGAAATCGAGGAAATAATAGATTCAAGAACCAACAACACCCTACAATGCAAGGCCTTGGACCATGCAGATTCATTAGGTCTTGTACTAATAAGTAGTAGAACAAGGAGCTTGATTAACTAGTTGGTCAATGCATTGATGAGTCTCCAACATCCACATTTAAAAACTGGAATCCATGCTGTCAAAATCTATGGTCCAAAAGTAATGTTTGATCGAGGTCCAACAGTGGCTTTCAATGTATTTGATTGGAAAGGGGAAAGGATTGATCCTGCATTAGTGCAAAAACTGTTTAATAGGAACAATATTTCATTGTGCATTGGGTGTTTACAACACATTTGGTTCAGTGTTAAACATGAAGAAATGAAGGAAAAAGATGAGTTTCAGCCTAGGATAGATATTACAGCTACAATTGGGTTCCTCACTAGTTTTGAAGACATTTATAGGCTTTGGGTATTTGTTTCAAGGTTCTTGGATGCTGATTTTTTAGAGAAAGAGAAATGGAGATATAAAGCTATTAATAAAAAAACAACTGAAATTTAGTCCAAGAACTTGTTAATTCTTTCACTCTTTGTACATTATTGTCTGGTATGAACTTTAATTGTATATTATTGTCTGGTATGAACTTTAGTCCAAAATTTATGATCTGGTATCAAAATTAGTAATATTAATTGTGGTTTGGAAGTTAATTTATTATTATTCAATCTTTTTTTTTATAACACAATTAGGAATCATCTATTTGCTTTGGTTGTTTTCAATTTATGATTGTTAATATATTTAATTTAATGTATTTATTTAGAAATAAATCATTACAATATATGTAAAAACAATATAATTTTTAATATTTAAAATAATAAACTCAGGATGAAATAATAATAAATCTCAAATGTATATTTGTTTAATTTAAAACAGTTTTTATAAAATATTTTTAGAAATTTTGTCAAACACCAGAAAATATTTTATAGAGATCCATACAAACACTAGAAAATATTAACTTTTCCAAAAAAGTAAGTAATTTTCCAGAAATTATTTTCCTGAAACCATTTTCAGTAAAACAAATGGACCCTAAATCATTTATAAAAAAAACATACAAAAATGATATATTGTAAATTACATTATTCATAATTCAATTTTTTTTTCCTTAACAAGCAATAAATTGACAACAATAATTTTGCAGATAATATATAAGTAATATAAATATATTAGATTAGATTATAAAAATTTATTATTTATAAAATTTATTATATAAATAATTAAAATTTACTATTTGAAATAGAAAGTAAAATATTTTTCTTTTTACTTTTTTTATGCTAAGGAAAACATAATAATTTAAATATAAAAATTTGACTTTTTTATTTATTATTATATGGATTCATTTTGTCACATCCAGAAAATCGGGTTAGTAGAAATTGAGTTAGTAAAATCAAGAGTGGTTATGTTCTGTTTTTGAATTAAGGTTGTGAAAATTTTGTCAAGTAAATTGATTTCGTTTAGTGGTTAAGTATTGTGTTTGTGTGTGTGAGGTCTTGTGTTTAAATCCCTTCCCTTGAAATATTTTCTATTTTTATCCTAATGACTTTGGATATTAGGGATATATTATTTTCACTCAATTGTTGATAGAATGAGTTTACTAGTTCAGTGGTAAGGCTTCAGCTTACCTTTTGGTCCTGTATTTGAATCCTTGCGCGTGCAAACAAAAATAATTTTTGCTTCTTCTTGAGTGTGCCACCCATACTGTTGGTGTTTGGGTCAATTTTGAATTTTGGTCAACAAATAAGTCAACAGTAAATCTGATAGGTTAGGAATCTCTCCCCAAAATTATTGTCCACTTCTCTCCACCTTACCTCTCTCTCACTTTCTTTTCACGTTAATTCCTTTGTTTTTGTCAAAAAAAATTTCCTTGTGGTTCTTTTGAAAACTTTCTATTTAAATACTGCAAAATTCCCTTTTTCTTGCTTATCTCTATTTTGACTATTTTGATTTTGAGTCGTTTGTAGTTGTAACATCCCAAAAATTATGGGTTATAAATTTTTGCATAATTGCATGTTGTGCTTGCTCAGTGGGTTATTTGAGTGTGTTTGGGGGTTCTAAGGAGGCCTGGGAGTGAGTCGGAGCCTTGGAGAAATTTTGGTTTTTGGCCCTTTTGTGGAAAAGGATGTTGGAAGCAGGACTTAAGTAAATTTGTGTGGGCTTAGGAGACACAAGTTGGCCATGTGGTAAGCTGGCTGTGGGGTCAATGGATGAGCAAGGGGGGAAGGGGTTCGAATCCCACAGATGGCAATTAGAGGCTTTTATTTTGTGACTTGGGAGAGCAAGAGGCAGGGTTTGGATCAAACTCTGCAACGAGAGTTGGAGAATTGGTCAAACGGTTCAAATAGATGAAGGAGAGGAATTGTAGGAGGAAAAAGGGGAGAAAATCGTGGAAGTGATGGGTGTGGGAAGAGTTGGCCGAATGTGGGGAAGTTGATAGTGAATTACGACCAAAAGACTTTGCATTTTGTAAGGTGCATATTCGGTTGTGTCAAGGGGAAGTGCCGAATTTTTTTCTTTGAATTTTCTTGCGGGAAATGTTGTCATTTTAGCACTTTGGGACATTTCAAGTCATTTTCTTTCCACTATGAACCTCTACTGAATTCACTCTGTTGCTTTTTCTTTCTCCTTCTTTCCTCTTGCGAATTGCCGAAAGCACTCTCCTTCATATTTTCTTTCTCTTTCATTTCTTCTGTAGGTGCCGAATTGCTAAGGTATTTGCTCTTTTCTTCTCCTTCCTTCTTCTCAATTCTCATCTTCTCAACTGATCACTCCTTTTTCTTTACCCTAGGCCGTACCAACACATCTCCCTTCCCATTTCCTATCATACTCGTTGTTTTCTCTTTTCTCCCAAAAGCCGAACTTGCACTTTCTCTTTTCAGGTTCTCTTTAGCCGAACATCTAACTCTTCTCTTTCTCTCATTCTTCTTTTGGTCTTGCAAAGCTTCGTTCATTCAGCCTTCGAATTCCAGAAATTGGTTGGTAAGTATGGCTAGGGCCAAATAGGGGTTGATTGAGTTCTTTCTTATTGGTGTGGATTCTCTTAAGCCGAGAGGCTGTTATGTTGTCAATTATGGCTGTGGGTATTACATGGCTAACATCTCCTCTCTGTTCTAACGTTGCAAGGGACTCGACTTGCTTAATCAAGGAGCCAACTGAACACTTTTCCTTTGCAGTGAACCTCTTGTTTGGTGGTGCGTAATCTCGAGAGTTTCAACCTACGCTCGTAACAGGTGTGTAATCTCACACCTCTGTATAAACTGCTACTGCTGTGATCTATGAATCGGCTAGAAGCCGAAATGCTGAAAAGCTAGAATACCGGCAACTGAGATCACTCGATTGTACGAACGCTCGTTGTGATAAATTGTGCCACTAAGGATTTGCAATAGACTGTGGAGAGTGTCACGAACACTCTCGTGAAACTGAGGCCGTATCAAGACTTGTTGAGCCAAAGTGGGCTAAGTGGGCCCAATGAGTTGACGGGCCACATAAGTGAAATCGATGGTAAGTATCGGATGAATTGTTGCGACTGCGAAGTCCGCTAAATTGAGACCGAAAATGAGCTGAATGGGCCACGTGAGTGTGTAGGCCCGTTTAGGCCGAAAATGGATTTTAAGCCCAATTTCACCGTAGTGACCCAAAAGAGAACCTGTGTCGTTTGAAGCGACAGTGGGCCTTCAGAAAGACTGTTAGTTGAAAAATTACCGAAACACCCTCGGTGGGTAAAATTACTGAAATATCCTTAGTGGGTAAATTGCTAAAATACCCTCTGTGGGTAAAGTTATCGAAAATACCCTTAAAGGGTGAAATTACTGAAATACCTTCATTGGGTGAAATTACTAGAATATCCCTGAGGGGTAAATTATCGTTTTACCTCCCATTAACCCAAATGACCTGTAACACCCCTAACCCGTATCCGTCGCCGGATTAGGGTTACGGGCATTACCGGATAAATCATAACTTATACTCAAACGATTAAATCTTAGTTAAACATCTTTATCAAATAATTCATTTAAAAAACCAGACAAATCACTCATGTATCATACATGCTTAATACTCTAACTCAAATCATATACAATATAATCAACAACGAACACAAAATGACCCTGAAATGTACATTACGACAAGTTAATCTTAATATGTGAAGTTTATAAACAAATAAACCATTTCAAAAATCAATTCATTTTTATTACTAATGAAAACAAACCCGGTGATCAAAAATTTATGCTATATGGTCAAGATACATAAGTTCATTACATTATCATAGACGCAATTAATAGCTTAGCCGAATGTACGAAAACATATAAATAAGAATTCCATGAACATTACATAACTTGTATTAAACTCAAGTAAAACCAATACTCATGTAAATCAATATTTACCTACAGCTAAAGACATATATAAATAGACATATACAACATTCGATCATTACAATTTATATGTCTCAACCTCAAGCTAGCACAAGATAAAAGCCATATTCGAATAGCCATTGTTATTCATAAAACAAAATTTTCAACCCAAACATAAATGTTGTCCATTATGCACATATTAAACTCAAAGCACATACAATCATCTTAACATAACATACCTTCTATATAACATACCTTAACTTAAAAATGCATGAACAGGCGGTATAAATTTGCCACAATCCAAGCACATTAAGCATTCAACCATTCGCACATATAACTAAGCCTTAACTTTGGAATTCCAACCATTATGTATAAAGCAATAAAAACTAAGTTTAACCAAGGAAATAAGCCTTTTTCGCAAGGCTAGGCCATACCAAAAATACAAGCCAAAACTCATTGGTTTTACAACTTAGTCTAACCTATACATGCCTTTGATTCAAAAACCAAATATATATAACTACCAAAAAGGGGTTGATAGTGTGGTTGACTCCTTTGACGATCCTTGGAGCCCGTAGCTTGAACGAAATCTATAAAACAAAGGAAACATATCACACAAGTAAGCTCACTAGCTTAGTAAGTCTTAAGCAACAAGATTAAAACTTATGGTATTTCATATAATTATAAATTCATAACTAATATTGAAACCTTCTTATAAAGCTTAATGACATCAAAGCCGAATATATATATATTTTCCTTAAAAAAATGGATTTCACCATATCACTTTCAAAGCTCAACTTATCGAATCCATGCAAGGTTTTAATACAATTTCTACCTCTTTTAAATTGATTAAAATGCCATGTACATAACAACCGCATAATTCCAATCGATTAACTATGCAAACATACTCATAATCCTCACACATTACACTTACCTGAATGGCCAAATCTCAATGATACAACCAAGATTATATACCAATATATATATAAAACACTTTAGTTATTATATCAAATACACATATCATAATCTTGCAAGAATGTTTTCCTTATACTATATTTTATCAACACCAAATAGTGGTAGAACAACTTACCTTATTTCTCTCAATTATAAAGCTTACACATACCTAAACATTTAGTTTCTTTAAGTAAATAATTTCCACCTTGTCAATGATCTACAAACTCTTTTACTTAATATAAATCACCGGCATTAAGCCTGCTAGGCCAAAAAGCTCGAAATTCATCACCGGTGCAAGGCCTGCTAGGCATAAAGCCTGAATTATGTCACCGGCACAAAGCCTGCTATGCACAGAGCCTGCTAGGCACAGAGCCCGAAATAGATCACCGGCACAAAGCCTGCTAGGCACAGAGCCCGAAATAGATCACCGGCAAAAAGCTTGCTAGGCATAGAGCTCGAAATAGATCATCTATTACATTCACATATCAAACCGAATACATATATTCACATCACATTAAAATAAATTTAAAATCAAGCCAATTTAGTACCTTTGCATTTGGCTACTTCATATATTCATGTTAAAAGTATTCAAATTTCATCATTCATTAGCTTTATAAATTATTCTTTAACGTATATTCGCTTAAGAACTTACCTCATTGTCGACGGACGCGCACAGAAACTTGGCTGATTCGATAACCTTTGTCTTTTCCCGATCCAAATCTGTTTTTCTTTGTTCTTGATCTAAACACATTAAAATTTAGCTCATTCAAATACATTTCATCTCAATTTAGTCCCTAAGCACATAAATAGGCAAATTACCATTTTACCCCTATTATTTCACATTTTTACAATTTAGTCCTATTTATTTAAAACACAAAATACACAAAATTTCTCAATAATACTCAAGGGCCGAATATATATAGGGACTATACAAGTCCATTTCTTTCACTTATTTTGCAAATAAGCCCCTCTAAAAATTTATTTTTTTACAAATTAATCCTAAATACTCAATTTCACCAAAACTTCCAATACAAAATATACTAATCTTTATCATGTCTTTAACATAAAATCATAAAACATTAAAAACCACAAGAACATAGTTATGGCCGAACATCAAACATGCTTATTTTTAAAAATTCTAACATGGGTCAGCTACAGTTCGAAGCAACGATCTCAAAAACGTAAAAATTATCAAAAATCAAAAACTAAAAATACCTTAATTAAGGTAATTTGTTGCCGAAACTTGAAGCTTTTCTATGGTGTTTTCTTTCATTTCATATTCGGCCAAATGAGAAGATAATGCATGTGTTTTTATTTTATTTTATGACTTTTGTATATTTAACATATAATATAATATAAAAGTAAACTTATAATATAAAATAAATAAATAATAAAACATATTAATGATTACCTAAACAACCATGCCGTCCACTATCATGTTAAATGGGTTAATCGCCCTTTTAGGATTCTATTTTAAAAAGCCACTATCAAATAGGTACTTTTTACTATTGTTTATAACTTTTACGCTTTACGCAATTAAGTCATTTTATTCAATTAAGCACACAAACAATCAAATTTTCATACGAAACTTTCACACATAATAATTCACATATAATAAACACAGAATATAATATTAAAATATTTCTCAGACTTGGTTTCGTGGTCCCGAAACCACCGTTCCGATTAGGGTCAAATTCGGTCTGTTACAACTCTCCCCCTTTAAGGATTTTCGTCCTCGAAAATC
Source organism: Gossypium bickii (assembly GCA_025503065.1). NCBI lineage: Eukaryota > Viridiplantae > Streptophyta > Magnoliopsida > Malvales > Malvaceae > Gossypium > Gossypium bickii. The sequence goes on along the minus strand of CP106711.1, from coordinate 112,382,569 downwards.
TTACCGTTAAACAAAGTCGGATATTGTTGCCTTATTGAATCCTCAGGCTCCCACGTAGCCTCTTCAACTTCGTGTCGATTCCATAATACTTTCACTAATGAAATTCTCTTGTTTCTTAATTCTTCCATTTCCCGAGCTAAAATACGGATCGGTTCTTCCTTATACGTCATATCGGGTCGGATTTCAATCTCAGATGGAGCAATCACATGCGACGGATCTGATCTGTATCTACGAAGCATCGAAACGTGAAATACATCATGTATCTTTTCTAATTCAGAGGGCAACCTCAATCTATAAGCAACAGGCCCGATACGTTCGATGATTTCATATGGTCCAATAAATCTTAGACTCAGTTTGCCTTTCCGACCAAATCGAAGTACTTTCTTCCACGGAGATACTTTCAAGAATACCCGATCTCCGACTTGAAATTCAATATCTTCACGTTTCAAATCAGCGTAAGACTTTCGATGATCTGATGCAGCTTTCAAACTACCTCTGATTATAGCCACTTTCTGTTTAGTCTCTTTAATCAAATCAACCCCGTGTATCTTATTCTCACTGAGCTCAGTCCAGTACAATGGTGTACGACACTTGCGGCCATATAGAGCTTCGTAGGGTGCCATTTTGATACTTGGTTGAAAACTATTATTATAAGCAAATTCAATCAAAGGTAAGTAGTTTTCCCACGTACCTTCAAACTCGAGGACGCAACATCTCAACATGTCCTCAAGTGTCTGAATGGTTCACTCAGACTGACCGTCTGTCTGCGGATGAAAGGTTGTGCCAAAATAAAGTTTAGTACCTAAAGCATCCTGCAAATTCTTCCAAAATCGCGACGTGAATCTCGAGTCTCTGTCTGAAATAATAAAACTCGGCACACCATGTAATCTCACAATTTGAGATATATACAACTCAGCAAGTTTATCGAGTGAATAGCCCGTACGAACCGGTACAAAGTGAGCCGATTTGGTCAGTCTATCTACTATAACCCAGACTGCATCTTTCTTGCTCAGTGTCATAGGCAAACCAGATACAAATCCATAGTGATTCTATCCCATTTCCATTCAGGTATCATGATAGGCTGAAGCAACCCAGAAGGCACTTGATGCTCGGCTTTTACTTGCTGACATATTAAGCACTTTGAAACAAATTCAGATATATCTCGTTTCATGCCAGGCCACCAATAGAACTGTTTCATATCACTGTACGTTTTCGTGCTACCCAGATGCATCGATAATCGACCACTATGAGCCTCACTCAGAATCATCTGAATCAAATCCGCGTTCTTCGGAACACATATTCAGCTTTTAAAGTTCAAACAATCATTTGCATCAATTTGAAACTCTGATTCCGTATCTTTTTCACACTGAATTCGTCTAGCAATCAAATCCTTGTCAATTTTCTGTGCATCACAAATTTGCTGAATAAACATCGGTCTTACTTTTAACTCGGCTATGATCGAACCATCACCAGACATAACCATCTGTGCGTTCAACGCACGAAGAGTAAACAATGATTTTCGACTTAATGCATCTGCGACAACGTTAGCTTTCCCTGGATGGTAGTCAATCACCAACTAATAGTTTTTCAATAGTTCTAACCATCTGCGTTGTCTCAAGTTCAGGTCTCTCTGAGTCATTAAATACTTTAGACTTTTGTGATCCGAATAAACGTGACATTTCTCGCCGAATAAGTAATGACGCCAAATTTTCAATGCGAAAACAATGGCTGCTAATTCCAGATCGTGAGTCTGATAATTTCTTTCGTGCGGCTTCAATTGTCTCGAAGCGTAGGCTAAACTTTGCCTTCCTGCATCAAAACACAACCCAAACCATTCAAAGAAGCATCACTATAAACAACAAATTTTTTACCCGATTCGGGCTGAGCTAACACTAGAGCTTTGGTCAAAAGAGCTTTCAGCTGATCGAAACTTTTCTGACACTTTTCTGACCACTCAAACTTGACATCTTTCTGTAGTAGCTTTGTTAAAGGTGTAGCTATTACAGAAAAACATTTCACAAATTGTCTGTAGTATCCCGCAAGTCCCAGAAAGCTTCGAATCTCGGAAACATTCTTTGATGGTCTCCAATCAAGTATAGCCGATATTTTGTTTGGATCAACCCGAATACCTGACGCTGAAACAACATGACCCAAGAAGCTAACTTCATTCATCTAGAACTCACATTTACTAAACTTTGCATACAACTGTTGATCTCGCAAAGTTTGTATTACTAATCTCAAATGCTCGGCATGTTCAGTTTCATCTTTGGAGTAGATCAGTATATCATCAATAAACACTACTACAAATCGATCCAAAAACTGTCTGAAGACCCGATTCATCAGATCCATAAAAACAGCAGGTGCATTAGTATGTCCAAAAGGCATAACCAGAAACTCAAAATGTCCGTACCTCGTTTGGAATGCAGTCTTTGGCACATTTGTATATCTGACTCACAACTGATAATAACCCGATCTCAGATCTATCTTCGAAAATACTGAAGCCCCTTTCAACTAATCAAACAAATCATCAATCCGAGGTAGCGGGTACTTATTCTTTATAGTTACCTTATTCAGTTGCCGATAATCAATACACATTCGCATCGTTCCATCTTTCTTTTTCGCAAAAAGAACTGGTGCACCCCAAGGAGAGAAGCTCGGTCGTATAAAGCCCCTATCTGTTAACTCTTGCAACTGTGCTTTCAACTCTTTTACTCAGTAGGTGCCATCTGAATGGAGCTATCGAGATCGGAGTCGTCCGCGGTACTAATTCAATGCCGAACTCAATCTCTCGTACTGGTGGTAAACCCGGTAATTCTTCAGGAAACACATCTGGGTATTCACACACAACCGGTACAGATTCAATCTGTTTTTTAGACACTTTATTATCCAATACATAGGCCAAATAAGCTTCGCACCCTTTTCTTACATACTTTCGGACTAACATCGAGGATATTACAATAGGTAACCCATTTAAATCACTGGATTCAACTTTGATGATCTCACCGTTCTGACATCTCAAATCAATAAGCTTTTTTTTGCAATTCACCACTGTATCATGCGAAGTTAACCAGTCCATTCCCAAAATTATATTGAACTCGTCGAAAGGCAACAACATTAAGTCAGCTGGAAAGCAAGAATCCCGAATCATCAACGGGCAACCTCTACACACTTTATCAACAAGTACACATCTACCCAAAGGGTTAGACACACGAATCAGAAACTCAGTAGACTCAACTGGCAGAGTCTTACTGGATACTAGAGTTTCACACACGTATGAATAAGTCAAACCAGGATCAATCAATGCAATCACAGTATTATCATAAAGTGTGAAAGTACCAGTAATGACATTTGGGGAAGAAGCATCCTCTCTGGCTTGTGTAGCATAAGCTCTAGCTGGAGCTCTAGCCTCTGATCGTACTACAGTGTCCTTCGTCCCTCTCTGACTGCCACCTACATTTCCTGAATGTTTGAGTGGTCTGTCCCGTGCTGGCGCACTGCTCGGTCTAGTATTCTGAGCCGTATTCTACTCGGCTAACATCTGGCACTCTCGAATAAAATGGTCCGATGATCCACATTTAAAGCAAGACCGATCACGAACTCTACAACTCTCAGGATGCCATTTCCCACAATGTTTACACTCGACCCGGTTCTGTGAAACATTACCACCACTAGCCATCGAGGTGGCTCGGGAACTCACTGGAGGTCGATCACGTTTGGGCAAGTCTGAAGGAGCTTTATGTCAGCTGGAGTCATCTCTAAACTTCTTATGCACTGAATGGAAAGTCTTACTCAATGATCTTTTACGAGTGTCTCTAGCTTCAATTTTAGCCTTTCTTTTCTCTTTTCCGAGCTCTTTAGCTTTGCAAGCTCGCTCGACTAGTGTCACGAACTCTTTGATTTCAAGAATACCAACAAGTAACTTTATGTCTTCATTCAGACCATCTTCAAATCTTTTGCACATAATGGCTTCAGTGGATATACACTCTCGGGCATAACAGCTCAATCTGACAAACTTCTGCTCATATTCCGTCACAGTCATACGACCCTATTTTAATTTCAAAAATTCTTTTTGTTTCTGATCGATGAATCTCTGACTGATATATTTCTTACGGAACTCAATCTGGAAAAAGTCCCAAGTCACTCTTTCTTTCGGAACCACTAATACTAGTGTGTTCCACTAGTGATAGGCAGTGTCCTGAAGTAGGGATATAGCACACTTTAGGCATTCATCTGGAGTACAGGATAGCTCATCAAGTACCCGAATAGTGTTATCAAGCCATATCTCGGCTCGTTCCGCATCATCATCATCATTTGGTTTGAATTCTTCAGCCCCGTATTTCCTGATTTTATCAACAGAAGGCCTACTAGATCTCATCGGATCTATCATCGAGGGTGTTAAAGGCACTGGAGTTGGATTATTTGGGGGTGGAGGTTATTGTACAGCCGGGTTAGTCTGAATAAACTGGGTAAACCATTCGTTCGTCATCTGGTAGAAGGCTTATTTAGCCTCCCCCTCATGGCTACCCAAAACTGGTCGAGAGTCTAGTGGCACTGATTCACGTCTTGAGAGACCAGGTAGCGACGCTCTCACATCATCATTGCTCACGGTTCTATCGGATCGGAATCCATTTACTATATAAAATACAATTAAAAATGTCAGAAGTCACCACACTATCGTATATGTAATTTAAAGGCATGTATAGCTAGACTCTTACGCGCTAAGGTAGTCCTAGAATCGACTATACCGTAAGCTCTGAAACCAATAAAATGTAACACCCCTAACCCGTACCCATCGCCGAATTAGGGTTACGGGCATTACCGGATAAATCATAACTTCTACTCAAACGATTAAATCTTGGTTAAACATCTTTATCAAATAATTCATTTAAAAAAACAGACAAATCACTCATGTATCATACATGCTTAATACTCTAACTCAAATCATATACAATATAATCAACAACGAACACAAAATGACCCTGAAATGTACATTACAACAAGTTAATCTTAATATGTGAAGTTTATAAACAAATAAACCATTTCAAAAATCAATTCATTTTAATTACTAATGAAAAAAAACCCGATGATCAAAACTTAATGCTATATGGTCAAATATATAAGTTCATTACATTATCATAGACGCAATTAATAGCTTAGCCGAATGTACGAAAACATATAAATAAGAATTTCATGAACATTACATAACTTGTATTAAACTCAAGTAAAACCAATACTCATGTAAATCAATATTTACCTACAGCTAAAGACATATATAAATAGACATATACAACATTCGATCATTACAATTTATATGTCTCAACCTCAAGCTAGCACAAGATAAAAGCCATATTCGATTAGCCATTGTTATTCATAAAACAAAATTTTCAACCCAAACATAAATGTTGTCCATTATGCACATATTAAACTCAAAGCACATATAATCATCTTAACCGCAACATACCTTCTATATAGCATACCTTAACTTAAAAATGCATGAACAGGTCAGGTATAAATTTGCCACAATTCAAACACATTAAGCATTCAGCCATTCACACATATAACTAGCTTAACTTTTGAATTCCAACCATTATGTCATAAAGCATAAAAACTTATGTTAACCAAGGAAATAAGCCTTTTTCGCAAGGCTAGGCCATACCAAAAATACAAGCCAAAACTCATTGGTTTTACAACTTAGTCTAACCTATACATGCCTTTGATTCAAAAACCAAATATATATAAGTACCAAAAAGGGGTTGATAGTGTGGTTGACTCCTTTGACGACCCTTGGAGCCTGTAGCTTGAACAAAATCTATAAAACACACAAGTAAGCTCACTAGCTTAGTAAGTCTTAGGCAACAAGATTAAAACTTATGGTATTTCATATAATTATAAATTCATAACTAATATTGAAACCTTCTTATAAAGCTTAATGACATCAAAGCTGAATATATATATTTTCCTTAAAAAAATGGATTTCACCATATCACTTTCAAAGCTCAACTCATCGAATCCATGCAAGGGTTTAATACAATTTCTACCTCTTTTAAATTGATTAAAATGCCATGTACATAACAACCACATAATTCCAATCGATTAACTATGCAAACATACTCATAATCCTCACACATTACACTTACCTGAATGGCCGAATCTCAATGATACAACCAAGATTATATACCAATATATATATAAAACACTTTAGTTATTATATCAAATACACATATCATAATCTTGCAAGAATGTTTTCCTTATACTATATTTTTATCAACACCAAATAGTGGTAGAACAACTTACCTCATTTCTCTCAACTATAAAGCTTACACATACCTAAACATTTAGTTTCTTTAAGTAAATAATTTCCACCTTGTCGATGATCTACGAACTCTTTTACTTAATATAAATCATCGGCATTAAGCCTGCTAGGCTAAAAAGCCCGAAATTCATCACCGGTGCAAGGCCTGCTAGGCATGTAACATCCTAGATTAGGGGTTATGCGTTTGTGCATAATTCATGAGTTAGTAGGTTTTGGCAGTGTTGGAAGTGTATTAAGGGTTTTTAGAATTTTAGGATGGAAGAAGAAAGCTTTGGAAAATTATTGGTTTTTAAGTAAAAAGGGGAGCTAGGTAAATGAGGCTTTAAAAGAAACTCCGTGTGAAGCATGACACAAGGAACCATGTGGTAAAATGGCATGTTTTATGAATTATGAATGTGTTATGTGAATTCTAGAAATAAGGAAATGTATGGAAATATATGGAAATGTATGGAAGTGTATGGAAATGTGTGGAATTGTGTGGAAATGTATGGAAATGTAAGGCAATGTAGGAAATGTAAGAAAATGTAAGAAATGTAAGAAATGTATGGAAATGTATGGAAATGTAAGGAAATGTAAGAAAATGTGAGAAATGTATGGAAATGTAAGAAATGCAAGGAAATGTAAGAAATGTCTTGTCTTGGAAATGTAGGAAATGTCCTAAAATGTAAAGGAATAAAGAGGAAAGTGAACATTTATGGAAACTAGGAAATGTAAGGAAATGATTCAAAAATGGAAAGTGAACATTTAAAACTTGGAAATGTAAGAAAATGGCAAGTTTACTGAGCCGATCGAAAATTTTAGGAAACTTAGAAATGACTTAGAAATGTCAAGTTTTAAAGTTTAAAATAGGAAATTAAGGCAATGTGGCCTTAAAAGAAAAAGTTGGTGAAATTTGACATACAAACAGGCTTGGAAAAGTGGCCTGAAGATGTCACTTAGGGCCTATAGAAATGGCGCCATATGCAAGAGGAATGGGCCTGGGTTCGAGTCACTTGGGAAGCAAATAAGGGAGGTTTTATTTTTGCTTCCAGAAGACTGAGGTGGACGGTACATGCTTCTAGAAAGGAGGTGTTTTATTTTCATAAATATTCAATTAAAAATGTGATAAAATAATGATTTTTAAATTGGATTATTTTGAAGAGATAAATGTTGGATTAAACTCTTTTGTTTATGATAATTAAAGGATAAAGTTATCAAAATAGAAGAGTGGTGGCCAAGTAAGGGACTCTAGCCTAGTAAATTTGGCTATAAAAGGAAAAGAGAGGCCATTCAGCATTATTTACTCTTCTTTGATAACCTCTGCCGAATTTTCTCTGCAACCCCTATTCTTTTCTTCTTCATTCTTCTCCTCTCAATATTCCAAAAGCTGAAAGCTTGCTAAGATCAAGGCCATAGCTGAAGGTTAAAGTGAAGGTGCAATCGATTTCTTCAAATAAGGGTAAGATCCAAGTTTGGTTTCCATTCTTTTATACATTAGACTTATCGAAATCTAGGGCTAATTCCATTAATGTTCATGGTTGCCGAAACCTTGAAGAGATCTTTCGGGATTTACTAAGTGTCGACTACAAGGAAGGAGAAGTTCTTTTCCCAAAGGTACACCATAGGCTGCGTGTTCCCTAGTTATTCGGTGAATTTCAGGATTTAAGAATCTAAGGTAAGTCATATTTAACATTCGGCTAAGGGTTATTTGTTGTGAATAAATGTTAGAAATTGATCTAACATGTAGTTATAGGGATTTCGACAGAGGGATACAAGGATTTCGGGATTTGAGAGTTTCAAGAGAATTAAGATCTAAGGCATTAGATCAAGCTTTTCGGGATTTGGATTGGAAACCTTAAGCGAATCAGGTGTGTACCCATACTAACCTTCAATACGATATATGGCAATTATTAATTATATGAATATGCATAAGAATGTGAATGTGACTATGTGCCCTAATGTGGTACAAAAGTACTCAGGTACGTTTCCTACTTCTGATAGGATTATGAATATGTTATATTTTTAAATAGTAATATGAATGAGAAAAATAAGTATGTTGTGCATGATAAAATATGTGGGGCATTTCGGGCTATATGTGAAAGGGAAGAAGGTGTTGACTTGGTCTCACTAACGAATATGGTGACTACGGTCACACAATTTGAATATGGTAACTTCGGTTACATTATCTCGAATTTGGTAACTTCGTTACATTATTTGAATATGGTGTCTAATGACACAAATTATATGGGCGATGAGCACGTCATTGCGCAATGGCTCGCCTTGATGGTGTGTAGCGGATGGAGGGTTGACTTAGTAGTCCCCACGGTGTGATTGGCAGGTACGGGTGGTGTGTAGCGGATGGACAAATAGGCTTGGGTTTGGGTTGCATCATTTTGATATAAATATGAACCTGATATGAACTTGTATGCCTGATTTGTTGATTGTTAGTTTTGTGTACATATTGAGTCTGTAGACTCACCCCTTGTGGGACTATTTTTCAGGTGATGCACAGCAATGGACCGGGCCGGAAGGAGCTTAGTGGTGGCCATGCTCAGCAAGGATTATTTTACTTCATTTGGACATTATATTTTTTTTGGGTACTTTGAATTTTATTATTGGGTTTTATTTGATGTAATAAGGCCATAAGGCCCAAGTTGAATTTCTTTATTTCTGTTTAAATTTTTATTTACTATGTTACGAACTAATTTTTTTGGATTTAAAGTCCTAGTAGAATTAATTATTTAAAACCCTAAATTATTTTGTCACCCTAATTAAAAGATTTCTAAGTAAGACAAGTGGGCTTTCAATTTAAGCCAAACCCAAACCAATATTTTCTCAAAATACACAAATTTTCTCTAAGTAACAAAGAATTTTGAAACCGAGTTTCTTAAGGAACATACCAGATCCGGTTCAGGCTCGTGGGCCGGGTTTGGGCTGTTTCAAGGCATAAAGCCCGAATTATGTCACTGGCACAAAGCCTGCTAGGTACAGAGCCCGAAATAGATCACCGGCACAAAGCCTGCTAGGCACAGAGCCCAAAATAGACCACCGGCACAAAGCCTGCTAGGCACAGAGCCTGAAATAGATCATCTATTACATTCACATATCAAACCAAATACACATATTCACATTACATTAAAATAAATTTAAAATCAAGCCAATTTAGTACCTTTGCATTCGGCTACTTCATATATTCATGTTAAAAGTATTCAAATTTCATCATTCATTAACTTTATAAATTACTCTTTAACGTATATTCACTTAAGAACTTACCTCGACTGTCGACAGACCGCGTAAATCGGCTATTCGATAACCTTTGTCTTTCCACGATCTAAATCCGTTTTTCTTTGTTCTTGATCTAAACACATTAAAATTTAGCTCATTCAAATACATTTCATCTCAATTTAGTCCCTAAGCACATAAATAGGCAAATTACCATTTTACCCTACTATTTCACATTTTTACAATTTAGCCCTATTTGTTTAAAACACAAAATACACAAAATTTCTCAATAAAACTCAAGGGTCGAATATATATAGGGACTATACAAGTCCATTTCTTTCACTTATTTTACAAATAAGCCCCTCTAAAAATTTATTTTTTTACATTAATCCTAAATACTCAATTTCACCAAAACTTCCAATACAAAATATACTAATCTTTATCATGTCTTTAACATAAAATCATAAAACATTAAAAACCACAAGAACATAGTTATGTCTGAACATCAAACATGCTTATTTTTAAAAATTCTAACATGGGTCAGCTACAGTTCGAAGCAACGATCACAAAAACATAAAAATTATCAAAAACCGAAAACTAAACATACCTTAATCAAGGTAATTTGTTGCCGAAACTTGAAGCTTTTCTATGGTGTTTTCTTTCATTTCATATTCGGCCAAATGAGAAGATAATGCATGTGTTTTTTTTTATTTTATTTTATGACTTTTGTATATTTAACATATAATATAATATAAAAGTAAACTTATAATATAAAATAAATAAATAATAAAACATATTAATGATTACCTAAACAACCATGCCATCCACTATCATGTTAAATGGGCTAATTGCCCTTTTAGGACTCCATTTTAAAAAGCCACTATCAAATGGATACTTTTTACTGTAGTTTATAACTTCTACGCTTTACGCGATTAAGTCCTTTTATTCAATTAAGCACACAAACAATCAAATTTTCATACGAAACTTTCACACATAATAATTCACATATAATAAACACAAAATATAATATTAAAATATTTCTCAGACTCGGATTCGTGGTCCCGAAACCACCGTTCCGATTAGGTTCAAATTCAGTCTGTTGCATACCCATTATACCCCTAGTGGTAGTTCTAGTGTTGTATGTGTACTCTGTTTAATTGTTTATGATGGAAATTTATGTCATACATCATTTTATTATGTCACTGCTTGTTGTATTGGGTTGGGTTATGCTCATGGAGGAAGTATTGTATTGGTGGCTATGCCACGTTATACTGATTTAGTGGCTCTGCCACGACATACTGATTTTAGTGGCTCAGCCACGTATACTGTTACTGGCAGCTTTGCTGCATTGATATTAGTAGTTCGTCTGCGCTTTTGGTGTGTAGGGTTGGGTGGGTCGACTTGGTCCCCACATGGTGTGTAGGGCTGGTACAGGTGGTGTAATGGTTGGATTGGGTTGGGTTGCATTTTTGTTTGTATTACCATGATTTTGGGGCTAAGGCCCGAACTGATACTGCATGGGCTTGGGCCCAGACTGTGACTGTGACCGGGGATTACACACTGAGATCTTGTAACTCACCCCTTTCTTTTAACCGTGTAGGTAATCCCCAACGTTAGAGGATTTAGAGCTATGGAGGACTAGGAGGTGGCCATACGTTGGATTTGCTTCTTAATGAAACTTAGTAATTTTGAATTTAATTTAATTTATATTATTTTTTGGTTAATAATTTATGTAATAAGGCCTTTGGGATTTTCTTTTTAAACTTTCATTTGGTAATTCTGTTAGTTATGAATTGTTAAATGGTTAAACACGAGTTTTTAAAACAATAACTATAGTTTTCAAAATATCACGTTCTCACAACTATTTAAGTTAGACTTCTGCAACAAACAAAGTTTTGAAAACAACATCTTCTCAAGAATACAACTTTAAGCAAATCTTGTTTTTGTAAGCAACGGAATTCGGAGTTTTAAAAGGATACAAAGTTTTTAAGAACTAAGGAGGGGTTTTTAATGAAAGCGTAGCTTTTAGGTAAACTTTTGATGTGACATGCTAGATCCGGAAATAACGTCTAGGTCGGGTTTGAGGTGTTACAGTTGTCGTCGACCCAGTCAGTTTCCCTTTACGGGGTGGTACGTGGTTTAAGTGTTTGGTTTGTAAGTACTCTCTATTTGTTTTCTATAATTATTATTAAGCATAATTGGTGGATTGATTGTCAGTTTATGGTTTAACTGTTTTCGGATCCATTTAGGAGAAGATCGTGAAGCGGGAGACGCGTAATCCTCTAGCATGCTAGAAAACTTTAGAATTGTTATTCTGTTAGGTGAGTGCACAAAACATTTGATTGATAGCTAGTACGTTTTGGTTAAGGCCTAAAAGTTAACGGTTGTAGCCAAATTTGTGATTGGATTTTTAGTGATTTAAATTTGTGCTAATTAATCATTTTCTAAATGACGGTTAGAAGCTTAGAAGTGTGTTGTGGCATCTGCATCGGTAACTGACTAGGTGTGTAACAAAAAGCCCAAAAATAGTGAACGGCGAAGTCGGAAAGTGGACTGTCGATGTTACACGGCCGTGTGGGCCACATAGGCTAGGTCAGGATGTGTGGGCCACACGGGTTGGGCTATTAGGCCGTGTGGGCGTATTTTTTGCATATTTTAGTTAGGGCTGTATTTTGAAGTGCGTTTCGAGGTCAGTGATTTCATAGGTTTAATAATTGTTATGTATGATGTCTGTTAAAAGAAAACTGTTAGTTCTGATATGATTGCATCAATTTTAGAGTTATGTTGTTTATTACAATGTGGTTTTGATATGTAAACTAGTGAGCATCATTGGTACGTTTCAGATTAGTTAAGTTGTGTTTCGTGTAATTTTTGTAGCATGTGACTTTATGTCTTTTCTGAATAATGTGATTTGTAATTAACGGAATCTGATATATCTGTTGTAACACCCTGAATGATTTAAGTTTGTTTTTGCGAAGTCTGTCATAAACATGTATTTGCTTCAGTGGTTAGGTGTTCTAGGTGTGTGTATGAGGTCTTTGGTTCAAGTCTCATATTTGGAAAAATTTGGGTTTTTTTTATCCTAGTCTTATCCTTGGTGGGCTGGGTTATATTTTATCTTTAGTAAACTCATATTAGAATAAGCCTGTTGGTTCGAGTGGTAGGGAGTTAGTTTGCTGGAGATCCTGTGTTCGATTCTCTTTGAGAGCGTGGATGATATTTTTGTTTCAGTTGTGAGATAGAGGTTGGGTGGAAGTGAAATTCTAAAAGAGTTGAGAGTTAGTGGGTTAGTGGGATTTATTGGATTGTGGGAGGTTAGGATAGATATTATTTGATTTAATTTGATTTATTTTATTTTGTTTTTCAAAATTTTGGTTCTTTTTCTCTTCCAAATTTCTGACGTTCATTTTGCTTTCCTCCCCTATTCTCTTCTTCTGTTATTTTCCTTTTCAATTTGTACCCTCTTTTGTTCTTCCAACTTGTGGTGTTTCGGTTCACTATGGCCGTACGTTTTGGCAAGTGGTGGTAGCATGTTTTTTGCTTAAGTTAGGGAGAATTTCCATTAAAGCTATTTAGAAAAATGTTGTCTTTTCTATTGGTATTAAACTTGTATTTTTGGCAACAGAGAATTGAGAGGTGCGAAGTTTTTCTCTTGCAGAATCATAGGTGGAATCATTCGGGATATCGGGTAAGCTTTGAATAGTCGAATTTCACCATTGTCAATTTAGTTAGTTCGGTTTAATTGAGAATTTAAACTTATTTTGGAAGTTTGTTATGTCGATTTTAGGTTCTGGTGGTCTCGAGAGTGTTTTCACATCAAAATTGAACCAGGTGTGTACCTTAAACAAGAAAAATTGAGTTTCGACGAAAGTTGAAAATATGGTTTGTCGATGCCACACGGGCGTGTGGACGGCCGTGTGGTTAGCCGTGTGCGAGACACGACCGTGTGACTGATGAAGAAGTGGTCGTGCACAAGACATGGACGGGTGATGGCGCGAGTGTGGCCGTGTGGGCCACACAAGCTAGGCCAAGTTGGGCGTGTGGGCTACACGGGCGTGTAGACCCACACGAGTATGCCACACGGGTAAGGCCAAATTGGGCGTGTGGGCCACGCGGGCGTGTAAGCCCACAGGGGCAAGCCACGTAGGCATGTGGGCCCATAATTCTAAAATTATCCCTAGGGTCGCACGGGTCGTTCCGATCGATTGTGGACCTATTGTAGGGTCGGTAAGGGCTAACCAAACCCTATTTCATGTGCTATGATATTCTGATAGACTGATCTGATTATGATACTATATGTATGTCTGACTGTACTATATAAATATGTATTCATCTGTATACGAGCATGTTAAGCATGTTTGCTCTAATATTTCTACATTTGTATTCTATATTTGTGTTTGGGGTGGGAATTGTATATGGGGAGGAAGTGATCTATTTGGCGACTCTTCGCTTATTTTCTAGCAACTTGACTGCATATTATCAGTTATGTGTTGTATCGACACTATATGGTGTGTAGGGATGGCTAGGTGTTTTTAACCCCACATGGTATGATGGGATGGACAGAGATGGTGTGTAGAGGATAGGGGTAGGATTTTGTAAATCTATTCTGTTTATTTGATTGTGTTATCTGTATCTATTATGGACTTTGGTCTGGATCTGTATCTGATTGATCATGAAATTCTGTGCATGACTTTTTTTGTTGGGTTACACTCTAAGTTTACGAAAACTCACAACTATTTGTCTGTTCTGTTCAGGTAATCCACAGACTTAGGCGGGTCGGTGCGACGGAGGCTAAGCGGTGACTACTCGACCGAGAACTGTTTTTACTTAATAGTTAATGGTTTAATTTTAAAGTTTGGTTTTTCTATGAGTTTGTAATTTTTGGCACTCTCTGGACTGTTTGATTTTTATTTTGGTTTTGGATGCGTTTTGACTCTTTTATTACAACATTTGACTAGAATCACGGTTTTACGAAAATAAATGTTTTTCTAAAAATACAAAAGAAAATTCGGTTTTCAACTAGTACAATTTGTGAGCTTTAGCCATAAAATTACGTTTTACTTAAATGGGCAATAAATGACGAACTCCCCCAAAAGAGAGCAATAAGTTTTTTTTATATATATATATGAACTCTTTTGGTAGCAATTAACAGAAGAAGTTTTTAAGCACGAAATTTGGTTTCAAAAATCTTGCTTTGTAACATTTCTAGATTCAGCCATAACGTCTGGGTCGGGTTTAGAGTGTTACATCTGTTCTGCAAAGCATGAAATCACATGCTTACTGGTTTCTGTTTAAAATGAGAATGCATGTTCAACATCCTTACTATTCTAATAAGTATTTGCATAACATGTCCCATTACAGGGGGTTGGGTTAATAAGGTAAGGAGGAAGTTCTGGTAGTTTAATTATTTGTACTATTTGGTGGTTTAACCACATATCTGTTCTGGCAACTTGACTACAATATAGTGGCTTGACCACACATATTTGATCTGATAGTTTAACTGCATATTGATAACCTACTGTTGTCGGGCAACTTGGGGTGGAGGGTTATCATTGCCGGGCAACCCATGGTGACTTATTACTATGTTTTTGGATGGACGAGTTCTGGGAACTCTAATTTGCTATGCAGTGGTATTGGGTAGGAAGTTTTCTTAAAAAAAAGTTGCATTTCGTTTTCCGAAAATATTGCATTGACATAACCTTGCATGCGCAATTTTTGTTCGAGTCTGATAAAATTCTTTGCAATACTTTGATATGTTTATAGTGTTATTTGTGTTCTCTGTTCAAGTTTAGTTAAACACTAAGTTTTATAGCTCACCCCTGTAACTTCTTTATTTCAGGTAATCGACAATCCTGGGATTCGACGGCGTGCGGGAGCTTGGACTAATTTTCTGGATAATACCATTAAACAAATTATGTTTAATTCTTTCTAGATTGTAAATCTGTTTTTGGACTTTACTTTTTGGTTTTTGTTTATTTTGTTAGATATTGACATTTTAAACGTAAAACTGCAAAATCTTACGAAGTGCCAAATTAGAAACCGGTTTTCAAAACTAAAACTCTTAAAATTTTCCACTACTAAACTAAGAAAGTGATTAAGTGATTAAGTGATTTTATTATAAAATAAGTGTTTTTGAGTATGAGATTTTCTAAAGAATGCACGAAAGGTTTAGCTAAAAATTATTATTTTCTGACCATTCGTTTTTCGAATCTTTGTGTAACACCTCAAACCCGGCCTAGACGTTATGGTTAAATTTAGAGTTGTTACGTAAAAAGGTTGGAAATTTAGTTTTCAAAAATTTTGAAAAATGGTGTAAGAATTGTTTCTTAAAAACTTCGGCTAAAAAGAAACTTCTTTTAATTTAGCTTCTTAGTTGAAACAATAATCACTCACGTTTTCTAAAATCAGTTAATTTGCAGCGGAATTTCTTGAGTCGTTATATTTTTTGGAAAACCCAGTTTGTTGTTTCGAAATTGATTGGTTTGCAGAAAAATCAACACTTGTTTTTTTTTAAGAAAACGTTTATACAAATATCATGTGAGAAACGGAAATAAGCTCAAAAACCAAAATAGTCCCAAAGAGTCCAAAGTTACAAAACACTTTAACCCTAAAATTAGAATAAAAATAATAGCAAAGTTGAATGAAAAAGTTATATAATCGAGCTCACATCGTACCGACCCGCCTAAGTTTGAGGGTTACCCAAAAATATCAGTCAAATAGAATGTGAGTTTTCAAAACTCAGTGTGTAACAAAAAGCACAAACAAATAAATTTATATCAAACAGATTTGACAGTAACAAAGTCTTTACAGAGCAGTACAAATATGGATATGTTTTTCCTATCCATCCGCTACACACCTATAACAGCCTGTTTTTAGTGAAATCGAAACAATAGTTTCGGGACCACAAATCTGAGATTGAAATATTTATTTTATTATTATTTTGAGGTCTACAACATGATAGTATGATTATATAAAAATTTCGTTAAGAAAATTAATCGGTTGCATGCTCAAATTGATAAAAAAGACTAAATTGCAAAAGGTGCAAAATTAGAGTTCTATAGGCTAAAGGCATTAAATAGCTAAAGAACTTAAATGTGTGAGTAATTAAATGGTAATTAAACCATTAATAATGGTAATGGACAATTATGGACACCATTAATGTGATTAATAAAGGTTATATAAGTAAATTAGTAAATAAAAACTAAAATAAGTAAAACAAAATCATATTTTTTGTCCATCTTCTTCACCTAGCCAAAATTTAAAGGAGAAAACAACACCATTTTAGGGTTTGAGTATTCGGCAAGCTTATTCTTGTGCATGTAAGTGCATTTTTACCCGTTTTTAATGATTTTTATGTTTTCAGAATCGTTGTAGCTTAATCTAACTTGCCCAGGGACTAATTTGTGAAACTGTTAAAAGTCTAGAATTTTACCATTGATGGATGTGTATGTGTTTTGATGTTTGATGGTAGAAAATGAATGGTTGTTGTTAGATAAACAACATTTGTTAAGTGATTTTGGTTGAAATTACAAATTAGGAATTTATTTGAAAAATATGTAAAATTCATGGTGAAATGTATGAAATAATTAAATGTGTGGGCGGCTATAAACATATATAAAATTCGGCTATCATGAGTGTGGGTTAAATTGCATGAATTTTTATTTTTATGAGCTAGGGACTAAATTGCAAAGAAGTTAAATATTTAGGGAAAATAGTAATTTTGCCATAATATGAATTTTGGATTAAATTGAATAGAATGATAATTAAATAAGTTAAATTTTATTATATATAGATCAAGAAAAACAACGTTCAGAATTAGATTGGGGGAAAACAAAATAGTGGATTGATAGCCCAATTCTCTCCGTATCAATTCGAGGTAAGTTCGTATGTTAATAAGCATTAAATTATGCATTTTAAATGCTTTGTTGTTAAAATTGTGATGATACGACTCTAAGAAATGTACGATAGAGATTTGGCGACGTATAAAATCCCTGTTGAACCTTAGAAATAGATAGGATACAAATGACATGTCATTAGGGGTTATTGTGTTTTGGGTGCTGGTCCGTACATTCTACCGGTGGCTGAGTTTTCTGGCATGTGTTGTGGATTCTCGTTAGCTTGTGTGAGCAGCACTGTGTAGTTACGTCATGACCATCAGCTTGTGTAAGCAGACCCGATGATAGCTCGAGATGAGCATTTACATATGAGATATGAGATTGAGATGGTTTCGACCATGTATTGGCACTTAGTGTGCGAGATTCCCGAGTATCCAATATTATTCCAAATGGGTCAATGGTATATTGATGATATGAAAGGTTAAGAGATTGATACGTATCAGTGCAGGTATGTACGTAAACCATATAAGCATTGAATCCATGAAGTTTGTGAGTTTCATGATTTACTATGTGGATGAATATATATGTTAGCCTTGTGATTAAGTTGAATTGTAGTATATTATGTTTATATTACTTAAATTGTGAATGTATGGTAAGTTGTACTTATTATCCATACGAGCTTACTAAGCTTTATAGCTTACTCTGTTTACTTTTCCGTGTTTTATAGTGATTTCAAAGCTTGATCGGATTAGGAGTTGTCGGAGATCTCATCACACTATCTAGCCATTGTTTTGGTACTTTTGAACTTGTATACTTGGTTTTATGGGATGTATACATGTTGTGGTTAGTATGGCCTATAAGTTTGTAATGTGTATAGCCAATTGATTTGGCTTGTAAATGATATATGTTTTGGTTATGTGTTAGCCATGTGACTTGGCTTATTTTGGTATACTTGTTTATATATATCTAAGTGTAAATGGTCTTTGATATTTGGTTTATAATTTCTATGTGAATGCTTTGTTGTGAATTGGTATTTTGATGTACAAAATGATTGAATTTGAGAATGCGGTATGCATGTTAATTTAGGTACAAAGTCTAATAGGTGAGTTTGATTATTTAGGTGATTTTTGAATATGAAATTGGTATGAATTTGAATGGTCAATTGTGATGTTTATGAGTAATGTTGTTGTTGGTATTGGAATTGTTTGAATTGGAGTGGTTGTGGTTGTTTTGAATGCCTATTGAGGATATGGTCATGTGCTATTTGGTATGCCTAGGTTGACAACACTTTGGGTGAGAAATGTGGCTTGAAACATAGCCTATTTTTGTCCACACGGGCAGAGACACAAACGTGTGTCTTAGCCGTGTGTCACACACGGCTAGGAGACACAGTCGTGTGTCCCCTGGTACTTATTTAGAAACCAAGTGAGTAGCTTCACACGGTGTAACACCCTTTACCCGTATCTAACGTCGGAACCGGGTACAAGGTATTATTGTACTTATCTTACTGAAACATACAATCTCATTCCTACTTAAAACTTCTCATTCGAAACCATAATGTCCCTCTTAAAGGTCTACTAGACCTTAAACATACATATGAACTGGTTCGAGACTAAACCTGAAACTTTTGAACACTTAGAAAATTTTTACACAAACAAGGCCACACGCTTGTGTGAAGAGGGACACGCTTGTTTTATTCATCTTTTGCCACCTAATTTCACCAAAAATTAGATGCTCTTGTCTCCCTAAGCTATATGGCCGGCCAACACATATCTATTTGCCTAATTTCACTTTAAAGACCTCCATTTTGATATCCTTTAACTATTAGACACCTCTAGCTTGAAATTTAAAACTCTCACTTTATGCGATTTAGTCCTTTTTCACAATTAAACCTCCAATTGCTAAAATTAAAGCACCAAAATTTTCATATAGCCATATATTAATGCCATGACACATAAAATAATACCAAAATAATATTTTTTCCAACCTCGTGTTAGTGGTCCCGAGACCACTGTTCCGACTAACCCCAAAATCGTGCTGTTACAGCCTGTGTCCCTCACATAGCCATGACACGCCCGTGTCTTCACCTATGTGTAAAAACTCGACATTCTATTTATGATGTCATCATCTCAATAAGGTCACATGATCAAGGCACACGGCCGTGTCCTTAGACCGTGTGTTGAATTAAATTCCTAATTTCAGGTGCAGACTTCACACGGCTTGGGCGTACGCCCATGCTCTATGGTCATGTCCTCGGTTGAGACACACGGCCATGTCTCAGTCCGTGTGGTTACTACTGGGCATACTGACTTGCCAATTAGCATGCAGGGGGACACACAGCCTATCAACACGCCCATAGGGCTAACCGTATGTAACACACGGCCTAGACACATGTCGGTGTGTCTACCCGTGTGGACAAATTCAAGGCTATTTTCCAAGCCATCTTGCCACCCTCACTTGCACATGCTCGTACAGCCTCACATATCATTTTAATATCATTATTTGTAATTACTTAATCATCACATTTAGCCTATGATAACCATACTAACTTTACATTCACGAAAGAGTACTGTCACATGCATAAATATATAGTCAACACAAGCCATCATTCATGGCTATATTCAAATTGAACCATAAACCATTTTAGGCCAACATATTTGGCTACATTAACAATGACTTAATTAATCAAAAGATAAAATCCCTAAAGATAAAATCCCTGTACATGCCATATCTCAAGAAGGCTTGAAAACTTATACCCAAAATGACTGCTTGATAATGTGAGAACATCTCCGGTGATCTTCAACCCGAGCTAACTAAATTAACCTAAAGAGATAGGAAAGGAAGAGGAGTACGCAATAACGCTTAGTAAGTTCATATGCAAATAATAAACAACTATTGACATTCATTTATTTTACTCAACCCCAAGGGTGTTATATTGTGACTTGCATTTAAGTTCATGATTATCATTTAATCGTCCATAATGCTTAGTCATTTGTCTTATTGCTACCATTTACATGTTTTTACGTTAGCCTTAACATCATAGTTTCTTCATTATAACATGTCACATTCTTTAATAAGTTATTTCCATCCTCTTAATCACATACTATTCATTTATGAGGAATCATAGTTTACACATTTGTTTAACCACTTTTCATTTGTCAAAGCTCATATTTTACTATGATCTCATAGTAACTTCATTCAGCATCTAAGCCTGCCTTTCCCCTCTCTTCAAACTCAATGAATCACAATTTAGTCATATACATTAATCTGTATCATAATCCAAATTAGGCTCATAATTTTAACACATGATCACCTTCAAACCTTGTCATACATCAACTCATAATAAATGGAGATTACTGGCCACAAGGTTATCAACGTCTCACAAGTATAATTTATTCGTACACATTCTTACCATGAATTCATCATGTATCGAATTCACTTCACATGAGTTCTAGGTACATACATGTACCACCTGTGACATAGTCACATACTTTCTCGTTTTCAACATACCTGTTGAATCACTCGAAATGCTAAAAGATACTCGTGAGTCTTATACATATGGTATCATATCAACGCCATATTCCCGATATGGTCTTACATGAAATATCACATTCGACGCCGTGTCCCTGACATGGTCTTGTACGAAATCTCATACCGAGGCCATATTCCAGATATGGTCTTACATGGAACCTTAATAACCTTAGTATCATGGCATTGGCATTATATCCATTCTTAAAGTTCAATTAAAGATTTTCATTCCTTGACATCTCGTTAAACTCGTAGATAATGTATTTCATAGAGACAATATACAATTCACATAATATCGAAATATCAAATACATCACATAAGGTTGCATTATTTACACACGAATCGATATCGAAAGGGTAAAAAGGGACCTAATCATCAATTTCTCTCTTTTCCCCCGTTCTAGGTCCGAATCTTGTTTTCTTTGATCTGTAACATCACATTTAGCTTATTCATTAGTCAAATTATTCATTGTGACTCAAAAATCATACCATGGCAAAAATTATGTTTTTGCCCCTAAACTTTGTCAAAATTACAATTTTACCCCTAGGCTCGTAAAATGAAATGTGTTCATTTTTCACACACTCAAGCCTAGACGGTTCATGTTCCCTCTTATAGAAACTCAATATTTCAATTATTTCACACATTTATCATCTATTTTATAACCTTTATAAAAAGGTCCTTTTAGGTGTTTTCATGGAAACATCTTTCACAAAAATTGTGTATTTAACACCTAAGATTCATTTTCTTTCATAAAAATTCAGCAAAAAACATAAGCACTCTCATGTAAATACCCTAAGTTTTCAATCATTTTGCAAAATAGTCCCCTCTTTAGCTAGCTTAAGCTTTAGGGGTTACAAAAGTACAAAAATTATTAATAAAAACCACCAAGATCACTTACTTGTAGAGGTGAGGAGTTGCTAAAAATTTTCAAGCTTCCATGGCTGTTTTTCTTGGGAAAATTTGGTGGAGAGAAGGATGAGAAAAGATGATATCATTTTTTCTCTTTGTTTTATTTTATTACTAGATAAATTGCCACCAAAACCTCACCTAATTCATTGAAAATTTTATCTTTGTCCCCTATGACTAGCTATTAACCTTAGAAAGGTCTAATTTCAAATTAGAGACCTCCAATTAATATTCTACAGCTATTAGACACCTTTTGCTTGTAGAACTACACTTTCGCACTTTATGCGATTTAGTCCTTTTTCGCAATTTAGCATGCATTCACCAAAATTTTCTTACACTCATATAATCATGCTAAAACATATAAAATAATATTAAAACTACTTTATTCAACCTTAGATTAGTGGTTCCAAAACCACTATTCTGACTAGCCCCAAAATCAGGCTGTTACACACGGCTTAGCACATGGGCGTGTGGCTTGGCCATATGGCAAAAGTCAGTATACCCTCAAGTTTTCACACGGCCTAGTACACGGCCTGGCACACTGGCGTCTGAGGCCATTTCGAAGGGTACACGGGCTAGTCACATGGAAGTGTGGTTGGCCGTGTGACCCAAGTCAGTGAGTTACACAGGGTTGGAACAGCCTATGACACGGGCTTGTCTCTTGGCCGTGTGAGACACACGGCCTGGCCACACATGCGTGTGTCCCCTACACTTTGAAAATTTTCAATGTTTTTCCAAAAATTCATTGAGTTCTTATTTTAGTCCCGATCTATTTCTAATGCTTGTTTTAGGCCTCGAGGATTTATGTTAGGGACTATATGACTGTACATGAATGAATTTTGTTTGGATTTGATAAATGAATATGAAATGTATGATTGTTTAAGAAATAAGTTTGGTAATGCTCTGTAACCCTATTCCGGCAACGGATACGAGGTAAGAGGTGTTACAACACCATCTCTGACCATCCCAACACACCATCTGGGGTATAGAACACTTATCCAACCCTACACATCACTTAGTGTCATTAAGACACTTACAAAATAATTGTAGTTGATCTACCAGTATAATGGGCGAGATACCGCCACTTAGAGAAACACTTCCTCCACATAATATATCCCATCCCAGAAACAAATATATTCAGAATAGAAATCATACATGCTACAATTTTACATGCATGACATATCAAATACAAATCACATACATAACATTTTTCGGGTTTACTTATAATATGATATCTCAAAAATACTTATAGATAAAAGAATTTATACTAGCAAATGACCTGATTTCATGTTTTAAAGTACAATTAATCACATACCGTCCTTTAGGAAGGCCCACAGTCGATCGAAACTTACAAGAGTTTGACTTGTGGTTGCAGGACTTGCGTGTTAAGGAACTCGATGAGGGACTAAGCCAGCCTGAGTTAAGTCAAGGATTTCACGTCGGTACAGTGTCATGCACATAGGAAGGGGGTAGCATAAGAGGCTTTGACTTGGAGTCCATTACGTTGTAATTATGTAATTCTATTAATGTTTGAAGGTTAGAAAAAAGAACTTTATTTAAATTTTTTGTCTATATTGTAAGTTTTCTTTTAAATAGGTAATACAGTCTAATTTTAAAATAATGAGTTTTAATATTGTACACAAAAATGGTTCAATTGTGACGCTCCATACCTGAATTCGATGAATGGGTCGAGTAGGGGTGTTACAGGGACTATTTAGCAATTTTCCCTTTTCTACTTAAATCCTCTTATTGTTGTAATTATTAATCTAAACCATAATTCAACTTAATCGTCTATTCCTAAATATTGTTTAAATATTGTTTAACAATATATTAAAGTTAAATAACAACTCAATTTATCTATACAACAATTCTTTAAGTTTTTCATTTATTTCAATTTAGTCCTTAAAACTAAAAATACTACAATTTTTAAATTTGAGTTTCGGTTTCAAAACCAATCTCAAATAGATCCTTAATTAACATATTAGTAGCATATAATATATAATTCTCACCCCACTATTTATAATTTTTGCGTTTTAGTCCTTAATGACAAAACTGTCAAAATTTCACTTAGAATTTAGTCTTACTAACATTTAAGCTTAACATGTTAGCCATTAACACCAAAAATTTCAATATTTATTCAATGGTAACTTTTCTAAACTTTAATAGGTTCACGAATTAGTCCTTGAGCTAGCTAAATTAAGCTCCCGATATTCTAAAAACATAAAAATTACCAGAAAATAACTTGAATAACTTACCAAATTGAGGGACTAAAGATCCAAAACCCTAAAAAGTTTTTCTTCCCCGTTGAGCTTATGAAATTTCGGTGGAATGAGTTGAGAAAGACTTTGTTTTTCTCTTTCCATCCACCACCCTTTCGTTTCTTATTTTATTTTACTATTTAATTATAAATTTAACATAATTTATAACTTATACTTCAACAAATCAAATCGACCACTTAATAACAAAGGGGTTTAATTTCTAATCCCGATAGATTTATTAATTAAACCTTTTATCAACAAAAAATTCAATAGCGATTAAGTTTTATAGTTTTTATGATTTAGTCATTGTAACCTAATTAACATTTAATCACTAAAATTATCACACCAAAACTCAATTTAACTCTGATATAGACTCGATAGTATTAAATAATAATATTATCAGACTCGATCATTGAAGAACGGAGTTTTGAAACCACTGTTTCTGGTATCATTGAAAATGGGCTATTACACACCCCTCTTGGTATTTTGGAGGGATTTTTTTTCAAAACTGACTCGAAAAACTTTATTATTTACGAAAAATAACCTAAAATGAACAGTGTCAAGCAGTGCCAACACCCCGATGGTCGGAACCAAAGTCCATCATCGTGTAATCATTACTTTGTGATTGGGTTGGGGATAAAAAAAAAATTAATATTTTTGGTGTCGGCACTACCATGGCAGCACTTGTATGTATTTTTTTTCGAGTACTTTTGAAAAAAAATACGGGTATTTCTGGATTCAAAAAAATATTCAAAACAAAATTAGAAAATTTTCTGAGACTATCTTAGCTTCCAAACAATAGTTAACATTCAAAATGAAATCAAATTTCAATTGGAAAATTAAATAAATAAACAAATAATTTTATTTAATGATGATGATAAATATTCAACCCTATTCATATCCCAATTTAAAAGAACACATTAATAAAACTCACAATTTAAAAGAAATCAAAATTTACTTTACTGTTAAGTCTATTCATTCCCAATTTATTTCTTCTTCTCTTCCTCTCTTCTTCTCTTCTCCCCAAGTCATTTCATTTTCTTAAGTGTCTTTGACCTTTTTTTTTCTAAAAAAATAATCACTGATTTCGGCAACCAAAGTACGATCACATTTTTTTTTTAAAAAATCACACCGGTGCTGGCAACGAGAACGCTGACACCAATATTGACAAATTTTAAATATATATATATGAATTGATGCCGGCAACATGAAGTGCTGACACCAAAAAACACTAAAAAAAATATTTTAAAATTTTTTTCCGGTGCTGGCCACCCACACGTCGACATCGATTAAAAAATATATATTTTGAACAGTGAAATACCCATATTTTTTAAAAAGTACTTGAAAAATTACATACAGTTGCCGACCATGGTAGTGTTGGCACCAAAAAAATTAATTTTTTTTAATCCCCAACTCAATTACAATGTAATGATTACATGATAGACTTAGGTGCCAACCATTGGAGTGTCAGCATCGCCTGCTACTATTCATTTCAAGTCATTTTCGTTATATATTTTGAAATTAGGTCATTTTTGTAAATAATAAAAATTTTCAAGTCATTTTAAAAAAAAAGACCTATTTTTGAGCCTAGAAAAATCAATAAAAAGAAACATAAGTTTAATGTTGAAAGTCAAGAATTTTAACAAACACGAAAAGTGTATAACAACAACTATGTATATTACCTTATCATCAATTAAAATAATCTATCATTTCTCCACCATTGTTTTACTGCTCCATCCTTTTTTTTTAATCTAACAATCTCTCTATTCTTTTTCTAAGTAATTTTAATTAGATGTTAATTGATTGAATATATCTAACTATTGAATGCTATTTATAAAGTTAAATTTAAAATTTAATTAATATATAACTCTAACATTAATTAAGTGATAATCAATAGATAAATCTTTTTCTTTATTTTATACTTAAAGAGTACTATTCAAATTAAAACTCTATTTAGATTAATAGATAATTTTTTTTATGTTTAAAGTTTTATTCAAGTAATAACTCTATATTTTTAATAATAGAATTATTGTAATTATCTCAAGTTCTCTTTTATGTCAACTTTTTTAACTAATAATGTTAAATTAAATTATAATTATATTTTAATTTTGATTTATTAATACGATGAAAAAATAAAAAATATTTTTATCAATTCAAAAGTTTTTTTTATAGATTTTTTTTAAATATTTCATACGTTCCAAAAATAAAGTTTAAAAGATGGTAGAAATTTTAGAGTACAATAACAAACTTTTTTTTGGAAGAAAATAGACATATGACAATAGTTAATCTTTATTTGTCAAGTTGAAATATTAATTTATTTTATATTAAAAATATTAATTTTCTTTAAAAATCTTAAATATAATAAAATAAAAATATTTTAATCCTATTTATAAAATTTTCATTTATCATCAACAACGATAATAACCCTTTTTATATTAGATGGAAAAGGGAAATTCAAGCATTAGATTTGCATTCCAACAAAATCAAATACTTATGAATATTTTTGAAATATTATGGATTGTTAAATTAATCAGATCCTCAATCTTTAATTTGATTGATTTATATAATTTAAAATAAATAAATCATTAAAAATAAAAATAAAATTATTAAAATTCAGTTGAATTAATTTTTAATTCAATTTAAACTATTTTTTTATCACTTTTTCAATTAATTTTTATCCAATTCGATTAAGATAACACTAAATCTACAGGGCAACCATTTTCATTGGAACCCGCAAAAATAAGCATGTCTGATTTTTAAATAAAAATATAAGATAAATTTTGGTAAAGGATCATGATGTGGGTGGAAAGGCTCATTTTCCAAAATCTACATTGAATGACATTGAATACGATGCTTCTTCGCTCAACTGCCTTTATTTTCTCATCCTTCTACTTTGACTTCCTCATATCTATGCTCCTTAATTTTTGCAACACTTCCTTCCTCATTTTTCCCACCTTTTGCTTTAGCTCGGGTTCTTTTGTTCCTTTTTTTTTTTTTTTTTTTTTTTAATGATGGCCGAACTCTTATCTTTTTTGTCAAAAATTGAAATCTAAAGACTTAAATATTGTTTTTGTTAACAATAACCAAACCATATTCTTAAAATTATTTACTATGTTTTATTATTCATTTAACATTAAATTTATTTTTTAAAATATTAATAAAATCGATTTTGCTTGCCCTTTAATTTGATTTATTTTAATTACAAATAAGATATTGAAATATTAATTTTCGAGTGGCTAGATTTCTTGACAACTTGCATAACATTTTGGAAGTAATTATTTTACTGAAAACATGAACTTTTTGCTTAACCAATGGATAATATTTTGAGTTTAGTTCAACGTACGTACGATAATAAAATAGCACTACCCTATTCCCAAAAGGTTGCTATTTCCTTGCCTGTTTGAAATGCTAAAAAAAGAAAAAGAAAAAGAAGAGCGTGGAAATAGCATAATTCGAATAATTACATTAAAAGAATCAATATTTAATTCAAACCATAATATTGATCTAAGGGCAGCGTAGGTTATTCCCAGGCCCTCCATAGTAAAAAAATGTGCCCCATTCCTTGTTATATGAGCTCCTGATGTTGTAACAATTTGTATTTTCAGCTAGGGTTGATATGCCACGAACAGAACTCAAGCTATTATCCGCATCAACAACCTCTAAATTCCGAAAATAGCTCGATTTTCCGAACCCGTCTTCGGGAAAATGACCGGAACCCATCTGAGTTGAGGTGTGTTGGCCATTGACCCTCGAGTTCACCACTTCACCACCCCATTCCACCATGGTTGCACGGTCTGCTAGGTGAGTAAATAGCTCCGCTGGCCAATAACCTATCAAAGTATTGTCACCTAATCCCATCCACCAATTCCCTAGTTTAGGATCCTAAAATTAGAAACACAAATTGGAAACATATTAAACCAAGTTATATATATAATGAGAATAATATTAACTATGCATTCATATATATATAAATGAGATATTGATACTTGCAAGCAATTCGAGTTCAGCTAAAAAAATAATTCGAACTCAAATTGATAATTTTCAAGCTGAATTTAAGTTTTGTAATACTTGACTTGAATGGCTTGCGAGCTTTACCAAGCTTTTCATTTTTTTATATTATTAAATCATGTTATTACCTTTAATATATATTATTAAACTTAAACTTAATTATTGAGTCAAGCTCGGGTTGCTCAATTATATTTAGAATTTAAAAATAGATATTCAGTTAAGCTCGAACTTGACAATATTCGAATTCGACTCGGCCCGGTTACACCCATATATATATATTCATATACCTTCCAAATGAGTATGGTAATGTCATATTGATTTGCAGTATATTGAGAAACAGGAGAAATAGAAGCCCCAATTGCAATTCTACTATTTGTTTGAACGAAGCCTGCGCATAGAAGGTTGTAACATCCAGTTGCTTCATAGGAGTCGGTCTGTAATTATCCAAAAAAAAAATATAAATAATTAATAATAATTGAAAAAAATAATTTGCTTGCATGACATTCAGTAAAAATGAGATACTCCAAACTTCTTAGAATATAAATGTTGAAGATAATTAATATATAAAATATATTTTATTAATTAATGTGAAAGTAATAAATTACATGAAATCTCCAATCCCCTGAACAAATAAATGTAAAATTCCACAAAGTAAACGAAGTTGTCTTTTAACTTCTAGACATATTAAAAAGGTTGTTGAAAAGCATAAATCATGCGATCAACATTTTCTCCCACAATGGTATTCATACAGTAAATTTGTTTTTTCCACTTCTAACATGCATGTGTTTTTTATTCACCTTCTAAAAATTAAAAATATTTATGGATTGAATTAAAATCTGAAAAATATTTATTGATAATGTTCAAGAGTCAACTTATATTAAATCAAATCCATCAAATTAAAATATAGAATAGTTTATTTTTTTCAACATATAGAGCCATTTAAAGTTAAAAAGTGTTTGGAAGAATGTGATGCAAACCAAAAAAAGTTAAATTGAAGATTCCTCAATAATAATGTGGCCATTGTTAGTTTGTTTCATTTAATAATTGTATGGCTGTTTTCTATTTGGTTTTTTATTGAACTTTGGCAATGAAAGAATGGTTAACTAACCATTTTCCAAAACTAACTCATCTTTTAGCAAACAATCATTTTCATTTCAGACCACTTTAGACCAATAATGCAAGTTCTAAAGTTACATTCTCAAAATATAACTATAATATATAAAATTGAGAAATTTATATATTGTTTGTAATATTAATAACAAATGTAATATTTTAATACTCAAATTCTATATCGTCAGATCAACCCAAGTTAAAGCTTATAATTTTTGTAAAGAAAAGACAGATTTCAATCCTAAAATCTCAATAATCTCTTAATTAAAGCAATTATTTCCCATTTGTATAAAATTATCCTTTAAAATTTCATTTAATAACAAAATAACAACCATATAAATCACATTATGAACATGCATACTGCATCAAGATAGGTCTAACCACTATATGCATGCACATGAAAAATTCCATATCATTAATATAATATAATTATTTTCATTGACATTATTTAATGATAACATATATATATAATATTAAAATTTTTATGTATCTCACCATTTGAGCCATAAAATAATTAAAAACATAAAAATGATAGATTAAACAGAAATATAATGTTAAGGTGTAATTATATAGAAAACTCACCGTCCAATAAGTGAACAATCTTGGCCTATTGTCACCATAAAGCTCCGGACTGACCTGTCTAGTACAAATATCATCAAAAACTTCTAAAACCCTAAGACAAGTATTTTCATTTTATTTATATAATTTACATTTAAATCAACTCTTAATAAATCAATCAAAACATTTGGAAAGCGACTTATTTCAAAATTTTATGTTTGAGTAAAACAAACCTTTAAAAAATAAGAAATAGTATAGGATTAGGTGCATGCGAGGACAGGAAATGGAACGAGTACCTGCCATCCAGCTTCGATACTGTTGAGATCAGAGCCATCGAATGATCCCGAAAGAATCCAAATCTGTGATAGACTGAACTCGTTGACTTCTTGGATTGATGGGTCCCACACGTTTATAGTTGCCCTCGCCCCATAGAACTCTTGGGTTGTTCCCGTATATGCAATCGCATGCTAAATAAATGTACGCACATGCATCATTCACCATACCAATGTCATTAATTACTTTAGAAACTTCATTTAAAAAAAAAAATGTTTCATATTGATTGTTTCCGAAACATTAACTTAAATCAATGTTAAGAAAATAAATTATGTACTTCGTGACCGTTGCCGCTAACGATATCTGGTGCATCGGCACGGCGGCGTGCAGGGTTGATAAATCCACGTTGTTTCTTGCCAAAATGGAACAAAGACTTGGCCCTCAAAACATCATGCACCGAGCTTCGCCGTATGGGAACCGTTCCTTTGGGACATCTTGTCCCATTGCTATGCCACATTTGCCATTGCCATTGCCTTGGAGTACCCTTTATAGTTGCCTCATTGCTCATTGAATTTCTTACCTCTTCTTGTTTCAACCTTTTTGGCATCTCTGGTGTAACTCTCTGGTATGGTATATTGCCACATAAATTTATAAAAAAAATTTACTCCCATCATAACGTGACCAGAAAAAAGAAAAAATTACACTTTTGGTATAATGTTGATACCTGAATCTTGTGATTTTTTAAAAGAGGATGATCTAAAGCTGGCTGTTCTCTTTTGTGGACACAATCTATGATATCTCCATCTGGACTCTGAAAAAAAAAAACCTCCATGAGAAATATATAAGAGAAGAGAATATATACAAGTAGAGCAATGGTTTTAGCATATACTTGAATGGTGATGAGAGGAGGCTTATTAATCTTTTCCAAATGTTTTTGAATTCTTTCAAGCCTCAACCTACTCGCTTGCTTGATATACTTTGTGTAGTTTAGGCCTGAAACATGATCAAATTCCCCCACGACAAGGCAACAAAGAAGAAAAAGATGAAGAAGAAGATACAAAACACCATTTTTGTTGGCTACAATGTTACACTTACCCATTATCTCATTCAGTATGCCAAGCAAAGCCAAAAACGTTACAAGAAAAAAGAAAAACAATGGAAAAGAAAGGAAGAAAATGACACTTTTTTTTGTCTGTGTATAGCTTTTAATGGTGAGAGAAGGGAGGTGGGTGAAAGGGTTAATGAACCCTGAAACAATGAACACAAAGGCAAAGGCCAAGGCTGCCTTACTCTTTCACCATCAAAGTCATGATTGCCTGCATTGGTTTCATATAGTGAACCAAAACATTCATATTTTTAATTGATGGAAACCCCATTTTGTTTTTGTGTGTGTTTTGTTTAATAATTTTGCAGATAATGCAATGAGACGGAAAAAAAAGGAGGAAGAGAGACTTGAAGGCATTAATAATAACACAGACCTACCCAACTAAACTGATCCCCCCCTTTTTTTATTGCAGCACTCCTTCAATGTTTGTATCTGCCAGCATACACTTTGCCATTAATATATTTTCCTTTTTTTTTTCTTGTAACTTGTTTTTGTGTTATATTTTATGGTTAAAATTCAGATTAATGATTATTTCTTTTAATGATATCGTTTTTTGAAGTTTAAACTTCTATTCTCTTTTTAAGAGTCTAATGTGCCTTACCATTATATCAGCATTTGCTGGTTATTTTGTATTATATTTAATCGTTATGTTATTTCGGTTTGAAATTATATTATCGTTAAAATATGCAAGTAGTCTTTGTACTTCTACATAATTTGAGATTTAATTCTTATACTTTAAAAGTTAAAAATTCAATCTCTTTACTTTTTCAATTTGAAAATTGTAGTTCAATCATTATTATTTTTGGTAATTTTTGTCAGAATTTGTCAACTTAACAAATTTATTTTTTATAAATCATGTAAAATATCATATAAGGAACCTAATTAATATGTCAAATTGACAAAAAATTTTAAAAATATTAAGAAAGTTAATGACTGGACTAAAAATTTTAAATTAGAAATATTTAAGTATAAGAACTAAATTTTAAATTTTATCAAAGTACAAGGACTGCCTGATCTATTAACCTTATATTATTGATATACTTAATATTTTATTATTTTTTATATTTTGAAAAGTTATATTTTTCTATTTATGTTTTAACATGTATTCCCTATAATTATTGAAATTAAATATTTTTTTTAAAAAATCTAAAAAGACAAGCGTAAGTAATATTTGAATATGTTGTCAAATAATTAGATGATAACATATCATTTAAATAAATAGATTTATTTTTAAAAAACTTAGATATGATAAAGCAAATGGTGACACATTATATGAAATAAATTAAGTGAATTTACTTTAAAAAATTTTAAATGGAATATTGTCATCCGATTCTTTGCCTATATACTACATAAGATTACACATTATCAACGTATCATAAGAAATTCATAACACAAAAATCATTATTTGATTTACTACCATATGTACGATGAGACATGAATTGGTTCATTCTTTAGCTTCTTCTTGTAAACTTTTCTCCGTTCTACATTTCCTCATTTAGATGCGGGTCCGCGTTTACGTTTAGTGTAGTTTAGTTTTTTTTTTTTTTTTATCTTATATTATAATATTATTACAATATTTAATCTCAATGTTATAACTGATTTACACTAATTGCAGGTAAACGCACCGCCTATCCAAAGAGGCTCGTGATATATTACTATCTTTCACCTTTCTCAAATTTAACACTAATTGATGCGAGTCTCAAGGCTCAATTTCAGACTCATGGATGTGATGAGCTTACACTACCTCAAGGCTCAGCCAAGCTATCAATTTTCAAGCTGAAAATATTAGTCAACTTGCGATAAATATTTGTACGGCATCCAGACATTTATGGATTAAGATGTCTCCATAGCGTTCGAAGATCTATCTCTTAGTTTTGAAACGCACTTTGAATCACTCAATTCGAGTTCAGGGACTCAAGTTATGATCATTTTAGTTAAGACTAAGCGAGCAAAAATTCTGGACGGGATTATGATGGGAATTACGAGTTTTGGGCTTTTAATTCAAGTTTAAATCATATTGGGTTCGGGTTTTAGATTTAATTTTTATTATATATGAGCCCAATATTATATTTATCAACTATTATTATTTTATTCCGATTTTTTATAATTATTAAGTATTTTAAGTTATCTAAGAGTTTTATATCAACAAGAAAATTTAGTTTAAAATTACCCCTTGTTTTGGTTAATTAGAGTTCTAATATACCTAAGAGTTTTATTTAGATTTATTTAGCTAGCCTATATAAATGCCTTTACATTGTACACAAAAAAACAATTTATCATTATTCAATTTATCTTTTGAGTTAATAAATTCTCTTTGAGTTTTTTTCAAGAATTTCTCCTAAGTTTTTTTAGAAGAGTTTTAACAATATTTTCAGATTGTAGGGACCATATTTAAACTTTTTCTTGCCAAGTTTCTTTCTTGAAGGGGAAATTATAGTCGCTTGGAGGGAGTTGTGGATTCTTCTTATTTCCAAGGCTTCTTAGGACTTTTACACGCCACGTTCTATCCTTTCCATCCATCTTTTTATTTTCCCTTTTTATCATTCTAATCTTTGAATTATTGTTCTATTTTATTTATCTTACTTATTTATTTTAATTGTTTTCTTTAATTTTTTTTACTTGGATTTGTTTGCGTTTCAGGTTGTCAGAATCCAAGTTTCTTTCCGAACGTCTAAAGCACTAAGTCAAATCCACGACTTGAACAAATCTACGATCCTCTTCCTCTCATATTTATCATTTGGTATCAGATTTTAGTGTTTTAGGTGTTATTTATGTTCTTATAAAACTGATTTCCAGCAACATTCTCAAAACAATTTTTTTTACTAGAAAGTTTTCGGAAAAAAAATATTTTTCAGTGGGTAAACATTTTTCAAATGATATAAAAATTTACATACTGCTTTTTGGGACTATTTTATAATATAAAAAAATTTTCCACAAAAAAAGTGATCGAAAAAGTGAAAATAGAAAAATACGAGAAATAAAGAAAAAATACAAAATATTTTGTGGGTTGAATTTTGTGCCGAAACTTTTCATATCATGTAACGCCCTAAAAATTTGAAAATTTGTTTGATAAATTCCGTTAATAATTAAGTTTTTGTATATGTGGTTAAGTACTCTATTTATGTGTATGAGATCGAGGGTTCAAGTCTTCCCTTTTGAAAATTTATAGTTTATTTTGGCATAACTCCTATAATTGAACTGACGACTTAAGTTTAGTTATGCATTAATTTGTATTAAGAACGAGCTTGCTGGTTCGAGTCTTGTGTTCGTTTTGAGGTTTTGCGTCGAAGTTTTGACATCGTTAGTTAAGTGTTTATTTGTGCGAATTTGGTCGTTTATGTCGCTTTAGGTTATGGGATTCTTCTACATTGCTCTTACATCGAAGCTATACCAGGCGTGTAATGAAAACTCGAGATTCTGTAAGTTTTGAATGTCGAAAAACATGGCTCCCGATGCCACATGGCCATGTGCTAGGCCGTGTGAGCCACACGACCGTGTGTCTGCGTAACTCACTGTTTTCGAATTAGAGACACATGGGCTAAGGACATGGACATGTGTCTAGGCCGTGTTACTCATTGTTTTGAATTAAAGGTCACAGGGTCAGGGACACGGGCGTGTGTCCAGGTTGTGTGAGGGGTTGTGAGTCACACGAGCATGTGCTTGGTCGTGTGATAGACCATGTAACTCATTGTTTTGAGCCACACGGGTGTGTGCTAGGCCATGTAAACTACACTGGCTAGACATCTAGGGCGTGTGGATCCACACGGGCAAGTGGGCCAAAGTACTGAAATCTTCCCCAGGGCTGCCGTAAGTGTTGTAAAAATCGAATGTAGGCCTTTCGTAGGGTCCGTATAATCTGAATTAGATTGTTGGACTTGATATTTAATATTCTTATGTATAATTGATATGGTAACTATTGAATGATAATGATCTGTATTTACCGAATTGAGTGGCTAAGCCACAACTCTGTATCTGATTCTAGCGATTTATCGCATTCTGATCTGGCAGCTATATTGTAATTACTTTGAAATATGTCATATCGGCATGAATTGGTGCGTAGGGCTGGATGGGTACTTAATACCTTATATGGTGTGTAGTGGATGGGTGTAGGAAACTGCATTTGATTCTGATCTGCTCTACATTTGCATCTGATCTATTCTGTGTCTTACCTGAACTATTACAATATTGCTAAGTACCATCTGTTTCTGATTCTATATATGAATTTGGGCAAGTATTGTTATATTTGCAGTGCTATTTTCCTTATATCTCGATTGCACATGTTGAGTTATAGTCTCATTTTATTTGTTGTCTGCATTACAGGTAACCCACAGAGTTAGGAGGCTCGGCGTGTTAGGAGCTCAGTCATCTCACTTTATTAGATATTTTACTATTTGTTTAAATTTGAATTAACATGTGTTTTATTTTGGATTTCGGTTTGTAAGCTCGGATTTCCATGTTGGTTTGTCTGGTTCGGCTTTAAATTACTTTACTGTTGGTTTTTCTTAAACATTTTGATGTAACCTCCAGACTTGGTATTAACATCTAAGCTGGGTATGAGGTGTTACTTATAAGATTTACATTATTTAAGGAGGCTCCAGTTTAAATTTCACGATTTTTGGAAATCAGGAACACCTCGAACGAAGTTTGTCAAGTTGTTTCATAATTTATTTTGGGTTTTCGGGTTTAGTGATTTTCATTGACTCTTAGCCTTAGGTTTTTATTGGTTTTTTATTTTATTATTCCTATACACATTCTAACACTTTATTGTTTCTTATGTTATTAGGTTAAAGCATGTTGCACGTTCCTTCCTCCATGTAACACAATTCTTTGGTGTCTAGTCGATTTTAGACTCCTACTGCTACTAGGTTTGCTTTGTTAGTTTGATTCTAATACATTTTGAGATTTTAAAAGGCTTACAAGATTAATTCTTATCTCATTGAGTTGGTGTATTCAACTTGGAATTAATTGTCAACAAAACTACGAAAGGGTAATTGAAACATGAGACAAGTTGAAGCAAGTGATGCGAAAGCATTACATTCCTTCTCATTAATAAAAAGAGGTTAAAACAAAATGTCAACGTCATGTTCAAGTTAACCGATTAGTTGATGAGTACTTTACGAAGAGACGGCCAAATGAAAGGAGGAGTACAATTGATCTCTCACATGTTGTGAAATGTTATTGTTGTAGTTCAAAAGATCATGAGGGTTTCCGATGTCCAATTAAATATCCAACTAGAGACGAAAGTAAGTATGACTTTACGCCTTTTATTGACTCTTACTTTAGTGGAAAAGAGATTTGTGATGGTGAACTTTGTGAACTGGAAAAAAGATGATCGTGATGTGGTACACCATGGCAAATTAAACTGTTACTTCCTTATGTTTAAAGGAAAAAAATACAGTTTAGCCCATTTGGAGCCTAAAGATGTGTATAAAGTGCAATTGAAAATGATGAAATTTTGTAAGAGGGTTAAGGGGAAAGAAAAAAAATTAAAAAGCCTGAGAGAAAAGAGACTTTGAGTGATAAAAGTCTACTTGATGATCCACTTTTGGTGAGTAAATTGCATATGAGGTAAAATTGGAGATTTCTCAAGTGGGAAAAGAAAATGAAAAACAAGAAAATATTCGTGCAAAAGTGAGGAATGATTATGCTTTAACTAACTATAACTCAAATTTGTTTAGTGGTGTTTCCTTGTTACAGGATTTCAAGGATCCATTGATGGGCTTCCAATTACATTACTCTACCATTGATAGACAATTTTACTTGTGGGAGAGAGGTAAGTTGAATATTGATAATTCTTCACAAGTTCTATAAGATAAGAAACGTAAGGAAACATTAGAAATTGAATTAAGAAGGCATACATTGCATGTGTTTGATTCTTATGCTAATGATTTTAAATTTCCTAACGACATGTTTTCTCATTTGTCAAGTTTCAATAAACCTTTGTTTGTTTCAATTAATTTTATGGGTTTATCTATATTTTTTAAGGTTAAAAATAGTAATTCTGTTGCACTAGATAGGTTTATTAAAACATTTTATATATTTTCTCTTGTAAAGAAATTTTCTATATTGACATTTAACGATGAATTTTACATAATAATATTAAACTTCTTGATTTTTATAATTATGTGAAATTCTTGACTCATCGTTGGAAATTCTTATGGATGACCATGCATATTCAAAGAAAGTTACAAGTTATTTTTTACTTGAACACTCATGTGCCTAATATTTCTTTGTTTAGTGTTGATGGTTTGTTTTTGAAAGAGAGATACTTGATCCATGCTGATTTGGGAGATCAAAATCATATATTTGATCCTAGAAATAGTTTTGGTGCACAAGAAGGCTTAGGTAAATTTTTTTTCATTTGATTGTTATTAATTCTAATATCTTTTATTTTTATGCAGCTAAAGATTCGAGGATGAATCTTTTTGAGGAAGGGGGGAATGATGCGAGTCTCAAGACTCAATTTCAGACCCATGGATGTGATGGACATACACTACCTCAAAGCCCAACCAAGCTAGCAATTTTCAAGCGGAAAAGATTAGTCAACTTGCGACAAATATTTGTATGAGATCAAGGCATTTATGGATTAAGATGTCTCCATAGCGTTCGAAAATCTATCTCTTAGTTTCAAAACACACTTTGAATCACTTGATTTTGAGTTTAAGAACTCAAGTTATGATCGTTTTAGTGAGAACTGTGTGACTATAATTTCTGGACGGGTTTATGATAAGAACTACGAGTTACAAGCTTTTAATTCGAGTTTAAATCAAATTGGGTTCGAGTTTTAGGCTTAATTTTTATTATATATGAGCTCAATATTGTATTTATTAGCTCTTCTTATTTTATTATTATTTTATTCTAAATTTTTTATAATTATTAAGTATTTTAAGTTATTTAAGAGTTTTATGTCA
Organism: Gossypium bickii; assembly: GCA_025503065.1. NCBI lineage: Eukaryota > Viridiplantae > Streptophyta > Magnoliopsida > Malvales > Malvaceae > Gossypium > Gossypium bickii. Next base: position 112,344,563 of record CP106711.1, on the reverse strand, counting down.
ACAAAAAAATTTAATTTAAAACTACTTATTATTTTGGTTAATTAGAGTTTTTGTATACTTAAGAGTTTTATTTAAATTTATTTAGCTAGCTTATATAAAGTCCTTTACATTTTACAAAAAAAAAAAAAAAAAAAAAAAAAAACAATTTATCATTATTCGATTTCTCTTTTGAGTTAATAAATTCTCTTTGAGTTTTTCTTTCAAGAATTTCTCTTGAGTTTTCTTTTAGAAGAGTTTTAACAATGTTTTTAAATTGTTGGGATCATTTTCAACGTAACAGCCTGTTTTCAGTGATACCGGAAACAGTGGTTCGAGACCACAATTTCGATGAGTGAATTATTATTTTATTATTTATTCAGTGTCTTTGGGATATTATTAAGGTCATATTAAGGTTTCGTTAAGAAATTTTGATGTTTGAATGGTTAATTAGGTAAAAAAAAGACTAAATTTTAAAAGGTGTAAAAGTTGACTAAATTGTAAAAGGTGTAAAAGTTGAATTCTATTAGTTAAAAGGGCTAAATGATTATGGAAAGGAATGTTAATGGACTTGAATGGTAAATATACCAATTATTAAGTTAGTGGATATGCATAGATAGGTTTTAATGAAATTTCAATGAATTTATAAGGTTAAAATGGTAATTTGATAATTAAGTTAAAATATTAAGTTAATGAAAAGTAAATAAGGTATCATCTTCCTTCTTTTTGGAACCAAAATCACCATTGGATGAGCTCTAAGCTTCAGTCACCTTTTCCTTGTACATGTGAGCTAATTTTTCAGCTATTTTTTGTAATTTTATGTTTTTGATATCATTACAACTAGGTCCTGCTAGCTTGTACCTTTGTTTTTGAATATGTTAAAAATTTTAGAAGTTTCCATTGATGAATTTTGAATATTTTTTTATGATAGCTATGTGTTTGAAGCTTTGATTGTGGTATTTGGTTGTTCTGTTAAGTGATTTTTGTTAGATTTTGAGTTTAGGATTTAACTGTTAAAATGCCAAAAATACAAGGTTTGGTATATTCGGCTATAATTTGATTATTAGGAAACGGTTAATTTGATGATTTTCGAGTCAGAGGACTAAATTGTAAAGGATATAAAAGTTTAGGGAAAATGTGTAATTAATGAAAAGTTAAGGGTCATATACATTGAATGGAATGTGAAACATGTATGAGATTAATATATATTTTTAGTTATTATATAGATCAAAACTTGGATAAAAAAGACTATAACCGAGGAATATGGAAAATAGCAGATTAGCTTGTAGCAGCCCGTTTTTAGTCAAATCGAAACAGTGATTACGGAACCAAAAATCCAAGGTCAAAATATTTATTTTATTATTATTTTAATGTTTATAGTATGATGTTGGTGTGAAAATTTCGTTAAGAAATTTTATCGTTTGACTGGTTAATTTGAGAAAAAGGACTAAATCGCGTAGAGTGCAAAAGTGACGTTCTATTAGCTGAATGTGTCTAATAGTTATAGAAAATTAAAGTAAAGGTCCTTAAGTATTAATTAGCCCAATATGGGGTTAGTGGAAGTTAGTGGCTTGGTATTTATGTGTAACATCCTTAAATAGGGGCTATTATGTTTGAACTGTTTGCATGTTTATGGCTTGATTGAGTTATTAATTGAGGTGTCTTAGGGTCTAGGTATGAGCCAAGGGTAGGCCCGAGCTATAGGAAAAATTTTGTTTTTAAGCTTTGGTTAAGGGGAGCTGAAGGAGCTAGGGGTTAAGTGTTTTATGTGGTGAACTTTAGCACAAATAACCCAGTGGTAAAGTGGTAAGGAGGCGCCACTTAAAGCCTTAAGAGGTGACGCCACATGCAGGGAAGGAGAGCTTGGGTTCGAGCTGTAGAAATCCCTTTCTGCTTATTCTTTTTGACGCCAAAGCTGAGGAAGTGGTGTGCTCAAGATTGGCTCTGGAAAATAAGGATGGATGGGGTCAAACAGATTTAAACAGATGAAGGAGAGGGAATTTAGGAGTTTGAATAATTCAAACTCATTTGAATGGTTGGCCAGGAGAAGTTTGAAGAGTATGCCAAAATTTGAATGGTGTGAGGAGGAGCATTCGGCTGAAAGACTTAGGAGGAGTGCCGAAATTCCTTAGTCAAGTTAGATGTGCATTTTCGGCTAGGCTTCCTTTGGTGCAGTTTTTTTGAAGCAAAAGCCGAAACCTCCTTTGCACTTGTCGAATTCTCCCTGAAGTATTAAGCCGAATCCTATAGAACCATTTGAGCTTTTCTCTTTTTCTCCTTTGAAACCAAATCTCTTCAAGGCCGAATCCCTTTCATTTCTTTCTCTTTTTTCTCTCATATATGTTCAAAACCGCATCAACATCTTTCTTTTTCCAAATCGACTATCCTCTTCTCTCCATCTTCTCTTGTGCCGAAAGTCCATCAACCTTTTCTTGATTCTTTGCAAAGCCGAATCTTCTTTGATTTACTTTCTTAAGCCATAGCCGAAATCACTTTGATTGTTCCATCACCATTGCCGAAATCTCCCTTTACTCTCCTCTCCCTGTTCTAACGTTTTGGCCGAATATCAATCAAGGGTATATCTCTCTTGTCTTCTTCTCTAATCGGTTTTAGAGTAGGTAAGTTATCATGGCCGAATCTCTTCTATCTTCTTTTCTTTTCTCTATCGACTTAAATGGAAACAAAAGCTAAATTTCGGCATTTGTCATGATTCTTAATCATCTATGAAATTGAATTCTCCTAGGATCTTCGGGATTTTGAAGTAGTGGATCGGGGCCATCTACTCTCTACCAATCGGTTTCATTGAAGACAGTGGTAAGAATACTTGTTGACTTAACCTTTCCCTTATTCTTTTGAAAAGCCGAAGGCTATTAAGTTATGTTGTTTAGTGTTGGCTGATTGTAGGGAAGGCTTAATCTCGCATATCTCAGGGTTGTGACTAGTGCTCGTAAGGCGTTAAGGAAAGGGGATCTAGTGCGATAGATCTTGATCTACGGGGTTCGATAGTCGCGTTAGTAACCAGGTGTGTATCTTACACACTTCATAATCTGTGTAAATGTGCTAATAACCTAAACTATGATAAAAGCCGAAATTGTATAGATTTCGATATGGTACTCTTAGGGGTATGAGCAAGGATTTCAGGTAAGTCCATTTTTGGATGAGATTATAATACATGATTCCTGATGCTATTATCTACGTATTGATATATGTTTAATAATAAAGCATGTTGGCATGATGTGTATATGCATGTGCATTATTGTGGGTGACATGAGAGGAGGGGGAAGATTGATATCTGTGACTTTGGGTCACCAGTGGTTTGGCACCACCAGTGGTTTGGTACCACAGTTGATATTCGTGACTTTGGGTCACCAGTGGTTTGGCACCACATAGCGACTCGTCCTAGTGGCTTAGTACCACAGTGGGTTGGCCCCATATTTGATAAAATGGGATTGTCGCCAGTGATTTGGTATCACAACGTGGGTTGGCCCCACATATGGATTATTTGTGACTTTGGGTCACCAGTGGTTTGGTACCACATTTGTATTGATATCAGTGACTTTGGGTCACCAGTAGTTTGGCACCATCAGTGGTTTGGTACCACACGGGGTATAAAAAAGAGTTGTGGATGGCTAGGTTTGGGTGCATGATATGTTTGCTTGATTATGACTTGTGTAAGAATGTTGCTATAATCGGGAGGGGGATTATGCACTGAGTCTTGGTGACTCACCTCTTCCCTTATCTTTTTCAGGTGACTCGTAAATCGCGGATGTGGAGCCGGGTGGACTCGAGGTGGCCATGCGATATTTGCTTTCTGTTTTACATTGGAACATCATTTGGGTACTTTATTTTAAATTTCAATTTTATTTGGGTTTGTAAGAAGGCCATTAATTATTTTTATATCTGGTTTTTATTTTATCTATTTTAAGTTTTCAAATGTTGCTAAGTAAACTGCTTGACAAGTTTCAATAACCTGAAAATCAAAGTTTTCTAACCTATAATACGCAACAAGTTTTCTGAACCCTACCATCGGGTAGTAATATTCACAAGATGATAACAAAGTTAACTTAAATGATTTTCAAACCTAAGTTTTCCAAGCTCAAATACAAACGGTTTTTAAATTAACTATTTTCAATTCACTCGGGTTTTTAACAGACTTGAATGTTTTCTAAAGTTAAAAATGATAAACGAGTTTACAAAAAGAGATTTCTGGGTTTTCAAAGACAACATAACGTTTTCACTATACATACACAGGATTTCTCCAAACACAAAGCAATAAAGGAGTTTTCAATAAAAATAAGCCAGTAACTTGCTTTCTTTTCAAAACGTTTTCACTCTGTAACATGCCAGATTCGGTCGTGGTGTGTTGATCGGGTTTGGGGTGTTACAATTTGTGGTATCAGAGCCAGGTTCAAAAGCTCGGCTGTGGGCCTGAGGCCCAAAAATATTTTAAAGTAGGATTTCAAAAAGGTTGATTGAAAACCATGGTCTGAAAAGCATGGCATCGAGCCTCCGGCACCGATCTGCCAGGTAAGTGACCCTAACTGTTGTTTGCAAATAGTTTTGATGATATATGGTATGAATGAATAGTAGTAGTGGACTACCCTAGAGACTGAAACCCATAGGACTCTGTGAACTCGCGAAAACAGAACTCTGTAATAAAACTATTCATAAGATTGTGCTTTAAAACAGTGGAATAAAGTCTAATGCATAAAACTTTTAAATCAGATAAGTCGGGAACGTTAGTCATGAGCACTCGAGAACGTGGTCGTAATACGCGTGGACGCGGTCGGGGTAGGATGAATGTGTCTGAACCAGTGGGGTCTGGTCAAAGGTCGGAGAATGAGATGCCACCGCCACCACCGCTTTGGTATTGAGTTTCGAGGATCGACGGGGATGATGCGATGATCGCGAGCGATCTTTGTGAGTTCTTGAGAGTGGTGGAGCGGTAGAGCGGGAGCTCGAAAGTGCAGATCTCGAGCGACTCCGAGCCAATGGAGCTGAGGTATTCCGAGGTGTTTTTGGTGTGACTCCCAATACGGCTGAATATTGGTTGGAGGCGACGGAGCGTATCATGGATGATTTGGACCTTACTGCTGAGGAGAAATTGAAGGGAATATTGTCGCTTCTCCAGGATGAGTCATACCAGTGGTGGTTCACGGTTCGGGATGGTGCTGCAGTCGATGATCTCACTTGGGACTATTTTAAGGCAGCTTATCAAAAGGAATATATTGGGTCTAGTTATATTGATGGGCAGCGGAAAGCGTTTCTGAGATTGGTTCAGGGAAGTAAGTCTGTAGCGGAGTGCGAGGCGGAATTTTTAAGGTTGAGCCGGTATGCTTAAGGTATCGTGGCGACGGAGCATGAGCATTGCGTCAGGTTTGAGGATGGATTGAGAGATGAGTTAAGGTTGCTGATTGCTCCGCAGCAGGAGCGAGAGTTTGCTGTGTTGGTAGAGAAGGCTAAGATAGCCGAGGGAGTAAAGGAGTTTGTGAAACAGAATTTGGACAGGAATAGACATAAGAGGGGTTTTGGATCATCTGGGTCGGCCGAAAATTCTCAGAAAAGGGCTAGACATGGTGGGCCGAATCAAGCTGGGAGGTCTGTTGCTACTACTCAGGGACCAGCGCAGTGTACTCGGTGTGGAAAATCTCATTGGGGGGAATGTTGGACCGTTGGCAAAGGTTGCTTTGAATATGGCTTGTTAGATCATCGTGTGAGGGATTGTCCACGTAAGTTAGCCAGGATATAGTCTGAGGGTCAGGGTCGTGCTCAGTTCAGGAATGAGGGACCACAACCGCGGAGGGATCGTGGTTCTGGTAGAGGAGGTAATGGTTCTGGTCGGGGCCGTGGAGCACCGGGTAGAGGTGTAGGTAACACTGAGGCGAGACAGCCTGGATATGTCTACGCAGCGAGGCGTCGAGAGGAGGGCGACGCATCGGACATCATAACCAGTACGTTCTTAATCTTTGGATTACCATATACTGCTCTGATAGATATTGGTTCGACGCATTTGTATGTTGCTAGTAGTATAGTGGAAGCCATGAACCTAGACTTTGAGATTACTTTTAGGGAGATGACAGTAATTAGCCCTCTAGGTCACTCTGTAGAAGTAAATAAGCTGTATAGGGATGTACCCCTAGAACTTCAAGGGGTAGTGTTTGTGGCTGATCTGATGGAACTGCCGTTTGGGGAGTTCGATCTGATTCTAGGGATGGGCTGGCTGGTGAAGTACCAAGTGAGTTTGGACTGCGCGGCTAAGCGCATGGTTTTGAAAATGGTTGAGGGTGAAGAAGTGGTAATGATAAGTAATAGAAGGGATTATCTATCTAACGTGGTGTCTGCTTTGAAAGCTGAGAAGATGGTCAGGAAGGGTTGTGAGGCGTTTATGGTTCATGTGTGTGCGTTAGAGGCCAAGGAGTCAGCTGTAGAGAATGTCCGAATAGTGAAGGAATTTGTCGACGTATTTTCAGAAGAACTTCCGGGTCTGCCTCCGGATCGTGAAGTTGAATTTGGCATAGATTTGTTACTCGGAACAGCGCCAGTGTCTATTGCCCGGTATAGAATGGCGCCGAAGGAATTAGTGGAACTGAAGGCACAGATTCAGGAATTGTTGGACTGGGGTTTTATCTGGCCAAGTGTTTCGCCTTGGGGAGTGCCAGGGTATCATCAGCTAAAGATGAAAGAGGCTGATATCCACAAGACGGCGTTTCGCACTCGGTATGGGCACTACGAGTTTCTAGTAATACCGTTTGGGTTGAGTAACGCACCGGTAGCATTCATGGACATGATGAACTGGGTGATCCAGCAGTATTTGGACCAGTTTGTTTGGTATTTATAGACGACATATTGGTGTACTCAAGATCTGAGGAGGATCATGATGCGCATTTGCGTGTAGTTTTGCAGATTCTGAGGGAAAAGTAGTTATTTGCCAAGTTTAGTAAGTGCGAATTCTAGCTTAGGGAGGTGACTTTCTTGGGTCACGTGGTGTCAGTTGAAGGGATTAGAGTGGACCCTCGAAAGATTGAGGCAGTGTTGGACTGGAAACCGTCTAAGTTAGTGGCAGAGGTTCGGAGTTTTCTAGATCTGGCGGGGTATTACCGAAGATTTGTAGAGGGATTTTCTCTGATCGCAGCGCCGTTGACCATGTTACTGAGGAAAGGAGTTCCATTTGTGTGGTCCGATAAGCAATAGGAAAGTTTCGACAAGCTGAAGAGATTCTGACGGAAGCTCCGGTGTTAATTCAGCCTGAAGCAGGAAAGGAGTTCACGGTATATTGTGATGCATCGTATACTGGTTTGGGATGAGTGCTGATGCAGGAAGGGAAAGTAGTGGCATATGCGTCTCGACAGCTGAGACCGCATGAAGTTAACTATCCGACACATGATCTGGAGTTAGCTGCAATGGTATTCGGCTTGAAAATATGGAGACATTATTTGTATGGAGAAAAGTCAATAATCTACACGGATCACAAAAGTCTCAAGTATCTTTTGACACAGAAGGATTTAAATTTGAGACAGCGGAGATGGATTGAGCTGTTGAAGGACTACGACTGTTCAATTGAGTATCATCCGGGCAAGGCTAACGTGGTGGCAGATGCGTTGAGCCGTAAGGTAGTGTCGGACCTGAGAGCGATGTTTGCTCATCTCAGCTTGTATGACGACGGGAGTTTATTAGCGGAATTGCAGGTTAAGCCGACTTGGGTAGAGCAGATTAAAGACAAACAGTTAGAGGATGAAGGGTTGACTGCTCGAAGGTTACAAGTTTAGAGTGGTGGTTTAAAAGGTTACAGCTTGACCAGTGATGGAGTATTATGTTTCCAAGGGAGAGCTTGTATGCCGAAGGACGCCGAGTTAAGGCAGAGGATTCTTCGGGATTCACATAGTAACCCATACGCTATGCATCCTGGAGGTAGCAAGATGTACCGGGATTTGCGAGAGCAGTTTTGGTGGCCAGGGTTGAAACGGGAAGTAACTGAGTTTGTGGGTAAGTGTCTGACGTGTCAGCAGGTCAAAGCTGAACATCAGTTACCGTCGGGTTTACTTCAGTCGGTGAAGATTCCACAGTGGAAGTGAGAAAGGAGTACTATGGATTTTGTTAGTGGGCTACCCCTTACGCCTAGCAAGAAGGACTCAGTCTGGGTGATTGTGGATCATTTGACAAAATCAGCTCATTTCATACCGGTAAGGGTTGATTACTCGCTTCAAAAGTTAGCCAAGCTGTATGTGGCAGAGATAGTGAGGTTGCACGGTGTGCTAGTATCGATCATCTCGGATAGGGATCCCAGGTTCACGTCGAGGTTTTAGAAAGCGTTGCATCAGGCGTTGGGTACGCGGTTAGATTTTAGTACGGCATTTTATCCGCAGTCAGACGGACAGTCAGAAAGGGTTATACAAATCTTGGAAGATATGCTGAGGGGCTGTGTTTTGGACTTCAGAGGTAACTGGGAAGAATTTCTACCGTTAGCGGAATTCGCGTACAACAATAGTTACCAGGCAAGCATTAGGATGGCACCATATGAGGCATTGTATGGTAGGAAGTGTCGTATGCCTACATGCTGGACAGAGTTGGGTGAGCGTCAGATGTTGGGTCCAGAGTTGGTTACTAAAACTGAGGATAAGGTCAAGTTGATTCGAGCTCGTCTAAAGGAAGCTTCGGACAGGCAAAAGTCCTATGCCGATCTTAAGCGAAGAGATATAGAGTTTGCAGTGGGTGACAGGGTTTTCTTGAAGGTCTCTCCGTGGAAGAAAGTGCTGAGATTTGGAAGGAAAGGCAAGATAAGCCTAAGATTTATTGGCCCATATAAGGTGTTAAAATGAGTGGGACCAGTAGCTTATCAGCTCGAGTTGCCAGCAGAATTGAGTCAGATACATGATGTGTTTCACGTCTCCATGCTTAGGCGCTACCGTTCAGATCCATTGCATGTTGTATCGGTGGACGAAATTGAGGTGAGCCCAGATTTGACCATGGAAGAGGAACCAGTGCAGATTCTAGATCGGGATGTGAAGGTTTTACGCAAGAAGTCAGTCCCATTAGTAAAGGTGTTATGGCGGAACCATGACGTGGAAGAGGCTACGTGGGAACCAGAGGATGTGATGAGGCAGCAATACCCTCAACTCTTTTGACCAGGTAATTTCGAGGTCGAAATTATTTTTAAGGAGGGTAGAACTGTAACATCCTTAAATAGGGGCTATTATGGTTGAACTGTTTGCATGTTTATGGCTTGATTGTGTTATTAATTGAGGTGTTTTAGGGTCTAGGTATAAGCCAAGGGTAGGCCCGAGCTATAGGAAAACTTTTGTTTTTAAGCTTTGGTTAAGGGGAGCTGAAGGAGCTAGGGGTTAAGTGTTTTATGTGGTGAACTTTAGCACAAATAACCCAGTGGTAAAGTGGTAAGGAGGCGCCACTTAAAGCCTTGAGAGGTGACGCCACATGCAGGGAAGGAGAGCTTGGGTTCGAGCTGCAGAAATCCCTTTCTGCTTATTCTTTTTGACGCCAAAGCTGAGGAAGTGGTGTGCTCAGGATGGACTCTGGAAGATAAGGATGGATGGGGTCAAACAGATTTGAACAGATGAAGGAGAGGGAATTTAGGAGTTTGAATAATTCAAACTCATTTGAATGGTTGGCCAGGAGAAGTTTGAAGAGTTTGCTGAAATTTGAATGGTGTGAGGAGGAGTATTCGGCTAAAAGACTTAGGAGGAGTGCCGAAATTCCTTAGTCAGGTTAGATGTGCATTTTCGACTAGGCTTCACTTGCTGCAGTTCTTTTGAAGCAAAAGCCGAAACCTCCTTTGCACTTGTCGAATTCTCCCTGAAGCATTAAGCCGAATCCTATAGAACCATTTGAGCTTTTCTATTTTTCTCCTTTGAAACCAAATCTCTTTAAGGCCGAATCCCTTTCATTTCTTTCTCTCTTTTCTCTCATATATGTTCAAAACCGCATCAACATCTTTCTTTTTCCAAATCGACTATCCTCTTCTCTCCATCTTCTCTTGTGCTGAAAGTCCATCAATCTTTTCTTGATTCTTTACAAAGCCGAATCTTTTTTGATTTACTTTCTTAAGCCATAGCCGAAATCACTTTGATTGTTCCATCACTATTGCCGAAATCTCCCTTTACTCTCCTCTCATTGTTCTAACATTTTGGCCGAATATCAATCAAGGGTAGATCTCTCTTGTCTTCTTCTCTAATCGGTTTTGGAGTAGGTAAGTTATCATGGCCGAATCTCTTCTATCTTCTTTTCTTTTCTCTATCGACTCAAATAGAAACAAAAGCCGAATTTCGGCATTTGTCATGATTCTTAATCATCTATGAAATCGGATTCTCCTAGGATCTTCGGGATTGTGAAGCAGTGGATCAGGGCCATCTACTCTCTACCAATTGGTTTCATTGAAGACAGTGGTAAGAATACATGTCGACTTAACCTTTCCCTTATTCTTTTGAAAAGCCGAAGGCTATTAAGTTATGTTGTTTAGTGTTGGCCGATTGTAGGGAAGGCTTAATCTCGCATATCTTAGGGTTATGACTAGTGCTCGTAAGGCGTTAAGGAAGGGGGATCTAGTGCAGTAGATCTTGATCTACGGGGTTCGATAATCACGTTAGTAACAAGGTGTGTATCTTACACACTTCATAATCTGTGTAAATGTGCTAATAACCTAAACTATGATAAAAGCCGAAATTGTGTAGATTTCGATATGGTACCCTTAGGGGTATGAGCAAGGATTTCGTGTAAGTCCGTTTTTGGATGAGATTATGATACATGATTCCTGATGCTATTATCTACGTATTGATATATGTTTAATAATAAAGCATGTTGGCATGATGTGTATATGCATGTGCATTATTGTGGGTGATATGAGAGGAGGGGGAAGATTGATATCTGTGACTTTGGGTCACCAGTGGTTTGGCACCACCAGTGGTTTGGTACCATAGTTGATATTCATGACTTTGGGTCACCAGTGGTTTGGCGCCACATAGCGGCTCGTCCCAGTGGCTTAGTACCACAGTGGGTTGGCCCCACATTTAATAAAACGGGGTTGTCGCCAGTGATGTGGTATCACAACCTGGGTTGGCCCTACATATGGATTATTCGTGACTTTGGGTCACCAGTGGTTTGGTACCACGTTTGTATTGATATCAGTGACTTTGGGTCACCAGTGGTTTGGCACCACCAGTGGTTTGGTACCACACGAGGTAGAAAAAGGAGTTGTGGATGGCTAGGTTTGGGTGCATGATATGTTTGCTTGATTATGACTTGTGTAAGAATGTTGCTATAATCGGGAGGGGGATTATGCACTGAGTCTTGGTGACTCACCTCTTCCCTTATCTTTTTCAGGTGACTCGTAAATCACGGATGTGGAGCCGGGTGGACTCGAGGTGGCCATGCGATATTTTCTTTCAGTTTTACATTGGAACATCATTTGGGTACTTTATTTTAAATTTTGATTTTATTTGGGTTTGCAAGAAGGCCATTAATTATTTTTATATCTGGTTTTTATTTTATCTATTTTAAGTTTTCAAATGTTGCTAAGTAAACTGCTTGACAAGTTTCAATAACCTGAAAATCAAAGTTTTCTAAACAATAATACCAACGAGTTTTCTGAACCTTACCATCGGGTAGTAATATTCACAAGATGATAACAAAGTTAACTTAAATGATTTTCAAACCTAAATTTTCCAAGCTCAAATACAAACGGTTTTAAATTAACTATGTTCAATTCACTCGTGTTTTTAACAAACTTGAATGTTTTCTAAAGTTAAGAATGACAAACGAGTTTACAAAAAGAGATTTCCGGGTTTTGAAAGACTACATAACATTTTCACTATACCTACATAGGATTTCTCCAAACACAAAGCAATAAAGGAGTTTTTAATAAAAATAAACCGATAACTTGCTTTCTTTTCAAAACGTTTTCACTCCTTAACATGCCAGATTCGGTCGTGGTGTGTTGACCAGGTTTAGGGTGTTACATTATGTGATTATTAAAGTTTTTAAGGGTTAATTTAGTAAATTGGTTAATTGAAGTTAAATTAAAATAAAACAAAATTAATTTATCATCATCTTTTCACCATATTCAATTGAAACATTAAGAGAAAGAAGCCATTTTTTTCTTCAACATTCGACAACCTTAATCTCTTCAATTAAGGTATGATTTTTGTCCCGTTTTTAATGATTTCTACGTTTTTGAGATTGTTGCAGCTAGGTCTAGCTAGCACAAGGACTAATTTGAAAAATTGTTACAGACTTAGAAGGTTTCCATTGATGAATATATGAGTATTTTGATGTTTAATGATAGATTATGAATATCTGTTGATAGTTAAACAAGTTTTGTTAAGTGATTTTTAGTGAAAATGCAAAATAGGGATTAAATTGAGAAATGTGTAAAGTTAGTGGTTAAAATGTGAAATAAATGAAAAATATGGGCTGCTAGGGGCATAATAGTAATTCGGCTAGCATGAGTATATTTGGAATTTCATTAATTTGTGATTTTATGAAATAAGGACTAAAATATGAAAAATGTGAAATTTTAAGGGCAAAAGTGTAAATATGTTTTAAAGTGTGTTTTGGACTAAATTGAATGAATATGTAACATCCTGAATTTTTGGGCCTATGCGTTTAATGGGAGAATAGGTGTAATGTGTTAATTTAACTGTTAGGGGTCCAAATTGGGCTCAGGATGTGGTTAAGGCCTTGATGAAATTTGTGCTTGGGCACTATAAGGTTTAAAAGGGTGGTATCTATGTTTAAAATATCAAAATGGGCTTGTGGCCCAGTGGTCAGTGGCGCCACTTAGGGAGCAAGGAGGTGACGCCACACAAGGGAATAAGGGGCCCAAATTTAAGTTTTATGGAGCCCAATTCTTTTAATTTAAGTTAGCTAAATTTCGGCATTAGGGTTAGGTAGAGTGGACGGCAACAAGGCTCAAAAATAGGAGGATTTATATGAAAGGGATAATGTAGATATTATAGTTGATAATATGGAAGATAAGGGAGGAAATTTAGGGTTCTATCTGCTGGTCACAGTGATGGTCGAATTTCAAACTCTGAGGGGGAGGAAACTTTAAATAGTCAGGTGATGGTTATCTTCTTTATTTTTCGGCATTTAGGGTTTCCATCTTTTCTTTCTCTTCTTTCTTCTAAAAGTCAAAAACTTCATTATTCTTTTCTCTTCTTTCTTCTAAAAGCCAAAAAACTCCATTATTCTTTTCTCTTCATTCTTCTAAAAGTCGAAAACTCCATTATTCTTTTCTCTTCTTCCTTCTAAAAAGCCGAAACCTTATAATCCTTTTTCTATATTTCTTTTGATCCTTGTTAAGGCTGAACCTACCCCCAGTCTGCCGAAATTCTCTTTTCTTCTTCCTGCCGATTTCTTTATTTAAAAGCCGAATCTTTATTGATTTCTTCAAATCATCTTCTCTTCTTGATTTTCGCAAAAAGCCGGAATCCTCTGAGAGTAGCCGAATCTTCTCTAGTAAGGTGAGTGTCGACTCTTGTTATTCCTTAAGATCTCTTTCAGTTTTTGGAAGACAAAGCCGAAAAGCTAATGGTTTAATGATTTTATGTATTCTCTTATTGGGCGACATTCGAGAATTGAAGTAGATCTCTTAGATCTAAAAGCCGGAAGCACTGGTCCCTGAATCTCATATCACTTTTCGGGATTTCAAGATAGCGGTGGTGTTGGCTATGGATAGCGTCGACTTAGAGGGTCTCGTTCTAACGGTAATCAGGTGTGTAGATCTCTAACACACTCTTTAACTGTGTTTTATGTGTTATGGGCTAAAAAGCCGGAAAGTGGCTGTGTAGACAGTCGAATAAAACCCTAAAAGGGTTAGGCAAGGATGCCAGGTACATAATCATAGAAATCTCTATGTGTATCGATATATATATAAAAGCCTGTATGATATTTTCTTTATGTGTGTATGCTTGGGGTGGGATACTGAAATGATGAAGGGGAAGAAGGTCGCATAGCGATCGGTGGCTTTGCCACATAGGTCACATAGCGATCGGTCTTTATGACAGGCAGCTCAGCTTTTGAAATGCTACGATGTATTATTAAGGTAGCATGGTGATCGGTGGCTTTGCCACATAGGTCACATAGTGATCGGTCTTTAAGATAGGCAGTACGGCTGTCATTATGGTGTGTAGCGGATAGAGGGTTGATTGTAGAAATCCCTAAGGTGTGATGGTTGGTACGGGTTGGTGTGTAGAGGATGGAATTTTAGGTTGGGTTGGGCTATGCATCATTTATTATCTATCATGCGATTATGATTGTTGCCTTTATGTATGGGCCAGGGCTCATAATGTGTTTGTGGGCCTCAGGTCATTGTGTTTCAGGATTTACACACTGAGTCTTGGTGACTCACCCTTTCATTTTCCTCTACTCTTTCAGATGAGCAGTAGATTGTGGACATGGGAGCCGAGACAGACTCGAGGGGCCATCAAGTTTTACTTCTATAGATTATTTTTGGTTTTCTTTAAGTTTTATTTTATTTTATTTTATTTTATTTTGGGAATATTTATGTAATAAGGCCCTATAGTTTACCTTCATCTAGTAGTTTTAATATTTGCAACTTATGAAACCATGTCAAAGGTTTAAATATACGAAATAATAATAATACAAGGTTTTCTTTACAAAAGTCACTTGTTTATTCAAATTTTTTCTAATTAACTTATGATTTTCTAAAGCCAACTTAGCAAAAGTTTTCAATGTACAACCCGTAGCATACCAGATCTGGTCGAAACTTATGGGCCGGGTTTGGAGTGTTACAGAATAGATGATTAAATAAGTTAATTTTGAATATATTTAGATTAAGAAAGGAGAAATATGGACTTAGATCGGGGAAAGAATAAAGTTACGGAATAGTTGACTCGATTCACCGTTTTAGCATTCAAGGTAAGTTCGTATGTTATAATTTCATTTTGAATGTATTTTATATGCTTTGATATAGCATAAATTGTGATTATGTGAATACAGGCAAGTTTGGAAATGATTCGACCATGATTCGACAATTGGAATCCCGGTTGAACCTTAGGAATAGTTTAGGATATTAGTGACATGCCATTAGGGATACTTTAAGTTGGCTTCAGGCCATGATATAGCACTTCGGGTGCGAGATAAACCTATTTGGCTACAGGCCATGTATATCGACTGATTTGGCTTTGGGCCATGATATCAGTACTTCGGATATAAGTTACCTTGATTTGGCTTTGGGCCATGGTATAGGTACTTATTGTATGAGACCTTTGAGTATCTGACTTCTATTCTGAATGGTTCAACAGGTAAATGAAAGATGGAAATGTGTATGAGATTTGTACGAGATGGTATAGGTATGTGTATACACTATTTTAGCATTGAATCGAAGAAATGATGATAAAAGTATATAGTTTTTGTGAATGAATATTTGAAGGGTTTGTTAGCTAATGTAAGCTACATGTTGACGTTTTCAAATTATTAAATTATATTTATGTGATTGCATTAAGTTTATTTCATACGACCTTACTAAGATCTATAGCTTACTCTATTTATCTTACTGTATTTTATAGTGTTATCAAAGCTAGCTCGAATTAAGGGATCGTCGGAGATCGTTTCACACTACCACCTATCACTTGGTACCTTTGGGTTTTAGTATTTTTAAGTATATGGCATATATAGGTATTTTGAGTCATTTTGATTATGAGTTGATGATGATTTTGGTTATTTGTAATGGCTTGTAAATGTATATGGTTTGGTTTGTAAATATAGCCATGAGAGTTGGCTTAGTTTGGTAGATTCGGTAAGTGCATATATGTGCATATATGGTTAGTTAATGGATGGATATGTGAATAGCTTATATTATGAGGCTTGTGGATATTGATATGGTAATTTTTAAATAGTTGATATTTACCATGAAATGTGCTTGTGAATTGGTGAAAAATGTTGTATGTTTGTGTAACAGTCCGATTTAGACCCTAATCAAAATAGTGGTTTCAGAACCACAAATCCGAGTCAGAAAATATTTTAATATTATTTTTGGTGTCTGCAACATGTTAATTTATATGTGTGAAATTTTTTGTGATTTAATTTTATCGTTTGAGTGTCCGATTTAATAAAAGGACTTAATCGCGTTAAACGCAAAAGTGACTTGCTATTTGCTAAAGTGCTTATTTGCTATGGCTTCTTAATTTTAAAGCCCTTAAAATGAATTAGACCATTGAATATTGGGATGGACGACATTAGGCTTATAATATAAAATTTTCATATTATTTCATTAAGGTTATATTAATTGTATAATAAATGTTAATTATAATAAAACATATAATAAAAAGACACGCAAAATTTGTTCATTTTTGGCCGAAACATAAAACAAAAAAAAAAAAGAACAAGAGTAACCTAGGTTCGACCTTGATTTTCTTTGATTAAGGTATGTGTTTAGCTCAATTTTTGATAATTTTTTACGTTTTTGAGATTGTTGCTTTGAATACTAGCTAGCCCATGCTTGAATTTTTGAATTTGATGATGTATTCATGAATTGCCATTTATGATAGTTTGTGGTTTTTGTTATCTGATGATGGAAAATAAAAGATATGTGATAGATTAATACGCTTTGTCTTTGGATTTTTGATGAATTTGAGTGAATTGAACTAATTTGTGAAAATGTTATTTTGAAGGACTAAAATGCGAAATAAATGAAATATGTGGGATTATATGAACTAGAGGAAAATTTGGCTAGGCACTTGTATAAAAAAATTTTGTGAATTTTGTGATTTTGTGAAATAGGGACTAAAGTGTCAAAATGTGAAAATGTGAGGGCTAATTTGTAAAATGCCCTAAATATGAGTATATGAATTGAATCGAATGATTTGTTGAATAAAAGAGTTAAATTTGAATGTGTATAGATCAAGAACCAAAGAGAAAGGAATTAGGTCAGGGGAAATCGAAAATCGTTGAATAGCCGTTTATTTTCATTCGTCATTGTTTGAGGTATGTTCATAAGTAAATAACCGTTGTTAAATTTATATGAAAATGTGTTTATTATGCTGAATTGAATTTTAGTAGAAAATATATGTGCATGCCGAATTGGTAAAAGTCTGGGAGAATTGTCTACGAGCCTGAATCGATCGAGTTACGACATCCGAAAGCCCCGTACGAACCTTAGGTATAGTTAGGATACATATGTCATGACATAGGATTTTCGATATGTGTTTACGTGTAAGACCACGTCTGGGACGTTGGCGTCGACTTGTGAGGTATGTGTAAGACCCTGTTTGGGACAGTGGCATCAATATGTGATTACATGTAAGACCACGTTTGGGACGTTGGCATTGTACGAGCTTTTCAACTATCTGAGTATCCTTTTTAATTTTGAATGGTTCAACGGGCATTAACGAGTTGTGATTGAATGTGAAATCGAGATAAAATGTTCAGGTACGTACTAAGTTTAATGTTAATGAAAATAATGTAAGCTTAGTATTTGAAATGATGATATAAATTATGCATGATATAAAGTGTCTTATATGTATATGTGAATGCTTATATTCGGCCAAGTGATGCTATAATGTTAATGTTTATGTATTGGTATATGAATTTGCAAGCATGATAAATGCAAATTTGATTAGGGTTTGCTTGATTCGGCCTAGTTGATTTTAATGTTAATGAATATTAAATGAATTACTTGCTTATGACTTACTAAGCTATTCAAGCTTACGGCGTGTGTTTGTTCATTGTTTAATAGATTTTGTAAGCTAGTTACGAGCTTGGGGATTGTCAGAGAAATCCGTCACACTATCGATTGTTTTTTTTTGGTATTTTATAATTGAACTTTGAACCTATGGCATGTATAGACTAGTATTTATTTTGGTTGAATTTTGAAATTGTATATATATTAAGCCATGCGAAAATGGCTTGATTATAATATTATGGCTTGTATGTATTTGATCATGGTCTAAGATTGTTTTGGAAGTGTGTTTTATGCTATAAATTGTGTGGTGGATGGATATTTGTTTCGGCAATGTGAAATATTATGTATGATTTTATACTGTGGATTGGCATGAGTTGATATGTTGAGTATGTATTGAATGTGAATTGGCTATATAGGTTTGGTTTTTAATTGATAATCGAGGAAAGTGTTTCAGGATTAATTTTGCTAGCCGAATTGATAAGAAGCAAGTTGGTTTTGTTTGATATTTTGGTACAATGCATAATATGTGTAACAAACGTGATTTGATTCGGCATTTGTACTTATGAATTAGGATGAATTGGTTTGATTTCATGATTATATTTTAAACATGTTGTATTGGTTTTATGATTAGTTAATAAGTGAATAAAAAGCATGTTTATATCGGCTAGTAACGAAATTAATTTAATAATGTATGATTATGAATTCATTGGTTGTGAAATGATCAACTTTGTTATGATTAGGAAATAGCATACTTTGTACTATCTATGTGGTTAACCTTGATAGCCGTATAAGCAAGGAAATGAATTTGCTAAGTGTGTATAAATTTTGATATGATGATTAGCTTATAGTGTTATTATGGATAGTTTCGTATTGGTGTTTATTATAGCTATTTTTTTATGGTGACTTGCGCATGTTTCAATATAGCTAAATGTACATAGAATTATAACATAATTGAATTATAAATAAGATTAGAATTAGTAAATGATGCACATTCATGTTCGACTAAAGATATGTAAATTGAATATGTGTATTTATATGACTAGTATGTCGTGTGGATAATTTAACTTAATTAATGTGCTAGCCGAATAGTTCATGAGATGAATGGTTAAGTATATGTGGGTTGGCTTGGTTAATGAATTTGCAAGTTGAGTTGGTTAATGAATTTGCAAGTTGAGTATACTATGATTTGAAATATGCATTTTCGTTAAATGGTTTATATCGATTAGGTAAAATGTGCACATGACTTTGATGTTTAAAATTTTTATGCTTGTCCATTTAGTGAAGTTGCTTATGTCGAATGTGCTTTAGTTTATAAGTTGTGTGATATTGATTATTAAGTTTAAGATACACGTGTATTGAAGTGATATGTTTGATATTCAGTTTTTGAAATGTATGTTTTGTGATATGCTCGATATATGTTTTGTGAAGTTATAATCTTGAAAGTAAATTTTAATATGTGAACGATAGGAATATAGTAGTTTTAAGCTTCAAATTTTAAATAGGACATGTTTATTGATGTGATTGATTTACGAAGATGAAATGCAATGAATGCCTGTTTTGAGCTGTGTTATGTTCGATAATGTCTCGTAACTCTAATCCGGCGACAGATACGGATTAGGGGTGTTACAGTTTGGTAAAGGCTTAGTTGATTTGTATATTTGTTTTGGTATGTTTTGATTGAGTAAAACAAAAGTTATAAGCATGTTGGTTGTTAGTATTGGAAATGGTATGAATTAGTCTTGATTGTGGCTAAAATAGATGTTCATTTATGTTATGAATTGGTGACATTTGGGTTGAGTAGGTATATGCAAATTTGGGTGACAAATTGGCTTGGTAAATTGCCTATTTTTGTTCCCACAGGCAAAGAAACGGGCATGTGTCTCAGTCGTGTGTGACACACGGTTAAGTACACGGCCGTGTGTCCCCTTGTGTGATTTTATAAATCAAGTCAGTATGCTCCACATGGCCTTACATACGAGTGTGTGACTTGGCCGTGTGGCATAAGTCAGTATACCTTACAGGTTTGGCACGGCCTAGCGCACGGCCTGGCACACGGACGTGTATGGCTAATTTTAAGGCACACGAGATAGCCACACGGGCGTGTGTGTTGGTCGTGTGACCCAAGTCAGTTAGATCACTTGTTTGGACATGGGGTAGGACACGGGCTGGGGCACAGCCATGTGTTCCCATTTCGAATGTCCACATGGCCTATGACACGGGCGTGTCTGGTGGCCGTGTAAGACACACGGCCTGGCCATACGGGCGTTTGCCCCTTGTTTTCAGAAAAAAATTCTAAGTTCATGAAAGTTTCATAAGTTTCATAATTTGCAAATTTGTGTGTATTTTGATAAAACATTTGTTTATTTTGAAAACTTGAGTTTTCCTACTTCTTACCATAAATGTCACAAATCCCAAATTTAAAACAAAATACGAAAAGGCCATATTACATAAAATACCCCAAAATAAAACTTAAGCTCATTAATAAGTATAAAAAATAGTAGGGAGTCGTGTGGCCACCGCTGAGTCCTCCACTGCACTGATCCGCTTATGTCTGGGGATTACCTGAATAGATTAAGCAGAAAAGGGTGAGTTTTGCAAACTCAGTGTGTAATCCCCACAGAAAACATGCACACAGTATCATATCAGAAAACAGTCATGCATTTACAGTTCGAGTCTGAGCCCATTACAGAAACGGTGTGGACCTTAGCCCACTCAGATACAGAATCAGATATGTTCTAGCGCCTTAGCCCATTTCAAACATAAATGTAGATCAAAAGAGAATAGCAAAGTCCTACCCACCAGCCTCTACACACCAACTCCGTCCAACCCTACACTCCATGTGGGGATAAAATCAACCCAACCATCCCTATACACCATGCTGTACTGAATGCGGCACATATCAAAAATTTGTAATCGAGCTGCCAAATATTAGGCTTAAGAGCCTTTCAGATACTTCCTCCAGTAAATCATCAACCCACCCCAATGCAATGCAACATACATAAAATGTCATGCTATAATGCAGATAACAGTCCTTACATTTAAATCAGTATACAGGCTAAGTGTAACATGTTCAGTACAAATTTCACATAATCAAATCACATAACTACAGGTCTAAGTACTACTTACCGACCCTTCATTAGGTTCACAGTCGACTTGGGCAACCCGTGCAACCTTTCAGAACATTTCATAAAAATGGGCTCACATGCCCATGTGGCCTACCCTTATGGGCCTACAAGGCCCAAATTGGCCTTCCACACGGCCTGGCCCAGAATTCCACACGCCCGTGTGGGCCCACATGCTCGTGTGGCCCATACGGCCCAATTGGTCGAGCTTGTGTCCCGCAGACAACCTTGCTTGGCCATCACAGGGCCGTGTCACCTGCACACGGCTTGGCTCGTCGATCACATGGCCGTGTGGTGACTTACAGTCTTGCCCATGGCCTACCACACGGGTGACCACACGCCTGTGTGGCATCAATAGTGAGGTTTTCGGCTTTCTTTGAACTTCGTTTTCTGCATTTTTGGGTACACACCTGTATCGTTTTCGACGCGTAAGCTTCCCTAAGCCTCCAGAACCTAAAAATCTGAAAATGTAACACTTAATTAAACACTTGTTTTGTCATTCAATCAAAAGTCTACCAAAATCTATTACTGGTAATCTATCGATCCCTTACTGTTAACAACCGAAATCGTAACCCTTAATTCTCTGCAGCAACCCTGATCACTTATTATCCTTCACCTAATTAATAGGACCAAAACAAGCCCCTCATTAGACGCCTAACGCAAAAAAAAAAAAAAAGATTAAGCAGAATAGGACTTACCGTATGAATACACCACCGTTGAACAAGGACGAACAAATTGAAAAACTAAAAAATAGGGGAAAAACAAGCAAATTTTGGCAGGGAAAAAGGCAGCACACGTAAAAAAAACAGAGAAAAATTGAGGAAACAAATGTGGAAAAACTGAAAAAGAGAAAAGTAATCAGATTGGAAAAAATTCTAATAACTCCCCTATCAAAACCTGCTTAATTATCTCCATCAACCTCTCCAGTATCAGAATTATAGTCCATCTCAAACTCTTCACATGATGCAAACAGCAAAATAAATACCTTGTTTGCACAAGGATTCGAACTCAGGACCTCAAACATAACTAACACTCCACTTAACCACTAGACCAGTAAACCCATTCTGATATATTCTAACAAATAATAAGATATAAGCCCACTGACTAGAGATAAGGCTTTAATCATAAAAATATCAAAATCTCCCTAAGTTGTGTCTTAAACTTAAGACCTCTCACACACACCCAGATCACTTAACCACTGAAGTAGATATACAATTGTGTCATAATTTAACAGAACATAAATTTAAAACTTGGGGCGTTACAGGTTTAGTCGATTCTAAGACTAACGTAGCGTGTGTTAGAGTCTAGCTATACATGCCATATATAAACTGTGATAGTGTGATGACTCTTGACATTTTAAAATGTGTTTCCATATAGTAATGGATTCCAATCAAGCTATAGCTGATGAGGTTGAAAGTAATGCGCCCGCTCCAGCTCAAAGGACAGTGCCGTCTAATTCTAGACCCGTAACGGACAGCTAGTGAGGAGGCTAAAGAAGCCTTCTTGCAAATGATGAGCGAGTGGTTCACACAATATATCCGACTGAACCCGACTACTCAACAACCTCCACCCCTTTCTAATCCCCAACCAGTTCCTGTAGCTCCTCAAGGAGTCGACCTTTTAAGATTGAATAAGCATCCAATTCATAAGATCCGTAAACACGGGGCTGAAGAGTTCAGAGTTAATGTTAATGATGATCCTGAGAGAGCCGAGTTTTGGCTTGAAAATACGATTTGAGTGTTTGATGAGGTTTCTTGCACACCAGCTGAATGTTTAAAATGTGCTATATCAGTTTTGAGAGACACCGCGTATCTGTGGTGGAATACATTAGTATCAGTGGTGCCGAGGGAGAGAGTCACCTGGGAGTTCTTTCAGACTGAATTCTTGAAAAAGTACATAAGTTAACATTTTCTAGATCAAAAGCATTAATAGTTTTTAGAACTGAAACAAGGCCGCATGATTGTAACTGAATATGAAAGAGAATTTGTACGGTTCAGCAAGTACCCTTGAGAGTATGTTTATACCAAAGAGATTATGTTCAAGCGGTTTGTTGATGGATTGAACGAGGATATTAAACTTTTGGTCGGGATATTAGATTTAAAAGAATTCGTTGTGTTAGTTGACCGGGCTTGCAAAGCTGAAGACTTTAGCTGAGAAAAGAGGAACGCTGATTCAGAGGCTAGAGATTTGAAGAAAAGACCGATGAATAAATCTTATCATTCTTCATTAAAGAAATCCTGAGATTCATATAGTCGATCAAATGCATCAGTGGGATATCAGAATAGAGACCGTGGAAATCAACATGTGAATCCTAAAGCTCAAGCTACTTCTGTCTGGAGCATTGGTAGCATGAGAAATAACAAACCCGAGTGTCAATAGTGTGGGAGACGACATTTTGGAGAATGCTGGAATAAGAATAATAAAGCTTGTTTTAAATGTGGCTCGCCAAATCATTTTAGTCGAGATTGCCTAGAGTTATCCGAGAAAGATAAATTTTAGAAACGCAAGACCGAGCAATAGGAATGCGAGAGGGAGACCACCGTGAAATTCGGGGAATGTATCTATTGGCAGAGGTGTGACTAGGGATTCAGATGTGAGATTCGAAGCTAGAGCACCGGCCAGAGCCTACACTATTTGCGCTCGTGATGAGGCGTTGTCCCCAGATTCATTACCAGTACAAACTAATGTGATTGCTTTAATTGATCCTGGATTGACACATTCGTATGTTTGTGAAAATTTAGTGTCTAGTAAGAAATTGCCTATTGTAGCCACTGAGTTTATGATTAAAGTATCAAACCCCTTAGGCAAGTATGTTCTAGTTGACAAAGTATGCAAGAACTGTCCTTTAATGAATTGGGGTTACTGTTTTTCGGCTAACTTGATGCTTTCACTATTTGATGAGTTCAGTGTGATTCTGGGTATGGATTGGTTGACTCTACATGATGCCATTGTGAACTGCAGATGAAAGACTATAGAATTGAAATGTTAGAATAATGAAATTCTTCGGATTGAATT
The DNA here is from genome assembly GCA_025503065.1 of Gossypium bickii. NCBI lineage: Eukaryota > Viridiplantae > Streptophyta > Magnoliopsida > Malvales > Malvaceae > Gossypium > Gossypium bickii. The sequence continues at coordinate 112,320,797 of CP106711.1, read as the reverse complement.
TGATGAGTCTGGTGGATTACCTATAGTGATTTCAACGATGTCGGCTTAGAGATGTGTGAGAAAAGGTTGCGATGCATACCTATCATATGTTTTAGATGCTAACGTGTCTGAAAAGAAGATTGAATCGGTGCTTGTAGTTTGTGATTATCTGGATTTATTTCCAGAAGAATTGCCTGGGTTGCAACCGGTCAGAGAGGTTGAGTTTGCGATTGAGTTAGTACCAGGAACTTCATCGATATCTATAGGTCCATACAGAATGACTCTGACTGAATTGAAAGAGCTGAAAGCTCAGTTGGAAGAGTTAACAGATAGAGGTTTTGCAAGACCTAGTTTTTCACCTTAGGGTGCACTTGTATTGTTTGTAAATAAGAAAGGCGGGTCAATGAGAATGTGTATTAACTATCGTCAGCTTAACAAGGTTAAGATAAAGAATAAGTATCCGTTACCGAGAATAGACGATTTGTTTGATCAGTTGAAAGGTGCAATATTGTTTTCAAAGATTGATTTGAGATCTGTCTATTATCTGTAACACCCCAAACCCGTATATGTCGCCAGATTAGGGTTACGAGGCATCACCGTATAAAACACAGTTCAACACAATTATTCATCACCTTTCATGCACCAAAGAATAACAATACATTTATATCATTATCAAACTTGAATATCCATAATTCAATTATTTTAATTTAAAATACATGAATCATAATTCCAATTCAAATCAATTATACCTTACTAATCATGTATCATAATTAAACACATTAAATTTTTTTTTTTTTACTAATTCAATTCGAACATACATCAAAACTCAATTGAACATGTTCCATAATTACCAAATTCGAACCAATATATAAACAACTTAATATCCAATCACATATATGACATTATCAACATTACAATATGGCTGTACATACCTTTGAAATCATTATATTATATGCATTTAACCTAAAAGCTCTTTTCTATGTATATTTACCGAATCTGTAGTAACCTATTCCATTAATTAAGTCATGACTATATAATTTCACATGTTACGTATGTTTGTCTATGTTTAAACATCCACACGGAATAATAGGCATGCATATAAAATACACATGAACAAGCATATTCATTTAACTACATATAATTATGATTATCACAAATTTTAAACACTATTACCAAAGAAAATCATACCAAAGTACTTATATGGCATATTTATTCTTACTAAATCATTTATTCTTACTTAACATCATTTATTCTTATATGGCAAATTTTAAACTTAACATCATTTATTCTTACTAAATACATCAAGCATATATCATTTACCTTATTGCCAAAACACATAATTCGTCTATTATTTGCAAAACATATTAAACAAGTTACACATAAACTCACCTTAACCGAGATCATATACACAAACATAAACATAGAAACCATGTTTTGTATATAATAAGTCAAAGGCAATTTGCTAAACCAAACATATCATGCACTTAACCAAGTACATATAAAACCGAACTTAAACATAGTGATCAAGCCATTTTCGCATGGCTATATATATAAATGTTCCAAAATCAAACATTCCATCTATGCTATACATGCCATAAGCCCAAATTCAACTTAGTAAAATACCGAAAAACTGTCGATAGTGTGAGTAGTCTTGCTGACGATCCCCGAACTCGTAACATATATCCAAATCTATAAACAGAAATAAACAAGAATACACACAGAGTAAGCTATTTAAGCTTAGTAAGTCATAAGCAATTATATATTTACCAACTATTATAAATTAACACTAAGTTAGCAAAACCGAATACAAATATTCTCACTTATCAAAACACTTATCTTTACCTACTTAAGAAGGTAAAGCTTATCAATGTACATCAATGATTAAATATATTTATTCACATAAATACAATCGGATATCAATTTACCATGTACATAAAAGAAAATCCCCCATAACCGAATGTGTCCATGTATATATATAGATATATATATATATACATCTATCAAGTAATCTCATCTTCGTATATGAATAACATCTACTCAATATCATTTTATCCACATATCCCAGATGCCGAAAATACAAACACATTATCTATCAACTTACTTATTTGATAAACATCACATATAACATGTACTTATGTAAATACATACCTTATGGCCGAATCTCAAAGACACAGCCCAAAATCAAATTCCAATATATTATATTCATTATTTGTAAAACTGAATGCACACATTAAAATCTTACAAATATTCCTCAACTATATCACATATTACTAGTATCAAATAGTAATATATCAACTTACCTTATTCCTTGCAACTATAAGACTTATACGTACCTGAATATTTATCTTATTTGCTGTAATTAAATTCCACATTGATAATTTAATCCACGAATCCTCTGTTTATAATAAATCACCGGCATTAAGCCTTCTAGGGAACAAAGCCTGAAACACACACCGGCACTAAGCCTGCTAGACCTGAGGTCTGAAAATTTAATCACCGGCATTTAGCCTGCTAGGCAATAAGCCCGATACACTTCACCGGCACAAGGCCTGCTAGGCTTAAAGCCCGAGTATCAATATAATTAAACCATTTCATACACATTAATATTGCCAATATCACATATTACATATAATTCATATGACTATCACATATCAAATTCAAATAAATTTAACTACATTTCATTATTAAAATCACTTATCATATTCGTCTTTGGCCTATTTCACACTTATAAATTCATAATTCAACATGTAATCAAGGTTATAACCAATATTAACGATATTAAATTGCTTAAAGACTTACCTCGGATATCGTCGGACGACAAAAACTGGATATTCGATTATTTCCGCTTTTCCCCAATCCAAGTCCGTTTTCTTTTGTTCTTGATCTAAACATGTTCAAAACACATTTCTATTCAATTTAGTCCTAAAACACATAAATGGGAAAATTACCATTTTGCCCCTAATATTTCACACTTTTACAATTTAGTCCCTATTGCACAAAACACAAAATACACAAAATTTCTCATTACCCATGCTTGGCCGAATATTACCTATGTTCATACAAGTCCATAAATTTCATTTATTTCACATTTTAGTCCTTCAAAAATTTATTTTTGCAATTTAGTCCAAATTATTCAAATTCATCAAAAATTCAAAGACAAAACTTGTTAATCAAACACATATATTTCTTATTTCATCATCAAACAACAAAAACCACAAGGTATCATCAATGGCAAAACACAAAATCATCATCAAAATCAAAAATTAAGACATAGGTCGGAAAGTACTCAAAGCAACGATATCAAAAATGTAAAAATTATCAAAAACCGAACAAAACTCTTACCTTAATCAAAGAACATCACGGCCGAACCTAACATGGTTTTCTTTCTTTCTTATTTTCTTTGTTTCGGTCACAAAGCATGAAAAAAATGAATGTCTTTCTCTTTTATTTTATGCATTATTATATATTAATATAATATATAATTAATAATTATAACTTTTATAATATATAAATACATATAATAAAGTCATTCAAAATCACACATGCCGTCCACTATATATAAAAAATGGACTAATTACAATGCAAATCCTCCATATAAAAAAGCCACTATCAACTAAGCACTTTACACTATAGTTTGTAACTTTTACCTCTTACGCGATTAAGTCCTTTTATTAAATCGAATACCTAAACGACGAAATTAAATCATGAAAATTTAATACCAACAAATTCACACACAATAAACACACAAAATAATTTTCAAAATATTTTTTGGACTCGAATTTGTGGTCCCGAAACCACTATTCCGATTAGGGTCAAAAGTGGGCTGTTACATTATCAATTGAGAGTTAAAGACTTAGATGTGCCAAAAATTGCATTTAGAGAAAGGTACGAACACTACGGATCCCTTGTCATGCCTTTTGGACTAACTAATGCTTCTACCATTTTTATGGATTTGATGAATTGGATCTTTAGACTGTATTTAAATAGATTTGTTGTTGTATTCATTGATGACATTCTGATCTATTCTCGAGATGATTCTGAGCACGCTGAGCATTTGAGGATTGTGTTGCAAACCTTAAGAGATAAGCAACTGTATGCTAAATTCAGTAATTGTGAGTTTTGGCTCCGGGAAGTAAGATTTTTGGAACATATTGTCTCGGCGGATGGCATTCGAGTTGATCCAAGTAAGATTTCTTTAGTTATTGCTGGAAACCACCTAGAATGTATCCGAGGTTAGAAGCTTTCTGGGATTGGCTGGTTACTATCGATGCTTCGTTAAAGGGTTCTTGATGATTGCTGCAACACCCTTATCCGTATTCAACGTCGAAACTGGATATGAAGTAGTACCTAACTTAACTTGCTCATCATATAACATCGTGCCATAAAATTTCGTTTCAACATAAATATTTTTCATTCATATTCATAACGTCCCTATTATGGGTCTACGAGAACCTAAACATACATACGGAATGGTTCGGGACTAAACCAAAAGCTTTTGCACACTTAGAAATTTTTTGCTTAAAACAGGGCCACACACCCGTGTGGAATGGAACACACCCGTGTGGGCGGGCCGTGCAGTCACCACGCCCATGTTCCTAACCCATGTGGATTTAATTTTTCATTTTGAACCTACAGGGGTTTTCACACGGCCAGACAATCGCCCGTGTCTATGGCCCGTGTCCCTCACACGGCCTAGACATGCCCGTGTCTTCACCCGTGTGTGAAAACTTTAGTATTCTGTTTATGACGTCAGCAAACTCTTAAGGGCACACGGCCTAGTCACACTCCCATGTGCTGGCCCGTACGACGAATTGAATTCTGGCAAGTTTGATGCAGGGGACACACGGCCTATCAACACCCATGGGGCTGACCGTATGTCACACGCGGCCTTGATACATGCACGTGTGTCTACCCGTGCAGAGAATTAGAAGGCTATTTACCAAGCCAATTGCCACCTTGAAAAACAAACACACTAATACCACCACAAGCAACAGATAGCATAGCAGTAATATACTATGAATAATCTCTAGTTCATTATGCATACACTTCACATTTTACTCGTTCAATAGCATGAACTTGCACTTCATGAATATCATCATCATTGGATATATATAAAACTTAACAAGTATTGGCCAGTTTCCAATGGCCATTTACAAAATGAATGAGTGACAATAATAGCCAACACTTTGACTAATAAATATGACATAACAAAATGACTAAGTTCCTATACATGTCATACCCAAAATAAATCAACTTTACTATACCAAAAGAATAATTGATAGTGTGATCCGAGCTCCGACGTTCTACGATCCCCGAGTTAGCTTGTTGATACTACAAGGAAAAGACAAAAGAAAGGGGCAAGCATAAAGCTTAGTAAGTTTGCATGAAATAAATACCAACATTATAACTTATAATAGCATCCATTCGTCTCATTGAATAACAATACATAAGTTCTCAACTCGTCAACATAACTTACTCATGCATACTCTTACCGAATCACATATCACATTTTGCATTCATTTCTCATAAGTTACTCATGGGTACCTGTATCACTTCATCACATAACTTTAGCACTCTTATAATTGTTAAACATAAACTTAGCCCTTTGTCACTGGTACATAAACTTAGCTCTTTTCCCATTGAACTACTCGGAATATCGAAGGATACTCAATCTCATCATACATATATCATGATGCCAATGCCATATCCTAGATATGGCCTTATATGGGATCACATCTCGATGTCGATGCCATATCCCAGATATGGTCTTACACGGAATCTCATATCTCGATGTCGATGCCATGTCCCAAACATGGTCTTACACGAGATCTTCTTTTGGTGCCGAGGCCCTGTCCCAGACATGGTCTTATAGGGACCTTCCTTATTTGATACCGATGCCATGTCCCAGACATGGTCTTATACGGGACATCCTTTGTTTGGTGCCGATGCCATGTCCCAAACATGGTCTTATACGGGACCTTCCTTATCTCATGTTGTGACATTTGTATCCTTGCTATTCTGAATGTTCAACCAGGACTTCAACTTGACATATATTCATCATACTCTCATAGAAGCATCATTAGTTGATTTGATAGAAATAGTATTCATTTCACATAATATCAAGCAATGGAAAATATAAAAACGTTATGTAGCTTTAATTTCACACAAACTTACCTCGATACTCAAAATGTGTATAGATGTTCGATTTAGTCCACAACTTTGTTCTTGCCTCAGTTTCAGTTTGGGCTTCGTTTTTCTTGATCTATAATAACAATTTTTCTTGTTTAATATTCACATTGACTAAATTAACCCATGAATCATACTTTGGAAAAAATAACGATTTTGCCCTTAAACTTTTACATAATTAAACTTTTACCCTTAAGCTCGTAAAATGATTTTTATTCAAATTCCTTGTATTTGAAGCCTAGTTGAATTATTTTCTTAACTACAACAACCCCTAATTTCCAATAATTCACTCATGTATGACCATTTTCATAACTTTTACAATTTAGTCCTTTTTATGAATTTCTCATGAAAATCACTTAGAAAATGATATTTATCATCAAACTTTCATATTATTCCATAAATCATCAAAATACATGCATGTCATACATGGGTAACTTTTTGAACATAAACCCTAGCTCAAAATATAGCTAGAAATAGCTAAATCGAGTTACGAGGATCTCAAAAATATGAAAAACATTAAAAACAGGGCTAGGAGGTACTTACAATCAAGCTTGGAAATTAAAGAAAGCCTAGCTGTCTCCTTGCAAATTTCGAAACTTAGAGGAAGAAGATGGATAAGATTTTGACTTATTTTTCCCTTTTTAATTCATTAATTAACTAAATGACAAAAATATCCTTAAGGCCCCTTTCTTGAGATTTATCCTTCCCATGTCTATTTTTGTCCATCTTGACATATATTGGTCTAATTGTTAAACAAGGACATCTAGTAATTTTCCTAAAGCTATTTCATACTTAAATCTTATTGAATCTCATATTTTCTAATCTTTGCAATTTAGTCCTAATGGACAAATTGATCACTAATTAATAAAATTTACTCATAAAAGTTTCACACAATCATGCAAACACATTATAAGCCTCATAAAAATCATAAAACACATATTTCTACTTCAGATTTGTGGTCTCGCAACCACTATTTCGACTAGGCCCTAAATCGGGCTATTACAATTCTCCCCCTTAGGGATTTTCGTCCCCAAAAATCTTACTGGTAAAAAGGTTTGGATATTGGTTTCTCATAGTCTCCTCGGGCTCCCATGTAGCCTCTTCTACCCCACGTCTTTGTCATAGTACTTTCACAAGAGCTATACTTTTGTTTCTTAATGGTTTGACTTATTGTGCCAAAATCTTAACTGGTTCTTCGCCATAAGTTATGTCGGGTTGAATTTCAACCTCTGTCGGTGTAATCACATGTGAAGGATCTGATCAGTAACGTCGCAACATAGACACGTGAAACATGTCATGGATCTTTTCCAATTTGGACGGCAAAGCTAATCGATAGGCCACCGGCCTTATCCTCTCGGTGATCTCATACGGTTCGATAAAATCCAGACTCAATTTACCTTTCCGGCCAAATTTGAGAACTTTCCTCCATGGTGACACTTTCAAGAATACCTTATCACCAAATTGAAATTCGGTCTCTTTTCGTTTCAAGTCCGCATAAGACTTTTATCTATCCGAGGCAACTTTTAAACAATCTCGAATTACTCTTACATTCTATTCGATTTCTCTAACCAAATCGACCCTGTGAATATGATTTTCTTTGAGTTCGGTCCAATAAAAAGGCATTCGGCACTTACGCCCATACAAAGCCTCATAAGGCGCAATTTTCATACTCGACTGAAAACTGTTATTGTATGCAAACTCTACCAAAGGTAAGTACTTTTCCCATCTGCCCTGAAACTCAAGAACACAACACCGGAGCATATCCTCAAGTATTTATATTAATCTCTCCTATTATTCGTCAATTTGTGGGTGAAAAGCTGTACTAAAACTCAATTTTGTGCCTAAGGCCTTTTGCAACTTTTTCCAAAACCGCGATGTAAATCTTGGATCTCTATCCGATATAATCGATAAAGGCACTCCATGCAGTCTTACAATTTCTGAAACATACAAGTCTGCCAACTTATCAAGTGAATAATCAACGCGTACAAGTATGAAATGGGTTGACTTCGTAAGTCTATCTACCACAACCCATACGGCATCTTTCTTACTTGGTGTTAACGGTAAACCCGTCACAAAGTCCATAGTAATACGGTCCTATTTCCACTCGAGAACCATAATAGGCTGAAGTAAACCCGAAGGTACTTGGTGTTCAACCTTTACTTGCTGACAAATCAAGCATTTAGATACAAACTCAGAAACATCTTTCTTCATACTCGGCCACAAATACCATTTCTTCAAATCATTATACATTTTTGTGCTGCCTGGATGTACAGGTAGACATCCGCTATGTGCCTCGTGTAAAATTTTCTGAATGAGCTCATCATCTCTTGGTACACAGACTCTGTCTCAAAACATCAAACATCCATCAGAATTAATCCAAAAGTCAGACTCAACTCCCGACTCACACTGAACTGTAACAGCTCGATTTCGGGGCTAGTCGGGACAATGGTTTCGAGACTACTAATCCAAGGTTGAAGAAATTATTTGGTATTATTTTATGTGTTATGGCATTAATATATGGCTATATGAAAATTTTGGTGCTTTAATTTTAGCAATAGTATGCTTAATTGTGAAAAAGGACTAAATCGCATAAAGTGTAAAAGTTCTATTTTTCGAGGTAGAGGTGTCTAATAGCCATAGAATGTTAAATTGGAGGTCCTTAAGTACAATTAGGCCATTAGGAAGGTATGGCCAACCATAGGAAAGAAGGGAGACAATAGCATTAAATGTTGGTCAAATTTGGTGGAAATTAGGTAATAAAAAAAAGAGTAAAATAAGATAAAAAGATGAGATATCATCTTTTATTATCCCTTCTAATTCTACCATCGAAAATTTAAGAGAGATAGGGGCTTTTGAAGTTCAAAATTTCAGCTACATTTCATCATTGCAAGTAAGTCAATTTGATGATTATTTTTGATGATTTTGTACTTTTGGAGTCCCCAAAGCTTAAGCTAGCTAATGGGGGGACTAATTTGTGATATGGTTGAAAGTCTAGGGACTTGCCATGAGAATGGTTATGTTGTTAGCTGAGTTTTTATGGAATAAAATGAATGTTAGGGAGATGAGAAATAACTTTGGTAAAAGGTGTAGTCATAAAAACACCTAAATGGGACCAAGTTGTAAAAGTTGTGATTTGGTAATAAATGCATGAAATAGATGAAATTGTGAATAGTTGTAGAAGAAATAAATGTTAGCTAGGCTTGTTTGATGAGAAAATGTGTTGAAAAATGATTTATGAGCCTAGGGGCAAAATCATAATTTTGCCAATGTGTAAGGGCAAAATGGTCATTTTTGCCTAAGTATATATTTTGATGCATTATGATCATAAATGTTTTAAATGAGTGAATTTTATTGTTATAGGCCAAGAAGAGTGCAGAATTAGCCTTGATTGAGGAAAAGGCAAGGTTACAGATTAAACCGCAAGTTAACACGTTTTGCACCGAGGTAAATTTATGTGTAAACCTCTCATTCCATGTATGCATGTTTCTTGTAGATGGTGCATTGTATTGATGATATTATTTATGATTGGGATGAATTGAGTTTAATAGATATCGAGTAATTCCCATGAAAGTCTAATTATAGATAAGTGGTGGGCTATGTGCGGAACCACCGTAAATGTATACACCTTAATACTTAACTACGATGGGCTGTGTGCAATACCATCATCTATATTATTATTTGGTGGGCTATGTGCGATACCACCGTAACTACCCTTTTTGGTGGGCTATGTGCGATACCACCCTATTAAAGATTGATGGTGGGCTAAGTGCGAAACCACCGAGTGATTGGTATTATGAATGGTTTATTGAGAAATTATGATGTGCTGTATTATGTGACCTTGTGGTGTTAAGTGCAGGGATGTATGTTAATGAATGCGAGCATTAAGCTTGTGATATGGTTAGATTATGGCAAGGGAGGAAATGAGTAAGCATGACTATGAATGTGGATTGTTCTTGCTTAGTATGTAATGCTATTTATTGTTTAGCACATACTATGATGTTATTTGTTTACATGTAAACTTACTAAGCTTAAAGCTTACTCCCCTTTTCTTTTCTCTTGTCTTATAGTGTCAAAGAGTCGGGTCGAGATACGAAGATAATTGGAAGATCACCCATACTATCAGCTCATCTCAGTATATCTAGACTTAGTGTTTTGAGTATGGCATGTATAAGGGCTAGACTAGGTAAATTGGTTTGTTATTTTGGCCATGAGTGTGTTGGCTCTTTTAAAAGATGAACACTTTTGTATATTGCCATAGTTGATGGCTCACCTTATTATTTTATGAAAATATGAGGTTATTCAAGAAAGTGTATGTCATAAATAAGTTGCCTAGCGGATGACTGAATATGGTTGTGAATGTTTGAGTTAGAGTGCTGAGAAGAACTTGGCAATTAGACTTGTTCTTGTCCACAAGGGTAGGCACACGGGCACGTGTCTAGGCCGTGTGTGACACACGGTCAGTCCCATGGGTGTGTGACTAGGCCCTGTGTCCCCTGCATGATAATTTTACAAGTCGGTAAACTTTGTAGTAAACACACGGGCAGAGACACAGCCGTGTGAGTGACATGACCATGGACATGGGCGTGTGCCTTGGTCGTGTGACCTTAGTGAGTTGATGACATCATAAACAGAATGCCAAAATTTTGGCACACGGGCTAAGACACGGGGGTGTCGAGGCCGTGTGAGGGACACGGGCCAAGGGCACGGGCGTGTGTCCGGCCGTGTGAAAACCCATGTTGCTTCAAAATGAAAATAAATCCCACACGAGGTAGGGACATGGGCGTGTGTGACCACACGGCCTGCTCACACGGGCGTGTCCCATTTCGCACGGGCGTGTGGCCCCTGTTTAGGTGAAAATTTTTAAGATTGCAAAAGTTTCCAGTTAGGTTCGGACACCCTCCGTATGTAGGTTTAAGGCCTCGTTGGTCCTTAATGAGTATGTTGTGATGATGATAGAGATGTGTCAAGTTGGAAATGAAATTTTATAGACTAAAGTTGTGTGACTAAGTGAATTAAGTCTGGTAATGCCTCGTGCCCGATTCTGGCATAGAATACGGGTAAGGGGTGTTACAAGAACGTTTTTGGCTTGCAAGTCGCCATCACCTTTCTAAGCTTCACAAATCTCTTGGAGAAACATCAGTCTATCCCTCAACTCAGCTAGGATAGTACCATCATCTGACAGAGTCATTCGTGTATTCATGGCTCTCAATCCAAACAAGGATTTTCTACTCAAAGCATCAGTGACCACATTCGCCTTTCCCGGGTGGTAGCTCATAATCCTTTATCAACTCTAACTATTTTCGTTGCCTTAAGTTCAATTCCTTTTAAGTCATCAAGTACTTTAGGCTTTTATGGTTGGTGAATATCTGACATTTTTCACCATACAATGGCAGCCAACTCTAAATCATGGGTCGGGCAATTCTTCTCGTGCGACTTTAACTGTCTGGAGGCATATGCTATCATCTTGCCCTCGTGCATAAGCACACAGCCCAATTCATTCAAGGATGCATCACTATAAATCACAAATTCTTTTCCCGGTTTAGGTTGCACTAGAACGGGAGCCTTAGTCAGCAATACCTTTAGTTTCTTGAAACTCTGTTGGCACTTTTCTGACCATTCAAACTTCACATCTTTTTGTAACAACCTCCTCATTGGAGTCACTATCATGGAAAATCCCTTGACAAACCGTCGATAATAGCCAGCTAGGCCCAGAAAACTTCTAACCTCTGATACGTTTCTTGGTGGTTTCCAATCAACAATAGCTGAAATCTTGCTCGGGTCAACTCGAATTCCATCTCCTGAGACAATGTGCCCCCAAAACCCAACTTCTTTAAGCCAAAATTCACTTTTACTAAACTTGGCATACAACTGATTATCTCGTAAAATCTGTAAAACCATCCTTAAGTGCTCGGCATGCTCATTCTTATCATGTGAATAAATTAGTATATCATCAATAAAAACCATGACAAATTTATCCAAGTATGGCCGAAAAATAAGGTTCATTAAATCTATACACACAGCAGGGGCATTTGTTAAACCGAAAGGCATGACTAAAAACTCATAGTGACCATACCTTGTCTGAAATGCGGTTTTTAGTACATTTGAGTCCTTGACTTTCAACTGGTAATATCCCGACCTCAAATCTATCTTGGAAAAAACAGTTGGCTCCCTACAATTGATCAAACAAGTCATCGATTCTTGGAAACGGGTACTTGTTCTTCACGGTTACCTTATTAAGCTGTCAATAATCTATACATAATCTCATGGAATCATCTTTCTTTTTCACAACTAATATTGGAGCACCCCAAGGAGAATAACTCGGTTGTGCAAAGACTTTTCCCATCAACTCTTGTAACTTTGCCTTCAATTCTTTCAACTCAGTTGGAGCCATTCTGTATAGAGCAATCGATATAGGTGCAGTACTAGGGGCTAACTCAATGTCAAATTCAACCTCTCTGACTGGAGGCAACCCTGGCAATTCTTTTGGGAATACGTCTGGATATTCACATATTATCGGCACTGATTCAATTCTTAACTCAATTTATTTAGCATTCATCACAAAGGCAAGGTATGCTTCATATCCCTTTCTTACATATTTTTGGGCAGACATATGAGAAATCACTACAAGCAATATATCATGTTCATCTGATTCAACACGAAGAGTGTCCCAATTTTCATATCTCAATTCAATGTATTTCTTTCCACAATTTACTGTCACATCATGAGCGGTTAACTAGTCCATACCAAGAATTATTTCGAATTCATGAAATGGCAATAGCCTGAGATTCGCCTTAAAATAATGACCTCTAATCATCAATGGGCAATCTTTGCATACCTTATCAACTAATACGCATTTGCCTACGGGGTTGGACACTTTTATCACGAATTTTATAGACTCTACAAGCATGCTCATACTAGATACTAATTTCATGCAAATATATGAGTGGGTAGATCCCGGATCAATTAAAGCAACAACATTAGTATCATGAAGAGAAAATATACCCATAATTACATCAGGGGATGACGCCTTTTCGCGAGTATGAATGGCATAAGTCCTCACAGGCGCTCTACCCTCAGATCTTGCTGTCTGCTATCTCGGTGTACTCTTACTACTTGTTCCACTTCCCGGGTTTCTCTGTTGTCTCCCTCTATTAGTGCTTCCCAATCTTGTACTCTAAATTTTCTCTTTTTCAACCATCTCAGGGCATTCTCTAATACAATGATACTTAGAACCACACTTAAAACAGGCTCTCTCATGTGCTCAGCATTCACCGGGGTGACATTTTGTAACATCCTGGAAAGGGCCTATGCATTTTCGGTTTAATTGTACGAAGTGACATGTTTTATGCACTAAGAATAAATTTTGAATATTTTTGGAAACCCGAAAATGAATGAAAATGATTTGGAAATGAACATTTTGGAAACTCGAAAATGTATGGAAATGATCTGAAATGAACATTTTGGAAACTCGAAAATGTATGGACATGATTTAGAAATGATTCAAAAGAGGAAAGTGAACATTTCTAGAAACTTGGAAATGTAAGGAAATGTCAACTTTACAGAGCCGAACGAAAATTTTTGGAAACTTAGAAATGACTTAGAAATGTCGAGTTTTAAAGTTTAAAAAAGGAAATTAAGGCAAGGTGGCCTTAAAAGAAAAAGTTGGTGAAATTTGACACACAAACAGGCTTGGAAAAGTGGCCTGAAGATGTCACTTAGGGCCTATAGAAATGGCGCCACATGCAAGGTGATGGGCCTGAGTTCAAGTCACTTGGGAAGCAAATAAAGGAAGTTTTATTTTTTGCTTCCAGAAGCCTGAGGTGGACGGCACAAGCCTTCTAGAACGGAGGAGTTTTATTTTCATAAATATTCGATTAATAAGGTGATAAATAAGGGATTTAATTTGGATTATTTTTGAAGAGATAATAAAGGATTATTCTCTAATTATTTTAAATTAAGGAGATAAACTTATCAATAAAGACGAGTGGTGGCCAAGTAAGGGATTCTGAGTAGTAGTTTCGGCTATAAAAGGAAGCAAATAGGGCTACTCATCAATTTTTCTTCCTCCTCTTCTCTCTGCCAAATTTCTGAGTGCTCTCTTCTCTTCTCTTTTTCTTTTGTCAAGCCGAATCTATAGTCCACCATTGTCAAAATTCTCAAGTTTTCTTTTCTTCCTATTTCTTCTTACCAATCCATTCAAAAGCCGAATCTTAGAAGGGCTTCAAGCATAGGTGCTATTGATTTCTTCAAAGGTAAGAACAAGTTTGATTTCCATTCTTTTCTTTTAGATTAGTCGAGAGATAATCTAACCCCATACATATTATGGTTGCCGAATATGGAAGGATCTTTCGGGATTATCAGAGTAGTCGACTAAAAGGAGGAGTATTCGGGATTTCTAAGATTAAGGTAAGACATGTGAATATTTGGCCAAAGGCCTTGATTTATGTTTCGATGATTAAGATTAAGTCTAACGTAAGGTTTTAGGGATTTCGACATTCCTAGGAAAATAAGGAACAGTTTCGGGATTTGTTGGTGTTCCAATCGGCAACAAGGTAAGAATACTAATCCTACTAGGATTTGGAATCTTGGCTGAATGGCTTTTTATTAAGGTAATAAGTGATAAATCAATGTAGGAATTAAGGATCTAAGCATTAGATCAAGCTTTTCAGGATTTCAAGGAAATTTTAAGCGAATCAGGTGTGTACCCCTCACTTTTTCATAATATGTATTATGGCTATGTTGATTAAAATATGTGATATTAAGAATATGAAAGTGGCTAAAGTACCATGTTATGGTACAAAGTACCCAGGTACATTTCCTACTCCTATTAAGATTTCAAAATATGTTAGTTGTAACATGAGAATATGATAAGAATGTGAACTTTGGCATATTACGCATATTATTATTATGGGGCATATGGGTTTGTTTGAAAGGGGAAGTTAATGGGGTGACCTAAGACCACGAATGCGGTGACCTAAGACTGCAATTTGGTGTGTAGCGGAAGGAGGATCGACTTAGTAGTCCCCACGATGTGATTGGCAGGTACGGGGGTGTGTAGCGGATGGAAAATTAGGTTTGGGTTTGGGAATGCATCATAACTTGTATTCCATGTTTTGAATGTGTAACTCTTGTATGCCTAATTCTATTATGACTTAGTGTCGTGTACACATTGAGTCTGTTTGACTCACCCCGTTGTGGGACCATGTTTCAGGTGATGATCAGTGATGGACCGGGACGACAGAACTTGTGGTGGCCATGCTCAACATGAAGTCTTTATTTTCATAGAACTATTAGTTTTTTTTAAGTACTTGAATTATTTGGAAATTATTTGTTGTAATAAGGCCATAAGGCCATAGTTGAATCATTTTACATTTATTATTATTTATTATGTTTAGGAACCTTATTTATTAAAGTTTAAGTAAAAATTTCTTTAAACTAAATCCTAATTGTTTTATCACTTAATATTAAAAAGGGGTTTCCAAAAATAAAATCGAGTCTGTTTCAACACAAGCCCAACCCAAACAATTTTTTTTTTAATCGCACAAGTTTTCTCTAAGTAACAAAAGAATTTGAAACCGGTTTTCTTGAGGAACATACCAAATTTGGTTAAAGCTCGTGGGCCGGGTTTGGGGTGTTTCACGTTTGCGACACTGTGGACATTCCGGTCTATATGGTCGAGTGTTCCCAACACTAGTAATTAAAGTAGTCTGAGCTTTAATCCCCGAGTACTGTTTACCCTTATTTCTATTCGAAAACCCAGCTAAAATAGCTGATCAGGTAGGGAAGCCTCTTGACTTCTTGTATGTGGACTGAAATGACTCATTCAGTTGTCTCTTTCTTGAGTCACGAGACTCTATTTTAGCTTTTGTTTTCTCTTTAACCAATTCCTCAGCTTTGCAAGCCTTGTCCACTAACACCACAAATTCCTTCAATTCTAGGACACCAACAAATAATCAGATATCTTCACTTAATCCGTCCTCAAACCTTTTACACATAATGGCATCAGAGGATATACACTCCAGAGCGTATTTGCCAATCCGTACGAACTCACACTCATACTCAGTTACTGTCATTCTACCTTGTTTCAGTTTAAGGAATTCCTTTCTTTTCTGATTAATAAATCTTTAGCTAATGTACTTCTTTCAGAATTCTTCTTGGAAAAACTCCCAATTGACTCTCTTCCTTGGTACAACTGTCGCAAGGGTGTTCCACCATTGATAAGTAGAATCTCTTAAGTGAGACACCACACATTTCATGCACTCTTCAAGTGTGCAAGATAATTCATCAAATACCCTAATGGTATTTTCAAGCCAAAATTCTACCCTCTCTGGATCGTCATCTTTACTAGGTCAAAATTCCTTAGCTCATTGTTTCTGAATTCTATCAACCGGAGGCTTTTCTCTTCTTACCATTTCTACCACTTGGGGAGCTACAGGGGTAGGCTGAGGAATAGGTGGGGGTGGAGGGGGTTCTACGAACGAACTCCGTATACCATGCATTCATCATGTGGAGAAAGGCTTCCCTAGCCTTTTCTCCTCCTCTCTGACTTACAGTCGTTGGTTTATTCTCATTTTCATTCTAAGACCATCCCTTCCCAGGGGGTGTGATGCATTTTTACATCATTCGCCACAGCTCTATTGGGATCCATTTACTATATAAAAACACAATTTAAATCCTCAGGAGTCGTGACACTTGTAACACCCCTTATGTAACGGCCTGATTTAGGGGCTAGTCCGAACAGTAGTCTTGGGACCACTAATCCGGGGTCAGAGAAAATTTATTTTAATCTTATTTTATGGATTATAGCTGATAAACCGTAAAAGTAACATATTTTAAGCCCACATTTAGTATGCTTTTGGATGAATTATCCCTTGATTTATGTAAAAAGGTGCCCTTAATCCTTTCTTTTCATGTCTTATACCCAGGAAAGCACCCGAGGATGAAAAGAACATAAAACGAGCCCAAAACGGAGTAAATGGGCCATATCATGAATTTGAGATGGCCTGGTCCGGCGACCACATGGCCGTGCCATGCCTAACATCTAGTACACGGTCTCTCCCCCGATTCACACGGCCGTGCCTCAAGTTAGAAATCCGAACACGGTCTAGAGTCGATCCATACGGGCGTGCTACATGGGCGTGCCTCTGTCGTCAGAATGAGCAATTTCAGTCGAAAAAGGATACTTGGGGAGAAAGAATTGCATTCCAAGAGCCTATATATATCCCCTAAGTACCACCTTTGAAGGGGCGTCAAAGCTAGGCCAAAGAGCAGATTTAGGGAATAACGCGAAGATAACCAGTTGATTCATCCCAAGAAGCCAGAATTATACTCAAGACGGCGGAATTCTCCTTCAATTCTTTCAGGGAGTTTTAGGATTTTCTTATGTTTTGTTTTATCTTTTCTCTTGCGATGTTTTTTTTATTCATTATGAACTAAACCCTTCAGATACCTGAGGGGGATGAAACCTAGATAAATCTTTTTATTTGATTTTTAAGTTATATGATAATTACTTAATTTGTTTTTAATTATGTTGCTTAATCCAAATCTAATGTGCTTATATGGAGGAGGAATAGACCCTGCCTAAGAGTAGATCTAACATAATTAAGCGGAGTTGATCAACGCCTAAAGATAGGGTTACGAGATTTTGCTGGATTAGGGTGAAACCTAATATGGGGGTCCATTGATCGATTTACTGCTATCCTAGGGGGTTATTATAAGTGAACGAGAGTTCCACTAATTAACCTAGGGTTAGAAGTTATTCTCCACGAGAGAGGGTTTAATATAGGTTAGGGAGTCTTATGGATCAAGCTAAGTAAAAGAAATCATATAATTCAGGGTCAAATAACAGGTGAAGTCTAGGTGGATTCTTCCTAAGGGTATCGTCATAATCAACTGAGTTTTCCTTCAAAGTTATATTCCTATTCGTCCTTTTTGTCTTTGTGTCCTTAGTTTAGTCTTCTTCAATATAGTTTAAAGAAACTTCACTCTAATTTTAAAGCAAACAATAAAAAGAAAGCTAGTATTTGTACTTTTAGTTCATTTGGGTTCGATATCTGGTCTTGCCTAAGCTATACTACCTTTCGGTAGGTACACTTGCCTTTAATCGTTGTCAGAGTTAGTTTTCAGGTTTTGATCATTCTTTTATAAACTTTAAAACTCTGATTTACAGCGATCAAGTTTTTGGCGCCGTTGTCGGGGAACTAAAATATTAAGAAAACTCTATTTTTATTACTTTAGCCATTATTTTTTATTCAGCAATTTATTATTTTAGGATAAATTTTAATTTTGCTAATTTTTTTTCTTTCTTGCTTTTCTTTTCATGTACCTCTAGTTTATGATTAGAAGGAACCCGAGAGGACCTTTAGTATACGAAAGTGATATTGAAGCTACCGCTCGAAGGAATCATCGGGAAACCAGGCAAACCCTAAATTACACAGAAGGAGAGAAAGAAGACAGAGCCAATCATACTGAAGGGATAGACGAAAACAACCCACCACCACGCGATGTGGGAGATCGCAACGCTCTACGTACAATGTTTGATTATGCGAAATGACATTTACCAGGAGCGGAATCAAGTATTGTTAGGCCTGCTATATCTGCTAACAATTTTGAATTAAAGCCTAACACAATACAAATGATTCAACAGTTTGTTCAATTTGATGGTTTGCAGGACAAAGATCCAAACATGCATATAGCTAACTTTTTAGAGTTCTGTGATACCTTCAAAATAAATGGCGTTTTTGATGATGCCATACGTCTTCGGTTATTCCCTTTTTCATTGAGAAATAAAGCTAAACAGTGGTTAAACTCGTTACAACGAGGGTCAATCACTACATGGGATCAGATGACCGAAAAGTTTTTAATGAAATATTTTTCACCGGCCAAAACGGTCAAATTAAGGAATGATATCTCTTCTTTTGTGCAGATGGATTTAGAAACACTATATGATGCATGGCTTACCCTTGTGGCTACAAGTCCAAACATTCTACAACGGTGTAAACCCCTCAACGAGGCAACTGATTAATTCAGCCGCCGGTGGAACTCTGAATAACAAAACTCCAGAAGTAGCCTACGAGTTCATTGATGAGATGTCACTAAACAATTGTCAGTGGCAAGCTTCGAGGACTAAACCAACAAAAATGGCGGGAGTCTTCAATGTTGACACCATGACCATGCTATCAACGCAGCTTGAGATGATGAATAAAAAGCTTGATAGTTTATGTTCTTCGCAGGTACGTCCAGTCATGCAGTGTAACGCAAGTGGAACCGTCACGAATCCTGAGTACCCACCGTACCAATCGAAAGCAGAAAACGAACAGATGAACTATATAGGTAATAATTTTTGATCCAATAATAATCCTTATAGTAACACTTACAATCCAAGTTGGAGGAATCATCCAAATTTTTCATGGGGAGGTCAAAGCAATCAAAGAAATCAAGGGCAACAACCTCCTTAAAACTTCCAAAATCAGCCCTATCCACAAGAAGAAAACCACCCTGTGAGGAGGAACTAAAAAAATCAGCAAACACAAAAGAATGCCTACAAGATATAAATTGAACAATTAAAAGCAATGAGAGCTAAATGAGTGAAATTGCTAAGTTGGTCAAGGAAATGACTAATGCAGTCGAACAACTCACACGGCTCATGTCAGGACGCCTGCAAGGACGTCTACCAAGTAACACCGAGATTAATCCAAAGGAGCAAATTCAAGCGATCACAGCTCAGGAGAGCGAGGAATTAAATGGACCAAAGCCAATTCCAGAAAGTAAGGTAGACGAAGGGATAATAGAGGTAGCACAAGAAAATTCAAAACCGGTAATAAAAGAGTACAAACCTTGCATACCTTATCCCGAAGCATTAAAAAGAGATGATTCAGAGAAATTACACATTAACTTACCTCTTCTTGAAGCTCTTTTTCAGATGCCAGACTCGAGGAAATTTTTAAGACAGTTCTTGACAAATAAACGCAAATTAGACGAAGAACCATACATTGAACTCAACGCGAAGTGCTCAACAATCCTACAAAATAAACTACCACAGAAATTAAAAGATCCAGGGAGTTTTACAATCCCATGTTTAATTGGTAGTTTAACTATTGATAATGCGTTAGCTGATTTAGGGGCAAGCATAAATGTCATGCCTTATGCATTGTTTAAACGACTAGGTCTAGGGAAGCCCAAACAAACTAGGATGAGTATTCAATTAGCTGATAAAACTGTTAGAATTCCTAAAGGCATTATTGAAGATGTTCTCGTAAAAATTGATAAATTTGTTTTCCCAGTAGATTTTGTTGTTTTAGACATGGATGAGGATAATTCAATCCCCTTAATTTTAGGAAGGCCTTTTCTAGCAACTGCCAAGACTAAAATTGATGTTGCCTCAGGTGAGCTCATACTTTGTGTGGGTGACGACTCAATTAGCCTTCAAGCCCTCGACTCAGCTAGGTCATCAAAGAATCAAGGTGAGAAAGAAAATTCTTTTGATAATCATTCAATTATACCCTCTTTACAGGAACCACCAAAAAAGGGAAAGATTGAACCGGATCCTCAGCTCAATGCCAACAAAGAAATAACTCACGAGGAGCAAAAGATTCAAATCGATGACTTAGATGAGTGGAAAACGCACTTAAGGGAGAAATTAGGGATACACAAGGAAGAGCCAGAGCTACACACTGTAAATCCGAAGGAGCCACCAGAAGAGCTCGTAGGAACAACAAATCACATCAAAATAGAAAATCAGGTACTAATCAATAAAGCCGATCTTAGCATCATCACAGCAAACCTAAAGAAAGAAATCCCTCTTGAGGTACGTAATATCTTCCTACATGAAAGAGTCGAGGTAAGAACCCAACATGTGCCACTTCTAAGGTAAACGCTTCTCGACTCAACCTTTGTCAAGAAAATAGGGCTATAGGCATGAGGGAAGATATCCAAACTTTCAAGCCTCCCTAAAATTTTCAAATAACGAGGAAAAGTCTAGCTTAAGACTATAAACGAGTGCTTCTCGGGAGGCAACCCGAGCACTAACTTTATTTCTTTTTACTTTTATTTGCATTTAAATCTATTTTCCTTTTTCTTTTTTTTAAACTAACCAAAAATGCAGGATTTCCAGGTCACACGGCCTTATACACGGTCGTGTGGACCACTGGAACTGCCACACTGACAGAGCAGAGGCCGTGCAAGTCAGTCCAACAACCCCCAACGTCACAGATCCAACCACCCTACCCACGGCCGTGCCCTCAACCGTGTGAAGCTACTGACTTATTTCACATGGGTACAACACGCCCGTGCAGAACAACCGTGCCAAAAGAAAAACTTGACGTACACGGGCATGGGTGACGCAGCCCGGCATGGTGTGACAAACACACTCATCGACACGGCCGTGCGAGGTGGCCGTGTGCATCGACGCCCCCTAGGACCACGATCGTTGGGAAGCACAAAATTCGAAAATCTATTTAAACCTCTCAACCCTTCCCCTTTCCTCCATCTGATTCTCATCTTTATTTTCTTTGATTCTCAATCTCTTCCATCTCAGATTCTTCACTCACAAAGACTCTAGATCCTTGAGCAAGCTAACACCATGCCGAAGAAGCGGAGGCCGCTAAGCATAGGCTCCTTAACAAAGAACGATCAACATGAGTTCATGCCGGCAGCTTTGTCTCAACACCAAGCCAAGGATCTTTGAGACCATTTAGTTTATATTTTTCGTTTCTCTTTCCTTTCATTCTCCTTTTCTTTGCTAATCTTAGGCTTAAATTAGTTTAACTTAGTTTCGTAGTGTCAGGTTCGCCAGGCTGCTAGGGAATCACGCCGACCACCACGATAACCTCTTCACTTTCGCCACCACCAGCACCTCCCCAGCCTTAGAAGTCACACTCACCTTGTGAACCATCCTTCAATAAGGACTTCACAGTCCATTAATATTTTCTTTTCATTTTAGTTTTCTTCTTAGTCTTCTTCCCTTTAATTTGTTTTTCTATAACTTTGTATTTGGTTTATTCTTATTAGGTCTTAATAAAGCCTGGCTACTTCTCAAAGCGCTACCCAATTTCTTCATCTAGCGTAGGTTCGTTATCCCGACTGACCATCACCGCCACCAAAGACATTCAGCCGGGAAAACATCCACAATTTAGGGAGTAATTCTTTCCCCTTCTCTTTTGATTTATCCATTACATGCTATTATTTATGTTTGTACATTGAGGGCAGTGTACATCTTAAGTGTGGGGGAGGGGGAGAATAGTTATTTTGAGAAAATACCTAACTTTCTGCATTATTCTCAAACCCTGAGGATAAAAATGCCTAACTCTTTGCATGATTCTCAAATCCCTAAATTTAAGCTTGCTTTAAAGTAATTATCTCATATTACTAATTAAAATGAAATTTCTAATGATTTGTGATTTTTATTGATATGCTTTTGAATAAGTCATAGTTAATTGGGCATTGATGATTAAATTTGAAGAATACTAGGGAATCAAGCATGATAAGTCTAATTCTCTAAAAATTAAAATTTTAGGTTGTCAACCGGAATTTGAATGTTATCTTGAAATTTGAGATTTACAAGGTTGATGTCAAAAATACCCATAATATTTGTGAGATTTTGAGCCTTGCAGAGCATACATTCTTTTTCATGCTCACTTCTTGATTATGAGTATGTCAACTATGAACTGTTATTCTAGAACCTGCCTTGATAATACATGTCAAGACCACAGTTATGATTTGATATACTGAGATGATAAAGGCACCTAGGTTTTAACCCATTAATTCCACTAAATAGCCTACCCTCGTAATTAACCCCTAGTGAACCCCGTTGATCCTAACAAACCCTTTTTATTGACTCACCTACTGATATTAACCAAAAACCCCTTTGTATTTGTTATCACCCTTTCCTTTGACTACTCCTTAATCGAGATTTGATTTGCTCAGTTACATAAGTATATTATTCTGATAGTTAAAATTATCTTGTTTGTTCTAAAAAAATAAAAAAAATCAAAGTATTTAGTAATTAGTTTTATGAAAAGAGAGCTACATAATCAAAGACTACTTTCAAAAGAAAAGCTCGTATTAGTAGGATTATTATTTTCAGTTTATGTAATTGTTATCTTAGAAATTTTTAGGTTGGTAACTTATTAATTCAATCTCGATTCTAACCTTCTAATTCAGCCTTTATCTACATCCACAACCTTAGCCCCGTTGCAACCCTAACAAAGACCTTTTGATCTATTTATCATTTCATTTTACAGTGGTGTAGATTTGATTTTCAGGCAAGCTTATGGGATTAACTTTTCAGGTTTGACTTATGAGTGCTTAATTTTGACCCTTAAAACATTTTTTGAGTGATTTGAGTGAATCTTTTGTGAGGATGTCAATCCTTGTAGGTTTTGACTTAAAGGTAATTATTTAGATGAAGGGAAACATCTAACAAGCCTATGGGATTAACTTTTCAGGTTTGACTTATGAGTGCTTAATTTTGACCTTTAAAACACTTTTCGAGTGATTTGAGTGAATCTTTTGTGAGGATGTCAATCCTTGTAGGTTTTGAATTAAAGGTAATTATTTAGATGAAGGGAAACATCTATGTTTTCGTGCTACAAATGTATGACTTATCTTGTTTGAATCTTTAGGATTCTTTGAGTTGAATTATCCATGTATAAATTATCTATGAATTAGGATAATGCATTATTGATAGGAATTATGAATCATGGAAGGTTTGATTTAATTGTAAGTTAAGAATTTTGCATGAGGACAAGCAAAAGCTTAAGTGTAGGGGTATTTGATAAACCGTAAAAGTAACATACTTTAAGCCCACATTTAGTATGCTTTTGGATGAATTATCCCTTGATTTATGTACAAAGGCACTCCTAATCCTTTCTTTTCATGTCTTATACCCCGGAAAGCACCCGAGGATGAAAAAAACATAAAACAGGCCCAAAACTGAGTAAATAGGCCATATCATGAATTCGACACGGCCTGGCCCAGCGACCACACGGCCGTGCCACGCCTAACATCTAGTACACGGTCTCTCCCCCGATTCACACGGCCGTGCCTCTGTCGTCAGAATGAGCAATTTCAGTCAGAAAAGGATACTTGGGGAGAAAGAATCGCATTCCAAAAGCCTATATATATATCCCTTAAGTACCACCTTTGATAGGGCATCAAAGCTAGGCCAAGGAGCCAAGCCGAGAAGGTCAGAGTTAGGGAATAATGCGAAGATAGCCAGTTGATCCATCCCAAGAAGCCGGAATTATACTCAAGACGGCGGAATTCTTCTTCAATTCCTTCAGGGAGTTTTAGGGTTTTCTTATGTTTTGTTTTATCTTTTCTCTTGCGATGTTTTTTTTATTCATTATGAACTAAACCCTTCAGATACCTGAAGGGTATGAAACCTAGATGAATCTTTTTATTTGATTTTTAAGTTATATGATAATTACTTAGTTTGTTGTTAATTATGTTGCTTAATCCAAATCTAATGTGCTTAGGTGGAGGAGTAATAGACCCTGCCTAAGAGTATATCTAACATAATTAAGCGGAGTTGATCGAACGCCTAGAGATAGGGTTACGAGATTTTGCTGGATTAAGGTGAAACCTAATATGGGAGTCCATTGATCGATTTACTGCTATCCTAGGGGTTATTATAAGCGAACAAGAGTTCCACTGATTAAATCAAGGGTTAGATGTTATTCACCATGAGAGAGGGTTTAATATAGGTTAGGGAGTCTTACGGATCAAGCTAAGTAAAAGAAATCATATAATTCAGGGTTAGATAACAGGTGAAGTCTAGGTGGATTCTTCCTAAGGGTATCGTCATAATCAACTGAGTTTTCCTTCAAAGTTATCTTCCTATTCGCCCTTTTTGTCTTTGTGTCCTTAGTTTAGTCTTCGTCAATATAGTTTAAAGAAACTTCACTCTAATTTTAAGGCTAAATAATAAAAAGAAAGCTAGTATTAGTACTTTTAGTTCCTTTAGGTTCGATATCCGATCTTGCCTAAGCTATACTACTGTTCGATAGGTACACTTGCCTTTAATCGTTGCCAGAGTTAGTTTTCAGGTTTTGATCATTCTTTTATAAATTTTAAAACTCTGATTTACAGCGATCAATAGCATGATTCTAAGGGTGCATGAAAATTTTGTTGCTTTAATTTTAGCGATTTCATGTTTAATCGCGAAAAAGGACTAAATCGCATAAAGTACGAAAGTTCTATTTTATTTGCTAGAGGTGCCAAACAGCTATAGAATATTAATTGGAAGTCTCTAATGTGCAATTAGGCCTTGTTTTAAGTGTGTTGGCCGGCCATGTGGACAAGGGAGACAAGAGCATTTATTTTTGGTCAACATTTGGTGAAATTAAGTGATAAAGATGAATAAAATAAGATGAATAAAAGAAGCTATTATCTTTCACTATTCATCTCTTCTCTTTCACCAAAAATTAAGGGAAAATAAGGGTTCTTGGAGTTCAAATTTTTAGCAAAACAAATCCCTTGCAAGTAAGTGATTTTGGTGGTTTTATTTGATGATTTTTGTACTTTTGGAGCCCCCAAAGCTTAAGCTAGCTAATGAGGAGACTAATTTGCAATATGGTTGAAAGTCTAGGGACTTTCCATGAAGGAGTTTATGTTGTTTTCTGAGTTTTTATGGAAGAAAATGAATGTTAGGGAGACGAGAAACAACTTTTGTGAAAGGTGTTGTCATGAAAACACCTAAATGGACTAAATTGTAAGTGTTGTAATTTGGTAATAAATGCATGAAATAGTTGGATTTGTGGGTAGTTGTAAGAGGATTAAATGTTCAACTAGGCTTGTTTAATAAGAAAATGTGATGAAAAGTGATTTACGAGCCTAGGGGCAAAATTATAATTTTGCCAAAGTGTAAGGGCAAAATAGTCATTTTTTCCTAAGTATAGATTATGATGTATTATGATTTATAAAGTGACTGGATGAGTGAATTTCACTATTATAGATCAAGAAGAGCGCAGAAACAGCTTTGACCGAGAAGAAGGTAAGGTTACGGATTAGACCTCTAATGAGCGCAATTTACATCGAGGTAAGTTCATGTGCTAAACAATGCAGCTCTAGGCGAAATATTTAATATTGCAATGTTGTATAAATTGTATATTGCATCCATGTTTATATTAAATATGTTTTGATGAGATGTCAAAAATTGAAAGTCTTCAATTGAATCTAAGAATAGAGGGATTGCAAATATCATGATATTATGATAATTAAGGTACCGTGTAGGACCATATTTGGAATATGGCCTTGCTGTGAGGTTTCGTATAAGACCATGTCAGGGACATGGCATCGATATGATATTTCATGTAAAACCCTATCGGGGGTATGATGTTGATATGATACTATATATATAAGACTCAAGAGTGTTCTTTAGCATTGCGAATGAATCAACAGGTATGTTGAAAATGAGGAAGTATGTGGTTATACTATGAGAGGTACAAGTATGCGCTCAGAACTCACTTGAGGTAAATTTGATATATGAGGAAACCATGTTGAGTTATGAGTAAACGATGCACCCTGATTGCATATGTTATAATTATTAATACATTGCATGAATGCGAATGATTATTGTAGAAATCTAATTAAGAATGATAGTGTGAGAAGATGAACATTTGAAATAGGGAAATGTATGTGGATAAATATCGGTGAAGGTGTAATAATGGTGGGCTATGTGTGATACCACCTTATTAGTTTTTAGTGATGTGCTGTGTGCGTTACCACCTTATTATTTGTTACCAAAGGGTTTTATGCGATACCATCGTGCTTAGTATTAAATGGTGGGCTATGTGCGATACCACCTTATAAATTATTAAATGGTGGGCAATGTGCGATACCACCTTATAAATTATTAAATAGTGGGCTGTGTGTAGAACCACCGAGAGTTTGGTAATATTCTTAATAGATCATTGAGAAATTGTTTAAGTATATGTTTCATGGATTGTTGTGATGATGAATGCAGGGATTGTAGGCTAATAAATGAGAGTACTATAATTGTTACATGGTTAAAATGTGGTAAGAGATGGAATGAGTAAGCATTATGAATGATTGAATGGGTGACCATGAGCTTAAGAGTAAATCTCATTATAATACCTTTGTGGTTGAGTATAATTAGTAAATGCTAATAGTTGATTATTATTTGTATATGAACTTACTAAGCATTATTGCTTACTCCTCTTCCTTTCCTATCTCTTATAGGTTAGCATAACTAGCTCGGGTTGGAGACCGCCGGAGATATTTTCACACTATCAAGCAGTCATTTGGGTATGAGGTTCTAATTCGTTTGGAGTTATGGCATGTAACAGTCCGATTTAGACCCTAGTCAGAATAGTGGTTTCGGGACCACAAATTCGAGGTAGTAAAATATTTTAATATTATTTTTTGTGCCTTTAATATGTGATTAAGCATGTGCTAAAGTTCCATAAGTTAGTTTGTCCGTTTGTGTGTTTAATTTGATAAAAGGATTAAATTGCATTGAATGCAAAATGTGCATGCTTCATGAAAAGACACTTATTTGAGATGGCTTTTAAATAGGGAGGCCTTATGTGGCAATTAAGCCATTTATAAGATAGTGGATTGTTAATGGACAAAAATGACCTTGTATAATATGTTTTAAATATTTTGTTTTGAAGGTTAACTTTGGAAATAGGTTATTAAGTTATTTTATAACAAAAATAAAGTATCAAAATGGCCGTTTCTATTGATTCATCACCGAATATAGAGAGAAAAAAAAGGTTTTGAGTTTTTATAGTGTTTTGCCATCATTAAGCTCAATTCAAGGTATGATTTTAATCAGTTTTTGATAATTTCTACTTTTTTCCATATTGAAATGTGTCTTTTATGAACATATGAGCTTTGAAATATTTAATGATGAATTTTGAATGATATGTGACAGATTAACAAGTTTTGTCTTTGAAGTTTTGATGAATTTGAGTAATTTGGTTGTAATTGTGAACACAGCATTTTGAGGGACTAAATTGTGAATTTGATGAAATATATGGATTGATATGAGCATAGTGTGTATTCGGCTAAGCATGAGTATATGGTGATTTGGTGTATTTGATGATTTTGTGAAATAGGGACTAAAATATCCAAATGTGAAATGTGGGGGCTAATTTGTAAAATTGCATTAAATCTATGATTTTGGATTGAATTGAATGTGTTGTTAAATAAAAGGGTTAAATTTGAATATCAATAGATCAAGAACCGAAGAAAACTAACTTAGATCGCGGGAAAGCTAAGGTAGTCGAATAACCGAGTCCAAACAAATATCCGAATCCGAGGTAAGTCTATATACAAATAAATGTATTTGTATTAAATTATGAATGTTCATATGATCAATGATAATGATGAATGCTCATGAAATGTTGTATATGTGTGAGTTAAGAGATAAGATCGAAATATTGATAACATCCGAGAAGTCCTGTATGAACCTAGGATTAGATAGGTGTCTGTTAGGTGATATCATGTAAGACCGCGTCTGGGATGTTGGCATTGATTTGACATTTCATGTAAGACCACGTCTGGGACGTTGGTATCGATATGAGATTTCGTGTAAGACCACATCTAAGATGTCGGCATCAATATGAGATTTACGTATAAGACCATGTTTAGGACATTGGCATCGTATTAATTCGTGTAAGACCCTGCTTGGGACAGTGGCATCGATATCTGATTACTTTTAAGCCCATGTCTAGGACGTCGGCATTGTACGACTAATCTAAGCTTTCTGAGTATCTAAAAAATTCCGAACGGTTCAATAGAAAAATCTGGGATATGAACGACTATGGGAATTATATATCCGTATCAGGTACGTTTGATATGTACACAAAGTGTACATGAAATTTAAGTATCTATGTAAACTTAGTAAGATGAATATGTGAAATGAAATGATGAGACAATAGGTGAAAATATGCTTGAATGAGCTATGTGTATATGTGGTATTTGAGTTGAAGAATTTGGCATGATATGGCTAAGCATATGAGCCAATGAATATGAGATGAATTTGCTATGAGAACTATAAATGACATCTTATCAATTTGAATATGTGTATTATATGATAAGTTTATTTGTATATTGCTTACTAAGCTTTTGAAAGCTTACTGTGTGTGTTTTCTCTGTTTTATAGATCGTCAAAGCTACTCAAGGCTCGGGGACAGTCGAAGATTGTCATCACACTACTCAACTTGTTTTGGTACCTTTGAAAAATGTATATAGTTAGATATGGCATGTATAGGCTAGTCATTTTGGTTATGTTTGAAATGTGTATAATAGACATGAGATGTGGCTAGATAAGTATTGGTAATATGTTTGGGCATATATGAAAAATGATGCATGTTTTGGTATGGCTAGATAGCTAGTGAAATGGTCAAAGATATGGTAAGTTTATGAATGCATTGTAAGTATGTATGTTTGAGAAAAGAAATGAGTTTGACTATGAAGAATTGTTGATTTTTTGACATGTTTTTGATATCAAGTGTATATGAAATGAATTGGTAATTTGCTTGTAGGGATTGATATTTGTGTGGGTGGCATTTTGGCCTTACAAATGGCCTATTTTGCCTACACGGTTGTGGTACACGGTCGTGCCTAGTGGCCGTGGGATTAAGTCAGTAGCTAGCCCAAGTGTGCACGGCCGTGGTACATAGACGTGCCTGGTAGCTGTGTGACTAAGTTAGTATCTTGCCTAAGAGTACACGGCTATGACACATGGGCGTGTCTTGTGGCCATGTGGATAAGTCAGTATTGAAGCTTTGTTTTGGCACGACCAAGACACATGGGTGTGTCCAAAGTCCGTGGAAGACACACAGCCTACCCACACGGGCGTGTGGCCTTCATAACTTAGAAAAGTTTTAAATTTCTTAGAACTTTAGTATGTGTTTGGTTTAGTCTTGACCTTATTCTAAAGCATGATTATGGTGTCATTGACCTATAAAAGGGACACTATGATTGTGATTGGTGACTTGAAATATGAAATGTCTATAAAAGTTTTCGATCTGTCTGGTAATGCCTTTAACCCTAATCTGGCGACGGGTACAGGTTAGGGTGTTACATTTGATTGGTATCAGAGCTACGGTTTAGTCGATTCTCAGACTAACGTAGTGTGTCAGAGTCTAGCTATACATGCCATATATCTGAACTGTGATAGTGTGATGAATCCTGACGTGTAAAATGTGTTTTACGTATTGTAATGGATCTTGAAGGAGTCGTAGCTGACGATGTAGAAAGTAATGCCATTTGATCCGAGACCGGCAATAAGCGGCCAAGAGGGAGAAGCTAAACAAGCTTTCTTCTAGATGATAAGTGAATGGTTCACTCAATTTGTGAGGAATAACCCGACTGTTTCACAACGTCCGCCTCTGCTTAATCCCCCTCAGACATCTGCTATGCCTCCGACTATAAATCTGAAGCTGTTGAATAAGCCTCTGGATGACAAAATCCGCAAGCATGGGGCTGAAGAGTTCAGAGCTACTAGCGATGATGATGCCGAGAAGGCTGAGTTCTAGTTAGAAAACATAATCCAGGTATTTGATGAGATGCCCTTGATTCTGAAAGAAAGTATTAAATGTGTTGTTTCGCTGCTATGAGATGCAGCTTACCAGTAGTGGAAGACTTTGATTTCTGTGGTTCCAAAGGAACGGGTCACTTGGGATTTCTTCCAGTCTGAGTTCTGAAAGAAATATATCAGTGAGAGATTCATTGATCAGAAATGAAAGGAATTTCTAGAATTGAAACAGGGTCGTATGACTATTACGGAATATGAACGAGAGTTTGTGAGACTGAGTCAGTATGCTCGTGAATGTGTATCATCTGAAGCAATAATGTGAAAAAGGTTCGAAGACAGCCTTAAAGAAGATATCTGCTTGCTAGTTAGGATTCTCGAGATAAAAGAGATTGTTGTGCTTGTTGACCGAGCGTCCAAAGCTGAGGCACTCAGGAAAGATAAAAGAAAAGCTAAGTCTGAAGCTAGAGATATGAGAAAGAGATTTTCGGGTAAATCATTTCAGTCTACTTCGAAGGAATTAAGATATGAACAAAGTCGTTCCAAGGCTAATATGGGACATTTTAGTATAGATCAAGCTAGATCACAGTCGAGCTCCAGAGCTCCGGCAACTTCAATGGCAAGTGTTGGAAATGTATGATCCGAGCGACTTGAATGTAAACATTGTGGTAAAAGGCATTCGGGAAGTTGTAGATTGAATGATCGAGCTTGCTTCAGATGTGGATCATTAGATCATTTTATTCGTGATTGCCCAGAATCTGTCGAGCAAAAGACTGCCCAGAATCCAAGATCTGATAATGCTTCATGAGAGGTGGACCTTCTCGAAATATAAGAAATGTCAGTGGTAGTCAGAGAACTACGAGGGATACTATTGCGAGATCCAAAGCTAGAGCGCCTGCCAGAGCGTATGCTATCCGAGCTCGTGAGGAAGCTTCATCTCCAGATGTTATAACGGATACATTCACTCTCTATGATACTTCTGTGATTGCATTAATAGACCCTGGTTCTACTCATCCATATGTATGCATGAATTTAGTATCCTGTAAGACTTTGCCTGTAGATTCTACTGAATTTGTCATAGAAGTATCGAACCCTTTAGGTAAAAGTGTTTTGGTTGACAAAGTGTGCAAGAATTGTTCGTTAATGTTTCGATATATCTATTTCCCTGCTGATCTGATGTTATTACCATTTGATGAGTTTGATATTATTCTGAGTATGGATTGGTTGACATTGCATGATGCTATTGCAAATCGTAAAAGAAAGACTATTGATTTGAGATGTTCGAATGATGAAATAGTCAGAGTGGAGTCTAATGATTTGAATGGGTTACCTGCTGTGATATTCGTGTCGAAAGCTCAAAGTTATGTGAAAAAGGGCTATGAAGCTTATTTTGCTTATGTAATTGACTCCAAAGTATCTGAAAAGAAAGTTGAATCAGTGCCAGTTGTTTGTGAATTGTTTGATGTATTCCCTGAAGAATTGTCGAGATTTCCTTCGATATGTGAAGTTGAATTTGGTATAGATTTGTTGCCTGGTACGACACCTATTTCGATAGCCCCCTATAGAATGGCACCAGCAGAGTTGAAAGAGTTAAAGTCGTAGTTGCAAGAATTGACTGATAGAGGATTTACAAGACCGAGGTTCTTGCCTTGGGGTGCTTCTGTGTTGTTTGTGAAAAAGAAAGATGGGACAATGAGAATGTACATTGACTATCATCAATTGAACAAAGTGACAATAAAGAACAAATATCCGTTGCCCATAATAGATGATTTGTTTGATCAGTTAAAAGGAGCCACTGTGTTTTCAAAGCTGAGATCGGGATATTACCAGTTAAGAGTGAAAGATTTAGACATTCCGAAAACTGCTTTCAGAACAAGGTACAGGTGTTATGAGTTTTTAGTTATGCCTTTTGGACTAACCAATGCTCCTGCTGTTTTTATGGATCTGATGAACAGAATTTTTAGACCGTACCTAGATCGATTTGTTGTTGTTTCCACTGATGATATTTTGATATATTCAAGTAATGAAAATGAACATGCGGAACATTTGAGGATTGTGTTGCAAACCCTGCGAGAAAAGCAATTGTATGTGAAACTCAGTAAATGTGAATTCTAGTTACGTGAAGTTAGTTTTCTGGGGCATATTGTGTCAGCATCAGGAATACGAGTTGATCCAAGCAAAATTTCTGCTATTCTGGAATGGAAACCTTCGAAAAATGAGTCTAAAGTTCGTAGCTTTCTGGGACTCGCTGGTTATTATCGTCATTTTGTAAAAGGCTTTTCGATGATAGCTACTCCGTTGACTAGATTGCTTCAGAAAGATATGAAATTTGAATGGTCTGTTAAATGTCAGAAAAGTTTTGATCGGTTGAAAGCCCTATTGAATAAAGCTCCAATTTTGGTACAATCGAAATCAAGCAAAGAGTTTATGATTTATATTGATGCTTCATTAAATGGTTTGGGATATGTTCTGATGTAGGAATTCAAGGTAATAGCTTATGCCTCGAGACAATTAAAGCCACATGAAAAGAATTATCCAACGCACGATCTTGAGTTAGCTACGATTGTGTTCGCATTAAACATTTGGCGTCATTATCTGTTCAGTGAGAAATGTCATGTGTTTTTAGATCATAAAAGTCTGAAATACTTGATGTCCCAGAAAGATTTAAATCTGCGACAGAGAAGATGGTTAAAACTGCTGAAGCACTATGAACTTGTGATATATTATCACCCGGGTAAAGCAAATGTGGTGGCAGATGCACTGAGCCGGAAATCATTGTTTGCATTACGGGCAATGAGTACTCAATTAGATCTGTCTGATGGTAGTTTGGTTTTAGCCGAATTGAAAGCAAAACCGTTGTTTTTACAGCAGATATGTGATGCTCAGAAGTTTGATAATGAAATGTTAGCAAAACAAGCTCAATGTGATTCGAAATTCTAATTCTGAATTTCTAGTTGATGATGATGATTGCTTGAGATTTTGAGATCGTATCTGTGTTTCGAGAAATTCTGAGTTATTGCAGTTAATTTTGAATGAAGCTTATAATAGTCGCCTATCTGTTCATCCGGGAAGCACTAAAATGTACCAAGATCTAAAGCAACATTATTGGCAGTCTAGTATGAAAATAGATATCTCTGATTTTGTATCGAAATGTTTAGTCTGTCAGCAAGTAAAAGCTGAACATCAGGTTCCATCTGGTTTACTACAACTGATTTTGATTCCTGAGTGGAAATGGGATAGAGTGACAGTGGATTTTGTTTCTGGATTGCCTTTGACTCCAAAAAAGAAAGATGTGATTTGGGTTGTAGTTGATCGGTTGACGAAATCTACCCATCTTATTCCGGTACGATTTGATTCCTCACTCAATAGATTAGCTGAGCTTTACATTTTTGATATTGTGAGATTACACGGAGTGCCGTTCTCTATTATGTCTGACAGAGATCCGAGGTTTACATCAAGGTTCTGGAAGAAGTTACAAGAAGCTTTAGGTACAAAAATGCATTTCAGTACCGCTTTCATCTGCAAACGGATGGTCAATGCAAATGAATAATTCAGATTGTCGAGGACATGTTGAGATGTTGCATTCTTGAGTTTGACGGTACGTGGGAATAGTACCTACCTTTGATTGAATTAGCGTATAACAATAGTTTTCAGTCGAGCATTAAAATGGCACCTTATGAAGCTTTGTATGGACGTGAATGTTGTACACCTTTGTATTGGACCGAGCTCAGTGAAAATAAGTTACACAGGGTTGATTTGATAAAAGACTCCAAACAGAAAGTGAAAGTGATCCGTGACAGTCTGAAAGCAGTATCTGATCGTCAGAAGTACTATGTAGGTTTGAAACGAAAAGATATTGAGTTTGAAATCGGGGACAAATTGTTTTTGAAAGTGTCACCGTGAAAGAAAGTACTCCGATTTGGATGTAAAGGCAAATTAATTCCGAGGTTTATCGGATCGTATGAGACCATTGAGTGTGTTGGACCAATTGCATATAGATTATTGTTGCCCTCTGAGCTTGAAAAAGATACATAATATATTCCATGATTCGATGCTTCATAGATACCGATCTGATCCGTCTCATGTAATTATTTCGTCTAAGATTGAAATCTAATCTGATATGACCTATGAGGAAGAACTGATCCGTATCTTAGCTCATGAAATGAAAGAATTGAGAAATAAGAAAATTCCGTTAGTCAAAGTATTGTGGCATCGGCATAGAGTGGAAGAGGCTATGTGGGAGCCTGAAGATTCAATCGGCATAGAGTGGAAGAGGCTATGTGGGAGCCTGAAGATTCAATGAAAAAGTAATATCCGAATCTGTTTAACAGTAAGATTTTCGGGGACGAAAATCCCTAAGGGGGAGAATTGTAACAGTCCGGTTTAGACCCTAGTTGGAACAGTGGTTTTGGGACCACAAATCCGAGTCAGTAAAATATTTTGATATTATTTTTTGTTTCTTTAATAAGTGATTAAACATGTGTTAAAGTTTCGTAAGTTAATTTGTCCGTCTGTGTGTTTAACTTGATAAAATGATTAAATTACATTGAATGCAAAATCTGCATGGTTCATGGAAAGACACTTATTTGAGTTGGCTTTTAAATAGGGAGGCCTTATGTGGCAATTAAGCCATTTACAGGATAGTGGATTGTTAATGGACAAAGATGACCTTGTATAATATGTTTTAAATATTTTGTTTTGAAGGTTAACTTTGGAAGTTGGTTATTAAGTTATTTTACAACAAAAATAAAGCATTAAAATGGTCATTTCTATTGACTCATCACTGAATATAGAAAGAAAAGAAGGGTTTTGAGTTTTCATAGTGTTCGACCATCATTAAGCTCAATTCAAGGTATGATTTTAATCGGTTTGATAATTTCTACGTTTTTGCAATCGTTGCTTTTTAAACTCTGGAACCCATGTCTTAATTTTGAGTACTGATGGTGAATTTGAAATGTGTCTTTGATGAACATATGAGCTTTGAAAAATTTAATGATGAATTTTGAATGATATGTGATAGATTAACAAGTTTTGTCCTTAATGTTTTGATGAACTTGAGTAATTTGGTTGTAATTGTGAACATAGCATTTTGAGGGACTAAATTTTGAATTTGATGAAATGTATGGATTGATATGAGCATCATGTGTATTCGGCTAAGCATGAGTATATGGTGATTTTGTGTATTTGATGATTTTGTGAAATAGGGACTAAAATGTCCAAATGTGAAAATGTGGGGGCTAATTTGTAAAATTGCCTTAAATGTGTGGTTTTGGATTGAATTGAATGTTTTGTTAAATAAGAGGGTTAACTTTGAATATGAATAGATCAAGAACCAAAGAAAATAGACTTAGATTGCAGGAAAGCTAAGGTAGTCGAATAACAGAGTCCAAACGAATATACGAATCCGAGGTAAGTCTATATACAAATAAATGTATTTGTATTAAATTATGAATGTTCATATGGTCAATGATAATGATGAATGCTCATGAAATGTTGTATATGTGTGAGTTACGAGATAAGATCAAAATATTGATAACATCCGAGAAGTCCCGTATGAACCTAGGATTAGATAGGTGTCTGGTAGGTGATATCATGTAAGACCGCGTCTGGGACGTTGGCATTGATTTGAGATTTCATGTAAGACCACGTCTGGAACATTGGTATCGATATGAGATTTCGTGTAAGACCACATCTAGGATGTCGGCATTGACATGAGATTTACGTATAAGGCCATGTTTAGGACATTGGCACCGTATTGATTCGTGTAAGACCCTGCTTGGGACAGTGGCATCGATATCTGATTACATGTAAGATCATGTCTGGGACGTTGGCATTGTACGACTAATCTGAGCTTTCTGAGTACCCTATTAAATTTCGAACGGTTCACGAGCAAATCCGGGATATGAACGATTATGTGAATTATATCGTTTGATATGTACACAAAGTGTACATGAAAGGTAAGTATCTATGTGAACCTACTAAGATGAATAGGTGAAATGAAATGATGAGACAATAGGTGAAAATATGCTTGAATGAGCTATGTGTATATGTGGTACTTGATTTGAAGAATTTGGCATGATATGGCTAAGCATATGAGCTAATGAATATGAGATGAAATTGCTATGAGAACTATAAAGGACATCTTATCAATTTGAATATGTGTATTATATGATAAGTTTATTTGTATATGGCTTACTAAGCTTTTGAAAGCTTACTATGTGTGTGTTTTCTCTATTTTATAGATCGTCAAAGCTACTCAAGGTTCGAGGACCGTCGAGGATTGTCATCACACTACTCAACTTGTTTTGGTACCTTTGAAATATGTAGATAGTTAGATATAGCATGTATAGGCTAGTCATTTTTGTTATGTTTAGAATGTGTATAATATCCATGAGATGTGGCTAGATAAGTAGTAGTAATATGTTTGGGCATATATGAAAAATGATGCATGTTTTGGTATGGCTAGATAGCTAGTGAAATGGTCAAAGATATGGTAAGTTTATGAATGCATTGTGAGTATGTATGTTTGAGAAAAGAAATGAGTTTGAATATGAAGAATTGTTGATTGTTTGACATGTTTTTGATATCAAGTGTATATGAAATGAATTGGTAATTTGCTTGTAGGGATTGATCTTTGTGTGGGTGGCATTTTGGCCTTACAAATGGCCTGTTTTGCCTACACAGTTGTGGTACACAGGCGTGCCTAGTGGCTGTAGGATTAAGTCAGTAGCTAGCCCAAGTGTGCATGGCCATGGTACACGGACGTGCATGGTAGCTGTGTGAATAAGTCAGTATCTTGCCTAAGAGTACACGGCCATGACGCCTGGGTTTGTCTTGTGGCCGTGTGGATAAGTCAATATTCAAGCTCTGTTTTGGCACGGCCAAGACACATGTGTGTGTCTGGTGTCCGTAGAGGACACACGGCCTGCCCACACGGGCGTATGGCCTTCATAACTTAGAAAAGTTTTAAATTTCGAAGAACTTTAGTATGTGTTCGGTTTAGTCTCGACCTTATTCTAATGCATGATAATGGTCTCATTGACCTATAAAAGGGACATTATGATTGTGATTGGTGACTTGAGATATGAAATGTCTGTGAAAGCTTCTGATCTATCCAGTAACGCCTTTGACCCTAATCTAGCGACGGGTACGAGTTAAGGGTGTTACATGGCATGTATAGGGATCTTATTTTAGTTAAATTATGTCATAGTTAAAGTGCCAAATGTGTTGTCCTAAAAGAGTTATGGGTTGGTTGTGTATAGGCATGGATGATGGCTCATGTCGATTGTAATGGTGCTAGTAATAGCTCTCCCTCGTATATGGGAAGATAGTTTTATTTGCATGATTCAAATGTGATAATCCAAGAGTTATAATTGATGAATTAGGAAAGTTAGTGATGGTGTGTGAATGTGTGCAAGTTAGTGTCGCTAAATGGCTTGGAAAATAACCTTGAATTAGTCCACACGGGTAGACACACGGGCGTGTGCCTAGGCCGTGTGCTCCTTGAGGGGTTGGTGACGTCATAAACAGAATACCCCTAGTTTTCACACACGGGTGAGGACACGGACATGTCTAGGCCGTGTGAAGGACACGGGCCATTGACACGGGCGTGTGTCCGACCGTGTGATAACCCCCGTAGGTTCCAAAAGAAAATAATTCTACATGGGCATGGAACACGGGTGCGTGATATGTCACATGGGCATGTGGCCCTGTTTTATGTCAAAATTTTCTAAGTGTTTAAAAGTTCTGGTTTGGTCCCTTAACATCCCTAGTATATGTATAGGGTCTCGTAGACCCATGATAGTGACGTTACGATTGTAAATAAAAAAGTTTTAAATTGGAACAAATTTTTATACCCCAAAGTGGAATGTTCAAGCAAGTTAAGTCCTATAATGCCTCGTACCTTATTTCGGCGTTGAATACGGGTAAGGGGTGTTACACCTTACCCGTGTTCATCGTCGGAACCAGATGCGAGGCATTACTGAACTTACCTTGCTTGAGCATACATTATCAGGCTATAGAATTTCATTTCAAACTTTAAACTTTCATTCATATTCACAACATCCTTATTATGGGCCTACGATGCTCTAAACATACTTACGGAAGGTTTCGAAATTAAATCGGAAACTTTTGTGCACTTAGAAAATTTTTGCCTAAATAGGGCCACATGCCCGTGTGGAATGGAACACGCTCGTGTGGGCAGGCTGTGTGGTCACACACGCCTACGTTCCTAGCAGGTGTGGAATTTATTTTTCATTTCGAACCTACAGGTGTTTTCACACGGTCGAACACATGCCCGTGTCTATAGCCTGTGTCCCTCACACGGCCTAGACACGCCCATTTTCTCACTCGTGTGTAAAAACCTTAGCATTCTTTTTATGACGTCAGCAAACTCTTAAGGGGCACACGGCCTAGTCACACGCCCGTGTGCTGGCACGTGTGACGAATCAAATTTTTGCAAATTTGATACAGGGAACGCACGACCTATCAACACACCCATAGGGGTTGACCGTGTGTCACACACGGCCTAGACACACACCCGTGTGTCTACCTGTGTGGACAATTAAAAGGCTATTTTCCAAGCCAATTGCCACCCTGAAACATAAACTCACATATACCAACACAAGCAACACATAACATGGCAATAATACATTATGAAGAATTAGTAATCATCATTCATACACTTCATATTTAACTCCATCAATTGCTTGAACTTTCACTTCATAAACTCATCATTATTAAATATATGAAACTTGACAAATATTGGCCAATTCCCAATGGCCATTTACAAAATGAGTGTGTCACATTAGTAGCCAACACTTTGGCTTTCGAATATGGCATAACACAAGATGACCAAGTTCCTATACATGCCATACCCAAAATAAATCAACTTTACTATAACAAAAGAATGATTGATTGTGTTATCCGAGCTCTGACGTTCTACGATCCGTGAGCTAGCTTGGCGATACTACAAGGAAAAGGGAAAAGAGAGGGGTAAGCATATAGCTTAGTAAATTTGCATGAATTAAAATAGCAACATAAGGGCTCATAGTGAAATCCATTCTATAACATCCCGAAATTGGGCCTAGTAAGATTGGGCCGATTGGGCCTTGGGCTTTAGGAAAAATTTGAGTATCATCTTGTTGCTTGTGTTAATTTAGGTATGATTTTATTGTGTGCTTAATTTAATCTTGTGAAGGCTTGGAATTAATTGATTTAGAATACTTTTTAGTATGGAGAATTTAGTGAAGTGGATCAAGTGATTATGATGCTTAAGTTAATTTAAGTGTTTAATGTTAGCATAAGTGAGCAAGTAGTAAAGTGGTGTTGGCACATGAGTAATTGTATGAGGGAAGAGGTTCGAATCCCATGGATGACATTAAGGTGACTTTTAATTTTTGTATGGTATGTGTTGGTCAAATTTTACTTATGGTAAGGTTGGACTTTGTTATTTTTGGATAGTAGACTAAGGAATAAGGCAAGTACTTATTTATGGTATGGAACCAAGGAGTTATGGTAGGATAAGGGGACATAAGGCCCATGCAGAAGATAAATTTATTTGTTTTACACATTTTTTTATGAAAGGTTATTTATTGTAATAGGGGCCATTTAAAGTATTTATGGACTTTTATTATGTTTTAAGTTGGATTGTCGATTATATTATTATTTGAAAATGTTTTATTTTAAACAACTTAATTTTATTTGGAACTTTAATTATACAATGTTTTAGTAAAGACAACAAAATTTTATGTTTTTAATATCTAAGTCAAAAGTTTTTTTCAAATGATTTCCGCAGTGGCATTTCAAATTCGGTCATAGCGAATGGGCCGGGTTTGGGGTGTTACAAATTGGTATCAGAGCTAAGTTCAAAAGCTCGGCTGTGGGCCCAAGGCCCAAAATGGTTTAAAAGTATGGTATTAAAATGTTTTTGTTTAAAATTTTATGGTTGGAAAGGCATGGCACTGTATCTCAGGCAAAGTCCACCAGGTAGGTACCTCTATTTGTTGTGTGAATTATTATATGATTGGTATGTGGGCATTATTGGGCTCGTAGATTAGAATATTAGGGCTATTAAACCTTAGGGCTAGTACACTCAAACACAAGTACATAAGACTTAAGTGCAACCAAACAAACTTGTGAAATAAGCCGAGTTAAGGTGTGGCAACTGTTGTATGCATGTCTAGGAGTGGGTTTAGTAAGAGCTTGGTATTTAAGCAGTCCTAGCGACTCACCTCCTCTTTACTCGAATCCTACCTGGTGCGTAGTAACCGTTCACCCTAACCAAGAGGACTTATTCGCGGGCTAAACCAATCATTAAAACCCGAAAGGGATCAGCCTTACTGTTTTAAAAAAAAAAACCTTAGTTTTTCTTAAATTATCAAATCACCCCTTTGGTTTGTAAACCTTAAATTAGATTTTGGAAAAACGTTTATTTTTTGATTTGCCAAATTACTAAAATACCACTGGTTGTAAAATTACTAAAATGCCCTTGGTTTCTAAAACTCTAATATTACCCTCGACTTTTAAAATAGTCTTACTTTATAAAAAAAACACCTTATTTTGTGAAATATTGAAATAACCTGATTTGGAAAATTTTTCTTTCAAAAATACCCATGAGTTTGGAAAATTTCGAAATGACATTTGTGATTTTCAAATTGACCCTGGTTTATTATTAAAATACCTCTGTAAAAAAAATTACAAAATTACCCCTGGATTGGGAACGGACAAAAATGCCCATAATAGTGTGTTGAATGTTGTGAATGAATGAATGTGACTCTTTGAACTAGAATAATGAACTTGAGTCAAAACGTTGTTTGATCGAAAGAACTACTTCTAAATACTTCATTTCATAAAAGCGTTACGGATAATCGATGGAACAAAATTTCTAATGCATAAAATTTTTCGTTCGAATAAATCGCGACGTTAGAAATGAGTTCAAGGGGGCGTGGACATTGTGGGCGCAGATGAGGCGAGAATGATGTATCGGGAGCCCGTTATGTTAGTTTTATTAAGATCAGAGTGCGCAGCAAGAGCGTAGCGTGGTGAGTTAGGTTGCACGACTGTTAGTTAGTTGAAAATTTCGAGGATGAAATTATTTTTAAGGAGGGTAGAACTGTAACATCCCGAATTTGGGCCTAGTAAAATAGGGCCAATTGGGCCTTGGGCTTTAGGAAAAATTTGAGTATCATCTTGTTGCTTGTGTTAATTTAGGTATGATTTTATTGTGTGCTTAATTTAGTCTTGTGAAGGCTTGGAATTAATTGATTTAGAATAATTTTTAGTATGGAGAATTTAGTGAAGTGGATCAAGTGATTATGATGCTTAAGTTAATTTAAGTGTTTAATGTTAGCATAAGTGAGCAAGTAGTAAAGTGGTGTTGGCACATGAGTAATTGTATGAGGAAAGAGGTTCGAATCCCATGGATGACATTAAGGTGACTTTTAATTTTTGTATGGTATGTGTTGGTCAAATTTTACTTATGGTAAGGATGGTGAAACACCCCACACCCGGCCCACGAGCCTGAACCGGATCTGGTATGTTCCTTAAGTAAACCGGTTTCAAAATTCTTTGTTTCTTGGATATAATTTGTAAAAATTTTTTAGAAAAATATTGTTTTGGGTTGGGCTTAGATTGGGAACTCATTTAATTAATTTTGAAAATCTAATTTAATTAAGGTGACAAAATAATTGTAGGGTTCATTTTCAAGAAATAATTTTGCTTAACTTTAATCTAAATAGTTCGTAACATAATAATTAAAAGTAAATCAAAAATAAAGAAATTCACTTGGGCCTTATGGCCTTATTACATCGAGTAAACCCAAATAAAATTTAAAGTACTTTGTAAATAAAAGTCCCCAAATATTGAAAGTTTTTCCTTGCTATGCATGGCCACCTTTAACTCCTGCCGACCCGGTCCATTATTGCTCATTACCTGAAAAATGGTCCCACAAAGGGGTGAGTCAACAGACTCAATATGCACACAATACTAACATTCAACAATTCAGGCATACAAGTTCATATCAAGTTCATATTCATATACAAATAAATAATGATGCAACCCAAACCCAAGCCTATTTGTCCATCCGCTACACACCACCCGTACCTACCAATCACACAGTGGGGACTACTAAGTCAACCTCCATCCGCTACACACCATCAAAGCGATCATTTGCGATCGGCGTGCTCATCGCCCATATAATTTGTGTCATTAGACACCATATTCAAATAATGTAACCGAAGTTACCAAATTCAGATAATGTAACCGAAGTTACCATATTCAAATTATGTGACCGTAGTTACCATATTCCGTTGGTGAGAGACCAAGTCAACACCTTCTTCCCTTTTCACATATAGCCCAAATGCCCCACATATTTTATCATGCACAACATACTTATTTTTCTCATTCATATTACTATTTAAAATATAACATATTCATAATCCTATCAGTAGGAAACGTGCTGAGTACTTTTTTGTACCACATTAGGGCACATAGCCACATTCACATTCTTATGCATATTCATATAATTAATAATTGCCATATATCGTATTGAAGGTTAGTATGGGTACACACCGATTTGCTTAAGGTTTCCAATCCAAATCCCGAAAAGCTTGATCTAATGCCTTAGATCTTAATTCTCTACATTCAATCATTTAATACTTAGTAAAGAGCCATTCGGCTATAAATCCAAATCCTAGTAGGATTAGTATACTTAAAACTTACCTTGAAACTCTCAAATCCAGAAATCCTTGTATCCTCTCTGTGAAATCCCTATAACTACATGTTAGATCAATTTCTAACATTTATTCACAACAAATAACCCTTAGCCGAATGTTAAATA
The DNA here is from genome assembly GCA_025503065.1 of Gossypium bickii. Classification (NCBI taxonomy): domain Eukaryota; kingdom Viridiplantae; phylum Streptophyta; class Magnoliopsida; order Malvales; family Malvaceae; genus Gossypium; species Gossypium bickii. Next base: position 112,277,289 of record CP106711.1, on the reverse strand, counting down.
TGACTTACCTTAGATTCTTAAATCCAAAATTCACCGAATAACTAGGGAACACGCGACCTATGGTGTACTTTCGGAAAAGAACTTCTCCTTCCTTGTAGTCGACACTTAGTAAATCCCGAAAGATCTCTTGAAGGTTTCGGCAACCATGAACATTAATGGAATTAGCCCTAGATTTCGATAAGTCTAAAGTATAAAAGAATGGAAACCAAACTTGGATCTTACCCTTATTTGAAGAAATCGATTGCACCTTCACTTTAACCTTCGGTTATGGCCTTGATCTTAGCAAGCTTTCGGCTTTTGGAATATTGAGAGGAGAAGAATGAAGAAGAAAAGAATAGGGGTTGCAGAGAAAGTTCAGCAGAGGTTATCAAGGAAGAGTAAATAATGATGAATGGCCTCTCTTTTCCTTTTATAGCCAAATTTACTAGGCTAGAGTCCCTTACTTGGCCACCACTCTTCTATTTTGATAACTTTATCCTTTAATTATCATAAATAAAAGAGTTTAATCCAACATTTATCTCTTCAAAATAATCCAATTTAAAAATCCTTTATTTATCACCTTTTTAATCGAATATTTATGAAAATAAAACACCTCCTTTCTAGAAGCATGTGCCATCCACCTCAGTCTTCTGGAAGCAAAAATAAAACCTCCCTTATTTGCTTCCCAAGTGACTCGAACCCAGGCCCATTCCTCTTGCATATGGCGCCATTTCCGTTGGCCCTAAGTGACATCTTGAGCCACTTTTCCAGAGCTTTGTTTGTGTGTCAAATTTCACCAACTTTTTCTTTTAAGGCCACCTTGCCTTAATTTCCTATTTTAAACTTTAAAACTTGACATTTCTAAGTCATTTCTAAGTTTTCTAAAATTTTCGATCGGCTCTGTAAACTTGCCATTTTCTTACATTTCCAAGTTTCCAGAAATGTTCACTTTCCATTTTTGAATCATTTCCTTACATTTCCTAGTTTCCATAAATGTTCACTTTCCTCTTTATTCCTTTACATCTTGAGACATTTCCCTACATTTCCAAGACAAGACATTTCCTTACATTTCCTTGCATTTCCTTACATTTCCATACATTTCCTCACATTTCCTTACATTTCCTTACATTTCCATACATTTCCATACATTTCCATACATTTCCTTACATTTCCTTACATTTTCTTACATTTCCCTACATTGCCTTACATTTCCATACATTTTCACACATTTCCACACATTTCCATACACTTCCATACATTTCCATATATTTCCATACATTTCCTTATTTCTATAATTCACATAACACATTCATAATTCATAAAACATGCCATTTTACCACATGGTTCCTTGTGTCATGCTTCACACGGAGTTTCTTTTAAAGCCTTATTTACCTAGCTCCCCTTTTTACTTAAAAACCAATAATTTTCCAAAGCTTTCTTCTTCCATCCTAAAATTCTAAAAACCCTTAATACACTTCCAACACTGCCAAAACCTACTAACTCATGAATTATGCACAAACGCATAACCCCTAATCTAGGATGTTACAGATGGACTTTGTTATTTTTGGATAGTAGACTAAGGAATAAGGCAAGTACTTATTTATGGTATGGAATCAAGGAGTTATGGTAGGATAAGGGGACATAAGGCTTGAAGTATGTGGTGATGTTTTGGAAACTCTTCTATGGCCATTAGTCCATGTATGTGGACGGCATTTTGGTCTAGGGGGAGGGTTAACCGTTTTTATTGGAGGCTTTGGTAGGTTGGACTTTATATTTTTATGGTGAGTTGAATGATAGTTTAGGTAAGCTTGATGTTTGGGAAAGAAATCATTGGTTTAAAGGTTGATGTGAGAACATAAGGCATGTTGTAAGGTGATATGCTATGGAAAGTTTTGTGTAGAAAGTTTGACATGAATGTGGGCGGTATGGGTGTCTAGGGGTTGGCGAATGTTGATAGGAATTTGGGGGGGTTTAGTTGGTCAATTCTTGCAATTTGTGCATCCTTTGCATTTTACTTTTCCTCTCCAAAAAATCTTCCTCCTTAGCCGATTGTGTCTTGGGCATTTGGTACAATTTTTGTTTTAGTTTTGGCATTGTTTTCTTGTTTAGTGTCAAAGCCGAAAGGACCACTGTGGTTTGCCGAATTTTTTCTTTTAGGCATTTGGCCGAATATTCATTTGAGTCTCTCTCATATTTTATTCTCTTGGAAGCCTAAAACCAACTCTTTTTCTTTCATTTCTTTATTCGTCTTTAGTGGTTAGCCGAACCTTCCTTCCCTCCATTTCTCTTCTTCTTTCTTCCACTTTTACTCAAAACCGAAAACATTCCTCTCCCACTGCAATTTCTTTCTTCTTCCTTTTCCTTTCTCTTTCTCCACTCTAGTCGAATCCTTTTTGTTATTACAAATCAACCATATTGCCGAAACTTCCCTCTCTCTTTTTGAACTGTCTTGGCCGAATATCAACAAGGGTAGGTTTTCATTTGGTTTTTATAATCGGTCTTGAAAGATAGGGTCTTCAGGACTTTAAATGCAATTGATTTTGGGGACTCTATCGCTCGACTATTATTATTATTTTTCTGTGAACGTTAGATTTTGGGACAATCAAGAATGGGTTCAAAAAGAGCGGTAAATAGTGTTTGGAAGAAGGGTGGTTCTGCTATACCCTCAAATTTCAAACGAAAGGCTGTGTCAGGAGTCCGAGACTTTCCACCGGGATGTGGACCCTTTGCCAGCGAAGATCGATTATTTGAAGTCGTACGTACTCCCGAGCTATTGTATGTTCGTGGTTCTTCATCAGGTTATGAACCATCAATTGGAGTGAAATCGCATATAATTGTTGTTCGGGATTCCGAGGGTAAGGATTTAGATTACTTATCATTTGTATAGTTTTATGAATGTTAGTGTTCTAATCAAGAGTGATAAATATTTAGGTATCGACGAGCGGGAAAGTATGGTTCTCACTGTTATCAGGTGCGTAGTTATCGCACTGTCTCTTGATTGTGTGTATGTGTTATATTTATGTATATGTGATATGATGTTAATGGTAGCCGAATTAAGGGCTAAGTTTGTGAATACCCGTGGTAGGTGATCGAATACTCAGGTCAGTGAATGATGATATTAAATGATCATTGATGAATATGTGAAATGTGATGGCATGTGATGCATTATTGTTCAAGTGATATGTTGCCATGATAGACATATATATATGCATGGGACTTGGGATGTGACTATCGAAGGAAAGGGTGTACTTTACGTACGTGGTCTAATGTTAGCCTTGTGCTACATTGGCGCTTGATGTTAGCTATGTGCTTCATCAATGGAGGTGTTAGCTAGGTGCCACATCTCGGCGGATAATAGCTGTGTGCATCACCGTAGATTGAGGATGACCTCGAGTCACCTCGTGGATACAGATATGTGGATCACTATGTGATCAGTGGCTTAGCCACGGCCTTGGGCAGCAAGTCTGCCAAGGTAAGATATATGGATCACTATGTGATCGGTGGATTAGCCACGGCCTTGGGCAGGGAGTCTGCTAAGGTAGGTGTAACGGATGGACACTAGGTTGGGTTGGGCTTCATTTTGCATATTTATGTATGTGGACTGTGTGGAATTGGGCCAAGCCCATATGTGGGGACATGTGTAATAATTATGCACTGAGTCTGTTGACTCACCCAATTTTTCTCAAACCTTACAGGTGATGCATAAAGCTTGGACCGGGTTGGAGTGGATACGAGGTGGCCCATGCAGAAGATAAATTTATTTGTTTTACACATTTTTTTATGAAAGGTTATTTATTGTAATAAGGGCCATTTAAAGTATTTATGGACTTTTATTATGTTTTAAGTTGGATTGTCGATTATATTATTATTTGAAAATGTTTTATTTTAAACAACTTAATTTTATTTGGAACTTTAATTATACAATGTTTTAGTAAAGACAACAAAATTTTATGTTTTTAATATCTAAGTCAAAAGTTTTTTTCAAATGATTTCCGCAGTGGCATTTCAAATTCAGTCATAGCGAATGGGCCGGGTTTGGGGTGTTACAAATTGGTATCAGAGCTAAGTTCAAAAGCTCGGCTGTGGGCCCAAGGCCCAAAATGATTTAAAAGTATGGTATTAAAATGTTTTTGTTTAAAATTTTATGGTTGGAAAGGCATGGCACCTGTATCTCCAACCCGAAGTCCACCAGGTAGGTACCTCTATTTGTTGTGTGAATTATTATATGATTGGTATGTGGGCATTATTGGGCTCGTAGATTAGAATATTAGGGCTATTAAACCTTAGGGCTAGTACACTCAAACACAAGTACATAAGACTTAAGTGCAACCAAACAAACTTGTGAAATAAGTCGCCGAGTTAAGGTGTGGCAACTGTTGTATGCATGTCTAGGAGTGGGTTTAGTAAGAGCTTGGTATTTAAGCAGTCCTAGCGACTCACCTCCTCTTTACTCGAATCCTACCTGGTGCGTAGTAACCGTTCACCCTAACCAAGAGGACTTATTCGCGGGCTAAACCAATCATTAAAACCCGAAAGGGATCAGCCTTACTGTTTTTAAAAAAAAAAAACCTTAGTTTTTCTTAAATTATCAAATCACCCCTTTGGTTTGTAAACCTTAAATTAGATTTTGGAAAAACGTTTATTTTTTGATTTGCCAAATTACTAAAATACCACTGGTTGTAAAATTACTAAAATGCCCTTAGTTTCTAAAACTCTAATATTACCCTCGACTTTTAAAATAGTCTTACTTTATAAAAAAAAAAAAACCTTATTTTGTGAAATATTGAAATACCCTGATTTGGAAAATTTTTCTTTCAAAAATACCCATGAGTTTGGAAAATTTCGAAATGACATTTGTGATTTTCAAATTGACCCTGGTTTATTATTAAAATACCTCTGTAAAAAAAATTACGAAATTACCCTGGATTGGGAATGGACAAAAATGCCCATAATAGTGTGTTGAATGTTGTGAATGAATGAATGTGACTCTTTGAACTAGAATAATGAACTTGAGCTGAAACGTTGTTTGATCGAAAGAACTACTTCTAAATACTTCATTTCATAAAACTGTTCGCGGATAATCAGTGGAACAAAATTTTTAATGCATAAAATTTTTCGTTCGAATAAATCGCGATGTTAGAAATGAGTTCAAGGGGACGTGGACGTCGTGGACGCGGTAGAGGCAGAATGACTGTATCGGAACCCGTTATGTTAGTTTTATTAAGATCAGAATGTGCAGCAAGAGCGTAGCGTGGTGAGTTAGGATGCACGACTGTTAGTTAGTTGGAAATTTCGAGGATGGAATTATTTTTAAGGAGGGTAGAACTGTAACATCCCGAAATTGGGCCTAGTAAAATTGGGCCAATTGGGCCTTGGGCTTTAGGAAAAATTTGAGTATCATCTTGTTGCTTGTGTTAATTTAGGTATGATTTTATTGTGTGCTTAATTTAGTCTTGTGAAGGCTTGGAATTAATTGATTTAGAATAATTTTTAGTATGGAGAATTTAGTGAAGTGGATCAAGTGATTATGATGCTTAAGTTAATTTAAGTGTTTAATGTTAGCATAAGTGAGCAAGTAGTAAAGTGGTGTTGGCACATGAGTAATTGTATGAGGGAAGAGGTTCGAATCCCATGGATGACATTAAGGTGACTTTTAATTTTTGTATGGTATGTGTTGGTCAAATTTTACTTATGGTAAGGTTGGACTTTGTTATTTTTGGATAGTAGACTAAGGAATAAGGCAAGTACTTATTTATGGTATGGAACCAAGAAGTTATGGTAGGATAAGGGGACATAAGGCTTGAAGTATGGGGTGATGTTTTGGAAACTCTTCTATGGCCATTAGTCCATGTATGTGGACGGCATTTTGGTCTAGGGGGAGGGTTGACCGTTTTTGTTGGAGGCTTTGGTAGGTTGGACTTTATATTTTTATGGTGGGTTGAATGATAGTTTAGGTAAGCTTGATGTTTGGGAAAGAAATCATTGGTTTAAAGGTTGATGTGAGAACATAAGGCATGTTGTAAGGTGATATGCTATGGAAAGTTTGTGTAGAAAGTTTGACATGAATGTGGACGGTATGGGTGTCTAGGGGGGTTGGCTGAATGTTGATAGGAATTTGGAGGGGGTTTAGTTGGTCAATTCTTGCAATTTGTGCATCCTTTGCATTTAACTTTTCCTCTCCAAAAAATCTTCCTCCTTAGCCGATTGTGTCTTGGGCATTTGGTACAATTTTTGTTTTAGTTTTCGCATTGTTTTCTTGTTTAGTGTCAAAGCCGAAAGGACCACTGTGGTTTGCCGAATTTTTTCTTTTAGGCATTTGGTCGAATATTCATTTGAGTCTCTCTCATATTTTATTCTCTTGGAAGCCTAAAACCAACTCTTTTTCCTTCATTTCTTTATTCATCTTTAGTGGTTAGCCGAACCTTCCTTCCTTCCATTTCTCTTTTTCTTTCTTCCACTTTTACTCAAAACCGAAAACATTCCTCTCCCATTGCAATTTCTTTCTTCTTCCTTTTCCTTTCTCTTTCTCCACTCTAGTCGAATCCTTTTTGTTATTACAAATCAACCATATTGCCGAAACTTCCCTCTTTCTTTTTGAACTGTCTTGGCCGAATATCAACAAGGGTAGGTTTTCATTTGGTTTTTATAATCGGTCTTGAAAGATAGGGTCTTCGGGACTTTGGAAGCAATCGATTTTGGGGACTCTATCGCTCGACTATTATTATTATTTTTCTGTGAACGTTAGATTTTGGGGCAATCAAGAATGGGTTCGAAAAGAGCGGTAAATAGTGTTTGGAAGAAGGGTGGTTCTACTATACCCTCAAATTTCAAACGAAGGGCTGTGTCCGGAGTCCGAGACTTTCCACCGGGATGTGGACCCTTTGCCAGCGAAGATCAATTATTTGAAGTCGTACGTACTCCCGAGCCATTGTATGTTCGTGGTTCTTCATCAGGTTATGAACCATCAATTGGAGTGAAATCGCATATAGTTGTTGTTCGGGATTCCGAGGGTAAGGATTTAGATTACTTATCATTTGTATAGTTTTATGAATGTTAGTGCTCTAATCAAGAGTAATAAATATTTAGGTATTGAAGAGCGGGAAAGTATGGTTCTCACTGTTATCAGGTGCGTAGTTATCGCACTGTCTCTTGATTGTGTGTATGTGTTATATTTATGTATATGTGATATGATGTTAATGGTAGCCGAATTAAGGGCTAAGTTTGTGAATACCCGTGGTGGGTGATCGAATACTCAGGTCAGTGAATTACGATATTAAATGATCATTGATGAATATACGAAATGTGATGGCATGTGATGCATTATTGTTCAAGTGATATGTTGCCATGATACACATATATATATGCATGGGACTTGGGATATGACTATCGAAGGAAATGGTGTACTTTATGTACGTGGTCTAATGTTAGCCTTGTGCTACATTGGCGCTTGATGTTAGCTATGTGCTTCATCAAGGGAGGTGTTGGCTCGGTGCCACATCTCGGCGGATGATAGCTGTGTGCATCACCGTAGATTGAGGATGACCTCGAGTCACCTCGTGGATACAGATATGTGATCGGTGGCTTAGCCACGGCCTTGGGCAGCAAGTCTGCCAAGGTAAGATATGTGGATCACTATTGGATCAGTGGATTAGCCACGGCCTTGGGCAGGGAGTCTGCTAAGGTAGGTGTAACGGATGGACACTAGGTTGGGTTAGGCTTCATTTTGCATATTTATGTATGTGGACTGTGTGGAATTGGGCCAAGCCCATATGTGGGGACATGTGTAATAATTATGCACTGAGTCTGTTGACTCACCCAATTTTTCTCAAACCTTACAGGTGATGCATAAAGCTTGGACCGGGTTGGAGTGGATACGAGGTGGCCATGCAGAAGATAAATTTATTTGTTTTACACATTTTTTTTTATGAAAGGTTATTTATTGTAATAAGGGCCCTTTAAAGTATTTATGGACTTTTATTATGTTTTAAGTTGGATTGTCGATTATATTATTATTTGAAAATGTTTTATTTTAAACAACTTAATTTTATTTGGAACTTTAATTATACAATGTTTTAGTAAAGACAACAAAATTTTATGTTTTTAATCTCTAAGTCAAAAGTTTTTTTCAAACGATTTCCGCAGTGGCATTTCAAATTCGGTCATAGCGAATGGGCCGCGTTTGGGGTGTTACACATTCATATTATTAAGCAATAACAAAAAAATTTCCCAAGTGCTTTGACATACTTACTCATACTTACTCTTACCTATTACATATCACATTATGGTTTCATAACTCGTATTTTACTCATGGGTACCTATATCTCTTCATCACATGGTTTAGCACTTATGCTATCTTGAACATAAACTTAACTTAGTATCTTTTTTAACTTAAATGTAACTCTTTGCCCATTGAACTATTCAAAATATCAGAGGATACCCAATCTCATCATACATGTCTCAAGATGCCAACGCCATATCCTAGATATGGTCTTACATGGGATCTCCTCATGATGCTGATGCCATATCCCAGATATGGTCTTATACGGGATCTCTTAGCTTGATGTCGATGCCATTTCCCGGACATGGTCTTACACGAGATCTTCCTTTGGTGCTGAGGCCATGTTCCAGACATGGTATTACACGAGACCTTCCTTATTCGGTGCCGATGCCATGTCCCAGGCATGGTCTTACATGAGACCTTCCTTATTCGGTACCGATGCCATGTCCCAGACGGTCTTATACGGGACCTTCATTATTTCATGTTGTGGCATAGTTATCCTCATTATTCCGAACCTTCAACCGGGGCTTCAACTTAAGATATTCTCATTGAGGCATCATTAATCAACTTCATGGAAATAATATGCATTTCTCATAATAATAAGAAATTTAAACATAATAACATATGTAGCCTTAATTTCACACAAACTTACCTCGGTACTCAAAACGTGTGTAGATATTCGATTTAGTCCACAATCTTGTTCTTGCCTCGTTTTCGATCCAAGCTTCATGTTTCTTGATCTATGATAAAAATTTCACTTGTTTAATATTCACATTGACTAAATTGACTCATGAATCATACTTTGGTAAAATTATGATTTTGCCCCTAAACTTTCACATAATTACACTTTTGCACCTAGGCTTGTAAAATGATTTTTATTCAACTTTCTTGTATTTTAAGCCTAGCTGAATTATTTTCTTAACTACAACGGCCCCCAATTTCCAATAATTCACTCATGTATGACCATTTTCATAACTTTTACAATTTAGTCATTTTTATGAATTTCTCATGAAAATTACTTAGAAAAAGATGTTTATCATACATCAAACTTTCATATTCTCCAGTAAATCATCAAAATACATGCATGTCATACATGGGTAAATTTTTGAACATAAACCTTAGCTCAAAATATAGCTAGAAATAGCTAAATCGAGTTACGAGGATCTCAAAAATACGAAGAACATTAAAAATGGGGCTAGTAGGTACTTACAATCAAGCTTGAAAGTTGAAGAAACCTAGCTATGTCTCCTTGCAAATTTCGAAACTTAGAGGAAGAAGATGGACAAGATTTTGACTTACTTTTCCCTTTTTAATTCATTGATTAGCCAAATGACTAAAATTCCCATAATGCCCTTGAGATTTTTTCTTCCCATGTCCATTTTTGTGCATCTTGACATTTAAAGGTCTAATTGCTAAATAAGGACCTTTAGTAATTTTTATAGTTCTATTTCATACTTAAATATTCTAGAATCTCATATTTTCTAATCTTTGCAATTTAGTCCTAATGGACAAATTGATCACTAATAAATAAAATTTCCTCATGAAATTTTCACACAATCATGCAAACACATCATTAGCATCATAAAAATCATAAAACCATATTTCTACTTCAGATTTGTGGTCTCGCAACCACTATTCTAACTAGGCCCTAAATCGAGCTTTTATAATTCTCCCCCCTTAGGGATTTTCGTCCACGAAAATCTTACGGTAAATAGGTTTGGGTACTAGTTTCTCATAGCCTCCTCGGGCTCCCATGTAGCCTCTCTTACCCCATGTCTTTGCCATAGTACTTTCACAAGGGCTATACATTTATTCCATAACTGTTTGACTTCTCGTGCCAAAATCTTAACCGGTTCTTCGCCATAAGTCATGTCAGGTTGAATTTCATCCTCTGTCGGTGTGATCACATGCAAAGGATCTGATCGGTAGCGACGTAACATAGGCACGTGAAACATATTGTGAATCTTTTTTAATTCAGACGGCAAAGCCAATCGATAGGTTATCGGCCCTATCCTTTCGGTAATCTCATATGGTCTGATAAAACGCGGACTAAATTTGCCTTTCTGGCAAAATTTGAGAACTTTCTTCCATGGTCAAGAACACCTTATCACCAACTTGAAATTTGATCTCTTTCTGTTTCAAGTCCGAATAGGATTTTTGTCTATCAGAAGCAGCTTTTAAACAATCACAGATTATTTTTACTTTTTCTTCGGTTTCTCTAACTAGATCAACGCCATGAATCTAATTTTCTTTGAGTTCGGTCCAATACAAAGGCGTTCGACAATTACGCCCATACAAAGCCTAAAAAGGCGCCATTCCCAAACTCAACTGAAAACTATTATTGTAGGCAAACTCTACCAATGGTAAATACTATTCCTAGCTGCCCTAAAACACAAGAACAAAACACCAGAGCATATCCTTAAGTATTTGTATCAATCTCTCTGATTGTCCATCGGTTTGGGGGTGAAAAGAAGTACTAAAACTCAGTTTCGTGCCCAAAGCTTCTTGCAACTTTTTCCAAAATCAGGATGTGAATCTCGGATCTCCATCCGATATAATCGACAAAGGCACTCCATATAGCCTTACAATCTCTAAAATATACGAGTCGACCAACTTATCAAGAGAATAATCAATGCGTACAGGTATGAAATGAGCCAACTTCGTAAGTCTATCTACGACAACCCATACAACATCTTTCTTACTTGGTGTTAACGGCAAACCCATTACAAAGCCCATGGTAACAAGGTCCGATTTCCACTTAGGAACCATAACAGGTTGAAGTAACTCGAAGGTACTTTGTGTTTAGCTTTCACTTGCTGAAAAATTAAGCATTTCGACACAAACTCTGAGATGTCTTTCTTCATACTTGGCCACCAATACCATTTCTTCAAGCCGTTATACATTTTGGAGCTACTCGGATGTACAGATAGGCATCCACTATGTGCCTCATACAAAACTTTCCGAATGAGTAATTCATTCCTCAGTACACAGACTCTGTCTTTGAACATTAAACAACCATTGGGATTAATCCGAAAGTCAGACCCAACACCTGACTCGTACTGAACTCTTTTGGCTTGCAAGTCACTGTCATCTTCCTGAACCTCGCAAATCTCTTGAAAGAACATCGGTCTAGCCCTCAACTCAACTAGAATAGAACCATCGTCTGACAAAGTCAACTGTGTATTCATAGCTCTCAATGCAAATAAGGATTTTCTACTCAAAGCATCGACGACTACATTTGTCTTTCCTTGGTGGTAGTCAATCACTAGCTCATAATCTTTTATCTCATCTAGCCATCTTCGCCTTAAGTTCAATTCTTTTTGAGTCATCAAGTACTTTAGGCTTTTATGATCGGTGAATATCCGACATCTTTCACCATACAAATGGTGTTTCCATATCTTTAATGTAAATAAAATGGCAGCCAACTCTAAATCATGTGTCGGGTAATTCTTCTCGTGCGACTTTAACTGTCTAGAGGCATATGCTATCACCTTGCCTTCTTGCATAAGCACACAGCCCAATCCATTCAAGGATGCATCACTGTAGATCACAAATGCTTTTCCTGGTTCAAATTGCACTAGAATTGGAGCCTCAATCAACAATGCTTTTAGTTTCTCGAAACTCTGTTGGCACTTTTTTGTCCATTTAAACTTTACGTCTTTTTGTAACAACCTCGTCATAGGAGTAGCTATCATGGAGAATCCCTTGACAAACCGTCTGTAATAGCCAGCTATACCCAGAAAACTTCTAATCTCAAATATATTTTTCGACGGTTTCCATTCAACAATAGCTGAAATCTTACTTGAGTCGACTCAGATTCCATCTCCCGAGACAATGTGCCCCAAGAATCCAACCTCTTTGAGCCAAAATTCACTTTTGCTAAATTTGGCATACAACTGATTATCTTGTAAGATTTGCAAAATCGTCCTCGTGTGCCCGGCATGCTCATGGTCATTACGAGAATATATCAATATGTCATCAATAAAAACCACAAAAAACTTATCCAAATATGGTCGAAAGATGTGATTCATTAAATCCATAAACACAGCAGGGGCATTTGTTAAACTGAAAGGCATGACTAAAAATTCATAGTGCCCATACATTGTTCGAAATGCGATTTTTGGCACATCTGAGTCTTTGACCCTCAACTGGTAATAATCAGACCTCAAGTCCATCTGGGAAAACATAGTGGCTCCCTTCAATTGATCAAACAAATTGTCGATTCTTGTCAATGGATACTTGTTCTTCACTGTTACCTTATTAAGCTACTGATAATCTATGCATAATCTCATGGAACCAGCTTTCTTTTTGACAAACAATATTGGAGAACCCCATGGAGAATAACTCAGTCGTGCAAAGGCTTTGTCCGTCAACTCTTCTAACTGTGCCTTTAATTCTTTCAACTCAGTTGGAGCCATCCTGTATGGCGCAATCGATATAGGTGCAGTACCAGGGGCTAACTCAATGCCGAATTCAACCTCTCTAACCAGAGGCAACCCTGGTAATTCTTCTAGGAATACATCTAGATACTCACACACTATCGACACTGATTCAATTCTTAACTCAGTCTCCTTGGCATTCATCACAAAGACAAGATAGGCTTTATACCCTTTTCTTACATATTCCCGGGCAGTCATATGAGAAATCACTACAGGCGATCTGTCTTGTTCATCTGATTCAACACGAAGAGTGTCCCCGTTTTCTCATCTTAATTCAATGTATTTCTTTCCATAATTTATTGTCACATCATGAGTGGTTAACCAGTCCATACCAAGAATTATATCAAATTCGTCAAGTGGCAATAGCATGAGATTTGCCTTAAAATAATGACCTCTAATCATCAATGGGCAATCTTTGTGTACCTTATCAACTAGTACACATTTGCCTAAGGGATTGGACACTTTTACCACGGATTCTGTAGACTCTACAGGCATGCTCATACAAGATGCTAATTTCATGCAAATATATGAGTGGGTAGATCCTGGATCAATTAAAGCAACAACATGAGTATCATGGCGAGAAAATATACCCGTAATTACATCAGACGCCTCTTCACGAGCGCGAATGGCATAAGTCCTCGCAGGCGCTCTACCCTCAGATCTTGCAGCTTGCTCTCTGAGTGTACTCTTACTACTCGTTCCACTTCCCTGGTTTCTCTGTTGTCTCTCTCTAGTAGTGCTTCCCGATCTGGCACTTTGAATTTTCTCTTTCTCAACCATCTCAGGGCATTCTTTAATAAAATGATCTTGTGAACTACATTTAAAACAGGCTTTCTCATGGGCTCGACACTCACCGAGATGGCGTCTGCCACACTATGGACATTTTGGTCTATTAGGTCGAGTGTTCCCAACACTAGCAACTGACGTTGTCTGAGCTTTAATCCCCGAGTACTGTTTACTCTAACTTCTGTTTGAAAACCCGGCTGAAGTAACTGATCGGGTAGGGAAGTCTCTTGACTTCTTGGATGAAGATTTAAATGACTAGTTCATTCGTCTCTTTCTTGTGTCACGAGACTTCATCTCAGCTATTCTTTTCTCTTTAACCAACTCCTCGACTTTACAAGCCCTGTCTACTAGCAGAACAAATTCCTTCAATTCTAGGACACCAACAAATAATCGGATATCATCATCTAATCCGTCCTCAAACCTCTTTCACATGATGGCTTCAGAGGACACACACTCTATAACACCCCTTACCCGTATTCCATGCCAGAACAGGGCACGAGGCATTACTGAACTTAATCCACTATATCACACAACTTTAGTATATAAACTTCCAATCCCAACTTGACATATTTCTATCGCCATCACAACAGCCTCATTAAGGACCTACGAGGCCTTAAACATACATACGAGGGATTTTAGAACCCAACTGGAAACTTTCGCGATTTTAAAAATTTTCACCTAAACAGGGACCACACGCCCGTGTAAAATGGGATACGCCCGTGTCCCTACTCCGTGTGGGATTTATTTTCATTTCGAACCTACAGGGGTTTTTACACGGCCGGACACACACTCGTGTCCTTGGCCTGTGTCCTTCACATGGCCTCGACTAGCCCGTTTCTTAACACGTGTGCCAAAACTTTGGCATTCTCTTTATGACATCATTATCTAACCAAGATCACACGGCCAAGGCACACGCCCGTGTCCATGACCGTGCCTACCACACGGCTGAGACACACGGTCGTGTCTCTGCCCATGTGTTTACTACAAAGCTTACTGACTTGAAAAAAAAAACTAACATGTAGGGGACACACGGCCTGGCCACACACCCATGGGATTGACCGTATGTCACACACGGCCTACACACACACCTTTGTGCCTACCTGTGTGGACAAGAACAAGGCTAAATACCAAGCTTTTCTCAACACTTTTACTTATATATTCACAACACATTCAACCATCGACTGAACAACTTAATTGCAACATACATTTTCTTGAATAACCTCATATTCTCATAAAATAATAAGGTGAGCCATTAGCCATGGCAATACACAAAAGTGTTTATCTTCCAAAGGGGCCAAAACACTTTTGGCCAAAATAATAGAACAATGTATCTAGTCTAGCCCCTATACATGCAATACTCAAATACACTAAGTCTAGATATACTGAGGTGAGCTGATAGTGTGGGCGATCTTCTAGTTATCTGCGTATCCTGACCCGACTCTCTAACACTATAAAACAAGGGAAAAGAAAGGGGAGTAAGCTTTAAGCTTAGTAAGTGTACAAGTAAACAAATAACATCGTAGCATGTGCTAAACAATAATTAGCATTAGATACTAAACAAGAGCAATCCACATTCATGATCATGCTTACACATTCATGATCATGCTTACCTGTTTCCTCCCTTACCACATTCCAACCATATCACAAGCATAATGCTTACATTCATTAACATGCATCCCTTCACTTAACACCACAAAATCACATGATACAACACATCATAATCTCTCAATAAACCATTTATAATACCAAACACTCAGTGGTTTCACACTTAGCCCACCATCAATCTTTATTATGGTGGCATCGCACATAGCCCACCAAAATGGATAGTCACGGTGGTATCGCACTTAGCCCACCAGTTGATAATATAAACGATGGTATCGCACATAACCCATCGTGGTTAAGTAATAAGGTGGCATCGCACTTAACCCACCGTCAAGAGTTATTATTTTCCATTTACATATCGATTTCGTCATTGATACGAAAATTATTCAATAACTACCAAATTCAATCCACTTGAATCATACATGTTCTCTTTCATGCCATGCCCCAATTAGCAACACCAATGTGTATATAAAATGCATCATTTACACATAAACTTACCTTGGTGCAAAAAGCGTTAACAAGTGGTTTAATCCGTAACATTGCCTTTTCCCCAGTCAAGGTTAAGTCCGCGCTCTTCTTGATCTAGAACAATAAAATTCACCCATTTAACACATTTATGATCATAACGTATTAAAATCTATAATTAGGCGAAAATGACCCTTTTGTTCCTACACTTTGGCAAAATTACAATTTTGCCTCTAGGCTCGTAAATCATTTTTCAACTCATTTTCTCAATAAACAAGCCTGGATGAACATTTATTTCTTCTACAACTACTCACAATTTCATCTATTTCATGCATTTATTACAAAATCACAACTTTTACAACTTAGTCCCGTTTAAGTGTTTTCATGAGTACACCTTTCACCAAAGTTGTTTCTCATCTCCCTAAAATTCATTTTCTTCCATGAAAACTCAGCTAACAACATAACCATTCTCATGGCAAGTCCCTAGACTTCCAACCATATCATAAATTAGTCCCGTCATTAGCTAGCTTAAGCTTTAGGGACTCCAAAAGTACAAAAATCATCAAAAATAATCATCAAATTGACTTACTTGCAAGGATGAAATGTAGCTGAAAATTTGAACTTCAAAAGTCCCTATTCTCTCTTCAATTTTCGGTGGTAGAAGAAGAAGGAATAGTAAAAAATGATATCTCATCTTTTTGTCTTATTTTATTAATTTTTTATCACCTAATTTCCACCAAATTTGACCAACATTTAATGCTATTGTCTCCCTTCATTCCTGATAAATCGTAATATAAACATATTTTAATCCCACATTTAGCATGTTTTTGGATGATTTATTCCCTGAATTGTGTAATTTGGTGCTATTAATCCTTTGTTTTCATGTTTTATACTTAGGAAAGCACCGGAGGATGAAAAGAACGAGAAACGAGCCTAAAAAGAAGTAAATGGGCCATATCAAAAAATCAACACGGCCTAGGCCCAAGCCACACGGCCTGGCTACGATTTACACGGGCGTGTGCCATAGGCGTGTCCTTGTCGTGACAAAGAAGAGTTTCATTCAAATTAGGGTACTTAGAGGCAAAGAAAGCCATTCCAAAAGCCTATATAAACACCCTAGAGGCCAACCTTTAGGGAGAAGTCCAGTTAGGTATCCAGTTAGGCCGAAGAGTCGAGCCAGAGAGGCCAGAATTATGGAATTTACTCGAAGAAAACCAGTTGATTCATCTTGAGAAGCCGAAGTTATACTCAAAACGAAGGATCTTCTCTTTAATTCCTTCAGGGGGTTTTAGGGTTTTTCTTATGTTTTGTTTTATATTTTCTTTTGAGATGTATTCTTTTATCATTATGAACTAAACCCCTTAAGTACCTGAGGGGGATGAAACCTAAGGCGGATCTTGTTATTGTTTTCTGAACTATATGATAAATACTTGATTTGTTCTTAATTATTTGTTCTTAATTCTTGTTTTGATATTTTAGGATATTGATTCAAGTATTGATGTGCTTAGGCAGTAGAGCAAAAGTCCCTGTTTAAGAGTAGATCTAACGTAATTAAGCGGAGTTGATCACAACCCTAGAAATAGGATGACGAAAATCTGCCGGATTAGGGTCAAACCTAATATGGGAGTCCATAGATTGAGTTAATGCAATTCTAAGGGTTTGAATTAGAAAGAGATTTCAATTAATCAACATAGGGTTAGACGTTAGTAGCCTCGAAAGAGGTATTAATATAAATTAGTGAATCCTACGGATTAAGTCAAGTGAGTAAATCGTTTGGTTCAAAGTTATATAACAAGTGAAGTCTAGGTGGATTCTTCCTCAGGTATTATCTTAATCAATTGGTTTTTCCCACAGGTATTTTCCCAAATTCATTTTCTTTGTCTTAGCATCTTTAGCTTAGTTGTTAGTTAATTCTAGATTAATTAATAATTTACTTTTATTCTTAGGCTAAATAATAAAAAGAAAGTTAGTATTAGTAATTTTGGTTCTTTTGGGTTTGAAAATCCGATCTTGCCATTAAATTATACTACTGTTCGATAGGTGCGCTTGCCTCAATCATTGTCATAGTTAGTTTCTAGGCTCGATCATTCTTTTTATAAATTTCTAAGACTCTAACACATGACCAATTCCTATGGCTGGCCATACCCTCTAATGGCCTAATTGCACTTTAAGGACCTCCAATTTAACATTTACGGCTATTAGACACCTTTACCTTGAAAAATAGAACTTTTGCACTTTACGCGATTTAGTCCTTTTTCGCAATTAAACATGCTATCGTTCAAATTAAAGCATCAAAATTTTCACATAGTCATATTTTAATGCCATAACAAATAAAATAACATCAAAATAATTTTCCTTAACCTCGGTTTAGTGGTCTCAAAACCACTATTTCGACTAGCCCCAAAATCGAGCTGTTACAACTCTGCCCTCTTTAGAGATTTTCGCCCTCGAAAATCCTACTGGTAAAGAGGTTTGGATATTGTTCTCTCATGGCTTCTTCCGGTTCCCACGTAGCCTCTTCTACACCGTGTTTTTGCCATAACACTTTTACTAAGGCTATGTCCTTATTCTTCAAATGTTTCATCTCTCGAGCCATAATCTTAATCGGCTCTTCCTCATATGACATGTCCCGTCGTATCTCAATTTATGTTGGAGGAATCGCATGCGAAGAACCGGAGCGATAAGGCCTTAAAATCGATACATGGAACACATTATGTATTTTCTCTATCTCTACCGGCAAAGCCAACCGGTATGCCACTGACCCAATCGTTTCAGTAATCTCATACGACCCTATGAATCGCGGAGTCAGTTTCTCCTTTCAACCAAATCTCAATATTTTCTTCCACGGTGATACTTTCAGAAATACTTTGTCGCCCACTTGAAACTCAATTTCTTTTCTTTTCAAATCCATGTATGGCTTTTTTTAGTCTGAAACAGCTTTCAGATTATCCCAGATCACTTTCACTTTCTCCTCGGTCTCTTTAACCAGGTCGACCCCATGAATTTGCTTCTCACTAAGCTTGGTCCAGTACAAGGGAATCCGACACTTGCAACAATACAAGGCTTTGTATGGCACCATCCGTATACTCGACTGATAACTGTTGTTATAGGTAAAGTCAACCAAAGGTAGATATCTTTCCCAACTACCTTCGAACTCTAACACACAGCATCAGAGCATATCCTTAAGAACTTGAATCACTCTTTCAAACTGACCATCGGTTTGTGGATGGAATGCGGTACTAAAATTCAGTCTTGTACCCAAGGCCTCTTGCAACTTCTTCCAAAACCTCGAAGTAAATCTCAGATCTCTATACGAGAGAATAGATACAGACACTCCATGTAATCTCACTATCTCTGCAGTATATAAGTCAGCCAACTTATCCAGTGAATAATCAACACGTACCGATAAAAAGTGAGCCGACTTCGTTAGTCTATCAACGATAACCCACACAACATCTTTCTTTTTTGGATTCATAGGCAACCCTGTCACAATATCCATGGTGATTCGATCCCACTCCACTCGGGAACCATCACTGGCTGAAGCAATCCTGTAGGTACTTGATGCTTGGCTTTCACTTGTTGACAAATCATACATCTTGTCACAAACTCAGAGATGTCTCTTTTCATACCCGGCCAGCAATAAAATTTCTTCAGATCATTGTATATTTTCGTACTACCCAGATGTAGTGACAAACAACCACTATGTGCTTCATTTAATATTGTCTGGATCAACTCATTATCCTTAGGTACACAAGTCCTGTCATGAAACATCAAACAACCATCCAAATTCAGCCAAAAATCAGAATCATTTTTCGATTCATACTTAGCTCTCTTAGCTTGCATCTCATTATCATTCTTTTGAGCTTCACATATCTGTTGAATAAATAGTGGCCTAGCCCTCATCTCGGCTAATTAGCACCATCATCAGACAATGCTAAGCTCGTGCTCATAGTTCTCAAAACATATAGGGATTTCCTACTCAGGGCATCCGCAACCACATTCGCTTCCCCGGATGGTAATCGATTACTATCTCATAGTCCTTCAATAATTCGAGCCATCGTTGTTGCCGCAAATTTAAATCCTTTTGATCCATTAAATACTTTAAACTTTTATGATCTGTGAAGATTCGCACTTCTCACCATATAAATAATGTCGCCAAATCTTTAATGTGAAAACAATCGCAGCCAACTCCAAGTCATGAGTCGAATAATTCTTATCGTGCGATTTTAGCTGTCTCGAGGCGTAAGCTACTACCTTACCGTCTTGCATAAACACACAACCAAGTCCATTAAATGATGCATCACTATATACCATAAACTCTTTGCCCGACTCAAGTTGCACTAAAATCGGTGCCTCAGTCAACAATGTTTTCAATCTCTCCAAACTCTATTGACATTTTTCAGTCCATTCAAACTTAACATCTTTGTGCAACAGTTTCGTCATCAGGGTAGCAATCATGGAAAACCCTTTTACGAACCGTCTATAGTACCCCAGTAAACCCAAAAAGCTTCTGACTTTCGACACATTTCTAGGCGGTTTCCACTCCATAATAGCCGAGATCTTACTCGGGTGAACTCTAATACTGTCACCTGACACGATGTGTCCTAGAAATCCGACTCTTGGAGCCAAAACTCACTCTTGCTAAATTTAGCATACAAATGTTTGTCTCTTAAAGTCCGCAAAATGATTCTCAGATGCTCTGCATGATCACTCTCATTCCGAGAATAAATCAGTATGTCGTCGATAAAGAAAACTAAAAACTTGTCTAAATATAGTCAAAAGACACGGTTCATTAAATTCATAAAAATTGAAGGAGCATTCGTCAGACCAAATGGCATGACAAGAAACTCATAATGGCCATATCTTGTCCGAAATGCAGTTTTCGGCACATCTTGCTGGTTAACCCTCAACTGATAATATCTAGATCTTAGATCTATTTTGGAGAACACTGTAGCTCCCTTCAATTGGTTAAACAGATCATCTATCCTTGGCAAAGGATACTTATTCTTCACAGTCACTTTGTTGAGCTGTCGTAGTCTATACATAATCTCATCGACCCATCTTTCTTCTTCACAAAGAGCATCGGAGCACCCCACGGTGAATAGCTCGGTCTTGCAAAACCCTTGTCTGTTAGCTCTTGCAACTGAACCTTCAGTTTTTTCAATTCAAATGGCACCATCCTATATGGGGCAACCGAAATAGGTGTCGTTCCCGAAACTATCTCAATCCCAAACTCGACCTCTTTGACAGGAGGCAATCCGGGTAACTCTTTCGGGAATACATCCAAATACTCACATACTACTGGCACTGTTTCAATCTTTACCTTAGACTCTTGAGTATTCAGTATAAAAGCGAGATAGGACTCGCACCCTTTTCTCAAATACATCTCAGCCACCAAGGAAGAGATCATCACCGGTAAGCTATCTGACCCACCTAATTCAACTCGAATAACATCTCCATATTCACATTTCAATTCAATAAATTTTCTACCGTAGTTCACTAAAACACTATGTGTAGTCAACCAATCGATACCAAGAATCAAGTCAAATTCATCTAACGGTAACAACATAAGGTTTGCCGGAAAACAATGACCCCTAACTGTCAAAGGACAATTCCTACACACCTTGTCAACTAACACATGTTTACCTAACGGGTTTGACACCTTTACCACAAATTTTGTAAACTCAATAGTCATACTTAAACTAGATGCCAATCTCATGCAAATGTAAGAATGGGTAGACGCCGGATTAATCAAAGCAATAACAAAGTGTCATGAAGAGAAAAAGTACCCGTTATCACATCTGAAGATGATGCCTCTTCGCGAGCGCGAATGGCATAGGTTATTGCAGGTGCTCGACTCTCTGGTCTCACAGCAGAGTCTCGTGACGCACCTCTACCACTAGTCCCACTTCCCGGGTTATTTTGTGGCCTACCCCTTGATGATACATTGCTCGATCTTATCTCTTGCTTCCTTTCCTTGTCATCCCTCTCAAGGCAATTTCGGATGACATGATCGGGGGAACCACTTATAACAAATCCGGTTGTTTCCCCAACACTCCCTAGTGTGTTGTCTTACACAATTTGGACACTCCGATTTAGACTTCGGATTGCCCAGACTTGCCATCCAAGTGGTTTGAACTCTCGAGCCCGAGTAGGTGTTACCTTGATCTCGATGTCAATATCCAACTGACGCATTCATTCGGGGCTTATCTCTTTGGACCTCTTCGATTTAGCTAGATATGATTTACTCATCGGCCGTTTTCTTGCATCACAGCCTTCCTCTTTTCCTTATTCAGTTCTTCGGCCTTACATGCCCTATCAACTAACACTACAAACTCTTTTAACTCCAAGATCCTAACTAGAAGTTTGATATCCTCATTCAGCCCATCTACAAACCTCTTGCATAAGATAGCTTCTGTAGAAACGTACTCTTGTGCATACTTGCTGAGCCTAACAAACTCGCGCTCATATTCTACCACCATCATTTTTCCTTGCTTTAACTCAAGGAATTCCTTCCATTTCTCATCAATAAATCGTTGACTTATATGCTTCTTTTGGAACTTTTCCAAAAAGAAGTCCCACGTCACTCTCTCCTTTGGAAACACTAATGTCAACGTTTTCTACTAATGGTATGCGGAGTCCCTCAGCAAAGACATGACACATTTTAAGCTCTCCTCAGGTGGACAGGAGAGTTCATCAAATATTCTCATCAAGTTCTCAAGCTAGAACTCCGCCCTCTCAGGGTCATCATCTATATTATCTCTAAACTCCTTAGCCCCTTACTTTCGAATCTTGTCAGGAGAGTTCATCAAATATTCTCATCGAGTTCTCAAGCCAAAACTCCGCCCTCTCAGGGTCATCATCTATATTATCTAAACTTCTTAGCCCCTTACTTTCGAATCTTGTCTAACGGGGGCTTGGTTGTCCTTACTAATTCTATACCTTGAGGAGCCATAGGAACTGGCTGAGGTATAGGAGGGGGTGGAGGAGGTTAAGCATTAGGATTTGCTCGTACATACTCCGTGTACCAGTTACTCATCATTTGGAGAAAGGCTTCCCGGGCCTCTTCCCCCTGACCTCTAGTCTCAGGTCCACTCTGTACAGGCGCGGTCACTTGCGGGGGAGCCAGCACATTACTAGATGCGTCATCAGTAGCCTTTTGATCGGGATCCAATTACTACATAAAACAAAGTTTACAATTGTCAGAAGCCACCACACTATCATTATACACTTATGGCATTTATAGCTAGACTCTTACACACGCTACTGTAGTCTGAGAACCGACTAAACCGTAGCTCTGATACCACTAAATGTAGCAACCCTTACCCGTATTCCATGCCAGAACTGGGCACGAGGCATTACCAGACTTAATCCACTATATCACACAACTTTATTCTATAAACTTCCAATCCCAACTTAACATATTTCTATCGCCATCACAATAGCCTTATTAAGGTCCTACGAGGCCTTAAACATACATACGAGGGGTTTCAGAACCCAACCGAAAACTTTAGCGATCTTAAAAATTTTCACCTAAACAGGGGCCACACACCCGTGTGAAATGGGACACGCCTGTGTCAGCAGGCCGTGTGGTTACATACGCCCACGTCCCTACCCCGTGTGGGATTTATTTTCAATTCAAACCTATAGGGGTTTTCACACGGCCGGACGCACGCCCGTGTCCTTGGCCCGTGTCCCTCACACGGCCTCAACACGCCCGTGTCTTAGCCCGTGTGCCAAAATCTTGGCATTCTATTTATGACATCAGCATCTCACTAAGGTCACACGGCCAAGGCACACGCCCGTGTCCATGGCCGTGCCTACCATAGGGCTGAGACACACGGCCGTGTCTCTGCCCGTGTGTTTACTAGAAAGCACATTGACCTGAAAAAAAACTAACATGCAGGGGACACACGGCCTTGCCACACACCCATGGGATTGACCGTGTGTCACACACGGCCTAGACACACGCCTTCGTGCCTACCCATGTGGGCAAAAACAAGGCTAAATGCCAAGCTTTTCTCAACACTTTTACTCACATATTCACACACATTCAACCATCCACTGAACAACTTAATTGCAACATACCTTTTCTTGAAAAACCTCATATTCTCATAAAATAATAAGGTGAGCCATCAACCATGGCAATATTCAAAAGAGTTTCTCTTTGAAATGGGCGAACACACTTTTGGCCAAAATAACAAAACAATGTATCTAGTCTAGCCCCTATACATGCCATACTCAAATACACTTAGTCTAGATATACCGAGGTGACCTGATAGTGTGGGCAATCTTCCAGTTATCTACTATCCCGACCCGGCTCTCTAACACTATAAAACAAGGGAAAAGAAAGGGGAGTAAGCTTTAAGCTTAGTAAGTTTACATGTAAACAAATAACGCCATAGCATGTGCTAAATAATAATTAGCATTAGATACTAAACAAGAGCAATCTAGATTCATGATCATGCTTACTCGTTTCCTCCCTTACCACATTCCAACTATATCACAAGCTAATGCTTACATTCATTAACATGCATCCCTTCACTTAACACCACAAAATCACATGATACAGCACATCATAATCTCTCAATAAACCATTTATAATACCAAACACTCGGTGGTTTCACACTTAGCCCACCATCAATCTTTATTAGGGTGGTATCGCACATAGCCCACCAAAAGGGATAGTTACGGTGGTATCAAACTTAGCCCAACAAACGATAATATAAACGATGGTATTGCAAACAGCCCATCATGGTTAAGTAATAAGGTGGCATCGCACTTAACCCACCGTCAAGAGTTATTATTTCACATTTACATATCTATTTCGTCATTCATATGAAATTTATTCAATAACTACCAAATTCAATCCACTTAAATCATACATGTTCTTATCATACCATGCACCAATTAGAAACACCAATGTGTATATAAAATGCATCGTTTGCACATAAATTTACCTAGGTGCAAAACGCGTTAACTAGCAGTTTAATCCGTAACCTTGCCTTTTACCTGGTCAAGGTTAATTCTTCACACTTCTTAATCTATAACCATAAAATTCACCCATTTAACACATTTATGATCATAACGCATTAAAATCTATAATTAGGCAAAAAATGACCCTTTTGCCCCTACACTTTGGCAAAATTATGATTTTGCCCCTAGGCTCGTAAATAATTTTTTAACTCATTTTCTCAATAAACAAGCCTGGATGAACATTTATTTCTTCTACAACTACTCACAATTTCATCTATTTCATGCATTTATTACAAAATCACAACTTTTACAACTTAGTCCCGTTTAGGTGTTTTCATGACTACACCTTTCACCAAAGTTGTTTCTCATCTTCTTAAAATTCATTTTCTTCCATGAAAACTCAACTAATGACAAAACAATTCTCATGGCAAGTCCCTAAACTTTCAACCATATCATAAATTAGTCCCCTCATTAGCTAGCTTAAGCTTTAGGGACTCCAAAAGTACAAAAATCATAAAAAATAATCATCAAATTGACTTACTTGCAAGGATGAAATTTAGCTGAAATTTTGAACTTCAAAAGTCCCTATTCTCTCTTCAATTTTGAGTGGTAGAAGAAGGAATAGTAAAAAATGATATCTCATCTTTTTGTCTTATTTTATTCTTTTTTATCACATAATTTCCATCGAATTTGACCAACATTTAATGCTATTGTCTCCCTTCATTCCTATGGCCGGCCATACCCCCCTAATGGTCTAATTTCACTTTAAGGACCTCCAATTTAACATTTTATGGCTATTAGACACCTTTACCTTGAAAAATAAAACTTTTGCACTTTATGCAATTTAGTCTTTTTTCACAATTAAACATGCTATCGCTCAAATTAAAGCCTCAAAATTTTCACATAGCCGTATTTTAATGCCATAACACATAAAATAACATCAAAATAATTTTCCTTAACCTTGACTTAGTGGTCTCGAAACCACTGTTCTGGCTAGCCCCAAAATCGAGCTGTTACACACTCCCGAGCGTACTTGCTGAGCCTTACGAATTCACGCTCATATTCCGTGACTGTCATTCTACCTTGTTTCAGTTCAAGGAATTCCTTTATTTTCTGATCAATAAAACTTTGGCTAATGTACTTCTTCCAGAATTCTTATTGGAAAAACTCTCAGGTGATCCTTTCCCTCTGTACAACCGACACAAGGGTATTCCACCACTGATAAGCTGAATCTCTCAATAGAGAAACTACACATTTCATGCATTCTTTAGGTGTGCAAGATAATTCATCAAATACCCAGATGGTATTTTCAACCCGGAATTCCTCAGCTCCTTATTTTCAGATTCTATCAATTGAAGGCTTTTCTCTTCTTACCACTTCTACCACTTAGGGAGCTACAAGCGTAGGCTGAGGAATAGGTGGGGATGGAGGGTGTTGTGCATTCGGGTTTGCACGAATGAACTCCGTGTACCATGCATTCATCATATGGAGAAAGGCTTCCCTAGCCTCTTCTCCTCCTCTTTAACTTACAGTCGTTGGTCTATTCTCATTTTCATTCGGCACTATCCCTTCAGTGGGAGCCGACGCATTACTTTCTACATCATTTGCCACAGCTCTATCGGGATCCATTTATTATATGAAAACATAATTTAATCGTTCGGAGTCGTCACACTATTATTACATAAATACTCATATGTATGGCATGTATAGCTAGACTCATCCATATGCTACGGTAGTCCGAGAATTGACTAAATCGAAGCTCTAGTACCACTAAATGTAACACCCCTTACCTGTGTTAAGCACCAGAACAGGATACAAGGCATTACTGAACTTACCTTGCTTGAACACATATTATCGGGCTATAGAATTTCATTTCAAACTTAAAACCTTTCATTCATATTCACAACATCCTTATTATGGGCGTACGAGGCCTTAAACATACATACGGAAGGTTTCGAAATTAAATCGAAAACTTTTGCGCACTTAGAAAATTTTTGCCTAAATAGGGCCACACACTCGTATGGAATGGAACACGCTCGTGTGGGCAGGCCGCGTGGTCACACACGCCCATGTTCCTAGCCCATGTGGAATTTATTTTTCATTTCGAACTTATAGAGGTTTTCACATGGCCGGACACAGGCCCGTGTCCCTTACACGGCCTAGACACGCCCATGTGTGAAAACCTTGGCATTTTGTTTATGACGTCAGCAAACTCTTAAGGGGCACACGGCCTAGTCACACGCCCGTGTGCTGGCCCGTGTGACGAATCAAATTTTTGAAAATTTGATGCAGGGGACACACAGCCTATCAACACACCCATAGGGGTTGACCGTGTGTCAGACACGGCCTAGACACACGTCCGTGCGTCTACCTATGTAGACAATTAGAAAACTATTTTCCAAGCCAATTCCACCTTGAAACATAAACACACATATACCAACACAAGCAATAGATAACATGACAATAATACACTATGAAGAATCACTAATCATCATTCATACACTTCATATTTCACTCCATCGATTGCTAGAACTTTCACTTCATAAACTATTCAGAATATCAGAGGATACTAAATCTCATCATACATGTATCAAGATGCCAATGCCATATCCCAGATATGGTCTTACATGGGATCACCTTATGATGCCGATGCCATATCCCATATATGGTCCTATACGGGATCTCTTAGCTCGATGTCGATGCCATGTCCCAGACATGGGCTTACACGAGATCTTCCTTTGGTGCCGAGGCCATGTCCCAGACATGGTCTTATACGGGATCTTCCTCATTCGGTGCTAATGCCATGTCCCAGACATGGTATTACACGGGACCTTCCTTATTCGGTATCGATGCCATGTCCCAGACATGATCTTATACGGGACCTTCCTTATTTTATGTTGTCTCGTTATTCCAAACCTTCAACCGGGACTTCAACTCAACATTTTCTCATAGAGGCATTATTAATCAACTTCATGGAAATAATATGCATTTCTCATAATAATAAGTAATTTAAACATAATAACATATGTAACCTTAATTTCACACAAACTTACCTTGGTACTCAAAACGTGTGTAGATATTCGATTTAATCCACAATTTTGTTCTTGCCTCGGTTTCGATCCGGGCTTCGTGTTTCTTGATCTATAATAACAATTTCACTTGTTTAACACTCACATTGACTAACTTGACTCATGAATCATACTTTGGAAAAATTATGATTTTGCCCCTAAACTTTCACATAATTACACTTTTACCCCTAGGCTCGTAAAATGATTTTTATTCAACTTTCTTGTATTGTAACCCTAGCCGAATTATTTTCTTAACTACAACAGCCCCCAATTTCCACTATTTCACTCATGTATGACCATTTTTATAACTTTTACAATTTGGTCCTTTTATGTATTTTTCATGAAAATCACTTGGAAAAATATATTTATCATGCATCAGACTTTCATATTCTTCCATAAAACATCAAAATACATGCATCTCATACATGGGTAAAATTTTAAACATAAACCCTAGCTTAAAATATAGCTAGAAATAACTAAGTCGAGCTACGAGAATCTAAAAAATATGAAGAGCATTAAAAACGGGGCTAGGATGCACTTACTATCAAGCTTGGAAGTTGAAGAAACCCTAGCTATGTCTCCTTGCAAATTTTGGCATGTAGAAGAAGAAGATGGACAAGATTTTGACTTATTTGTCCCTTTTTAATTCATTAATTAACCAATTGACTAAAATAACCCCAAGGCCTTTTCTTGAGATTTTTCCTTCCCATGTCCATTTTTGTCCATCTTGACATTTAATGGTCTAATTTCTAAATAAGGACTTCTAGTAATTTTTATTATTCTATTTCATACTTAAATCTTCTAAAATAGCATATTTTCTAATCTTTGCAATCTAGTCCTAATGGACAAATTGATCACTAATAAATAAAATTTCCTCATGAAATTTTCACACAATCATGCAAACACATCATAAGCGTTATAAAAATCATAAAACACATATTTCTACTTCGAATTTGTGGTCTCGCAACCACTATTCCAACTAGGCCCTAAATCGGGCTGTTACAACACTATCATTATGTAAATACTCTTATGTATGGCATGTATAGCTAGATTCATGAATACACTACGTTAGTCTGAGAATCAACTAAATCGTAGATATGATACCACTAAATGTAACACCCCTTATCCGTATTCAATACCGGAACCGGATATGAGGCATTACCTAACTTAACTTGCTCATCAAATAACATCGTTTCCATAAAATTTCGTTTCAACATAAAACTTTTTCATTCATATTCATAACGTCCCTATTATTAGATCTTGAATACAACGCCAACAAAGGATTAGATCATGAGGAACACAAGGTTCAACCTGATGAATTAGATGAGCGGAAAACACATTTCAAGGAAAAATTAGGGATACAAAAAACAGAGCCAAAATCACTCTACGAGATAAGCAAGTCCAAAAGTGAAGATCAGGTATTATTAGACCTATGACTATCTCCTCCGTACCCTAACACAAACAAAGAAATTCTTTTTAAGGTAATCG
The DNA here is from genome assembly GCA_025503065.1 of Gossypium bickii. Taxonomy (NCBI): domain Eukaryota; kingdom Viridiplantae; phylum Streptophyta; class Magnoliopsida; order Malvales; family Malvaceae; genus Gossypium; species Gossypium bickii. The sequence goes on along the minus strand of CP106711.1, from coordinate 112,248,208 downwards.
ATGTTCTTCCACACAAGACAGTCAAGGTAATCAATCCCAATTTTTATACTCTCAAAATAAATGCTACTCGACCTGAACCACACAATGAACATCAAATGGTTAATATGAGGAAAGATGTTCAAACCTTCAAACCTCCCTGAATTTTTCAAACACAATGAAAGTCTAGCTAAAGACTATAAACCAGCGCTTCTCGGGAGGCAACCCGAGTACTAACCTTACTTATTTCACATTTATTTTCATATTACTTTATTTTTCCTATTTATTTTTCTTTTTAAACTAACCAGAAGTGCAGTTTTCTAGGCCACACGGCCTCACACACGGCCGTGCGGACCATCGGAACAACCACACTAACAGAGCAAAGGCCGTGCAATTCAGTCCAACCACTATCCAACATCACGGATCCAACCACCCTCCTCACGGGCACCACAAATCAGCACGGCCGTGCCCCACGACCGTGTGAAGCTACTGACTTATCGAGCATGGGCAAGACACGCCTGTGCATCCCAACCATGCCAACATACAGACTTCACAAGCACAGGCATGGTGGGCTGAAACACGGGCATGGGAAACCAACACACTCCAACACACGGCTGTGCGAGGCGGCCGTGTAAATCGAAACGGACTTGAACCATGGCTGTGGGGACGTGCCAGAATTCAACCACTATTTAAACCCCACAGCTTTTTCCTTCTCCCACTAACTTCCTCCATCCTCTTACTCTTTAAAAATTTCTCTTATTTTTACTTAGAAAAAGTGTTGAGACTCTTTAGCCACGCAAGAACCATGCCGAAGAAGTGGAAGCAACCCAGCATAGTCTCCTTAACGGAGACCCTACACATAAGTTCATGCCGGCCGCTTCATCCAAACAACAGGCCAAGGGTCTTCAAGACCAATTAGTTTCTATTTTTCGTTTTTCTTTCCTTTCATTCTCCTTTTCTTTAATAATTTTATGTTTAATTTAGTTTAACTTAGTTTTGGTTTGTAGTGTCAGGTTTGCCAGGCTGCTTGGGAATCACGCCGACCACCACGATAACCACGCCACTTCCGCCACCACCAGCACCTCCTTAGCCTTAGAGGTCACACCCACCTCGCGAACCATCGAACAATAAGGACTCTTCAGTCCATTTGTCTTTTATTTTCATTTCGTTTACATTTTTGTTTCCTTTTTCTTTATCTTTCTTATTTTTAATTATATACTTATTTTATTTTAATTAGGTTTTAATAAATCCTGGCTACATCTCAGTGCGCTACCCAATTTCTTCATCTAGCGCAGGTTCATCATCCAGACCGACCATCACCGCCACCAAAGACACTCCTCCGAGAAAACATCCACAACTCAGGGAGTAATTCTTTCCCCTTCTCTTTTGATTTATCCCTTAAATGTTATTATCTATCTTTGTACATTGAGGGCAATGTACATCTTAAGTGTGGGGGGTGAATAGTTATTCTGAGAAAATGCCTAACTTTTTCTATTATTTTCAAACCCTGAGGATAAAAATGCCTAACTTTCTGCATTGTTCTCAAATCCCTGCATTTAATCTTGTTTTAAAGTAATTTTCTCATATTACTAATTAAGAAGAAATTTCTGATGGTTTATGATTTTTATTGATATGTTTTTGAATAAGTCATAGTTAATTGTTCATTGATGATTAAATTTGAAGAATACTAGGGAATCAAGCATGATAAGTCTAATTTTCTAAAATTTAAAATTTTAGGTTGTTAACTTGAATTTGAATATTACTTTGAAGTTTGAAATTTACGAGGTTGATGTCAAAAACACCCATAATTTGTGAGATTTTAAGCCTTATAGAGCATAATTCTTTTTCATGATTACTTATTGATTATGAGTGTGTCAACTATGAACTGATATTCTAGAACTTGCCTCCTTTATACATGTTAAGACCACAGTTATGATTTGATATACCGAGATGATAAAGGCACCTAGGTTTTAACCCACTTACACCACTAAAAAGCCTACCCTTATAATTAACCCCTAGTGAACCCCGTTGAGCCTAACAACTCTTTTATTGACTCACCCACTAAATTTAACCAAACCTTTTGTATTTGTTATCACCCTTCTTTTTGACTACCCTTTAATCGAGATATGATTGGATGAGTTACCTAAGTTTTTATGAATTATTATTATTTGAAGTTGTCTTTATTTAGTTTGTTCTTAAAAAAAAAAACCTCGAAGTATAGTCAATATTTATATATGAAGAATGAGGTTATACAAGTTAAAGTCAAATTATCAAAAGAAAAAGCTCGTATTAGTAGGTTTATTATTATTTTCAGTTGATGTAATTATTATCTCAGAAATTTTTAGGTAGGTAATTTATCAATTTAGTCTTGATTCTAACCTACTAATTTCAGCTGTAACACCCCAAACTCGGTCCAAACACCACGACCGAATCTGGTATGTTACGGGGAAAACCGTGTTTGAAAATCTCGAATTTGTACTAAATAGAATTGGTAAAACTTTGATCCGTTTAGAAAAACAAGTTGTTTAATATCGTTACTAAAACATTAAGACTTAGTAAAAATTTGCCTTCAAGTTTGAAAACAATTGATTTTCATAAACTTATAAAATCAGTGCGATACCCGATGGTATAGTTGAAAACATATCGTTAAAATTTTGAAATCGTTGTTATGCCAAGTTTTAGCAAATTACCCCAATTATTCTGTTAAGGCATATTAAAATCAAACTTAAAACATAATATCAAAAGGCATAAGTTAAAGGCTTTTTACAAGTCCTAATAAAACCCAACTCGAACGTAAATAACTAAAATACCCAAAGCATAATATCTCGAGTAAAACTTTTATTCCGCATGGCATGAGCACCCCGAGTCCATCCCGCCCCATGTCCGCTCTTCACGAGTCACCCGAAATGTCAAAGGAGAGGGTGAGTCGAGTGACTCGATGTGTAAATCCCGCCCCGATAACACAACAAGCTAACACACATCATACATAGCAACATAATTAATGCAACCCAGTCCTAACCATCCATATCGCCTTTTCTACCCCGTGTGGTACCAAACCACTGGTGGTGCCAAACCACCGTGACGTATAGTCACAATGTGTTACCAAAACACCGGTGTCCCAAAGACACATTATCCGTCAATGTGGTACCAAACCACCGTGTCCCAAAGACACAATTGTGCTACCAAAGCATCGGTGACCAAGTCACATATCCAAAGATGGGGCCAACCCATCGTGTGTTACCAAAACACTAGCGACGATCCCATATCTCAAGTGGGGCCAACCTACGGTGGTCAAACCACGGGACAAGTCGCAATGAGGTGCCAAACCTCTCGGTGTCCCAAAGACACAATGTGCTTCCAAAGCACCGTGACCGTAGTCACAAATCGATGATGGGGCCAACCCATCGTGTGTGTTACCAAAACATCGGCGCGTCAATCCCGTATAATCATCTGTGGGGCCAACCCACCGTGGTGCCGAGCCATCGACGAGGACGCCGAGGTACCAAACCTCTGAGGTGCCAAACCTCTGGTGACCCAAAGTCACAAAGTGTGCTACCAAAGCACCGGTGCTCACAAACAAAAATATCACCGCTCCTCCTCTCATATCACCCATCAATAAACCATACTCATGTAATCATGCATCTCATGCAAGTCATGCATATTATGCCAACATACCAAGCATTATCTCTCATAGCATACATACAAAACATAGGTCATGATATTATACTTCATTAATAGTACTCATAATAGAACAGACTTACCCGAATCGTCCACATACCCCATCTGGGTATTCCCTTGTCCATCATACTGTTATAATTTTAACAGGCATATCGGTTTATTAATAATATTACTAAGTATCAGGGTGTTAGTTTACACACCTGGTAATCACGAGTCTAAAAAATCCCAACGAATGATCTATGTCCCTCGATTATCAAGCTCCTATAACAATCGGCCAACACCGGATTAGGCACTAAGACCAATCGGCCAAGGACATATAACCCAAAGGAGTTACTTCCAAACCCTTACCTTACTTACCAATCGGTTCAAAGAGTCGACGGCTCTCTTTGGCTACTCTTCGATATCCAAGACCCTATCACAAGATGATAATCTAAAAGGTTAACACCCTTCCAAACTGACCATAATCGGCCTTAACCAAACCATAACCAACAAAGAACCAACAGAGGGAGTTATGGCCATTCGGCTTGCACTTACCAACACCCAACACCAAAATTCGCCAACCCAACACCAGGGGAAGAGAGGAGGTTCGGCCAAGGCTTCAAAAGAAGAGGATTCTGGTCTACACTTTGAACAAGAAGAAGATTCGGCTCTAAGTGTTTCACACCCCCGTGTTCGGTTTAGTGAGAAAAGAATAAGAGAGTATAGATGGGGAGGAATAAGGTTGATATTCGGCTAACACCCAAAAAGGATGGGAAAAGGAGAAAGGAAGGTGTATTCTGTTTGTAAGTAAAAGAAATGGAGAGAATGTCTTGGAGGTTAAAGTTTCGGCTAATGGAGATTTTAAGAAGAAAAGAGAGTTGAGAAGAGAAGAACAACACCAATTTCGGCTTATGCAAATGAAGAAGAAAAGAAAATGCAAGGGTGCATTCGGCTACAAGAAGTTTGAGAGAAAAGTAAGACAAATTCGGCAAGCCTTAGAAATTTGGTCTTTCGGTTTTCCAAGAAGAAAAGAATGAGAGACTCTCTTGAATTTTCGGTTTAAGCTATTGACAAAAGAAGAAATTTTGTTCATTACCTGCTTGACCGAAACATCAAAAATGCCAAATAGAATTTCGGCATAGCCTTCCCACTTCCCAAAACCGGCCACCCTCTTCCCCAACTCCCAAAAATTCGGCCATATCCCCCCATTCACTCCACTCCACACATTTCAAATGTGTGGACCAAGTCACACTCCACTATTTACTCTCCACCATCCAAATCACCACTTGACCAAGTCCAAGGAGGAATTTGAACTCCCTCCAACTCCTCCCTCCTATGCCGTCCCAAAAAGAAGCCAAAAAGGGAATTTTGCAGCTCGAACCCAAGGCCTACCTCTTTGCTTTAGGCGTTACCCACTCCAAGCCTTAGTGGCGTCAAGCATGCCACTACACCAGCTCCCTTTTTGTGCAAAAAAACTCCAATTTATTTCTTAATGTAATATCCCGGGTTAGGGGCTATTTTGTGTTGCATGATATTGCATGGGTTTTGTGTGTTGTGTTGCTATTTCGGTGTTTTAGGGGCTTAATTGTAGCCTAGGTGTGTGCCTGAGTGTATGGAAAAAATTTTGGTTTTTGGGTGTTAAGTCAGGGGAGCGGATGGAGCTAAGGGATGTGTATTTTATGTTGTGTTTCTGAGCACAAAAGAGGAGCTGGTGGAGTGGCAAAGCATGCGCCACATGGGGGAGCTTGATGTGGCGTCATCTCCAGGAGAGGGAGGTCCAGTGTTCGAACTGCAGAGTTCTCCTTTTGGCTCCTTTTTTGACGGCATGGAGGAAGAAGTAGAAGACAAGTGAAATTCTACTTGGACTTGGTCTTCAATTTCAAATGAAAGGGGGAGAGCAAATTGTGGAGGAAGACTTGGTCCACTCATTTGAAATGAGTGATGGAGAGCCTTTGGAGGGATTTTGGCCGAATTTGGGGGAGTGTGGAGTGGGAGAATGACGGCTTGGTAAGGGAAGGTGTGTGCCGAAAATGCATTTGGCATTTTTGGTGATTTCGGCCACTCTTTGTCAAAAGCAATTCTTCTATTTTCTTTTGGAAACCGAAACTAGCACCCATTCTTTTCATACTCTCTTCCTTTCTTCTCTTGAAACCTTAGTAGCCGAAACCTCATTTGTTTCTTCTAATTCTTCTTCCTTGAACCCGAAAGCCCAAGCAACACATGCCGAATTTGCTTCATTCTTGATTAGTTCTCTTAATAGCCGAATGCCCTTTTGTGTCACCATTTTACTTGCTTTCATTTCTTTTCTTCTTGTGACCCTTTTGGCCGAATATCAACCCCTTTTCTATTCATTTTCCTCTTGTGTTCTCTTCTTTTGGGTGAAGCCAAATCCTCTTGCAACTTGTGGCGATTTCTCTTCTTTTCTTAAACCACACTCCTTTGTTTTGTTTTCAAGGTGATAGCCATAAATCCCCTCAGTGTTGTCGAAATCTCCTTCTTTCTTTTTGCTCTCATTGTAGCCGAATATCTTCTCTTCTCCTAGTAGTCTCCTTGGCCGAATCTTTGGTGGTTCTCTCCTAGTGTGGTTAGCCAATCTTTGTTGGTAAGTAAGGGTAAGTGATTGGTTGTTGTTAGTTTGATCTTCTGGTTTTCGATTAAGGCATGAATGATAAAGGATTAATCATGTTATTCTTTTCAAGGTGAAGGTGAGTGTCTTAGAAGGCCATTGTGGTTCGGTTTGGTAGGAAACCAAATCACCTTCAAGGTAAGGGTTCGACATTAACCCCTTTGATTAAGTGTCCTTGGTCGAATGTCTTAGTGCCTAACCCCTAATGGTTGACCGATTATAGGATCTTGTAATCGAGGGGCTTAGATCGTTCTCGTGGGATTTTGGACTCGTGATCACCGTGTGTGTAACTAACACACCGATACCTAGTAAGATTATTAATAAACCTATTTGCATGTTAAAAGTTATAACAGCAGTGATGGACAATGGGATACCCAAATAGGGTATGTGTACGATTCGGGTAAGTCTGTTTCTATTATGAGTGCTATTAATGAAGTATAATATCATGACTTATGTTTTGTATGTATGCTATGAGAGATAATGCTTGGTATGTTGGCATAATATGCATGACTTGCATGAGATGCATGATTACATGAGTATGAGATGGATGGGTGATACGAGAGGAGGGAGCGATGATATATATTGTCTTGACGAGCACCGTGCTTTGGTAGCACACTTTGTGACTTTGGGTCACCAGAGGTTTGGCACCTCCAGAGGTTTGGTACCTCGCGTCTCGTCCCAGTGGCTCAAGTACCACGATGGGTTGGCCCCACAGATGATTATACGGATTGACGCCGGTGTTTTGGTAACACACGATGGGTTGGCCCCATCACCGATTTGTGACTACGGTCACCAAAGCGCTTTGGTAGCACATTGTGTCTTTGGGACACCAAAGTGGTTTGGGACCACATTGATGGATAATGTGTCTTTGGGACACCAGATGTTTTGGTAACACATTGTGACTATACGTCACCGTGGTTTGGCACCACCAAAGGGTTTGGTACCACACGGGTAGAAAAGGTGTATGGATGGTTAGGATCGGGTTGCATTAATTATGTTGCTATGTATGATGTGTGTTAGCATGTTGTTTTATCGGGAGCTGGGTTTTACACATCGAGTCACTCGACTCACCCTCTCTTTTGACATTTCAGTGACTCGTAGACGCGACTTGGAGCCGGGATGGACTCGGGTGCACATGCCATGCTCTAATAAAAGTTTTGCTCGATTTATTGCATTTGGGTACTTTAGTTTATTTATTTTTATTTGGGTTTATCTTGGATTTGTAAAAGCTTTCTAAGATGTGCTTTATGATGTTTATATTTTTACATTAGATTTTAATATGCTGTAACGAAAATAACTTGGTGCGAATTTTGATTAAAATTTGGAAAGACGACGTTTTCAAACCAACAAAGCGATATGTTTTGAACTATACCATCGGGTATCACACCGCTTTTATAATTGAATGAAAAACAATCAGATTCAAACTTGAAACCAAAAATTTTTCTAAGATCAATGTTCTCGTAACAATATTCAACAACTCGTTTTCGAAAAGAAACAAAGTTTTATCAAGTCTAACTAGTACAACCTCAAAGTTTTCAAATACGTTTTCCCTCGTAACATACCAGATTCGGTCGTGGTGTTTGGACCGGGTTTGGGGTGTTACAATTGTGGTATCAGAGCTAAGTTCAAAAGCTCATTTGTGGGCTTGAGGCCCAAACTGCTTTCAAAAGTTTGTTTTAAGTGTTTTTGGGATGGAATACATGGTTTACAAGGCATGGCACCGAGTCTCCGGCACCAGTTCGCCCAGGTAAGTAACTCTAAACTCTTCTGTGAATTATTATTTGTAGAAGGGTAAGTGATATGGAACGTAGTTAGATTTATAGGACTGGAACCCTAGGATTAGATCACCCAAACACTCGAACTAAAGCATAAGACTTAAAGCACTAAACCAATCTATGACTCAGCCACGGGGCTAGGGTGTGGTAACTCCCGCATGCATGTCTAGGAGAGGATCCTAAGAGCTTGGTATTTAAGCGATCCTCGTGACTCACCTCCTCTTCGCAAGTATCCCACCCGTGCGTAGCTCGAGTTCACCACGACCAAGAAGGCTCAGTCATAGACTTAACCTAACGACTAAAACCCGAAAAAGGGAATTAGCCATGTTTTCGAAAATACAACAACAACCCTAATGTTTTCAAACTTTTTGCAATAAACTCTTTCAAAACCGAAAATGTCACATTTACAACAATTTTCTCGAAAAACCTGATTTATGGGAAAATTACAAAAATGCCCTTAGGGGTAAATTTACTAAAATGCCCTCGGTTTATAAAATAGCAACTCAATGATTTTGCCCAAAAATTTCAATGATGTTACTGAAATTCAAACACTCTGTTTCTGAAATATCAATCGGAAATCTTGATTTTGGAAAATTTATGAAAACGCCTCGCTTTGTGAAAATTACTAAAATACCCCGGTTTCCAAAACGAAGTATTTTACAAAATTTTCAAAGAACACTCTCAAATTTTTGAAATTTCAAATTGACCGGTTTTACTGAAAGTTTAAAATATCTTTTATTACTTAAAATACCTCTGTAGGGAAAATGACGAAAATACCCTTGGGCTAGAATGGCAAAGAATGTCCAAGAGTGAATAGGTATGGAAAGGGTTAAGGAATGTATGTATAATCTCTTTTGGATGAATAGGGTAGAAGATTGAAACCTTGGTTGCTCGAAAGAACCCCGAATAAACTCTATCCATAAAATTTCTTTGCGGTTAAGAAAGTGGAACGATACTAATGCATAAAAATCTTTTAATCGTAAACGTAGATCGTTAGACATGAGCACTCGAGGCGGACGTGGTCGTAATACTCGTGGTAGAGGTAGGGTAGAATGACGGTTTCAAACCCGTAGGATCCGGTCAAGGGTCGAAAATGAGATGCTTGGCCGCCACCACCGGAGGTGGTGAGTTCCGAGATCGATCGAGACGATGCGATGTCACAGCGAGCGATCTTTGCGGGTGTTGGAAAGCGGTAGCCGTGTAAGTGGTGGTGCGGGAGTTAGAAATCTGCTCTGAGCGACTCGGGCTAACGGGCCGAGTTCTTCCGAGGTGTATCGGGTGTTGCTCCTAGCACTGCTGAGTATTGGCTGGAGGCAACGGAGCGGATCATGGACGATCTGGACTTGACGACTGAGGAGAAGTTGAAGGGCATCGTATCGCTTCTTCGGGATGAGTCATATCAATGGTGGCTCACGGTTCGGGACAAGATGGCAAACGGTGAGGATCCGACATGGGATTATTTTAGAGCTGCATATCAAAAGAAATACATCGGGGCTAGTTACATCGACTCCCGCAGAAAAGGCATTTCGAGGCTCGCTCGTGGAGTAAATCATGGTTCTTTGAGTACGGGCCGAGTTCCCGGTGAGTAGGTATGCCAGGGGCATTGTAGCCACTGAGCATGAGAGGTGTGTTCGTTTCGAGGACGGGCTTCGAGACGAGTTGAGGCTGCTGATTGCTCCTCAGCAGGAGCGCGAGTTTGCTGTCTTAGTCGAGAAGGCTAAGGTAGCCGAAGGTGTTAAGGAGTCGATAAGACAAAGCATGGACAGAGTAGGCTTAAGAGGAGCTTTGGGTCTTCGGATCGTCCCGGCAATCCGCGAAGAGGCTAGACCGAGTGGGCGGTCGATCTGCTAGGTTTGTTGCTTTGCTAGCGTGGACCGCCGCAGATGTTATCGGTGTGGGAAATCTCATTGGGGTGGTTGTTGGACCGGTGGAAAAGGTTGCTTGAGTGTGGTTCTCTCGATCATCGCATTAGGGACTGTCCGCGTAGGATGGCCAGGATTCAGTCCGAGAGTCAGGGCCGTAATCAGTACAGAGGTAATGGACCGCCACCGCAGAGGGGCCGTGGTAATGGCAGAGGTGGTAATGGATTTGGTCGAGGTCGTGGAGCACCGGGCGGAGGTGCGGTAGTTCGAGGCACGACACCTGGTGCGGTGTATGCAAACAGGCGCCGCGAGGAGGGCGACGCACCGGACGTAATCACCGGTACGTTTTTGATTTTTGGTTCTCCCTATACTGCTTTAATTGACTTGGGTTCCACGCATTCGTATGTTGCTAGTAGTATAGTTGAGACCATGGACTTAGATTCTGAGATATCTTCTAGGCGGATGACCGTGATTTAGCCCTCTAGGTCACTCTGTAGTGGTAGATAAGTCAGATAAGGATGTACCCTAGAACTCCAGGGGTAGTTTTTTCACGATCCGATGGAACTGCCGCTTGAGGAGTTCGATCGATTCTCGGGATGGACCGGGCTGGTGAAGTACCAGGCCAAGGTGGATTGCGCGGCTAAGCGCATGGTCCTATCGACGGATAAGGGAGATGAAGTGAGTATGATAGGTAATAGGAGAGATTACTTATCCAACGTGGTATCGGCACTAAAAGCTGTAAAGATGGTCAGGAAGGGCTGTGAAGCGTATGTGGTTCATGTGTATGCCTTAGAGGCTAAAGAGTCCGCTGTTGAGAAGGTTCGTACTGTTAAAGAATTTGTTGATGTGTTTCTAGAGGAGCTTCCGGGTTTGCCACCGGATCGCGAGGTAGAGTTTGGGATAGATCTGCTACCAGGGACTGCGCCAGTGTCTATTGCTCCATATAGGATGGCACCAAAGGAATTGGTGGAGCTTAAGGCTCAGATTCAGGAGTTGTTGGATCGAGGCTTCATTAGGCCAAGTGTTTCGCCGTGGGGAGCGCCGGTATTATTCGTCAAGAAGAAGGACGGCTCGATGCGGATGTGTATCGACTACCGCCAACTGAATAAGCTGACGATTAAAAACAAGTATCCGTTACCACGGATAGATGACTTGTTTGATCAGCTGAAAGGTGCATCGGTGTTTTCAAGATCGATTTGAGGTCCGGGTACCATCGGTTGAAAGTTAAGGAAGCGGATATCCATAAGACAAAGTTTTTGGACTCGATGCAGACGCACTACGAATTCTCGTAATGCCGTTCGGGTTGACTAACGCTCCGGCAGCTTTTATGGATATGATGAATGTGGTGTTTCAAAGAAGATCCGGATCGGTTCGTCGTGGTTTTTATTGACGATATCTTGGTATATTCAAGGTCGGAAGAAGAGCATGATGCACACTTAAGAGTGGTGTTGCAAATTTTGAGGGAGAAGCAACTCTATGCTAAGTTCAGTAAGTGTGAGTTCTGGCTTAGTGAAGTGACGTTTTTGGGTCATGTAGTATCAGCTGAGGGGATTAGAGTAGATCCTCGAAAGGTTGAGGCGGTTTTGGATTGGAAGCCTCCTAAGTCAATTCTCTGAGATTCGGAGTTTCCTGGGTTTGGCAGGATACTACCGAAGGTTTGTTGAGGGTTTCGTTAATTGCAAAGACCGATGACTAAGTCGTTAGAAAGGGAGTTCCGCTCGCTTTGACCGAGAAACAAAGCAGAGAGTTTTGATAAGTTGAAAAAGATCTTGACAGAGGCTCCTGTGTTAATTCAACCTGAGGCGGGTAAGGAATTCACAGTGTACTGCGACGCATCACATACGGGATTGGGTTGTGTACTGATGCAGGAGGGTAAGGTTGTGGCTTACGCTTCTCGGCAGCTGAGGCCACACGAGGTCAACTATCCGACGCACGACTTGGAGCTAGCAGCTGTAGTCTTTGCTCTAAAAATCTGGAGGCACTACTTGTGCGGGAGAAGTCAATCGCCTACACGGATCATAAGAGTCCGGTATCTATTGACTCGAAGGATCTCGAATTTGAGGCGCGTAGATGGGTTGAGTTGCTCAAGGACTACGACTGTTCGATCGAGTATCATCCGGGCAAGGCTAACGTGGTGGCAGACGCGTTGAGCCGTAGGGTTGTTTCGGACTTAAGAGCTTTGTTTGCCCATTTGAGTTTGTATGACGACGGGAGTATTCTGGCAGAGCTGCAGGTTAAGCCTACTTGGGTTGAGCAGATCAAAGAGAAACAGTTGGAGGATGAGGTTCTGAGTGCGCGAAGGTTACAAGTGCAGAATTGGTGGTTTGAGGGTTACAAGCTTGGCTAGGGATGAGGTTCTGTGTTTTCAAGGAAAGGCTTGTATGCCTAAAGATGTTGAGTCGAGGCAGAGGATTCTTCAGACGCACATAGCGCCCTTATGCTATGCATCCCGGAGGTAGTAAAATGTATAGGGATCTTAAAGAAACGATTTTGGTGGCTCGGCTTGAAGAAAGAGGTGACAGAGTTTGTTGGAAAATGTCCGACTTGTCGTAGTCAAGGTCAACATCGATTCTGCCGTCGGGTTTGCTTCACTGTGAAGATTCCTCGATGGAAATAGGAAAGGATAACTATGGATTTCGTCGGTGGTTTACCGCTACGCCAAGCAAGAAGGATTCATTTGGGTTATCGTGGATCGTCGACTAAGTCACCCATTTCATTCCGGTGAGAGTGGACTATTCACTTCGTGAGATTGGCGGCTCTATGTGTGAGAGATAGTGAGATCGCACGGCGCCCGCTTTCGATAATCTCGAATAGGGATCCGAGGTTCACATCGAGGTTCGAGAGCGTTGCATCGAGCTCGGGTACTCGTTTGGATTTCAAAGACGGCTTTTCACCCATGATCGGCGGGCAATCGAAAAGGGTCATTCGGATCTTGGAAGACATGTTGAGAGGTTGTGTTCTACGGACTTGAGGCGCTTGGGATGAGTTTCGCCGTTGGCGAAGTTCGCCTATAACAACGGCTACCAAGCAAGCATCAAAATGGCACCATATGAGGCGCCAGTATGGTAGGAAGTGTCGCTCACCTACTTGTTGGACAGAGTTAGGTGAACGTCGCTTGTTGGGACCCGAGTTGGTTGGTTCTTTGAGACGAAGACAAGGTTAGGTTAGGTTGATTCAGTCTCGTTTGAAGGAAGCTTCGGACCGGCAAAAGTCTTATGCCGATCTTAAGCGAAGAGATATAGAGTTCGCTGTGGGAGATCGGGTTTTCTTAAAGGTCTCACCTTGGAAGAAGGTGCTGAGGTTTGGCGAAAAGGCAAGCTAAGTCCGAGGTTCATTGGGCGTATAAGGTATTGAGACGAGTTGGACCATGGGCGTATCGCCTTGAGTTGCCACCGAGCTTAGTCAGATTCACGATGTTTTTCACGTGTCGATGCTTCGGAGGTATCGTTCAGATCCATCGCATGTAGTAGCAGTGGAGGAGATCGAGGTAAATCCAGATATGACCATAGAGGAAGAACCAGTGCAGATTCTAGATCGAGATGTCAAGGTTCTACGTAGGAAGTCTGTGCCTTTGGTTAAGGTACTTTGGCGGAATCATGATGTGGAAGAAGCTACGTGGGAACCCGAGGATACGATGAGACAAAGAATACCCGCAACTCTTTTGACTGTAATTTCGAGGCCAAATTATTTTAAGAGGTAGAACTGTAATATCCCGGGTTAGGGGCTATTTTGTGTTGCATGATATTGCATGGGTTTTGTGTGTTGTGTTGCTATTTCGGTGTTTTAGGGGCTTAATTGTAGCCTAGGTGTGTGCCTGAGTGTATGGAAAAATTTTGGTTTTTGGGTGTTAAGTCAGGGGAGCGGATGGAGCTGAGGGATGTGTATTTTATGTTGTGTTTCTGAGCACAAAAGAGGAGCTGGTGGAGTGGCAAAGCATGCGCCACCACATGGGGAGCTTGATGTGGCGTCATCTCCGTGAGAGGGAGGTCCAGTGTTCGAACTGCAGAGTTCTCCTTTTGGCTCCTTTTTGGGCGGCATGGAGGAAGAAGTAGAAGACAAGTGAAATTCTACTTGGACTTGGTCTTCAATTTCAAATGAAAGGGGAGAGCAAATTGTGGAGGAAGACTTGGTCCACTCATTTGAAATGAGTGGTGGAGAGCCTTTGGAGGGATTTTGGCCGAATTTGGGGGAGTGTGGAGTGGGAGAATGACGGCTTGGTAAGGGAAGGTGTGTGCCGAAAATGCATTTGGCATTTTTGGTGATTTCAACCACTCTTTGTCAAAAGCAATTCTTCTATTTTCTTTTGGAAACCAAACTAGCACCCATTCTTTTCATAATCTCTTCCTTTCTTCTCTTGAAACCTTAGTAGTTGAAACCTCATTTGTTTCTTCTAATTCTTCTTCCTTGAACCCGAAAGCCCAAGCAACACATGCCGAATTTGCTTCATTCTTGATTAGTTCTCTTAATAGCCGAATGCCCTTTTGTGTCACCATTTTACTTGCTTTCATTTCTTTTCTTCTTGTGACCCTTTTGTAGAATATCAACCCCTTTTCTATTCATTTTCCTCTTGTGTTCTCTTCTTTTGGGTGAAGCCGAATCCTCCCGCAACTTGTGGCCGATTTCTCTTCTTTTCTTAAACCACACTCCTTTGTTTTGTTTTCAAGGTGATAGCCAAATCCCCTCAGTGTTGTCGAAATCTCCTTCTTTCTTTTGCTCTCATTGTAGCCGAATATCTTCTCTTCTCCTAGTAGTCTCCCTTGGCCGAATCTTTGGTGGTTCTCTCCTAGTGTGGTTAGCCGAATCTTTGTTGGTAAGTAAGGGGTAAGTGATTGGTTGTTGTTAGTTTGATCTTCCGTTTCGATTAAGGCATGAATGATAAAGGATTAATCTGTTATTCTTTTCAAGGTGAAGGTGAGTGTCTTAGAAGGCCATTGTGGTTCGGATTGGTAGGAAACCAAATCACCTTCAAGGTAAGGGTTCGACATTAACCCCTTTGATTAAGTGTCCTTGGCCGAATGTCTTAGTGCCTAACCCTAATGGTTGACCGATTATAGGATCTTGTAATCGAGGGCTTAGATCGTTCTCGTGGGATTTTGGACTCGTGATCACCAGTGTGTAACTAACACACTGATACCTAGTAAGATTATTAATAAACCTATTTGCATGTTAAAAGTTATAACAGTGTGATGGACAATGGGATACCCAAATAGGGTATGTGTACGATTCGGGTAAGTCTGTTCTATTATGAGTGCTATTAATGAAGTATAATATCATGACTTATGTTTTGTATGTATGCTATGAGAGATAATGCTTGGTATGTTGGCATAATATGCATGACTTGCATGAGATGCATGATTACATGAGTATGAGATGGATGGGTGATACGAGAGGAGGGAGCAGTGATATATATTGTGCTGACGAGCACCAAAGGCTTTGGTAGCACACTTTGTGACTTTGGGTCACCAGAGAGGTTTGGCACCTCCAGAGGTTTGGTACCTCAGCGTCTCGTCCCAGTGGCTCAAGTACCACATGGGTTGGCCCCACGATGATGATTATACGGGATTGACGCCGATGTTTTGGTAACACACGATGGGTTGGCCCCATCACCGATTTGTGACTACGGTCACCGGTGCTTTGGTAGCACATTGTGTCTTTGGGACACCAAAGGTTTTTGGGACCACATTGATGGATAATGTGTCTTTGGGACACCAAAGTGTTTTGTAACACATTGTGACTATACGTCACCAGTGGTTTGGCACCACCAAAGTTTTTACCACCACACGGGGTAGAAAAAAGGTGTATGGATGGTTAGGATCGGGTTGCATTAATTATGTTGCTATGTATGATGTGTGTTAGCATGTTGTTTTATCGGGAGCGGGTTTACACATCGAGTCACTCGACTCACCCTCTCTTTTGACATTTCAGTGACTCAGAGACGCGGACTTGGAGCCGGGATGGACTCGGGTGCACATGCCATGCTCTAATAAAAGTTTTGCTCATTTATTGCATTTGGGTACTTTAGTTTATTTATTTTTATTTGGGTTTATCTTGGATTTGTAAAAGCTTTCTAAGATGTGCTTTATGATGTTTATATTTTTACATTAGATTTTAATATGTCAGAACGAAAATAACTTGGTGCGAATTTTGATTAAAATTTGGAAAGACGACGTTTTCAAACCAACAAAGCGATATGTTTTGAACTATACCATTGGGTATCACACCGTTTTTATAATTGAATGAAAAACAATCGGATTCAAACTTGAAACCAAAAATTTTTCTAAGACTGAATGTTCTGGTAACAATATTCAACAACTCGTTTTCGAAAAGAAACAAAGTTTTATCAAGTCTAACTAGTACAACCTCAAAGTTTTCAAATACGTTTTCCCTCGTAACATACCAGATTCGGTCGTGGTGTTTGGACCGGGTTTGGGGTGTTACACTTAACCCCAACTCTAACAGCTCCCTACACCTAAGGCCAAAAATTAAAATTATTCACCTACTCAGGCTTACTTCTAGCCTACAATTAAACCCCGACACAACACAAACAACAACACAACATACCAACCACATGCGAAACATGCCACAACGAAATAGCCCCTAACCCGGGATGGACTCGGGGTGCTCATGCCATGCGGAATAAAAGTTTTACTCAGATATTATGCTTTGGGTATTTTAGTTATTTACGTTCAGTTGGGTTTATTTCGGACTTGTAAAAAAGCCTTTAACTTATGCCTTTTGATATTATGTTTTAAGTTTGATTTTAATATGCCTTAACAGAATAATTGGGGTAATTTGCTAAAACTTGGCATAACAACGATTTCAAAATTTTAACGATATGTTTTCAACTATACCATCGGGTATCGCACTGATTTTATAAGTTTATGAAAATCAATTGTTTTCAAACTTGAAGGCAAATTTTTACTAAGTCTTAATGTTTTAGTAACGATATTAAACAACTTGTTTTTCTAAACGGATCAAAGTTTTACCAATTCTATTTAGTACAAATTCGAGATTTTCAAACACGGTTTTCCCCGTAACATACCAAATTCGGTCGTGGTGTTTGGACCGAGTTTGGGGTGTTACAATTGTGGTATCAGAGCTAAGTTCAAAAGCTCGACTGTGGGCTTGAGGCCCAAATTATTTTCAAAAGTTCGTTTTAAGTGTTTTGGGATTGAATACATGGTTTACAAGGCATAGCACCGAGTCTCCGGCACCAGTTCGCCCAGGTAAGTAATTCTAAACTCTTCTGTGAATTATTATTTGTAGAAGGGTAGGTGTTATGGAACGTAGTTAGATTTATAGGACTTGAACTCTAGGATTAGATCACTCAAACACTTGAACTAAAGCATAAGACTTAAAGCACTAAACCAATCTATGACTCAGCCACGGGGCTAGGGTGTGGTAACTCCATGACATGTCTAGGAGAGGAACCTAAGAGCTTGGTATTTAAGCATCCTCGTGACTCACCTCCTCTTCGCAGTATCCCACCGGTGCGTAGCTCGAGTTCACCCCGACCAAGAAGGCTCGGTCATGACTTAACCTAACGACTAAAACCCAAAGGGAATTAGCTATGTTTTCGAGAATACAACAACAACCCTAATGTTTTCACACTTTTCGCAATAAACTCTTTCAAAACCGAAAATGTCACATTTACAACAATTTTCTTGAAAAACCTAATTTATGGAAAATTACAAAAATGCCCTTAGGGGTAAATTTACTAAAATGCCCTCGGTTTATAAAATAGCAACCCAAAGATTTTGCCAAAATTTCAATGATGTTACGAAATTCAAACGCTCTATTTTACAAAATATCAATCGAAAATTTTGATTTTGGAAATTTACGAAAACGCCCTCAGTTTGTGAGAATTACTAAAATACCCCTGGTTTCCAAAACGAAGTATTTTACAAAATTTTCAAAGAACACTCTCAAATTTTTGGAATTTCAAATTGACCGGTTTTACGAAAGTTTAAAATATCTGTTATTACGAAAATACCCTGTAGGGAAAATGACGAAAATACCCTTGGGCTAGAATGGGCAGCAATGTCCGAAGAGTGATTAGGTATGGAAAGGGTTAAGGAATGAATGTATAACCTCTTTTGGGTGAATAGGATAGAAGATTGAAACCTTGGTTGCTCGAAAGAACCCCTGATTAAACTCCATCCATAAAATTTCTTTGCGGTTAAGAAAGTGGAACGATACTAATGCATAAAAATCTTTTTAATCAGATACGTAGGAAGATTAGACATGAGCACTCGAGGCGGACGTGGTCGTAATACTCGTGGTCTAGGTCGAGGTAGGATGACAGTTTCTGAACCCGTAGGATCTGGTCAAGGGTCAGAAAATGAGATGCTTGCCCGCCACCACCGGTGGAGGTGGTGAGTTCCGAGATCGGCCCGAGACGATGCAAAGATGTCACAGCGCGATCTTTGCGCGGTGTTGGAAAGAGTAGCCGTGTAAGTGGTGGTGCGAGAGTTAGGAAATCGTTCTGAGAGACTCGGGCCAATGGGGCCGAATTTTTCCGAGGTGTATCGGGTGTTGCTCCGAGCACCTGCCGAATATTGGCCGAGAGCAACCGAGCGGATCATGGATGATCTGGACTTGACGGCCGAGGAGAAGGCAAGGGCATCGTGACGCTTCTTCGGGATGAGTCATATCGGTGGTGGCTCACGGTTCGGGACAGTGTGGCAAATTTGAGGATCCGACATGGGATTATTTTAGAGTGCATATCAAAAGAAGTACATCGGGGCTAGTTACATCGACTCAAATGAAAGGCATTTCGAGACTTGTTCGGGAGTAACTCATGGTCGAGTCACGGTGGTCGAGTTCCTGGTTGAGTAGGTATGCCAGGCATTGTGGCCACCGAGCATGAGAGGTGTGTTCGCTTTCGAGGACGGGCTTCGAGACGAGTTGAGGTCGCCGATTGCTCCACAGCAGGAGCGCGCGAGTTTGCTTTGTCTTAGTTGAGAAGGCTAAGGTAGCCAAGAAGGTGTTAAGGAGTCGATAAGATGCGAGCATGGACGTAAGTAGGCTTAAGAGGAGCTTTGGGTCTTCGGGATCGTCCGCAATCCGCAGAGAGGCTAGACCGAGTGGGCGTAATCGATCCGCTAGGTTTGTTCTTTGCTAGGCGCGTGGACCGCCGCAGATGTAATCGATGTGGAAATCTCATTGGAGTGGTCATGGACCGTGGAAAAGGTTGCTTCGAGTGTGGTTCTCTCGATCATCGCATTAGGGACCGCCCGCGTAGGATGGCCGTGATTCGATCCGAGAGTCGTGGTCGTGTCGGGCCTCAGAGGTAATGGACCGCCACCACAGAGGGGCCGTGGTAATGGATTTGGTCGAGGTCGTGGAGCACCGCAGGTGCGGGTAGTTTTGAGGCACGGCCGGTAGATCGTGTATCTTTGCTAGGCGCCGCGAGGAGGGCGCGCACTGGGACGTAATCGCCGCAGACGCGTTTTGATTTTTGGTTCTCCTATATCGCTTTAATTGACTTGGGTTCCACGCATTCGTATGTTGCTAGTAGTATAGTTGAGACCATGGACTTAGACTCGAAACCGCTTCAGACAAATGACCGCATTTAGCCCTCTAGGTCACTCTGTAGTGGTAGATAAGTTGTATAAGGATGTACCCCAGAACTCCAAGGGGTCATTTTTGCTGCGATCCGATGGAACCGCCGTTTGGGGAGTTCGATCCGATTCTCGGGATGGACCGTGCCGGTGAAGTACCAGTGCCAAGGTGGATTGCGCGCTAAGCGCATGGTTCTATCGACGGATAAGGGAGATGAAGTGATTATGATAGGTAATAGGAGAGATTACTTATCCAATGTGGTATCGGCACTAAAAGTCGTAAAGATGGTCGTGAAGGGGTCGCGCGCGTATGTGGTTCATGTGTATGCCTTGGAGGCTAAAGAGTCCGCCGTTGAGAAGGTTCGCATCTTGTTAAGGAATTTGTTGATGTGTTTCGGAGGAGCTTAGGGTTTGCCACCGGATCGTGAGGTAGAGTTTGGGATAGATCGCTACCGTGGATCGCACCAAAGTGTCTATTGCTCCATATAGGATGGCACCAAAGGAATTGGTGGAGCTTAAGGCTCGATTCGTGAGCCGTTGGATCGAGGCTTCATTAGGCCAAGTGTTTCACCGTGGGGAGCGCCAGGTATTATTCGTCAAGAGAAGAAGGACGGTTCGATGCGGATGTGTATCGATTACGCCAACCGAATAAGTGACGATTAAAAACAAGTATCCGTTACCACGGATAGATGACTTGTTTGATCACCAAAGGTGCATCGGTGTTTTCGAAGATCGATTTGAGGTCCGGGTACCATCGGTTGAAATTTAAGGAAGCGGATATCCATAAGACAAACGCTTGGACTCGATGACGGCACTACGAATTCTCGTAATGCCATTCGGGTTGACTAATGCTCCTGCACTTTTATGGATATGATGAATAGGGTGTTTCAAAGAAGATCCGGACCGTTTCGTCGTGGTTTTTATTGACGACATCTTGGTTTACTCAAGGTCGAAAGAGGAGCATGATGCACACTTAAGAGTGGTGTTGCAGATTTTGAGGAGAAGCAACTCTATGCTAAGTTCGATGAAGTGCGAGTTCTGGCTTAGTGAAGTGATGTTTTTGGGTCATGTAGTGTCACCGAGGAATTAGAGTAGATCCTCGGAAGGTTGAGGCGGTTTTGGATTGGAAGCCTCCTAAGTCAGTCGCTGAGATTCGGAGTTTCCTGGGTTTGGCAGGATACTACCAAGGTTTGTTGAGGGTTTCTCATTAATTGCAAACCGATGACTAAGTCATTGGGAAGGGAGTTCCGTTTCGTTTGGACCGAGAAACAAACAGGAGAGTTTTGATAAGCTGAAGAAGATCTTGACTGAGGCTCCGGTTCTAATTCAACCCGAGGCTGGTAAGGAATTCACAGTGTACTGCGACGCATCACATACGGATTGGGTTGTGTGTTGATGCAGGAGGGTAAGGTTGTGGCTTATGCTTCTCGGCAGCTGAGGCCACACGAGGTCAACTATCCAACGCACGACTTGGAGCTGGCAGCTGTAGTCTTCGCCCTAAAAATCTGGAGGCACTACTTGTACGGTGAGAGATCAATAGTCTACACAGATCATAAGAGTCTGAAGTACCTATTGACTCAGAAGGATCTGAATTTGAGGCAGCGTAGATGGGTTGAGTTGCTCAAGGACTATGACTATTCGATTGAATATCATCCGGGCAAGGCTAACGTGGTGGCAGACGCGTTGAGCCGTAAGGTTGTTTCGGATTTAAGAGCTTTGTTTGCCCATTTAAGTTTGTATGACGACGGGAGTATTCTGGCAGAGCTGCAGGTTAAGCCTACTTGGGTTGAGCAGATCAAAGAGAAACAGTTGGAGGATGAGGTTCTGAGTGCGCGAAGGTTACAAGTGCAGAATGGTGGTTTGAAGAGTTACAGCTTGTCTAGTGATGAGGTTCTGTGTTTTCAAGGGAAGGCTTGTATGCCTAAAGATGTTGAGCTGAGGCAGAAGATTCTTCAGGACGCACATAGCAGTCCTTATGCTATGCATCCTGGAGGTAGCAAGTTGTATAGGGATCTTAGAGAGCGCTTTTGGTGGCCGGCTTGAAGAAAGAAGTAGCGAGTTTGTTGGGAAGTGTCCGACTTGTCGCAGGTCAAGGCGGAACATCGCCACCGTCGCTTGGTTTGCTTCACTGTGAAAAAATTCCTCGATGGAAGTGGGAAAGGATAGCTATGGATTTCGCCGCTGGTTTACCGCTTACGCCAAGCAAGAAAGATTCGATTTGGGTTATCGTGGACCGTCTGACTAAGTCGGCCCATTTCATTCCGGTGAGTGGACTATTCACTTCGAGATTGGCGAAGCTTTATGTGTCGAGAGATAGTAAGGCTACACGGCGTTCGATTTCGATAATCTCGGATAGGGATCCCGTGTTTACGCCGAGAGTTCGAGAGCGTTGCATCGAGCTCTGGTACGCGCGCTTGATTTCAAAGACGGCTTTTCACCGCAATCGGCGGGCGGTCAATGAAAGGGTCATTCAGATCTTGGAAGACATGCCGAGAGGTTGTGTTCGACTTCAGGCGATTGGGAAGAGTTTCACGTTATTGCTTAATTCGCCTATAACAACGATTACTGTGCAAGCATCAAAATGGCACCATATGAGGCACTGTATGGTAGGAAGTGTCGCTCACCTACTTGTTGGACAGAGTTGGGAGAACGTCAGTTGTTGGGACCTGAGTTGGTTGCTGAGACCGAGGACAAGGTTAAGTTGATTCAGGCTCATTTGAAGGAAGCTTCGGACCGGCAAAAGTCTTATGCCGATCTTAAGCGAAGAGATATAGAGTTCGCTGTGGGAGATCGGGTTTTCTTAAAGGTTTCGCCTTGGAAGAAGGTGCTGAGGTTTGGCAGAAAAGGCAAGCTAAGTCCGAGGTTTATTGGGCCATATAAGGTATTGAGACGAGTTGGACCAGTGGCGTATAAGCTTGAGTTGCCAGCAGAGCTTAGTCAGATTCACGATGTTTTTCACGTTTCGATGCTTGAGGTACCGTTCAGATCCATCGCATGTAGTAGCAAAGTGGAGAGATCGAGGTAAATCGGATTTGACTATGGAAGAGGAACCCGCGCGATTCTTGATCGGGATGTGAAGGTTCTCGCGTGAAAGTCCGTGCCTTTGGTTAAGGTTCTTTGGCGGAATCATGGTGTGGAGGAAGCCACGTGGGAACCCGAGGATGCGATGAGACAGCAATACCCGCAACTCTTTTGACCAGGTAATTTCGAGGCCGAAATTATTCTTAAGGGGGGGTAGAACTGTAATATCCCGGGTTAGGGGCTATTTCGTTGTGGCATGTTTCGCATGTGGTTGGTATGTTGTGTTGTTGTTTGTGTTGTGTCGGGGTTTAATTGTAGGCTAGAAGTAAGCCTGAGTAGGTGAATAATTTTAATTTTTGGCCTTAGGTGTAGGGAGCTGTTAGAGTTGGGGTTAAGAAATAAATTGGAGTTTTTTTGCACAAAAAGGGAGCTGGTGTAGTGGCATGCTTGACGCCACTAAGGCTTGGAGTGGGTAACGCCTAAAGCAAAGAGGTAGGCCTTGGGTTCGAGCTGCAAAATCCCCTTTTTGGCTTCTTTTTGGGACGGCATAGGAGGGAGGAGTTGGAGGGAGTTCAAATTCCTCCTTGGACTTGGTCAAGTGGTGATTTGGATGGTGGAGAGTAAATAGTGGAGTGTGACTTGGTCCACACATTTGAAATGTGTGGAGTGGAGTGAATGGGGGGATATGGCCGAATTTTTGGGAGTTGGGGAAGAGGGTGGCCGATTTTGGGAAGTGGGAAGGCTATGCCGAAATTCTATTTGGCATTTTTGATGTTTCGATCAAGCAGGTAATGAACAAAATTTCTTCTTTTGTCAATAGCTTAAACCGAAAATTCAAGAGAGTCTCTCATTCTTTTCTTCTTGGAAAACCGAAAGACCAAATCTCTAAGGCTTGCCGAATTTGTCTTACTTTTCTCTCAAACTTCTTGTAGCCGAATGCACCCTTGCATTTTCTTTTCTTCTTCATTTGCATAAGCCGAAATTGGTGTTGTTCTTCTCTTCTCAACTCTCTTTTCTTCTTAAAATCTCCATTAGCCGAAACTTTAACCTCCAAGACATTCTCTCCATTTCTTTTACTTACAAACCGAATACACCTTCCTTTCTCCTTTTCCCATCCTTTTTGGGTGTTAGCCGAATATCAACCTTATTCCTCCCCATCTATACTCTCTTATTCTTTTTCTCACTAAACCGAACACAGGGGTGTGAAACACTTAGAGCCGAATCTTCTTCTTGTTCAAAGTGTAGACCGAATCCTCTTCTTTTTGAAGCCTTGGCCGAACCTCCTCTCTTCCCCGGTGTTGGGTTGGCCAATTTTTGGTGTTGGGTGTTGGTAAGTGCAAGGCCGAATGGCCATAACTCCCTCTGTTGGTTCTTTGTTGGTTATGGTTTGGTTAAGGGCCGATTATGGTCAGTTTGGAAGGGTGTTAACCTTTTAGATTATCATCTTGTGATAGGGTCTTGGATATCGAAGAGTAGCCAAAGAGAGCCGTCGACTCTTTGAACCGATTGGTAAGTAAGGTAAGGGTTTGGAAGTAACTCCTTTGGGTTATATGTCCTTGGCGATTGGTCTTAGTGCCTAATCCGGTGTTGGCCGATTGTTATAGGAGCTTGATAATCGAGGGACATAGATCATTCGTTGGGATTTTTAGACTGCGTGATTACCAGTGTGTAAAAACTAACACCACGATACTTAGTAATATTATTAATAAACCGATATGCTGTTAAAAATTATAACAAAGATGATGGACAAGGGAATACCCGGATGGGGTATGTGGGCGATTCGGGTAAGTCTGTTTCTATTATGAGTACTATTAATGAAGTATAATATCATGACCTATGTTTTGTATGTATGCTATGAGAGATAATGCTTGGTATGTTGGCATAATATGCATGACTTGCATGAGATGCATGATTACATGAGTATGGTTTGTTGATGGGTGATATGAGAGGAGGAGCAAAGTGATATTTTGTGTCGACGAGCACACCAGTGCTTTGGTAGCACACTTTGTGACTTTGGGTCACCAGAGGTTTGGCACCTCCAGAGGTTTGGTACCTCAAATGTCTCTCGTCCCCATGGCTCAAAGACCACGCAGGTGGGGTTGGCCCCACGATGATTATACGGGATTGACGCCAGTGTTTTGGTAACACACGATGGGTTGGCCCCATCATCAGATTTGTGACTACGGTCACCAGTGCTTTGGAAGCACATTGTGTCTTTGGGACACCAGAGGTTTGGCACCTCATTGCGACTTGTCCCTGTGGTTTGACCACCGTGGGTTGGCCCCACTTGAGATATGGGATCGTCTGCTAGTGTTTTGGTAACACACGATGGGTTGGCCCCATCTTTGGATTTGTGACTTCTGGTCACCAAAGCTTTAGTAGCACAATTGTGTCTTTGGGACACCAAAGTGGTTTGGTACCACATTGACGGATAATGTGTCTTTGGGACACCAGTGTTTTGGTAACACATTGTGACTATACGTCACGTCATGGTTTGGCACCACCAAAGGTGGTTTGGTACCACACGGGGTAGAAAAGGCGATATGGATGGTTAGGACTGGGTTGCATTAATTATGTTGCTATGTATGATGTGTGTTAGCTTGTTGTGTTATCGGGAGCGGGATTTACACACTGAGTCACTCGACTCACCCTCTCCTTTGACATTTCAGGTGACTCGTAGACGCGGACATGGAGCCGGGATGGACTCGGGGTGCTCATGCCATGCGGAATAAAAGTTTTACTCAGATATTATGCTTTGGGTATTTTAGTTATTTACGTTCAGTTGGGTTTATTTCGGACTTGTAAAAAAGCCTTTAACTTATGCCTTTTGATATTATGTTTTAAGTTTGATTTTAATATGCCTTAACAGAATAATTGGGGTAATTTGCTAAAACTTGGCATAACAACGATTTCAAAATTTTAACGATATGTTTTCAACTATACCATCGGGTATCGCACTGATTTTATAAGTTTATGAAAATCAATTGTTTTCAAACTTGAAGGCAAATTTTTACTAAGTCTTAATGTTTTAGTAACGATATTAAACAACTTGTTTTTCTAAACGGATCAAAGTTTTACCAATTCTATTTAGTACAAATTCGAGATTTTCAAACACGGTTTTCCCCGTAACATACCAGATTCGGTCGTGGTGTTTGGACCGAGTTTGGGGTGTTACATCAGCCTTTATCCACACCTTTAACCCTAGCCCCGTTACAACCCTAACAGTGGTGGAGATTTGATTTTCAGGCAAGCCTATGGGATTAACTTTTTAGGTTCGACTTATGAGTGCTTAATTTTGACCCTTAAACACTTTTTGAGTGATTTGAGTGAGTTTTTTGTGAGGATATCAATTCTTGTCGGTTTTGAATTAAAGGTAATTATCTAGATAAAGGGAAGCACTTATGTTTTTGTGCTACAAAATATGACTTATCTTGTTTGAATCTTCAGGACTCTTTAAATTGAATTATCCATGTATAAATTATCTATGAATTAGGATAAGGCATTGTTGATAGGAATTATGAATCATGGAAAGCTCGTTTTAATTGTAAGTTGAGAATTTTGCTTTAGGACAAGCAAAAGCTTAAGTGTGGGGGTATTTGATAAACCATAAATATAAAATATTTTAACCCCGCATTTAGCTTACTTTTGGATGATTTATCGCTTGATTTATATAAAAAGGTGCTCTTAATCCTTTCTTTTCATGTCTTATACCCAGGAAAGCACCCGAGGATGAAAAGAACGTAAAACGGGCCCAAAACGGAGTAAATAGGCCATATCACGAAATCGACACGGTCGTGCCTCGCCGATCACCTAGAGCACGGTCTCAACCCCGATTTACACGGTCGTGCCTCATTAAAGAAGTCCGAGCACGGGCTGACCACGATTCACACGGGCGTGTGCCATGGCCGTGTCCCTGTCCCTGGAAAGAGCAATTTCATTCGGGAAAGGATACTTGGAGGCAAAGAAACACATTCCAAAGCCTATTCAAACACCCTAGTAGGAATTCTACTTAAATTAGGATACTTAGGGGCCAAGTAAGGCATCTCAAAGTCTATATAAACACCCAAGGAGGCAACTTGAAGGGGAGTTCAGTAGAAGCCGAAACTGGGAGTCGAGCTAGGCCAAGGAGCCAAGCCGGAAAGGTTGGAATTGTGGGAATCGCTTGAAGTTAGCCAGTTGATCCATCCCAAAAAGCTAGAATTATACTCAAGACGGCGGAATTCTCCTTCAATTCCTTCAGAGAGTTTTAGGGATTTCTTATGTGTTGTTTTATCTTCTCTCTTGAGATGTTTTCTTTCTTAGTTATGAACTAAACCCCTCAAAGACCTGAAGGGGATGAAACCTAGATGAATCTTGTTATTTGATTTCTGAATTTTATGATAAATACTTAGTTTGTTCTTAATTATGCATACTTAATCCAAATCTGATGTGCTTAGGTGGAGGAGGAATACACCCTGCCTAAGAGTAGATCTAGCGTAATTAAGCGGAGTTGATCGAACGCCTAGAGATAGGGTTACGAGATTTTGCTAGATTAGGGTAAAACCTAGTATGGGAATCCATAGATCGATTTACTGCTATTCTAGGGGGTTATTATAAGAGAACGAGAGTTCCACTAATTAACCTAGGGTTAGACGTTATTCGCCTCGAGAGAGGGTTTAGCATAGGTTAGGGAGTCCTACGAAACAATCTAAGTAAATAAATCATATGATTCAGGGTTAGATAACAAGTGAAGTCTAGGCGGATTCTTCCTAAGGGTATCATCGTGATCAAGTGAGTTTTTCTTCAAGTTATTTCCCAATTCGTTCTTTTTGTCTTAGTGTCCTTAGCCTAGTTGTCGTTAGTTTAGATTAAAACAAACTTCACTTTATTTTTAAGGCTAAATAATAAAAAGAAAGTTAGTATTAATACTTTTGGTTCCTTTGGGTTTGATAATTCGGTCTTGCCTAAGCTATACTACTATTCGATAGGTACACTTGCCTTTAATCGTTGTTAGAGTTAGTGTCCAGGTTCGATCACATTCATTATAAATTTTAAATCTCTGATTTTAGCGATCAAATATACTATGAAAAATCTCTAGTTCATTATGCATACACTTCACATTTTACTCGATCAATAGCATTAACTTGCACTTCATGAATATCATCATCATTGGATATATATATATAAATCTTAACACATATTGGCCAATTTTCAATGGCCATTTACAAAATGAATGAATAACAATAATAGCCAACACTTTGACTAATAAATATGACATCAAGTTCCTATACATGCCATACCCAAAATAAATTAACTTTACTATACCAAAAGAATAATTGATAGTGTGATTCGAGCTCCAACGTTCTACGATCCCCGAGTTAGCTTGGCGATACTACAAGGAAAAGGGAAAAGAAAGGGGTAAGCATAAAGCTTAGTAAGTTTGCATGAAATAAATAGCAACATTATAACTTATAATAGCATCTATTCGTCTTATTGAATAACAATACATAAGTTCTCAACTCATCAACATAAATTACTCATGCATACTTTTTCCAAATCACATATCACACTTTGCATTCAATTCTCATAAGTTACTCATAGGTACCTGTATCACTTCATCACGTAACTTTAGCACTCTTATACTTTTTAAACATATTACGACCGAATTTGATATGCCATTGCTGAAAAACGTTTGAAAAGTATTTTGACTTATAGTGAAACATAAAATTTTGTATGCCTTTAATAAAATTTTGGGTATGTAAAATTCCAAAATAAAATTATGTTGTTCCATGTAAAACTTTAAAATAATTTATCAAAGTATAAATTTACTCTTTAAAAGAAACATTCTCGAATATTAACTTAATCATCAATCCAACTTAAAACATAATAAAATCCTTAAACACTTAAAGTGGCTTTTATTACAATAAATAACCTTTCATAAATGAAATGTATAAAACAAATAAGATATCTTCTGCATGGGCCACCTCGTATCCACTCCAACCCGGTCCAAGCTTTATGCATCACCTGAAATGTTGATAAAAATTTTGGGTGAGTCAACAGACTCAGTGCATAGTCATTTCACATGTCTCCACATATGTGCTTGGCCCATATCCATACACTCCATACACAAAAATATGCAATTATGAAGCCCAACCCAACCTAGGGTCCATCCGTTACTCCTACCTTAGCAGACTCCCTGCCCAAGGCCGTGGCTAATCCACCACCGATCACATAGTGATCCACATATCTTACCTTGGCAGACTTGCTGCTCAAGGCCGTGGCTGTGCCACCGATCCCATAGGGATCCCACATATCAATCAGTCTACGGTGGTGCACACAGCTATCAACCGCCAAGATGGTCACTTAGCCAACACCTCCCTTGATGAAGCACATAGCTAACATCAAGCGCTAATGTAGCACGAGGCTAGCATTAGACCACATACATAATGTACACCCTTTCCTCCAATAGTCATATCCCAAGTCCCATGCATATATATATATGTACCATGGCAACATATTACTTGAAACAAATATACATCACATGCCATCACATTTTTATACATCCATCAATAATCATTTATTATCGTAAATCACTGACCTGATTATTCAATCACCCACCACGGGTATTCACAATCTTAGCCCTTATTTCGGATATCATTCACTTTATACACATACATGAAATAACACATATAACACATATAAACATTCAAGAGACAGTGCGATAAGTACGCACCTCATTAGCACAATTGACTAAATCCCGAAATCCACGTCTAATGATTTGCACCTATGCGATTGTAGAACTCCTTCCTACACCACCTAAGTCAGAATCGGCTAACATAATATACCAAAATGGCCTATGGCTGAAAATCACTACTACCTTACCTTACAGATCTAAATCCCGAAACTGCTCATTGTCTTAGAAGTTGTCGAACTCCTGCTAACCTCTCATTAGATTCGAAGCAACAATAAATCTAGGGAAAATGGCCCTTGGCCGAATAACACATACCACTTACCTTGATGCTTTCGAATCCCGAAGAACTCCTTACTGCTCCTTAATATCGGCTATACAAAAGACACATAAAATAGCTTAATGGACATTCGGCCATCCTTAGATCAAGGCCTTCACACTTGATTTCGGCAAACTAAAAAGAATAGGAACCCAAATCGATTGCTTAAAGAGGAATACACTTACCACCACGCGTTTAAAGAGAGATCACAACCTATTAGTCGACAGCACCTCCCTTAACAATTCGGCAACCGCTTTGGCTTTTAAAATTTGCGACAAAGAGAAGAGAGACTAAGAGACTAATAGATTCGGCAATGGTGACTAATATTAGAGAGGTTTCAGCTTTTATAACTTTAAGCGAAGAAAAAGAGATGCTGCTAAGGCTTACTAGAAATTCGGCTAATGCTCTAGATGACAGGGGGTATTCGGCTTCAAGGGAAAGGTGTAGAATCGGGTCTGGGAAAAGAAAAAGGAGACGAAGAGGAAGACTAAAGAAATTTGGCAACACACTTTAATGCATAAAAGTATCCAGCCTACCCATCTATAACCCTCTTGACCGAAACTTGAAGACCAAAGAAGAAAAACAAAACTACCACCATGAACTTTCGGACACTCCCCCTAAACACACTTCAAAGCCGAAACTAAACACCAAGAGAGTCCCACAATCGGCTAATTATCTAATTCCTATCAATCTTCTATGTTATCTCTTCATTTTCAAAAAAATAATAAACAAAACACAACCATTATCTTCTATCTTAAAATCAATGAATAATAAGAAGATAAAAGCCAACATATTATCCCATCCGAATTAAAAACAAAGCTACCTTGATCCTTATCAAATTAAAAGTCCCATATGCAGGCCACGACCTCTTCTCCTGGACGCCAAAAATAAAAACCATCCATGTTGCTGCCCCTAGGTTTCGAACCCAAGACCTGCTGGAAACACCCCACGCCTCCAGCCACTCTGCTATGGCGTCTTTGTGTGACGTAAACTATCTACAACTCCTTTTAAGAGCTCCTTCCTTAGCTCCCCCCTTGCCTTAACGCCAAAACAAAAATAAAACATGCCCATGCCGCCAACGGGATTCGAACCAAGGCCCTTGCCCAGGCGTCATTCCAGGCCCTTAAGTGGCGCATAGAAGCCACTTTATCAAGGCGCTCTTTTATGCCAAAAGGCCTAGGATTTTTTCCCTTAAGGCTTCCTTGGCCTTGCTCCCTTTTAACGCCAAAAATAAAACTCCCAAGTGCGATTCCTGCCGCTCGAACCCCTTCCCTCCTGAAGCCCCCTTGCACCTTCACGCCTCAAGCCACTCTGCCAATCAATTTCTTATGTCCTAAACCCCACGCAAATTTCCTTAAGGCCTCTTTAGCCCAGTTTCCTCTTTTCACTTAAAATTCCAAAAATTTCCAATGCATTCCCTTTTAATCCTAGAGTTTTAAAAACCCTTAAAACATCACCAACCACACTTAAAGCCTACTAATACTTGAGTTATGCTCCAAACGCACAACCCCTAATCTAGGATGTTACACTTAGCCCTTTGTCATTGGTACATAAACTTAGCTCTTTTCCCGTTGAACTACTTAGAATATTGAAGGATACTCAATCTCATCATACATATATCATGATGCCAATGCCATATCCCAGATATGGTCTTATATGGGATCACAACTTGATGCCGATGCCATATCCCAGATATGGTCCTACACGGAATCTCATATCTCGATGTCGATGCCATGTCCCCGACATGGTCTTACACGAGATCTTCCTTTGGTGTCGATGCCATGTCCCAGACATGGTCTTATACGGGACCTTCCATATTTGGTGCCGATGCCATGTCCCATACATGGTCTTATACGGGACCTACATTCGGTGCCGATGCCATGTCCTAGACATGGTCTTATACGGGACCTCCTTTGTTTGGTGCCAATGCCATGTCCCAGACATGGTCTTATACGGGACCTTCCTTATCTCATGTTGTGACATTTGTATCCTTCCTATTCCAAATGTTCAACCCGGACTTCAACTTGACATATTTTCATCATACTCTCATCGAAGCATCATTAGTCGATTTCATAGAAATAGTATTCATTTCACATAATATCAAGCAATTGAAAATATAAAAACATTATGTAGCTTTAATTTCACACAAACTTACCTCAGTACTCAAAATTTGAATAGATGTTCGATTTAGTCCACAACCTTGTTCTTGCCTCGGTTTCGATTCGGGCTTCGTGTTTCTTGATCTATAATAAAAATGTCACTTGTTTAATATTCACATTGACTAAATTAACCCATGAATCATACTTTACCAAAAATTATGATTTTGCCCTTAAACATTTACATAATTACACTTTTGCCCATAGGCTCGTAAAATGATTTTTATTCAACTTCCTTGTATTTTAAGCCTAGCCGAATTATTTTCTTAACAGCCCCTAATTTCCAATAATTCACTCATGTATGGCCATTTTCATAACTTTTACAATTTAGTTCTTTTTATGAATTTCTCATGAAAATCACTTAGAAAAAGATGTTTATCATACATCAAACTTTCATATTCTTCCATAAATCATCAAAATACATGCATGTCATACATGGGTAAATTTTTTAACATAAACCCTAGCTCAAAATATAGATAGAAATAGCTAAATCGAGTTTTAAGGATGTCAAAAATACAAAGAACATTAAAAACAGGGCTAGGAGGTACTTACAATCAAGGTTGAAAGTTGAAACCCTAGATATGGAGTCCTTGTGATTTTTGGCCAAGCCTAAAGAAGATGGACACCATTTTTGACTTATTTTCCCTTTTAATTCACTAATTAACCAAATGACAAAAATTCCCTTAAGGCCCCTTTCTTGAGATTTTTCCTTCCCTTGTTTATTTTTGTCCATCTTAACATATATTGGTCTAATTGCTAAATAAAGACCTCTAATAATTTTCCTAATGATATTTCATACTTAAATCTTCTAGAATCTCATATTTTCTAATCTTCGCAATTTAGTCCTAATGGACAAATTGATCATTAATTAATAAAATTTCCTCATGAAATTCTCACACAATCATGCAAACACATCATAAGCCTCATAAAAATCATAACACACATATTTCTTGTAACACCCCATACCCGAGTCCAAGGCTGAGACCGAATATGAGACATTACTATGCTTGAACTTTCTCAATCATGCACTTACAGGCTGTAAAATTTTGTTCGAATTAAAAACTTATCTTTCTTAGTCTAATCATACATTTCATGGGCCTATGAGGCCTTAGACACAGATATGGGAAATTTTGGAACCTAATCGAAAACGTTTCCTTAAAACAGGGGTCACACGCCCATGTACCCCTGGGACACGCCCATGTCTTCCAACCGTGGCCGACACTGACTATATTAACACGGCCTTGACACGCCGGTGGACTTAGACCGTGTGCTATACCTTGATATACTGACTTATTCACACGGCCTAGGGCACACGCCCATGTTCTGACCGTATGTCACACACGGCCTATACAAACGGCCGTGGTCTATACTGACTTAAGGTACTAAGGTGCAGGGGATGCACGGCCTAGACACACGCCCGTGTGTCTATCCGTGTGGGCACTTGAAGGCTATTTACCAAGCCAATCGCCACCCTGAAATCAAGATCAATCTCATATTCAATTCAACAACTCAAATTATTACATCTTTCATGAACAATACTACATGCTTCATTGATATCAATAAACATACATACTTAATCAATCTTGGCCAATCACTTAGCCATATACAAAAGAATAATAAACTTGATAGCCCATACTATTCCCCTTTTTAAGACATAATTCTCAAAATGAAATGTTTCCTATACATGCCATACTTAATATAAACACCTTGGCTATACCAAAATAGCGATTAATAGTGTGCTCCGAGCGCCAATGATGATGATCCACGAGATTAGCTTGGCGGGACTACATGGAAAGAGAGAATAAAAGACGTAAGCATTTAGCTTAGTAAGTTTACATATAATGCACATAGCAACATACTTGTTTAACATAAACCATTTGGCATAAACAATGGCATCATAATTTTAGCTATTTAAGCTTACTTACTCTTACTGATTCCTGCATATCTCATGATACTTACTAGTCTCATGCTCGTGAGGTAAACAAGGTACCTGTATCACTTGATCACATAGATCAGCATACTTTACTATAATAACCTCTAATTCATCATTCATAACATGAATAATACTCATTTCCAACTTGATAATGGCTTTGCTTACTTAATTTCTTGCTATCTCATTTAAGCTTTACTCATTTGCCCGATGAATTTATATGAATAACCAAGGATACTGAATCTCATCCCACATATAACTCGATGCCAAAGCCATATCCTAGATATGGTCTTACATGGGATCTCTCATCTTGGTATCGATGCTATGTCTTGACATGGACTTATTCAAAGTCTTCCTTGTGTGTTCCCTTGGGAACTTACCATTTCCATGTCTTGACATGGTCTTATTTGGTATCTTTACTCATGAACTGGTCAATGCCGAGCCTTGGCTTGGACTTACATGAAATCTTTCTTGTTACTCACCGATGCCATGCCTTGGCTTAGACTTACATGGGATCTCTATCTCATGATAGCTTTTCAATGCCAAGACTTGTCTTGGACTTACATGACATCTATGCTTGGAGACTCACCAATGCCATGCCTTGGCTTGGGCTTACATGGGTCTTCATCTCATAATAACTCTTCAATGCCAAGACTTGTCTTGGACTTATATGGTAACTCTGCTTGATTGCCGATGCCACGCCTTAGCTTGGTCTTATACGAACTTTCTTTTCTCACGTGGTAGATCGAGTATCCTAAGTAATTCAACTTCAGTTGGGACTTTCTCATGCTTAATCTCATTGATTTCTTTATTTAACATAGCATTAAGAATTTCTGTGGTAATAATGTACATTATACTAGGCAATTCAATGATAGTAATCATAAATCTTAGATATCATACATACTTACCTCGATATACAAAATGTGTAACACCCCAAACCCGGCCCATGCATTACGACCGAATTTGGCATGTCACATGAGAAAAACGTATAAAGTCCTTGTGATTCGTACTAAAATAGCTGTTATTTGGTTATGGTTAAGAAAACAAGTTTGGATATAAATTTTTGATAAAATACAACTATTTTTGAGAGGTTGATTGATGAATCAAAAATCGAGGTAGTGGACGTTAAAACCGTGACTTTTGAAAATGTCGTTTATAATTTGAAAGAGAATTCGAGTTAAATTATTTATACGTATTTATTATAAAACCATTTGTTAATCCATTTTTGGAAACCGTTATTTATGATTTTTTTTAGAAAATTCCCATTTAAAGTAAATCAAGCAAGATAATAAGTACGTCAAACATAAAGCAAAAATAAAATATTTCAGAGGCCTTATTACAACTTAAAAACCCAAAATAGTAAAAGTAATAAAGAAAACGGAAATAGAAATTTAAAGTTAAAAAAAAACACCATTTTTGAAGTATGGCCTCCACCGAGTCATCCATGGCCTAAGTCCTCATCACTGAGCATTACCTGCAAGGGTTAAGAAAAAGGGGTGAGTTACAAAAACTCAATGTATAACCCCCTTACCATTATCTACTGGGCCTGAACCCGCTTAGGAATGTCTTGGGCCTAAGCCCACTTATATAACATGTTTAAATGTAATGTACGCAGCCTAACCCATCCATCCATTACACCCCCAACTAGCCAATCACACCTGTGGGGATCAAGTCAACCCACCCCGTCGCTCACACCAAATTGTAGCCGAGCTGCTATATTCTATATTTTTATTGTGGCCAAGCCACCGAAATCATAAGTAAATATAATAATGAACATTTTGTGGCAATTGTAATTCGGCCCACTAAGGCATTCTAATAAATTAGCCCATAGGGGCATTTTGGTAAATCGGCCCATAGGGGCATTTTCGTAAATCAGCCCATAGGGGTATTTTGGTAAATAGGCCCATAGGGGCATTTTCGTAATTTTAACAATTTTAATAACGATTTTGAAAAATCTATAGAAATAATGTAATTTATGCAAAATTTTCAATTTATGCTATATTACGATTTTTAGCCATATAAATAATAACGATCTATTTTCCAACGTGATATCAAATCATGAATCAACGGGATTTCGGTGTCAGATTACACACCTAATTACGGTAAGGATTAAACCTTCTTGATCGTTGGCACCTAAATCATCATTACACTCAATTAACCAACAAACGAGATTTATTAATCTAAATCTAAATTAGACGATCTAATGAAATGCTTACTCTCAATATCGTGAACGACCACGATTTGTCTATTCTCATTGGATGATGGTCCACAACCTGGTGGAAAATCTCGAACTGTCGATACCGCCCTCCGTTTGAACTTGGGAGTAGGAATCGCAAATCCACTCCTTTTGTCTCCACCTATCGCTTTTCCTTTCAAATCGATACCACTTGCCTCCATTGAAGAGTCTCGGTTAGAAAAATACTATGATGAGTGAATGTATTTATCTAAGGAGAGGTTTCGGCTTACCACTACTTCTGAGGGATTAACAAGTAGAGAATATCGAGTGATTTCATCCCTAAAACAATCGATTAATCGAAACTTCGATCCGATTTGCAACATAACCGAGTAGAGGTATAATGAAAAATCCAAAAAGAAACTCCTTACCTTAATGATAATGAATCCGATCTC
The DNA here is from genome assembly GCA_025503065.1 of Gossypium bickii. Taxonomy (NCBI): domain Eukaryota; kingdom Viridiplantae; phylum Streptophyta; class Magnoliopsida; order Malvales; family Malvaceae; genus Gossypium; species Gossypium bickii. The sequence goes on along the minus strand of CP106711.1, from coordinate 112,212,028 downwards.
CACTGATTGACTTATGGTTTAGGGATGAGACAAGGACAAGAGATTCGGCTTTCTACTATAATACTATAACAAGAAGATGATCACGAAATGAAGGATTATGAGAGAATGTAATTTCAGTTTTGAACAAAAGTGAACATCCGAATGATAATAAACACACATTCGGCTAGGGAAAAAGAAAATAAAACGATAAAATAGAGCCACTTACCGATTCGATCAAAGAAGAGATGCTCAACACGCGAGATGGAGAGGAGATGATGATAAAGATTTTGCTATTAATGAGAAAAACACAAAGAAGGTTCGGCCACAAAGTAGTGCCGATTTAAGAGAAAGGGAGAATGGTTGAGGAAATGGTGAAGAAGAAATGAAGTGATGGACAAAGGAGTATTAGAGAGGTTCGGCTATTACAAAAAGAAAATAAACCAAAGTGGATTGAGTGTTTTGGTCATTTTATTTTTTGGCAACAAAGGAAAAAGATTGGAAGAAAATGCACAAAAATGTTAAAAGAAAAACCAACCTTTCATGCACAAATTTGCAAATGAGCTATAAGAATTTCGGCTCTCCCTTCTCCCCCCTAACAAAATCGTATGCCCCCAACACCCAAAAGATGATGGTTGACCAAAAATAATTCTATCCCAAGCACCTTCCAAATATTCGACCAACATATCCCCCTTCTTACTTCTTTCCTTACTCTCCTCCTTACCTTATTTTCTTATTCATCTTTCCATCAATAAAAAGTCTTCTTTACCATATTTGATGCCATGGTCGACACTTGGTAGAGAAGTACAAAAATTAATCAAAAATTTTGCACTAGGTGGGATTTGGACCCCTTCCCTCCATGCTCTCCACTTGACACCACAACCTCCTTGCCATATGCTCCCTTATGCTGACAAAATACACACTTATTTCCTTAAGCATTGATGCCACATACCTTCTCTCCTTAAAGTGCTTAAACACAAAAATTTTGCTAAGGCCCAATTCGACCCCAAGCCTTCATAGGACCCCTAAACATGCACAATTAACATTCTTAACTAGTCTAACGCATGATGTAATGTAAATTATAAATTCCCGAATTTCAGGATGTTACAAAATGTATGTAGATATGCAATTTAGTTCTCGAATTTGTTCTTGCCTCGGTTTCGATCTGGGCTTCATTTTTTTGATCTATAATAATAATTTAGATAATTTAAAACTCATATTGACTAAATTGACTCTTAACTCATACTTTGGCAAAATTACTAATTTGCCCCAAAGCTTTCTCATAATTACACTTTTTCTCCTAGGCTCATAAAATAATTTTCATACCACTTTCTTAAACTTTATTCTTAGCTGATTCATTATCTCAACTATAGCAATAACAAATTCTCACTATTTCTACCATGTATGACAAATTTCATAATAATAACAAACTAGTCCTTATTAGCATTTTTCATAAAATTCTTTTAGGAAAAGATGTTTATCTAACATCAAACTCTCATAATCTTTCTTAAAACATCATTTTACAAGCATATCATACATGGGTAAATTTATGAACATGAATTCTAGCTCAACTTATAGCTATAATTAGCTAATTCATAATACGATGACTCCAAAAATACGAAGAATTTTAAAAACAGGCTAAGATACACTTACTTGCAAGCTTCAAAAACATGAAAAACCCTAGCTATGGAGTCTCTTCAATTTTTGGCACAAGGAAGAAGATGAATAAGAATTTTTATCATCTTTTTCCCTTTTTAATCATTTAATTGATAAATGACCTAAATGCCCTTTTCTTTAAAAATTCACCATTTACTAACTCATGTCCATTTTTGTCCAAAAATTATAATTTGGGAAAATTGCTATTTAAGGATTTCTATTTAATATTCTAAAGCTATTTAATACAAAAAGCTTCTAGAAACTCATATTTTTCAATTTTTGCAATTTAGTCCTAATGAACCCTTTAATCGAAATTTTCATAAAATTTCCACATGAAACTTTCATAATATCATGCAAACATCTCAAATTTTATAAAAACTCATTTTACTACTTCGGATTTGTGGTCTCACACCACTGTTCCGACTAGGCCCTAAATCGGGCTTTTACATTTCTACTTTAGATTTGTGGTCTTGCAACCACTATTCTGACTAGGCCCTAAATTGGACTGTTACAATTGCTACACCGATGACCAGACTACTACAGAAAGATGTAAAGTTTGAATGGTCCGAGAAATGTCAACAGAGTTTTTGAACAATTGAAAGCGTTGTTAACTGAAGCACCAGTCTTGGTTCAACCTGAGTTGGGTAAAGAATTTGTTATTTACAGCGATGTGTAATTGAACGGTTTGGGTTGTAAGAGGGAAAAGTGATAATTTATGCTTCTAGATAGTTGAAGCCGTATGAAAAGAACTATCCGACGCACGATTTAGAGTTGGCCGCTATAGTTTTTGCATTGAAAATTTGGCGTTATCATTTGTACAGTGAAAAATGCCACATCATTACTAATCATAAAAGCTCAAAGTATATTATGACTCAGAAAGATTTGAATTTATGACAACAGAGATGGCTTGAGTTATTAAAAGAATATGAGTTAGTAATCGATTATCACTTGGGGAAAGCGAATGTAGTCGCAGATGCTTTGAGTAGAAAATCGTTGTTTGCCTTTAGAGTAATGAATACACAGTTGACATTATCTATTGATGGTTCGATTTTAGCTGAGTTAAAAGCTAAACCAATATTTCTTCAAGAAATTTGTGAAGCTAAAAAATGTGATAGTGAATTACAAGTTAAAAGAGTGCAATGCGAGTCGACTAGTGATTTAGAGTACCAAATCAGATCCAATGATTGTTTAATGTTCCGAGATAGAACCTAAGTACCCAAAATCTAGAGTTGATTCAGAAAATTTTACACGAGGCACATAGTGGTTGTTTATCTGTTCATCCTGGAAGTACTAAAATGTACAATGATTTGAAACAACTGTATTAGTGGTCGGGTATATAACGAGACATTTTTGAATTTATAGTGTGATGTTTAGTATGTCAGCAAGTTAAAGCTGAACATCAAGTACCATCGAGTTTGCTTCAGCCTGTGATGATACCAGAGTGGAAATGGGATAGAGTTACGATGGATTTTGTATCGAGATTGCCTTTTTCTCTGAAAAAGAAAGATGCTATTTGGGCTGTCGTTGATTGATTAACAAAATTAGCACATTTCATCCCGGTATGTACTGACTTTTCACTTGATAAATTGGCTGAGTTGTATATTTCTGAGATCGTTAGATTGCATAGGGTGCCAACTTCGATTATTTCGAACAGAGATCCGAGATTTACGTCCCGATTTTGGAAGAAATTGCAAGAAACTCTAGGTACGAAGTTGAATTTTAGTACAGCTTTTCATCCGCAAACTAATGGACAGTTAGAACGAGTAATTCAGATCCTCGAAGATATGCTCTGATGTCTTGTTTTAGAGTTCGAAGGCAACTGAGAGAAATATTTTCCGTGGTTAAATTTTTATATAATAACGACATTCAATCGAGCATAAAGATGGCTCCGTATGAAGCATTGTATGGTCGTAAATGCTGAACTCCATTGTATTGGACTGAGCTTAGTGAGAAACAGATTCACAGGGTTGATTTAGTTATAGAAACCGAAGAGAAAGTGAAAATAATTCGCGATTGTCTGAAAGCAGCTTCAGATCGTCAGAAATCTTATGCGGATTTGAAACGAAAGGACATTGAACTTCAGATTAGTGATAAAGTGTTTTTAAAAGTATCTATGTGTGAGAAAATACTTCATTTCGATCGCAAAGGCAAATTGAGTCCGCCATTCGTTTGGCTGTGTAAGATTATTGAATGAATAGGGCCAGTAGCATATCGGTTAGCATTACTGTCAGAATTAAAAAAGATTCACAAAGAGTTTCATGTATCGATGTTACGCCGATATAGATCTGATCCATCAGATGTGATTTCACCATCAGAGATTGAAATTCAACCTGACATGACATACAACGAAGAACTGATCAGAATTTTAGCTCTAGAAATCAAGGAGTTGAGAAATAAACATATAGCCTTAGTGAAATTTTTGTGGGCAAAACGTGGTGTAGAAGAAGCTACGTGGGAGCCCAAGGAAGCTATGAGAAAATAATACCCTAAGCTATTTACTGGTAAGATTTTGGGGACAAAAATCCCTAAAGGGGGAGAGTTGTACAAACCCGTTTTTAGTCAAATAGGAAGAGCGATTTTGGAACCACAAATCTAAGGTCAAAATATTTATTTTATTATTATTTTAATGTTTACCGTATGATATTATGTTGGTGTCAAAATTTCGTTAATAAATTTTATCGTTTGATTTGTTAATTTGAAAAAATGACTAAATCGCGTAGAGTGCAAAAGTGATGTTCCATTAGCTAAATGTGTCTAATAGTTATATAACATTAAAGTAAAAGTCCTTAAGTATTAATTAGCCCAATATGGAGTTAGTGGAAGTTAGTGGCTTGGTATTTATGTGATTATTAAAGTTTTTAAGGGTTAATTTAGTAAATTGGTTAATTTAAGTTAAATTAAAATAAAACAAAATCAATTTATCACCATCTTTTCACCATATTCTATTGAAACATTGAGAGAAAGAAACCATTTTTGTCTTCAGCAATCGACAACCTTAATCTCTTCAATTAAGGTATGCTTTTTGTCCCGTTTTTAATGATTTCTACATTTTTGAGATCGTTGCAGCTAGATCTAGCTAGTCCAAGGACTAATTTGTAAAACTATTAAAGATTAAGAAAGTTTCCGTTGATGAATATATGAGTATTTTGATGTTTAATGATAGATTATGAATATTTGTTGATAGTTAAACAAGTTTTGTTAAGTGATTTTTAGTGAAAATGCAAAATAGGGATTAAATTGAGAAATGTGTAAAGTTAGTATGAAAAATATTGGCTGCTAGGGTCATAATAGTAATTCGGCTAGCATGGGTACATTTAGAATTTCATTAATTTGTGATTTTATGAAATAAGGACTAAAATGCAAAAAATATGAAATATTAGGGGCAAAGTGTACATGTGTTTTAAAGTGTGTTTTGGTCAAAATTGAATGAATAGATGATTAAATAAGTCAATTTTGAATATATTTAGATCAAGAAAGGAGAAATACAGACTTAGATCAGGTGAAGAATAGAGTTACGAAATAGTTGACTCAATTAGCTGTTTTAGCATCAGAGGTAAGTTCGTATGTTATAATTTCATTTCGAATGTATTTTATATGCTTTGATATAGCATAAGTTGTGATTACGTGACTACGAACAAGTTTGGAAATGATTCCACGATGATTCGACAGTTGAAATTTTGGTTGAACCTTTGGAATAGTTTAAGATACTAGTGACATGTCATTAGGGATACTTTAAGTTGGCTTCAGGCCATGATATAGCACTTTGGCTGCGAGATAAATCGATTTGGCTACGCGCCATATATATCGGCTGATTTGGCTTCTGGCCTTGATATCAGTACTTTGGATATAAGTTACCTTGATTTGGCTTCGGGCCATGGTATAGGTACTTATTGTCTGAGACCCTTGAGTATCTGAATTCTATTCCAAATTGTTCAACGAGTAAATGAAAGATGAGAATGTGTATGAGATTTGTACGAGATAGTATAGGTATGTGACACTATTTTAGCATTGAATTGAAGAAGTGATGATAAAAGTATATAGTTTTTGTGAATGAATATTTGAAGGGTTTATTAGCTAATGTAAGCTACATGTTGATGTTTTCAAATTATTGAATTATATTTATGTGATTGCATTAAGTTTATTTCATACGAGCTTACTAAGCTTTATAGTTTACTTTGTTTTTATTTTTGTGTTTTATAGTGTTATCAAAGCTAGCTCGGATTCAGGGATCGTCGAAGATCATTTCACACCACCACCTATTACTTGGTACCTTTGGACTTTATTATTTTTAAGTATATGGCATGTATAGTTATTTTGAGTTACTTTGATTATGAGTTGATGATGATTTTGGTTAGTTTTAATGGCTTCTAAATGTATATGTTTTGGTTTGCAAATATTGCCATGAGAATTGGCTTAGTTTGGTAAATTTAGTTAAGTGCATATATGTGCATATATGGTTAGCTCATGGATGGATATGTGATCGCTGTGAATCAGAGTCTTAAATTTATAAAATAGATGATCGAACCTGGAAACTAACTCTGACAACGATTTAAGGCAAGTACACCTATCGAACAGTAGTATAGCTTAGGCAAGGCCGGATTGTCGAACCCAAAGGAACTAAAAGTACTAATACTAACTTTCTTTTTATTATCTAGCCTAAATATTAAGTGATTGGTTGTTTAAACTAAAACTAACTAATTACCAAGCTAAGATGCAAAGACAAAAAGACTAAATTGGGGAGATAATTTTTAGAAAAGCTCAGTTGATTTAGACGATAGCCTTAGGAAGAATCCACCTAGACTTCACTTGTTATCTAACACTGAACCATACGATTTATTCACTTAGTTTGATCCTAAGACTCCCTAACGTATATTATACCCTCTCTCGAGGCGAATAACATCTAACCCTAGTTTAATTAATGGAAATATCTTTCTCTGTTAATAACCCCCTAGGATAGCAATAAATCGATCTATGGACTCCCATATTAGGTTTCACCCTAATCCGGCAAAATCTCGTCACCCTATCTCTAGGCGTGCGATCAACTCCACTTAATTATGCTAAATCAACTCTTAAGCAGGGACTTTTGCTCCTCCACCTATGTAACACCCTTATCCCGAGTTCATCGCTGGATTAGGGTTAGGAGCGTTACCGGACAAATTGGAAACATTCACAGACAAAAATCATTCATTCAATCATCATTATCAGACATAATGTCCCTTAATCAGGTCCTCGAGACCTTAAGCATGCTTATAAACTGAGTCGGGACTAAACTAAAACACATACGAAATTCCATGAAAATTTGAAACTTTTCTAAAATACAGGGGAGACACGCCCGTGGAAGGAGACCGTGTACCCTCCACGGCTTTTAGACACACCCGTGTTCAACCTTGTTTACAACATATACCAACACGGTCATTAGGCACACCTATGTGCCATGGCCGTGTACTTTTAGGCTATATACTGACTTCCCTACCACGGCCACCAAGCACGCCCGTGTCGAGGCCGTGTATTTTTATGTTAGCTACTGACTTGCACACCACGGCCAGATGACACGCCCGTGTCGAGGCCGTGTGATTTTAGGCTACATCCTGCCAATTTACCCATGATCTAAGGCACGCCCCTGTGCCACAACTATGTGACATTATAGGCCATTTTACAAGGCCAAAATGCCAACCAAATGGTTCATACCTACAAGCCATATACAACAAGGTAATTCATACACATAAACCATCAAATGCATACCAAAATAACCATTCAAACCTTACATTCAAAACCAATTCCAACTATGGCAATCTCAAGGATTAAAGCTTATATCATTACAAGACTAATTCATTCATTTGCTCACTCAAACTTGGCCATTCCACATTCTTTCACCATACCAAAAGATACATTCTACAACACATTCATTTAAGCAAAGTTTCAACTCTTAAATAGCCAAATCACATTGATCTTACCAAAATAAGTTTTATAGTGTGATGACGATCCAAGATGGTCCCGAGCCTTTAGTAGCTTTGAAGACCTATAAAACAGATTAAACACACACAGAGTAAGCTTTCCAAAAGCTTAGTAAGTCAATATGCAACAACTTAACATAAAATGCATATATTTATTTTGATTCATACACTTTTGACCACATTAGCCATATTCCCAATTCAAAGATCATATAAACATGTAACATCCTGAAATTGGGCCTAGCAGAATTGAGCCCGATGGGCCTTAGGCGTAATAGTGTAAAAAAAAATTAGAGAACGACTTTAGTGCATGTTGGACCTATTGGATAAATGATTTTTAAAAGTTAGAGGGCTTCTACGAAGTCCCAGGATCAAATATTGGCTTTGGGGAAATTTTGCTTTTAGGTGAAAAAAAACCTGGAAGTTGGCAGGTAGGCCTTAGGAATAAAATAGGGAGGAAAAGGACACAAGTGGAGTGTGTGGTGTAGTGGCAAAGTGACGCCACTTAGGGGGCAAGGGGGTGATGCCACAATGAAGGAAGGAGGTCCAAGGTTCAAGTCTTGGCTTTTGCATTTTAGTTTTCTTTTTAAATAGACTTTAGTATTTGGCTATAGATTCAAATTTAGTTGCGCATGGTTTAAGACACAAGAGGAGCTTGTGGCCAAGTGGTTAGCGGCATGGATTATGTTGCAAGGGAGCCTGGGTTCGAATCTCATGAGAAGCAAGGGAGTATTTATTTTGCGGATTGGACGGTAAGAGTTTCAGTTGAATTTAAACTCCACTGACGAAGGGATCCTACATCGGAAAGACACAAAGAATGAAGGTGAAGAGCTAGCTATATAAAGAGCATGCCAGGAGGAGAGTTAACATACCTTGGTGGGCGTTTGGGCACGTAGTGTCGCAATATGGCGGCTAGCACCGCATTCCTATCAGGTGTGTGTAACTCTCTCTACTCTAGTTGTAGAGCGGCAAATACCAAAGTGCCAGTCACGGCAATAGTAGCCACACGAGCGTGCGAGCGCACGTGTGGGGCTTCAACGTAATAGTTGAGGCCACCATTAGTAATCCTGTTGGTTGAGGCTGCTTGGGCCGCGATGGGCCAAAGTGGGTCCAATGGGCTCGTAGGCCCATATGAGTAAATTGTATGATTGCTTAGTATATAGTGAACTAGACTAGGTGAATCTCATATATGTGGCTAGATCTGTGTTAGGTGGGCCACACGAGCGAGTGGGCTCGAATGGGCTGAAATCGGGTTTTAGGCCCAATAGTCCGGTAAAGACCGAAAATGGTAGTTGAGTCGCTCGAGGCGACATTAGGCCTTCGTAAAGGCCATTGCAAAGCGAATTATCAAATACCTCGGCAGGGTAAATTACCAAAATACCCCTGGAAGGTAAATTACGAAAATACCCTTGGTAGGTAAAATTACGATTATACCCTTAGAGGTTGATTAGCTTGTTTATGATGCAATTTGTTATTTGGTTATGATGGTAATTCATATGTTATATTTGATATATGTTTTGCATACATAACATACTCCATACACAAATTATTATGTCATGTTGCATGGGCTTTGGGATATGATAATGATAAGGGGAAGTGTTCCGGTGGTTTTACCACATTAATCCGGTGACTCATGTCACAATATTATGTATCCGTGACTTATGTCAAAATATTTACAGATCCGGTGACATTGTCACATTATCCGTGGCTATGCCACGTATTAAGAAGCGATGTGCGCTTGATCGCAGCGATCGCTTTCGAGGTGTGTGTAGCGGATGGAGGGTCGATTTAGTAATCCCTATTGGTGTGACTGGCTGGTACGAGTGGTGTGTAGAGGATGGAAAACTAGGTTGGGCTGGGTTGCATTGCATACATGTTTTAATATGCTTCATTCTATGGGCTTAAGGCCCAGATTGCGTTTATGGGGATTTGTATACTGAGTCTCGATGACTCACCCCCTTTGCTTAATTTTACAGGTAATCGTTAGATTGCGAATTTGGGAGCTGAGGTGGACTTGAGGTGGCCATGCCTTACTATTTCTTCTGTAAACTACATTGCCTTATTTTGAACTTATTATATTGGGATTCTGTTATGAAATAAGGCATATGGTATTTTTTTTTTATTTTTACTTTTAATTTGGTTCCTGCTTATTATTGATGGAATTTTAATTCTGGATTTTCCTAAAATGTTAATAAATCGTTTCTTATTCAAAATTACTTAAACTCGATTTTTTTTCACAATAAATATAAAGAATACAAACTTTTTAACGAACGCACAGTCATGTGACATGCCAGATCCGGTCGTAACGTCTAGGCCGAGTTTAGGGTGTTACAAAACACATATCTCATTTCACCAAAACTTCATTTAACACATCATCAATTCCATATTCATAGCATCATAGTAAGATCATATTGATACTTACCTTGTATACACAATTAGTGTATAATCAACATACCTGAATTGGATTTACAATCACACATTTGTTCATAGCTCGGATTTGAAATTAGCATCATAGACTTGCCCGTTGAACAGTAATAAATCCAATGGGATACTCAGAAAGCTTAGAATAATCATACAATGCCAACGTCCCAGACGAGGTCTTACAAGCACTCGGATATCGATGCCACTGTCCCAGACAGGGTCTTATACGAATCAGAACGATGCCGATGTCCCAGACATGGTCTTACACGTAAGTGACTCAATGATGCCAACATCCCAGACGTGGTCTTATACATAAAGTTTATATTGATGCCAACGTCCCAGACGTGGTCTTACATGATAAGACAGAACAGGTACCTATGTCAAGGTTCGTACGAGGCTTCTTAGACTTAGCCAATATACCGACTTATCTCGGAATTCAATTACAGAATTTCTCATAAGCATTCATTATCATCATTAAACATATGAACAATTTCAAATGCATACATATTCATTTATTTGTATAGTGACTTACCCCGGATTCGATTTATCGGAATAGAAAACGACTACTCGATAACTTTCGCTTTCCCGTAATCTAAATCCGTTTTCCTCCATTCTTGGTCTAAACATATTCAGAATTAACCCTTTTATTCACTAGTTCATTCAATTAAATCCAAAGACACATATTTAGGGTAATTTACAAATTAGCCCTCACATTTGCACAACTTAGCAATTTAGTCCATTTTTCTCAAAACATCAAATTCACAAATACAATATACAACCAAGCTTAGCCGAATACATATATACATCACACAAGCCCATAATTTTCATCAAAATGATAATTTAGTCCTCCAAAATAACATTTTCTCAATTTAGCCCTATTTAGCTAAATTCATCAAAACTTCATGAACAAAACATATTCATCTACTACCAATCTATCATTTAACACCTTAAAGCGTCACAAAACTCAACATAGCATCAATGATATAACTTTCAAACATCGCCAACACACAAAATTGAAACATGGGTTTGGTAGTAGACGAAGCAACGATTACAAAAACGTAGAAATTATTAAAAACCGATTAAAAACGAACCTTGAATTCAAGCTTGTACAGTGGTCGAATATAGCAAAGCTAAACCTTTCTTCTTCTTCTTTTTTTTTTTTTGTTTTTCGGTGGAAGGGATGGATGATTCATGCCCATTTTCATGTTTTATTATGTTATAACATAATATTTATCTATTTACTAAACTAGCCTCTCATAATAATATACAAAACATATAATATCAAGGTTATTCATGACCTTAGCCAACCACTAACATGATAATGGCTTAATTGCCATTTAAGGCCTTAAACTTTACAAAGTCACAACGCTTCGGTACTTTAACAAATAGCAAGCAACTTTCACATTTAATGCAATTCAATCCTTTTGCCAAATTAAACACACAGAAAGTCAAATTAGCTCACGAAAATTTACCACGTACTTAGTCATATATCATAGGCACAGAAAATAATATTAAAAATATTATTCAGACTCAGATTCGTGGTCCCGAAACCACTGTTTCGACTAGGGTATAAACTGAACTGTTACAACCTAAGCACATTTGACTTGAATCAATATCCCAAAAATATTAACACAAGAATTAAGCACACATAATTAAGAACATACTAAGTATTTATCATATAATTCAGTAATCAGTAACAAGATTCATCATAGGTTTCATCCCCTTCGGGTATCCAAAGGTTTATTTCATAACAAATAAAGAAAACATCTCGAGAGAAAAGATAAAACAAAACATAAGAAATCCCTAAAACTCCCTGAAGGAATTGAAGGATAGATCTATCGTCTTTAGTTGAATTCTGACTCCTTGAGATGGATCAACAGGCTATCTTCGAGTGATTCCTCACAACTCTGGCCTTTTCAGCTTGGCTCCTTGGCCTAGCTAACCACCCCCTTTCAGTTGATACTTAGGGGGTTTATATAGGCTTTTGAAATAGTTTCTTTGCCCCAAAGTATCCAAATCCGACTAAAATTGTTCTTTGCCACGACAGGGGCACGGGCATGGCACACGCCCGTGTGGACAATCTTCAAGCCGTGTTCAGATTTCTTTAATGAGACATGGCCGTGTGAATTAGGGTCAGGCCATGTTCTAGATGGTCAGCGAGGCACGGTCTTGTGGGCTTAAGTCCAGGCCGTGTCGATTTCTTCCTGGGCCCAATTTGCTTCGTTTTAGGCCCGTTTCTTGTTCTTTTCTTCATCCGGTGCTTTCCTGAGTATAAGACATGAAAAGAAAAGATTAAGAGCACCTTTTTACATAAATCAAGGGATAAATCATCCAAAAGTATACTAAATGTGGGATAAAAAATGTTACTTTTACGGTTTATCAAATACCCCCCACACTTAAGCTTTTGCTTGTCCTCAAGCAAAATTCTCAACTTACAATTAAAACGAACTTCCTATAATTCATAATTCCTATCAACAATGTTTATAACATCCTTAAATCGGGGTTCTGTATATTGCTTGTGTGCACGTGATGATATGTCTATTATGTTCATTTATCATGTTCTGGGGTCTAGTGATAACCTTAAGTAGGCTTGAGTTAGGGCTAAGAATTTTGTTTAGCATTTAAGGAAATGGAGCTAAGGGAGATAGGGGTTAAGAGATTTTATTGGGGAATTTTAACACAAGGAATCAATGGGAAAAGTGGCAAGGAGGCGACATTTAAGCTCCAGGGAGATGACGCCATCTGCAGGGAGGGAGTGCCTGTGTTCGAGCTGCAGAAATCCCTTCTCTGCTCTTTCTTTTTGATGCCACAAGCTAGGAGGTGGAGTGCTCAGGATGGACTCTAGAGGATATGGATGGAGAGGAGAAATTTGAGGGGTTTGACTTGTTCAAACAAATTTGAATTGGTGGAGGGGAGGAAATTTAGGTGTTTGAATATTTTCAAACACATTTGAAGAGTGTTGGCCGCATAAGAGACTTTGGGCAAGGGGTGCTATCGGTTTTGGGGTCTTGTAGAGGTGGCCGAATGTCTATGGGGGTTTAAGGAGTGTTCGGCTAGCTTAGGGAGCTCTCCTTTCTTTTTCGTTTTGTGCCAAATCGAGACTTGATTGGCTTTCTTTCTCGTTTTTTTGACAAACCTTGTATTTGGCCGAACCATCTTTACCTTCTCTTGGTAAAGCCGAAAATCAAACAAAGCCATTCTTTCTCTTTTCTTTTTAGTTTCCTTTGGGTAGTCTCTAGTGCCGAAATCACTTATGTTCATCTTTTCTTCTCCTATTTTTGTTCAAGCCAAAACCTGACCTTCACATCCCCTTCTCCATATTTTCTTTCTAATCTATCTTTTCTTCTTTCAATCACCTTTGTATCGAAATTCCTTCCATCCACTTTAGCCGAATACTCCTGTCTCATTTTCATTTTTATTTCTTCTCGTTTACACTCATAAGCCATAGCCGAAATCTATTTACTCTTTATTTTCTCCTTCTTGATTGTCACTTTGGCCGAATATCCTTAGTCCTTTTCTTCTTTTCTTTTCACGAGATCTAGTCCCCATTGACAAGTGCCGAATCTACTCTTCTTTGTGAATCATAGCCAAAACTCTGGTAAGGGAACTACTTATTCGTTTCCTTTTCTTGATCAATGTGGGTAATGCCGAAACCCACTTCTCCTCTAACTTCTTTTTCCATGTTAGATCTGAGTATTAAAACTCTATTCTTGTTCTTTGAAGGGAGCCAAAATCTTTAACATCAATTGGGGGTGCCGAACATTGGTGTTTATTCAGCTGAATATATCATTAAGGTAAGGGTTCAACGTTAAGAGCTATTTCCTAATTGATTGATTAAAAGCCGAAGGCTTACCTTTGTTGGTGCTAGTGTTTGGCCGATTGCTAGGGGGACCTATCACAAAATTTTGAGATTTGGTTGGAAACCAAATCAGCACTAAGGTAAGGATTTGGGTTCATACGACATATCCTTCGGGATTTGCTAGTAGAGCCGAATGGGCTTTTGGGTTACTAACTAACATTGGCCGATTGTAGGAGGGGAAACAACGCTTCAAGATTTCACTAGATTCGAGTAGTTTAGGGATTTTTGCTAGATCTACGTACAGTCAAGTGTGTAAAATACTTACACATTTTATTGGTATAATATGTATATTATGTTACCGTTATAACTATTGAATCAGTGAATGTTCCTTACGGGCATGAGCTTGGAAACCGGGTAAGTCCCCTGTTATGTGATCCACGATATATGTATATTCATGTTATGTTAAATGCTATGCTATGCCTTATTGCATGATACATGATATTATGACACGGATGATATGAGCATGATGATGGGATTGATGAGAGGAGGGGGATGATTCATTTTGGACTGTCACCAGTGGTTTTGACCACAAGATGGGTTGGCCCCATCAGTTGATTTGTGACTACGGTCACCACTGGTTTTGACCACACTATTGGTATGATTTTTGACTAAGTCCCAGTGGTTTTGACCACACTATTGATATTTGTGACTACGGTCACCAGTGGTTTTGACCACACTTGGATATTGTGACTCGTCCCAGTGGTTTGGTACCACAGTGGGTTGGCCCCACATGATATATTATGGGATTGTCATCAGTGGTTTTGACCACATGATGGGTTGCCCCCATCACTTGATTTGTGACTACGGTCACCAGTGGTTTTAACCACACCGATATATTTGTGACTTCGGTCACCAGTGGTTTTGACCACCAGTGGTTTTGACCACACGGGGTAGTTAAAGGAGATTGGATGGCTAGGTTATGGGTTGCATAATCTGCATGTTTTACTGATGATCTGTGTAAGTGCTTGAATGCTCGGGTTGGGGATTTATACACTGAAGTCTTGGTGACTCACCCTTCCCTCATATTTTGCAGATGAGGCATAGATCGCGGATATGGAGCCGGGGAGGACTCGAGGTGGCCATGCATCTTCGTTTGGTTTTGGATTTTAAACTACTATTTCAATTCTCTAGATTTTTCTTTAATTTGGTTTTGGGTTTGTAATAAGGTCACTAGTATTATTTTGGGTTCTTTAATTATTTTTTTTTACTTTGATTATATTATACATATACTGGATTTATAGACTTGATAAATAAACGGGTAAAAAGTAATGTTTTCAAAACTATAACTCTTTAGGGTTTTTAACCGTTACCATCGGGTAACAAAGTTCATAAAGTAATAAGAAGGGTAACTTGAATGTTTTTATAACTTAAATTTTCAACCAACTTCAAAAGCAAACGGTTTTAACTTGATTATACTCATGACATTCAGTTTTTATTAAGTATCAGATATTTTCTAAAAAAACTATTTTCAAGAGAGGTTTCCGACCACGGGTTATTCCCAAGTCTTAAAACAACTACACATAAATTCCAACATGATTTTTAAACAAGGACTTCTAACCTTTTAAACGATCAAAGAGGTTTCTTAAAAATTTTCTCGACACACTTGTATTTTCAAAATCTTTTCGCTCCGTAGCATGCCATATTCGGTCGTGGTGTGTTGATCGGGTTTGGGGTGTTACAATTGCAGTATCAGAGCTAGGTTCAACAGCTCAGCTGTGGGCCGAGGCTTAAAAATGTTTTAAAATGGTTTATAAAAACGCTTTTATGGGAAAAAGTACAGCGATGAAAGCATGGTACGGGGTCTCCGGCACCAATCCGCCCAGGTAAGTACCCCGAACTATTTTTTGTGATGATATGATTATATGGCTATGATGATGGCATGATTGAGTAGTAGTAGGAACTACTTTAGAGACATGAACTATAGGATGATATGCACTCGCGAAACAACCTCTTATTAAACTTTTCATAAGACTGTGCTTTAATAGACAACGGAATAAAAGTCTAACGCATAAAACTTTTAATCAGCTGGAATATATCGGTAGATATGAGTGCACGTGGACGTGGGCATAACACTTGTGGACGAGATAGGGGTAGGATGACAGTCTCGGAACCAGTAGGGTCTAGATATGGTTCGAAAAATGAGGTACCACCGCCGCCAGCTGTGGGCGCGGAATATCGTGATCGACGGGGGTAATGATACGATGCAGCCGGTTTGCCGCTAGTATTGGAGAGGGTTGCGAGTGCAGGAGTTGGAACTGGAGCTCGAAAATCTGTGACCGAGGGACTTAAGGCTAATGGTGCAGAGTATTCAGAGGTGTGTTCGGGGTGGCACCTAGTACGACAGAATATTGGTTGCAGGCGACAGAATGCATCATGGATGACCTGGATTTTTCAGCTGAGGAAAAGCTGAAGGGTATAGTATCTCTGCTGCGAGATGAGTCATATCAGTGGTGGCTCACAGTTAGGGATGGAGCGATGGCAGATGACCTCACTTGGGAATTCTTTAGGGCAGCATATCAGAGGAAGTACATAGGGGCTAGCTATGTTGATGCGCAACGCAGGGCATTCTTGAACTTGGTTCAAGGTAATAAGACTGTAGCGGAATATGAGGCAAAACTCCTTCGGTTGAGTAGGTATGCTCGGGTTATTGTGGGTACCGAGCATGAGCGTTGTGTCAGATTTGAGGATGGACTGAGAGATGAGCTGCGGATGGTAATTGCCCCACAGCAGGAAAGGGAGTTTGCCATTCTAGTGGAGAAAGCTAAGGTTGCGAAAGGGGTAAAATAGTCCATAAGGCAGAATCAGGATAGGGGTTGGAATAAGAGGAGTTCTGGATCATCTAGATTTTCGGGGAATCAGCAGAAAAGGGCTAGATATAGTGGGCCAAATCAAGCTGCTAGGCCTGCTACCGCTAATACTCAGTGGCCGCCACGGTGTGCTCGATGCGGAAAGTCTCACGCGGGAGAGTGTTGGACTGGTAACAGGGGATGCTTTGAGTGTAGCTCGATGGGGCATCGAGTTAGGGATTGTCCACAGAGATCAGCTAGGCTGCAGTCTGAGGATCAAAATCATGCACAGTTTAGGAGGGATAATCAGCAGCCACAGAGGGGCCGTGGTTCAGGCAGTGGAGGTAATGGCTTAGGTAGAAGACGTGGAGCAGGCGCGCGAGCGCAGGTGTGCGATGGCGAGACGGCTGGGTTGGTCTGCGCAAATGAGGCATCGAGAGGAGGGCGACGTACCGGATGTCATAACCAGTACGTTCTTAATTTTTGGAGTACCTTATAATGCTTTAATTGATGTTGGTTCGACGCACTCGTATATTGTTAGTAGCATAGTGGAATCTATGAACTTAGACTCTGAGATTACTTCTAGGAAGATGACTGTGGTAAGCCCTCTAGGTCACTCTATAGAAGTAAGTAAATTATATAGGGATGTACCCTTAGAACTCCAAGGGGTCGTGTTTCTGGCTGACTTGATGGAACTGCCGTTTGGGGAGTTTGATCTGATTCTCTGGATGGATTGGCTAGGTAAGCATCAAGCTAGCTTGGATTGTGCAGCTAAGCGCATGATGTTGAAGACCATGGAAGGTGACGAGGTGGTGATGATAGGTAGGAGAGATTACTTATCCAATGTGATTTCTACAATGAAGGCTGAGAAAATGGTTAGAAAGGGCTGTGAATCATGTTTGGTGCTTGTTTGTGCTTTGGAAGCTAAGGATGCAGCTGTAATGAATGTCCAAACTGTAGGGAATTTGCTGATGTTTTTCCAGAGGAGCTCCCAGGTATACCTCCTGACCGCGAGGTTGAGTTCGGTATAGACTTGTTACCCGGAACTGCGCCAGTATCTATTGCTCCATATAGGATGGCGCCAAAGGAATTGATGGAGTTAAATGCTCAAATTCAGGAGTTGTTGGGCAGAGGTTTCATCAGACCAAGTGTATCACCTTGGGGAGCCCTAGTGCTTTTTGTTAAAAAGAAGGATGGTACGATGCGGATGTGTATAGACTACCGCCAGTTGAACAAGTTGACAATCAAGAACAAGTATCTATTACCTAGGATTGACGACTTGTTTGATCAACTCAAGGGTGCATCAGTTTTCTCTAAGATCGACCTTAGGTCAGGGTATCATCAGCTTAAAGTGACGGAGGCTGATATTCATAAGACCGCATTTTGTACTCGATATGGGCACTACGAGTTCCTGGTGATGCCTTTTGGTTTGACCAATGCACCAGCAGCATTGATGGACATGATGAATCGGGTGTTTCAGCCGTATCTGGACCAATTTATCGTAGTGTTTATAGACAATATTTTGGTGTACTCAAAATCGGAAGAGGAACATGACGCGCATCTTCGAGTGGTTCTGCAGGTTCTAAGGGAAAAGCAGTTATACGCCAAATTTAGTAAATGTGAGTTTTGGCTTAAGGAGGTAACTTTCTTGGGTCATGTGGTATCAGCTGAGGGGATTAGGGTGGATCCTCGTAAGATTGAGGCAGTATTGGATTGGAAACCACCCAAGTCGGTTGCAGAGATTCGAAGTTATCTGGGTTTGGCAGGATACTACAGAAGGTTCGTAGAGGGTTTCTCTTTAATCGCAGCGCCTTTGACTAAGTTATTGAGGAAGGGGGTTCCATTTGTGTGGACTGAGAAACAGCAAGAGAGTTTTGATAAGTTGAAGAAGATTCTGACTGAAGCTCCGGTGTTAATTCAGCCTGAGGTAGGGAAGGAATTCACGGTTTATTGTGATGCATCACATACTGGTTTAGGGTGTGTGCTGATGCAAGATGGAAAAGTGGTAGCGTATACATCTCGGCAGTTGAGGCCTCATGAAGGTAATTATCCGACACATGACTTAGAGTTGGCTGCAGTGGTTTTCGCCTTGAAGATTTGGAGGCATTACTTGTATGGGGAGAAGTCGATAGTGTATACGGATCATAAGAGTCTGAAGTATCTTTTGACTCAGAAGGATTTAAATTTGAGGCAGCGAAGGTGGATAGAATTGTTGAAAGATTACGACTGTTCGATTGAGTATCATCCGGGTAAGGCTAACGTAGTAGCTGATGCGTTGAACCGTAAGGTAGTAGCAGATTTGCGAGCGATGTTTGCTCATCTTAGTCTTTATGGTGATGGGAGTCTGTTTGCAGAATTACAAGTTAAGCCGTCTTGGATTGATCAGGTTAAAGAGAAACAGCTGATGGATGCGGCTTTGAGTTCTCGGAGGGTACAAGTGTAGGATGGTGAATCTGAGGGTTACAACTTGGATAGTGATGGAGTACTGTGTTTTCAAGGGAAGGTATGTATGCCCAAGGACGTCGGGTTAAGACAACGGATTCTTCAAGAAGCCCATAGCAGCCCATATGCCATGCATCCTGGAGGCAGCAAGATGTACTGTGATTTGAGGGAGCAGTTCTGGTGGCTGGGTCTTAAGCGTGAAGTAACAGAGTTTGTGGGCAGATGTTTGATATGCCAAGAGTTTAAAATCGAGCACCGCTTGCCATCGTGTGCATTGCGATCGGTAAAGATCCCACAGTGGAAGTGGGAAAGGATTACGATGGATTTTGTCAGTGGGCTTCCCCTTACGCCTAGTAAGAAGGACTCAGTATGGGTAATAGTGGATCGTTTGACTAAGTCGGCTCATTTTATACCGGTGAGGGTTGATTATTCGCTTCAAAAATTAGCCAAGTTGTATGTGGCATAGATAGTGCGGTTGCATGGGGTGCCAGTGTCCATTATCTCGGACAGGGATCCCAGGTTCATGTCGAGGTTTTGGAAAGCTTTGCATCAGGCTTTGGGTACCAAATTGGATTTCAGCACGGCTTTTCATCCGCAGTCTGATGGACAGTCTGAGAGGGTAATCCAGATTCTAGAGGACATGTTAAGGGGCTATGTTCTGGATTTCAGTGGTAGTTGGGAGGAGTATCTTCCATTGGCAGAGTTCGCTTATAACAATAGTTATCAAGCGAGTATTCAGATGGCACCATATGAGGCGCTATATGGACGGAGATGTCGTACTCCTACGTGTTGGACAGAACTGGGTGAACGACGGTTGTTGGGTCCGGAGTTAGTGGCAGAAACAGAAGATAAGGTTAAGGTAATTCGGGCTCGTCTTAAGGAGGCATTGGACAGGCAGAAATCTTACGCCGATCTTAAGCGCAGGGATATTGAGTATGCAGTGGGCGATAAGGTTTTTCTGAAGGTATCACCCTGGAAGAAAGTGTTGAGATTTGGTCGGAAGGGCAAGCTAAGCCCTATGTTCATCGGGCCATATACAGGGTTCATTTATCATGTTCTGGGGTCTAGTGATAACCTTAAGTAGGCCTGAGTTAGGGCTAAGAATTTTGTTTTAGCATTTAAGGAAATGGAGCTAAGGGAGATAGGGGTTAAGAGATTTTATTGGGGAATTTTGACACAAGGAATCAATGGGAAAAGTGGCAAGGAGGGGCCATTTAAGCTCCAGGGAGATGACGCCATCTGCAGGGAGGGAGTGCCTGTGTTCGAGCTGCAGAAATCCATTCTCTGCTCTCTTTTTTTCATGCCACAAGCTAGGAGGTGGAGTGCTCAGGATGGACTCTAGGGGATATGGATAGAGAGGAGAAATTTGAGGGGTTTGACTTGTTCAAACAAATTTGAATTGGTGGAGGGGAGGAAATTTAGGTGTTTGAATATTTTCAAACACATTTGAAGAGTGTTGGCCGAATAAGGGACTTTGGGCAAGGGGTGCTATCGGTTTTGGGGTCTTGTAGAGGTGGCTGAATGTCTATGGGGGTTTAAGGAGTGTTCGGCTAGCTTAGGGAGCTCTCCTTTCTTTTTCGTTTTGTGCCACATCGAGACCTGATTGGCTTTCTTTCTCTTCTTTTTGGCAAACCTTGTATTTGGCCGAACCATCTTTACCTTCTCTTTGTAAAGCCGAAAATCAAACAAAGCCATTCTTTCTCTTTTTTTTTCATTTTCCTTTGGGTAGTCTTTAGTGCCGAAATCACTTGTGTTCATCTTTTCTTCTCCTATTTTTGTTCAAGCCGAAACCTGACCTTTACATCCCCTTCTCCATATTTTCTTTCTAATCTATCTTTTCTTCTTTCAATCTCATTTGTATCGAAATTCCTTCCATCCACTTTAGCCGAATCCTCCTGTCTCATTTTCATTTTTATTTCTTCTTGTTTACACTCATAAGCCATAGCCGAAATCTATTTACTCTTTATTTTCTCCTTCTTGATTGTCACTTTGGCCGAATATCCTTAGTCCTTTTCTTCTTTTCTTTTCACGAGATCTAGTCCCCATTGACAAGTGCCGAATCTACTCTTCTTTGTGGATCATGGCCGAAACTCTGGTAAAGGAACTACTTATTCGTTTCCTTTTCTTAATCAATATGGGTAATGTCGAAACCCACTTCTCTTCTATCTTCTTTTTTCATGTTAGATCTTAGTATTAAAACTCTGTTCTTGTTCTTTGATGGGAGCCGAAACCTTTAACATCAATTGGGGGTGCCGAACATTGGTGTTTATTCAGATGAATATATCATTAAGGTAAGGGTTCAACGTTAAGAGCTATTTCCTAATTGATTGATTAAAAGCCGAAGGCTTACCTTTCTTGGTGCTAGTGTTTGGCCGATTGCTAGGGGGATCTATTACAAAATTTCGAGATTTGGTTGGAAACCAAATCGGTACTAAGGTAAGGATTTGGGTTCATACGACATATCCTTCGGGGATTTGCTAGTAGAGCTGCATGGGCTTTTTGGGTTACTAACTAACATTGGCTGATTGTAGGAAGGGAAACAACGCTTCAGGATTTCACTAGATTCGAGTAGTTTCAGGATTTTTGCTAGATCTACGTGCAGTCTGGTGTGTAAAACGCTTACACATTTTATTGGTATAATATGTATATTATGTTACCGTTATAACTATTGAATCAGTGAATGTGCCTTACGGGCATGAGCTTGGAAACCGGGTAAGTCCCCTATTATGTGATTCACGATATATGTATATCCATGTTATGTTAAATGCTGTGCTATGCCTTATTGCATGATACATGATATTATGACACGGATGATATGAGCGTGATGATGGGATTGATGAGAGGAGGGGATGATTCATTTTGGTATCACGATGGTTTTGACCACAAGATGGGTTGGCCCCATCAGTTGATTTGTGACTACGGTCACCAGTGGTTTTGACCACACTATTGGTATGATTTGTGACTAAGTTCCAGTGGTTTTGACCACACTATTGATATTTGTGACTACGGTCACCAGTGGTTTTGACCACACTTGGATATTGTGACTCATCCCAATGGTTTGGTACCACAGTGGGTTGGCCCCACATGATATATTACGGGATTGTCATCAGTGGTTTTGACCACACGATGGGTTGGCCCCATCACTTGATTTGTGACTATGGTCACCAGTGGTTTTGACCACACCGATATATTTGTGACTTCGGTCACCAGTGGTTTTGACCACCAGTGGTTTTGACCACACGGGGTAGTTAAAGGAGATTGGATGGATAGGTTATGGGTTGCATAATCTGCATGTTTTACTAATGATCTGTGTAAGTGCTTGAATGCTCGGGTTGGGGATTTATACACTGAGTCTTGGTGACTCACCCCTTCCCTCATATTTTGTAGATGAGGCATAGATCGTGGATATGGAGCCAGAGAGGACTCGAGGTGGCCATGCATCTTCGTTTGGTTTTGGATTTTAAACTACTATTTCAATTCTCTAGATTTTTCTTTAATTTGGTTTTGGGTTTGTAATAAGCCCACTAGTATTATTTTGGGTTCTTTAATTATTTGCTTTTACTTTGATTATATTATACATATACTGGATTTATAGACTTGATAAATTAACCGGTAAAAAACAATGTTTTCAAAACTATAACTCTTTCGGGTTTTTAACCGTTACCATCGGGTAACAAAGTTCATAAAATAATAAGAAGGGTAACTTGAATGTTTTTATAACTTAAATTTTCAACCAACTTCAAAAGAAAACGGTTTTAACTTGATTATACTCATGACATTCAGTTTTTATTAAGTATCAGATGTTTTCTAAAAAAACTATTTTCAAGAGGGGTTTCCGACCACGGGTTATTCCCAAGTCTTAAAACAACTACACATCAATTCCAACATCATTTTTAAACAAGGACTTCTAACCTTTTAAACGATCAAAGAGGTTTCTTAAAAATTTTCCCGACACACTTGTATTTTCAAAATGTTTTCGCTCCGTAGCATGCCAGATTCGGTCGTGGTGTGTTGACCGGGTTTGGGGTGTTACAATGTCTCATCATAATTCATAGATAATTTATACATGGATAATTCAACTTAAAGAGTCCTAAAGGTTCAAATAATCAAAGTCATACATTTGCAGCATGAAAACGTAGGTGTCTCCCCGTATCTGAATAATTACCTTCAATTCAAAACTGACAAGGATTGACATCCTCACAAAAGATTCACTCAAATCACTCAAAGTGTTTAAGGTTCAAAATTAAGCACTCTACAAGTCTAATAAGAAAAGTTAATCCCATAGGCTTGCCCGAAAATCATATCTCCACCACCGTAAAATGAGATGATAAATAGATCAAAAGGTCTTTACAGGGTTGTAATGGGGCTAGGGTTAAAGGTGTGGATAAAGGCTGAATTAGAGGGTTAGAATCGAGATCGACCTAATAATTTCCTAACTAGAAAAATGAACTAATCTTTAATAATGAATTGAAAACTTAATAATACTAATAATACGAGCTTTTTCTTCAAGAATTTTGAATTTTAATGTGTAAGCTCACCTAATCACAAACTAATAATGAATATACTTCGTTTTTTTAAAAACAAACTATCATTACAATACTAAGAAAGAATTTTTACAACTGAAATATAGAACATAGTTAGGAAACTGTTTAAAATCAAATCTCGACAAAAAGGGTAATTAAAAGAAATGGTGATAAAAAATATAAGAGTTTTGGGTTAAAATTAGTAGGTAAGTCAATAATAGGGTTGTTAGGATCAACGAGGTTCACTAGGGGTTAATTATGAAGGTAGGTTTTTTAGTGGTGTTAATGGGTTAAATCCTAAGTGCCTTTATCATCTCTATCTATCAAATCATAACTATGGTCTCGACATGTATAATCAAGGCAAGTTCTAGAATAATAGTTCAATGTTGACACACTCATAATCAATAAAGTGAGCATGAAAAAGAATATATGCTCTATAAAGCTCAAAATCTCACAAAAATTATGGATGTTTTGACATCAACCTTGTAAATTTCAAATTTCAAGATGACATTCAGATTTAGGTAGCCATCCTAAGAATTTTAATTTTTGAAAAATAGACTTATCATGCTTGATTCTCTAGTATTCTTCAAATTTAGTCATCAATGCACAATTATCAATGACTTACTTTAAAACATGTCATTAAAAACCATAAATCATCAGAAATTTCATTCTAATTAGTAATATGAGGAAATTAATTATGATCAAGATTAAATTCAGGGATTTGAGAATAATGAAAAAAACTAGGCACTTTTATCCTCAGGGATTGAGAATAATGCAGGAAGTTAGGCATTTTCTCGAAATAGCTATTCACCCCCCCACACTGAAGATGTACATTACCCTCAATATACAAAGATAGATAATAACATTTAAGGGATAAATCAAAAGAGAAGGGGAGAAGTGAAACTTCCTGAATTTTGGATGGATTTCTTGAGTTGGAGGGTCGGCCTGGATGACGATCTTGTGCTAGATGAAGAAAGTGGGTAGCTCACGGAAAATTAGCCAGGAATTATTAGGACACATTTAAAATAACTAAATATATATCTAAAGATAAGAAAGATAAAGAAAAAGGAAACAAAAATGTAAACAAAATGAAAATTAAAGATAAATGGACTGAAGAGTCCTTATTGTTGGATGGTTCGCGAGGTGGGTGTGACCTCTAAGGTTGGGGAGGTGCTGGCGGTGGTGGAAGTGGCGTGATTCCCTAGTAGCCTTTCGAACCTGACACTAAGGAACTAGAATTAGTTAAACTAAATTAAGCAGAAAAGGAGTAAAGGTAAGGAAATTGAAGCAAAAGAGAAAAGAAAAATAGAAACGAAATGGTCTTAAATGAAAAATAGAAACGAAATGGTCTTAAAGACCCTTGGCTTGTTGTTTGGATGAAGCTGTCGGCATGAACTCATGAAAATTGATCTCCTTTGAGGTGATTGGCATCTTATGCTTCTTCGTCATGACTTTGGTGTGGCTAAAGAGTGATAGAGACTTTGTTAGAGAAAAATCTGAGAAGAAGGAAGAATAGAAAGGGTGGAGAGTAGAGGGGAAGAATGGGGAAGGGAGGTTGGGTTTAAATAGAGTTTCAATTCTAGTACATTCACATGCCCGTGGACCGAGGGCATTTCGATTCACACAGCCACTTCACACGACCGTGTGTTTAGGCGTGTTGGCTCACCCATGCTCGTTTTGTAGTTTGCCACGGCCGTTGGTGATAAGTCAGTATGTTGGCACGGTTAGACGGCATGGGTATGGCTATTTATAGCAGCCCGTGTTGGGGAAAGAAATTTTGCTCTGTCGTGCATGACTCCTGGTAAGCCCGTGGTTTGTCCCCTGGCTTCCACACGGCTACGGGCACGCCCGTGTACAAGGCCATGTGGCCTAAAACCTGTACTTTATTAGTTTTATTAGATTAATTAGTATGGGGTTAGATGCTGAAAAATTAAAAGTATAATGTTAATGAAGTTAGTGCCTGGGTTGCCTCCCAAGAAGCGCTCGTTTAAAGTCTTAAGCTAAACTTGCCCTGTTTTCAGTTTTTAGGAAGGTTTACGGAGCTGAAGCTCCTCTCTCATAACCTTAAAATCTTCGTCCTTATAGATTTTGAGCCGGTAACCGTTTACCCTGAATGTGCCTTGAGTGGGATGAGTTACCTCAATTGTGCCATAGGGAAATATTGTTTTAATCATGAATGGTCCTGACCATCTTGATTTCAGTTTCTCAGGAAATAATTTAAGCCTCGAGTTGCATAACAGGACCAAGTCTCCTACTTCGAATTGTTTCGATTTCTTTAGGCGAGCATCATGGCGTCGTTTTGTTGCTTCCATGTAAAGTTTTGAGTTCTCGTACGTATCAACTCTCCACTCGTCTAGCTCATTTACCTGTATCATTCTTTTTTCTCCTGCAGTTTTAAGATCGAAATTTAAGAATTTTATAGCCCAAAAAGCTTTATGCTCTAACTCGAATGGCAAATGACAACTTTTCCCATAGATAAGTTTGTAAGGGGATGTCCCTAGGGGAGTTTTAAAGGCTATTCTATAGGCCCATAGGGCATCATCTACTTTTGATGCCCAATCTTTTCTGTTTGATTCTACTATTTCTTCTAGGATGCTTTTAAGTTCACGATTAGCTACCTCAACTTGCCCACTGGTTTGAGGGTGATATGGGGTGGCTATCCTATGGTGTACCCCATATTTTTTTAGGACTTTGTCAAATTGGGTATTACAGAAATGGGTACCCCTATCACTAATGATAGCTCTAGGTGTTCCAAATCGAGAGAATAATTTCTTGAGAAACTTAACTACTACTCTAGCATCATTGGTTGGTAAAGCTTCGGCTTCCTCCCATTTTGACATGTAATCTACTGCCACTAGGATGTATTTGTTTCCAGATGAACTAGGGAATGGTCCCATAAAATCAATACCCCATACATCAAATATTTCACATGATAGCATATATGTTTGAGGCATTTCGTCATGTTTAGAAACATTACCTGTTCTTTGGCACTTATCACATGAGGCAACATACCTGTTGGCATATTTGAATAGAGTGAGCCAATAAAAACTTGATTCGAGTATTTTATGTGTTGTCTTAATGCCACTGTAGTGTCATCCTAAAGGTCCTGAATGGCAATATTCCATGATTTTGCTTGCTTCAGCCCTTGTAACGCATCTTCAAATTACCTGATCTGCACATATTCGGAAAGGAAAAGTATCTTTCCAAAAATAGGTTTTTGCATCATCAAAGAATCACTTCTTTTGGTGATGTGTTAGTCTTTTTGGCAGGATGTTAGCAGTTAAATAATTCGCTATATCTGGAAACCATGGTACCTCAGAGTAGGTTATAGAAAAGAGTTGTTCTTCGGGAAACGAGTCGTTTATCTCACTTTCATCGAGCTCTTTGATATTTGGGTTTTCAAGCCTAGAGAGGTGATCTGCTGCAAGGTTTTCAGCTCCTTTCTTATCCTGTATTTCCAAATCAAATTCTTGTAAAAGTAAAATCCATCTTATGAGTCGAGGTTTTGCATCAGGTTTAGTTAAAAGATAATGAAGAGCGAAGTGGTCAGTGTAAACGACAACTTTAGATAATAATAAATACTGTCGAAATTTGTCAAAAGAAAAAACTACAGCTAGATGTTCTTTTTTCGTGGTGGTGTAATTTTCCTGTGCGGGTGTCAAAGTTCTGCTAGCATAATAGATTGGCTAAAAATGTTTGTCTCTTTGTTGTCCCAGAACTGCACCTACTGCGAAATCACTTGCATCACACATTAGTTCAAAGGGTAGATTCCAATCAGGTGTAATTATAATCGGAGCATTTATTACTTTATCCTTAAGGATATTGAATGCATCTAAACATTCCTGATCAAAATTGAAAGGAACATCTTTTTCTAGTAATTTTGTTAAAGGCTTAGCTATTTTAGAAAAATCTTTAATGAATCTTTTATAAAATCCTGCGTGTCCTAAAAAGCTTCTAATAGCCTTAATTGAACTAGGGGGAGGTAATTTTTCTATGGTTTCAATCTTTGCTTTATCTACCTCAATCCCTTTACTAGAGATTTTATGTCTTAGTACAATTCCCTCTTGTACCATAAAGTGACATTTTTTCCAATTTAAAACAAGGTTTGTTTCCTCACATCTCATCAGAACTCGTTTTAAATTTTTTAAGGCAAAGATGGAAAGAATTACCGTATACTGAGAAATCATCCATAAATACCTCCATAATATCTTCCACAAGTTCATCAAAGATTGCCAGCATGCAACGCTGAAAGGTAGCAGGAGCATTACATAATCTAAAAGGCATTCTTCGATAAGCAAACGTACCGTATGGGCATATGAATGTTGTCTTCCCTTGATCTTCATGTGCTATTGGGATTTGGAAATAGCCGGAGAGTCCATCTAGGAAACAATAGTACATATGCCCCGATAACCTTTCTAACATTTAATCAATGAAGGGCAGAGGGAAGTGATCTTTTCTAGTGGCGTCATTCAGCTTCCTGTAATCAATGCAGACTCTCTAACCTGTGATTGTCCTGGTAGGGGTTAGTTCATTCTTTTTGTTAGCTACCACAGTCATGCCTCCTTTCTTCGGGACAACCTGCACAGGACTTACCCAATTGCTGTCAGAAATAGGATAAATTATTCCAGCATCTAGAAGTTTAATTACCTCAGCTTTCACGACTCCTTTTACGTTGGGATTTAATTGTCTTTGTGGTTGCACATGGCTTGCACTCATCTTCCATTAAAATTTTATGGGTACAAAATGTTGGGCTTATTCCCTTAATATCAGAGATTTTCCAAGTTATGGCTCTTTTATGTTCTTTTAGTACCTGTATCAACTCTATTTTTTCCTTAGGTTGTAGTTCTGAAGAGATAATTACTGGTAACGTAGAATTGTCCCCGAGGAATGCATATTCTAAGTGTTTTGGCAATAGTTTTAATTCTAATTTGGGCGGTTCATCAATGGAAGGTTTTTGTTTCATTGACTATAATGCACTCTTATTTCGTGTGTCTATGTGAAGATGTATTCAAGCTCAGCTCGTCGACTTTATCTTCTTCCTCCTATTCTTGATTCAAGCACAGTTTCATCGTGTTGTCATGTATAATTTCCTGTAATGAGTTTTGAATGATATGATCAGTGGTATCAACAAAATAATAGGAATCATCTTGTTCTCTAGAATATTTCATGGCATCATAAATTTGAAAAATAATTTCCTCATCACCTATCCTTAATGCAAGTTTACCATCACCTACATTGATAACAGCCCTAGCAGTAGCTAAAAAAGGTCGCCCCAGAATTAAGGGAACCTCAATGTCTTCATCCATCTCGAGCACAACAAAATCAATGGGGAAAATAAATTTATCAATTTTTACCAAGACATCTTGAATAACTCCTCTAGGATATTTGATAGATCTATTGGCTAACTGAATACTCATCCTAGTGGGTTTTGGTTCCCCAAGATCTAGTCGTTTAAACATTTTATAAGGCATTAAATTAATACTGGCACCTAGATCAGCTAATGCTTTCTTAATATTTAAACTACCAATTAAACAGGGAATAGTAAAACTTCCTGGGTCTTTTAATTTGGTTGGTAGCTTGTTTTGGAGGATGGCTGAACATTCTTCATTAAGCTCCACCATTGATATTTCTTCAAGCTTCTTTTTATTAGTCAGGAGTTCTTTTAAGAATTTTACATACATCGGCATCTGTGAAATGGTTTCAACAAAAGGTAAGTTAATATGTATTTGTTTAAAGAGTTCAAGGAACTTACCGTATTGGGCATCTAATCGTTCTTTCTTCAATTTTGCTGGATATGGAATTGATATTTTGTTTTCTTTGCGTACTGGAATTACATCTTCGATTCCCACATCCTTTGCTTTGTTATCTTCGTGTGGTATTTTTTCTGTAGGTTCGACTAGTTCCCTACCACTTCTCAGTGTAACTGCCTTTACTCGTTCTGCTCTGTTACAACAAATCTCTGCCCGTATTTCACAAACCATCTTAGTAAGTAATCCAACTGACTTTGTAATTTCCCCAACTTGGTTCTTGATTGCTTTGATCGATGCTTGTTGGTCATTAAGTGTTGTCTCAGTTTTTTGGATACGAGTGTCGGTGGCTGCCATGAATTTTGCCAACATCTCTTCGAGGTTCGGCTTCTTCTCTTGTGAATAAGGCTAATTTTCGAAATTTTGAGGAGACTGTTGTCTTTGATTTCCTTGGTTTCCTTGACCTCCCCATGAAAAATTTGGGTGGTTCCTCCAACCTGGATTATAATTATTACCATAAGGGTTATTATTCAATCTAAAATTGTTACCTATATAGTTCATTTGTTTGCTCTCTGTGCTCGGTTGGTAGTGTGGGTACTCAGGATTTGCCACAGTTCCACTTGCGTTGCACTGCATTACTGGATGTACCTACGAAGAACACAAACTATCAACCTTTTTATTCATCAATTCTACCTGATTTGATAGCATGGTTACTGCATCGAGGTTGTAAACTCCGCTATTTTTGTTGGCCTTATTCTTGTAACTTGCAACTGATAGTTATTTAGTGACATCTCTTCTATAAACTCGTAGGCTGGTTCAGGAGTTTTACTATTCAGAGTTCCACCGGCGACTAAGTCGATTAGTTGTCTCGTTGAAGGATACACACCATTGTAAAAAGTTTGGACTTCAAGCCACAAAGGTAACCCATGGTGTGGGCATCTTCTCAGTAGGTCTTTGTATCTCTCCTATGCGTCGTATAATGTCTCTAAATCCATCTGTACAAAAGAAGAGATATCATTCCATAATTTGGCCGTTTTGGCCTGTGGGAAATACTTTAATAAAAAATTTTCAGTCATTTGGTCCCATGTAGTGATTGACCCTCGTGGTAACGAGTTTAACCACTGTTTGGCTTTATTTCTTAATGAAAACGAAAATAACCGAAGGCGTATGGCATCAACAGAAACGCCATTTATTTTGAAAGTATCGCAGAACTCTAAAAAATTAGCTATATGTGTATTTGGGTCTTCGTCCTGCAAACCATCAAATTGAACAAATTGTTGAATCATTTGTATAGTGTTAGGCTTTAATTCAAAATTATTAGCAGTTCTAGAAGGCCCAACAATACTTGATTCTACTCCTGTTAAATGCGGTTTAGCATAAACAAACATAGTACATGGAGCATTATTTTCTGCCACATCATGTGGTGGTGGATTATTCTCGTCCATCCCTTCAGTAGGATTGGATTCTCGCTCTTCTTCTGTGTAATTTAGGGCTCGCCTAATTTCTCGACGATTCCTTCGAGTGGTTGCTTCAATATCACTATCGTATACTAGTGGCCTCTTGGGTTCCTTCTAGTCATAACCTAGAAGTACCTGTTAGGAAAAGAAAGAAAGAAAATTTAGCAAAACTAGAAATTAAACTAAAAATAAAAATAAATTACAGAGAATAAAAAATAATGGCTAAATTAATAAAAATAGAGCTTTCTCAATATTTTAGTTCCCTGGCAATGATGCCAAAAACTTGATCGCTGTGAATCAGAGTCTTAAATTTATAAAAGAGATGATCGAACCTGGAAACTAACTCTGACAATGATTTAAGGCAAGTACACCTATCGAACAGTAGTATAGCTTAGGCAAGACCAGATTGTCGAACCCAAAGGAACTAAAAGTACTAATACTAACTTTCTTTTTATTATCTAGCCTAGATATTAAGTGATTGGTTGTTTCAACTAAAACTAACTAATTACCAAGCTAAGATGCAATGACAAAAAGACTAAATTGGGGAGATAACTTTTAGAAAAGCTTAGTTGATTTAGACGATACCCTTAGGAAGAATCTACCTAGACTTCACTTGTTATCTAACACTGAACCATACGATTTATTCACTTAGTTTGATTCGTAAGACTCCCTAACGTATATTAAACCCTCTCTCGAGGCGAATAACGTCTAACCCTAGGTTAATTAATGGAAATATCTTTCTCTGTTAATGACCCCTAGGATAGCAGTAAATCAATTTATGGACTCCCATATTAGGTTTCACCCTAATCCGGTAAAATCTCGTCACCCTATCTCTAGGCGTGCGATCAACTCCGCTTAATTATGCTAAATCTACTTTTAAGCAGGGACTTTTGCTTCTCCAACTAAGAACATTTGACTTGAATCAATATCTTGGAAATATTAACACAAGAATTAAGCACACATAATTAAGAACAAACTAAATATTTATCATATAATTCAATAATCAATAACAAGATTCATCATAGGTTTCATACCCTTCAAGTATCCAAAGGGTTTAGTTCATAACAAATAAAGAAAACAACTCGAGAGAAAAGATAAAACAAAACATAAGAAATCCCTAAAACTCCCTGAAGGAATTGAAAGAGAGATCCGCCGTCTTTAGTAGAATTCTGGCTTCTTGAGATGGATTAACTGGCTATCTTCAAGTGATTCCCCACAATTCTGGCCTTTTCGGCTTAGCTCCTTGGCCTAGCTAACCGCCCCCTTTCAGTTGATACTTAGGAGGTTTATATAGGCTTTTGAAATAGGTTTCTTTGCCCCAAAGTATCCAAATCCGACTGAAATTGTTTTTTGCAACGATAGGGGCACGGGCATGGCACATGCCCGTGTGGACGATCTTCAAGCCGTGTTTGGATTTCTTTAATGAGACACGATCATGTAAAACGGGGTCAGGCCGTGTTCTAGATGATCAGTGAGGCACGGCCGTGTGGGCTTAAGTGCAGGCCGTGTCGATTTCTTCTTTGGCCCAATTTGCTTCATTTTAGGCTCGTTTCTCGTTCTTTTCGTCCTCCGGTGCTTTCCTGAGTATAAGACATGAAAAGAAAGGATTAAGAGCACCCTTTTACATAAATCAAGGGATAAATCATCCAAAAGCATACTAAATGTGGGATTAAAATATGTTACTTTTATGATTTATCAATATGTGAATAGCTTATATTATGAGGCTTGTGGATATTGATATGGTAATTGTTAAATGGTTGATATTTAACATGAAATGTGCTTGTGAATTGGTGAAAAATATTGTATGTTTGGTAAAGGTTTAGTTAGTTGATTTGTATGTGTTTTGATATGTTTTGATTGAGTAAAACATAAGTTATAAGCATGTTGGTTGTTAGTATTGGAAATGGTATGAATTAGTCTTGATTGTGGCTAAAATAGATGCTCATTTATGTTATGTATTGGTGCCATTTGGGTTGAGTACGTACACGCAAATTTGGGTGGAAAATTGGCTTGGTAAATAGCCTATTTATGTTCACGCAGGCAGAGACACAGACGTGTGTCTCAGCCGTATGTGACACATGGTTAAGTGCACGGCCTTGTGTCCCCTGGTGTGGTTTTATAAATCATGTCAGTATGGTCCACACAGCCTCACACACGGGCGTGTGACTTGGCAGTGGCATAAGTCAGTATACCCTACAGGTTTGGCACGACCTAGCACACGGCCTGGCACACGGGCGTGTATGGCCATTTTTAAGGCACACGGGATAGCCACACAGGCGTGTGTGTTGGCCGTGTGACCCAAGTTAGTAAGCTCACTTGTTTAGACACGGGGTAGGGCACGGGCTGAGAGACGGCCACGTGTTCCCATTTCGAATGTCCACACAGCCTGTGACATGGGCGTGTCTGGTGGCCGTGTGAGACACACGGCCTGGCCACATGGGCGTGTGTCCCCTGTTTTGAGAAAATTTTCTAAGTTTGTGAAAGTTTCATAAGTTATCAGTTTAGTCCCGAACATTTCCCAAAGCATGTTTAGGGCATCATAGGCTCGTATTAGGGACAAATTGATTGAGATTCTATGATGAATGCTTGAATTTGAGAAAATGTATGCTAAACGAATGTTTAATTGTTTTCTAAGTCTAGTAATGCTCCGTAATCCTATTCCAGCGTTGAATATGGGTGAGGGGTGTTACATAGCCCATATGTGTTGTTCTGAATCGAATAAAAGTTAAGTTCATAGTGCTTCAATATGTAAATGAATTTCTACTTGTATTTTTACATTACATTTCTTTAGTTAAATGTCGATAGTTAATTATTGAATGATTGCACATACGTGCCCCTATTTGTACTTCGATACCCTGATTGCACATACGTGCTCCTGTTTGTACTTCAGCATCCCTAATTGCACATATGTGCCCCTGTTTATACTTTGGTATCCTAGATCGCACACACGTGCCTCTATTTGTACTTCGGTACCTTTGATTGCACATACGTACCCCTATCTGCACTTCAATACCTTGAACTCATTTATGTGTATTAATTACACTCTAGTAACACTGAAATCTAATAGTGTATGAATTATATCTAATTATGTAAGATTAAATGTTATACTATGATCTTACTAAGTTTTATGTAAACTTACCGGTTCTTGTGGCTTGTTTTGTAGATAACTATTGTTGACACTTCGGAAAGATCAATCAATGGCACACACTATCCATCGAATTCTGTAGTTTTTGTGTCTCTTAGGGTAGTGGCATGTATATGTGGCTAAATATATTTGTTTGGTACAATTTGATACTTTACTAAACTATGTCACTTGGTATTTGAACATGTTTGTAAATAGGTTCCTTTCTGGGTGTAAATAGAATGGTATGAAGGTGAATACTTGTGGTATGTTTTGGTATATGTTTGAACTAAGTTACTATGCATGAAATGAATCAATGTTGACATGTTTTGATTGTTGATGTTTTGTTATAATTGAGGTGTTTATGAATGGCACGTTGGTTAGTTGATTTTAGGACGTTAAAATGGCATGTTTAGGTCAATTAGATGCATGATGAAATGGCTAGATTGGTTAGGTGTGAATTGCTTGTGAAATGGCTTGATTATAGGTAAATTTTGGGTTCACACGGCTTGAGACATGTGTGTGGCACACGGCCTGATGACATGATTGTGTTCCATCTGAAGTTTTCAAATGGTTCAAGTCAGTGAGTTACACGGCCTAGCACACGATCGTGTCGGGCAACTCCGAGAGTTAAATGGCCTGGCACACAGGTGTGTGACACGGCCGTGTGACCCTACTCAGATAGTTACACGGGTAAGGACATGGGCTGGGATAAGGCTTTCTGTCCCTAGTTCGAAGGTTACACAACTTAAGACACAGGCGTGTGTCTCAGCCGTGTGAGGCACACGGCCTGGCCACATAGCCGTGTGACCCTTGTTTCTAAATTTTTGTGACTTTTTCCTAGACTCTCTAAATGATTTCAATTTGGTCCTGAATCATTTCTAAGGTATTTCTAGGGCCTTGAGGGCTCGATTTAGGGACAGTATGTATGTGTATGATTGGTTTATGATATGTTTATTTTATTGAATGAAATTAAGCTTAAATGTTCTGATTGTACTGTAATTCTCTGTAACCCTAATCTGATAACGGATACGGGTTAGGGGTGTTACATTCAAACATTTTTGTAACACCCCTAACCTGTCTCTATCGCTGAATAAGAGTTACGGAGTATTACAACATATATTGAAATATTTAAAAACATAGAAGTGTTCATATATTAATTTAAATATGAAAAATTTAAAACTAAAATTTAAACATGACATACATACACATACAAGTCTTAAATAGAACTTACGAGGCCCTAAAAATAGTTTAGAAACAATCAGGGAGTAATTTGAAACAAAACAAGGAAACTTGAAAAATTTTGAAAATTTTGGAAATAGGGGTCACACGGTCATGTGATGGGGCCTAGATCGTGTGGCTTAGGGACATGGCCGTGTGGCCAAACTGTGTAACAAACTATGCATGTGTAACATAAGGTCACATGGCCGTCTCTTCAGGCCGTATAACTCTTTGTGCCCATGTGGACCAACCTTCACCAGAAAATCAATAAGACACACGACTGTGTGAGTAGGCTATGTATTCCAGATTGTGTGCACCAAATATGCCTTCTAAAATAAGCCAAATCAATGTCATTTCTTAGGTACCAAGCCACAACAAAAAACCACAATAATATACGAACTTATAACATACCAAAAATCCAACCTAGATGTCTAACCAATGTGTTCTTATAACACCACAATTCAATTTCCAAATCAACTCGTACATCATAGCAAGCTACTTTGCATTTAAACCACAGTAATCAACCATAAACACATAACAAACCTATATTTCATTCTTGCCATTCATGTCAACCACAAACACATTATAACAATTCAAAAGTAGATGGAATAAAAATACCAAAACACCATCTTGTAGACAACTTCAAACCAAAACTAAGCCATACATGTACAAGTAGCTAAAATAAGATTGAAACAACATCATAATGACCAAATAGCTTAAAAGTTCCTAGTCCATGCCATTGAAAGCCAAAACCAAAATATCAAAATATCTACCGTAATGATGAACAAGTAATGTGTGTGCTTCGACTCGATCTTCTAATTGTCATAGTTTTTCAAGATGTACAAAAGAGAATACAAACAGCGTAAGCAAATTATGCTTAGTAAGCTAGTATAAAATGTAACATAATTCATTAATATCAAGATTATATAACTTAATTATGCATTGTGTCATAAAATATCTATATAATCATTTGATTCCATTTTGTACAACAAACTTCGATAGTTCAATGAAGTATTCACTCCAATAAGGTACCTTGTTGAATAATTCATCGTTACAAAGGATGCCATGGTATCTTCTAACCATGGTCTTATACATTCTTGAAGTAGTGTCGTAGTCTTCCAACTATGGTCTTATTAATATTTGATTTAATGCCATAGTATCTTTCAACCATGGTCTTATATATTTTTGGTTTAGTGCCATAATATCTTTCAACTATAGTCTTATTCGCTCTGGTTTAATGCCATAATATCTTTCAACTATGGTATTTCTTATTTCGAGTAAAATGTCATGATATCTTTCAATCATTGTCTTTCCCATTTCTCAACCCAAGGAATTTGATGAACCAACCATATATGGATAGACATTAAATTCCAAATCATCAATCAATTAATTATTAAATTAACTTACAAACTTACGTAAACAAAAACAATTGTAGAAACAAGACTAGTGAATATTCCGTTACTTTAGCTTTTCCCGGATCTTTGCTTGATTGATTTATCTCTTGATCTAAATAGTACTTTCACTCAATTAATACAATTCCGACACTTAAATAAGCAAAATTTTACAATAAAGTCCTTCCAGCATCATATTATGAAATTACCCCAACATTCTACCTTTTATGCAATTTAGTCCCTAGACTTGAAACATACAATTTAACCACATTTAACTAGAATCCATGCTAGCCAATTTATATAAT
The DNA here is from genome assembly GCA_025503065.1 of Gossypium bickii. NCBI lineage: Eukaryota > Viridiplantae > Streptophyta > Magnoliopsida > Malvales > Malvaceae > Gossypium > Gossypium bickii. The sequence goes on along the minus strand of CP106711.1, from coordinate 112,175,172 downwards.
CCCTAATCAATCCACAATTATCAAAATTTCACAAAAATTCCATGAAATTTCACTATTTCAATAATTAAATCCTAAAATATTAAAGTTACTAAAAATCACTTAACAAAGTACTTATATCTAACTAATTAACTCAAGGATCTATAAGCTAAGTTCACAAAACTTAATTCTTTCATGGTAGATCCCTATAGTTTTATCACTTTTACAAATTAACCCCTGAGATAGCTAGATTAAGTTAAGACAGTTTGAAAAACATAAAAATCTTTAAAAACGAACAAGGATTACCTACCATGCAAGTGAATATCTTTAACCGAACCCCAAGCTTCTCCAATGGTGTTTTCTTTTCTTATAAAATCGATAGCGGCCTAAGGAAGATGACAACTTCTTTTTTGTTTAATTTGTTTTAGTTTTAATTTTCTAATCACCTTTTTAATATTAAAAATTTTTACTTAACCATTAACAAAACATTGTCCATAATTGTGCACTAACTATTTATATGATTTATTTACAATTTGAATCCATTAACATTTCCATAAGCTTTTAACACATTTAACTAATTGAACTAACTTTTGTAACTGTTATGATTTAGTCCTTTTTACTTAATTAACTAACTAAACATTAAAATTCCTTAACAAAATTTTAATATGACCTTGGAATAACCCTATAAATAATAAATAATTAATAAAACATTGACACACTAGTCGGAATTATGGTTCCAAAACCACTATTTCTGACACCACTAAAAATGGGCTATTACATTCTTCTTGCCAAGTTTCTTTCTTAGAGGGGAAATTAGAGCCACTTGAAGGGAGATGTGGATTCTTCTTATTTCTAAGGCTTCTTAGGACTTCTATACGACACATTCTATCTTTTCCATACATCTTTTTTATTTCCTTATTTATTGTTCTAATCTTTGAATTATTGTTCTATTTTATTTATCTTAGTTATTTATTTTAATTATTTTCTTTAATTTTTTTACTTGGATTCGTTTGCATTTCAAATTGTCAAAATCTAAGTTTCTTTCTGAACGTCTAGAGCCCTAAGTCAAATCCACAACTTGAACAAATTTACATTCCTCTTTCTCTTATCTTTATCACTAACTAGTTTAAATTATTTTAATATTTTCAACATTCCTTTACATAATAAACTAATATCTAAGTTCTAGTTGTATAATATATAGTTCTATAATGTGAATAAAAAACAAATTATGTAACAAATATATTTGTAAAAAGTTGACATAAATAAGGTTTTGGTTGAAAGAAAAAGTATAAATATGAACATTTTTTAAAAAAATTATGGGTTCAAATCTTATTATGTATGTATATTTTTCTATATAAATGATTAAAAATAGAAAAATCCTCAAAATAATACAATTTACTTTGTAAAAAATGTATTGTTGATAATTTTCAATTGAATTGATACTCGATCAAACTCATTCCACCAACTCAGTTAGAAGTATATAACAATATATAATGTTACTGAAATTTAGCATTTAATTTTATTGAGAGATTGAAATATTAGGTATCTATATTAATATTACAATGTTGGGTAATACACATGCTCTATACAGCAATATACAAGATTAAATGTTAAAATTAATTTTTAAGGACATCTTTAAGTGCAGTGGCTTTATATTTTCAAATAATTTTTTGTATCACATAATTTTGTTAACGAATGCTTCAAGAATATTGGTTATTATTTATATCTAAATTCATATACTGAGTGCAGTAATTGACAATTTTCTATTGACTAAAAGTCACCTAATAAAATGATTTTAATTAGGAAATATTTCGAAGACACGTGTTAGCAGAATGATATAAAATAAAAGAGTTTAAATGATGAAGAGATTAATTGAAGGTGTTGAACAATATAATATGATTAGGAGTATGTGGGGTTGGAAATTGAGTTGGTAAAAAAAGAGTGTCGTTTCTTGAAATTTCAACATATTTATGTATCGGGGAATGCTTTTTGCGTTGTGAGTACGCTTGTTATTTTCTTGATTTTACGGGTAATCCAAATGGGAATCCAAAGCACTGATCTCCAAGTGGGAATCAATGACAACATCCAAAAATAGCATTGAAATAGTATGAGAATTGTAAAGCTTCTATTTCTCCAATCTCCATTTCTTATTTTTGTGTTCAATGTTCAACACAAACTTTTTCTTTTTCTTTTAATAGAAAAGTTAAAGTATACTGATTCTTCTTCCATGAATTATGTATTTTCCATGTTCTATAAACTTCATTTGAGGATTTTAAATATTAAAATCTAAATTCAATTTCACTAGATATTGTTTAATTAATTTTTTTATTATAAAACTTAAGTCTATATTTAATAATTCCAATAAAGAAATTCTTTCATGAGTTTTATCATCTACCCCGAAAAGATAATCTTTTTTTTTTTAATTAAAATTTTTAACTAGCTAATAATTTTTATTTTACATGCATCTTGTCATGAACTGCCTTCTCCTTTACCCGAAGTAGCATGATTCCATGCGACATCATGACTACTTTTTACATTGGTTATCTTTTCTTATGTCCTTTTTCAAATAGTATCTTAGTTCCCATGTCTCAAAGACCTTTCGCTTGGTCTAGCCATTCATATTAAATCACTTAACTCAGGAGAGGAAACGTATTCACATTGTTCATTTGACACTCATACCCGGGGTCTTAAGCATAATTTCTATCAATGATCTTGAGCACGGACCATCACAATCTAACTTGCAAGGTCTCTTTGATCTAAGGTCCAACCCAACTGTCCGCACACTGTGCAATACAGGGCTCGATGGCCTCAAATTGCCCCTCAATATTCCTCCCGAGGAGACATCGAGCATTCCACTTGCCCAATGCCTACACACCATTGTATCTCACTTGCCATGGAGTAGCTCGCTTGCTCCAAGGATGATTCTTAAACTAGCCACTGCGTGAGGGAGGAAGAGAGCTGACACCTATTACTACCCTCTATAGAGCATAATAGATTTTATAGCTTGATCCAGGGAACATTAAAAATGTTTGAAACATAGACACTTTTCTTACTTGGCTCTCCATAGGCATCTCAAGGCATTCTTCAAGCACACTAGGCCAACACTTGAGTCCCACGTTGTCTTATCTCATCACATGGGATCACAATTTTAACGCCCCAAAATTTTAAGAAATTAATTGTGAGAATCTACAGTTGTTAATTTCTGTATCTCTGGTCCTGTGCTCTGCTTTTGTGTTTAAGGTTTGGAGTTCGAGTTGCATCATTAAAAGTTTTGTTGTTTTTGCAAACAACCCAAAAGCACGTGTTATCTGATTAAGTTCAATTCAGTGTGAAATTGTGCCAAGAATGAGCTTGCTGGTTCACTGGTTAAGCATCTGTCTATATTTTGTCTGGTTTCGAGTTCGAATCCCATCTTACTCGTTAGGAAGTATTTTTCTTTCAAATGCCTGAAGGAGGATGGTGGTTAACTTAAAAACATTCTAAGAAATTCTATCGTTCTTTTGCTTTTTCTAACTTTCTAATTCTTTGTTTTTCGTTCTTCATTTCTTTATTTTTTTCTTTTTACTGCAATTGATTCTTACGTGAATTGGGAAGGTTTCGTTGCTTGTGAGGTCGATACTGTGTAAGTTCCGTTGTAATTTATTTTCTTTTGTGATTTCCATTGTGTTAACACTTTTCTGTCGAATCAGGGTTTTGCTCATTTTCTTGACATTCTATTAAACAATCGATTGGTTATTTTTAGGCGAGGATATTGCAATAGACGTTATTCTGCCTTGTTAGTCTAAGTCCTTTTGTTTCGTGCAAGGTAAGTAAGCGATTTGAATTGGGTTGCGTCGAAACTTTCGACATAATCTTGACCATAGGTAATTGTAGAAAAATATTGAAAATGATGGTGTAATTGATTATTGAATGGTTAACTAGGTTCCGAGTAGTCTCCGCAGTGTCTTCCCATCAAACGAAACCAGGTGCGTATCGAAAATCTTAGTTCTAACAGCCTGTTTTTGGGTCAAATCAGAAAAATAGTTTTGGGACCATAAATTTGAAGTAGAAATGTTTATTTTATTATCTCTTTAAAGTCTACATCATGATAGAATGATTGTGTGAAAATTTCATTAAGAAATTTTGTCAATTGAGTACTTAATTTGACTAGAAGGACTAAACTGCAATAGGTGCAAAATTTAAGTTCTATAAGCTAAAACTAGTAAATTGTTATGAATTTTTAATTAGAGGTCCTTAAATGGTAATTAGACCATTATACTTCTTAGTGGACAAAAATGGACATGGTTAGGTGAATTTCCAAAGTTTTGCATTAAGGGCAACTAGCAATTAAATGATTTAATAAGCTAAAATAAAGTCAAAATTTATATTCATATTCATCCTCATAGCCGAATTTTCATGGGAGTCCATAGCTAGGGTTTTGGCCACTTTCAAGCTCGATTGTAAATCCGTTCTTGCACCGTTTTTAATGATTTTTATGTTTTTGAAGTTGTCACAACCTAATTTAGCCTTTCCAAGGACTAATTTGAAGAAGGGTTAAAGTCTAAAATTTGAACCATAATGAATATGTGTGTATTTTGATGTTTAATGATAGAAAATGTATGTTTGATGTTAGATAAACAACATTTACAAAGTGATTTTCGATGAAAATGTCAAAAAGGGTCTTATTTGTAAAAGGATGTAAAATGTGTGGTAAAATGCAAATAGATGAAAAATGTGGGTTGTCATGAGCATTAGAAAGGTTTGGCTAGGCTTGGGTAGTGAAGAAATTGAATAAAAATCATTTTACGAGCCTAAGGACTAAAATGTAAAATTTTAAAAGGTTAGGGGCAAAAAGGTAATTTTTGCCATAGTTTGTTTTTGGGGTTGAATTGAATAATGTGATGATTAAATAAGTTAAATTTGATATTATAGATCAAGAAAAATGAAATTTGAGTTAAGACCGGGGAAAGAACAAGGTTGTGGACTAAATCGAACTAATAGCCGTTTTTGTAACCGAGGTAAGTTCGTATGTTAATAAGCTTTATTATAATTGTATTTGAAATACTTTAATATTTCATGAATTGTGTAAATGACACTACGGACACGTCCAACGACGTTTTGGTAAGAAAGAATTCCCAATCAAACCCTAGGAATAGATAAGGATACAAGTGACATGTCTGTAATAGTCCGGTTTATACACTAGTCGGAACAGTGGTTTCGGGACCACAAATTCGAGTCTGTGTTATATTTTAATATTATTTTTTGTATCGTTGGTATGTGATTAAGCATGTGGTAAATTTTCGTGATCGCTGGAAATCAGAGTTTTAAAATTTATAGAATGATCAAACCTGGAAACTAACTCTGACAACGATTAAAGGCAAGTGTACCTATCGAACAGTAGTATAGCTTAGGCAAGACCGAATATCGAACCCAAAGGAACTAAAAGTACTAATACTAACTTTCTTTTTATTATTTAGCCTTAAAATTAGAGTGAAGTTGCTTTTAACTATATTGACGAAGACTAAACTAAGGACACAAAGACAAAAAGGACGAATAGGAAAATAACTTTGAAGGAAAACTCAGTTGATTACGACGATACCCTCAGGAAGAATCCACCTAGACTTCAATTGTTATCTGACCCTAAATTATATGATTTCTTTTACTTAGCTTGATCCGTAAGACTCCCTAACCTATATTAAACCCTCTCTGGAGGCGAATAACGTCTAACCCTAGGTTAATTAGTGGAACTCTTGTTCGCTTATAATAACCCCCTAGGATAGCAGTAAATCGATCAATGGACTCCCATATTAGGTTTCACCCTAATCCGACAAAATCTCGTAACCCTATCTCTAGGCGTTCGATCAACTCCGCTTACTTATGTTAGATCTACTCTTAGGCAGGGTCTATTCCTCCTCCACCTAAGCACATTAGATTTGGATTAAGCAACATAATTAAGAACAAACTAAGTAATTATCATATAACTTAAAAATTAAATAAAAAGACTCATCTAGGTTTCATCCCCTTCAGGTATCTAAGGGGTTTAGCTCATAATGAATAAACAAAACATCGCAAGAGAAAAGATAAAACAAAGCATAAGAAAATCCTAAAACTCCCTGAAGGAATTGAAGGAGAATTCCGCCGTCTTAAGTATAATTTCAGCTTCTTGGGACGGATCAACTGGCTATCTTCGCGTTTATTCCCTAACTTTGACCTTCTCGGCTTGGCTCCTTGGCCTAGCTTTGACGCCCCATCAAAGGTGGTACTTAGGGGATATATATAGGCTCTTGGAATGTGATTCTTTCTCCCTAAGTATCCTTTTCCGACTGAAATTGCTCTTTCCAGCGACAGAGGCACGGCCATGTAGCACGCCCGTGTGAATCAACTGCAGGCCGTGTTCGAATTTCTAACTTGAGGCACGACCGTGTGAATCGGGGGAGAGGCCGTGTTCTAGATGTTAGGCGTGGCACGGCCGTGTGGCTTGATGTCCAGACCGTGTTGATTTTGTGAATCGGCCCAATTGGCCCGTTTTAAGTCCGTTTTATATTCTTTTCATCCTGGGGTGCTTTCCTGGGTATAAGACATGAAAAGAAAGGATTAATAGCACCTTTTTACATAAATCAAGGGATAAATCATCCCAAAGCATACTAAATGTGGGCTTAAAATATGTTACTTTTACGGTTTATCAAATACCCCCACACTTAAGCTTTTGCTTGTCCTCAAGCAAAATTCTCAACTTACAATTAAAACGACCCTTCCATGATTCATAATTCCTATCAACAATGCCTTATCCTAATTCATAGATAATTTACACATGGACAATTTAACTCAAAGATTCCTAAAGATTCAAACAAGATAAGTCATACATTTGTAGTACGAAAACATAGGTGTTTCCCTTCATCTAAATAATTACCTTTAGTTCAAAACCTACAAGGATTGACATCGTCACAAAAGATTCACTCAAATCACTCAAAAAGTGTTTTAAGGGTCAAAATTAAGCACTCATAAGTCGAACTTGAAAAGTTAATCCCATAGGCTTGCCTGAAAATCAAATCTCCACCACTGTAAAATGAAATGATAAATATATCAAAAGGTCTTTGTTAGGGTTGTAACGGGGCTAGGGTTAAAGGTGTGGATAAAGGCTGAAATTAAAAGGTTAGAATCGAGATTGAATTGATAAATTACCTACCTAAAAATTTCTAAGATAACAATTACATCAACTGAAAATAATAATAATCCTACTAATACGAGCTTTTCTTTTGATAATTAGACTTTAACTTGTATAAACTCGCTTTTCGTAATACTGATACTGAATATACTTTTTTTTTTCAAATAAACTAAATACAAGATAAATTTCACTACCTGAATAATAAACTTAGGTAACTAGCTCAAATCAAATCTCGATTAAGGGGTAGTCAAAAGAAAAGGTGATAACAAATACAAAGGGTTTTAGGTTAAAATTAGCGGGTAAGTCAATAAAAAGGGTTGTTAGGCTCAACGGGGTTCACTAAGGGTTAATTATAAGGGTAGGCTATTTAGTGGAGTAAGTGGGTTAAAACCTAAGTGCCTTTATCATCTCGGTATATCAAATCATAACTGTGGTCTTGACATGTATAATCGAGGCAAGTTCTAGAATAACAGTTCATAGTTGACACACTCATAATCAAGAAGTGATCATGAAAAAGAATGTATGCTCCATAAGGTTCAAATTCTCACAAAAATTATGGGTGTTTTTGACATCAACCTTGTAAATCTTAAATTTCAAGATAACATTCAAATTCCCGTTGAAAACCTAAAATTTTAATTTTTAGAAAATTAGACTTATCATGCTTGATTCCCTAGTATTCTTCAAATTTAATCATCAATGCACAATTAACTATGACTTATTCAAAAGCATATCAATAAAAATCACAAATCATTAGAAATTTCATTTTAATTAGTAATATGAGAGAATTACTTTAAAGAAAGCTTAAATTCAGGGATTTGAGAATCATGCAAAAAGTTAGGCATTTTTATCCTCAAGGTTTGAGAATAATGCAGAAAGTTTGGTATTTTCTCAAAATAGCTATTCATCCCCCACACTTAAGATGTACATTGCCCTAAATGTACAAAGATAGATAATGACATTTTAAAGATAAATCAAAAGAGAATGGGGGAAGACAAAAACTCCCTGAATTACTCATGGCTCCTTGGGGAATGTGGAAAATGTGTGGCATGAATTGGCTTGTTGATTTTCCTTAGTTCTGCTTTCCTGTAGGTATAGTGAATAGGTTGTTTGTAAAGTCACTGTTCAGTGTTTTTAGATATGTGGTTAGGAATGTTGGAATAGTTAGATAGACATCTTAAAGTGCACCCTAATAAAAAAAGTTTAATAATAAATAAGAATTAGAAATAAAGTTTGTAAAATAAAATGAAAATCAAAACAAACAAGACAAATTAAAAGGACTCAGAGGTCCTTATCGCGGGTTGGGTCTGGTGGTGGTGCCGAGGGTGAGATTTGGAGGTGCTGGCAGATTTGTTGTAGCGTGGTCTCTATCCCATCAAAGCGTCAAGCGTTGTCGGCGAAGTATAATTCGAACCGGTCGAGTCGTGCAGAGATGTCCTCCAATGATGGTGCTGCTTGCTGCGACCGCTAGCTCGGGTTTGGCGCCTCCTCTGAGACATCATCAGGAATGCTTTCGTCCTCCCCTCGTTTGTGGGTTGTCGTAGTCGGTACTGAGGGGGGTTGGTTCCGCGACGTTTTGTGATCATCCTCATATGTAGCATCGTCTGGATGCCTTAGGGTACCATGTTACCTATCAATGTTAGAGCGGTGATCTGGTCGTCGGTGTTGAGGAGGTTGAAGTGTCGAGCCAACCTCGTAATATACGGCCCCATCGATAAAATCCCCTTCCTGTGGGATTCGGTTTGATGCTGCATTGCGCATGTAATGAAATATGCCAAGTCAAACACATGTCTTATAGACATGCAAGACAGGAAGTAAACATCGTGTTTGTTGACGACGCCGGTGCTCTTCTTTCGACCTGTGATGGTATGCGCAAGTATGGCATGAATGTACCGTAGGGCTGGAGGAAGGGTTGTCGCTTTAGATTGATTGGGGTTGTAGGTGGCCGTCGTGGGTTTGAGGATGAGCCAACAGTTGAACGGAAGGCTGTGAGGTTCTTGGTTTAGAACAGCTAGTGGGTTTTCCTCTATGAATTCCTCCGTGTAGAGGCCAAGGGCTGCTCCGAATTGGGGTACGCTCAATCGACGTACTTCACCCCCCAGACGGAATTGTATGGTGCCTGGGTCATTGAATTGAGCCATCACTGTTTGTAGCGTGAATGTGGAGCAAAACTCGAGTGTAAGTTCAAGGTATGTAGGCTCATTAATTGCGAAGAAGGTTTCCCATGGATCAGTCAAAGTAGTGCTTGGATATCAGTAGCAAGACCTACTTGTCCGACGGCTTCCTAATCAATTCGTCGCCCAGTGCCTATTGGCCTATCCCTGATGGCTTTGTACCCGTCCTCCTGAGCGGCTTGTGGAAAATGGAGAAATGGATGTCTAAGTTCGGTGCTTGCAGAAGAGGATTTGGGTCCTTTACGTTTCTTGCTTTGGATGGCTCGTTTAATTCGTGACAACGACATATTCCTGCAAATCAAATGTAAAGCAATTTTTCTAGTTCAACCAATATATTGTAATATTTAACAATTGAATTGTACCAATATCAGAGCATTAATTCTCCAAGAACAGAATAATCCTGCAACAATCGATTCTAATCATGCAAAAAAAAAAAAAAAAAGAAACAAACATTGAAAATCTTTCAATTGAAAATTATATAAGCAAAATAAAGTAATAAGAAAGACAAAGAAAAATTAAAAAATGAACTAGATCAATAGTATGTGTAAACTAAACAAGAAATAGTCTAATCTAAACATAAAATGACAAAAAGGATAAATATGCAAAATTGAGAGGAAGATTTTAAGAAAAAGAAAACCAGAATTGGTGGTGAATGGCAGGCACGGGCGGCGCGCACGGCGGTGTTGCTGGGTTTGTGGTGTAGGCACGGCAGTGGCGTGGGCATGTGGCTGGTTGGCATGACTGTGGTGTGGCCGGGCAGAAAGTTTTTGCTGTGTTTTTGGAAGGAAAAGTTAAGGAGAGGTAGGTTTTAGGGGTGGGGAGTGGTTGTTTGGTCGGAGTTGGGGAGAAGGGGGATTTAAATCTGATTTAGGGTTTATTTTTGGGGAAGATGACAATTAGTTTTATTTATAAGGGAGGGGGCACATTTGTTGACACACCCGTGTCATTTTGAAATCTCCCGTGTTTTTCACGTTTTTCAGGATTAGGCGCGTTTAGGTTTCGTGGTATGGCCGTGTGTTTCTTTGGCATGCCCGCACTTGACAAACTAAATGGTAGGCACGGTGAGGTCCCACGGCCATATGTAGCCCATGTATAACAAGTCAGTATCTTCAGGATTTTCACACGGTTATGCAGCACGACCGTGTTGGGCCCGTGTCATCGAAGAAATTTTTACCCTCTTTAGGCACAGTGCTTGGCACGCCCGTGGTCTATTTCCTGGCTATGCACGGTTATGCACATGCCCGTGTCGAGGGCGTGCTTGGAACACCTGCATGCAATTGAACTAATTTAGTGAGGTTAACAAGTGGATTTAATTTGTTAGTTTAGTTAGTGCTCGGGTTGCCTCCCGAGAAGCGTTTGTTTATAGTCTTAAGCTAGACTTTCCCTGTTTTCGGTTCTAAAAGAAGGTTGGTGGAGCCTAAGCTCCTCTCTCATATCGCCTAAATCTGTACCATTATAGATTTTAAGTCGGTGTCCATTTACCTTAAAAGTGCATTTCTTGGGGTGGGTTACCTTGATGGTGCCATACAGAAAAATTGTTTTGATCATGAATGGGCCTGACCACCTTGACTTTAGCTTTCCCGGGATTAATTTAATCCTTGAATTGTATAATAGAACCAGATCTCCTACTATGAATTGTCTCGATCTTTTGAGATGATCATCATGATGTCGCTTCGTTGCTTCCTTGTATAGTTTTGAATTTTCGTATGCGTCTATTCTACATTTGTCCAGCTCGTTCATTGCATCATTTGCTTTCTTCCTGAAATTTTAGGATCAGAATTCAATAATTTTATTGCCCAAAAAGCTTTGTGTTCTAATTCAAATGGTAGATGACAGCTTTTCCCGTATACAAGTTTGTATGGGGATGTTCCTAGAGGTGTTTTAAATGCAGTTCTATATGCCCACAAGGCGTCATCTACTTTAACTGCGCAATCTTTTCTATTTGATTCAACCGTTTTTTCTAGAATGTGTTTAAGTTCTCGGTTTGCTACCTTAACTTGTCCACTGATTTGGGGGTGATAAGGGGTTGTTGTCTTGTGGTATACTCCATATTTCTTTAAAACCTTTTCAAACTGAGTATTGCAAAAATGAGTGCCTCTATTATTGATGATGGTTCTTAGTGTGCCAAACCGGGAAAATAGTGTTTTAAGAAATTTAACTACTACCCTAGCATCATTGGTAGGTAAAGCTTCTGCTTCTACCCATTTTGACAAGTAATCAACTGCTACTAAGATATATTTGTTTCCAAACGAACTAGGGAAAGGTCCCATAAAATCAATACCCCATACATCAAATATTTCACATGATAGCATATATGTTTGAGGCATTTCGTCACGTTTAGATATATTACTTGTTCATTGGCATCTATCACATGAGGTAACATACCTGTTGGCATCTTTAAATAGAGTGGGCCAATAAAAACCTGATTTGAGTATTTTGTGTGTTGTCTTAACACCACTGTAGTGTCCTCCGGATGGTCCTAAATGGCAATGCTCCAAGATTTTGTTTGCTTATGTCTTTGTAACACATCTTCAAATTATCTGGTCTGCACAAATGCAGAAAAGGAAGGGATCTTTCCAAAAATAATTTTTCACATTAGTAAAGAATCGCTTCTTTTGGTGATGTGTTAATTTTCTTGGTCAGATGTTAGCTGCTAAATAATTCGCGATATTTGCAAACCATGGTACCTCAGAATGTGATATAGAAAAGAGTTGTTATTCGGGAAACGAACGAGCTCTTCGACGTGTGGATTTTCAAGTCTAAAAAGATGATCCGCTGCAAGGTTCTCAGCTCCCTTCTTATCTTGTATTTCTAAGTCGAATTCCTGTAATAGTAAAATCCATTATATAAGTCTGGGTTTTGCATCAGGTTTGTTTAAAAGGTAATGAAGAGCTGAATGGTCGGTATAAATGACAACTTTGGATAATATTAAATACTGCCTAAATTTATCAAAAGCAAAAACTACAGCTAGCAATTCTTTCTCTGTGGTGGTGTAGTTTTCTTGCGCGGGTGTTAGTGTTCTGCTAGCATAATAAATTGGCTGAAAATGCTTGTCTCTTCGTTGTCCCAAAACTGCACCTACTGCAAAATCACTTGCATCACACATTAGTTCAAAGGGTAAGTTCCAATCAGGTACAATTATAATCGGCACATTTATTAGTTTATCCTTAAGGATATTAAATGCATCTAAACATTCATGACTGAAATTAAAAGGAACATCTTTTTCTAGTATTTTTGTCAAAGGCTTAGCTATTTTAGAAAAATCCTTAATAAATCTTCTATAAAATCCTGCATGTCCTAAAAAACTTCTAATGGCCTTAACAGAACTAGGTGGAGGTAATTTTTCTATGGCTTCAACCTTTGCTTCATCTACTTCAATCCCTTTACTAGAAATCTTATGCCCTAACACAATTCCTTCTCTGACCATAAAATGACATTTTTCCCAATTCAAGACAAGATTTGTTTCCTCACATCTTGTTAGAGCTCGTTTTAAATTTTTAAGGCAGAGATGGAAAGAATTACTGAATACAGAAAAATCATCCATAAAAACCTCCATGATGTCTTCCACGAGTTCGTCAAAGATTGCTAACATGCAACTCTAAAAAGTAGCAGGAGCATTACATAAACCAAAAGGCATTCTACGATAAGCAAACGTACCGTATAGGCATGTGAATGTCATCTTTTCTTGATCTTCAGGAGCTATGGGGATTTGGAAGTAACTGGAGAGTTCGTCCAAGAAGCAGTAGTACATATGTCCAGATAATCTTTCCAACATTTGATCAATGAAGGGTAGAAGAAAGTGATCTTTTTTGGTGGCATCATTCAGTTTTCTATAGTCAATATAGACTCTCCAACCTGTAACTATTCTTGTGGGAATTAACTCGTTCTTTTCATTGGGTACTACCGTCATTCCTCCTTTCTTTGGAACTACCTGCACAGGGCTTACCCAAGTACTGTCAGAAATAGGATAAATTATCCCTGCATCTGGAAGTTTAATTACCTCGACTTTGACCATTTCTTTCATGTTAGGATTTAACCGTCTCTGGGGTTGCACACACGGCTTATATTCTTCTTCCATTAAAATTTTGTAGGTGCAAAACGCTGGGCTTATTCCTTTGATGTCAGAAATTTTCCAAGCTATGGCTTTTTTTGTCTTCTCTTAGTACTTTTATCAGCTCTTCTTTTTCCTTGGGTTCTAGTTCTGAAGAGATAATTACCGGTAGTGTAGAATTGTCCCCAATGAATGCGTATTCTAAGTGTTTTGGCAACTGTTTTAATTCCAACTTGGGTGGCTCTTTGATAAAAGGTTTTAGTTTTATTTCCTTATCATTTTCAATGCTTTCTTCTTTCATTTGTCTGGATGATGAAGTATTCAGATTCCACTCATCGTCTTTATCTTCTTCCCCCTTTTCTTGAGTCACGCACAGTTTCAACGTGTCGTCATGTATTATTTCCTGTAATGAATTTTGAATGATGTGATCAGTAGTATCAACAAAATAATAGGAATCATCTTGTTCTTTAGAATATCGCATGGCATCATAAATTTGGAAAACAATCTCTTCATCACCTATCCTTAGCACTAGTTTACCATCACATACATCAATAACGGCTCTAGCAATGGCTAAAAATGGACGCCCTAAGATTAAAGGAACATTAATGTCTTCATCCATGTCTAACACAACAAAATCTACTGGGAAAATAAATTTGTCAATTTTTACCAAGACATCTTCGATAACTCCTCTAGGATATTTAATGGATTTATCTGCTAACTAAATACTCATCCTAGTGGGTGTTGGCTCCTCAAGATCTAGTTGTTTAAACATTTTATAAGGCATTAAATTTATACTAGCACCTAGATCAGCTAGTGCTTTCTTAATATTTAAACTACCAATTAAACAATGGATAGTAAAACTTCCTAGGTCTTTTAATTTGGTTGGTAGCTTATTTTGGAGAATGGCTGAACACTCTTCTTTGAGTTTCACCGTTGATACTTCTTCAAGTTTTCGTTTATTTGTCAATAGTTCCTTTAGGAATTTTGCATACTTCGGCATCTGTGAAATGGCTTCAACGAAAGGAAGTTAATATGTATTTGTTTAAAAAGTTCAAGAAACTTACCGTATTGGGCATCAATTCGTTCCTTCTTGAACTTTGTTTGATATGGGATTGGTGGGTTGTTCTCATTGCGTAATGGAGTTACCTCTTCCATTCCCTCATTTCTTGCTTTGTTATTCTCGTTTGGGCTTTGTTTCTTTAGTTCACCTAATTCCTTTCCACTTCTTAGTGTGACTGCTTTTACCTATTCTGTTCCCTTAGGAAAAATTTCTGCTCGGATTTCACATATCATCTTATAAATTATTCCACCCGCCTTAGTGAGTTCCCCAAACGACTCGGTAAAATTTTCAGTTAACGCTTGTTGATCTTTAAGGGTTCTTTTGATATCTTGTATGCATTTTTTCTGTGTTTTCCGATTTTTTTAGTTCCTCCTCGTAGGGTGGTTTCTTTTCTTGTGAATAGGGCTGATTTTGGAAGTTCGGAGGAGGTTGTTGCCCTTGATTTCTTTGATTGCTTTGAGCTCCCCATGAAAAATTTGGATGGTTTCTCCAACCTGGATTGCAAGTATTACTATAAGGATTATTATTGGATCAGAAATTATTACCTATATAGTTCATCTGTTCGTTCTCTGCTTTCGGTTGGTAGGGTGGGTACTCAAGATTTGCCACGGTTCCACTTGCGTCACACTGCATGACTGGATATACCTACGAAGAACATAAACTATCAAGCTTTTTATTCATTATTTCAAGCTGCATTGATAGCATGGTCCTGGTGTCAATGTTGAAGACTCCTGCCGATTTCGCTGGTTTAGTCCTCAAAGCTTGCCACTGATAATTGTTTAACGACATCTCCTCAATGAACTCGTAAGCTGCTTCTGGAGTTTTGTTGTTCAGAGTTCCACTGGCGACTGAATCAATCAGTTGTCTTGTTGAGGGGTTTACACCGTTGTAGAATGTTTGGACTTGTAGCCATAAGGGTAAGCCATGGTGTGGGCACCTCCTCAAAAGATCTTTGTATCTCTCCCATGCATCATATAGTGTTTCTAAAGCATCTGCGTAAAAGAAGAGATATCATTCCTTAATTTGGTTGTTTTGGCCGGTGGAAAGTATTTCATTAAAAACTTTTCGGTCATCTGATCCCATGTAGTGATTGACCCTCGTTGTAGCGAGTTTAACCACTGTTTAGCTTTATTTTTTAGTGAAAAAGGGAATACTCGAAGACGTATGGCACCATCAAAAACGCCATTTATTTTGAAGGTATCACAGAACTCTAAAAAGTTAGCTATATGCATGTTTGGATCTTCGTCCTGCAAACCATCAAATTGAACAAACTGTTGAATCATTTGTATTGTGTTAGGCTTTAATTCAAATTATTAGCAGCTATAGTAGGCCTAATAATACTCAATTCTACTCCTGTTAAATGTGGTTTCGCATAATCAAACATTGTACGTAGAGCGTTGCGATCTCCCATATCGCGTGGTGGTGGGTTGTTTTCGTCCATCCCTTCAGTAGGATTAGATCTGTCTTCTTGCTCTCTTTCTGTGTAATTTAGGGCTTGCCTGGTTTCCAGACGATTCTTTCGAGCGGTAGCTTAAATATCACTTTCGTATACTAAAGGTCCTCTCGGGTTCCTTCTAGTCATAAACTAGAGGTACCTGAAAAGAAAAGCAAGAAAGAAAAAATTAGAAAAATTTAAAAATTAAACTAAAAATAAAATAAATTAATGAAAATAAAATAATGGCTAAAGTAATAAAAATAAAGTTTTCTTAATATTTTAAGTTCCCTGGCAACGGCACCAAAAACTTGATCGCTGAAAATCAGAGTTTTGAAATTTATAAAACAATGATCAAACATGGAAACTAACTCTAACAACGATTAAAGGCAAGTGTACCTAACGAACAGTAGTATAGCTTAGGCAAGACCGGATATCGAACCCAAAGGAACTAAAAGTACTAATACTAACTTTCTTTTTATTATTTAGCCTTAAAATTAAAGTGAAGTTTCTTTTAGCTGTATTGACGAAGACTAAACTAAGGACACAGAGACAAAAAGGACGAATAGGAAAATAACTTTGAAGGAAAACTCAGTTGATTATGACGATACCCTCAGGAAGAATCCACCTAGACTTCACTTATTATTTAACCCTAAATTATATGATTTTTTTTTACTTAGCTTTATCCGTAAGACTCCCTAACCTATACCAAACCCTCTCTCGTTAATTAGTGGAATTCTCGTTCGCTTATAATAACCCCCTAGGATAGCAGTAAATCGATCAATGGACTCCCATATTAGGTTTGAAACACCCCAAACCCGGCCCACGAGCCCTGACCGGATCTGGTATGTTCCTCGATGTAAACCTGTTCAAAATTCTTTTGTTACTTTGGAAAAACTGTGTGATTTGAAAGAAAAATTGTTTTTGGATTGGGCTCAAGTTGAAAACAAGTTTATATTTTATTGAAAACCCTTTATTTTAGGTGACAGAAACATTTAGAGTTTATTTTAAAATAAATTTACATAATAAATAAAAGTAAAATAAAGTAGTTCAACTATGGCCTTATTACATCAAAATAAAACCCAAAATTAAATTCAAAGTACTTGAAATAAAAGTCCAAATAAAATAAATTTCCTTGCTGAGCATGGCCACCCCTAAGCTTCTGCCGACCTGGTCCGTCACTGATCGTCACCTGAAACATGTTACCACAATGGGGTGAGTCAACAGACTCAATGTGTAACCACAACACTAAGTCCTAACAAATTCAGGCATATCAAATCATACATGTACATATAGCATTTAAATAATGTGATGCAAACCCGAACCCAAGCCTAGATGCCATCCGCTACACATCACCCGTACCAACCTACACACCATGGGGACTACTGAGTCAACCCTCCATCCGCTACACACCATCGAAGGCATTCGCTGCAGTCGACGTGCTCATCGCCCTTATAAATATTATGGCATAGCCACCAGATAAAATAATTGTGACATGAGTCACCACATTCAGATAATGTGACCGAGGTCACCACATTCAGATATCGTGACATAAGTCACCACATTCACTTCCCCATTCAAAATATCCCATATGCCCCCTAAATCATTCATATCATGCAATCTCATACCATAGGCCTTATTTCACATTCTTATCATTATTTACACATATACCATAACAGATCTTATTATAATCCTAGTAGGAGTAGGAAAACGTACCTGGATACTTTGTACCATAACATGGTACCTTAGCCATAGCTTTCACATCGTTATAACACTTATATTAAATGTAATGCTCTAAATTTATTAAGTCTTAGGGAAGGGTACACACCTGATATTCTTATCGATTCACAGATTTCCCGAAAATCCGATCTACTGACTTAGATCCTTAGTCCCTTGCTGCCGATTTGATTATTAATCAAATCCCAAAACTTGTAATCTTTCCTCCTTGGAATCGGCTAACATTCAGTCACATGACTAGGTTAGTTTTCGGCTTTCAATAAAATAAGGAATAGATCTAGGTTGCTAAATAGGCCTTGGCCGATTGGGTAGACACACTTATCTTTGTGATTCTAAAATCCCGAAACCACCACTTGACTATGAAGATGTCGACAGCCCTATACACATATGTTAGATCTGATCCAACATTAAAACACAATAAGATGGCCTATGGCCGAATATCACTTGTGGCTTACCTTAGATCTGATATCCCGAGGCTCTCCTCCTTATAATCAACTATAGACAATTCTCGAAAGATCCTATGTAGTTTCGGCACCCAAGGATATTAATGAGATTAGTTTCTTAATCTTTCGGCTAAAAGAAAGAAAAAGATGATGACTATAGATCCTTACCCCTTATATTGAAATCGGCAGCACCCTTTCTTGAAGCTCCAAAGATATTCAGCTATGGCCTGGATGTGGATCAATAGTTTTGGCTTTTGAACAAGTGAAGAAATCGGCTTTAACAAAAGTGAAGAGGAAGAATATGAAGCTTTTAGAGGTTACGGCAATGGTGAACCATGGAGTAGGGGGTTTCCACTAGAGCAAATAAGAGGAGAGAAAACTTTGAGAGAGAGAGAGTAGAATGGAAATTCGGCTATGAGAAGGAAAGAAAAGAAACAAAGTAAAAAGATGGACACATTTGCTAGGAATTTCAGCTAACACTCAAACTCTAGCCTTTCCTTGCTTTTCTCCTCTTTTAACTCTTCTTCCTTTATTCAAAAATAATAAAAATAAATCCAGAATTATCCCCTTAACTTTAGCCGAATTTTTAAAAGAATCCAAACCCATCAAAGACTCCTCCCTTTAGTGCCTTAATGTCGTCCATCACCTCCCTTTGTGCCGCAAAAATAAAAGCCCTTATTTGCTTTCCTTGCGACTCGAACACAAGTCCTTCCCCCCTAGCATATGGCGTCATTTCCAGAGCCCTAAGTGGCACCTCCAAGCCACTTTTCCAAGCCCAATTGTGTGTCATATTCTCCCTACTAATTCTCTTAAGGCCACATTGCCTTAGTTCCCTCTTTTTAAGCTCAAAACTAAATATTTTCTAAGACATTTCCTTATATTTTCAAGATTCTAAAAATGCACACCACACATTTATGACACATACGACATGCTATTTCATATAATTAAGCAAAAATGCACAAGCCCAATTTCAGGATATTACAGTTCTACCCCCTTAAAAGAATTTCGTCCTTGAAATTACCTGGCTGAAACAAGTGAGGGTATTGCTGTCGCATTGCCTCTTCTGACTCCCACGAAGCTTCCTCCGATCCATGATTGCGCCATAGCACTTTGACTAGAGGAACCGACTTCCTCCGTAACACTTTCACATCCCGTTCTAGAATCTGAATCGTATCTTCCTCGTAGGACAAATCTGGTCTTAGCTCCACCTCTTCAACTAGTACCACATGAGATGGATCCGATCGATAGCGACGTAGCATGGACACATGGAATACGTCGTGCATCTGCTTCAATTCTGAGGGCAACTCCAACTGGTATGCCACTAGTCCAACTTGCTTCAACACTCGATAAGGGCCTATAAACCTTAGACTTAACTTCCCTTTGTGACCAAATCTCATCACCTTCTTCTAAGGCGATACCTTAAGGAACACTTGATCTCCCACATCAAATTCTATCTCCTTTCGCTTAAGATCTGCATACGACTTTTGTCTATCAGAAGCTTCCTTCAACCGTGCTCGGATTATCTCAACCTTCTCTTCAGATTCTGCCACAATCTCTGGACCCAAAACTCGTCGTTCTCCCAACTCTGTCCAACACGTAGGAGTTCGACACTTCCGGCCATACAACGCTTCATACGGTGCCATCCGAATACTGGCCTGATAGCTGTTGTTGTAGGCAAACTCTGCTAAAGGCAAATATTCCTCCCAACTTCCTCTGAAATCCATCACACATCCCCTCAACATATCCTCTAGCACTTGGATTACCCGTTCAGACTGCCAGTCTGACTGTGGATGAAAAGCCGTAGTGAAACCCAACTTAGTGCCTAAAGCTTGATGTAGGGCTTTCCAAAACCGAGACGTAAACCTTGGATCCCTGTCTGAGATGATTGACACTGGCACTCCATGCAACCTCACAATTTCTGCCACAAATAACTTTGCCAACCTCTACAAAGAATAGTCGACTCTCACCGGGATAAAGTGCGCGGACTTGGTCAAACGCTCCACTATTACCCATACTGAGTCCTTCTTAGTAGGCGTAAGGGGAAGCCCACTAACGAAGTCCATGGTGATTCTCTCCCACTTCCACTGCGGAATCATGATTGGCTAAAGCAATCCTGACGGAACTTGGTGTTCAGCCTTAACTTGCTGATACGTTAAGCATTTCCCAACAAATTCCGTAACTTCCTGCTTAAGACCAGGCCACCAAAACTGTTCCCTTAGATCTCTGTGCAACTTAGTGCCTCCAAGATGCATAGCATAAGGGCTACTATGCGATTCCTGAAGAATCCTCTGTCTTAGGTCCTTGTCCTTAGGCATACAGATCTTATCCTTAAAACACAACACTCCATCGCCATTAATACCGTAATCCTTCAACTCTCCATTCCGTACTTGCTGTAGCTTAACACTTAGATCCTCATCAACCAACTGTCCCTCTTTCACATCATTCAACCACGTCGGCTTAACTTGCAACTCTGCCAGCAGACTTCCATTATCATACAAACTCAGATGTGCGAACATCGCCCTCAGATCTGACACAAACTTCTGACTTAGAGCATCCGCCACTACATTCGCCTTGCCCAGATGATACTCTATCGAACAATCATAGTCCTTCAGTAATTCCACCCACCTTCGCTGCCTCAAGTTCAACTCCTTCTGAGTTAGCAAATACTGAAGGCTCTTGTGGTCTGTGTAGATTATCGACTTTTCGCCATAGAGATAGTGCCTCCACACCTTGAGAGCAAAGACCACTGCCGCCAATTCCAGGTCATGAGTCGGGTAGTTAACCTCATGTGGCCTTAACTGCCGAGACGCATACGCGACTACTTTCCCATCTTGTATCAATACGCATCCTAGTCCCGTATGAGAGGCATCACAGTACACCACAAAGTCCTTTCCTGCCTCAGGCTAAATCAAAACTGGAGCTACCGTCAATACCTTCTTAAGCTTCTCAAAGCTCTCCTGTTGCTTATCCGTCCATACAAAAGGTACTTCCTTCCTCAACAGCTTCGTCAAAGGCGTGGCTATCAATGAGAATCCTTCCAAAAACCTTCTGTAGTAGCCTGCCAATCCTAAGAAACTACGAATCTCTACCACCGACTTAGGTGGTTTCCATTCCAACACTGCCTCAATCTTTCAAGGATCCACCCTTATTCCTTCCGCGGATACCACATGCCCTAAAAATGCAACTTCCTTCAGCCAAAATTCACACTTGCTGAATTTGGCATAGAGCTTCTTCTCTCTTAGCACTTGCAACACAATCTGAAGATGCTCATCATGCTCCCCTTCAGACTTGGAGTACACCAAGATGTCGTCGATGAACATAACGACAAACTGATCCATGTAGGGTTGAAAGACCCGGTTCATCATGTCCATGAACGCGGTTGGAGCATTTGTCAATCCAAACGGCATCACTACAAACTCATAGTGGCCGTACCTTGTCCTAAAGGTTGTCTTATGGATATCTGCCTCGTTTACCTTCAACTGATGATATCCCGACCTTAAATTGATCTTTGAAAATACCGCGGCCCCCTTAAGCTGATCGAACAAGTCATCTATCCTTGGCAAAGGATACTTGTTCTTGATGGTCAGCTTGTTCAACTGACGGTAGTCTATGCACATACGCATAGTTCCATCCTTTTTCTTCACAAACAAGACCGGTGCTCCCTACGGAGACACACTGGTTCAAATAAACCCACAATCCAGCAACTCTTAGATTTGAGCCTTGAGCTCCACCAACTCCTTTGGTGCCATTCTGTACGGGGCAATTGACACAGGAGCTGTTCCTGGTAGCAAGTCAATTCCAAATTCCACCTCCCTATATGGGGGTATTCCTGGTAATTCCTCCAGAAACATATCTTCAAAATCCTTTACAGTTCTAACTCCACTAACACCTTCTTCCTTTCCATCTAACGCACTTACGAAGGCTAGAAACGCCTTGCACCCTTTCTGAACCATCTTTTCAGCCTTTAGCGCCGAAACTACATTAGACAAGTAGTTTCTTCTTTCTCCTATCATAATGACCACCTCATCCTCAGGGGTCCTTAACTCCATTCGCTTAGCTGCACAATCCAATACAGCCCGATGTTCCACTAGCCAATCCATGCCAAGTATGAGATCGAATTCTCCGAAGGGAAGTTCCATCAAGTCAGCAGAAAATACTACGCCTTGAATTTCTAAAGGTACACTCCGAAAGATCTTATTTACCACTACAGTTTGACCTAGTGGGCTTACTACAGTCATCTCCCTATCAGAAAATTCAGAGGCTATGTCTAGAGTTTCCACTACTCTACATGCAACATAAGAATGGGTCGAGCCCACATCAATCAAAGCATAATAAGGCTTTCTAAATACAAGGAACATACCGGTTATGACGTCCGGCGTGTCTTCATCCTCCCTCCAGCGAACCGCATAAACCAAACCCGGTTGCCTTGCCTCGATGATAGCAGCACCTCGCCTGTGTTCCACGCCCTCTGCCAAGATACCATTACCTCTCGCCATTCGGACCACGACCTCGCGCGAGGCCTGTCCACCCTCTACCACCGATTAACATTTTGAGCTGCTGGTCGATT
This sequence comes from Gossypium bickii, assembly GCA_025503065.1. Lineage (NCBI taxonomy): Eukaryota > Viridiplantae > Streptophyta > Magnoliopsida > Malvales > Malvaceae > Gossypium > Gossypium bickii. The sequence continues at coordinate 112,152,591 of CP106711.1, read as the reverse complement.
CCCTTCTGGTTTCAGAGGACAGTCCTTAATCATATGATCCTTAGACCCACACTTAAAGCATCCTCCTGTCTTTTTCCAACATTCACCTAAATGCTTCTTCCCACACTGATCACAAGTACGATACTGCCCTCCTGTAGCAGCTTGCTGACCTCGCGCCCCATCAACTCTAGGCCTCTTCTGAACCTTCCCAGCTGATCTAGACGATCCAAAACCTCTTTTTGGCCTATTCCGATCCATATTCTGCTTTACAGAATCCTTAATCCCTTCAGCTACCTTAGCTTTCTCTACTAAAGCAGAAAACTCCCGTTCCTAATGTGGAGCTATTAACAACCTCAGATCATCCCTTAACTCGTCCTCAAATCGGACACATCGCTCATGCTCCGTAGCTACTACTCCTCGAGCATACCGGCTCAACCTCGTAAATTCAAACATACTCCACTACGGACTTGTTCCTTGAACTAGCCCCTGAAAAAGCCTTCCCCTCTCTCATCGATTATAACGTGTACCAACATATTTCTTCTGATATGCTGCCTTAACATATTCCCAGGTCAGATCCTCAGCCGTGGCACCATCCCGAACTGTTAACCACCATTAATACACTTCATCGCGTAGTAGTGCCACCATTCCTTTTAGTTTCTCCTCAGGTGTCAGATCGAGCTCATCCATAATGTGCTCGGTTGCCTCCAACCAATATTCAACCGTACTGGGTGCTACACCAGACACGCCACGAAATACCTCAGCTCCATTGGCACAAAGTCGCTCAGGTACCGACTTCGAGCTCCCGAATTTCCTCATGCACCAGCCACCAACTCAAGAACTCGCAAAGCCACGACCTACGATACACAAAGATCGCTTTCCATCCGATCTTGCTGCTCAAAGACCAACAACGGTGGTGGTGGTGGTGGCGGTACCTCATTCTCAGATCCTTGACCCGATCTAACGGGTTCTGACACGGTCATTCTACCTCTATCGCGTTCTCGTACGTTACGTCCACATCCCCTAGAGCTCATGTCTACGTTCGTGCTTTAATCTAATAAAGAAATTTTATGAAATAGTATTTTGTTTCACTGATTATTCGCGAAGAAATTTTATGAAAGAATTTTAGAAGTAGTTCTTTCGATCGATCAAAGTTCAAGTCTTCTATCCTAATTCAGAGGAGCACATTCATTCAAGCATTCATTCACACACGTTCTCTATTTCTCTATTTTTGTCTATTCCTACCCAGGGGTATTTTCGTAATTTGTCATATAGGGGTATTTTCGTAATTTTTCAAAATAAGGTTCCTTGGTGATTTTGTCAATAAGGGTATTCTGGTAATTTTGCATTCCCGGGGGTATTTTGGAAATTTTGAAATCTGGGGGTATTTCGGTAATTTTGAAACTTGAGGGTATTCTGGTAATAAACCAGGGTAAATTTGTAAAGCTTAATAATTCAGGGGTATTTCAAAATTTGCAAAACTTGGGGGGTTCTTTTTGAGAATTTGTTTTCCAAAATGGTGATTTGCAAAAATTTTGGAAATTAGGGTCATTTTGGTAATTTGTGGGTTAGGGGCAATTTCGTAATTTTCCAAAATCAAGGTATTTTGATATTTTGCAAATTAGGGTTTTTGGACTTGTTATTAAGTAAGGAAATTTTGATAAAACTGTGGGTAGTTTGGACATTTTATAAACAAAGGGCATTTTTGTAATTTTACAGCCAGGTAGGTAAATTTGTAACTTAGAAATTTTTAGGAAATTTTTCAAAAATAACAATTTTCACAATAAAAGAGTAGTTTGTTGACTTTTAAAAACTAGGGTTTCCATGAAAATGTGGCTAATCCCTTTCGGGTTTTAGTTATTGAGTTTAGCCTATGACTGAGTCCTCTTGGTTAGGGTGAACCGAAGCTACGCACCAGGTAGGGTTCCAGGGAAGACGAGGTGAGTCACTAGGACTGCTTAAGTACCAGGCTCTTTTGGATCCAATCCTAGACATGCGCACAATGGTTGCCACACCCTAACTCGGCGACTTAGCCATAGGTTTGTTTAATTAGGCATTAAGTCTTATGTAATTGTTGGGGTAACTAGTCCTAGGGTTCAAGTACTTAATTTTCTAATCTACGTTCCATTTTTACCCTTCAACAATTCATAACATAAATCACATAAATGGTTAGAGGTACTTACTTAGTGGACTTCGAGTCGGAGACTTAGGTGCCATGCCAGAAACCTGCTAAAAAACTTTCTGAAAATCCATTTGGGCCTTAATTTTAAAACATTGTGGGCTTTAAACCCTAGGCCGAGAGTTTAAAACCTGGCTCTGATACCAAGCTAAAACACCCCAAACCCAGCCCACGAGCCCTGACCGGATCTGGTATGTTCCTCGATGTAAACCGGTTCAAAATTCTTTTGTTACTTTGGAAAAACTGTGTGACTTGAAAGAAAAATTGTTTTTAGATTGGGCTCGAGTTGAAAACAAGTTTATATTATATTGAAAATCCTTTATTTTAGGTGACAGAAACATTTAGAGTTTATTTTAAAATAAATTTACTTAATCCTTTAATTGATAAAAACTCGTAACATAATAAATAAAAGTAAAATAAAGTAGTTCAACTATGGCCTTATTACATCAAAATAAAACCCAAAATTAAATTCAAAGTACATGAAATAAAAGTCCAAATAAAATAAATATCCTTGTTGAGCATGGCCACCTCTAAGCTTCTGCCAACCCGGTCCGTCACTGATCGTCACCTGAAACATGTTCCCACAACGGGGTGAGTCAACAGACTCAATGTGTAACCACAACACTAAGTCCTAACAAATTCAGGCATATCAAATCATACATGTACATATAGCATTTAAATAATATGATGCAAACCCGAACCCAAGCCTAGATGCCATCCGCTACACATCACCCGTACCAACCTGCACATCGTGGGGACTACTGAGTCAACCCTCCATCCGCTACACACCATTGAAGGCAGTCGCTGCAGTCGACGTGCTCATCGCCCTTATAAATATTGTGGCATAGCCACCAGATAAAATAATTGTGACGTGAGTCACCACATTCAGATAATGTGACCGAGGTCACCACATTCGGATATCGTGACATAAGTCACCACATTCACTTCCCCATTCAAAATATCCCATATGCCCCCTAAATCATTCATATCATTCAATCTCATACCATAGGCCTTATTTCACATTCTTATCATTATTTACACATATACCATAATAGATCTTATTATAATCCTAGTAGGAGTAGGAAAATGTACCTGGATACTTTGTACCATAACATGGTACCTTAGCCATAGCTTTCACATCGTTATAACACTTATATTAAATGTAATGCTCTAAATTTATTAAGTCTTAGGGAAGGGTACACACCTGATATTCTTATCGATTCACAGATTTCCCGAAAATCCGATCTACTGACTTAGATCCTTAGTCCCTTGCTGCCGATTTGAGTATTAATCAAATCCCGAAACTTGTAATCTTTCCTCCTTGCAATCGGCTAACATTCAGTCATTTGACTAGGTTAGTTTTCAGCTTTTAATAAAATAAGGAATAGATCTAGGTTGCTAAATAGGCCTTGGCCGATTGGGTAGACACACTTACCTTTGTGATTCTAAAATCCCGAAACCACCACTTGACTATGAAGATGTCGACAGCCCTATACACATATGTTAGATTTGATCCAACATTAAAACACAATAAGATGGCCTATGGCCGAATATCACTTGTGGCTTACCTTAGATCTGATATCCCGAGGCTCTCCTCCTTATAGTCAACTATAGACAATTCCCGAAAGATCCTATGTAGTTTCGGCAACCAAGGATATTAATGAGATTAGTTTCTTAATCTTTCGGCTAAAAGAAAGAAAAAGATGATGGCTATAGATCCTTATCCCTTATATTGAAATCGGCAGCACGCTTTCTTGAAGCTCCAAAGATATTCGGCTATGGCCTGGATGGGGATCAACAGTTTCGGCTTTTGAACAAGTGAAGAAATCGGCTTTAACAAAAGTGAAGAGGAAGAATATGAAGCTTTTAGAGGTTACGGCAATGGTGAACCATGGAGTAGGGGGTTTCGACTAGAGCAAATAAGAGGAGAGAAAACTTTGAGAGAGAGAGAGAAAGTAGAATGGAAATTCGGCTATGAGAATGAAAAGAAAAGAAACAAAGTAAAAAGATGGACACATTTGCTAGGAATTTCAGCTAACACTCAAACTCTAGCCTTTCCTTGCTTTTCTCCTCTTTTAACTCTTCTTCTTTTATTCAAAAATAATAAAAATAAATCCACAATTATCCCCTTAGCTTTAGCCGAATTTTTAAAAGAATCCAAACCCATCAAAGACTCCTCCCTTCAGTGCCTTAATGCCGTCCATCTCCTCCCTTTGTGCCGCAAAAATAAAAGCCCTTATTTGCTTTCCTTGCGACTCGAACACAAGTCCTTCCCCCCCAGCATATGGCGTCATTCCCAGAGCCCTAAGTGGCACCTCCAAGCCACTTTTCCAAGCCCAATTGTGTGTCATATTCTCCCTACTAATTCTCTTAAGGCTACCTTGCCTTAGTTCCCTCTTTTTCAGCTCAAAACTAAATATTTTCTAAGACATTTCCTTACATTTCCAAGATTCTAGAAATGCACACAACACATTTATGACACATACGACAAGCTATTTCATATAATTAAGCAAAAATGCACAAGCCCAATTTTCAGGATATTACAAGGTTTCACCTTAATCCGGCAAAATCTCGTAACCCTATCTTTAGGCGTTCGATCAACTCCGCTTAATTATGTTAGATCTACTCTTTGGCAGGGTCTATTCCTCCTCCACCTAAGCATATTAGATTTGGATTAAGCATCATAATTAAGAACAAACTAAGTAATTATCATATAACTTAAGAATCAAATAAAAAGATTCATCTAGGTTTCATCCCCTTCAGGTATCTGAGGGGTTTAGTTCATAATGAATAAACAAAACTTCGCAAGAGAAAAGATAAAACAAAACATAAGAAAATCCTAAAACTCCCTGAAGGAATTGAAAGAGAATTCTGCCGTCTTGAGTATAATTCCAGCTTCTTGGGATGGATCAACTGGCAATCTTCACGTTTATTCCCTAACTTTGACCTTCTCGCCTTGGCTCATTGGCCTAGCTTTGATGCCCCTTCAAAGGTGGTACTTAGAGGATATATATAGGCTCTTGTAATGCGGTTCTTTCTCCCTAAATATCCTTTTCTGACTGAAATTGCTCTTTCCAGCGACAGAGGCATAGCCATGTAGCACGCCCGTGTGAATCGACTCCAGGCCGTGTTCGAATTTCTAACTTGAGGCACAGTCGTGTGGATCGGGGGAGAGACCATGTTCTAGATGTTAGGGGTGGCACGGCCGTGTGGCTTGATGTCCAGGCCGTGTCGATTTCGTGAATTGTCCCAATTGGCCCGTTTTAAGCCCGTTTTATGTTCTTTTCATCCTCGGGTGCTTTCCTGGGTATAATACATGAAAAGAAAGGATTAAGAGCACCATTTTACATAAATCAAGGGATAAATCATCCAAAATCATACTAAATCTGGGCTTAAAATATGTTACTTTTACGGTTTATCATTTCGTAAGTTAATTTGTTCGTCTGTGTGTTTAATTTGATGATAGGATTAAATTACATTAAATGTGAAAGTTGCTTGCTATTTGTTAAACTATCAATGTGTTGTGGCTTTGCTAAGGTGGAGGCCTTATGTTCTTATTATACCAAATTATAGATAACGGATGGATAAAGGTCTTAAATGTCCATATTGCATAATTACTTTAATTATATAAATGAAGGCTATTTTAGTAAATGAATTATTAACATTAGACTAATGAAACAAAAAGATGAGTGTTCATCTTTTATTTTCTCTTCTTTTGATCGAAATAAGCAAAGAAAGAAAAGAAAAAACATAAGCAAGGGTTCGACCATAGTTTTGGTCTAATTCAAGGTTAGTTTTTGATACGTTTTTGATAATTTCTACATTTTTGTAATCGTTGCTTTGAGAGTTTTAAAACCCATGTATTAATTTTGTGAATTGATTATGGTTGTGTGATATGCCATTAATGATATGTTGAGATTTATGATGATTTATGATGTGAAATGACAGATTTGAGTTAGATGAACATACTTTGATGTTTTGAGAAAAAATGGACTAAATTGATAAATTGTGCAAACGTGAGGGTTAATTTGTAAATAGCCCTAGATGTGTGTCCTTGGATTGAATTGAATGAATTAGTGAATAAAAGGGTTAATTCTGAATATGTTTAGATCAAGAACCGAGGAAAATAGACCTAGATCACGGAAAGACAAAAGTAACTAAGTAGCCATTTCCACTCTTGTTTAAATCGAATCCAAGGTAAGTCATTATGCAAATAAACGTATTCGTATTGAATTATGTATGTTCTTATGATTATTGTTATCAATGAATACTCATTATATGATTTGTTCATGAATTTCGAGATAAGGATTACTAAGTGATAATATTTGAAAAGTCCCGTACGAAGCTAAGAATAGATAGGATTAGCTATGTCATGACATAGGTATCTGTTCTATTTTATCATGTAAGACCACGTCTGGGACGTTGGCGTTGTTTTGAGATTTCGTGTAAGACCTCGTCTGGGACGTAGGCATCAATATGAGCTTTACGTGTAAGACCACTTCTGGGACATTGGCATCGATATAATATTTACGTGTAAGACCATGTCTTGGTCATCAGCATCGTATTGATTTATGTAAGACCCTGTCTGGGACAGTGGCATCGATATCCGATTACATGTAAGACCCCGTCTGGGACGTTAGCATTGTACGACTATTCTGAGCTTTTTGAGTATCCTACTAGATTCCTTACGGTTCAACGGGCAAGTCTGTGATACGAAATGGCCATGTAATTAGTGAATTCGTTTTAGGTACGTTGATTCATACACTAAGTGTATATATAAGGTAAGTTTCTATGTGATCTTACTATGATGATTATGTATATTTTGATAACAATATGAGATGTGATATTAAGTATAAAAGAGCTTTGGGTATATGAAACTTTTAAATTGATGAATGTGGCAAATATGGCCAAGTGCATGGACCAAAGTATATATGTGATAATTTGCTAAGTGATTTTAGATGTGCCAATGTATCTATGAGTAAATATGTCTTCTATGCTAAGTTTATTTGTATTATAACTTACTAAGCTTTTGGAAAGCTTACTCTGTGTGTGTTTTCTCTGTTTTGTAGGTCGTCAAAGCTGCTGAAGGCTTGGGACCTTCAAGGATTGTCATCACACTACTAAGTTTATTTTGGTACACTTTGAAAATGTATATAGAGTTAGATATGGCATGTATAGACTAGTATTTGGTATAAGTTATTAAAAGAATTTAGCCAAGTGATTTGGCTAGTTATAAGTTGTGAATTTTGCTCTAATGAATGTGATGTGTGAAGCATGTTTTTGATATGGTTAGATGACACATGAAATGGTAAAGTTTTGATTAAGTGAATGGATGAATTATGCTGTGATGGGATGAGTTTTAACCTTGTAATTTAGCATGTTTGGAATTGGTATTGGATTTATAGATTGAATGGTCAACTTGGTACGTTTTTGCTAGTCATATGTGTAAGAAATGAGTTGGTAAACATTGCTTGTAGGTATGACCCATGTGAGGGCATTTTGGCCTTGAAAATGGCCTATAATGTCACACGATTATGGCACACGGGCATGCCTAGGGACCGTGGGCATAAGTCAGTATATGGCCTAAGAGCACACGGACATGCCTGGTAGCCGTGTGTTTTTAACAAGATCGACCACGGCCAAGGTAGACGGGCGTGCTTGGTGGTCGTGGGAGTGAAGTCAGTTTTGACCACGGGGAGGACACACGGGTTTGTCTAGCTACCGTGGGAGCCACACGGCCTGCCACACGGGCGTATAGCCCCTAAAACTTAGAAAAGTTTTAAATTTCCGAGAATGTTTGCATGTGTTTCAGTTTAGTCCCGTCCCAGTTTGTAAGCATGTTTTAGGTTCTGTTGACCGTATTAAGGGACATTATGTTTGAGACTGATGAATGAATGTATGAAATTCTAAAAATGTTTTCCAATCTGTCCCGTAATGCCTTTAACCCTAGTCCGACATCGGATACGGGTTAGGGGTGTTACAATGTCACTAGGGTATTATGTTATGTGATTCGAGTGCTGGTCCTGTACATCCTACCGGTGGCTGAGTTTAACGACATATGTTACGGTTACTTGACAGCTTGTGTGAGCAGCATGGTGTAGCTTTGTCTTGACTTACGTCTTGTGTGAGTAGGCCCGTTGATGGCTCTTGAGCAAACAATTATGTGTTATGATATAGAGATAGCAATGGCTACACATGTGGCACTTTACGTGCAAGGTTTCTCAAGTATCCGAAATTATTATTCTGAATGGTTCATCGGGCATGCCAAGGATGAGACTTAAATATGAAACCATTACGAGATGGTACAGGTATGTGCTTAAAGCTTACGATTATTAATTTCGTGAAATGATGAATCCGAGGTAAGTTTGTGATGGAATGAATTATGATTATGAGATTAAGGTAAATTACATTATATTATATTATATTATTTGAATGCTAAATGTATGGTAAGATATCTAAGCTATATAGCTTACTCCGTTTTACTTTCCATGTTTTATAGTGTCACCAAGCTAGCTCGAGTTGGAGATCGTCGGAGTTCGCACCACACTATCAAACTGTCATTTTGGGTATCGATGAACTTAACATTTTGAGTATATGGCATGTATAGGGACTTGGTTATTTTGTCATATGTGTCATCATGGTTTTGGCCAACTGTATTGGCTTGTAATAGTTATAGGTTTGATTTGGTATTTAACCATGCAAATTGGCTTATTTTGGCTAAAATGGTTGTAAACCTACTTATATGAGTATATGTGCCAATGCCTTTTATTTATGTGTTTTGGAATGGTTGTTATATGTTATTTATGGTTAAATGGTTGAATTTGTTATGTGTTACACTTATTGAGTCTTTGGCATATGAGGCACATTTGTATTTGATCACTTAAGTATGTTTGAGATGAATAGTTTGCATGTTTACAAGTGTACAATGAATGTGTTTAGGATATCATGAAGTATGTGAAATTATTGCATGCTGTAAATAGGTTAGATGATGGTATTGAAATGACATGTTTTAGCCTTGGTTATGGTTGTATTGGCTGCCTAATCATATCATGATTTATGCCATTGAATTTGTGTATGTGTATGAGTAAATGAGGGTGGCGAATAGCTTGGCAAATAGCTTTTATTTTGTCCACACAGGTAGACACACGGGCGTGTGTCTAGGCCGTGTGTGACACACGACCTGTCCCATGGGCATGTGTTTTGGTCATGTGTCCCCTGCACCTTAATTTTGAGAAACAAAATGCTCAGACTTGAGCACATGGGTAGAGACATAGGCATGTGTCTCAGCCGTGTGAGGGACACGACCTCAAGCATGGGCGTGTGTCCCGACCGTGTGAAGCCTACACCTATTTCATGAAAATTAAATTGACAACACGGCCTAGCACACGAGCGCGTGACTTGGCCTTTTGACTTCAATTTGTTTATGACTTGCATGTCAGAGAGATACACGAGTTAGGGACACGGGCGTGTGACCCCTACTTATAGAAAAATTTTCTAAATTTCGTAAAAATTTCCTAAGTTCTCAGCTTAGTCCAGAACCACTTCCAAATAATGTTTTTGGGCCTCGTAGGCTCGTATTAGGGACTTTAACATTGAATGCAAATGGTTTTAATTTCGGTGTAAATTTATGACTCAATTTGTATGTTTGCTTGCGAAGTAAGCCTGGTAACGCCTCGTAACCTGTTTCGATGTTGGATACAGGTAAGGATGTTACATTAGTTTTTACAAGTCTTGGACACCGGAAATGGTGGTTGTTGATGCCACACGGCCAGGCACATGGGCGTGTGTCCAGGCCGTGTGAGCCAGACAGTTGTGTTGCAGGCCATGTAACTTACTGTTTACCAAATTTGGGGCCACACGGGCCGAGAGACGGGCTTGTGTGGCCATATTAGTGTAGGGTTCACACGAGCAACAGACACAAGCATGTGTCTGGGCCTGTAACTCACTGTTTGTGGAACGAGACCCAGGCAGTGTAACTCATTGTTTATGGTATGAAAGCCATACGGGCAGGGATAAGAGGTGTACCCAGGCCGTGTGAGTCACACGGGCAAGGACACGAGCGAGTGTCCAGGCCGTGTAACTCACTTTTTATGCTCTGGAACCAATGGGCAAGGTACATGGGTGTGTGACCAGGCCATATTGCAGGTAATTAGGGCCCGAAACCTGTTTTCGAGGTCAAAAATGTTTCTTAACACTGATACTAACTTCTTCAATGTATGGATGATGGAAATTGATGATATTAGAATTGTCTGATACTCTAAGATGGATCTATGAACAACTTAGTTATAAGTGCACTATAATGTTTATTCTGATATTGAGCTATCTTATTGATTGTGAAATGAATTAGAATGAATCAATACATGATACGAGTTCTTGTGTTTGTATTGGCATGGGTTAGGATATTGTGAAGGAGGAAGAAATCTGTTCTGAAATCATGGCTATGCCACCATGAGTATACATTTGATTCTAGTGCTTGTCACATACTGAATTAGCAGCTAAGCTGCGTTTCTGTAAAAGTGTCAACGAACACTTTGAGGTGTGTAGGGTTGGTTGGGCATTGAATGTCCTTACAGGTGTGTTAGGATGGTTGAAAACGGTGTGTAGCGGGCGGGAATAGGAATATTGCATTTGAATCTGATCGGTATTGTATATGAACTGAATTTGTATATATACACACATGTAAATGGTTTACTCTGTATCTGAACTGAAATTACTCTTGTATTAAACTGAATATTTGAATTTGGGATTACACTACAATGAATATTAATTGAATAAATATCTTTTACGCACTGAGTTCAACACTCACTTTTTCATTGCTTGGATTTCAAGTGGTTTGCAGACTTGAACTAATAGGTGCCGTAGGAGCCAGATTACATACTTAACTAATATTTGGGTTGAACTTTGTGTAAACAATGATTTGGTATTTTGGTGTCTTGTGTGGTATTTAATTTTACATGTGACTCTCTATGCTCAGGCTGGACGTCTAGGGAGGGTTTAGGGTGTTACATTTAGTGGTAGCAGAGGTAGGTTTGTCAACACTTGGACTGTGTTTGAGCTCATAATGTGTGAGAAAAGTAGCTTAGTTATAATTAGTATCTGAACGAATATAGAAACACTGAAACTCTAGTGAATGGCTAAGCCTCCGACGCTGACCTTGTAAGTATTTCTGTTCTGTTATAAAGATTGTGAACCTTAAACTATTGTGGGTAAAATGTTTTGATGCGAACTGGGAAAACTATTTTGCTGGATGTCTAAAATGATTTGTGTACTTTGATATTGTAGCTAGATTGCATTTATGAGTTCACGTGGTAGTCATGGACCTGGTATGAGGGGGCGTCGAAGAGACTGAGGAGGAGCTCGAGCAGAGTCATCCTTTATGGGTAGTATGCCTAATCTGGAGACCAACGAGACTGTTGGTACTCCAACTGCTGAGACGTAGTCCCAGGCTCCAACAGCTGGGGACAACGCACTGCCCCAGGCCATGTGTCGAGCACTAGAGAGGGTTGTAGGGACCCATTTGGGATTGGGAGGCTGAGGGTCGGTCACTGAACGACTCCAGTTGAATGGGATTGAATTATTCAGGGGCATCATACTGTTCCTGAATATTGGGTCGAGGCTATTGAGCGTATTTTGACTGATCTCGACTGTATTCCTACCCAAAAATTGAAGGGTGCTGTGTCTCTACTTCAAGATGCATTTATCAGTGGTGGCTGACAGTTGAACAAGGTGCTCAGCCTGAACAGGTTAACTGGATTACTTCAAGAATACATTTCAGGGTAAGTATGTAGGGGAGAGAAATGTGGAGGCTCACGGACGCGAGTTTATGAGCCTAGTTCAGGACAATCGGTCTGCGGCTAAGTATAAGGCCGAGTTTCTATGATTCAGTAGGTATGCATGAACTTTGGTAGTGTCTGACTATGACAAGTGCATGAGGTTCGAGGATGGTCTAAGATATGATCTGCGAGTTTTGATAGCTCCTCAGAGGGAGCGGGTTTTTGCAGTTTTAGTTGACAAAGCAAAAATAGTGGAAAAAGTGAAGCGCACTGAGTGCTAGCGACGTGATCGCGAGAAGGATCAGAATAAGGTTAGGAGGGATTTGGGTCCCTCTAGTTCTAGTCAACTCCTTAAGAAACAAACGAGATTTGATAGGCCCCCGAGGTTCGAGGCACTAGCGGTAGTGACTGATATTCAACTGTGCAGTGATTGTGGGAAGCGCCATTCAGGCGAGTGGTGGAGGAAATTAGGAGCATGCCTTCGTTGCGGTTCGATGGAGCATTGAGTTTGAGATTGCCCCTGTCGACCTGATTCAATGCTAGCTACGGTACAGACTCTGACTCTGAATTCTATTCAGTCTACGAGAGAGGTTCAACAACCATTCAGAGGTCGTGGTACTGATAGGGGTTGTAATGGATCTGGGAGAGGAGAGAGAGAACTGGGTAGAGGTGCAGGTCAGGCTGAGGCTCGTCAGCTGGCACTGATTTATGCGGTGAAACACCGTGAGGGGAGCGATGATGCTAATGTCATTGTAGGTACCTTCTTTATTTTTTCTGTTTCGTGTTATGCTCTCATTGATATTGGCTTTACTCACTCATACATAGCTAGCGTTGTATCTGTAAACCTGGGTATAACCGCTGAGAATACTACTAGAGAGATTTCTATGATTAGTCCTTTGGGTCAGTCAACTCGAGTTGATAAGGTTTACAGACGAGTACCCTTAGAGCTCCAGGGTATGGTATTTCTAGCTGATTTAATGGAATAGCCTTTTAATTAGTTTGACTTGATTTTGGGAATGGATTGGCTAGTTGAGTATCGGGTCAGTCTAGATTGTGCAACCAAAAGGGTTACTCTAAGACCAATTGAGAATGACGAAGTGGTTATGGTTGGTGAGCGTCGAGATTGCCATTCAAATGTAATTTTCAATCTTGTAGCAGATAAGTTAGTCTAAAAGGGGTGTGAGGCATACCTTGCTTACGTATCCGATTCTACTTCCGAAAAGCTTTCTGTAACACCCTTTACCCATGTTCGACACTGGAGCCGGATATGAGGCATTACCAAACTTAACTTACTTAAACATAAAACATTGGGCTATAAAATTTCATTTCAACTTAAAACTGCTCATTCATATACATAACATCCTTATTATGGGCCTACGATTCCTTAAACATACATCCAGAAGGTTTCGGAATAATACCGGAAACTTTTGCACACTTAGAATTTTTTTTGCTTAAACAGGGCCACACGCCCGTGTGAAATGGAACACGCCCGTGTGGGCAGGTAGTGTAGTCACACACGCCCATGTTCCTAGCCCGTGTGTAATTATTTTTCCATTTCGTACCTACAGGGGATTTTACACGGCCAGAAAAAAAAGCTCATGTCCCTCACATGGCCTAGACACACCCGTGTCCTCACCCGTGTATGAAAACCTTAGAATTCTGTTTATGACGTCAGCAAACTCTTAAGGGCATATGGCCTAGGCACACGCCCGTGTGCTGGCCCGTGTGACGAATTGGATTCTCGCAATTTGATACAAGGGACACACATCCTACCAACACACCCATGGGGCTGACCGTATGTCACACACGGCCCAGACACATGCCTGTGTGTCTACCCGTGTGAACAATTAGAAGGCTATTTTCCAAGCCAATTGCCACCTTAAAACATAAACACACATATACCACCACAAGCAACACATAACATGGCATTAATACACTATGAAATTTCCTTAAATCATCATTCATACAAACCACATATTACTCCATCAATTTCATGAACTTTCACTCTATAAAACTCTTCATCATTAAAAATGAGAAACTTGAGAAATATTGGCCAATTCATAATGGCCACTTACAAAATAAGTGAGTAACATTAATAGCCAACACTTTGGCTTTCAAATATGACATAACACAAGATGGCCAAGTTCCTATACATGCCATACCCAAAATAAAACAATTTTACTATACCAAAAGAATGATTGATAGTGTGATCTGAGCTCCAAAGTTCTATGATCCCTGAGCTAGCTTGGCGATACTACAAGGAAAAAGAGGGGGGTAAGAATATAGCTTAGTAAGTTTGCATGAATTAAAATAGCAACATAAGTACTCATGGTAAAATTCAATTCATCTCATAGAATAATAACAACACAAGTTCTCAAGTACTTAGACATACTTACTCATACTTACTCTTACCCATCACATATCATATTATGGTTTCATAGCTCGTATTTTACTAATGGTACCTGTATCACTTCATCATATAATTTAACACTTATGCTATCTTAAACGTAAACTTAAATCATTATCATCCTTAACTTGAGTGTAACTCTTTGTCATCTTTGTATAACGTAGCTCTTTTGCTCGTTGAACAACTTGGAATACCAGAGGATACTCAATCTTATCATACATGTATCTCGATGCCAATGCCATATCCCAGATATGGTCTTACATGGGATCACCTCTTGATGCCGATGCCATATCCCAGATATGGTCTTATATGGGATCTCATTACTTGATGTCCAATCAATAATAGCTGAAATCTTGCTCGGGTCAACTTGGATTCCATCTCCCGATATAATTTGCCCTAAAACCCAACTTCTTTAAGCCAAAACTCACTTTTGCTAAACTTGGCATACAACTAATTATCTCGTAAAATTTGCAAAACCGTCCTCAAGTGCCTGGCATGCTCATACTCATCACGAGAATACATCAATATATCATCAATAAAAACCACGACAAATTTATCCAAGTATGGCCGAAAGATACAGTTCATTAAATCCATAAACACAGCAGGGGCATGTGTAAAACCAAAAGGCATAACTAAAAATTCGTAGTGCCCATACCTTGTTCGAAAAGCAGTTTTTGGCGCATCTGAGTCTGTTACCCTCAACTGGTAATATCCCGACCTCAAGTCTATCTTAGAAAACACAGTGGCCCCTTCAAGTGATCGAACTGATCATCAATCCTTTGTAATGGGTACTTTTTCTTCATAGTTACCTTATGAAGCTACCGGTAATCTATACATAGTCTCATGGAACCATCTTTCTTTTTCACAAACAATACTGGAGCACCCCATGGAGAATAACTTGGTCTTGCAAAACCTTTGTCCATCAACTCTTACAATTGTGCCTTCAATTCCTTAAACTTAGTTGGAGCCATTCTGTATGGAGCAATCGATATAGGTGCAGTACCAGGAGCTAACTCATTGCCAAACTGAACCTCTCTAATAGGAGGCAACCCTGGCAATTCTTCTCGGAATACATCTGAATACTCACATACTATTGGGACTAATTTAATCTTTAACTCAGTTTCTTTAGCGCTCATAACAAAAGCAAGATATGCTTCATATCCCTTTCTTACATACCTCTAGGTAGACATATAAGAGATCACTATAGGCGATCTGTCCTGTTCATCTGATTCAACATGAAAAGTGTTTCCCCATTTTCACATATCAATTCAATATATTTCTTTCCACAATTTACTGTCACATAATGAGTGGTTAACCAGTCCATACCGAGAATTATATCAAATTCATCAAATGGCAATAACATGAGATTTGCCTTAAAATAATGACCTCTAATCATCAATGGGCAATCCTTGCATACCTTATCAAGTAATACACTTTTGATTAATGGATTGGACACTTTTATCACAAATTCTGTAGACTCTACTGGCATGCTCATACTAGATACTAATTTCATGCAAATATATGAGTGGGTAGATCCGGATCAATTAAATCGGCAACATTAGTATCATGGAGTGAAAATGTACCCATAATTACATCAAGGGATGACGCCTCTTCGCGAGCACGGATGGCATAAGTCCTCGCAGGTGCTCTACCCTCAGATCTTGCAGCCTGCTCTCTGGGTGTACTCTTACTACTCGTTCAACTTCTTAATTTTCTCTGTTGTCTCCCTCTAGTAGTGCTTCCCGACCTTGCACTCTGAATTTTCTCTTTTTCAACCATCTCAAGGTGTTGTCTAATAAAATGATCTTGGGAACCAAACTTAAAATAGGCTCTCTCATGGGCTCGGCACTCACCGGGATGACGTCTTCCACACTATGGACATTTCGATTTATTAGGTTGAGTTTTCCAAACACTAGCAACTGAGGTAGTCTGAGATTTAATCCTCGAGTACTGTTTACTCTTACTTCTATTTGAAAATCCGGTTGAAGTAGCTGATCGAGTAGGGAAGTCCTTGACTTCTTGGATGAAGATTGAAACGACTTGTTCATTTGTCTTTTTCTTGAGTCACGAGACTCCATTTTAGCTTTTCTTTTCATGTAATGCCCCAAAATCTTGAAACCCTAATTTCTGTGCACTATAGTTGGTATGTATGAGTAGAACTTAGAATATTAATTTTGTGGTATTACTGGGTTAATTTGAAATCTTAAGGATAGGGGAAACCATAGGGAAAAAGTTAATTTTTGCCTTAGTGGACCCTAGTCTCAGGCTTTAGGCCTCTTAAGCAGGATAAAAGGAAAATAGGACACAAGTGGGCCTGTAGTCCAGTGGCAAGATAGCGTCACTTGGGGAGCTACAAGGTGGCGTGAAGAGGTTCAAGGTTCGAGCAGAGGTAAGGCATTTTGAGAGTGTTTATTTTTCATGGTGGACGGCCAGAGTTGGGTTGAAATGAAACTCTTTCATTGGAGTGTTTGACTTGGTCTTGTGAGCTAATAGAGGAGGAAAATTCGGATGAGATGGAAGGATTATCAGAGAGAAAAGTTAGGAGATAAGGAGTGTGGATGTGATGGTGCTGAATGGGACTCTGAGGGGAGGGAGTTTGGCTGTTGGCTATAAAAGGAGGGTGTCGAATCCCTTTGAGAGGTTCTTGGAAATTTTGTTTTTCTCTCATTCAGTCGAATTCTTCCATTTGCCGAAAAAAGAGCCCATCAAAGGAGGTTTTCGGTAAGTATTTAGTCAATCTTCTTAGTGAGTTTTGTTAAAAGTCGAAGGGCTATCTAATCTCTCCTTGTCATTAACTTTGCATTAGCAAGGGTAAGGTTTAGAGATCACAAACGTGGTAGGTAAGGATCGTTAGCAAGAGGTAAGTGCACTCGTCTCGGTTGTGGTTTAGTAAATAGCCTAATGTAATATAGCTTATAGGGGTGACTTATGAGGAATATGGGTTACTTGATTTTGACGATATATGTTTGGGTGCAGATCTAGAGGTTAATCGTAAATAGTAACAAAGGATGGGCTACTAGAACTGTGGCACACGGTAAGGTTGCAGTGAGGTTTCGATTTCTGATAAAGTGTGTATTAAGCCATGATTAATCGTTAAGTGATGTCGTTTGTAGTTTGGCAATTAAGGGGTTTACAGCACGCATGGTTACCAGGTGTGTACAAACACTACAAACACGATATCGACAAAGCCTAAAAGTCGAAAAGCCAAAAGTGGCCAAATGGGCTTGCCGAACTCGTGGGCCCAAAATGACAATGGTTGATATGTGAGCATGAATAATGAATTGGCATGAATAGTTGTATGATTGGATCGTAATTAAGCCCAATGGGCTATAAAAGCATGAAATTGGTTTAATGGGCTATATGACATGAAATGGGCTTAATGTGCCTTAAGAGATTTTAGAAATATATGTTAGGGTTTAGTGGACTCTAGGCCTAGTTTGATAAACTCTTGAATAACATAAAAATCTTGTAATAATCAAACATATCTGTGGACAAGTCGATAGGTCGATAGGTTAAGGTGTGGCAATGGACATATGCATGTCTAGGATTGGATCTAGGGAGATCTTGGTACTTAAACGGTCTTAGTGGCCTATCTCCTCTTCTCTGGTATCCTACCTGGAGCATGGTGTCTGTTCACTTTAGCAGCGAGGAGTTGTTGATGGGCTAAAGTTCATAGCGAAAACCCGACAAGCAAGAAATTACGAAGATACCCCTATAGGGTAAAATTACGAGAATACCCCTGTAGGGTAGAATGACTAAAATACCCCTATGTCATGAGTATAAGTTTTATGGATGTTACTCATGTGCTTGCTGCATTCATACGATAATCTGTTTAGGATGCATATGGGTGGGAATCATGGTACGGAGGAAGAATTTGAGGATCGCATAGTCACTTGAAGACCGTGGATCCACCGGTGGCTTTAAGCCCATTATATGATTAGCAGCTTTGCTGCAACGTTGAGTAGTGCCGCTATTGGTGCTACCTTTAGAGTGTAGCGAAGGGGTGGGTCGGTTTAGAAATCCCCACAGGTGCATAAGGTTGGAAGAGAAATGGTGTGTAGCAGATGAATTTTTGGGTAGGGTTTTGCATAACCTTGTTTCCATATGA
This sequence comes from Gossypium bickii, assembly GCA_025503065.1. Classification (NCBI taxonomy): domain Eukaryota; kingdom Viridiplantae; phylum Streptophyta; class Magnoliopsida; order Malvales; family Malvaceae; genus Gossypium; species Gossypium bickii. Next base: position 112,134,148 of record CP106711.1, on the reverse strand, counting down.
AATGATATGAGGTCGTTGTGGGTTAAGGCCCAAGACCACCGATTGTGATAGGGTTTAGGCCCAATGTGATAATTGTATATTGTATTGAATGCCAAGGGTTGTACACACTGAGTTTCAAAACTCACACCCTTTTATTTAATGTTTCAGGTGATGCACAGTAGACGGTTCGACGTGGAAGGGGACTCGGAGTTGGCCACATTACAAGTGATTTAGACATTTTGTTACTTTATTTCGTATAACATTATTATTTTAAACACTTTATTTTTGTTAGGTTGTAATAAGGCCTTGTAACTCCAAATTGACTTTACTTATGGGTTTTATTATTATAGTTTATTTATTAAACTTAATTAAATTTCTTAAGATTAAACATGATTTTCAAAATAACTCAACACATGGACGTTTTATTGAAATATGGGCTTTTTATCTTAACTTAACAAGATTCAAGAGTTTTTGGGCTTCCAAACCATAAAACTAAGTTTTCAGCTAAACACAGTCATTTTGAGATTTTCCTTTGATGTGACAACATCAGATTCGACCATAGCATCTAGGCCAGGTTTGGGGGTGTTACATTTCTCTTTAACCAACTCCTCGCCTTTTCAAGCTCGGTCCACTAACACAACAAATTCTTTCAACTCAAGGACGCCAACAAATAATCTGATATCTCCATTTAATCCGTCCTCAAACCATTTACACACAATGGCTTTAGTGGATACACATTCTCGAGTGTATTTGCAGAGTCCTAGAGATTCGCGCTCATATTCAGTTACTGTCATCTTACCTTGTTTCAATTCAAGGAATTCCTTTCTTTTTTGGTTGATAAACCTGTGGCTAATGTACTTCTTCCGAAACTCTTCTTGGAAAAACTCCCATGTGATCCTTTCCCTTGGTACAACCGATACAAAGGTGTTCCACCACAGATAAGCAGAATCTCTTAAAAGAAACACTACAGATTTCATGCATTCCTCACGTGTGCAAGATAATTCATCAAATACCCTGATGGTATTTTCAAGCCAAAATTCTGCTCTTTCCGGATTATCATCTTTACTAGCTCAAAATTTCTCAGCTCCTTGTTTATGGATTCTATCGACCGAAGGCTTTTCTCTTCTTACCACTTATACCACTTGGGGAGCTACAGGGGTAGGCTGAGGAATAGGTGGGGGTGGAGGGGATTGCGCATTCGGGTTCACACGAATGAACTTCGTGTACCATGCATTCATCATGTAGAGAAAGGCTTCCCTAGCCCCTTCTCTTCCTCTCTGACTTACGGTCATTGGTCTATTCTCATTTTCTTTCAGCACCGTCCCTTCAGCGGGAGCCGGCGCGTTACTTTATACATCATCCACCACAGCTCTATCTGGATCCATTTACTACATGAAAACACAATTTAAATCGTCAGGAGTCGTCACACTATCATAATGTGAATACTAATGTGTATGGCATGTATAGCTAGACTCATGCTTACGCTATGTTAGTCCGAGAATCAACTAAACTATAGGTCTGATACCACTAAATGTAGCACCCCTTACCCGTGTTTGACACCGGAACCCGATACGAGGCATTACAAAACTTAACTTAAAACTTCTCATTCATATACATAACATACTTATTATAGAGCATGCCCGTGTGGCAAGGCCGTGTGGTCACAAAAGCCCATGTTTGTAGCCTGTGTGGAATTTATTTTCCATTTTGAACCTATAGAGGTTTTCATATGGCTGGAGACATGCTCGTGTCTTTAGCCCGTGTCCCTCACACAGCCTAGACACGCCCGTGTCCTCACCTGTGTATGAAAACCTTAGCATTTTTTTTATGACGCCAGCAAACTCTTAAGGGCACAAGACCTAGGCACACGCCGGTGTGCTAGCCCGTGTGACAAATCGAATTCTTGCAATTTGATACAGGGGACACACGGCCTATCAACACACCCATGGGGCTGACCATGTACCACACACGACCTAGACACATGCCCATGTGTCTACCCGTGTGGACAATTAGAAGGCTATTATCCAAGCCAATTGCCACCCTAAAACATGGCATTAATACACTATGAAAAATCCCTAAATCATCATTCATACAAACCACATATTACTCCATCGATTTCATGAACTTTCACTCTATAAAACTCTTCATCATTTTTATTAAGCTCGTAAAATGATTTTTATTAAATTTTCTTACATTTCAAGCCTAGCCGAATCATATTCCCAACTATAGCAATATTCAATTCTCACTATTTCTCTCATGTATGACCATTTTCATAACTTTTACAATTCAGTCCTTACATGCATTTTTCATGAAATTCACTTAGAAAAAGATGCTTATTCTACATTAAACTTTGCAATCTTCCATAAAACATGAAGGTACATGCATGTCATATATGGGTAAATTTTTGAACATGAATTCTAGCTCAAAATATTACTAGAAATCGCTAATTCGAGTTACGAGGATCTTAAAAATACGAAGAGCATTAAAAATAGGGCTAGGATGCACTTACTTTGAACTCGAAAATGAACAAAACCCTAACTATGGAGTTCTTGCAAAATTTGGCACTATGGGGAAGAAGATGGACATCATTTTTTACTTCTTTTCCCTTTTTAATCATTTATTAACCAAATGACCAGAACGCCCTTAAGGCCCTTTCCTTAATATTTTTCCTTCCATGTCCATTTTTGAACATCTTAACATTTATTGGTATAATTGCTAAATAAGGACTCCTAATAATTTTTATGATTCTATTTCATACTCAATTCTTCTAGAAGCTCATATTTTCTAATCTTTACAATTTAGTCCTAATGAACAATTTAATCACTAATTTATAAAACTTCTTCATGAAGTTTTCACAAAATCATGAAATCACCTCATAAACCTTATAGAAATCATAAAACCTATATTTCTACTTTGGATTTGTGGTCTCGCACCACTATTCTGACTAGGCCCTAAATCGGATTGTTACAATTCTCCTCTCTTAGGGATTTTTGTCCTCGAAAATCTTACCTGCAAAATAATTTGGGTACTGATTCCTCATAGCTTTCTCGGGCTCCCATGTAGCCTCTGTTACATCATGTCTCTGCCATAAGACTTTCATGAGATCTATACTTTTATTCCTTAATTGCTTGACTTTCCGAGCTAGAATTTTAACTTGTTCCTCACCATAAGTCATGTTGGGTTGTATCTCAACCCCTGCCGGTGCAATCACATGCGAGGGGTCTGATCGGTAGCGTCATAACATGGACAAATGAAATACATCATGAATCTTTTCTAACTCAGGTGGCAAATCCAATCGATAGGCTACCAACCCTATCCTTTCGGTGATCTCATACAGTCCGACAAAACGCGGACTTAGTTTGCCCTTCCAGCCAAATCTAAGAACCTTTTTCCATGGTGACACTTTCAAGAATACTCTATGACGGACTTGATACTCAATTTCTTTCCTTTTTAAATCCGAATAAGATTTTTGTCTACCAGAAGCAGCTTTTAAGCAGTCTCGAATCACCTTTACCTTCTGTTCAGTTTCTTTAACTAAATCAACCCCGTGGATCTGGTTTTCCTGAAGTTCAGTCCAATATAAAGGTGTTTGGCACTTATGCCCATACAAAGCCTCATAAGGCGCCATTTTCAAACTTGATTGAAAACTGTTTTTGTAGGCAAACTCTACCAATGGTAGGTACTTTTCCCAAATGCCTTGAAACTCAAGAACATAACACCGGAGCATATCCTCGAGTACTTGTATTAACCTCTCCAATAGACTGTCAGTTTGGGGATGAAAAGCTGTACTAAAACTCAACTTTGTACCCAAGGCCTCTTGCAACTTTTTCCAAAATCTGGATATGAATCTCGGATCCCTATCTGATATAATCGATAAGGGCACTCCGTGAAGCCTTAGTATTTCTGAAATGTACAAGTTTGCCAACTTATCAAGTGAGTAGTCAACACGTATTGGTATAAAATAGGTTGACTTCGTAAGTTTATCGACTACAACCCATACTACATCTTTCTTGTTCGATGTCAACGACAAACCCGTTACAAAGTCCATAGTAATACGGTCCCATTTCCACTCGGGAGCCATAATAGGTTAAAGTAGACCTGAAGGTACTTGGTGTTTCATTTTCACTTGCTAGCAAATTAAGCATTTTGACACAAACACTGAAATATCTTTTTTCATACTCAGCCACCAATACCATCGCTTCAAGTCATTATACATCTTGGTGCTACCCGGATGTACAAATAAACATCCGCTATGTGCCTCATGCAAAATCTTTCAAATAAGTTCATCATTCCTCGGTACACAAACTCTGTCTTTAAACATCATACATCCATCATAATTAACTCGAAAATCAAAATCAACACCCGACTCGCACTGAACTTTCTTGGCTTGTAAGTCACTGTCATCTTTTTGAGCCTCATTAATCTCTTGAAGAAACATCGATCTAGCCTTTAACTCAGCTAGGATGGAACCATCTTCTGTCAAGGTCACCCGTGTAGTTAAAGCCCTTAATGCAAATAGGGACTTTTTACTCAAAGCATCGGTGACTACATTCGCCCTTCATGGGTGGTAATCAATCACTAGTTCATAATCCTTTATCAATTCTAGCCATCTTCGTTGCCTCAAGTTCAATTCCCCTTGAGTCATCAAATACTTTAAAATTTTATAATATCTGACATTTTTCACCATACAAATGTTGTCTACAAATCTTTAGTGCAAAAAAATGGCAGCCAACTATAAATCATGCGTTGGGTAGTTCTTCTCATGTGGCTTTAGCTGTCTGGAAGCATACGCTATCACCTTGCCTTCTTGCATAAGTACACAGCGTAATCCATTTAAGAATGGATTGCTGTAAATCACTAATTCTTTTCCATACTGGGGTTGTACTAGGACTGGAGCCTCTGTCAACATTGCCTTTAATTTCTCAAAACTTTGTTGACACTTTTCCATCCAATCAAACTTTACATTTTTCAGTAACAGTTTCATCATTGGAGTCGCTATCATGGAAAACCCTTTGACAAATCGCCTATAATAACCAGCTAAGCCCAGAAAACTTCTAACCTCAGATACATTTTTCGATAATTTCCAATCAATAATAGATGAAATCTTACTTGGATCAACACGGGCTCCATCTCTGGAGACAATGTGTCCCACAAATCCCACTTCCTTGAGCCAAAATTCACTTTTGCTAAACTTGGCGTACAACTGGTTATCTCGTAGAATTTGTAAAACTATCCTTAGGTGCTCAGCATGCTCAAACTCATCTCAGGAATATATCAATATATCATCAATAGAAACAACCACAAACTTATCTAGGTATGGCCAAAAGATGCGATTCATTAGATCCGTAAACACCGCAGGGGCATTTTTCAAATCGAACGGCATGACTAAAAATTTGTAGTGCCCATACCTCATTCGAAAAGTAGTCTTCGGCACATCTTAGTCTTTTACTCTCAACTGATAATATCCCGATCTCATATCTATTTTGGAGAGTATCGTGGCTCCCTTCAATTGATGAAACAAGTCATCAATCCTTGCAATGGATACTTGTTTTTCATTGTCAATTTATTACGCTGTCGATAATCTATGCACAATCTCATGGAGCCATCTTTCTTTTTCACATATAATACCGGAGCACCACATGGAGAACAACTTGGTCTAGCAAAACCTTTGTCCGTCAATTCTGGCAACTATGCCTTTAGTTCCTTTAACTCCGCTGGAGCTATTCTATAAGGAGCAATCGATATCAGTACAATACTAGGAGATAAATCAATGACAAACTCGACCTCTCTAATCTGAGGTAACCCTGGCAATTCCTCAGGGAAGACGTCTGGGTACTTATGTACTATCGGTACTCACTCAATCTCTAATCTAGTTTCCTTAGCTTTCATCACAAAAGCAAGATATGCCTCATACCTTTTTCTTACATACCTTTAGGCCGACATATGAGAGATCACTACCGGCGATCTATCTTATTCATCTTATTCAACATGAAGGGTGTCCCCATTTTCACATCTCAACTCAATATATTTCTTTCTACAATTACTATCACATCATGAGTGGTTAACCAGTCCATACCAAGAATAATATCAAATTCATCAAATGGTGATAGCATGAGGTTGGCCTTAAAGTAATGACCTCTAATCATCAGTGGACAATCTTTGCATACTTTATCAACTAATACACTTTTGCCTAGTGGATTAGACACCTTTGTCACAAACTCTATGGACTTTACAGCATACTCATACTAAATACTAATTTCATGCAAAAATATGATTGGGTAGATCCGGGATCTATTAAAGCAATAACTTTGGTATCATGAAGAGAGAATGTATCCGTAATTACATCGGGTGATGATGCCTCTTCACGAGTGTGAATAGCATAAGTCCTTGCAGGCACCCTACCCTCAGGTCTCACAGCCTGCTCTTTAAGGTTACCTTTACTGCTCGCTCCTCATGTCATCAGTGCTATTCTCACTATAAAGTTTAAGTCGAGAAGCGTTTACCTTAAAAATGTCGAAGATGGGATTGCTTACTTCGACTGTTTCTTATAGGAAAATATTACGTACCTCAAGAGAAATTTCTTCATTCGTGTTCACATCTGATGTGATGACGCGAGGATCTGCCTTATCTATTAGTACCTGGTCTTCTATTTCGAGGTAATTTGATGTTCCTATGAGCTCTTCTGGAGGCTCTTTCGAGTTTTTTTCGTGCGGTTCTGGCTCCTATTTAAAGTGCATAGTCCACTTTTCTAATTTTTTGATCTTAAGTCTTCGCCCTTTGTGTGATATTTCTATGTTGATATGGGAGCCATACTTCGGCTCAGGTTTGTAACCTTGTGGTGTTTCCTGTGGTGAAAGTTTGAACAACCTGGTTATCAACTATTTTTACCTTCTCACCTTCGTCAATTGTTGTCCTGGCCGAGTCGAGAGCTTGTAAACTGATCGATTCGTCACCTACCTCAAGTATGATTTCTCCTGTGCTAACATCAAATTTAGTCCTAGCAGTTGCTAAAAAGGGTCATCCTAAAATTAAGGAAATCGAATTATCCTCATCCAAGTTTAAGATAACAAAATCTACTGGGAAAATGAATTTATCAATTTTTACAAGAACATCTTCGATAATACCCCTAGGAATTCTGACAGTTTTATCGGCTAATTGAATGCTCATCCTAGTTTGTTTGGGTTTCCCTAGACCTAGTTGTTTAAACATTTTATAAGGCATGACATTTATACTTGCCCCTAAATCAGCTAATGCAATATCAACAGTTAGTCTATCAATTAAACATGGAATTGTAAAACTCCCTGGATCTTTTAGCTTCCTCGGTAGTATATTTTGTAACGTTGTTGAGCTCACTGCGTTTAATTCCACATGTGGTTCCTCGTCTAATTTGCGCTTGTTCGTCAAGAGTTGTTTTAAAAACTTCCTTGAATCTGGCATCTGTGCAAGAGCTTCGAGAAGAGGTAAGTTGATATGTAATTTCTTTAAAAGTTTAAGAAACTTACCAAATTGTTCTTTTGTGTCGTCTCTCTTCATCGCTTCAGGATAAGGTATGCGAGGTTGGTACTCTTTGATTACCAGTTTTGGCTTTTCTTTGCTTACCTCCACCTTACCTTCCTCTACCACATTTTCTTACTTTGAAGTGGGCTCGTCTAACTCTTCACTTTCCTGAGCTGTGATGGCTTGAACTTGCTCCTTTGGGTTAGTCTCAGTGTTGCTCGGTAGTCTTCCATGTGGTCTCTCGAAGATTTGCTTAGCGAGTTGCCCGAATTGATCCTTGAATTCCTGTGACAATGCCTCAAGTATTGTTTCTACTTTCTAGAATCGTGTTTCTTAGGCTGTTATGAAGTTTGTTAGGACCTCTTCAAGGGTCGACTTCTTTTACTGTGGGTAGGGCTGTTGTTGGAAGTTTTGGGATAGTTGTGATCTTTGATTTCTTTGACCGCCCCATGAGAAATTGGGGTGGTTCTTCCGACCTGGATTATATGTATTAATATAAGGGTTATTGTTAGATCGGAAATTATAACCCATATAGTTCATCTGTTCGCTGTCCATGCCCTATCCGTAGGGTGGGTACTCAGGATTCACCACTCATTCACTTGCGTCACACTACATGACTGGATGTGCCTCCGAAGAACCATAGAAACTATCAATTTTTTTATGTAACAATTCTACCTGATTTGATAGCGCGGTCATTGCATCAATGTTGAAAACTCCAGTTGCTTTAGCTGGCCTTGTCCTTGTAACTTGCCACTGATAGTTATTCAGTGACATCTATTCTATAAACTCGTAGGCTGCTTCAGGAGTTTTATTGTTTAGAGTTCCACCGGTGACTGAATCGATTAGCTACCTTGTTGTAGGGCTCACACTGTTGTAAAAAGTTTGGACTTGTAGCCACAATGGTAGTCCGTGGTGTGGGCACCACCTTAACAAATCTTTGTATCACTCCCAAGCGTCGTAAAGTGTCTCTGAATCTATCTGCACAAAAGAAGAGATATCATTCATTAATTTGGCCGTTTTGGCTTGTGGAAAATATTTTAATAAAAATTTTTCGGTCATTTGATCCCATGTAGTGATTGACCCTCATAGAAGAGAATGTAACCACTGTTTGGCTTTATTCCTTAATGAAAAGGGAAATAACCGAGGACAGATGGCATCATCAGAAACGCCATTTATCTTGAAGGTATCACAAAATTCTAGAAAATTCGCTAGGTGTGTGTTAGGATCCTCATCCTACAAACCATCAAACTGAACAAACTATTGTATCATCTGTATAGTGTTAGGTTTCAGTTCAAAATTATTTGCAGCAATAATAGGCCTAACAATACTAGACTCAGTTCCTGTTAAACTAGGTTTAGCATAATCATACATAGTACGTGGAGCATGATGTTCGACCATCTCTGGAGGTGGCGGATTATTTTCAGCCATCTCTTCCGTGGTAATTATTTCGGCTTCTTGCTTGTTGTCTATGTAGTTTAAGCTTTGCCTTATTTCTCTGCGATTTCTGTGAATGGTACCTTCAATATCACTATCAATAAGTAGGGGTCCTGTCGGGTTCCTTCTAGCCATAAACTAGAGGTACTTGAAAGGAACAAAAGAAAATTTAGCAAAGTAAAAAAACAAAAATAAATTGAAAAAATAATAAAAATTGGCTAAAGTAATAAAAATTAAGCATTCTTAATATTTCATTCCTTGGCAACGGCACCAAAAACTTGATCTTAAAATTTATAAAAAGAATGATCAAACCTGGAAGTAACTCTGATAACGATTTGAGGCAAGCGCACCTATCGAACAGTAGTATAGCTTAGGTAAGACCGAAATATCAAATCCCAAGGTAACCAAAAATACTAATACTAACTCTTTTTCTATTATTTAACCTAAGAATTAAATGAATTTATTTATCTAAACTAAAATTAACAATCAACTAAACTAAAGATGCAAAGACAAAAAGGATGAAGTGAGAAAATAACTTGAGAGAAAACCAATTGATTATGACCACACCCAAGGAAGAATCCACCTAGATTTCACTTGTTATCTAACTCTGAACTAGATGATTTATTCATTTAACTTGAACTGTAAGATTCCATAATGTATATTAAACCCTCTCTCGAAGCGAATAATGTCTAACCCTAGGTTGATTAATTGAAATCTCTTTCTAATTAAAACCCCTAGAATCACATTAACTCTATCTATGGACTCCCATATTAGGTTTCACCCTAATCCGGCAAAATCTCGTCACCCAATCTCTAGGCGCGCGATCAACCCCACTTAATTATGCTAGATCTAGTCTTAAGCAGGGAGTTTTGCTCCTCCATCTGAGCACATAATACTTGAATTAATATCCTGAAAATATCAACACAAGAATTAAGAACATATAATTAAGAACAAGTCAAATATTTATCATATAGTTCAGAAAACAATAACAAGATTCATCTTAGGTTTCATCCCCCTCAGGTATCTGAGGGTATAGTTCATAACAATAAAGGAAAACATCTCAAACGAAAAGATAAAACAAAACATAAGAAATCCCTAAAACCCCTTGAAGGAATTGAAGGAGAGATCCGCCATCTTGAGTATAACTCCGACTTCTTGAGATGGATCAACTGGCTATCTTCGAGTAAATTTCCATAAGTCTGACCTTTCTGGCTCGGCTCCTTGGCCTAGCCAACCGTCCTCTTCTAGGTTATACTTAGGGGGTTTATATAGGCTTTTGCAACGGGTTTCTTTGCCCTTAAGTATCCTTTTTCGAGTGAAGTTCTTCTTTCCTGCGACATAGACACGGCCATGGCACACACCCGTGTAAGTCGTGGCCAAGCCGTGTTCAGACTTTTAATGAGGCACGGCCGTGTGGTCTTGGGCCCAGGTGATCGCTGAAATCAAAGCTTTAAAATTTATAAAAGAATGATTGAACTTGAAAACTAACTCTGACAACGATTAAAGGTAAGTGTACCTATCGAACAGTAGTATAGCTTAGGCAAGACCAGATTATCGAACCCAAAGGAACCAAAAGTATTAATACTAACTTTCTTTTTATTATTTAGCATTAAAAATAAAGTGAAGTTTGTTTTAATCTAAATTAATGACAACTAGGCTAAGGATACTAAGACAAAAAGAACGAATTGGGAAATAACTTGAAGAAAAACTCAATTGATCACGATGATACACTTAGGAAGAATCTACCTAGACTTCACTTGTTATCTAACCCTGAATCATATGATTTATTTACTTAGCTTGATCTGTCGGACTCCCTAACCTATGCTAAACCCTCTCTCGAGGCGAATAACGTCTAACCCTAGGTTAATTAGTGGAACGCCCGCTCTCTTATAATAACCCCCTAGAATAGTAGTAAATCGATATATGGATTCCCATATTAGGTTTCACCCTAATCCGGCAAAATCTCGTAACCCTATCTCTAGGCATTCGATCAACTCCGCTTAATTACGCTAGATCTACTCTTAGGCAGGGTCTATTCCTCCTCCACCCAAGCACATCAGATTTCGATTAAGCATGCATAATTAAGAACAAACTAAGTATTTATCATAAAATTCAGAAATCAAATAACAAGATTCATCTAGGTTTCATCCCCTTCAGGTATCTGAGGGGTTTAGTTCATAACTAAGAAAGAAAACATCTCAAGAGAAAAGATAAAACAAAACATAAGAAATCCCTAAAACTCCCTGAAGGAATTGAAGGAGAATTCCACCGTCTTAAGTATAATTTCAGCTTCTTGGGATGGATCAACCGGCTAACTTCAAGTGATTCCCACAATTCTGACCTTTCCGGCTTGCCTCCTTGGCCTAGCTCGCCTCCTCTCAATGGTGGCACTTAGGGGATATATATAGGCTCTTTGGAATGCGATTCTTTCTCCCTAAGTATCCTTTTCCAATTGAAATTGCTCATTCCAGCAACAGAGGCACGACCATGTAGCACGCCCGTGTAGATTGACTTCAAGCAGTGTCTGGATTCTTTAATGAGGCACGACTGTATAAATCGGGGGAGAGGCCATGCTCTAGGTAATCGGCACGACACAGCCGTCTGAACTTTGGGCCAGGCCGTGTCCATTTCGTGCTAAGGCCTATTTTACTCTGTTTTGGGCCCGTTTTACGTTCTTTTCATCCTTGGATGCTTTCCTGGGTATAAGACATGAAAAGAAAGGATTAAGAGCACCTTTTTATATAAATCAAGGGATAAATCATCCAAAAGTAAGCTAAATGGGGGTTAAAATATGTTATAATTATGGTTTATCAAATACCCCCACACTTAAGCTTTTGCTTGTCCTCAAGCAAAATTCTCAACTTACAATTAAAACAAACTTTCCATGATTCATAATTCCTATCAACAATGCCTTACCCTAATTCATAGATAATTTATACATGGATAATTCAATTCAAAGATTCCTGAAGATTTAAACAAGATAAGTCTTATTTTTGTAGCACAAAAATATAGGTGTTTCCCTTCATCTAAATAATTACCTTTAATTCAAAACCGACAAGGATTGACATCTTCGTAAAAGATTCACTCAAATCACTCAAAAGGTGTTTAAGGGTCAAAATTAAGCACTCATAAGTCGAACCTCAAAAGTTAATCCCATAGGCTTGCCTGAAAATCAAATCTCCACCACTGTAAAATGAAATGATAAACAGATCAAAAGGTGTTTTGTTAGGGTTGTAACGGGGCTATGTTTAAAGGTGTGGATAAAGGTTGAAATTAGAGGGTTAGAATCGAGATTGATTTGATGAGTTACCTACCTAAAATTTTCTTAGATAATAATCAACTGAAAATAATAATAAACATACTAATACGAGCTTTTTCTTTTGATAATTTAACTTTAACTTGTATAAGCTCACTCTTCATAATATAAATACTGACTATACTTTGATTTGATTTTATTTTAAGAACAAACTAAGTAAAGACAACTTCAAATAATAATAATTCATAAAAACTTAGGTAACTAATCAAATCCTATATCGATTAAAGGGTAGTCAAAAAGAAGGGTGATAACAAATACAAAGGGTTTTCTGTTAAAATTAGTGGGTGAGTTAATAAAAAGGGTTGTTAGGCTCAACGGGGTTCACTAAGGGTTAATTATGAGGGTAGGCTTTTTAGTGGTGTAAGTGGGTTAAAACCTAGGTGCCTTTATCATCACTGTATATCAAATCATAACTGTGGTCTTGACATGTATAATCAAGGCAAGTTCTAGAATAACAGTTCATAGTTGACACATTCATAATCAATAAAGTAAGCACGAAAAAGAATTATGCTCTATAAGGCTCAAAATCTTCACAAATTATGGGTGTTTTTGACATCAGCCTCGTAAATTTCAAACTTCAAAGTAATATTCAAATTCAGGTTAACAACCTAAAGTTTTAAATTTTTGAAAATTAGACTTATCATGCTTGATTCCCTAGTATCCTTTAAATTTAATCATCAATGCACAATTAACTATGACTTATTCAAAAAAATGTCAATAAAATGCATAAACCATCAAAAATTTCATCTTAATTAGTAATATGAGAAAATTACTTCCAAACAAGATTAAATTCAGGGATTTGAGAACAATGCAGAAAGCTGGGCATTTTTATCCTTAGGGTTTGAGAATAATGAAAAAAAGTTAGGCATTTTTCTCAGAATAACTATTCACCCCCCTACACTTAAGATGTACATTGCCCTCAACGTACAAAGATACATAATAACATTTAAGAGATAAATCAAAAGAGAAGGGGAAAGAATTACTCCCTAAGTTGTGGATGTTTTCCCGGAGGAGTGTCTTTGGTGGCGGTGATGGTCGATTTGGATGACGAACCTGCGCTAGATGAAGAAATTGGGTAGCAGACTGAGAAGTAGCTAGGATTTATTAAAACCTAATTAAAATAAACTAAGTATATAATTAAAAATAAGAAAGATATAGAAAGAGGAAACAAAAATGTAAACGAAATGAAAATAAAAGATAAAATTGACCGAAGAGTCCTTATTGTTCGATGGTTCGCGAGGTGGGTGTGACCTCTAAGGCTTGGGAGGTGCTGGCGGTGGCGGAAGTGGCATGATTCCTTAGTAGCCTTTCGAACCTGACACTACGAAACTAAACTAAGTTAAACTAAATTAAACACAAAATTATTAAAGAAAAGGAGAATGAAAGGAAAGAGAAACGAAAAATAGAAACTAATTGGTCTCAAAGACCGTTGGCCTGTTGGTTGGATGAAGCGGCTGGCATGAACTTATGTGTAGGGTCTCCGTTAAGGAGACTATGCTAGGTTGCTTCTGCTTCTTCGGCATGGTTCTTGCGTAGCTAAAGAGTCTGGACACTTTTTCTAAGTAAAATAGAGAAATTTTTAAAGAGAAAGAGGATCGAGGAAGTTAGGGGGTGAAGGAAAAAGCTGTGGGGTTTAAATAGTGGTTGAGTTCTGGCACGTCCCCACGGCCGTGGTCCAAGCCCGTTTTGATTTACACAGCCGCCTCGCACGGTCGTGTGTTGGAGTGTGTTGATTCACCATGCCCGGATCCAATGTTCGAGGGTGGGTGGACTGAATTATACGGCCTCTGCTCTGTCAGTGTGGTGGTTCTGGTGGTCCACACGGCCATGGACACGGCCGTGTGTAAGGCCGTGTGGCTTGGAAAATTGCACTTCTGGTTAGTTTAAAAAGAAAAATAAAAAGGAAAAATAAAGTAAAATGAAAATAAATGCAAAATAAGTAAGGTTAGTACTCGGGTTGCCTCCCGAGAAGCGCTCGTTTATATTCTTCAGCTAGACTTTCCTTGTGTTTGAAAAATTTAGGGAGGTTTGAAGGTTTGAACATTTTTCCTCATATTAACCATTTGATGTTCATTGTGTGGTTCAGGTCAAGTGGCATTTATTTTGAGAGTATCAAAATTGGGATTTCTTACCTCGACTATCTTATGTGGAAGAACATCGATTACCTTAAAAAAAATTTCTTTGTTTGTGTCGGGGTCCGGAGGAGATAATCGTAGGTTTAATAATACCTGATCTTCACTTTTGGACTTGCCTATCTCGTAGAGTGGTTTTGGCTCTGTTTCTTGTATCCCTAATTTTTCCTTGAAGTGTGTTTTCCACTAGTCTAATTCATCGGGTTGAACCTTTTGTTCCTCAGGATCTATTCCTTTGTTGGCATTGTATTCAAGATTAGGTTCAATTGTGCCCTTTTCTGGTGCTTCCTGAAAAGAAGAGTTAATCGAACGGTTATCAAAGGATTTTTCTTTCTTACCTTGGTCATTCGATGTCCTGGCTGTGTCAAGAGCTTGAAGAGTAACTGCCTCATTACCTACACAAAGTATGAGTTCTCCTGTGGCAACATCAATTTTAGTCTTAGCAGTTGCTAGAAAAGGTCTTCCTAAAATTAAAAGAATCAAATTGTCCTCATTCATGTCTAAGCCATCAAAGTCTACTGGAAAAACAAATTTATTAATTTTTACGAGAACATCTTCGATAATGCCCTTAGGAATTCTAACAATTTTATCAGCTAATTGAATACTCATCATAGTTTGTTTGGGCTTCCCTAGACCTAGTCGTTTAAACAATGTATAAGGCATGACATTTATGCTTGCCCCTAAATCGGCTAACGCATTATCAATATTTAAACTACAAATTAAACATGGAATTGTAAAACTCCCTGGGTCTTTTAATTTCTGTGGTAGTCTATTTTGTAGAGTTGCTGAACACTTTACGTTGAGTTCTACATGTGGCTCTTCATCTAATTTGCGTTTGTTTGTCAAGAGCTGTCTTAAAAATTTCCTTGCGTCTGGCATCTGAAAAAGAGCTTCAAGAAGAGGTTAGTTAATGTGTAATTTCTTTAAAAGTTTAAGAAACTTACAGAACTGTTCTTCTGAATCGTCTCTTTTTAATGCTTCGGGATAAGGAATGCGAGGTTGGTACTCTTTGATTACCAGTTTTGGCCTTTCCTGTGTTACCCCTAGCTTTTCTTCGTCTACCTTGTCTTCTTGTTGTGAGATGGGTTCGTCTATCTCTGCATTTTCCTGAGCTGCTATGGCTTGAATTTGCTCCTTTGGATTAATCTCGGTGTTACTTGGTAGACGTCCTTGTGGTCGTTCTGACATGAGCTTTGCGAGTCGTTCGACTGCATTAGTAACTTCCTTCACTGACTTAATGATTTTCCCAATTCGACTCTCGTTGCTTTTGATTGTTCTCTCAGTTTCTTAGATACGTTTTTCTGTGTCTGCCGAAAATCTTGCCATTATCTCTTCGAGTTGGTTTCTTCTCTTGTGGATAGGGCTGATTTTGGAAGTTTTGAGGACGTTGCTGCCTTTGATTACCTTGATTTCCCTGGCCTCCCCATGAAAAATTTGGGTGGTTCCTCCAACCTGGATTGTAAGTATTACTATATGGATTATTATTGGATCTGAAATTGTTACCTATATAGCTCATCTGTTCGCTCTCTGCTTCTGGTTGGTATGGTGGGTACTTAGAATTCGCCACAGTTCCACTTGCAACACACTGCATCACTGGATGTACCTGTGAAGAACACAAACTGTCCAGCTTTTTATTCATTATCTTCATTTGTGTTGATAGCATGGTTACTGTGTCTATGTTGAAGGCTCCTGCTAAATTTTTCAGTTTTGTCCTTGAAGCTTGCCACTGATAATTATTCAGTGACATCTCTTCAATGAACTCGTACGCTGTTTCAGGAGTTTTGTTGTTTAAGGTTCCACCGGCGGCTGAGTCGATTAGTTGCCTCGTTGAGGGGTTTACACCATTATAGAATGTTTGGACTTGTAGCCACAAAGGTAAGCCATGGTGTGGACATCTCCTCAAGAGATCCTTGTATCTCTCCCATGCGTCGCGTCGTATAATGTTTCTACATCCATCTGCAGAAAAGAAGAGATATCATTTCGTAATTTGGCCGTTTTGGCCGGTGGGAAATATTTCATTAAAAACTTTTCGGTCATTGGTCCCATGTAGGGATTGACCCTCGTTGTAACGAATTTAACCATTGTTTAGCTTTATTTCTTAATGAAAAAGGAATAACCTAAGACGTATGGCATCATCAGAGATGCTATTTATTTTGAAGGTATCACAAAACTCTAAGAAATTAGCTATATGAGTGTTTGGATCTTCGTCCTGCAAACCATCAAATTGAACAAACTGTTGAATCATTTGTATTGTGTTAGGCTTTAATTCAAAATTATTAGCAGCTATAGCAGGCTTAACAATACTTGATTCTGCTCCTGTTAAATGCAATTTAGCATAATCAAACATGGTACGTGGAGCTTGCGTTCCCCCACATCATGTGGTGGTGTATTAGTTTCGTCCATCCCTTCAGTAGGATTGGATCTGTCTTCTTCCTCTCTTTCTGTATAGTTTAGGGCTCGCCTGATTTCTCGGCGATTCCTTTGAGCGGTAGCTTCAATATCACTATCATATACTAAAGGTCCTCTCGGGTTCCTTCTATAAACTAGAGGTACCTGGAAAGAAAAGAAAAATTAGCAAAATTAAAAATTAAACTAAAAACAAAATAAATTGCTGAAAATAAAAATAATGGCTAAAGTAATAAAAATAGAGTTTTCTTAATATTTTAGTTCCCCATCAATAGCGCCAAAAACTTGATTGCTGAAATCAGAGCTTTAAAATTTATAAAAGAATGATCGAACCTGAAAACTAACTCTGATAACGATTAAAGGCAAGTGTACCTATCGAACAGTAGTATAGCTTAGGCAAGACCGGATTATCGAACCCAAATGAACCAAAAGTATTAATACTAATGTAACACCCGTAACCTGTATCCATCGTCGAATTAGGGTTATAAGGTATTACTAACCCAAACTCAGATCATCGCAGTCATTTATCGAAATTCATACTTCTATCGAACCAAAATGAATTAAAAATCATGCTTGTACATTTCAAAACATTGAATCATCAAATATATGTCATTCAAATATTTAATACATGTTCGAGCATTTACCATTCACCTAAAATATATATATAAGATGAATGATTATACACACACTTTATTATCTAAGTCAATAGTCTCTATATCATTTCTTATCTTATAAAATAATATAACTATTAAGACATACATACCCACCGAACTCTTTTATCTAACCGTTCGCATATGACACTAATACACTATAGTATAACCGAACCTGTTCATGATATAAGGTGATATGCACATATTTCTCAATTTCAAAGCCATATTCAATTATAACTATTAAACCACATCTACGGTGAAAGTTCTTTGACATAAAGGTTATTACATAATATATCACAAACATATGCTCAATAACTAACCTAAAATACCAAAGTACAACAATTTCATTACCATACATTCGAACATCTATACAATATCTTTTCCATGATCAACCCAAATACTTATAGGAATTGCCTACCTCAAAACCGAATCATATAATCTTGAAGCATACATCAAAACTCTATTCATCTTTCAAGAACAATATACATACCTATTAAACATAACTATATATATATACATTTAAAATTTATTCATTTCTCCTATTTTCACATACATTTAATCAAATCCATGTTAACTAATTATGGACACAAACATTATTATTAACCAACCAACACATGAGCTATTTATCTAGCTGAATACATAAGTATAACCAAACCATTGACCTCATACCGAACCTTAAATTAAGACTCCAACGGTCACCTTACACATAAACATTTCCACAATCATCACAGAACCATAACTCAATATCTCAATATATATGTCATGATGTGTGTATATATATATCTATACTTTCAACTAGGCTTAAAACATGATTGAAACAAATAGCCATTAACAATAGAGCAAGTCATTATATCAAAACACATAAGTAGAGCTTAGCCTAAAAGAAATAGCCATTTTCGCAAGGCTATACTTGAATACAAGATTAAATACCATTGTTTACAACTTAGCCTAGCTTATACATGCCTTATGAAACAAACTAAGTTTATGAGTATCAAAAGAGTCGATAGTGTGGTTGATTCCTCTGACATTCCTTAGAGTCGTAGCCTGAACGATATCTGTAAAACAAACATAGTCCACACACAAAGGAAGCTCACTAGCTTAGTAAGTCTCAAGCAATACTAATGACATATACATATACTTAATAATTTAGCTTCCATGCTTGCGGCAATTAGCATAAATAATTCAATACGAGTTTCACCTAGCTAAATATTAGTCATATCCCTAATCTAATCAATAGTAGTTTATCACATGAATTTATACAATATCATTTCATATGGACAACATATGCATTCGAATATTTCAAGTTACATAAACATGTAATAATTCTGATCTCACTGCACATCATATCCATAACCGAATCTTCAAGTAACACAAATATATGTATATACCTCAATTTCTCATATATACATAGATCATACCAATCAATGATAAGCTTAATATCATGAGATAGAATTCAATTTGAATCATTAGTTTCACCACATCACGATTAGCTTATATAATAATAAACTAACTTACCTTATTAGTTACCAATACAATAAGCTGACCTTTTTCCAGAGCTTATAGCTCATACTACTATGTATATACGTCTCAACTTATTTAACTCGCAAATTCTCTGTTATGGCGTATCATCGGCAATAAGCCTACTAGCCATTAAAGCCCGAAATAAATTATCGGCACGAGGCCTGCTAGGTAATAGGCCCGAAATAAATCACCGGCACGAGGCCTGTTAGGTAATAAGCCCGAAATAAATCACTGGCACGAGGCCTGCTAGGCAATAAGCCCGAAATAAATCACTGATACGAGGCCTGCTTACTAGGCTTGAAGCCCGAATATTTCACATATTTAACAATTTCCATGCACATCACTTAACACTGAAATCACAAACATTTCCTTATATATTTCATAATGCTTTCATATATTGAACCGAACCTATTTATTCACATTACACTTAACAAGAAATAAAATTCACTTCAATAACATATCTTCACATTCGGCCATCTCCAAATTTTATGCTTTAAGTTTCCAAATTTCATCATTTAATATGTTCATAATTAATTATTTAACATATACTTGCTTAGGGACTTACCTCGACTGTCGACGGATCACGCAGACTGGCTATTCGATAACCTTCGTCTTTCCCTGATCCAAATTCATTTTTCTTTGTTCTTGATCTTGAAATCAAGCTTCTAAATGCCGAAAATCAAAGAAAATAAACCTCTTTTTCTTTCTCAATATTCGGCCAACAAGAGAGAAGATGATAATGGCCATTTTCTTATGTTTTATTTAACATATGTTAAACATTTAATCATTTACTAATTTAACCTTTATTAATGTTTTAATAATAACATAATATCATGGACAAGTTAGTCATATGCCGTCCAATTACTCCCAAAATGGGCTATTTACTCTTTTAATACCCATATTAAAAAGCCATAATCAATTAGGCACTTTTCACTATAGTTTGCAACTTTTACACTTTACGTGATTAAGTCCTTTTTCTAAATTAAACACATAAACGATTAAATTTTCATACGAAACTTTCACACACATCAATTCACATATAATAAACACAAAATATAATATTAAAATTTTTCTCAGACTCGGATTAGTGGTCCCGAAACCACCGTTACGATTAGGGTCAAATTCGGTCTGTTACAACTAACTTTCTTTTTATTATTTAGCATTAAAAATAGAGTGAAGTTTGTTTTAATCTAAATTAACGATAACTAGGCTAAGGATACTAAGACAAAAAGAACGAATTGGGAAATAACTTGAAGAAAAACTCAATTGATCACGATGATACCCTTAGGAAGAATCCACCTAGACTTCACTTGTTATCTAACCCTGAATTATATGATTTATTTACTTAGCTTGATCCGTAGGACTCCCTAACCTATGCTAAACCCTCTCTCAAGGCGAATAACGTCTAACCCTAGGTTAATTAGTGGAACTCTCCTTCTCTTATAATAACACCCTACAATAGCAGTAAATCGATTTATGGATTCCCATATTAGGTTTCACCCTTATCCGGTAAAATCTCGTAACCCTATCTCAGGCGTTCGATCAACTACGCTTAATTACACTAGATCTACTCTTAGGCAGGGTCTATTCCTCCTCCACCTAAGCACATCAGATTTGGATTAAGCATGCATAATTAAGAACAACTAAGTATTTATCATAAAATTCAGAAATCAAATAACAAGATTCATCTAGGTTTCATCCCCTGTAGGTATCTGAGGGGTTTAGTTCATAACTCAGAAAGAAAACATCTCAAGAGAAAAGATAAAACAAAACATAAGAAATCCCTAAAACTCACTGAAGGAATTGAAAGAGAATTCCGCCGTCTTGAGTTTAATTCCTGCTTCTTGGGATGGATCAACTGGCTAACTTCAAGCGATTCCTACAATTCTGATCTTTTCGGCTTGCCTCCCTGGCCTAGGCCTCCTCTCAATGGTGGCACTTAGGGGATATATATAGGCTCTTTGGAATGCGATTCTTTCTCCCTAAGTATCTTTTTCTGACTAAAATTGCTTATTCTAGCGACAGAGGGACGGCCATGTAGCATGCCCATGTGGATCAACTTCAGGTCATGTTCGGATTCTTTAATAAGGCACGACCGAGTAAATCGGGGGAGAGGCCGTGCTCTAGGTGATCGGCGCGGCACGTCCATGTGAACTTTGGGCCAGGTCGTGTCAATTTCTTGCTAAAGCCCATTTTACTCTGGTTTGGGCTCGTTTTACGTTCTTTTCGTCCTTAGGTGCTTTCCTGGGTATAAGACATGAAAAGAAAGGATTAAGAGCACCTGTTTATATAAATCAAGGGATAAATAATCCAAAAGTAAGCTAAATGTGGGGTTAAAATATGTTATAATTATGGTTTATCACCAGGCCATGTCGATTTCTATTTTGGCCTAATTTGGTCCGTTTTAAGCCCGTTTCTTGTTCTTTTCGTCATTGGGTGCTCTCCTAGGTATAAAACATGAAACTAAAGGATTAAGAGCACAAAATTACATAAATCGAGGCTTAAATCATCCAAAAGCATGCTGAATGTGGGCTTAAAATATGTTACTTTTCGGTTTATCAGTCACTGTACTGGGCTTAGGCCCAATTGTTCAGTTATTGGTTTAGGCTAGGCCTAATTGGTTCTATTCTGGGTTCTGACCCAAATGATATTGTAGTGGCCTTTGGCCCACGTATACTCTGAACTAGACTGTACTGTTACTGTTAAAGGGCTTTGGCCCAGACTGTTTTGGTTTCTATTTCTGTATACTGACTGTTGCTCTAGTAAGGGGATTACACACTGAGTTTTCATAAACTCGCCCCATTTTTAAATGTGCAGGTAATCCCTAGTGTTAGGAGGATCGGTGCTGCTGGGGACTCGGAGGTGACCACACGACTGCGGCTGTCATGCTTTGGACTTTATATATGTTTTAAATTCCATTATAGGTTTTACTTTCTGTAATAAGGCCTCTCTGGATTTAATTCTGAATTTGAGATTTTGTTACATTTTATATCTGTTAGACATAGACAAGTTTTCAACCCAATTACTGTTTTTAAAACCATACGTTTTAAACTTCTTTACCTTAAATTAGCTTCCGCAACTAAAAGAGATTTTTAACGAAGTTAATAACGTATTTAAAAGTGATTAATTTTTTAATGAACCACATTTTGAAATTGAACGAACACAAACTGAGGCTTTAGTTTTTAAATATTAATGAGGGTTTTCAATGAAAATATGGTTTTCGAAAAACACTTCAATGTGACACACCAGATTTAGGCCAGAACGTCTGGGTAGGGTTTGGGGTGGTACATTTAGTGGTATCAGAGTCAAGTTGCAAAACTCGGCTATGGATTGGGTCTTTAAAATTGAATTTCTGAAAGTGTTGTTTAAAAAAGGCTTGAAAAGATTTGATGTTCTGAAATGTTATATTGACCGTTTTATTGAAAGTGTGGTACACCGAGCCTCCAGTGCCAAATCCGTAAGTTTTTGAAACTATTGTTTGTTTTCGTTGAAAAGCAGTAGATAGAGATACTGTGATTTCTTAGATATTAGACTATATTGCTACACTTAAAGTTGGAGTTTGTATTTATTTTGTGTGTATTCTGGAAATGATATGCGTGTGATATCCATCCGCCCCGATGGATAGATGGTGTGGTGCGTGCTTGTATTATTAGGACCAGAATGCGCAGTGAGAGCGTAGTGTGGTAGGCTAGGGTGTGCGACTATTCTGATAGTCGAAAATTTCGGGGACGAAATTTCATCAACGGGGTAAAGTTGTAACGCCCCAAATTTTAGGCCCAGAAGAAATGGGATTTGCGTGCCGGAAGAATTAGAATTTAGTTGTGCATGTGAATAACATAAAAGTATGTCTGCTTTGGTGGTTAAGGGTCCTGAGAAGTATTGGAGAAGTCTTGGGTTCAAACCTGGGCTTTAGAAAAATTTTGATTTTAGATGAATAAAACCCTGAATGTAAGTAAGTAGGCTTTAAGAATATTGTTGGGAAAATCATGACACAAGAAGGGTTGGTGATCCAGTGGTAGTGGCGTCATTATGGTGGCAAGGGGATCTTGAGTTCGAATCGCATGGGATACAAAGGGATTTTATTTTATTTCCATGAGGTGAGAGAGGTAGAGTTTGATTAAAATTCTCCTGGGGTGTTGTTGACTTGATCTTGGATGAAGTTGTTGGGGAGTTTGAATTGGTCTTTGAAGGATTTATGGAGTGATGTTTGGAGGGTTTTGGGGGATTTGGATAAGGGGGTTGTTTGTTGTGGATTTTAGGGAGAAAAATAAGGAATTTGGTGTGTAATGGGTGTATTGTGCCGAATTTGAGTGGGGACTACTCAGAATTTTGGGATTGGGAGTTTGAGTGCACTATTTTGGGTTGGGGTATTTGACCATTTGGGGAATTGTCCTTTACTGTCAAATATATCATTCTATTTTCCCCCTCTTCTTTTTCAGTTTTGGTCTGTCAATCTTCTTCTTCCCTTGTTGCCAAACCTTTTTCTGTTTCTCTCATCTCTTTATTTTGTCTGTCGGCTTTTAGTTAATGATTTTCTTGATCGATTGTTTTTGATCATTCCTCCCCTCCAGTGTCTTGATTCTGTTACCAATTTCTACCTTCTTCTTCTTGGATCAGTTTCGGTTTGGGAGTGGCTTTAGCAAACGATGAGTTACTAGATTTCTTCTTATTTTTCTATTCCTTCGATATGTCCAAACTCCCTTCTTAAACATATGCTCTTTTCTTTTATATTCTCTGTTGGTCGATTCTCTTTCCCTCCTTATGCTTGGTAGTGCCTTCCGTTCATAGAATTCAACGAGGAGTGCAAACCGTTCGCTCATCTCGCGATCAAATGTAAAGCTGAAGGCTTGAATTTTTAAAGTGGTTGGCCGAATGTTACTTTCCCCTTTTTGGGGGAAGGGTTGCATGTACTTCCTTTAAACTAATGTGTGCTAAACCATGGTTTTAGACCATCGTGGTTGATAGGTTGTATTTCTAATGCAGTTAATTGCCAAATAGGAGTGTGATCAACTCTAGCCTGTGATCTAAGGGATATAAACCAATTAGTGATCAGTCGAGGTAAGTATGGATTGTCGTTTTGGGCTTGGACAGTTATTAACCTTAATAGTTGTAAATCTGATACGATATTTTGGTTGATTATAGGATTTGGAGAGTGTGGATCTTAGCTAGTTTCGTGAACAGATGTGTATTTGTATGGTATTCAATGATCGGCTAAAAAGTCGAAAGTATGTATTGTTTACATTGCTATGACTGTAGATCGACAAAATGCCAAAAAGCCAGAAATATGGCATATGATGCCACACGAGCATGCGATCGTGCGTGTGGTGAACCGAGCCCACAAACATGGGCGTTAGTCTATAGAGGCCAGCATGAGCACTCTCGTGGTACTGGGCTATTCTGGACTTAGTTGGGCCGAAATGGGCTGTGTAGGCCCAGTGGGCTTTTGGCCCACACGGATAAAATGTATGTGATGTGGTAAGTGTTGTTTGGACTGTGATGTTTGCATAACTGTGCCCATTTACACTGTTGTGACTGTTTAGGTTACTTAAGTCGCTAAAGGTGACAATGAACCTTCTGATGGGTCGCTGAGACCCCGATTTGCAAAATCACTGAAATACCTTTAATTTGCAAAATTACTAAAATACCCCGATTTGCAAAATGATCGTAATACCCCATAAGGTAAAATGACCGAAATTCCCTTATAGGGTAAAATGACTATTTTGCCCTTCTGGGTAAATGACTGACTTAGACTATGGATTTGACTGATTTGACTATGATCGTATGACTATGTTTTAACTAACTTAACTTTGGTCGTGTGACTGATATGCTTTTAATATATATTTAAATGACTGTTACTGAGCATGGCTATTTTGCATACACGTGTAATGAGTTAGCATGGCATACACGACATATTGCATGGGGTTGGGACATTGATACGGAGGAAGTTCTGATAGGGCCGCGCGGGTTGCATGAGACAACTGGGATCTAGTATTGATCTGTTAAGGTCGCACGGGTTGCATGAGACGACTGTGGATCGACAGACGGCTTAAAGCTGCGTAATCTAATTATGGCTCTGTGCCAACCTAAATATGGCTTTATGCCATCTTGATTATGGCTTTTTGCCAATCGTATTTACCCATGGCTTTGTGCCTAACATATATATTGATGACTCTATGTCGGTCATGATTACCTGTAGCTGTGTGTCGATTATATTGTCGTTGCTGATGGCTATGTGCCAAACTTATTACAGTTACCGATAGCTTTGTGCCATCCTGACTATGGCTCTGTACCATCCTGATTATGGTTCATAACCATTATGTTTATGGCTTTTAGCTGTTCTGCTAACTGGCAACGTTGCTGCGATATTTATGGCTTTTAGCCGTTCTGTCCATGGCGCCAAGCCTTTCTGTTGACTTAGTGCCGCAACCGGTGCTAAGCATGGTGTGTTGGCTGGGTGGGTCGATTTTATCCCCACGTAAGTGTAGGGTTAGTACGGGTGGTGTGTTGGCTGGATCAGGGTGGGATGCATCCTTCTTCTTTTGCATATCTGTTTATGAGATCTTTCACTGTACTGGGCTTAGGCCCACTTGTTCTGTTATTGATTTGGGCTAGGCCCAATTGATTCTATTATGGGCTGTGACCCAAATGATATTGTAGTGGCCTTTGGCCCACGTATGCTCTGAACTGGACATTATTGTTACTGTTAAAGGGCTTTGGCCCAAACTATTTCGTTTTGTGTTTCTGTATTCTGACTATTATTCTGGTAAGTGTATACACACTGAGTTTTCGTAAACTCACCCCATTTTTAACTATGCAGGTAATCCTTAGCGTTAGGAGGATCGGTGCTGCTGGGGACTCGGAGATGACCACACGACTGTGGCTATCATGCTTTGTACTTTATATGTGTTTTAAATTCCATTATGGGTTTTAATTTCTGTAATAAGGCCTCTCTGGATTTAATTCTGAATTTGGAATTTTGTTACGTTTTATATCTGTTAGACATAGACAGGTTTTCAACCCAATTACTATTTTTAAAAACATACGTTTTAAACTTCTTT
Organism: Gossypium bickii; assembly: GCA_025503065.1. Classification (NCBI taxonomy): domain Eukaryota; kingdom Viridiplantae; phylum Streptophyta; class Magnoliopsida; order Malvales; family Malvaceae; genus Gossypium; species Gossypium bickii. Next base: position 112,108,155 of record CP106711.1, on the reverse strand, counting down.
ACCTTAAATTAGCTTCCGCAACTAAAAGAGACTGTTAACGAAGTTAATAACGTATTTAAAAGTGATTAATTTTTCAATGAACCACGTTCTGAAATTGAACGAACACAAAATGCGACTTTAGTTTTTAAACATTAAGGAGGGTTTTCAATGAAAACATGGTTTTCAAAAAACAATTCAATGTGACACGCCAGATTCGGGCCATAACATCTGGGCCGGGTTTAGGGTGTTATATTTTCGTTAATTAATTGATTAAATAAATAAAAACCTAAAATTGGGTGTTTGTTTGAGAATACTTAATATACAAGGAAGTGACACCCTAGTAGAAGATCTACACAGGTGAGACTAAGAGGGTATCCTGTAGAGTAGAACTCGTACCAAGTGGTGGGACTGAGAGAGTATCCGTATGCCTAAGGGAGACCGAGAGGGCATCTTAGGTGGTAATTCCTAGTGAAGATGAAACCGAGAGGGTATTCTTAACTAAGGGTAGTAAATACTTAATTAAAGGTTATTATTGGCTGAATTAATAATTAGGGTTAAAATTGATTCTTGGCTGAGAGGGCTCACGTTGTCGAAACAAGGAATAGGAGAAACAAATAGTTAAATTAGGGTTAGTTTTAGTTTTCGGTTAAAATAATTAGTTAGTTTTATTATTTTTTTGGATTTACACTACTAATTCGTAACTCGACTGGATTAGTACTTAATTTCTATAATTAATTTAATAGTGATTTTCTCCAATCAATAATCCCTTGGGTACGATCCTTAGAATACTTAATAAGTGTTTTGTTGTAAGAAAACTATATTACAATTTGACATGTTCACCTGCAGATACCGCACTTAACTCTACACCTTTTATTTGCGCTATTTTTAGCTGAAACATTCATAGGTTGGGCTGCAGTCTGTCACAACTTAGGGAATGACTTATAAACCATTTAGTTAAATGACTATTATTATCATTCTTCTGGCTTTTTTGTATTTTCATACATTTATGTAGTTTTTAGTTAAAAGAACTAAATTTACCATGTTTAGGGATTGGAACTTGTGTTTAATGGATTTACAGACAAATTATTTACCACTACATCAATAATATTTCTTGAGTAAACTTCTAAAAAATTGATTTTTGAAAGAAAATGTTTTATCTCACCAAGTTTGTTATTATTTTTAGTTTTGAACCATACGTTTCATTATTTATTTTATGTTACTTTTAAAAACATTTATATTGTAAAAACGTAATTTCCAAAAGCATAGGCATATGTTAGAATTTCTAAAAATGACCAAAATAGAAGAAATAATAAAAGTTAAAGTTAGCATAAAGAATATAATAATAGTAAGCTCTTAAAACTATAACCCAAATTTAACTTGGACAAAATAGGATTACCACATACTTTAGGAAATAAGAACAAAAAAAAAAAGTGAATAACTTATTATTTTAAAGAAAATTGCGCACTCACCTTTAGTCGAATAAATTATTTTAAAGTTATATGAGATAGTAACAGTTTGTAGAAAAAGAAAGGGATGAGATTTCCTTTATATTTTCATTGAAAAACATTACACAAAATTGGTAGTTGATAAAGAAAAGTGAGATTTAACATGTCATTTTGTCTAGTATTGCATGTATAGTTTTGGAAAGGATGAATAGCGTTGAAAGAGACTGGGGAATTCTGTTATGAATACATCATCTTATTTACTAAAATTTCCTAAAAATATTGAAATCTTTATTTATGGTTAAGCATTTTACAAGATATACAACTACCATGAAGCTATATAAAACCCAAACTTGTGATTGAAAGATAGTGTAAAGTTTTAGTTAAATAAAGAATTGTATACTTCTTGGAAAAAAATGGGAGTGGAGAAGAAGATAATGGTGCTGTGGATTTGTGCAATGGTGATAAGCTCAATGGTGATGGAAGAGGGTGCAAATGCGACACCAGTTAGCTACCCAAGACTAGGCAAAAACCGTAAAGTTCCATGCAAACAAGGAAGCGGTAATTGCCTCCCACCACTATCTAATGGTTATGACAGAGGATGTTCACACCTAAAAAGATGTCGAAGTCATCATTTGATCGGTCATTATACAACGCCCATCCTTCATTGACCACAACTAGAAAATGCACATCATCAACTTATCCCTTTTTTTCTATAAAATTATATGACAAAAAAAGAAGAATTAACCATTTCATCTGTTAATTTATTTTTTATTGTTGTAACCCATGAATTCTGGAAATATATACTTCAACTATTTTTTAAAAATATTAGCAAAGGTCTTATTAATATTTTCTCTAATTCATATAAGTTGTCTTACATTCTTAAAAAGGTAACATAGAAATAATTGTATTGGCACAATGAAGAAATACTTGAGTAAAGCAGTGCTAACAAAGAAGGTCTTATTAACTTCAATGAGTTTATTGGGTAGAGGTGTTGTAATCCTCTAGTTTCATGGGTCGCACAAAGGATCCTGGAAGTGATGCGTACATCTTAAACTCTTCATGTCCTCTTGGGAAGATTTGGACAAATGACCGCCACTAGATGTGCGAACATTTGGATTGAAAATGCTGCAGCAAAAGAGCTAATTAATAATGTAGTGTGTCCACAAGTATAAATGTTTCAACGAAACACTTCGGGAACTATTCCGAGGATCGTACCTAAGGGAGGTTGAATTGAACCAAGACAAATATTCTACATTAATCGGGCTAAAAAGTAGTAATGTAACACCCCTAACCCGAAACTATTGCTGGAATAGGGTTAAGAGGCATTACCGAACAATCGGAACATTTTACATCCATTTCACAACACAAAGTCAATCATCAATCAAACATATTCAAATATAAACACATAGTCCCTTATTGAGGTCTACGAGATCTTAAACACGTGTTTGAAAGAGGTCGGGACTAAACCAAACACTTATGAAAATTTTAAAAGATTTAAACATTTTTCAAAACTGTAGAGGTCGCACGCACGTACGGGTAGGCCGTGTGCCTTACACGGCCTCGGACATGCCCGTGCATCCGAGCCGTGTCAAAATAGGGCATACATACTGACTTGTCCACATGGCCTGAGACACGCCCGTGTGCCTCACCCGTGGTCGAAGCCAACTTGCACCACACAGCCAGTCACACGCCCGTGTGACCAACCCATGGTTGAGCCTGTTTTGCACCAAATTACAATCCTGCGTGACACAGTCAAGCCACACGCTCGTATGCTCAACCGTGTGGGGAATTATAGGCCATTTTTCAAGGCCAAGTTATCATCCACACTTAGAATCACCTATATGCATTAAACCAATACCAATTCATACCTCAATTGCAACCAATACATACCCTATCAAGAACCCATTAATCATCAACAATACCATCTATTCTTATACTCAATTCCTACTCAAATAAATCTATACAAACACCATTATCACAACTCAAAATCATGTAAGCTAAACATCACTTAGTCAAACCACAAATTCACACTTAAAGTACCATTTCCATCAACTAATTCAAGTATGAAATATACCATTTCCAACCTCACTATTTCATACTACATTCATCATTTACATAGCTCACACATAATAACAAAAATCATCTAACATACAAGCAATGTCACATGGCAAGGTCCAACATCTCAAAATGCACCATAATTACTAGCCTATACATGCCACATACCAAATATGTACATATTTTAAAAGTACCAAAATGGTTAGCCGATAGTGTGATTAACTCGCTGATGATCCCCGAATCCGAGCTAGCTTTACTGACACTGTAAAACAGAGAAACATATCACACAGTAAGCTCAAAAGCTTAGTAAGTTCGTAACATAATTCATTCAAATTAACAAACCAAGCTTCTTAAACAAGTAAATCCATCACATAGATCAATTCTCAAATATTCATACCATATCATCCATAGCTAAAATACTCATTCATCCATTCATAGTTTCATAAATAATCTCATCAACCACAAAGGTTCAATATATACCCTAGCTAACACATAGTTATTCAACTTCCAAGCTTCTCAATGCTCGATATTACATTTCGATCAACCTCTTGTACCCATTTAATTTTAATCGCACACTCAGTGCCAAATTCATAGCAGAAGCATTTTCGTCATCGCACACTTAGTGCCTATTCTTTTAACCGACCTATCTCGGTATCGCGCACACAGTGCCAAATCAATAAGCTGAAGCATTCGTAACGTCACACACACAGTGCTATTCATCTCTGTTCCGATTTCAATTACGCACACTTAGTGCCATCTAATTCAATTCCGCACATAGCATTTCTAACCTCATAATCATATATATATAATTATTCCATAATACTAAAACATACTTTAACAACATGTATTATATCCGAACTTACCTTGGACGTTGAAATATCGAAACTAGCCGATTAATCGAGTACTTTGTCTTTGCCTAGATCTCGATCTGAATCTCACCTTTCTTGGTCTATACATATACAAAATTAACTCATTCAATCACCAATTCATTTAATTTAGTGCAAATACACATATCTAGGGAGTTTTATAAAATAGCCCTCACATTTTCACATTTCGACACTTTACTCCCTATTTCAAAAAATCACAAAACACACAAAATTTCTCTTCACTTATGCCTAGCCAAATTTTCCCCATATCCATACAAGCCCACACATTTCATTTATCGTACATTTTAGTCCCTCAATTTACACTTTTCTCAATTTAGCCCAAATTACTCAAATTCACCAAAAATTCAAAGACAAAATATGTTAAGCCAACATCAAACTTTCATATTTCATCACCAACTGTCACAAAGCTCAAACATTCATCAATAGCATATTTCAAAATCACCATCAAATTCTAAAATTAAAGCATGGGCTAGCTAGAGCACAAAGCAGTGATCACAAAAACATAGAAAATATCAAAAACCAAAAAACTTTTGTACCTCAATCAAGATATCAAGTGTGCCGAAACCTAAAGCTCTCCCTTGTCGTTATTTTCTTTTGTTATTCGGTTGAGATGAAGAGAAATTAAAGATGGTAATGCTTTTATTTTATTTATTAGACATTTATGATTGTTTTATCATTTTACCCTTGATTAAAACATTATAAATTCACCTAATATATACCCATTTATGTCCATCTCCACTATCAAAGGTCTAATTACAACATAAGGACTTCTCCTTTATAAAGCCATTCCAAATGAGTATTTTAACAATCAGCACACAACTTTTACATTTTATGCGATTAAGTCCTTTCTCATAATTCGACACACAAACTATAAAATATTCACCCCGAATTTTCACACATGCTCAATCACATATTATAAACATAAAAAATCATAATAAAATATTTTTCCGACCTGGAATTTGTGGTCTCGAAACCACTGTTCTAACTAGGGTCTAAACTGGGCTGTTAAAATTCTTCCCCTTAGGGTTTTTTGTCCCTAAAAATCTTACCAATGAATAGGTGTGGATATTGCTCTCTCATAGCATTTTCAGGCTCCCACGTAGCCTCTTCTACTCCGTGTTTGTGCCACAACAATTTTACTAAGGAAATTCTTTTGTTTCTCAACTCTTTGGTCTCTCGTGCCAAAATTCGAATTGGTTCTTCACTATACAACAAATCTGACTGAATTTCAACCTCAGTAGGAGCAATCACATGAGACGGATCAGATCTGTACCGTTGAAGCATCGACACATGAAACACATTATGAATCTTTTCTAACTCAGGTGGCAACATCAATCTATAAACAACCGGCCCTATTCGTTCAACGATCTCATACGGCCCGATGAACCTGAGACTCAGCTTGCCTTTTCGGTCAAATCAAAGTATTTTCTTCCACGGAGACACTTTCAAACACACTTTGTCACCAACTTCAAATTCAATATCTTTTCGTTTCAATTCTGCATAAGACTTCTGATGATCTGAGGTCGCTTTCAAACTGTCACGAATCACCTTTACTTTCTGCTCAGTCTCTTTAATTAAATCAACCCCGTGAATCTTATTCTCACTCAGCTCAGTCCAATACAATGGAGTTCGACATTTTCGACAGTAAAGAGCCTCATACGGTGCCATTTTAATGCTTGACTGAAAACTGTTATTATACGCAAAATCAATCAACAGCAGATGCTTTTCCCATGTACTTTCAAACTCAAGAATACAACATTTCAACATATCCTCGAGAATCTAAATGATCCGCTCAGATTCTCCATCCGTTTGCGGATGAAATGCAGTGCTGAAACGTAATTTTGTGCTTAAAGCCTCTTGCAATTTCTTAGAAAATCACGAGGTAAATATTAGATATTTGTCTGATACAATAGATAGTGGTACCCCGTGCAACCTCACAATCTCAGCAATATACGATTCAGCCAATTTATCGAGTGAATAATTTGTTCTCACCGAAACGAAATGAGTTGATTTCGTCAATCTGTCAACTATCACCCAGATTACATCTTTCTTTCCCGGAATTAAAGGTAACCTTGACACAAAGTCCATCGTGATTCTCTCTAATTTCCACCCAGGAGTCATAATCGACTGTAACAAATCGGACGGAACCTGATGTTCAGCTTTAACTTGCTGACAAACAAAGCATTTCAAAACAAACTCTGAGTTGCCTCGTTTCATACCATGCCACCAAAAAAGTTGTTTCAAATCATTGTACATTTTCGTACTCCCCAAGTGAACAGTCAGACACCTATTGTGAGCTTCGTTCAAAATCAACTGAATCAACTCTGAATTCTTTGAAACAAAAATCCGATCTCTGAATCTCAGACAATCATCACTATCAACTCGAAATTTCGATTCGACATTCAATCCACACTGATCTTGTTTGGCCATCATTTCAACATCCCTTTCCTATGCATTACAAATCTGACGTACGAACATCAGCCTTACTTTCAACTCAGCCAAAACTGAATTATCATCACATAAATTTATTTGAGTACTCATAGCTCGCAAGGCACATAAAGACTTTTGACTCAAGGCATCAGCAACAACATTAGCTTTGCTCGGATGATAATCAATCACAAGTTCGTAATCTTTCAACAATTCTAACCATCTTCTTTGTCACAAATTCAATTTTTTTCTGAGTCATCAAGTACTTCAAGCTCTTGTGATCGGTATAAATATGACATTTCTCACCAAGTAGAAAGTGACGCCAAATCTTCAATGCAAACACAATCACGACTAATTCAAGGTTGTGCGTCGGATAGTTCTTTTCATGCGGCTTTAACTGCCTCGGAACATAAGTGATGAATTTGCCTTCTTGCATCAGCACACAGCCCAAACCATTCAAGTATGCATCACTATAAACTATGAATTCTTTGCCCGATTCAAGTTAAACTAACACTGGTGCTTCTGTCAACAACACTTTTAACTGCTCAAAACTCTGGTGGCACTTTTCTAACCACTCGAATTTAATATCTTTCTGTAGCAACTTCGTCAACGGAGTCACAATCATCGAGAAGCCTTTCATAAACCACCTATAATATCCCGCTAGTTCCAGAAAATTACGGACTTCAAACACATTTCTCAGAGGCTTCCATTCTAAAATGGCTGAGATCTTACTTAGATCAACTCGTATTCCCATAGCTGATACAATGTGCCCCAGAAAACCAACCTCACGCAGCCAAAACTCACATTTTCTAAACTTTACATACAATTGCTTCTCGCGCAAAGTTTGCAACACAATTCTCAAATGCTCGGCATGTTGCTTCTCATCACATGAGTAAATTAGAATGTCATCAATGAAAAACACAACAAAATGATCCAAGTACAGTCTAAATATTCGGTTCATCAAATCCATAAATACTGCAGGAGCATTTGTTAGTCCAAAAGGCATAACTAAAAATTCATAATGTTCGTACCTCGTTCTGAAAGCAGTCTTTGGTACGTCCGGTTCTTTAACTCTAAACTGATAGTAGCCCGATCTCAAATCTATCTCAAATCTATCTTAGAAAACATTGTAGCTCCTTTTAGCTGATCGAACAAATCGTCAATACGGGCCAACGAATATTTATTCTTTACCGTCACATTGTTCAACTGTCGGTAGTCAATACACATCCTCATAATACCATCTTTATTTTTCACAAACAACACAGGAGCACCCCAAGTCGAGTAACTCGGTTGTGCAAATCCTCTATCAGTCAGCTATTGCAACTGAGACTTCAACTCTTTCAATTCCGTTGGTGCCATTCTTGTAACAGCCCGATTAAGGGCCAAGTCAGAACAGTGGTGCGAGACCACAAATTCGAAGTAGTAAAATGAGTTTTTATAAAATTTGAGATGTTTGCATGATATTATGATAGTTTCATGTGGAAATTTTATGAAAATTTCCATTAATGGGTTCATTAGGACTAAATTGCAAAAGTTGCAAAATATGAGTTTCTAGAAGCTTTTTGTATTAAATAGCTTTAGAATATTAATTAGAAGTCCTTAAATAGTAATTTTCCCAAATTATAATTTTTGGACAAAAATGGACATGAGTTAGTAAATGGTGAATTTTTAAATAGAAGGGCATTTTGGTTATTTATCAATTAAATAATTAAAAAGGGAAAAAGATGATAAAAAATTCTTATTCATCTTCTTCCTTGTGCCAAAAATTGAAGAGATTCCATAGCTAGGGTTCTTCAAATTTTTGAGGCTTGCAAGTAAGTGTATCTTAGCTTGTTTTTAATATTCTTTGTATTTTTGGAGTCCTCATATTATGAATTAGCTAATTATAGCTATAAGTTGAGCTATAATTCATGTTCATAAATCTACCCATGTATGATATGCTTGTAAAATGATGTTTTAAGAAAGATTATGAGACTTTGATGTTAGATAAACATCTTTTCCTAAATGAATTTCATGAAAGATTATGAGAGTTTGATGTTAGATAAACATCTTTTCCTAAATGAATTTCATGAAAAATGCTAGTAAGGACTACTTTGTTATTATTATAAAATTTGTCATACATGGTAGAAATAGTGAGAATTTGTTATTGCTATGGTTGAGATAATGAACCAGCTAAGCATGAAGTTTAAGAAAGTGGTATGAAAATTATTTTACGAGCCTGGGGGCAAAAGTGTAATAATGAGAAAGTTTAAGGGCAAATTAGTAATTTTGCCAAAGTATGAGTTAAGAGTCAATTTAGTCAATGTGAGTTTTAAATGATCTAAATAATTATTATAGATCAAGAAAAACGAAGCCCGAATCGAAACCGAGGTAAGAACAAAGTCGAGGACTAAATTGCATATCTACATACATTTTGTATATCGAGGTAAATTTGTATGATTTCTAAGCTTTATGATTACTATCATTGAATTGCTTAGTATAATGTACATTATTACCATAGGAATGCTTAATGCTATGTTAAATAAAGAAATCAATGAGATTAAGCATGAGAAAGTCCCCGATCAAAGTTGAATTAATTAGGATACTCGATCTACCACATGAGATAAGAAAGTCCGTATAAGACCAAGCCAAGGCATGGCATCGGCAATCAAGCAAAGTTATCATGTAAGTCCAAGACAAGTCTTGGCATTAAAGAGTTATTATGAGATGAAGACCCATGTAAGCCTAAGCCAAGGCATGGCGTTGGTGAATCTCCAAGCAAAGATGTCATGTAAGTCCAAGACAAGTCTTGGCATTGAAAAGTTATCATGAGATAGAGATCCCATGTAAGTCCAAGACAAGGCATGGAATTGGTGAGTAGCAAGGAAGATTTCATGTAAGTCCAAGCCAAGGCTCGGCATTGACCAGTTCATGAGTAAAGATACCAAATAAGACCATGTCAAGACATGGCAATGGTAAGTTCCCAAGGGAACACACAAGGAAGACTTTGAGTAAGTCCATGTCAAGACATGGCATCGATACCAAGATGAGAGATCCCATGTAAGACCATATCTAGGATATGGCTTTGGCATCAAGTTCTATGTGGGATGAGATTCAATATCCTCAGTTATTCATAGAAATTCATCGGGCAAATGAGTAAAGTTTAATTTTCTTCTGTTATTCGGTTGAGATGAAGAGAAATTAAAGATGATAATGCTTTTGTTTTTTTATTATACAGTTATGCTTGTTTTACCATTTTACCCTTGATTAAAACATTATATATTCACCTAATATATACCCATTTATGTCCATCTCCACTATGAAAGGTCTAATTACAACATAAGGACTTCCCCTTTATAAAGCCATGCCAAATGAGTACTTTAACAATCAGCACACAGCTTTTACATTTTATGTGATTAAGTCCCTTCTCATAATTCGACACACAAAAGATAAAATTTTCACACCAAATTTTCACACATGCTCAATCACATAGTATAAACATCAAAAATAATAGTAAAATGTTTTTTTGACCTCGGATTTATGGTCTCAAAACCACTGTTCTGGCTAGGGTCTAAATTGGGCTGTTACAATTACGAAAAACTAAATTAAAAGCAATCAATCAAAATAACATAAATTAACAAAAATCAAAGACAATCAATTTTAACAATCGAAATTAAATTTAATTAAGCAGGCATAAGATTAATTCATTTTAGTGTTCCTAATTAACTTTAAAACTCGAGTTTTATAGAGCTAGCTATTAATTAACTAGCTATTACCTCTTAGCCTCTAACTAATTAACTAATAGACCAATACATGCTTTTCTCTTGAAGTTAGTTGATCGTGAGCGAAGGATGTTCTGAATTAGTGTCATTTCATCTATTAATTCATGAGCATTCTCGTCCCTTTATTCTTCTATTTATATTGCATTTGATAATTTTATCTAATGAATGTTTATAAAAATATTAGAATGTATTTTGTGCTTCATACTTATTTTGAATGACTTGATTATTTCGTTAATTAATTGATTAAATAAATAATAACCTAAAATTGAGTGTTTTTCTGAGAGTACTTAATATTCTAGGAAATGACACACATAGTAGAAGATCTAGACAAGTGAGACCGGGAGGGTATCCTGTTGAGTAGAACTCGTACCAAGTAGTGAGACCGAAGGGGTATCCGTATGCCTAGGTGAGATCAAAAGGTTATCTTAGGTGGTAATCCTTAGTAAATACTTAATTAGGGGTTTTTGTTGACATAATTCATAATTTGGTTATTGTTGGCTAAGGAGGCAGAAGATTAACTCACTCAAGCGTTCCTAATTAACTTCAGAACTCGAATTTTAACATGTTAGCTATTAATTAACCAGCTATAACCTCTCGGCCTCTAACTAATTTACTATTCAACCAATACACGTTATCTCTCGACCTCACTTTCTTGGCTGAGATAAATTATGACTTACTCAGTAAATATATCTTTCATTCTCGTTTATCCAGAATTACTTCCTAGGGTCTTCAATCCTAGGGTTTAATTGCACATATTTAAACCGGCTAACTTAGGTTCAAACCTTAATTCATCTGTTAATTATTCAAACATTCGTTCATTAATATCCTTAAAGAAATTAGCCATTCATGGAATTAGATACAATTATCCCTAATTTTGTATTTAACTGAGATAATGGTTCAATCGATATATGGGCGTTGCACTATCCTCTACACCTCGATGACGTGATGAAATGATGAGACCGAAAGAAAAAGGGAGAACAACTAAAGCTGCACAGCCATTAAATCTCTCACATCATGTTCTTATTGTAGCATGGGGATCTAATGGAGGTAATTCGTAAGTGTGGGGTGAGAGAATTTAAATGAAAAGAGGAAGATGACCTAGTGGGTGCCAAGAACTGGCTTTCGCAAGTTTTCTGTGTGAAAGAATAGCTGCAATGCTCTTGAACTGATAGTTTTTCATGTGTGTTTTCCTTGCTATAAGACGAAGCTTATCAATAGTGGAATACCATAACCAGTATCGTTCAAGAAATCATGTGAACTTGGAATTTTTCTTGAAAAAGTTTAGAGAGAAGTTTCTTAATAGCCTCTTCATTGAGCAAATGTAGAAGGAATTCCTAGAGCTAAAACAATGGAAAATGATTATATTCGAGTATGAATGAGAATTCATTCGATTGAGTAAATATGCTAATGATTTGGTTCTAGATGAGAAAGGCCTTTGTATTAGATTTGTATGAGGGTTGAACGAAGAACTACGTGTGCTATTTTCTGCACTAAAAATTTAGGACTTTGTGTCCTTATCAGCAAAGGCTCAGAGAATTGAATTAGTAATTCAGAAAATAAATAAATTCAGAGTCCGATAGAGGAACAAATGCGGGGCCGTTGGTGCATTTCAAAAAGCTAAATTTAGGAAACAGTTAGGGCATGTTGAATACACGAGATTAGTTCAGAAAAAATATAAACAAGACAAGGTGACTAAACACGTAATTCTACCACGATATATAATTGTCTTCTGATTTTCAATATCAAACACATTAGTTCACTAGGTTAAAAGATAAACAAATTCAAGAAATGTTAAGCATAATATTCCATTGAAAGAAGGACAAAAAATTACATTCATGTTCGAAGAATACAAGTGGTCAAAAATGTCAAGATTTAATTTAATATTCCATGAGTTTCATCACTTAGGTCACATAGGACTTTTTGACTTGTAATGGTCTATATCTTAGGTTGGTTCGGGGTTGAAGATTTGACTCTAACTAATTAACTAATCTACCAATAAATGCTTATCTCTCGACCACACTTTCTTGACTAGAGCTAGACAATCGTTAAATCTCTCACATCCTGTTCCTGTTGTAGCAATGTCTTATGGGAATCCAAGAAGGAATGTAACGAAGCTAGGACCGAAGGCCTCAGCTAAAGTTTACGTGATGCAAGCAAAGGAGGACATTGAAGCCTTCGATGTTATCACTTGTAATTTTAATTTATTCAACAACATCATTCATGCTTTGGTAGATCCTAGATCAACTCATTCTTATATATGTGATAAGTTTGTGAATTAAATGAGTCTTAATGTTGTCCCTACTAAGAATAGTGTGATAGTTACTGATCCACTTAGTTGGAGTACTATTCTAAAAAGAATAATAAAGGATTGTTCGTTGGTTTTTGGTGAATAAATCTTTTTTATAGGCTTGATCCTGCTGAGTTTCCATGAGTTTGATGCCATCCTATGGCTGGATTGGCTGACACAACGTAACGTGGTTGTTTAATGTAAATCCAGAGGTGTTCGGTTGATAATTGTAGAAAAATGTGTTTATTTCGGGGATGATGCGTAATATTAGGAACCGTACAATCATAGTTGTTTCATATCGAAAGTTTATTGTTAAAGGTGAATAAGCTTACTTGGCATTTTTCTTGCATACAACATTGGTGAAAAAGATTTCAAATGAATGCCAATTGTGAATTAGTTTTTGGATATCTTTTCGGAAGAGCTTCTAGGGATACTGCTGAATAGGGACGTAGAGATTTCAATTGACATAGAAATACAAGCGCATTATACTGATCGCCTCCGAACATACTAACATCCAGAGTGTGAATATTGCAATAAGATATAGAAATACGATGTGGTATCTGCAAGTACACGAGTCTAGTTGTAATATATTTTTTACAACGAAGTAGGTGAGTACTCTGAGGATCATACCCAAAGGACGATAGCCATTGGCACAAAGCTATCGGTAACTGTAATAGTTTGGTACATAGCCATTGGCGACGATAATATAATTGGCACACAGCCACGGGTAATTATGATCGACACAGAGTCATCAATATATATGTTAGGCACATAGCCAAGGGTAAATACGATTGTAACAAAGCCATAATCTGATTACGTGGCTTTAAGCTGTCCATCAGTCCACAGTCGTCTCATGCGACCAGTGCGACCTTAACAGGTCAATACTAGATCCACAGTTGTCTCATGCAACCTGTGCGACCCTATCAGAACTTCCTCCGTATCAATGTCCCAACCCCATGCAATATTCGTGCATGACATGCTCAATCATTACATGTGTATGCAAAATGGCCATGCCCAGTAACAGTCATTTACACACATATTAAAAGCATATCAGTCACATGACCACAGTCAAGTCAGTTAAAAAACAATCATACGATCATAATCAAATTAGTCAAATTCATAGTCTAAGTTAATCATTTACCCACAAGGGAAAAATAGTCATTTTACGCTATAAGGGTATTTCGATAATTTTGCATATAGGGGGTATTATGTTAATTTTGCAAATCGAGGTCTCAACGACCTAACAGAAGGTCCACCGTCGCCTCGAGCGACTTAAGTAACCTTAACAGTCACAACGATGTAAATGGAACTAAGGCCCATTACTCGGCCTAAGTGGTCCCATACGCTCGTGTGGCCCATCTAGCCCAAAAATAGCCTCGGCTATACGAACATCACAGTTCAAACCAATAAAAACCATATAACATGTATTTTATTCGTGTGGGGCCCACCAACCCAGTTGGCCCACATGACCCATTGGCCAAAAATGACCCTAGCCATGTGGACTACACGGCTCAGTCTAACATTTACCATAATATGCAAATTTAATCTGTGTGGAGCCCACAGGCCCATTGGGCCCACACGGCCCATTTCGGCCCCAACGCGGCCCAAAATGACCTATGCCCATGAGAACGCTCATGGTGGCCTCAACCATCTTACGCCCAAATTCATGGGCTCGATCCACCGCACGTGCGGTTGCACGCTCGTGTGGCATCATTCATCGATATTTCAAATTTTTGGCATTTTGTCGATCTACGATCAGAAGGAGTGTGGTTACACACCTAATCACGTAGAGTACTAAAAATTCATGATTGCCAGAATCTTGACTAGATCGGTCGACTGTGATTAGTCGGCTCGAACCAGAGTTTGGTGCAGCCACCCTTCCGCATCCTGGCGGAAAGTCTTGAATAGCTGACACCGCATGCCTTTTAAACTTGGGAGTAGAGGCTACGTGCTGAATCCCAGTCGGCACCTTTGCCGTCACTTTACTACTAAAATCCTCTTTACCCATCGAGAGTTCTTGATTGAATAACAAAAGAGTTTCAATCGCTTTTGAAATGCTTGTACTCCGTCACTTTTTGTAGAAATTTATCGATTCCTTAGAACCCTTGCAAGACCAAAACAACACCAATGATAGAGCACTGAAATAGTCGGCCAATAATAGGGAGAGAAGTAGAATATTCAGCCATAAGAGCAATAACCAGAGGGGAATATCAAAAGAGAAAAGAGAGAAGATGGAGAAAAGGCAATCGGCTAGAGGAGAATAACAAAAAAGAAAGAATGAACCTAAGGGGAAAAGAGAATATAATCTGCTAGACAAAATGTAAAACAGAAGAGGTGAAAGAAAAAGAACAATTTGGCAACTCAAACCAGTTTTTCCCTAGGCAAAAGTGACCGAAACCAAAATCAAAAATCAAAGAAAACTATCCTAGCCGAATTAACTATGCTTCCCCTTACCAATTCGTCATAACACTCACACACACTTCAAACTCCTTGTTTTTCTCCATAAATCACTCCCTTAATCCCTCCATGAAATCCTCCTTGATTCACTCAATGACCAATTCAAACCTTACCTTGTAGAGTTCCAGTCCACCTCTACTTCTCTACTGGCCATAGCAATAAAATATATACCTCTTTGCTCTAGGCGTGACTCGAACACCAGCCCCCCTTTTGAAGCTTTATCACGCCACTTACCAATAACCCACAAGCTCAATCGTGTCCTAACTTATCCTTAATATCTTATAAAGCCTTCATGCTAATATCCAGGTTTATTCAAGGAACAACCAAAAATTCTACGCACGCCATGATTTGAACCTTAGACTACATGTATACTCCTAACGCCTCCTTTTGAATAGACCACAAGCTTCATTGTGTCATATTTTATCCTCAAATATTAATAAGTCCTTCCAACCCACGGAAAGTTTAATTTTAGGGAGAACTAAAATTTTTGCTACAGCCTAGATTTGAACTCAAGACCTCCCAAAACACTCCCAATCACTCCTAAAGTACATAGCCAGTAAAGCAAACATGCAATTAGTGAAATTTTGCTCGCACAACTAAAATCCAATTGCTCCGCTACTCAAAGCCTATTTCTTCTAGGCCCAAAATTTAGGGCGTTACACTAGGACTATTTTATATGTTTGATATTGAATCCTAGTTGTGCCAGTAATATCTTTAAACTTATTTTTCTAGGTTGAATAACTAATAAAGTATGCTTGTTTGCTTAAGTTGAAATGAATGATATAAGTGAAATCAATGACCTTATATTGAATTGCGGTAAGTGATGAAATGGAAGTAAACTTCACTATGTATGTGTACTTTTTATATGTTAGTTTGGAAGTGTTTTTTCATGAAGTATTTAGGTATCAATGATGACACATTGGTTAGGCATTTGAAATGATTATATTATATGTTTTGGATGCCACTAGGGGTGTCTAATGACCTATAAAATTGTATGTTTGAAGATGTTTTATGTACCTAAGCAAATAGATGAAACTTGTGCATGGAATGGGTCATTTTTGGGCTCACATGAGCTGTCACACGGTCGTGTTAAGCACTCGGGCAACCCACACGGGGCGTGTGCCTAGAGCGTGTTTTTAAATAGTATATGCGTAGATGTCACACAACCAAACACACGGCTTGCGACATGATTATATGATCCACATCAAACAGTTACATAGTTCATGTACACAAGCATTTAAGGTCGCACACGAGCGTATAGGTTAATCACATGGCCATGTTTGGAGCCATGTAGCCTGGACAGACGACTGTGTGACCCCTGACTTGAAAATTTTTGAATGTTTCCTGAATGTCCTCTTTTATATTAAATATTACTTGTAAATATGGAATTGAATTTATTATTGAATGTAAATCTTATTAATTGTTCCAACTTGTTTGGTAACATTCGGTATCCTATTCCGACAATGGAAATAGGATATGGGTGTTACATTTAGTGGTATTAAAGCTACAGTTTAGTCAATTCTCAGATTGAATCTAATGCGATATAAACTTGTGATAGTATGGTATTGATTGGTCCAATCTAAGTCATGTTTCATTGTAGATTTTAATAATGTCATTCGATTCTAAAAGAGATGAAATTAATGAAGTTAACAACAACATTTCGACTACTGATTATGGTGCAAGTCATAGTATACCGATTCTACAACTGTCTAAAAACGACGGTAACAATATTTTCTTATAGATTTAATAAATGTTAATAGATTCCAATCATATTGACCTTGATGAGGAAAAAGGTAAAGGTAATATTTCAACTTTTAAACAAGAAGTAAGTTCATAATGATTGTTGCTCAATGTAATTCAATTGTAATTTATTGTTGTTTTCTAGTTAATTGATTGATATATATATGTGAAATTTCTTTGGTTATTTATATAACAATGAGAGTTGCAATTATTTACGTATATATATACATATATGAAACTGAGAACATCTTATTAGTAGTGTTTCTTGAAATTCTATTAAATTTATATGTGAATGAAATGAATTTTAGTGTGCATACGGAAATCAAGAAGTGCCCCTAATGCACGTCTGTGCCCCTATTTGCACTTTGGTGCCCTTGAATATATGCAATTACCTCTAGACACCTAAAGGGGTTTCTTTTCCTAGTTAAAATTTAATTACTACAAAGGTATTTTAGGTTTATCTAGTACTCTTAGTTTAGCCTTTAAAAGTCACATTATAACCAAATTAAAGGAGTAAGCGAGGGGAGCCATCACAAAATCTTTCATACTTTTATTTATTTATTTATTTATTTATTTATTTTTTGCTTTCATTAGGTTTTAGTTTAGGTTTTATTATGTTCACTTAACCTGGAAAATCCTATTCTGATGTTAGTCGATTGCGAGCGGAGAATGTTCCAAAACTACTCTATTTCATTGATTAATTCAGCAGCATTCTCGTCCCTTTATTCTTCTATTTATATTGTGTTTGATAATTTTATTAATTTAATGTTTGTAAAAATGTTGGAATGTATTTTGTGTTTCATATTTATTTTGAATGATTTGATTGTTTCATTAATTAATTGATTAAATAAATAAAAACCTAAAATTGAGTGTTTATTTGAGAATACTTAATATATAAGGAAGTGACACCCTAGTAGAAGATCTAGACATGTGAGATGAGAGGGTATCCTGTTGAGTAGAACTTGTACCAAGTCATGGGATCGAGAGAGTATCTGTATGCCTAGGTGAGACCGAGAGGGCATCTTAGGTGGTAATTCTTAGTGAACATGAAACTGAGAGGGTATTCTTAACTAAGGGTAGTAAATACTTAATTAAAGGTTATTGTTGACTTAATTAATAATTAGGGTTAAAACTAATTCTTGGCTGAAAGGGCTCACGTTGTCAATACTAGGAATAGGAGAAACGGAGAGTTAACTTAGGGTTAGTTTTAGTTTTCGGTTAAAATAATTAGTTAATTTTATTATTGTTTTCGATTTACACTACTAATTCGTAACTCGGCTAGATTAGTACTTAATTTATGTAATTAATTTAATATAGTACTTAATTTATGTAATTAATTTAATAGTGATTTTCTCCAACCAATAACCCCTTGGGTATGATCCTCGGAATACTTAATAAGTGTTTCGTTCTAAACAAAACTATATTACAATTTGTCTTGTTCAGATGCAGATACTGCACTTAACTCTACATATTTTATTTGCTCGATTTTTAGCCGAAACATTCACACGTTGGGCTACAGTCTGTCACAACTTAGGGAATGGCTTATAAACCATTTAGTTAAATGACTATTATTATCATTTTGATTTCCTTTTTTTTTTTTGTATTTTCATTTATATAGTTTTTAGTTTAAAGAACTAAATTTACCATGTTTAGGGATTGGAACTCGTGTTTAATGGATTTACAGACAAATTATTTACCACTAAATCAATAATTTTTCTTAAGTAAACTTCTAACAAATTAATTTTTAACAGATAATGTTTTCTCTCACCATGTTTGTTATTATTTTTAGTTTTGAACCATACATTTCATTATTTATTGTACGTTAGTTTTAAAAACATTTATATTGTAAATATGTAATTTCCACAAGTATACGCATATAATAGAATTTCTATTAATAATAAAAAATAGAAGAAATAATAAAAATTAAAGCTAGCATAAAGAAAAAAATAATAGTAAGCTTTTAAAATTATAACCCAAATTTAAGCCAGACAAAATAGGATTACCACATACTTTAGGAAATAAGAACAAAAAAAGTGAATAACTTATTATTTCAAATAAAATTGCACACTCACCTTTAGTTAAATAAATTATTTTAAAGTTGTATGGGATAGTAACAGTTTGTAGAAAAAGAAAGGGATGAGATTTCCTTTATATTTTTGTAACATCCTGGATTATAGCCTATGCATTAGTATGTCTTATGTGTTATGAATATATCTTGAACATTTTTGGAAACCTGGAAATGTACGGAAATGTTAGGTTTAAAAGAGGAAAGTGAACATTTTTGGAAACTTAGAAATGTAAGGAAGTGATTTAGAAATGATTCAAAAGAGGAAATGTCTTGTCTTGGAAATGGAAGGAAATGACTTGGAAATGGAAAGAAATGTCTTGTCTTGGAAATGCAAGGAAATGTCTTGGAAATGTAAGGAAAATGTCTTAGAAATGTAAGGAAATGCTTTAGAAATGTTAAGTTTTAAGTTTAAAAGTGGAAACTAAGGCAAGGTGGCCTTAAGAGAAAATGTAGGGAAAATATGACACACAAACAGGCTTGGAAAAGTGGCCTGGAGATGCCACTTAGGGCTTCTAGAAATGGCGCCACATACAAGGGTATTAGGCCTAAGTTCGAGTCACATGGGAAGCAAATAAAAGAAATTTTATTTTGCTACAAGGAGCAGAGAGCTGGACGGCACATGGCTATAATTTAGTAGCTTTTATTCTTTTATTCTTAAGAGATAAATAAGGGATAAATAAAGGATTTATTTATCATTATTTTCAAGAGATAATTGTGGGATTAAATTCTTTTAATTTGAATAAAGTGATAATTAAAGGGATAAAGCTATCAAATAGAAGAGTGGTGGCCAAGTAAGGGACTTTAAGTTGTTAATTTCGGCCAAACTAGGAAAGGGGTAGCCGAATTTTCCTTGGCCAAGTAGCCTCTCTTTTCATCGATTCTTTTCCTCTCCAAAATCCCTCTTTTCTTCTTTTCTTCTTTTCTTATTTTCTCTCTTCTTTTTCTTTCGCCGAAGTATTCCTCTCCCTGAATCCACCATTAACAATTTCCTCTAAGTCTCATACACTCTCTTCTCCTCTCCTTTTTGATTCTCCAAAAGCCAAAACCAAGTTCCTTTAGCCATAGCCGAATCTTTGAGAGGCTTCTAGCAAAGGTGCTGTCGATTACTTCAAGCAAGGGTAAGATCCAAATTTGGATTCCATTCCTTATATTTTTGATTTATCAAAATTTGGGGACTATTTCCTATTATTAATTTTGGCCGAATTATGGAAGGGAGGTTTCGGGATTATCAGAGTAGTCGATTAAAAGGAGGATTTTTTGGGATTTAAAGCTTCAAGGTAAGACGTGTGAATAGTCGGCCAAAGGCTATTTATTGTGTTTAAGGATGAAATCGGATCTAACATGGGTCTATAGGTATTTCGACAACTCCCCAAGACAAGAGATCAATTCCGGGATTTAAGATTTGGAAGGTAAGCCCAAAGGTAAATTCGGCCAAGGCCTACTTCAATATGTGGATCTATTTATTATCTTCTCAAAAGCCGAAAACTAACCCACTTATCAATTTAATGCCTGGCCGAATACAAGGAGGAGTAAAGCAAAGATTTCGGGATTTGTTGGTGTCCCAATCGGCAACAAGGTAGGTTTTAAGTGTACTAATCCTAATAGGATTTGGTTTTATGGCCGAATGGTCTTTATTAAACTTTTAAGTGATGGTCGAATGTAGGGATTAAGGATCTAAAGCGGTAGATTAGATTTCGGGATTTCAGTGTATTTGTTAAGCGAATCAGGTGCGTACCCCACACTAATTCTTAATAAGTTTTATGGCTATGTCTAATTAAAATATGTGATATTAAGAATAAGAAAGTGGCTAAGGTACCATGTTATGGTACTAAGTACTCAGGTACGTTTCCTACTCCTACTAGGAATATGAAATATGTTATTTGTAACATGTGAATAAGAATGTGAACTTTGGCATATTAATGCATATTACAAAATGGGGCATATGGGTTATTGAAAGGGGAAGTGAATGTGGTGACCTAATACCACGAACACGGTGACCTAAGACCGTGGTATCCGAATGTGGTGACCTAAGACCACGATGTCTGAATGCGGTGACCTAAGACCGCGATATTTGAATGTGGTGACCTAAGACTACAAATGCGGTGACCTAAGACCGCGATATGGAGTGTAGCGGAAGGAGGGTCGACTTAGTAGTCCCCACGGTGTCGGGGTTGGTGCGGGGAGTGTAGCGGATGGCTTATTAGGTTTGGGTTTGGGAATGCATCATAATTTGTATGCTATGATATGAATGTGTAATATTTGTTATGCCCGATTCTATTATGATTTAGTGTTGTGTACACATTGAGTCTCATTGACTCACCCGTTGAGGACCATGTTTGGTGATGAATGCAGAATGGGGCCGGGACGGCGGAACTTGGGGTGGCCATGCTCAACATGAAGTTTTTATTTTTATGGACTATTAATTTTTAAGTACTCAATTATTTGGATTTACTTGATGTAATAAGGCCATAAGGCCATAGTGCACTATTTTATTTCTGTTTTTATTTATTATGTTACGAAATTTTTATTAAGTTAAAGATTAAGTAATTTACTTTAAATGTATTCTATATGTTTTATCGCCTAAAATTTAAAAGGGTTTTCATTATAAAATGATTTTGTTTTCTACTCGAGCCCAACCCAAAACAATATTTCTTTCAAAACACACTATTTTCCCAAAGTGACAAAAGAACTTTGAACCGGTTTACTTGAGGAACATACCAAAACTGGTCAAAGCTCGTGGGCCAGATTTGGGGTGTTTCAGTTTGGTATCAGAGCCCATTTCAAATTCTCGGCCTGAGGGTTAAGGCCCAAAACGCTTTCAAAGCGAGCCCAAATAAGTTTTATGAAAACATTTTTTTTTGAAATAAGCAGGTTTTTGGCATGGCACCCAAGTCTCCGACCCGCAGTCCACCAGGTAAGTACCCTTATCCATTGTGTGATTTATATTATGATGTGTAGAAGGGTAGAAATGGAATGGAACGTAGATTAGCATGAGAAGCACTTGAACCCTAGGACTAGTTACCCCAACACTTACATAAGACTTAATGCCTAATTAAACAAACCTATGACTAGTCGCCGAGTTAGGGTGTGGCAACCATTGTGCGCATGTCTAGGATTGGTTTCGGTGGGAGTTTGGTACTTAAGCAGTCCGCGTGACTCACCTCCTCTCCATTCGAATCCTACCTGGTGCGTAGCTACGGTTCACCCTAACCATGAGGACTTAATCATAGGCTAAACCCAATAACTAAAACCCGAAAAGGACTAACCATGTTTTTTTTTTTCATGGAAAACCTAGTTTTAAAATCCCCAAATTTACCCCTTTGAATAGTAACAAAAACTTATTTTTAGAAAGTTTCAAAATATTCCCAATTTATAAAATTACAAAAATACCCCTAGTGGTAAAATTACAAAAATGCCCTTGGTTTATGAAATTCCCAAAATACCCATAGTTTTATCAATATTTCTTTACTTCATAACAAGTCCAAAAACCCTAATTTACAAAATATCAAAATATCTTGATTTTGGAAAATTACAAAATTGCCCCTAACCTACAAATTCCCAAAATGACCCTAATTTCCAAAATTTTTGCAACATCACCGTTGTGGAAAACAAATTCTCAAAAGTAACCCTAATGTTTTGTAAAATCTGCAATACCTTTGATTTATTGAGCTTTACAAATTTACCCTAGTTTATTACCAAAATACCCCTGAGTTTCAAAATTACCGAAATGCCCTCAGATTTCAAAATTTCCAAAAATACCCTGAACACAAAATTACCAAAATACCACTTATCGACAAAATTACCAAGGAACCTTATTTTGAAAAATTACGAAAAACCCACAGTAGGACAAATTACAAAAATACCTCTGGGATAGGAATAAGGCAAAGAGTGTTCAAATAGTGAATGTGGGTGGTAGATACCACTGAATAAATATGTCTATGTTGATGAATGAATGTGCCTCTATTGAGGAATGAAGGTGTCTCTGTTGATGAATGTGAATGTGATTCTCTGAATTAGAGTAGTGAACTTGAATTGAAACTTTGTGTGATCGAAAGAACTACTTCTAAATATCTTTATT
Source organism: Gossypium bickii (assembly GCA_025503065.1). Taxonomy (NCBI): domain Eukaryota; kingdom Viridiplantae; phylum Streptophyta; class Magnoliopsida; order Malvales; family Malvaceae; genus Gossypium; species Gossypium bickii. The sequence goes on along the minus strand of CP106711.1, from coordinate 112,084,971 downwards.
TCATAAAATTGTTCGCGGTTAATAAGTGGAACAAAATTACGATGCATAAAACTTTTAATCAGATTAAATCGCGCGTTAGAAATGAGTTCTAGGGGACGTGAACTTAGAGATTGTGCCTAGGAAGTATGATGGTTCTATTAAGAACAGAGTGCGCAGCATAAGCGTAGTGCGGTGAGTTAAGATGTACGATTATTCGTTGCCAAGTAATTTTGAGGACGAAATTATTTTTAAGGAGGGTCGATCTGTAACATCCTGGATTATAGCTTATGCATTAGTATGTCTTATGTGTTATGAATATATCTTGAACATTTTTGGAAACCTAGAAATGTATGGAAATGTTAGGTTTAAAAGAGGAAAGTGAACATTTTTGGAAACTTCGAAATGTAAGGAAGTGATTTAGAAATGATTCAAAAGAGAAAATGTCTTGTCTTGGAAATGTAAGGAACTGACTTGGAAATGGAAGGAAATGTCTTGTCTTGGAAATGTAAGGAAATGACTTGGAAATGTAAGGAAATGTCTTGTCTTGGAAATGTAAGGAAATGTCTTGGAAATGTAAGGAAATGTATTAGAAATGTAAGGAAATGCTTTAGAAATGTTAAGTTTTAAGTTTAAAAGTGGAAACTAAGGCAAGGTGGCCTTAAGAGAAAATGTGGGGAAAATATGACACACAAACAGGCTTGGAAAAGTGGCCTAGAGATGGGCTTCTGGAAATGGCGCCACATACAAGGGTATTGGGCCTAAGTTCGAGTCACATGGGAAGCAAATAAAAGAAATTTTATTTTGCTACAAGGAGCAGAGAGGTGGACGGGACATGGCTATAATTTAGTAGCTTTTATTCTTTTATTCTTAATAGATAAATATGGGATAAATAAAGGATTTATTTATCATTATTTTCAAGAGATAATTATGGGATTAAATTCTTTTAATTTGAATAAAGTGATAATTAAAGGGATAAAGCTATCAAATAGAAGAGTGGTGGCCAAGTAAGGGACTTTAAGTTGTTAATTTATTACAAACTAGGAAAGGGGTAGCCGAATTTTCCTTGGCCAAGTAGCCTCTCTTTTCATCGATTCTTTTCCTCTCCAAAATCCCTCTTTTCTTCTTTTCTTCTTTTCTCTCTTCTTTTTCTTTAGCCGAAATATTCCTCTCCCTGGATCCACCAATAATGATTTCCTCTAAGTCTCATACACTCTCTTCTCCTCTGCTTTTTGATTCTCCAAAAGCCGAAACCAAGTTCCTTTAGCCATAGCCGAATCTTTGAGGAGCTTCTAGCAAAGGTGCTGTCGATTACTTTAAGCAAGGGTAAGATCCAAATTTGGTTTCCATTCATTATATTTTTTATTTATCGAAATTTGGGGACTAATCCCTATTATTAATCTTGGCTGAATTATGGAAGGGAGGTTTCGGGATTATCAGAGTAGTCGACTAAAAGGAGGATTTTTCGGGATTTAAAGCTTCAAGGTAAGACATGTGAATAGTCGGCCAAAGGCCATTTATTGTGTTTAAGGATGAAATCGGATCTAACATGGGTCTATAGGTATTTCGACAACTCCCCAAGACAAGAGATCAATTTTGGGATTTAAGATTTGGAAGGTAAGCCCAAAGGTAAATTCGGCCAAGGCTTATTTCAATATGTAGATCTATTTATTATCTTCTCAAAAGTCGAAAACTAACCCACTTGTCAATTTAATGCCTGGCCGAATACAAGGAGGAGTAAAGCAAAGATTTCGGGATTTGTTGGTGTCCCAATCGGCGACAAGGTAGGTTTTAAGTGTACTAATCCTAATAGGATTTGGTTTTATGGCCGAATGATCTTTAAACTTTTAAGTGATGGCCGAATGTAGGGATTAAGGATCTAAAGCGGTAGATCAGATTTCGGGAATTTAGTGTATTTGTTAAGCGAATCAGGTGTGTACCCCACACTAATTCTTAATAAGTTTTATGGCTATGTCTAATTAAAATATGTGATATTAAGAATAAGAAAGTGGCTAAGGTACCATGTTGTGGTACTAAGTACTCAGGTACATTTCCTACTCCTACTAGGAATATGAAATATGTTATTTGTAACATGAGAATAAGAATGTGAACTTTGGCATATTAATGCATATGACAAAATAGGGCATATGGGTTATTGAAATGGGAAGTGAATGTAGTGACCTAAGACCACGAACACGGTGACCTAAGACCATGGTATCTGAATATGGTGACCTAAGACCACAGCAATCTGAATGCGGTGACCTAAGACCGCGATATGGAGTGTAGCGGAAGGAGGGTCGACTTAGTAGTCCCAACGGTGTACAGGTTGGTACGTAGGAGTGTAGCGGATGGCTTATTAGGTTTGGGTTGGGGAATGCATCATAATTTGTATGCTATGATATGAATGTGTAATATTTGTTATGCCCGATTCTATTATGATTTAGTGTTGGGTACACATTGAGTCTGTTGACTCACCCCGTTGAGGACCATGTTTGAGTGATGAATGATGAATGGACCAGGGACGAGCGAACTTGTGGTGGCCATGCTCAACATGAAGTTTTTATTTTTATGGACTATTAATTTTTAAGTAGTTCGAATTATTTGGATTTACTTGATGTAATAAGGCCATAAGGCCATAGTGCACTATTTTATTTCTGTTTTTATTTATTATGTTACGAAATTTTTATTAAGTTAAAGATTAAGTAATTTACTTTAAATGTATTCTATATGTTTTATCACCTAAAATTTAAAAGGGTTTTCATTATAAAACGATTTTTTTTTCTACTCGAGCCCAACCGAAAACAATATTTCTTTCAAAACACACTATTTTCCCAAAGTAACAAAAGAACTTTGAACCGGTTTACTTGAGGAACATACCAAATCTGGTCAAAGCTCGTGGGCCGGGTTTGGGGTGTTTCAATTTTCATTGAAAAACATTACACAAATTGGTAGTTGATAAAGAAAAGTGACATTTAACATGTCATTTTTTATCTAGTATGGCATGCATAATTTTGGAAAGGATGAATAGCGTTGAAAGAGACTAGGGAATTCTGTTATGAATTCATCATCTTATTTACTAAAATGTCTTAAAAAATGCTGAAATCTTGTATTTATGGTTAAACATTTTACTAAATATACAACTAACATGAAGCTATATAAAACCCAAACTTGTGATTGAAAGATAGTGTAAAGTTTTAGTTAAATAAAGAATTGTATACTTCTTGGAAAAAATGGGAGTGGAGAAGAATATAATGGTGCTATGGATTTGTTCAATGGTGATAAGCTCAATGGTGATGGAAAAGGGTGCAAATGCGACACTAATCAGCTACCCAAGACTGGGAAAAAGTCGTCAAGTTCCATGCAAACGAGGAGGCGGTAATTGCCTTCCACCACCATCTAACGGTTATGACAGAGGATGTTCACACCTAAAAAGATGTCAAAGTCATCACTCGATCGGTCATTATACAACACCCATCCTTCATTGACAACAACTAGAAAATGCACATCATGAACTTCTCCCCTTTTTTATAAAATTATATGAAAAGAAAAGAAGAATTAATCATTTCATCTATTAATTCATTCCTTATTCTTGTAACCCGTGAATTCTAGAAATATATACTTCAACTATTTTTTAAAAATTTTGAGCAAAGGTCTTATTGATATTTTCTCTAATTCACATAAGTTGTCTTACATTCTTAAAAAAGTAACATAGAAATAGTTGTATTGGCACAATGAAGAAATACTTGAGTAAAGTAATGCGAACAATGGAGGTCTTACTAACTTCAATGAGTTTGATGGAAAGAGGTGTTGTCATCCTCTAGTTTCATGGGTCACACGAAGGAGCCTGCAACTGATGTATACATATTAAACTCTTCATGTCCTCCTGGGAATATTTGGCCAAATGACCGCTGCTAGATGTGCGAATGTCTAAATTGAAAATACTGTAGCTAAAGAGCTAATTAATAATGTAATGTGTCAACAAGTTATGAGTTAAATTGTAATATAGAATAATGTTACAACAAAGCACTTCGGGAACTATTCAGAGGATCATTCCCAATGGAGGTTGAATTGAACCAAGATAATATTCTACACTAATCGGGCTAAATAGTAGTAATCTAAAAGTATATTATGAAAAACTAAGTTAAAGGCGATCAATCAAAATAGCATAAGTTAACAAAAATTAAAGACAATCAATTTTAACAATAGAAATTAAATTCAATTAAGCATGCATAAGATTAATTCATTTCAGTGTTCCTAATTAACTTCATGTAAAAACATAATATATCGGTAATGACAATATATCACAAGGAAAAGAGAAATAAAAATAAAGAACAAACAAATTTTTACGTGAAAACCCTTTCGGGGAAAAACCACAGGTAAAGGAGAAGAAAATTCACTATGTTGAATTCGAATGATTACAAGAGGAATAGACTATGCCATTTATAGCTTGTAAAACCATATTCCAATAGAAGTGTAGTAAGATTGAAACACCTTATTCTAATCAATATCAAATAGATGGAGTTTAATAAGGTTTAAAAAAACATTATTCTAAAATAAAATAAAAGAAGTGTAATTTTATATGGATTTTACTTTTATTTTATTTTACCACTGTATTTTACATAAATAAGGATTTGGATCACTTAATTCTAACAATCTCCACCTCGACACGAATTCTCAATGAACAAGTTCTTCATCTCGAACTCTCAACGAGCAAGTTCTTTGTAACAGTCCGATTTAGACCCTAGTCAGAACAGTGGTTTTGGGACCAAAAATTTAGGTCAGAATAATATTTTAATATTATTTTTTTGTGCGTACTATATGTGATTTAGCATGTGTTAAAGTTTCGTGAACTAATTTTGCTATTTGTGTGTTTAATTTGAGCAAAGGACTAAATTGCAGAAAATGCGAAAGTGGCCTTTTAATTTAGTGAGTGCTAAATTGTTAATGTTTTTATCATGTGAGGTCCTTAAAATGGAAATGTGCCATTAAATATTGGATGGACAGTTAAAGGCCATTGATAGGTGGTTTTGAAATGTTTTAATAACGGGTAAAATAGTAAATAAGCATTAATATGTATATTAAATAAAACAAACATTTGAAAGATGATTACTATCATCTTATTTTTGCCAAAAGTGGAGAAAGAAGAGTTAAGCTTTTACATGTTCAATATTTGGCTACTTCTAAGCTTATTTTAAGGTATGTTTTATTATCATTGCTTTGTGTTCTTGAAAACCCATGCTTCAATTTTGTGAATTGATGAAGATTTTGAAAACTGCCATTGATGAATTCATGAGCTTTGTGATGTTTGATGATGAAATATGTAATATATGTGCTTGATTAACATATTTTGTCTTTGGATTTTTGGTGATTTTGAGTAATTTGGACTAAATTGAGGAAATAATATTTTGAGGGACTAAATTGTAAAATAAATGAAATGTGTGGACTTGTACGAGCATGGGTAATATTCGGCCTATGCATGGTGTATGCAAATTTGGTGTATTTTGTGATTTTATGAAATAAGGACTAAAATGTCCAAATGTGAAAATGTGAGGGCTAATTTGTAAATTACCCTAAATGTGTGTTCTTGGATTAAATTGAATGAATTGGTGAATAAAAGAGTTAAATTTGAATATATATAGATCAAGAACCGAAGAAAACAGACTTATATCACCAAAAATCGAAAATGATCGAATAGTCGAGTCCGTACGCTAACCGAATCCGAGGTAAGTCGATATACAAATAAATGTATTAGAATTGAGTTTTTTATGCATTCATGAAATTTAGTTTCTAATGAATAATGCTCGAGATGTTATGTACATGAAATTCAAGGGATTATTGACAAGGTAGAAATGTCCGAGAAGTCTCGTACGAACCTAGGAATAGATAGGATTACGTATGCCATGACATAGGTGTTCGATATGTGATATCATGTAAGACCACGTCTGGGACGTTGGCATTGATTCGAGATTTCGTGTAAGACCACGTCTGGGACGTTGGCATCGATATGAGACTTACGTGTAAGACCATGTCTAGGATATTGGCATCGTATTGATTCGTGTAGGCATCGATATCTGATTACATGTAAGACCACGTCTGGGACGTTGGCATTGTACGACTATTCCGAGTGTTCTATGTATCCTATTAGATTCTGAATAGTTCAACGGGCAAATCCGAGATTTGAACGAATATGTGAAAAGTTTATTGAATCAGGTACGTTTGATATGTACTCGATATATGTGTATGGAAGGTAAGTATTGTAACATCCCGGTTTAGACCCTAGTCGGAACAGTGGTTCGAAACCACAAATTCGAGGTCGTAAAAAAAATATTTTAATGATATTTTGTGTGTGAATGATATGTGATATAGTCTGTGTGAAAATTCTGTGTGATAATTTAATCATTTATGCGTCGAGTTAAGAGAAAGGACTAAATCGCGTAAAGAGTAAAAGTTGTGTGCTGATTTATAAGTACCTAAGTGTTGATGTCTTTATATTGTGGGGGCCTTATGTGTAACATCCTGAATTAATGGGCCTTTGCATTTAATGTGCGTGCTACGTTTAATATGTCAATTAGAATGTGCAAGGGGTTCAGAATGGGCTCAGGTTTGGGTCAATGCTGTAGTTAAATTTCTTGTTTGAACAGTTTAGTGGAAAGCTTGATTAAGTTAGGGCATAAAAGATATTAGCTGTCTTCTAAAACACAAATGGGCTTGTGGCCCAATGGAAAAATGGCGCCACTAAGAGGGAAGGAAGTTGGCGTCAATTGAAGGTCCACGGTTCGAGTCGCCTGGTACCTTTTATTTTAAATATTTTCGGCATTTATAAGAGCAGTAGTGGAGTTCGGCAATGATGCTTAAATTTAGGAATTTATTTAATGTGATAATAAGGTGGATAATGTGCTGATAAAGGAAAAAAGAGGTAGTGTTATCCATGACACTGTGGATGTGTAGTCAGATGAGGATAAGGAAAGAAACAAGGAGTTATCTGCAAGGCTAGGTTGTGGCCGAAATTTTGACTCTAAGAGGGGGGAAGAAATTGGTTTCTATTTGCCATAGGGGGTGCCGAATTTTCCCTATTAGTTGTTTAATTTTTAGTTATCAGGAAGGGCACTTCTGGGATTTGATAAGTAAGTGTCGAAATTCTCTATAAATAGGGGTAGTATCCCTTCAATTCCGACACTTGAACCCTATTCTTTTCTTTATTCTCTATACCGGCATTTGTTTGATCAGTTGAAGGGAGCCACAATGTTTTCAAAGATTGATTTGAGATCGGGTTACTATCAGTTGAGAGTTAAAAAATCCGATGTGCCGAAAACTGCCTTTAGAACGAGGTATGGACATTATGAATTCTTAGTGATGCCTTTCGGATTAACAAATGCTCCTGCAGTGTTTATGGATCTGATGAATAGGATATTTAGACCGTATTTGGATAGCTTTGTGGTGGTGTTCGTTGATGATATTTTGATTTATTCGTGTGATGAGACACAACATGCCGAACATTTGGGAATCGTGCTAAAACTCTACGTGAGAAACAATTGTATGCAAAGTTTAGCAAATGTGAATTTTGGTTGCGTGAGGTTGTTTTTTTGAGACATGTTATATCAGCTGCCGGGATACGAGTTGATCCGAGTAAAATCTCTGCTATTTTGGATTGGAAACCTTCGAAAAGTGTGTCTGAAGTCTGTAGTTTTCTGGGACTAGCGGGATATTATAGATGATTTGTGAAAGGTTTTTCGATGATTGCGACTCCGTTGACAAAGTTGTTACAGAAAGATGTTAGATTTGAGTGGTCAGAAAAGTGCCAGCAGAGTTTTGAGCAATTAAAACTGTTGTTAACAGAAGCACCAGTGTTGATTCAACCTGAGTCAGGTAAAGAGTTCATAGTTTAGAGTGATGCATCATTGAATGGTTTGGGCTGTGTGCTGATGCAAGAAGGTAAAGTCATTGCTTATGCTTCGAGACAGTTAAAGCCGCACAAAAAGAACTACCCAACGCATGATCTTGAATTGGCTACGATTATTTTCGCATTGAAGATTTGGCGTCACTATCTGTTTGGGGAAAAATGTCACATTTATACTGACCATAAGTGTTTAAAGTATTTGATGACTCAGAACGATTTGAATTTACAACAGAGAAGATGGTTAGAGTTGTTGAAAGATTATGAACTTGTGATAAATTACCACCCGGGTAAAGCTAATGTTGTAGCTGATACCTTGAGCCGAAAATTATTATATGCTTTGCGAGCTTTGAGTAATCAGATAGATCTGTGTGACGATAATGCGGTGGTAGCTGAATTGAAAGTAAAACCCTTGTTCTTACAACAGATTTGTGAGGCTCAGAAGAGTGATAATGAGTTGTTAGAAAAAAGAATTCAATATGAATCGATGTTCTTTGTCTCGAATTTCGAGTTGATAGTGATGATTGTTTGAGATTCAGAGATCGAATTTGTGTTCCAAGAAATTCAGGGTTGATTTCGAAGATTTTGACTGAAGCTCACAATAGTCATTTGACTGTACATTTGGGGAGTACCAAGATTTATAATGATCTGAAACAGTTCTATTTGTGGCATGGCATGAAAAGAGATATTTGTGACTTTGTGTCGAAATGCTTAGTTTGTCAGCAAGTCAAAGCTGAACATCAGGTTCCATCTAGTTTATTACAACCGAAGACATGCTGAGATGTTGCATACTTGAATTTGATAATACGCGGGAAAAGCACTTATCCTTGATTAAGTTTGTGTATAACAACAGTTTCTAATCTAGCATTAAAATGGCACCATATGAGGCTCTTTACAGTCGGAAATGTCGAACTTCATTGTATTGGACTGAGCTAAGTGAGAATAAGATTCACGGGGTTGATTTGATAAAAGAGACCGAATAGAAAGTGAAGATAATTCGTGACAGTTTAAAAGTAGCCTCAGATCGTCAGAAATCTTATGCAGATTTGAAACGAAAAGATATTGAGTTTGAAGTTGGTGGTAAAGTGTTTTTGAAAGTGTCTCCGTGTAAGAAAATACTTCGATTTCGCTGTAAGGGCAAGCTGAGTCCGTGGTTTATCGAACCATACGAGATTATTAAACGAGTTGGGCCGGTTGCTTATAGATTGAAATTGCCATCTGAGTTAGAAAAGATTCATAACGTGTTTCATGTGCCAATGCTTCGACGGTACAGATCAGACCCGTCTCATGTGATTGCTCCTATTGAGGTTGAAATTCAGTCAGACTTGTCATATAATGAAGAACTGATCCGAATCTTGGCAAGAGAGATTAAAGAGTTGAGAAACAAAAGAATTTCCTTAGTAAAAGTATTATGGCACAAACACGGGGTTGAAGAGGTTATGTGGGAATCGGAAAATGTTATGAGAGAGCATTATCCACACCTATTGAAACACCGCAAACCCGGCCCACGAGCTTTGACCAGATTTGGTATGTTCCTCAAGTAAACCGGTTCAAAGTTCTTTTGTTACTTTGGGAAAATAGTGTGTTGTGAAAGAAATATTGTTTTGGGTTGGGCTCGAGTAGAAAACAAAATCGTTTTATAATGAAAACCCTTTTAAATTTTAGGTGATAAAACATATAGAATACATTTAAAATAAATTACTTAATCTTTAACTTAATAAAAATTTCATAACATAATAAATAAAAACAGAAATAAAATAGTGCACTATGGCCTTATGGCCTTATTACATCAAATAAATCCAATAATTCGGAGTACTTAAAAATTAATAGTCCATAAAAAATAAAAACTTCATGTTGAACATGGCCACCACAAGTTCTACCGTCCCAGTCCATTACTGTTCATCACTTGAAACATGGTCCCTCAACGGGGTGAGTCAACAGAACACAACACTAAATCATAATAGAATCAGGCATAACAAATATTACACATTCATATCATAGCATACAAATTATGATGCATTCCTTAACCCAAACCTAATAAGCCATCCGCTACACTCCCCCGTACCAACCTGTACACTGTGGGGACTACTAAGTCGACCCTCCTTCCGCTACACTGCATATCGCGGTCTTAGGTCACCGCATTTGTGGTCTTAGGTCACCACATTTAGATATCGCGGTCTTAGGTCACCGCATTCAGATTACTGTGGTCTTAGGTCACCACATTCAGATACCAAGGTCTTAGGTCACCGTGTTCGTGGTCTTAGGTCACCACAATCACTTCCCCTTTCAATAACCCATATGCCCCATTTTGTAATATGCATTAATATGCCAAAGTTCACATTCTTATTCTCATGTTACAAATAACATATTTCATATTCCTAGTAGGAGTAGAAAACGTACCTGAGTACTTAGTACCACAACATGGTACCTTAGCCACTTTCTTATTCTTAATATCACATATTTTAATTAGACATAGCCATAAAACTTATTAAGAATTAGTGTGGGGTACACACTTGATTCGCTTAGCAAATTCCTTGAGATCTTGAAATCTGATCTATCGATTAGATTCTTAATCCCTACATTTTATTAATCACTTATTAATTTAATAAAAAGCCATTCGGCCATAAATCCAAATCCTAGTAGGATTAGTATATTAAAACTTACCTTGTTGCCGATTGACTTAAGAATCAAGTCCCGAATTGAATCCTTGCTTCCTTACTATTGTCGAAGACCCTTGAATCTTAGAAATCCCAAAACTTTCCTCCTTGTAGTCAACAGTCACAAAATCTCGAAGTTTTCCCTTTTATATGGAAATCGGCAACACCCTTTGATCTACGAAAATATTCGGCTATGGCTTAGATGTGTATCACCAAATTTCAGTTTCCTTGAATAATTGGCTAGGGTTTTCTTTGGGGTTTCGGCGTCTGATGGATTGGAAAGAAAAGAAGAAGAAGAAAGAATAAAGGATGAGAGGAAACGTGTGATTTTGTCAGAAAAGAATTTGGGGAAGATGACAAGAGAATTTCGGCAGAGGCTTGCTTGGAGAGAAAAAAATTGAAACATGCCTCACTTTTCCTCCTATTGCCGAATTTACTAGGCCAAGAGTCCTTTTCTTGGCCATCACTCTTTTATTTGATAACTTTATCTTCTTAACTTAAAATAATTAAAGAATAATCCTTTATTATCTCCTTGAAAAATAATCTAAAATAAAAATCCATTATTTATCCTTATTAGTCGAAATTTGAAGAGAATAAAACTCTTCTTTTTAAACACCTTGTGCCATCCACCTCACTTCTTCTGGAAGCAAAATAAAATTTCTTTTATTTGCTTTCCCTGTGACTCAAACTCAGGCCCAATCCCCTTGCATGTGGCGCCATTTCCAGAGGCACTAAGTGGCATCTCCAGGCCACTTTTCCAAGCCTGTTTGCGTGTCAAATTTCACATACTTTTTCTCTTAAGGCCACCTTGCCTTAATTTCCTCTTTTAAACTTTAAAACTAGTCATTTCTAAGTCATTTCTAAGTTTCCAAAAATTTTCGTTTGCCTCTTTAAACTTAACATTTCCTTACATTTCCAAGTTTCCAGAAATGTTCACTTTCCACTTTTGAATCATTTCCCAAATCATTTCCGGGTTTCCAAAAATGTTCAGTTTCCTCTTTTAAACCTAACATTTCCATACATTTCCAGGTTTCCAAAAATGTTCATAACACATAAGACATGTCATTTCGTACAATTAAACCGAAAATGCATAGGCCCTTTTTAGGATGTTACAGTTCTACCCCCCTTAAAATAATTTCGTCCTCGAAATTACTTACTAACGAACAATCATACGGTCTAACTCACCCCACTACGTTATTGCTGCGCACTCTAATCTTAAAGAACTATCACACTTTCTAGGCACATTCTCTAAGTTCACATCCACAGTTTCAGGCACTTTACTAGCAATACAAGAATAAGCTAACCCTATAACAAGCAAAGCAATTAAGCGTGTTCCAAAAATAAGGAACGTACCCGTTGTCATATCTGGCACATATTCCTCCTCACGACGGCCAACTGCATAAACCAACCTTGGTTGCCTCTCGTCTGCACCTTCAGCATCTCTGCTTAGTGCTCCACGTCCTCGGCCCGAACCATTTCCTCCATGGTTCGGTCCACGACCTTGCTGAGGCTGCTGTCCACCTCTACCAGCCTGATTAACATTCTGAGCTGCTGGCCGACTCCCTTCCGGCTCCATAGGACAATCCTTAATCATATGGTCCTTTGACCCACACTTAAAGCATCCTCCTGTCTTTTTCCAACATTCTCCTAAGTGCTTCTTTCCACACTGATCACAAGGACGATACTGCCCTCCTGTAGTAGCTTGCTGACCTCGCGGCCCATCAACTCTAGGCCTCTTATTCCCAGATGATCCAGACGATCCAAAACCTCTTTCTAGCCTATTTCGATCGGAGTTCTGCCTTGTAGAGTCCTTAATCCCTTCAGCTACCTTAGCTTTCTCTACTAAGGCAGAAAACTCCTGCTCCTGATGTGGAGCTATTAACAACCTCAAATCATCCCTTAATCCGTCCTCAAATCGGACACATCGCTCATGCTCCGTAGCCACTACTCCTCGAGCATATCAGCTCAACCTCAGAAATTCAGCTTCATACTTGGCTACGGACTTGTTCCCTTGAACCAGTCCTAGAAACGCCTTCCTTTGCTCATCAGTATACCTTGTACCGACATATTTCTTCTGATATGCGGCCTTAACATAATCCCAGGTCAGATCCTTAGTTGTGGCACCATCCCGAACTGTTAACCACCATTGATACGCTTCATAGCGTAATGCGGTGCCACCATTCCTTTTAACTTCTCCTCGTCGGGTCGTCAAGCTCATCCATGATGCGCTCGCTGCTTCCAACCAAGATTACTCGGTATCGGGTGTCACACCCGATACTCCACGAAACATTTCGGCTCCATTAGCTCGGAGCCGTTCAGGCACAGACTTTCGATTTCCCGAATTTCCTCCTGCACCAGCCACCAACTCTAAACTCGCAAAGACAAACCTGCGACACGCAGATCATCCCCATCCGAGCTTGTGCTCAACACCAACAACACCGGGGTGGTGGTGGCGGTAGTATCTCATTGTCAGACCCTTGACCCGATCTAATGGGTTCTGACACAGTCATCCTTCCTCTACCTCGTCCACGACGACCACGTCCTCTAGAGTTCATTTCTAACATTGAGATCTGATTAAGAAGTTTTATGAGTTAGTCTTTGTTTCACTTGATTACCCGCGAAGAAATTTTATGGAAGAGTTTTAGGAGTGGTTCTTTCGTATTCATACATGCACACAGTCTTTTCATTCATTCATACATCCATCAACCAATTATGAACTTTTGTTCATTCAGAGAAACGTTGTAGTTTTCATTGTTGTTGTTTCTCCACTACCCAGGGGTATTTTCGTGATTTTGTCCTACAGGGGTATTTTCATAATTTTTCAAAAGAAAAAGTTCCCTGATGATTTTGTCATAAAGTATTTTGGAGTTTTTTTAAATTCCCGGGGTATTTTGGAAGATTTGAAATCTGAGGGTATTTCGGTAATTTTGAATCTCGAGGGTATTTTGGTAATAAACCAGGGTAAAATTGTAAAATTTAACAAATTAGGGATATTTCAAAAGTTGCAAAACTTTGAGGGTTCTTTTTGAGAATTGTTCTTTCCAAAACGGTGATGTTGCAAAAATTTTTGGAAATTAGGGTCATTTTGGTAATTTTTTGTAAGTTAGGGGCAATTTTGTAATTTTCCAAAATCAAGGTATTTTGATATTTTGCAAATTAAGGTTTTTGAGCGTTTATAAAATAATGAAATTTTGGTAAAATTGTTGGGCAGTTGGACATTTTATAAACTAAGGGTATTTTGGTAATTTTACCACTAGGGGCATTTTTGTAATTTCATAAATCGAAAATTTTTCTAAAATTTTGTAAAGATGGTTTTCACAAATTTAAAAGAAAGTTTTAAGAGTTTTTTTAAACTAGGGTTTTGTTGTTTTTAAAAAACACGGCTAGTTCCCTTCGGGTTTTAGTTATTGTGCTTAGCCTTTGGACCGAGTCCTCTTGGTCGTGAGAGTGAACCAAAGCTATGCACCAGCAGGATTCGAGGAGGAGGGAGGTGAGTCACGCGGATCGCTTAAATACCAATCTCCCACCGAAACCATTCCTAGACATGCGCACAGAGGTTGCCACACCCACCGAGCCTCTCAGGTTAGGGTGAACCGAAGCTACGCGCACTGTAGATTCTGCGAAGAGGAGGTGAGTCACTAGGGATCGCTTAAATACCGAGCTCTTCCTGGATCCAATCCTAGACATGCGCATTGGGGTTACCACACCCTAACTCTCGGTGACTTAGCCATAGGTTTGTTTAATGGAATTAAGTCTTATGTGTTTGTGTTTGAGTAGACTAGTCCTAGGGTTCAAGTTCCTATCATGCTATTCTACGTGCCATTCCTTTTCTACCCTTCCATAATTCACATAATCACACAGATGGTTAGGGGTACTTACCTGGTGGACTGCAGGTCAGAGACTTAGGTGCCATGCCAGAAAACCTGCTTAACTTTAGAAATACTTTTCATAAAACTCATTTGGGCTCGTTTGGAAAACAATTTGGGCCTTAGCCCACAGGTCGAGAGTTTTAAAACTGGGCTCTGATACCAAACTAAAACACCCCAAACCCGGCCCACGAGCTTTGACCAGATTTGGTATGTTCCTCAAGTAAACGAGTTCAAAGTTCTTTTGTTACTTTGGGAAAATAGTGTGTTTTGAAAGAAATATTATTTTGGGTTGGGCTCAAGTAGAAAACAAAATCGTTTTATAATGAAAACCCTTTTAAATTTTAGGTGATAAAACATATAGAATACATTTAAAATAAATTATTTAATCTTTAACTTAATAAAAATTTCGCAACATAATAAATAAAAACAGAAATAAAATAGTGCACTATGTGTAACACCCTGAAAATTTGAGTATCGATTTATTGCATGTTTTGGTGATTAGTTTAGAAAGGAAAAATTTTCTTATTATTTTTCGTGCCTAGTATAGTCCTGAAGAAGAGTATAGAATTATTCGGGTATGGAATAAATTTTAGTTTGAGAATTTATTGAAGTGGATCAAGTGTCATTAATCCTTTAGTTAATTTAAGTGTTAATAAGTGACATAAGATGAGTAATCGCAAGGTGGTAATGGCATATGAGAATTAGCATGAGGGAAGAGGTTCGAATCCCTTGGATGGCATTTTGACAACTTTTATTTTGCTCTACTATGGTAAGTGTCAGCCAAGCTTATTTATGGTAAGTGTTGACCTCGTTATTTTTGGTTAGTAGATTAAGGAATAAGGTAAGAGTGAACTTATGGTAGGGAATCAAGAAAATTTGGAAAGATATGGGGACATAGGGCAAGTATCAAGGAAAATGTTTTGGAAACAAATTCATGGTCATTTGACCAATTAATTTGGACGGCATAGTGGCTAGGGGGAGTTTGGCCGAAAATGCTAGTAGCTTGGTAAGGTTTAGGAGTTTGCTTTTGGTCATTTTTAGTTTTTGTGCAAAGTTTTGCAACTCTCTTTTCAACCTTTCTCCTTTGGCCGAATTTGATCAAATGGTAAGCCTAAAATTTTTTTTGACCATTTGGTCATTTTTGCTCATCATCCTAGTATTCTTTTGTGTGTTCTTTTCATAGTGCCGAAATCACCTATACCAAAAAGCCATTCTTTTCTTTTCTTCTCCCCATTGCCGAATATACATTGCTCCCAAAACTCATCTCTTTCTTTCTTTCTCTTTTATTCTCTTTGAAAATTGAAACAACATCATCATCATTCTTCTCTCATCTTTCATTCTTGACACTTATACTTTCTCTATTATTTTCTCTCATGGCCGAATGTTGATGTACCCATAGCCGAATCATTTTTTCTGTTTTCTTTGGTCATATAGCCGAATCCTCCATCTTGCCCAAACATCTTTCTCAATCGTCTCTTTCCAATCGTGGATAATAGGTAAGGGTTCTTTTTAGTTCATTTTGGTTAATAGTTATTTTGGCCGAATATTGATGGTGGTAAGAAGGATCTCTCGAATCGAGATAATCGTTCATTCTTTTAACACTTTCATTTGTTATACTTTAGTGCGATAACAGAAGATCGGAAATCAAGTGTTCGTGGGTATCTTAGATCGTTGGAATCGATTTAAGGTGATAAAGGAACGTTTTGATTGATTCTCATATTTTGGAACAAGGATCTTTGTGGTAAGCAAATTTCACCCTTAAACCCTTAGTCATATTTCGATGTAATATTAGATTGGATTAACGATCTTTTCTCTTTGAAGACAATCAAAATAGGGAAGAAAAGGGCGGTGTATAGTGTTCGGAAGAAGGGAGGTACCGTTAATCCCCCTAAGTATAAACAAAGGGCTATTTCGGGAATCCGAGATTTTCCACCGGGTTGCGGACGTTCATCCGAGGAGAATCAACTGTTCGAAGTCATTCGTACTCCCGAACCTTTGTTTGTTAGTGGATTTGATTCGGTTAACGAACCATCAATCGGGGAGGAACCGCAAGTAGAAGTAGTTCAAAATTCGAGGGTAAAATTTTAGATCGTTATTATTAGATCGGTTTTATTAATAAATTATAGTGTTCTAAATTATAGTGATACGTATAGGTGTTGACGAGCGGGAAAGTCTAGTCCTCACTATAACCAGGTGTGTAACTTCACACTTATCTCTCGGGTTAAATACCAAACCGTAAGTATTTTGTTAAATCGTAAAGATGGCCAAATCGAAAATTTTGTAGTAATCAGTACTTTTGTGTAAATGCATGAAAACGGTTAAAACCGAGAAATTTACGAAAAATTGCTAGATCGATAAATTGGGCCATAAAACTGCTTGATTGATAAATTGGGCTATAAACTGCTAGCTCGATAAATATGGGCCAAAGTTAGCTAGATCGCCAATAGGCCAAAAACCCTCTAGTTCGAAATATGGGCCAAAGATCGCTAGATCGCTAAATGGGCCAAAAATATTCTAGTTCGAAATATGGGCCAAAGATCGCTAGATCGCTAAATGGGCCAATAATATTCTAGTTCGATAAAATGGGCCAAAGATTGCTAGATTGCTAAATGGGCTAGATACTATATTGTTAATAAGCCCAAATTAAAGGTTTAATTAAAGACTCATTTGTATTATGTGTTACTTGATAAAATTTTATGATTAAAGTTTGTTATTCATACATAATTGCATGGGATGGGATTTGATGAAGAGAAGAAAGGCCTGTGGCCACGTATCTAGTTCAGTGGCTCTGCCACAAATTTTGACTTAATGCCTCTAGTTCGGTGACTATGTCACAATCTAGTTCGGTAGTGCACTACAATATTATTTTAAAAGGCTAAATGCCTACGATTGCTATGTTTGGCGGGGTGGGTTGACTTGATCCCCATAGGTGTGTTGGTTGGTACGGGGGTGTTTAGCGGATGGAAATTAGGCTTGGTTGGGATTTTCATTTTACATGCATTTTATATATTTATTTCAGTTTATATTGTTGAAATGTGTAATTGGGCTCAAGCCCAAATAAATGCCTCGATGGTCTGGCCCAATAAAGATGGTAAGTGAGTTACACACTGAGTTCTTTGTAACTCACCCCATTTTATTTTCCATTTCAGGTAATGGAAATTGATGTGGACTTGGGCCGGAGATCACTTGGTGGAGGCCATACTACACGCATGGGTTTTATAAACTATGAACTTTAATTAAGTTACTTATTTTAATTACTATTTTGGGTTGATGTAATAAGGCCTCTAATTATGTTTTTATGGATTTTATTGTGTGGATGGATTTAATTTTGTTTAAGACTCTCAATATGGGTTTATGTTAAATTTTTAAAGTTTTCTTAAAATATTATGTTTTATAACATTTTGAACACCTAAATTACTCTTTTAAAGTCGTTCAAATTCTTTTAAAACTATTTTAAGGTTTTGGCAACTATATTACAACTTATAAGATTGAAAACAAGTATTTTCTTAAATCATAAATTTTAAATCATTGTACTAAATTTTTATTAAACTTCATTTCCAAAAGGTTTTGTAGTACTCTTTTACTTAAATCGTTAGAGAAGTAAATGGATGTTCGATCAGTGTGATAAACCAAATCTCGTCTTAACGCATAGATCTGGTTTGGGGTGTTACATTTAATGGTATCAGAGCCAGTTTCAAACTCGGCTGTGGTTTGGGTTCAACAACGATATTTGTTTGAAAAACAATTCAAAATTTTTAGACTTTTTGATTTAAAGGTAGCATGGCACCATGAGCATCCCGTGCCATGTCAAGTAAGTATCTGTATATTGATTGTTTATTATCATTATGATATGATCGTAAGAAACACTCTAGAACTTCTAGTTTTAGGTGTTGAAAACCGTAGAGACTGAGACAATAGGATATGATTGCGAAAACAACTCTATCTCTTTTATCTCATAAAACATCGTTAATAAACACTGAAATAGTATTCTAATTCATAAAACTTTTAATCAGATTAAATCGAATTAGTCAATATGAGCACTAGAGGATGTGGTCGTGGACGCGGTAGACGTGGCCATGGTAGAGGACGAGGTGTTAGGGGCGCAACTGAAGCGCCGGATCATATGCCAGAAATGGATGCACCTGCGTCACTTGAAAGTGAGACAGGATCACATGACCATATGGATGAAGATAATGCGGTGACACGAGCAATGCTGCGAGTCCTTGAAAGGGTCGCTGGAACCAGAACTGGACCAATAGCTCATGGGTCAATAACAGAACGATTGAAATCAAGTGGTGCTGAGGTTTTCAGAGGTGTTTCTGGTGTAGCTCCAAATGTTGCTGAATATTGGTTTGAGGCAGTGGAGCGAATTATGGACGATCTTGAGTGCACTGTGGAACAAAAACTAAGAGGAGCGGTGTCTTTGTTAAGGGACGAAGCATACCAATGGTGGCTTACTATCCGAAGGCAATTTGAAGTCGCATTAGTTAATTGGGAATTCTTCAAAGCTTCTTTCCAAGGGAAGTATGTGGGAACAAGTTATGTGGATGCCCGAAGGAAGGAATTCTTGAATCTGGTCCAAGGAAATAAGACGGTGGCAGCGTATGAAGCTGAGTTTTTACGCTTGAGTCGCTATGCTCGAACAATAGTGGCATCGGATCATGAGCGTTGTGTACGCTTTGAGGATGGCTTGAATGATGAGTTGCGGGTTTTGATAGCCCCACAACAAGTTAGAACTTTTGCCACGCTTGTGGAAAAGGCCAAGATAGCCGAAGAGGCTAAGAACTCGAAACGTCAGAATCGGGAACGAGCTAGAGGCAAGAGAGATATGAGGTATTCGGGTTTTTCAAAAATGTTTCTGAAGAGGCCTCGGAATGATGAGCCAACTCAAGGTAGAACACCTGTAGCTGTTAATCAGAGTCGAGATTGTGCTGATTGTGGGAAACGATATTCTAGAGAGTGGTGGAAGAAAACGGGTGCTTGCTATAAATGCGGGTCGATGGATCATCAATATAGGAATTGCCCTCGAAGAATGGATACAACTCAGGAAGCTCGTATTACTGATGCACCACCGACAAGAGGAATTCAGCAACCACTGAGAGGTCGTGGTGGTAATGGGGCTGGACGTGGTCAAGGTGTAGCGGGTCGAGGCAATGGTCCTAGAGGCAACACAGATGCAAGACAGCCAGGGTTGGTGTATGCAGTTAGATGCCGCGAGGATGGCAATGCACCTGATGTGATAACTGGTACATTTTTCATCTTTGATGTACCTGTTATTGCTTTGATAGATATTGGTTCTACCTACTCGTATGTTGCTAGCACCATATCTGGAAACTTGAATTTAGAATCTAAAATTTTCGATAGTGAGATGAAAGTAATTAGTCCTTTAGGACAGTCGATATTGGTTAATAAACTGTTTAGAGACGTGCCCTTAGTAATTCAAGGAGAAATATTTCTAGCAAATTTGATAGAGTTGCCTTTTGGTGAGTTCGATATCATTTTGGGCATGGATTGGTTGGTTAAGCACCGAGCAAAATTGGATTACGCTGAAAAGCGAATGTCAATAAGAACCGTGGAGGATAAGGAGATAGTTATGATAGGCGAACGAAGGAATTACTTGGCAAATGTGATATCTGCATTAAAGGCGGAAAAGTTGGTGCGAAAAGGGTATGGAGCATTTTTAGCATTTATTAGTGCTTTAGATGCCAAAGAGTTATCAGTGGAAGATGTAAGAACAGTGAAGGAATTTCTGGATGTATTTCCCGAAGAACTTCCTGGTGTACCTCCGGATCGGGAAGTGGAATTTGGTATTGAGCTTTTGCCGGAATCGCTCCAAAGTCCATTGCTCCTTATAGAATGGCACCGAAGGAGTTGTCAGAGCTTAAAGCTCAAATTCAAGAATTGCTAGATCGGGGTTTTATTCGACCGAGTGTGTCTCCGTGGGGAGCACCAATTTTGTTTGTTAAGAAGAAGGATGGGTCGATGCGTATGTGCATTGATTACAGGTAATTGAATAAATTGACGATCAAGAATCGGTATCCTCTGCCGAGAATTGATGACCTGTTTGATCAATTGAAGGGAGCTACAGTTTTCTCCAAAATTGATTTAAGATCGGGTTATCACCAGCTTAAGGTGAAAGAAGCGGATATTCACAAGACGGCTTTCCGAACTCGTTATGGACATTATGAGTTTTTGGTGATGCCGTTTGGGTTGACCAATGCACCAGCTGCATTTATGGATATGATGAACTGGGTCTTTCAACCATATTTAGACCGGTTTATGGTAGTATTCATAGATGACATTTTGGTATATTCAAGGAATGAAGAGGAGCATGACTCACATTTGCGAATTGTATTACAGTTATTTCGAGATAATCAACTGTATGCCAAATTCAGTAAATGTGAATTTTGGTTAAGGGAAGTAACTTTCTTGGGTCATGTAGTATCAGCCGAAGGAATAAAGATGGATCCTCGGAAGATTGAGGCTGTATTGGATTGGAAACCACCAAAGTCGATGAATGAGATTCAAGTTTCTTGGGTTTGGCTGGTTACTATAGACGCTTTGTTGAGGGGTTTTCGTTGATTGCTGCACCCCTAACTAAGCTTTTGCGAAAGGGAGTACCATTTATATGGACCGATATACAGCAAGAAAGTTTCGAGAAATTGAAGAAGATTTTGACAGAAGCGCCAGTACTGATTCAACCTGAGGCTGGAAAGGAGTTTATAGTTTACTGTGATGCGTCGCATACGGGTTTAGGTTGTGTACTGATGCAAAGTGGGAAAGTGGTGGCTTATGCTTCTCGTCAGCTGAGGCCGCACGAAGTAAACTACCCTACTCATGACTTGGAGTTAGCTGCGGTAGTGTTTGCTTTAAAGATTTGGAGGCATTACCTCTACGGTGAAAAGTCTATGATCTATACGGATCACAAGAGTCTTAAGTATCTTCTTACTCAGAAGGAATTAAACTTGAGACAAAGAAGATGGGTGGAGTTGTTAAAGGACTATGATTTCTCAATCGAGTATCAGCCGGGAAAGGCTAACGTGGTAGCAGACGCGTTAAGTCGTAAGGTGGTATCTGATTTGAGAGTAATGTTTGCCCATTTGAGTTTGTATGAGGATGGTAGTTTGATAGCGGAACTTCAAGTGAAGCCTCTGTGGTTAGAACAAATCAAGGAAAAATAGATATCAGATAAGAAGTTGGGACTTTTATTTCAACAAGTGGAAAATGGTGGAATAGAGGATTTTAGTATAAACTCGAAAGGTGTGTTGTGTTTTCGAGGAAGAGTTTGTATGCCTAAGGACTCAGATCTGAGGCAAATGATTCTACGGGAGGCGCATAGTAGCCCTTATGCTATGCATCCCGGAGGAAATAAGATGTATCGGGATCTTCGTGAACAGTATGGTGGCCAGGGTTAAAGCGTGAGATTTTTGAATTTGTGGGAAAATGTTTAACCTGTCAGCAAGTGAAGGCGGAGCATCAATTGCCGTCAGGTTTATTACAACCAGTAAAGATTCCTCTTTGGAAATGGGAGCGGATAACAATGGATTTTGTTAGTGGGTTACCTTTAACACCTACTAAGAAAAATTCCGTTTGGGTAATTGTTGATAGTTTGACGAAGACTGCTCATTTTCTACCAGTTCGTACGGATTACTCGTTGCAGAAGTTGGCTAAATTGTATGTATCTGAAATCGTGAGGTTGCATGGGGTACCCGTGTTTATTATATCAGATAGGGATCCTAGGTTTACATCGCGGTTTTGGAAGGCTTTGCATGAAGCTTTGGGAACAAAGCAATTTCAGTACGGCTTTTCATCCTCACTCAGATGGTCAATCTGAAAGAGTAATTCAGATTCTGGAAGACATGTTAAAGGGATGTGTAATTAACTTCAAAGGTAGTTGGGAGGATTTTCTACCGTTGGCAGAATTTGCTTACAACAATAGCTATCAGTCTAGTATTCAGATGGCACCCTACGAGGCATTATATGGTCATAGGTGTCGTTCTCCTATTTGTTGGACTGAATTGGGCGAACGACAGATGTTAGGTCCCGAGTTGATCTCTAAAATGGAAGAAAATGTGAAAGCTATTCGAGCACGGTTAAAGGAAGCCTCAGATAGACAAAAGTCGTATGCAGATCTGAAGCGTAAGGATATCGAGTATGCCGTGGGGGATCAAGTTTTCTTGAAGGTCTCACCTTGGAAGAAGATTTTCAAGTTTGGGAAGAAGGGCAAGTTGAGTCCTAGATACATTGGACCATATCGTGTGATGAAGCGTGTTGGTCCAGTGGCCTATCAGATCGAATTACCTCTGGAGTTGAGTCAGATTCATAATGTTTTTCATGTTCCCATGCTGAGATGTTATAGATCGGATCCTTCGCACATAGTACCGGTAGAAGAAGTGGAGTTAAATTCAGACTTGTCTTTTGAGGAGGAACTAGTGGAAATCTTAGACCGAGATGTTAAGGTGCTAAGAAAGAAAACCGTACCGTTGGTCAAAATTTTATGGCGTAATCACGGAGCGGAAGAAGCTATGTGGGAGCCTGAGAATGCAATTCGGCAACAATATCCTCACCTCTTTCAACCAGGTAAATTCCGAGGACGAAATTTTCTTTAAGGAGGGTAGAGTTGTAACACCTTGAAAATTTGAGTATCGATTTATTGCATGTTTTGGTGATTAGTTTAGAAAGGAAAAATTTTCTTATTATTTTTCGTGCCTAGTATAGTCGTGAAGAAGAGTATAGAATTATTCGGGTATGGAATAAATTTTAGTTTGAGAATTTATTGAAGTGGATCAAGTGTCATTAATACTTAAGTTAATTTAAGTGTTAATAAGTGACATAAGATGAGTAATGGCAAAGTGGTAATGGCGCATGAGAATTAGCATGAGGGAAGAGGTTCGAATCCCTTGGATGGCATTTTGACAACTTTTATTTTGCTCTACTATGGTAAGTGTCGGCCAAGCTTATTTATGGTAAGTGTTGACCTTGTTATTTTTGGTTAGTAGATTAAGGAATAAGGTAAGAGTGAACTTATGGTAGGGAATCAAGAAAATTTGGAAAGATATGGGGATATAGGGCAAGTATCAAGGATAATGTTTTGGAAACAAATTCATGGTCATTTGACCAATGAATTTGGACTAACATAAATATTTAGGGGAGGTTGGCCAAAATGCTAGTAGCTTGGTAAGGTTTAGGAGTTTGCTTTTGGTCATTTTTAGTTTTTGTGCAAAGTTTTGCAACTCTCTTTTCAACCTTTCTCCTTTGGCCGAATTTGATCAATTGGTAAGCCTAAAATTTTTTTTGACCATTTGGTCATTTTTGCTCATCATCCTAGTATTCTTTTGTGTGTTCTTTTCATAGTGCCGAAATCACCTATACCAAAAAGCCATTCTTTTCTTTTCTTCTCCCCATTGCCGAATATACATTGCTCCCAAAACTCATCTCTTTCTTTCTTTCTCTTTTATTCTCTTTGAAAATTGAAACAACATCATCATCATTCTTCTCTCATCTTTCATTCTTGACACTCATACTTTCTCTATTATTTTCTCTCATGGCCGAATGTTGATGTACCCATAGCCGAATCATTTTTTCTGTTTTCTTTGGTCATATAGCC
Organism: Gossypium bickii; assembly: GCA_025503065.1. Lineage (NCBI taxonomy): Eukaryota > Viridiplantae > Streptophyta > Magnoliopsida > Malvales > Malvaceae > Gossypium > Gossypium bickii. The sequence continues at coordinate 112,060,968 of CP106711.1, read as the reverse complement.
GAATCCTCCATCTTGCCCAAACATCTTTCTCAATCGTCTCTTTCCAATCGTGGATAATAGGTAAGGGTTCTTTTTAGTTCATTTTGGTTAATAGTTATTTTGGCCGAATATTGATGGTGGTAAGAAGGATCTCTCGAATCGAGATAATCGTTCATTCTTTTAACACTTTCATTTGTTATACTTTAGTGCGATAACAGAAGATCGGAAATCAAGTGTTCGTGGGTATCTTAGAACGTTGGAATCGATTTAAGGTGATAAAGGAACGTTTTGATTGATTCTCATATTTTTGGAACAAGGATATTTATGGTAAGCAAATTTCACCCTTAAACCCTTAGTCATATTTCGATGTAATATTAGATTGGATTAACGATCTTTTTTCTTTGAAGACAATCAAAATAGGGAAGAAAAGGGCGGTGTATAGTGTTCGAAAGAAGGGAGGTACCGTTAATCCCCCTAAGTATAAACAAAGGGCTATTTCGGGAATCCGAGATTTTCCACTGGGTTGCGGACGTTCATCCGAGGAGAATCAACTATTCGAAGTCGTTCGTACTCCCGAACCTTTGTTTGTTAGTGGATTTGATTCGGTCAACGAGCCATCAATCGGGGAGGAACCGCAAGTAGAAGTAGTTCAAAAATTCGAGGGTAAAATTTTAGATCGTTTTTATTAGATCGGTTTTATTAATAAATTATAGTGTTCTAAATTATAGTGATACGTATAGGTGTTGACGAGCGGGAAAGTCTAGTCCTCACTATAACCAGGTGTGTAACTTCACACTTATCTCTCGGGTTAAATACCAAACCGTAAGTATTTTGTTAAATCGTAAAGATGGCCAAATCGGAAATTTTTTTAGTAATCAGTACTTTTGTGTAAATGCATGAAAACGGTTAAAATCGAGAAATTTACGAAAAACTGCTAGATCGATAAATTGGGCCATAAAACTGCTAGATTGCTAAATTGGGCTGTAAACTGCTAGATCGATAAATATGGGCCAAAGTTAGCTAGATCGCCAATGGGCCAAAAACCCTCTAGTTCGAAATATGGGCCAAAGATCGCTAGATCGCTAAATGGGCCAAAAATATTCTAGTTCGAAATATGGGCAAAGTTCGCTAGATCGCTAAATGGGCCAAAAATATTCTAGTTCGATAAAATGGGCCAAAGATCTCTAGATTGCTAAATGGGCTAGATACTATATTGTTAATAGGCCCAAATGAAAGGTTTAATTAAAGACTCATTTGTATTATGGGTTACTTGATAAAATTTTATGATTAAAGTTTGTTATTCATACATAATTGCATGGGATGGGAATTGATGAAGAGAAGAAAGGCCTGTGGCCACGTATCTAGTTCGGTGGCTCTGCCACAAATTTTGGCTTAATGCCTCTAGTTCGGTGACTATGTCACAATCTAGTTTGGTAGTGTACTACAATATTATTTTAAAAGGCTAAATGCCTACGATTGGTGTGTTTGGCGGGGTGGGTTGACTTGATCCCCACAGGTGTGTTGGTTGTTACGGGGGTGTTTAGCGGATGGAAATTAGGCTTGGTTGGGAAATTCATTTTACATGCATTTTATATATTTATTTCAGTTTATATTGTTGAAATGTGTAATTGGGCTCAAGCCCAAATAAATGCATCGATGGTCTGGCCCAATAAAGATGGTAAGTGAGTTACACACTGAGTTCTTTGTAACTCACCCCGTTTTATTATCCATTTCAGGTAATGGAAATTGATGTGGACTTGGGCCGGAGATGACTTGGTGGAGGCCATACTACACGCATGGGTTTTATAAACTATGAACTTTAATTAAGTTACTTATTTTAATTACTATTTTGGGTTGATGTAATAAGGCCTCTAATTATGTTTTTATGGGTTTTATTGTGTGGATGGATTTAATTTTGTTTAAGACTCTCAATATGGGTTTATGTTAAATTTTTAAAGTTTTCTTAAAATATTATGTTTTATAACATTTTGAACACCTAAATTACTCTTTTAAATTCGTTCAAATTCTTTTAAAAACTATTTTAAGGTTTTGGTAACTATATTACAACTTATAAGATTGAAAACAAGTATTTTCTTAAATCACAAATTTTAAATCATTGTACTAAATTTTTATTAAACTTCATTTCCAAAAGGTTTTGTAGTACTGTTTTACTTAAATCGTTAGAGAAGTAAATGGATGTTCGATCAGTGTGACAAACCAAATCTCATCTTAACGCATAGACCTGGTTTGGGGTGTTACACTATGGCCTTATGGCCTTTTTACATCAAATAAATCCAATAATTCGGAGTACTTAAAAATTAATAGTCCATAAAAATAAAAACTTCATGTTGAGCATGGCCACCACAAGTTCTGCCGTCCCGGTCCATTACTGTTCATCACCTGAAACATGGTCCCTCAACGGGGTGAGTCAACAGACTCAATGTGTACACAACACTAAATCATAATAGAATCTAGCATAACAAATATTACACATTCATATCATAGCATACAAATTATGATGCATTCCCAAACCCAAACCTAATAAGCCATCCGCTACACTCCCCCGTACCAACCTGTAAACCGTGGGGACTACTAAGTCGACCCTCCTTCCGCTACACTCCATATCGCGGCCTTAGGTCACCGTATTTGTGGTCTTAGGTCACCGCATTTATATATAACGGTCTTAGGTCACCGCATTCAGATTACTGTGGTCTTAGGTCACCACATTCAGATACCACGGTCTTAGGTCACCGTGTTCGTGGTCTTAGGTCACCACAATCACTTCCCCTTTCAATAACCCATATGCCCCATTTTGTAATATGCATTAATATGCCAAAGTTCACATTCTTATTCTCATGTTACAAATAACATATTTCATATTCCTAGTAGGAGTAGGAAACGTACTTGAGTACTTAGTACCATAACATGGTACCTTAGCCACTTTCTTATTCTTAATATCACATATTTTAATTAGACATAGCCATAAAACTTATTAAGAATTAGTGTGGGGTACACACTTGATTCGCTTAGCAAATTCCTTGAGATCTTGAAGTCTGATCTATCGCTTAGATTCTTAATCCCTACATTTGATTAATCACGTACTAATTTAATAAAAAGCCATTCGGCCATAAATCCATATCCTAGTAGGATTAGTATATTAAAGCTTACCTTGTTGCCGATTGACTTAAGAATCAAGTCCCGAATTGAATCCTTGCTTCCTTACTGTTGTCAAAAACCCTTGAATCTTAGAAATCCTGAAACCTTCCTCCTTGTAGTCGACAGTCACAAAATCTCGAAGTTTTCCCTTTTATATGGAAATCCGCAACACCCTTTGATCTACGAAAATATTCGACTATGGCTTAGATGTGTATCACCAAATTTTGGTTTCCTTGAATAATTGGCTAGGGTTTTCTTTGGGGTTTCGACGTCTGATGGATTGGAAAGAAAAGAAGAAGAAGAAAGAATAAAGGATGAGAGGAAACTTGTGATTTTGTCAGAAAAAAATTTGGGGAAGATGACAAGAGAAATTCGGCAGATGCTTGCTTGGAGAGAAAAATATTGTAAAATGCCTCACTTTTCCTCCTATTGCCGAATTTACTAGGCCAAGAGTCCCTTTCTTGGCCATCACTCTTTTATTTGATAACTTTATCTTCTTAACTTAAAATAATTAAAGAATAATCCTTTATTATCTCCTTGAAAAATAATCTAAAATAAAAATCCATTATTTATCCTTATTAGTCGAAATTTGAAGAGAATAAAACTCTTCTTTTTAAACACCTTGTGCCGTCCACCTCACTTCTTCTGGAAGCAAAATAAAATTTCTTTTAGTTGCTTTCCCTATGACTCGAACTCAGCACAATCCCCTTGCATGTGGCGCCATTTCCAGAGGCCCTAAGTGGCATCTCCAGGCCACTTTTCCAAGCCTGTTTGCATGTCAAATTTCACATACTTTTTCTCTTAAGGCCACCTTGCCTTAATTTCCTCTTTTAAACTTTAAAACTCGACATTTCTAAGTCATTTCTAAGTTTCCAAAAATTTTCGTTTGCCTCTTTAAACTTGACATTTCCTTACATTTCCAAGTTTCCAGAAATGTTCATTTTCCACTTTTGAATCATTTCCCAAATCATTTCCGGGTTTCCAAAAATGTTCACTTTCTTCTTTTAAACCTAACATTTCCATACATTTCCAGGTTTCCGAAAATGTACATAACACATAAGACATGTCATTTCGTACAATTAAACCGAAAATGCATAGGCCCTTTTTAGGATGTTACACCTATTCACTGGTAAGATTTTCGAGGACGAAAATCCCTAAGGGGGAGAGTTGTAACATCCCGGTTTAGACCCTAGTCGGAATAGTGGTTCGAGACCACAAATCCGAGGTCGTAAAAAAAAATTTTAATGATATTTTCTGTGTGAATAATATGTGATATAGCCTGTGTAAAAATTCTGTGTGATAATTTAATCGTTTATGCGTCGAATTAAGAGAAAGGACTAAATCGAGTAAAGAGTAAAAGTAGTGTGCTGATTTATAAGTACCTAAGTGTTGATGTCTTAATATTGTAGGGGCCTTATGAGGGAAATATGCCAATATTTAGATGGCGGATGGTTAAATGACTTATAAACCATAATATTAATTTGTCTTATATGTTAATAAAAAGGTTAGATATGTCATTCATGTATTAAAATGTTATATTATGATAAAATGTAACAGACCAATTTTGACCCAAATCGGAACGGTGGTTTCGGGACCACGAATCCGAGCCTGAGAGATATTTTTAATATTATATTTTGTGTTTGTTATATGTGATTTAGTGGGTGTGAAAATTTCGTAGAAAAATTTAGTCATTTAAGTGCTCAATTTGATAAAAAGGATTTAATCGAGAAAAGCGAAAAAGTTGCATGCTTAAGTGAAGAGTACTAAATTGATTGTGGCTTTTTAAGTGGGTGTACAAAAAGGGCAATTAGCCCATTCACCATAGTAAGGGACGGCAATGGGCCTTTATAAGTCCAAATTATATGTTAAATTAGCTTATTAGATAGTTATATTAAGGTGTTAAAATAATGTTAATAAAAATGTGTTTGTTTTATCATTAAATAATAAAAACAAGTGGGATGAAAGAGAACCTTACCTTACTCATCTTCTTGGCGAAAACTTGGATGAAGAACTCCATTGTAGGAGCTTGAAAATTTCTGCACTTTAGGGCTTAATTAAGGGTATGTGTTTTATTTAGTTTTTGAAAATTTTTGCATATTTGGAATGCTTGCTTTAAATCCTATACAACCCATGTTTAAATTTTTGAAAATACTATGTATTTAAGATTCGGCCATTAACATGCTTGGATAGTTTTGATGTTTGATGGTTTTAAATTGAATGTATGTTAAAGATTATGTTATAATTGTTTTATAATTTATAACTATATTATAATTAAACCAACATGAAAGTGGGATTTTATTCATCCTTTCTTCAACCGAATAACAAAGAAAAGCAAAGAGTGTTGGAGCTTTGTACATTCGGCTATTTGCTAGATAAATTAATGGTTAATGATTAATAGTGCCAATTAGAGAATGACTTATTAATTATGAGTCCTTAAAGGACAAATATTCCAATTCCTATTGTAGTGGACGGCACTAGGCTTTAAATTAGTGTTTTATAGTTTGTTTTATTATTAAATAAGGAATGTCATAATATATATGTATACTTTATAATATCATTAAAATAATAAAACATAAGGGGAAATGGAGGATCATCTTCTTCCACCTATTTTTGACCGAAAATAAATGGAGAAGAGAAGTGCTAAGCTTCCAACCATTTTCGGTATATGCATGCTTCATTTGGGTAAGTAATTTAACTTAGTTTTTGTTATTTTTGATATTTTTGAGGTTATTGTCATGTAAATTAGATAGCCCATACTCAAATTCTTGAATTGGTAGTGAAATTCGAAAGTCACCATGGATGAAAACTTAGTGTTTGTGTGATTAATGGTAGAATATGCAATAAGCATCCAAGATTATCAATAAATTCTTTAGAGTTTTTGGATAGAGTTTAGTATATGGATGTATTAAAAAAAAAAAAAAAAAAAAAAAGAAGAAGAAGAATTTTTGAATGTACCAAATAGAAAATAAATGGAAGAAACGAATTGAAAGAGGGGCTATGAACATTCGGCCCTTCATGGATGAGGTTAAATTAATGATATTTGTGTTTTGAGATATAAGGATTGAAGTGATGATGTTTTTGTAATTTGGGGTTTTAAATAGCAAATTGACCATAAGTGAAGTGAGTGCAAGTCATGATTATGCATGTAATAGTAACCTAAATTTTTTTATACTTCATTATATTTATTATGTTAAAAATGTTATATTGATAATAATAAAATAAGAGATGAAAAGTGTTCATCTTCCTAAGGGAGTTCATAGCCGAAACTTGAGAAAGAAAAAGAGAGAAACATTCCATTAGATTCGGCACTTGGGGAAATCAATTAGGTATGTGTTGTTTTAAATTTTTGACTAATTAGTGAGTATGGTATTAGGGACTAAATTGTATAGATTGAAAAAGACGAGGGTAAATTAGTAAATTGCTAAATTATGCATTTTTTTTTGATTCAATGGAATAGGAATGTAATTGAATGAGTTTAAATTTAATTTTATTTAGATCAAGAATAAAAGGAAATCGGATTGAATCGAGAAAAGCAAAATTTAACGAATAGCCTGGAAAGCGTAATTAAATCAAATTTTGAGGTAAGTTTTTAAACAATTAAGCTAAATCTGAATGTCTCCTATACATGTAGCTATGTAATGAAATTTTATACAAGAAAATGGCACATGGCCGAATGTGAGAGTGAATTTTTAAATACAATAGCTTGGCATGATAATTCATGGTACTTGGATATGATTTCATGAGATAAATTTTTATTTATAAAGGTGTAATTGGATTGAGAATTATTGAATTATGACATGAGTATACCTCACTGGAAATTTGGTTACATATTCTCGCTTGGCGAATGTAATATTATATTTGGGGCATAAGTTATTGAATGGTGTTTATAAGTATACTGATTATGCTCATGGTGATGAATGTAATTTTTGGTTATATATATATATATATATATATATATATATATTGGACTAAATGTGTTTTGATTGTGGAACAAAAACTAGTACATGTAATATGATAGTTGATTGTGGTGTACGTACATGAATTAGAAATAATATAAGTGTTAAGATTTTTAAGTTGATGAAATATTCGGTGTGTTATTCGGGCTTTAAGCCTAGCAGTGCCTTGTGCCGGTGATTTAATTCAGCTTTACGCCTAGCGTGCCTTGTGCCTGTGATTTAATTCAGAGCTTTACGCCTAGCGTGCCTTGTGCCGTGATTCTTATCGGGCTTTTACGCCCAGCGTGCCTTGTGCGCCTGATTCTTATCGGCTCTTACGCCTAGCGAGCTTGATGCCGTGATGTATTTTACAAGATAGAAATCAAATTTATGTTCAAGGCGAATTAAAGCAAACTTATCGAGTTAGTGGCTCAGTGAGTATGTGAAGTAGGAATGAATTTCTTACTTATATAAGACAAGGAAAATCAGTAATTTATTTCAAATGGCATGTGTTACGAGTGTGGAATATATACATATATAAATATGGTTATAATATGTGTTCTCGGTTTTACTAATGAATGATATGATTGTGGTATCTTGGTCTTCTAACATGAGGATACATGACTAGGCATATTCGACCACATGAGTGGTTGTGTAATTGATGCCATGTTATAGTAATTGACATTTAAGTATAAAAATGCATGTACCTATGATCATACGATGACATTTTGGGTTTCGAAAGGTTGGTTTATAAACAAGTATTTTGATCATAAGCATGTGGGTGAAGAGATATCGTTTCTACGAATTCATACTTGTTAATATGGGTATGAAAATTAAAGTTTGAAAATAAGTATGAGTACAAGTCCACAAGTTGAATTATAGTAATTTAATTGTTGAAATTCAAATGTTATTTTTATGAAATTAGGACTTACTAAGCTAGCAAGCTTATCGTGTGAAATGTTTCCTTTGTTTTATAGATTAGGTGCAAGCTACAAGCTCGTCGGGATCGCTTGGAAAGCCACTCACACTATCAATCTACATTTTGGGTACTCTTTCATTTTGGTTTTAAACGAAGGCATGTATAGGAAAGACTTGGTCTTTGTTTGATGAAATCTTAAGGTTCTTGTATATAACAGCCATGCGAATATGGCTAAATATTTGGTTATGTATGTTTTTGGGGTTTTGTCATAAATGTGGGTAATAGTGATACTCCTTTAAATCGATGATGTTAGAATATCATGTGAATGTTTTAAGTACAAGCTATCTTCGTAAGTGATTAAAAATGCATGGAGAGTATGAATTGTATGTGAGTATATCCGGTTATAAGCTAGAAAGCATATTTAGTATAGAAACAGTCTTTAGTTACAGCAGTGATGTGAGTTAGAAAAATCACCAAAAATAGGATAAATTGAATTAGATGGTGAATGAAGTATAGAATTAAACCTTATTGTGTCTATTTTTATATGGAAGAAACAGAGTAGGCAAAAGATTTATATATTATGAGATAATTAAGTTTTAGTGAGACCTGCCCTGAATGCATTCGCGAGTCACTGTTCTGTTTTGGAAAAATTGTCAAAAATTGTACAAAAATAATTAGGAATCATGGGTTATATGTGTAAAACCCTTATTGAGTCTATTTTTCATTGGTATAAACTAGAACAGTATATGAAAATTGTGCAATGAGATAACTGTATTTTTGTAGAGACAGGTCAGAATTGTCAGACAGAGTAATAAGGGTAATTTTGATGAATAAACTGTACTAATTGGCCACATGAAAAATTCTGAAAAAAATTATGGTGAAATGTTATATGAGTCTAGTTTCAAGGAAAATTTACGGATCTAAGTTTCGAGTTTTATAACTCGAGTTATGGTCGATTTAGTCAGCATGACACAGTTGGACAGCTTTAAAATTTTACACCTTAAGTTAATAGTCAAGTCTAGTAATGCCACGTACTCGATTCCGGTAAGGGTTTCGGGTAAGGGGTGTTACATTTGATTGGTATCAGAGCTTACGGTTTAGTCGATTCTAGGACTACCGTAGCACGTGTGAGTCTAGCTATACATGCCTTTATTATGTATTTGATAGTGTGGTGACTTCTGACATTTCAAACTATGATTCATATAGTAAATGGATTTCGATCCTGACAGAGCCGTAGCGGATAATGTAGAAAGTGTAGCGCCTGATCGCGCACGCAGATCAGCACCAGTAGACTCTTGACCAGTTTTGGCTGGCTATGAGGGTAGGCTAAACAAGCCTTCTACCATATGATGAACGAGTGGTTTACCCAGTTCATTCAGAATAACCTGGCTGTACAACCACCTCCACCCCCGAATAATCCAACTCCGATACCTTTAGCACATTTGATGATAGATCTAATGAGATCTAGTAGGCCTCCTGTTGATAAAATCAGAAAATATTGGGCCGAAGAATTTAAAGCTAATGACGATGATGACGCTGAGAGAGCCGAAATGTGGCTTGATAACACTATTCGGGTACTTGATGAGCTATCTTGTACTCTAGATGAATGCCTGATTTGTGCTACAAAATTTGAGAGATCAACAGTTGTATACGAAGTTTAGTAAGTGTGAGTTCTGGATGAAAGAGGTCAGCTTTTTGGGACATGTTGTTTCAGCATCAGGTATTCGAGTCGATCCGAATAAAATTTCTCTATATACTTGATTGGAAGCCACCGAAGAATGTTTTCGAGATTCGAAGTTTTCTGGGACTTGCGGGCTATTACAGACGGTTTGTAAAAGGTTTTTCTGTGATAGCTACACCTTTGACAAAGCTACTACAGAAAGATGTCAAGTTTGAGTGGTTAGAAAAGTGTCAGAAAAGTTTTGATCAATTGAAAGCCCTTCTGACCGAAGCTCCAGTGTTAGCTCAGCCTGAATCGGGTAAAGAATTTGTCGTTTATAGTGATGCTTCTTTGAATGGTTTGGATTGCGCTTTTGATGTAGGAAGGCAAGGTTATAGCCTACGCCTTGAGACAATCAAGTCACACGAAAGAAATTATCCGACTCATGATCTGGAATTAGCAGCCATTGTTTTCGCATTGAAAATTCGGCGTCATTACTTACACGGTGAAAAATGTCATGTTTACCTGGACTACAAAAGTTTGAAATACTTGATGACTCAGAAAGATTTGAATTTGAGACAACGCAGGTGGTTAGAATTGTTGAAAGACTATGAATTGGTGATTGATTACCATCCGGGAAAAGCTAACGTAGTTGCAGATGCATTAATTCGAAAATCATTGTTTGCTCTTCGTGTATTGAATGCACATTTGGCAATGTATGGTGATAGTTCGATCATAGCCGAGTTATAAGGAAGACCGATGTTTATTCAGCAATTTGTGATGCACAGAAAGTTGACAAAGATTTGATTGCTGGTCGAATTCAGTGTGAAAAAGATGCGGAATCAAAGTTTCAAATTGATGCAAATGACTGTTTGAATTTTAAAAGCCGAATGTGTGTTCCGAAGAACTCAGATTTGATTCAGATGATTCTGAGCGAGGCTCATAGTGGTCAACTATCGATACATCCGGGTAGCACGAAAATGTATAACGATTTGAAACAGTCCTATGGGTGGCCTGGCATGAAACGGGATATATCTGAATTTGTTTCCAAGTGCTTAATCTGTCAGCAAGTACAAGCTGAGCATCAAGCGCCATCCGAACTACTTCAGCCAATCATGATACCTGAATGGAAATGGGATAGAATTACAATGGATTTTGTATCCGGTCTCCCTATGACACCGAGTAGGAAAGATGCCGTTTGGGTTATAGTTGATAGATTGACCAAATCAGCTCATTTTGTACCAGTTCGTACGGGCTATTCACTCGATAAACTTGTCAAATTGTATGTATCATAGATTGTGAGATTGCATGGTGTACCGAGTTCCATTATTTCAGATAGAGACCCGAGATTCACATCGCGATTTTGGAAGAAGTTGCAAGATGCTCTAGGCACTAAACTTCATTTCGGTACAGCCTTTCATCCGCATACAGACGGTCAGTCCGAGTGAACTATTTAGATACTTGAGGACATGTTGAGATGTTGCGTTCTCGAGTTTGAAGGTACGTGGGAACGATACCTACCTTTGATTGAATTTGCTTACAATAATAATTTTCAATCTAGTATCAAAATGGCACCTTATGAAGCCTTGTATGGGCGAAAATGTCGAACACCATTATACTGGACTGAGCTCAGCGAGAATAAGATACACGGGGTTGATTTGATTAAAGAAACAGAACAGAAAGTAGCTATTATTAGGGACAATTTGAAAGCTACTTCGGATCGTCGAAAGTCCTATGCTGATTTGAAACGTAAAGACATTGAATTTCAGGTCGGAGATTGAGTATTCTTAAAAGTTTTGCCGTGGAAGAAAGTACTCCGAATTGGTCGGAAAGGCAAACTTATTTCGAGATTCATTGGACCTTATGAAATCATCGAACGTATTGGGCCTGTTGCTTATAGATTGAAATTGCCCTCTGAGTTAGAAAAGATACATGACGTATTTCACGTTTCGATGCTTCGTAAGTACGGATCAGATCCGTCTCATGTGATTACATTGTCTGAGATTGAAATCTGATCCGATTTGTCATATGATGAAGAACCGATCCGTATCTTAGCTAGGGAAATGAAAGAGTTAAGAAACAAGAGAATACCATTAGCGATAGTATTATGGAATCGGCACGGAGTTGAAGAGGCTACGTGGGAGCCTGAAGAGTCAATGAGGCAACAATATCCGAACTTATTTAACGGTAAGATTTTCGGGGACGAAAATCCTTAAGGGGAGGAGAGTTGTAACAGACCAATTTTGACCCAAATCGGAACGGTGGTTTCGGGACCACGAATCCGAGCCTGAGAGATATTTTTAATATTATATTTTGTGTTTGTTATATGTGATTTAGTGAGTGTGAAAATTTCGTAGAAAAATTTAGTCATTTAAGTGCTCAATTTGATAAAAAGGATTTAATCGAGAAAAGCGAAAAAGTTGCATGCTTAAGTGAAGAGTACTAAATTGATTGTGGCTTTTTAAGTGGGTGTACAAAAAGGGCAATTAGCCCATTCACCATAGTAAGGGACGGCAATGGGCCTTTATAAGTCCAAATTATATGTTAAATTAGCTTATTAGATAGTTATATTAAGGTGTTAAAATAATGTTAATAAAAATGTGTTTGTTTTATCATTAAATAATAAAAACAAGTGGGATGAAAGAGAACCTTATCTTACTCATCTTCTTGGCGAAACTTGGATGAAGAACTCCATTGTAGGAGCTTGAAAATTTCGGCACTTTAGGGGCTTAATTAAGGGTATGTGTTTTATTTAGTTTTTGAAAATTTTTGCATATTTGGAATGCTTGCTTTAAATCCTATACAACCCATGTTTAAATTTTTGAAAATACTATGTATTTAAGATTCGGCCATTAACATGCTTGGATAGTTTTGATGTTTGATGGTTTTAAATTGAATGTATGTTAAAGATTATGTTATAATTGTTTTATAATTTATAACTATATTATAATTAAACCAACATGAAAGTGGGATTTTATTCATCCTTTCTTCAACCAAATAACAAAGAAAAGCAAAGAGTGTTGGAGCTTTGTACATTTGGCTATTTGCTAGATAAATTAATGGTTAATGATTAATAGTGCCAATTAGAGAATGACTTATTAATTATGAGTCCTTAAAGGACAAATATTCCAATTCCTATTGTAGTGGACTGGCACTAGGCTTTAAATTAGTGTTTTATAGTTTGTTTTATTATTAAATAAGGAATGTCATAATATATATGTATATTTTATAATATCATTAAAATAATAAAACATAAGGGAAATGGAGGATCATCTTCTTCCACCTATTTTTGACCAGAAAATAAATGGAGAAGAGAAGTGCTAAGCTTCCAACCATTTTCTGGTATATGCATGCTTCATTTGGGTAAGTAATTTAACTTAGTTTTTGTTATTTTTGATATTTTTGAGGTTATTGTCATGTAAATTAGATAGCCCATACTCAAATTCTTGAATTGGTAGTGAAATTCGAAAGTCACCATGGATGAAAACTTAGTGTTTGTGTGATTAATGGTAGAATATGCAATAAGCATCCAAGATTATCAATAAATTCTTTAGAGTTTTGGATAGAGTTTAGTATATGGATGTATTAAAAAAAAAAAAAAAAAAAAAAGAAGAAGAAGTTTTTGAATGTACCAAATAGAAAATAAATGGAAGAAACGAATTGAAAGAGGGGCTATGAACATTCGGCCCTTCATGGATGAGGTTAAATTAATGATATTTGTGTTTTGAGATATAAGGATTGAAGTGATGATGTTTTTTGTAATTTGGGGTTTTAAATAGCAAATTGACCATAAGTGAAGTGAGTGCAAGTCATGATTATGCATGTAATAGTAACCTAAATTTTTTTTATACTTTATTATATTTATTATGTTAAAAATGTTATATTGATAATAATAAAATAAGAGATGAAAAGTGTTCATCTTCCTAAGGGAGTTCATAGCCAAACTTGAGAAAGAAAAGAGAGAAACATTCCATTAGATTCGCACTTGGGGAAATCAATTAGGTATGTGTTGTTTTAAATTTTTGACTAATTAGTGAGTATGGTATTAGGGACTAAATTGTATAGATTGAAAAAGACGAGGTAAATTAGTAAATTGCTAAATTATGCATTTTTTTTTGATTCAATGGAATAGGAATGTAATTGAATGAGTTTAAATTTAATTTTATTTAGATCAAGAATAAAAGGAAATCGGATTGAATCGAGGAAAAGCAAAATTTAACGAATAGTCGGAAAGCGTAATTCGTCAAATTTTGAGGTAAGTTTTTAAACAATTAAGCTAAACTGAATGTCTCCTATACATGTAGCTATGTAATGAAATTTTATACAAGAAAATGGCACATGGCCGAATGTGAGAGTGAATTTTTAAATACAATAGCTTGGCATGATAATTCATGGTACTTGGATATGATTTCATGAGATAAATTTTTATTTATAAAGGTGTAATTGGATTGAGAATTATTGAATTATGACATGAGTATACCTACTGGAAATTTGGTTACATATTCTCGCTTTGGCGAATGTAATATTATATTTGGGGCATAAGTTATTGAATGGTGTTTATAAGTATACTGATTATGCTCATGGTGATGAATGTAATTTTTGGTTATATATATATATATATATATATATATGGACTAAATGTGTTTTGATTGTGGAACAAAAACTAGTACATGTAATATGATAGTTGATTGTGGTGTAATGTACATGAATTAGAAATAATATAAGTGTTAAGATTTTTAAGTTGATGAAATATTCGGTGTGTTATTCGGGCTTTAAGCCTAGCGTGCCTTGTGCCTGATTTAATTCAGCTTTTACGCCTAGCGTGCCTTGTGCCGGTGATTTAATCAGAGCTTTTACGCCTAGCGTGCCTTGTGCCTGATTCTTATCGGGCTTTACGCCTAGCGTGCCTTGTCTGTGCCTGATTCTTATCGGGCTCTTACGCCTAGCGTGCTTGATGCCTGGTGATGTATTTTACAAAATAGAAATCAAATTTATGTTCAAGGCGAATTAAAGCAAACTTATCGAGTTAATGGCTCAGGTGAGTATGTGAAGTAGGAATGAATTTCTTACTTATATAAGACAAGGAAAATCAGTAATTTATTTCAAATGGCATGTGTTACGAGTGTGGAATATATACATATATAAATATGGTTATAATATGTGTTCTCGGTTTTACTAATGAATGATATGATTGTGGTATCTTGGTCTTCTAACATGAGGATACATGACTAGGCATATTCGACCACATGAGTGGTTGTGTAATTGATGCCATGTTATAGTAATTGACATTTAAGTATAAAAATGCATGTACCTATGATGATCATACGATGACATTTTGGGTTTGAAAGGTTGGTTTATAAACAAGTATTTTGATCATAAGCATGTGGGTGAAGAGATATCGTTTCTACGAATTCATACTTGTTAATATGGGTATGAAAATTAAAGTTTGAAAATAAGTATGAGTACAAGTCCACAAGTTGAATTATAGTAATTTAATTGTTGAAATTCAAATGTTATTTTTATGAAATTAGGACTTACTAAGCTAGCAAGCTTATCGTGTGAAATGTTTCCTTTGTTTTATAGATTAGGTGCAAGCTACAAGCTCGTCGGGATCGTTCTCGAAAGTCACTCACACTATCAATCTACATTTTGGGTACTCTTTCATTTTGGTTTTAAACGAAGGCATGTATAGGAAAGACTTGGTCTTTGTTTGATGAAATCTTAAGGTTCTTGTATATAACAACCCATGCGAATATGGCTAAATATTTGGTTATGTATGTTTTGGGGTTTTGTCATAAATGTGGGTAATAGTGATACTCCTTTAAATCGATGATGTTAGAATATCATGTGAATGTTTTAAGTACAAGCTATCTTCGTAAGTGATTAAAAATGCATGGAGAGTATGAATTGTATGTGAGTATATCCTGTTATAAGCTAGAAAGCATATTTAGTATAGAAACAGTCTTTAGTTACAGCAGTGATGTGAGTTAGAAAAATCACCAAAAATAGGATAAATTGAATTAGATGGTGAATGAAGTATAGAATTAAACCTTATTGTGTCTATTTTTATATGGAAGAAACAGAGTAGGCAAAAGATTTATATATTATGAGATAATTAAGTTTTAGTGAGACCTGCCCTGAATGCATTCATGAGTCACTGTTCTGTTTTGGAAAAATTGTCAAAAATTGTACAAAAATAATTAGGAAGCATGGGTTATATGTGTAAAACCCTTATTGAGTCTATTTTTCATTGGTATAAACTAGAACAGTATATGAAAATTGTGCAATGAGATAACTGTATTTTTGTAGAGACAGGTCAGAATTGTCAGACAGAGTAATAAGGGTAACTTTGATGAATAAACTGTACTAATTGGCCACATGAAAAATTCTGAAAAAAATTATGGTGAAATGTTATATGAGTCTAGTTTCAAGGAAAATTTACGGATCTAAATTTCGAGTTTTATAACTCGAGTTATGGTCGATTTAGTCAGCATGACACAGTTGGACAGCTTTAAAATTTTACACCTTAAGTTAATAGTCAAGTCTAGTAATGCCACGTACTCGATTCCGGTAAGGGTTTCGGGTAAGGGGTGTTACATAAAACATAAAAGAAAAATGGACATTTTTACTCATCTTTTGACCGAAAACAAGAGAAAGAAGATAAGGTTTGAGACTTTGTGATTTTCGGCACATAAAGGGTTTGAGACTTTGTGATTTTCGGCACATATTTAGGTTAATTCAAGGTATGTTTGAGCTCGAGTTTTGATAATTTCTACGTTTTTGTAATCGTTGCTTTGTGCTTTACAAAACCCATGTTGTAATTTCATGAATTGATGATGTTTTGTGGTGAGCCATTGATGAACATTTGAGCTATGTGCTAGTTGGTAGTAAAATATGAGAACTTGGTGTTGGATTAACATGTGTTGTTCTTGAAATTTTGATGAATTTAGCTAATTAGGGCTAAATTGTGAAAATAGAAAATTGATGGGTTAAAATGTGAAATAAATGAGATGTGTGGATTTGTATAGGTATATGAAGAGTTCGGCTAAGCACATGTATATTGAAATTTGGTGTATTTGATGATTTTGTGAATTAGGGACTAAAGTGTCGAAATGTGAAATTATGAGGGCTACTATGAAAAATGCCCTAAATTTGTGTATGTGGACTAAATTGAATGAAATGTAATTGAATGGATTGAATTTAAATGTGTATAGACCAAGAGAGAAGAGGTTCGGATCGAGATTGAGGCAAAGATAAAGTGCTTGATTAGTCGACCGTATCGATAGTTGACGTCCGAGGTAAGTTCAGATATAATACATGTTGTTAACATATGATTTTGTATTATGAGATGATTGTGTATATATGTATGAAATTGAGATGCTATGAGCAAGTTTAAGTTAAGGGCACTAAGTGTGCGATTTTAAAATTGAAACAGGAATGAATAGCACTTTGTGTGTGATGTTATAAAAGCTTTGGTTTATTGAATTGGCACTGAGTGTGCGTTACCGAGATAAGTCGGTTGAGAGATTTGAGCACTAAGTGTACGATGACTAATATGTATCGACTGTGTATTAAGCACTGAGTTTCCGATTAAGTTGAATGAATATCAAATGATGGTCAACAAGTATAATTGAGCATTGAATAGCTTGGAGATTGAATAACTATGTGTTTGCCGAGGTATGTATCGAACCTTTGTGGTTGATGAGTTTATAGATGATGTTATGGACGAACGAATAAATATTTTAGCTATTGATAGTATGGTATATGTACAAGAAGAATGATCTATGTGATGATTACTATATGAATTGGTTTGATTCGATGATATGGTTGTATTTTATTTCGAACTTACTAAGCTTTATAAGCTTACTGTGTGATTTGTTTCTCTGCTTTGCAGTGTCAGTAAAGCTAGCTCAGATCAAGGGATCGTTAACTTCTCAGTCACACTATCGACAATCTGTTTTGGGGTATTTTGGAAAGATGTATATAGTTAAGATATGGCATGTATAGGCTAGTCATTTGAATCATGGTTGAGATTTGTAGTAGCCATGAGATGTGGCTAGATATGTGTTAGTTTCAGCATGAATGACTTGGTATATATGTGATGCATCTGTTGGCATGGTTTGTGGTTTGAGAAGTTGATTTATGAATGGTAACTTGGTGTTGATAAATTGCTATTATGAATTAGTGATATTGAGAAGAAATGATGTTTGGTATTGAATGTAATATGCTTGTGATGATATGAGTTTTAGTCTTTGACATTGACATGGTTGGAATTGATATTGAATGCATGATTTGAATGGCCATTTGGTATGTTTTTGGTTGCCATATATGCTTGATAAGCGTTGGTAAATGATGCTTATAGGTTTGAATCATTTGGTTGGCATGTTGGCCTTGTAAATGGCCTATAATGTCACACGGTTGTGGCACACGGGCGTGCCTTAGACTGTGGGTAAATTGACAGGATGCAGCCTAAAGTCACACGGCCTTGACACGGGCGTGTCATCTGGCCGTGGTGTGTAAGTCAGTAGCTAACAGAAAAATACACGGCCTAGACATGGGCGTGCTTGGTGGCCGTGGAGGGGAAGTTAGTATATGATCTAAAAGTACATGGCCATGGCACACGAGTGTGCCTAATGACCGTGTTGGTATAATTGTATAGACACGGAAGGACACGGGGGTGTCTAGAAGCCGTGGAGGGAACACGGTCTCCTCCCACGGGCGTGTCTCCCCTGTATTTTAGAAAAATTTCAAATTTCATGAAATTTTGTATGTGTTTCAGTTTAGTCCGACTCGGTTTATAAGCATGCCTAGGGTCTTGATGACTCATTTAAAGGACACTATGTTTGTAAATAAATACAAACAGTAATGATTGACTTTGTGTTGAAATTTTTGGATGTTAAAGGTTCCGTTCGATTGGTAATGCCTCTTAACTCTGTTCCGGCAACGGTCTCGGGTTAGGGGTGTTACAAGTATACTATAAACTTACCTAGATGGAATATGTGTAAGGAATTGATGAAGTAAAGTATGGTATATGAATGAATATGCTATGATCTTATGAAGTATATGGTGATATGCATGTTAGTAAGCAAATGGCTGATCCAATAAGCTAAGAAGAATTATGAATGTGCAGTTGAGCTATTAGCAAACTTGTATTTGATATGATAATGTGAATTATGTGTTATTTTTATTTGTATATGGCTTACTAAGCTTTTGAAAGCTTACTTTGTATGTGTTTACTTTGTTTTATAGATAGTCAAAGCTATTGAAGGCTCGGGGATTGTCGAGGATCGCCATCACACTACTCAATCTTATGTTGGGTACCTTTTGAAAGTGTATATACTAAGTATGGCATGTATAGGCTAGTTACCTTGAGTTATATTTGAAATATGTGGATAACTATGTGATATGGCTAGTTAAATGGTTGTGTAAAGAATGAAGAGTCATACTATATGATGTTTTGGTTTTGGTATGGTTCCATGGTTATGAAATGGTCAAGATAATGGTAAGCTTATGAAAGTAAAGTGAGTATATTTGTTTGATCAATGATGGTTACGTTAAAGTGGTAAGTTGAGGATGAATCATGCTTGGTTTATTGTGAATTAGTTAAGCTATTTAGTACATAAGTTGGCATACTTAGAAATGAGATTGAATGAGATGATATGATGACCATTTTGTGTGTTTTTGGTTGCCAATTGTGTTAAGAAATATGCTTGTATATGTTTGGAGGGATAACCCAATGTGTAGGTGGCATTTTGGCTTTGAAAATGGCCTGTAATTGCGCACACGGTGGAGCACACGGGCGTGTGGCTCGACCGTGTCCCTCGTGGTTGTAATTCAAAACGAGTCAGACTTGACCACGGACTGGTCATATGGACGTTTGAATGGCCGTGTGGTGCAAGTCAATAGCAACCACAGGTGAGGCACACGGGCGTGTCCACGGCCGTGTGGACAAGTTAGTATGTATGCCCTGTTTTAGCAAGGCTTAGACACACAGGCGTGTCTGAGGTCGTGGGAGGCACACGGCCTGCCCACACGGGCATGTGACCTCTGTAACTTTGAAAAATTTTTAAATTTTTGATAATTTTTTTATGTGTTCAGTTTAGTCCCGACCCTATTCTAAAGCATGTTTAAGGTCTCGTTGACATATTAAAGGGACTCTTTGACTGGATTTGATGAATTATATTATGAAATGTCCGTAAGAGGTTATGATTGTCCAGTAATGCTTCTTAACCCAAAACTAGCGATGGTTACGGGTTAGGGGTGTTACATTTGATTGGTATCAGAGCTACAATTTTTAACACCCCATACCCGAGTCCGATGCTAGGACTGGATACGAGACATTACTATGCTTGAACTCATTTAAACATGCACTTGCAGGTTGTAAAATTTTGTTCTGACTTAAAAACTTCTCTTTCTTAGTCTAATCATACATTTCAAGGGCCTACAAGGCCTTAAACAAGTATCCGAAAACTTTCGAAACTTAATCAAAAACTTTTATTTAAAGTAGGGGTCGCACGCCCATGTGGCTTGGGACACGCCTGTGTACCCCTTTGACACGCCCATGTCTTCCAACCGTGGTTTATACTGACTATATACTCACGGCCTTGACACGCCCGTGGGCCTAGACCGTGTGCTACTCCTTGATATACTGACTTGATCACACTGTCTGGGGCACACACCCAAGCTCTTACCGTGTGTCATACACGGCTTACACAAACGGGCGTGGGATTTGCCCGTGGCCTAACCTGACTTCAAATATAAAGGTGCAGGGTACCCACGACCCAGACACACGCCCGTGTGTCTAACCGTGTGGACACTTAGAGGCTATTTACCAAGCCATTTGCCACCCTGAAATAAAAATCAAGCTCACACTCAATTCAATACATTTCATGAACAATACTACATGCTTCATTGATCTCAATAAACATACATACTTAGTCAAATTTAGGTCAATCAATTAGCCATATACAAAAGAATAATAAACTTAATAACCAATACTTTGGCTCTTCTTAAAATATATTCTCAAAATGAAATGCTCCGTATACATGCCATACTTAGTGAAATAACTTGGCTATACCTAAAATAGCGATTGATAGTGTGCTACGAGCTCCGACTCCAACGATCCGCAGGTTAGCTTGGCGGGACTGCATAGAAAGAAAGAATTTAAAGACGTAAGCATTTAGCTTAGTAAGTTTGCATGTAAAGCACATATCAATATACTTGCTTAATAATAACCATTTGACATAATAATGGTATCATAAATTTCAACTATAGAGCTTACTCACTCATACTGATTCTTACATGTCTCATGATACTTACTAGTCTCATACTTGTAAGGTAAACAATGTACCTGTAACACTTGATCACATTGATCAGTATACTTTAATATAATAATCATGATCTTAAATTTATCATTCATAGCATGAAAAATACTTAATTTCAACTTGATAACAGCTTTGCTCACTTATCTTTCTTGTTATCTCATTTTAACTTTACTCATTTGCCCGAGAAATTTCTGTGAATAACTGAGGATACTAAATCTCACCCCACATATAACTTGATGCCAAAGCCATATCCTAGATATGGTCTTACATGGAATATCTTATCTTGGGTTTGAGGCAATGTCTTGACATGGACTTATACGAAGTCTTTCTCTTGTGTTCCCTTGGGAACTTACCATTGCCATGTCTTGACATGGTCGTACTTAGTATCTTTTCTCATGAGCTGGTCAATGCCAAGCCTTGGCTTGGACTTACATGAAATTTTTCTTGTTCTCACCAATGCCATGCCTTGGCTTGGACTTACATGGGATATTTATATCTTGCTAACTTTTCAATGCCAAGACTAGTCTTGGACTTACAAGATAACTTTCCAATGCCAAGACTTGTCTTGGACTTACATTACCTCTTTGCTTGGAGACTAACCAATGCCATGCCTTGGCTTGGGCTTATATGAGTCTTCATATCATAATAACTCTTCAATGCCAAGACTTGTCTTGGACCTACGTGATAACTTTGCTTGATTGTCGATGCCATGCCTTGCCTTGGTCTTATACGGACTTTCTTATTTCATGTGGTAGATCGAGTCTCCCGGGTAATTCATCTTCAATCGGGACTTTCTCATGCTTAGTCTCATTGATTTCTTTGTTTAACATAGCATTAAACATTCCATGGTAATAGAGTACATTATACTAAGCAATTCAATGATAAAAATCATAAAGCTTAGAAATCATACAAACTTACCTCAATATACAAAATGTATGTAGATATACAATTTACTCTTTGATTTTGTTCTTGCCTCGGTTTCGATCCGGGCTTCATTTTTCTTGATCTATAATCATAAATAGATCATTTAATACTCACATTGACTAAATTGACTCTTTACTCATACTTTGCCAAAATTACTATTTTGCCCCTATACTTTCTCATATTTGCAGTTTTGCCCCAAGGCTCGTAAAATGATTCTCATTCAACTTTCTTAAACTTCATGCTTAGCTGATTAATTGTCTCAACTATAGCAATCCTCAATTCTCACTATTTCTAATAGGTATGACCAATTTCGTAACTTTTACAAACTAGTCCCTATATTCATTTTTCATGAAATTCACTTAGAAAAATATGTTTATCTAACATCAAACTCTCATAAACTTCCATAAAACATCATTTAACAAGCATATCATTCATGGGTAGATTTTTGAACATGCATCTTAGCTCATTTTATAGCTAAAAATAGCTAATTCATAAACGAGAACTTAAAAAATACGAAGAATATTAAAAATGGGGCTAAGATGAACTTACTAGAAAGCTTGAAAAAAATGAATAACCCTAGGTATGGAGTCTCCAAATTTTCGGTGCAAGGGGGAAGAAGATTATCTTTTTCCCATTTTAATCATTTGATAGATAAATGACCAAAATGCCCTTCTCTTTAAAAATTTCTCTTTAAAAGCTATTTCATCCAAAAAGCTTCTGGAAACTCATTTTTTGCAACTTTTGCAATTTTGTCCTTTTTGGACCATTCAACTTCAATTTAACAAAATTGCTTCATAAAACTTTCACACTAGCATACAAACATGGCGTGAACCTTAAAAACTCATAAATGCACCTCAGATTCGTGGCCTCGCACCACTATTCCGACTAGGCCTTAAATCGGGCTGTTGCACTTCTCCCCCCTTAGGAATTTTCATCATCGAAAATCTTACCAGCAAAAAGGTTTGGATACTGGTTTCTCATGCTCTCTTCTGGTTCCCATGTAGCTTCTTCTATTCCATGTCTTTGTGACAATATTTTTATTTCTTAGCTGCTTGATTTCCTGAGCTAAAATCTTAACTGGTTCTTCACGATAAGTCATGTCGGGATGAACCTCTATCTCTGACGGTGTAATTACATGTGAAGGATCTGATCGGTAGCGTCTCAACATTGAAACGTGGAACACATCATGTATCTTTTCTAACTCTGTCAGCAAAGCCAATTGGTAAGCTACTGGCCCAACTTTCTCGATATTCTCGTAAGGTCCAATAAAACGTGGACTTAACTTGCCTTTCTGGCCAAATCTGAGAACTTTTCTCCATGGTGACACTTTCAAGAAAACTTTATCCCCGACTTGATACTCTATCTCTTTTCTCTTTAAGTCCGAATAGGATTTCTGTCTGTCTGAAGCAGCTTTTAAACATTCTCGTATCACTTTCACTTTTTCTTCAGCTTCTCTAACCAAATCAACCCCGTGAATTTGGTTTTCTTTGAGTTCAGACCAAAATAAAAGCGTTCTGCATCTACACCCATATAGAGCCTCATAAGGTACCATTTTTAAGCTCGACTGAAAACTATTATTATAAGAAAATTCTACTAATAGGAGAAACTTTTCCCAACTGCCTCAAAATTCGAGAACACAACACCGAAGCATATCCTTTAGTATTTTAATTAACCTCTCCGACTGAACGTCAGTTTGAGGATGAAAAGCCGTACTAAAGTTCAACTTTGTACCCAAGGCTTCTTGCAGCTTCTTCCAAAATCTGGAGGTGAATCTCGAATCTCTATTCGATATGATTGACAAAGGAACTCCATGAAGCTTTACTATTTCTGAAACATACAAGTTTGCCAACTTGTCTAGTGTGTAATCAACTCGTACAGGTAAGAAATGAGCTGACTTCATGAGTCTATCAACTACGACCCATACAACATCTTTGTTGCTCGATGATAATGGTAAACCCGTTACAAAATCCATAGTGATACGGTCACATTTCCACTCGGGAACTAAAATGGGCCGAAGTAAACCCGAAGGTACTTGGTGTTCAGCCTTTACTTGCTGACAAGTCATGCACTTGGAAACAAACTCTGAAATATCTTTCTTCATTTTCGGCCACCAATACTGTTGCTTCAAATCATTATACATCTTTGTACTACCCAGATGTACAGATAAACATCCGTTATGTGCCTCATGTAAAATTCTCTAAATAAGCTCGTCTTTTCTTGGTACACAAACTCTATCTCTATACATCAAGTATCCATCATAATTAACCTGAAAATAAGATTCAGCATCTGACTTGCACTGAGCTCTCTTAACTTGCAATTCACTATCTTCTTTCTGAGCCTCAAAGATTTCTTGAAGAAACATTGGTTTAGCTCTCAACTCAACTAGAATAGAACCATCGCTGGATAAGGTCATCCGTGAATTCATTGCCCTTAATACAAAAAGGGACTTCCTGCTCAAAACATCAGCGACTACATTCGCCTTTCCTGGATGGTAGTCAATGACCAACTCATAGTCTTTTATCAACTCTAACCATCTTTGTTGCCTTAAGTTCAACTCTTTCTGCGTCATCAAGTACTTCAGACTTTTGTGATAAGTAAAAATCTGACATCTTTCACCATATAAATGGTGTCTCCAAATCTTCAAGGCGAAGACTATAGCAGCCAACTCTAAATCATGTGTCGGATAATTCTTCTCATGAGGCTTCAACTGTCTAGAGGCATAAGCAATCACCTTGCCTTCTTACATAAGTACACAGCCTAATCCATTTAAGGATGCATCACTGTAAATTATAAACTCTTTCCCTGACTCGGGTTGTACTAAAACTGGAGCTTCTGTCAACATTGTTTTCAATTTCTCTAAACTTTATTGGCATCTTTCTGTCCACTCAAACTTCACATTTTTCAAACTTTCTCTTCTCTTTTACTAGTTCCTCGGCTTTACAGCCCTCTCTACTAGCACAACAAATTCCTTTAGTTCTAGGACAGCAACAAACAATTTGATGTCCTCATTTAACCCGTCTTCAAATCTTTTACTCAAGATGGCTTCAGTGGACATGCATTCGCGAGCGTATTTGCTGAGTCGTACAAACTCATGTTCATAATCAGTCACCGACATCTTACCTTGTTTCAGTTCTAGGAATTCCTTCCTTTTCTGGTCCACAAATCTTTGACTGATATACTTTTTCTTGAACTATTCTTGGAAAAATTACCATGTGACCTTTTCCCTCGGTACCATCAACACAAGGGTGTTCCACCATTGGTAAGAAGAATCTCTTAAAAGAGAGACTACACACTTCATGCATTCCTCAGGGGTGCATGATAACTCATTAAATACCCTGATGGTATTTTCCATCCAGAACTCAGCCTTTTCTAGATCATCATCTTTTCTAGCTTGGAATTCTTCTTCCCCATGTTTCCTGATCCTATCAACAGGAGGTTTGTCTCTTCTTGATACGAAAGCCATATCCTAGATACGATCTTACATGGAATATCTCATCTTAGGTTCGAGGCCATGTCTTGACATAGACTTATATGAAGTCTTTCTTGTGTGTTCCCCTGGGAGCTTACCATTGCCATGTCTTGACATGGTCTTACTTGGCATCTTTTCCCATGAACTGGTCAATGCCGAGCCTTGGCTTGGACTTACATGAAATCTTTCTTGTTCTCACCAATGCCATGCCTTGGCTTGGACTTACATGGGATCTTTATCTCTTGCTAACTTTTCAATGCCAAGACTTGTCTTGGACTTACATGACATCTTTGCTCGGAGACTCACCAATGCCATACCTTGGCTTGGGCTTATATGGGTCTTCACCTCATAATAACTCTTCAATGCCAAGACTTGTCTTAGACTTATGTGATAACTTTGCTTGATTTTCGATGCCATGCCTTGCCTTGGTCTTATACGGACTTTCTCATTTCATGTGGTAGATCGAGTATCCTGGGTAATTCATCTTCAATCGGGACTTTCTCATGCTTAATCTCATTGATTTCTTTGTTTAACATAGCATTAAACATTCCTTGGTAATAGTGTACATTATACTAAGCAATTCAATGATAAAAATCATAAAGCTTAGAAATCATACAAACTTACCTCAATATACAAAATGTATGTAGAGATGCAATTTAGTCTTCGACTTTGTTCTTGCCTCAGTTTCGATCCGGGATTCATTTTTCTTGATCTATAATAATAAATAGATCATTTAATACTCACATTGACTAAATTGACTCTTTACTCATACTTTGCCAAAATTACTATTTTACCCTTATACTTTCTCATATTTGCAGTTTTGCCCCAAGGCTCGTAAAATGATTCTCATTCAACTTTCTTAAACTTCATGCTTAGCTGATTAATAGTCTCAACTATAGCAATCATCAATTCTCACTATTTCTAATAGGTATGACCAATTTTGTAACTTTTACAAACTAGTCCCTATATTCATTTTTCATGAATTCACTTAGAAAAAAATATTTATCTAACATCAAACTCTATAAAATTCCATAAAACATCATTTAACAAGCTATCATCCTATATTCATTTTTTGAACATGCATCTTAGCTCATTTTATAGCTAAAAATAGCTAATTCATAATACGAGAACTTCAAAAATACGAAGAATATTAAAAACGGGGCTAAGATGAACTTACTAGGAAGCTTGAAAAAAATGAAGAACCCTAGCTATGGAGTCTCCATATTTTCGGCACAAGGGGGAAGAAGATAAATAGATTTTGTCATCTTTTTCCCATTTTAATCATTTAATAGATAAATGACCAAAATGCCCTTCTCTTTAAAAATTTCTATTTTACTAACTCATGACCAATTTTGTCCAAAAATTATAATTTGGGAAAATTGCTATTTAAGTACTTCTAACTAATATTCTAAAGTTTTTTCATACAAAATGCTTCTAGGAACTCATTTTTTTGCAACTTTTGTAATTTAGTCCTTTTTGGACCATTCAACTTTAATTTAACAAAATTGCTTCATGAAACTTTCACACTAGCATACAAACATGGCGTAAACCTTAAAAACTCATAAATGTACCTCGTATTTGTGGCCTCACACCACTATTCTGACTAGGCCCTAAATCAGGCTGTTAAGGTTTAGCCGATTCTTGGACTAACGTAGCATATAATAGTCTAGCTATACATGCCATATAATTGAACTGTAATAGTGTGATGAGTTCTGACGTGTAAAATGTGTTTATCGTATAGTAATGGATCCCGAAAGAGCCATAGCTGATGAGGTTGAAAGCAATACGCTGGCTCCCGCTCAAGGGACAGCGCCATCTGATTCAAGACCAGCTACAAGCGGTCAAGAGGGTGAAGCTAAACATGCTCTCTTCCAAATGATGAGTGAGTGGTTCACCCAGTTTGTAAGAAATAATCCGGCTGTTTCACAACCTCCGCCTCTGCCTAATCCCCCTCAGACCTCAGTTGTGCCTCCGGTAATGGGTATAAATCTATTGAATAAACCTCTGGTCGATAAAATCCGTAAATATAGAGCTGACGAGTTCTGGGCCACTAGTGACGACGATGCTGGGAAAGCTGAGTTTTGGTTAGAAAACACTATCTGGGTATTTGATGAGATGTCATTGAATTCCTAAAGAATGTGTAAAATGTGTTGTTTCTTTACTACTAGATGCAACTTATCAATGGTGGAAGACCTTGATTTCTGTTGTTCCTAAAGAACGGATCACTTGGGATTTCTTTCAGTCTGAGTTTCAAAAGAAATACATCAATCAGAGAGTCATTGATCAGAAATGAAAGGAATTCCTGGATTTGAACCAGGGCCGCATGTTTGTCACTGAATATGAACGAGAGTTCGTGAGATTAAGTCAGTATGCTTTGGAATGTATATCAATCGAAGCAATAATGTACAAAAGATTTAAAGACGGCCTTAATGAAGATATCCGTTTGCTAGTTGGGATTCTGGAGATAAAAGAGTTCGTTGTGCTTTTTGACCGGGCATGTAAAGCCGAGGCACTCGGGAAAGATAAAAGAAAAGCTGAGCTTGAAGAAAGAGATGTAAGAAAGAGATTTCTGAGTAAATCATATCAGTATGCATCAAAGGAATTTAGAGATGAACATAGCCGTTCCAAGGCAAATGTGGGACAATCGAATAGAGATCGAGCTTGATCATAGTTGAATACCAAAACTCTAGCTACTTCGATGGCAAGTGTTGGAAATGTCCGATCCGAATGACCTGAATGTAAGCACTATGGTAAAAGACATTCGGGAAGTTGTACATTGAATGATCGAGCTTGTTTTAGATGTGGATCGTTAGATCACTTCATCCGACATCATTCAGAATATGAGATTTGATAATGTTTCATCGAGAGGTAGATCTTCTCGAAATACAAGAAATGTCTGTGGTGGTCAGAAAACTACGAAAAACACAGTTGCGAGATCTGAAGCTAGAGCGCCTGCCAGAGCGTATGCCATTCAAGCTCATGAGGAAGCTTCATCTTCAGATGTTATAACGGGTACATTTATTCTTTATGATACTTCTGTGATTGCATAATAGACCCTGGTTCTACTCATTCGTATATAGACATGAAATTAGTATCCAGTAAGATTTTGCCTGCAGAGTCTACTGAATTTGTCATTAGAGTATCGAACCCCTTAGGTAAAAGTGTTCTGGTTGATAAAGTATGCACTGTTGATGTTTCGAGATGTTTGTTTTTTGGCTGATTTGATGCTATTACCATTTGATGAGTTTGATATAATTTTGGGTATGGACTGGTTGACGTTGCATGATGATGTAGTAAATTGCAAAAAAAAAAAAAAAGATTATTGATTTGAGATGTCAGAATGATGAAATAGCTCGGGTTGAGTCAAATAATTTGACTAGGTTACCTGCTGTAATATCTGTGTTAAAAGCTCAGAATTATGCCAAAAAGGGTTATGAAGCTTACTTTTCTTATGTAATTGACTCAAAAGTATCTGAAAAGAAAGTTGAACCAGTGCCAATTGTTTGTGAGTTCCCTGATGAGTTCCCTGAAGAATTACCAGGATTACCTCTGATACGCGAAGTTGAATTTGTATTGATCTGTTGCCTGGTACGACTCCTATTTCGATAGCTTCGTATAGAATGGCACCAATAGAGTTGAAAGAGTTAAAGTCACAATTGCAAGAGTTGACTGACAGAGGATTTGCAAGACCGAGTTACTCACCTTGGGTTGCTCCCATTCTATTTGTGAAAAAGAAAGATGGCATGATGAGAATGTGCATTAACTATCGTCAGTTGAACAAAGTGACTATAAAGAACAAATATCTTTTGCCCAGGATTGATGATTTGTTCGATTAGCTTAAAGGAGCCACTGTGTTTTCAAGATAGACCTGAGATCGGGTGACTACCAGTTGTGAGTAAAAGATTAGGACATTCTGAAAACTGTTTTTATAACGAGGTAGGGGCATTATGAGTTTTTATTGATGCCTTTCGGACTACCAAATGCTCTAGCTATTTTTATGGATCTGATAAATAGAATTTTCAGACCGTATTTAGATCGATTTGTTGTTGTATTCATTGACGACATTTTGATTTATTCACGAGATGAAACTGAGCATGCCGAGCATCAGATAGTTGTGTTGCAAACTCTGCGAGATAAGTAACTGTATGCGAAATTCAGTAAATTTGAATTTTGGTTGCGTGAAGTTTGTTTTCTGGGGCATAATGTGTCAGCATTTGGTATACAAGTTGATCGAGCAAGATATCAGCTATTTTAGAGTGGAAGCCTCCTAGAAATGTGTCTGAAGTCTATAGTTTTCTGGGACTTTCTGGTTATTATTAAAGGTTTGTAAAAGGCTTTTCGATGATAGCTACTCCATTGACTAGATTGCTTCAAAAAGATGTGAGGTATGAATGGTTCGATAAATGTTAGAAAAGCTTTGATTAGTTGAAAGCCCTATTAACTGAAGCTCTAATTTTGGTACAACCAGAATCGGGTAAAGAATTCATGATTTGTAGTGATGCTTCATTGAATGGTTTGGGATGTATTCTGATGCAAGAAGACAAAGTAATAGCTTATGCCTCGAGACAATTGAAACCGCATGAAAAGAACTATCCGACACATAATCTTGAGCTAGCTGCGATTGTGTTTGCATTAAAAATTTGGCGTCATTATCTTTTTGGTGAGAAATGTCACATGTTTTCAGATCATAAAAATTTGAACTATTTGATGACCCAGAAAGATTTGAATCTGGGATAAAGAATATGGTTAGAGCTGCTGAAAGACTACGAGCTTGTGATAGATTATCATCCGGGCAAGGCAAATGTTGTTGCTGATACTTTGAGTTGGAAATCACTGTTTGCATTACGTGCAATGACTGCTCATTTAGACTTGTCTAGTTATAATTCAATTTTAGCTGAATTAAAAGCAAAATCATTATTTTTACAACAACTATGTGATGCTCAGAAAGTTGATAATGAAATGCTAGTGAAACGAGCTTAGTGTGTTTTGAACTCTGATTCTGAATTTCGAGTTGTTGTTGATGATTTCTTGAGATTTCGAGATCAAATTTGTCTTTCGAGAAACTCAGAGTTGATTTAGTTGATTTTAAATGAAGCTCATAATCGTCGCCTATCTGTTCATCCGGGAAGTACAAAGATGTACCAAGATATAAAGCAACACTATTGGTGGTCTAGTATGAAACGAGACATCTCTGACTTTGTTTCGAAAAGTTTAGTATGTCAGCAAGTTAAAGCTGAACATTAAGTTCCATCTGGGCTATTACAACCGATTCTAATTCCCGAGTGGAAATGGGATAGAGTGACGATGGATTTTGTTTCTGGACTACCTTTTACTCCAAGAAAGAAAGATGAAATTTGGGTTATAGTTGACAGATTGACGAAATCATCCCATTTTATTCCGGTGAAATTTGATTACTCACTTGACAAGTTAGCTGAGCTTTACATTTCTGATATTGTGAGATTGCATGGAGTGCCATTGTCTATTGTGTCTGTGAGAGATCTGAGGTTTACTTCACGATTTCGGAAGAAACTGTAAGAGGCCTTAGGTACTAAATTACATTTTAGTACCGCTTTTCATCTGCAGATGGATGGTCAGTCCGAACAGATTATTCAGATACTCGAGGATATGTGGAGATGCTGCATACTTGAGTTTGATGGTCCGTGGGAACAGTATTTGTCGTTGATTGAATTCGCGTACAATAATAGTTTTCAGTCGAGCATCAAAATGTCATCATGCGAAGCTTTGTAACGATGCAAATGTCGAACACCTCTGTATTGGACCGAACTCAGCGAAAATAAGATACACGGGTTTGATTTGATAAAAGACGCTGAACAAAAAGTGAAAATAATTCGTGACAGTCTGAGAGTAGCATCTGATCATTAGAAGTCCTATACAGGCTTGAAAAGAAAGGACTTTGAATTCGAAATCGGTGATAAAGTGTTTTTAAAAGTATCTCCATGGAAGAAAATTCTCAGATTCGGATGTAAAGGCAAGTTGAGTCCGAGGTTCATTGGACCCTATGAAATTATTGAGCTAATTGGACTTGTTGCGTAGAGATTATTGTTACCACCAGAGCAAGAAAAGATTCATAATGTATTTCACGTGTCAATGCTTCATCGATATAGATCCGATCCATCACATGTGATTACTCCGCCTGAGATTGAAATCCGATTTGATATGACATACGAAGAAGAAATGATCCATATCTTAGCTCGTGAAGTGAAAGAATTGAGAAATAAGAAAATCTCATTGGTAAAAGTGTTGTGGGATTGACATGGAGTATAAGAGGCTACGTGGGAGCCTGAAGATTCAATGAGACAGCAATATCTGAACCTATTTAACGGTAAGATTTTTGGGGACGTAAATCCTTAAGGGGGGAGAATCATAACAGTCCGGTTTAGACCCTAGTCAGAACAGTGGTTTCGGGACCACAAATCTAAGTTAGAATAATATTTTAATATTATTTTCTGTGCCTACTGTATGTGATTTAGCATGTGTTAAAGTTCCGTGAACTAATTTTGTTGTTTGTGTGTTTAATTTGAGCAAAGGACTAAATTATAGAAAATGAAAAAGTGGCCTTCTAATTTAATGAGTGTTGAATTGTTAATGTTTTTATCATGTGAGGTCCTTAAAATGGAATTGTGCCATTAAATATTTGGAATAAATTGAGGAAATAATATTTTAAGGGACTAAATTGTGAAATAAATCAAATGTGTGGACTTGTATGAGCATGGGTAATATTCGGCCTAAGCATGGTGTAGGCAAATTTGGTGTATTTTGTGATTTTATGAAATAAGGACTAAAATGTCAAAATGTGAAAATATGAGGGCTAAATTGTAAATTGCCCTAAATGTGTGTTCTTGGATTGAATTGCACGAATTGGTGAATAAAAGAGTTAAATTTGAATATGTATAGATCAAAAACCAAAGAAAACAAACTTAGATCGCAAAAAATTGAAAGTGATCGAATAGTCAAGTCCGTACGCTAACTGAATCTGAGGTAAGTCGATATACAAATAAATGTATTTGAATTGAGTTATTTATGCATTCATGAAATCTAGTTTGCAATGAATAATGCTTGAGATGTTACGTTGATCGCTATAAATCAGAGTTTTAAAATTTATAAAAGAATGACCAAAACCTGAAAACTAACTCTGACAACGATTAAAGGCAAGTGTACCTATCGAACAGTAATATAACTTAGGTAAGACCAGATATTGAACCCAAAGGAACTAAGAGTACTAATACTAACTTTCTTTTTATTATTTAGCCTTAAAAATAGAGTGAAGTTGCTTTAAACTATATTGACGAAGACTAAACTAAGGACACAAAGACAAAAAGGACGAATAGGAAAATAACTTTGAAGGAAAACTCAGTTGATTACGACGATACCCTCAAGAAGAATCCACCTAGACTTCAATTGTTATCTGACCCTAAATTATATGATTTCTTTACTTAGCTTGATCCGTAAGACTCCCTAACCTATATTAAACCATCTCTCGAGGTGAATAACTTATTAACCCTAGGTTAATTAGTGGAACTCTCGTTCCCTTATAATAACCCCCTAGGATAGCAGTAAATCGATCAATGGACTCCCATATTAGGTTTCACCCTAATCTGGCAAAATCTCGTAACCCTATCTCTAGGCGTTCGATCAACTCCGCTTAATTATGCTAGATCTACTCTTAGGTAGGGTCTATTCCTCCTCCACCTAAGCACATTAGATTTGGATTAAGCAACATAATTAAGAACAAGCTAAGCAATTATCATATAACTGAAGGGTTTAGTTCATAATGAATAAAAAGAACATCACAAGAGAAAAGATAAAACAAAACATAAGAAAATCCTAAAACCCCCCGAAGGAATTGAAGGAGAATTCTGCTGTCTTGAGTATAATTTCGGCTTCTTGGGATGGATCAATTGGCTATCCTCGCGTTATTCCCTAACTCTGACCTTTTCGGCTTGTCTCCTTGGCCTAGCTTTGACGCCTTCTCAAAGGTGATACTTAGGGGATATATATAGGCTCTTGGAATGCGATTCTTTCTCCCTAAGTATCCTTTTCCGACTGAAATTGCTCTTTCCAGAGACAGAGGCATGACCATGGCACACGCCCGTGTGAATTGAGACCAGACCATGTTCGGATTTCTAACTTGAAGCACGGCCGTGTGAGGCGGAGTTGAGGCCGTGCTCTAGGTGTTCTTCTAGGTACGGTCGTGTGGATTTTGGGCCAGGCCGTGTCAATTTCTTGCTAAGGCCCATTTACTCCGTTTTGGGCCCGTTTTGTGTTCTTTTCATCCTCGGGTGCTTTCCTGGGTATAAAAACATGAAAAGAAAGGATTACAAGCACCTTTTTATATAATTCAAGGAATAAATCATCAAAAAGTAAGCTAAATATGGGATTAAAATATGTTACTTTTACGATTTATCAAATACCCCCACACTTAAGCTTTTGCTTGTCCTCAAGCAAAATTCTCAACTTACAATTAAAACGAACTTTCCATGATTCATAATTCCTATCAACAATGCCTTGTCCTAATTCATAGATACTTCGTACATGGATAATTCAATTCAAAGAGTCCTAAAGATTCAAACAAGATAAGTCATGAGTTTGTACCTCGAAAAACATTGGTGTCTCCCTTCATCTAAATAACTACCTTTTCAATCAAAAACCAAGAAGGATTGATATCCTCACTAAAGATTCACTCAAATCACTCTAAAGTGTTTAAGGTTTACCAAAAGGTCGCTCGTAAGTCGAACCTGAAAAGTTAATCCCATAGGCTTGCCTGAAAATCAAATCTCCACCACTGTAATATGAAATGATAAACAGATCAAAAGGTATTTGTTAAGGTTGTAACGGGCTAGGTAAAAGGTGTGTGGTCACAGGCTGAAATTAGAAGGTTAGAATCAAGATCAAATTAACAAGTACCTACCTAAAACTTTTCTGAAATTTTATAAATTGAAAAGTAGTAAACCTACTAATACGAGCATTTCTTTTGGAAATTAGACTTTAACTTGTATAAGCTCACTCTTCATAATACTAATGCAGAAAATACTTTGATTTTTTTAGAACAAACTATGTAAAGACAACTTCAAATAATAATAATTCATAAAAACTTAGGTAACTAATCAAATCATATCTCGATTAAAGGGTAGTCTACAAAGAAGGGTGATAACAAATACAAAGGGTTTTGGGTTAAAATTAGTGGGTGAGTCAATAAAAAGGGTTGTTAGGCTCAACGGGGTTCACTAGGGGTTAATTGTGGAGGTAGGATTTTTAGTGGAGTAAGTGGGTTAAAACCAAAGTGCCTTTATCATCCTGGTATACCAAATCGTAACTATGGTCTTGACATGTATAATCAAGGCAAGTTCTAGAATAACAGTTCATAGTTGACACACTCATAACCAAAGAATGAGCACAAAAAAGAATAGATGCTCTATATGGCTCAAGATCTCACAAAAATTATGGGTGTTTTTGACATTAACCTGGTAAAGTTCAAACTTCAAAGTAATATTCAAATTCAGGTTAACAACCTAAAGTTTTAAATTTTTGAAAATTAGACTTATCATGCTTGATTCCCTAGTATTCTTCAAATTTAATCATCAACTATGACTTATTCTAAAACATGTCAATAACAATCACAAATCATCAGAAATTTCATCTTAATTAGTAATATGAGAAAATTACTTTCAAACAAGATTAAATTCAGGGATTTGAGAATAATGCAGAAAGTTAGGCATTTTTATCCTCAGGGTTTGAGAATAATAGGCATTTTCTCAGAATAACTATTCACCCCCCCACACTTAAGATGTACATTGCCCTCAATGTACAAAGATAGATAATAACATTTAAGGAATAAATCAAAAGAGAAGGGGAAAGAATTACTCCCTGAGTTTTGGATGTTTTCCTGGAGGAGTGTCTTTGGTGTTGGTAATGGTCGGTCTTGATGACGAACCTACACTAGATGAAGAAATTGGGTAGCACACTGAGAATAGCCAGGATTTATTAAGACCTAATTAAAATAAACAAAGTATATAATTAAAAATAAGAAAGATAAAGAAAAAGGAAACAAAAATGTAAACGAAATAAAAATAAAAGACAAATGGACCGAAGAGTCCTTATTATTGGATGGTTCGCGAGGTGGGTGTGACCTCTAAGGCTGGGGAGGTGCTGGCAGTGGCGGAAGTCGGCGTGATTCCCAAGCAGCCTTTCGAACCTGGCACTACGAAACTAAACTAAGATAAACTAAATTAAGCATAAGAGTAGCAAAGAAAAGGAGAATCAAAAGGAAAGAGAAACGAAAAAGAGAAACTAATTGGTCTCAAAGACCCTTGGCCTGTTGATTGGATGAAGCGACCGGCATGAGCTTATGTGTATCGTTCTTTGTTGAGGAGCCTCTGCTTAGCTTCTCCTGCTTCTTTGACATGATTTTATGTGGCTCAAGGGTGTTAGAGATTTATGAAGTGCAAAATCTGAGAGGAAAAAGAGTGAAAAGAAGAGAAAATAAAGATGAAACTAGATGGAGGGGAGGGGGAAAGTTGGGGGTTTAAATAAGGGATCAAGTCTGATGCTTTCCCACGGCCATGGTCCTAGGGTGTGTCGATTTATACGGTCGCCTAGCATGGTCGTGTGTATGGGTATGTTGTTACCCTATGCCCGTGCTTTGGATCGCCACGCCCGTGTTCAGCAAGTCAGTAGCTTCGCACGGTTTATAGGCATGGGCTTGTTCTACGTGGTGGTGTGGAAGTCGATGAGCTTCACATGGTTGAGGGCGCACGGCGTGCGCCCTTCACGCCGATACCGTAGGGAGGGTGGTTGGATCCGTGACGTTGGGGGGTGGTTGGACTGACTTGCATGGCCTCTGTTCAGTCAGTGTGGTGGTTCTGGTGGTCCACACAGCTATGGACACGACCGTGTGTAAGGCCGTGTGACCTGGAAAACCTGAATTTTTGGTTAGTTTAAAAAAAAGAAAAAGAAAAAGAAAATTAAATGTAAATAAATTGAAAAAGAAATAGGGTTAGTGCTCAAGTTGCCCCCCGAGAAGCGCTCATTTATAGTCTTAAGCTAGACTTTCCTCGTATTTGAAAAGTTTAGGGAGGTTTAAAGGTTTGAATATCTTCCCTCATGCTTATGGTTTTATTCTCTTGACAAAGTTGAAGTCGAGAAGCGTTTACCTTGAAATTGCCGAATATCGAATTGCTTACCTCGACTATTCCTTGTGGGAAGATATCGTGTACCTTAAGAAGAAGTTTTCCTTTGCCTTCAGGTCTGTTGTGGTGATGTAAGGATCGGCTTTGTCTAATAGTACCTGGTCTCCTATTTTAAAGTAGTTTTCCTTGAAGTGTGTTTTCCACTTGTCTAAGTTATTGGATTGAATCCTTTGCCCCTCGTGAGTTATTTCTTTGTTGGTACTGAACTGAGGATCTGGTTCAATCATTCTTTTTTTCAGTGGTTCCTGAAAAGAAGGTGTAACTGGATGGTCATCAAAATAATTTTCTTTCTCACCTTTGTTTTTTAATGACCTGGCTGAGTCGAGGGCTTGAAGACTAATTGAGTCGTCTCCTACATAAAGTATGAGCTCGCCTGTGGCGACATCAATTTTAGTCTTGGTAGTTGCTAGGAATGGTCTTTCTAAAATTAAGGGGATTGGATTATCCTCATCCATGTCTAAAACAACAAAGTCTACTGGGAAAACAAATTTATCAATTTTTACAAGAACGTCTTCAATAATACCCCTAGGAAATCTAACAGTTTTATCAGCTAATTGAATACTCATCCTAGTTTGTTTGGGTTTTCCTAGACCTAGTTGTTTAAACAATGTATAAGGCATGACATTTATGCTTGCCCCTAAATCAGCTAACGCATTATCAATATTTAAACTACCAATTAAACATGGAATTGTAAAACTCCCTGGATCTTTAAGTTTCTGTGGTAGTCTATTTTGTAACATTGCTGAGCATGTTGCGTTTAGTTCCACGTGGTGCTCTTCATCTATTTTGCGTTTGTTGGTCAAGAGCTGTCTTAAAAATTTTCTCGAGTCTGGCATCTGAAAAAGAGCTTCAAGAAGAGGTAAGTTAATATGTAATTTCTTTAAAAGTTTAAGAATCTTACCGAACTTTTTTTCTGAATCGTCTCTTTTTAACGCTTCGGGATAAGGTATGCGAGGTTTGTACTCCTTGATTACCAGCTTTGGCTTTTCTTATGCAACCTCTGCTGTACCTTCGTCTACCTTACTTTCTGAAATTGGTTTGGGTCCATCTAACTCCTCACTGTCCTGAGATATGATGGCTTGAATTTGCTCCTTAGGGTTAATCTCAGTGTTACTTGGTAGATGTCATTGCGGTCGTTCTGACATTAGGTTTGCGAGTTGTTCTACTGCGTTAGTTACTTCCTTGACTGACTTAGCAATTTCACTAATTCGGCTCTTGTTGCTTTTGATTGTTCTATCAGTTTCTTGAATATGTTTCTCTGTGTCTGCTGAGAACCTTGCCATCATCTCCTCGAGGGTAGGTTTCTTCTCTTGTGGATAAGGCTGATTTTGGAAGTTTTGAGGAAGTTGTTGCCTTTGATTTCCTTGATTGCCTTGACCTCCCCATGAAAAATTTGGGTGGTTCCTCCAACCTAGATTGTAAGTGTTACTATAAGGATTATTATTGGATCGCAAATTATTACCTATATAGTTCATCTGTTCGCTCTCTGCTTCCGGTCGGTAGGGTGGGTACTTAGGATTCGCCCTTGTTCCACTTGTGTTGCACTTCATGACTGGATGTGCCTGCGAAGAACACAAACTATCAAGCTTTTTATTCATCATCTCAAGCTGCATTGATAGCATGGTCATGGCATAGACGTTGAAGACTCCTGCCGATTTCGTCGATTTGGTCGTTGAAGCTTGCCACTAATAATTGTTTAATGACATCTCCTCAATGAACTCGTAGGCTGCTTCTAGAGTTTTATTATTCAGGGTTCCATC
This sequence comes from Gossypium bickii, assembly GCA_025503065.1. NCBI lineage: Eukaryota > Viridiplantae > Streptophyta > Magnoliopsida > Malvales > Malvaceae > Gossypium > Gossypium bickii. Next base: position 112,022,635 of record CP106711.1, on the reverse strand, counting down.
GGCTGCTGAATCAATCAGTTGCCTTGTTGAAGGGTTTACACCGTTATAGAATGTTTGGACTTGTAGCCACAAGGGTAAGCCATGGTGTGGGCACCTCCTCAAGAGATCTTTGAATCTCTCCCATGCATCGTATAGCGTTTCTAAATCCATCTACACAAAAGAAGAGATATCATTCCTTAATTTGGCCGTTTTGGCCGGTGGAAAATATTTCATTAAAAATTTTTCGGTCATCTGATCCCATGTGGTGATTGACCTTCGTTGTAACTAGTTTAACCACTGTTTAGCTTTATTTCTCAATGAAAAAGGGAATAACCGAAGACGTATGGCATCATCAGAAACACCATTTATTTTGAAGGTATCACAGAACTCTAAAAAGTTAGCTATATGCATGTTTGGATCTTCGTCCTGCAAACCATCAAATTGAACAAACTATTGAATCATTTGTATTGTGTTAGGCTTTAATTCAAAATTAGTAGCAAATATAAGCGGGCTAACAATACTCGATTGTGCTCTGTTAAATGTGGTTTAGCATAATCAAACATTGTACGTGGAGCATTGCGTTCCCCCACATCGTGTGGTGAAGGGTTATTCTCGTCCATCCTTTCAGTAGGATTGGATTTGTCTTCTTACTCCCTTTTTGTGTAATTCAGGGCTCACTTTGGTTTCCGATGATTCTCATGAGCGGTTGCTTCAATATCACTATCGTATATTAAAGGTCCTCTCGGGTTCCTTCTAGTCATAAACTAGAGGAAGCTGAAAAAAGGAGAAAGAAAGAAAAATTAGCAAAAATTAAAATTTAACCTAAAAACAAAAGAAATGAATTGTGAAAAATAAGATAATGGCTAAAGTAATAAAAATAGAGCTTTCTTAATATTTTAGCTCCCTGGCAACGGCACCAAAAACTTGATCACTGTAAATCAGAGTTCTAAAATTTATAAAAGAATGATCAAAACCTGAAAACTAACTCTGACAATGATTAAAGGCAAGTGTACCTATTGAACAGTAGTATAGCTTAGGCAGGACCGGATATCGAACCCAAAGGAACTAAGAGTACTAATACTAACTTTATTTTTATTATTCAGCATTAAAAATAGAGTGAAGTTGCTTTAAACTATATTGAAGAAGACTAAACTAAGGACACAAAGACAAAAAGGACAAATAGGAAAATAACTTTGAAGGAAAACTCAGTTGATTACGACGATACCCTCAGGAAGAATCCACCTAGACTTCAATTGTTATCTGACCGTAAATTATATGATTTCTTTACTTAGCTTGATTCGTAAGACTCCCTAACCTATATTAAACCCTCTCTCGAGGCGAATAACATCTAACCCTAGGTTAATTAGTGGAACTCTCGTTCCCTTATAATAACCCCCTAGGATAGCAGTAAATCGATCAATAGACTCCCATATTAGGTTTCACCTTAATCCGGCAAAATCTCGTAACCCTATCTCTAGGCGTTTGATCAACTCCACTTAAGTATGTTAGATCTACTCTTAGGCAGGGTCTATTCCTCTTCCACCTAAGCACATTAGATTTGGATTAAGCAACATAATTAAGAACAAGCTATGCAATTATCATATAACTTAGAAATCAAATAACAAAATTCATCTAGGTTTCATCCCCTTCAGGTATCTGAAGGGTTTAGTTCATAATGAATAAAAAGAACATCACAAGAGAAAAGATAAAACAAAACATAAGAAAACCCTGAACCCCTCTGAAGGAATTGAAGGAGAATTCTACCGTCTTGAGTATAATTTCGGCTTCTTGGGATAGATCAACTGGCTATCCTCGCGTTATTCCCTAACATTGACCTTCTCGGCTTGGCTCCTTGGCCTAGCTTTGACACCTTCTCAAAGGTGATACTTAGGGGATATATATATAAGCTCTTGGAATGCGATTCTTTCTCCCTAAGTATCCTTTTCCGACTAAAGTTGCTCTTTCTAGCGATAGAGGCAAGGCCATGGCACACGCCCGTGTGAATCGAGACCAGACTGTGTTCGGATTTCCAACTTGAAGCACGACCATGTGAGGCAGAGTTGAGGCCTTGCTCTAGGTGTTCGTCGAGGCACGGCCGTGTGTATTTTGGGCCAGGCCATGTCAATTTCTTGGTAAGGCCCATTTACTCCGTTTTAGGCTCGTTTTGTGCTCTTTTCATCCTCGGGTGCTTTCCTGGGTATAAAACATGAAAAGAAAGGATTACAAGAACCTTTTTATATGATTCAAGGAATAAATCATCAAAAAGTAAGCTAAATATGGGATTAAAATATGTTACTATTACGATTTATTATTGACAAGGTAGAAATGTCTGAGAAGTCCCGTACAAACCTAGGAATAGATAGGATTACGTATGTCATGACATCGGTGTCTGATATGTGATATCATGTAAGACCACGTCTGGGACGTTAGCATTGATTCGTAATTTCGTGTAAGACCACGTCTGGGACGTTGGCATCGATGTGAGACTTACATGTACGACCATGTCTGGGACATCGGCCTCGTATTGATTCGTGTAAGACCCTGTCTGGGACAGTGGCATCAATATCTGATTACATGTAAGACCACGTCTGGGACATTGGCATTGTACAACTATTCTAAAGCATTCTGTGTATCCTATTAGATTCCAAATGGTTCAACGAGCAAATCCGAGATTTGAACGAATATGTGAAAAGTTTATTAAAACAGGTACGTTTGATATCTACTCGATGTATGTGTATGAAAGGTAAGTATACTATGAACTTACCTAGATGGAATATGTGTAAGGAATTGATGAAGTAAAGTATGGTATATGAATTAATATGTTATGATCTTATGAAGTATATGGTGATATGCATGTTAGTAAGCAAATGGCTAATCCAGTGAGCCAAGAAGAATTATGAATGTGCAATTGAGCTATTAGCAATCTTGTATTTGATATGATAATGTGAATTATGTGTTAAGTTTATTTGTATATGGCTTACTGAGCTTTTGAAAGCTTACTTTGTGTTTGTTTACTTTGTTTTATAGATTATCAAAGCTACTGAAGGCTCGGGGATCGTCGAGGATCATCATTACACTAGTCAATCTTATTTTGTGTACCTTTTGAAAGTGTATATTGTAATATCCTGAAATTGGGCTTATCCTGAAATTGGGCTTATGCATTTTTGCCTAATTTTATGAAATAGCATGTCTATTGTGATATGGATGTGTTGTGTGCATTTTTAGAACCTTGGAAATGTAAGGAAATGTCTTGGAAATGTAAGGAAATGTCTTCTCTTGGAAATGTAAGGAAATGCATTGGAAATGTAAGGAAATGCCTTAGAAATGTTAAGTTTTAAAGTTTAAAAGAGGGAACTAAGGCAAGGTGGCCTTAAGAAAATTTATGGAGGAAATATGACATGAAATTGGGCTTGGAAAAGTGGCTTGGAGGTGCCACTTAAGGCTCTGGAAATGACGCCATACACTGTGCAAAGAGGGTTTGTGTTCGAGTCGTGAGGGAAGCAAATAAAAGTTTTATTTTTGCGCCATGGGGAAGAGGTAATGGACGGCATTAAGGCATTAATGGAGGAGTTTATATTCTTTTAAAATTTCGGCTAAGGGGTAGGTAAATGATGATTTATTTTAGATTATTTTCAAGAGATAAATGAGGGATTATTCTTTAATTTTTAAATAAAGAGATAAGGAGGAAAACAAGGGAGAAGTGATGGCCAAGTAAGGGAGTCTTGGCCTAGTAATTTCGGCAATAGGAGGAAAAGAGAGGCCATTCTGCATTATTTTCTTTTCCTATTCTTTTGAAGCCTCTGCCGAAATTCTCTTGTCATCTCCTCTATTTTCTCTTTTGACAAAATCGCAAGCTCTCTCTCTCAAAGACTCACATGCCGACTCCTCCATCTCTATTCTTCATCTTCTTCTTTTTTTTTCCTCCAATCCAATCCATCAAAAGCCGAAACCCCAAAGACAACCCCCTAGCCGATTGTCCATTAACATCAAAAGCCGAAACTTTTTTGATCACTATCTAGTCTCCATAGCCGAATCTTTGAGGGGCTTCAAGCAAGGGTGTGACGACTTCTGTAGTAAGGGTAAGGATCTATTATTATCATTATATTTCTTTTCTTTAAGTCCAAGATTAAGATTCTAATGCCAATTGTGTCTCTTGGCCAAAACTATAAAGGATCTTTCAGGATTTTGTCTATTGTCGGCTACTAGGAGAAGAGATCCTCCGGGAGTTATAGATCTAAGGTAAGAAAAGTATGGTTTAGGCCGAAGGCCACTTGATTAAATTCATAAAGCAATTGGAAATCAGATCTAAGATGTGTTTTTAGGGATTTCGACAGAAACTATAACCAAGGGGTTATTCCGGGATTTAAGAATCCTAAGGTAAGTGACTATGAATATTTGGCCAAGGCCCTGCTTTAGTATTTAGATCTATTTTTATGTGTTTAAGCCGGAAACTAATCTATGAAGGGATTTAATATCAGACGATTACAAGGAGGGGAGTCTACAACGTTCCGGGATTTGATTAGTAATCAAATCGGCAAGGTAAGGATTTTTGGTTACAATAATCCTTCGGGATTTAACCTTATAGCCGAATAGGATTTTCCCTAAAATACTAAGTGTGGCCGAATGTAGGGAGTTAAGGATCTAAGGCAGTAGATCAGATTTCGGGATTTCAGTGAATTTGTTAAGCGTATCAGGTGTGTACCCCACACTAAACCTTAATAGTTTCATGGCATTGATTATATGCATGTATTAATATGAATGTGGAAAATATGGCTAAGTACCATGCTATGGTACAAAGTACCCAGGTACGTTTACTACTCCTACTAGGAATATGAATATATGTTATATATAACATGTGAAAAGTGATAAGAATGCGAATTAAGGCATGATGTGCATGATATGTATGATATGGGGCATTCGGGTTATATGAACAGGGGAAGTGAATGTGGTGACTTCGGTCACATTATCTGAATGTGGTGACTTCGGTCACATTATCTGAATGTGGTGTCACATGACACAAATATTATCTGGTGGCTATGCCATGAATTCTATAAGGGCGATGAGCATGTCGTCTGTAGTGGCAGCCTTCGATGGTGTGTAGCGGATGGAGGGTTGACTTAGTAGTCCCCATGGTGTGTAGGATGGTACGGGTGATGTGTAGCGGATGGCATATAGGTTTGGGTTCGGGTTGCATCACTTTTTCCTAGCTGATATACGAATATGTATGTGATATGATAATGTATGCCTGAGTTATTAAATTTTAGTGTTGGTTACACATTGAGTCTGTTTGACTCACCCCTTGGGGAACTTTTTCTTCCAGTGTGACGATCGGTGATGCACTGTGCCTGAAGCTTAGGAGTGGCCATGCTCAAGAAAGGAAGTTATTACTTGGACTTTTTATTTTTACGTGCTTTTGAATTTAATTTTGGGTTTCAATTTGATGTAATAAGGCCATAGTTGAACTACTTATTTTACTTTGATTTATTATGTTATGGATATTTATCAATTAAAGTTTTAGTAAATTTATTTCTAAAATAAACTCTAAGTGTTTTGTCACCTAAACTAAAGAATTTTTAATAAAAGATAACCTTGTTTTCAACTCGAGCCCAACCCAACAAAAAAATAATGTTTCTTTCAAAACACACAGTTTCTTTTCAAAGTAACTAAAGAATTTGAACCGGATTACATCGAGGAACATACCAGATCCGGTCAAGGCTCATGGGCCGGGTTTGAGGTGTTTCAGCTTAGTATCAGAGCCCAGTTTTAAACTCTCAGCCTGGGGTTTAAGGCCAAAAACGTTTTCAAATCGAGCCCAAATGAGTTTTATGAAAATATTTTTGGAAATAAGTAGGTTTTTCTGGCATGGCACCTAAGTCTCCGACCCGAAGTCTACCAGGTAAGTACCCCTATCCATGGTGTGATTTATGATATGAATTTTAGAAGGGTAGGATTGGAACGTAGATTAGAATATTAAGTATGTGAACCCTAGGACTAGTTTACCCCAACTATTACATAAGACTTTAATGCCTAATTAAACAAACCTATTGCTAAGTCACCGAGTTAGGGTGTGGCAAGCCCTGTGCGCATGTCTAGGATTGGATCCTGAAGAGCCTGGTACTTAAGTAGTCCTAGTGACTCACCTCCTCTTCGCTGGAATCCTACCTGGTGCGTAGCTTCGGTTCACCCTAGCCAAGAGGACTCAGTCACGGGCTAAACCAGTAACTAAAACCCGAAAGTGAACTAGCCGTATTTTTATAAAAACCCTAGTTTTAAAACTCTTAAAATTACCCTTTTAATCAGTGAGAACTATTTTTACAAAATTTTCTAAAAAATTTTTGATTTATAAAAATTACCTAAATACCCCTAGTTGTAAAATTACAAAAATGCCCTTGGGTTTATAAAATGCCCAAACTAGTCATAGTTTTATCAAAAATTTCCTTACTTCATGACAAGTCCAAAAACCCTAATTTGCAAAATATCAAAATACCTTTATTTTGGAAAATTACGAAATTGCCCCTAACTTGCAAATTACCAAAATGACCTAATTTCCAAAATTTTTGCAACATCATCGTTTTGGAAAACAAATTCTCAAAAAGAACCCCCAAGTTTTGCAAATTTTGAAATACCCCGGAATTATTAACACTTTATAAATTTACCTTGGTTTATTACCGAAATACCCTCGAGTTACAAAATTACCGAAGTACCCCCGGATTTCAAAATTTCCAAAATACCCTTATTGAAAAAATCACCAAGGAATCATATTTTGAAAAATTACGAAAATACCCCTGTAGGACAAATTACAAAAATACCCCTGGGGTAGGAATAGACAAAAATAGAGAAATAGAGAACGTGTGTGAATGAATGTTTGAATGAATGTGCTTCTCTGAATTGGGATAGAAAACTTAAACTTTGATTGATCGAAAGAACTACTTCTAAACTTCTTCCATAAAATTTCTTCGCGGATAATCAGTGAAACCAGTATTAATTCATAAAATTTCTTAATCAGATTAAAGCACAAACGTAGACATGAGCTCTAGGGGACGTGGTCGAAACGTACGAGGACGCGGTAGAGGTAGAATTACCGTGTCGGAACTCGTGAGGTCGGGTCAAGGATCTGAGAATGAGGCACCGCCACCCCACCACCACCGGTGTTGGTCTTTGAGCAAAGAAAATCGGGACGGAGACGATCTTTGTATCGCAGTCGTGTTACGAGTTCTTGAGTTGGTGGCTGGTGCAGGAGGAAATTCGAGAGCTCGAAAGTCAGTACCTGAGCGACTTCGTGCCAATGGAGCTGAGGTATTCCGTGGCGTATCTGGTGTAGCACCCAGTACGGCCGAATATTGGTTGGAGGCAACCGAGCGCATTATGGATGAGCTTGATCTGACCCCTGAGGAGAAGTTGAAAGGAATGGTGGCACTGTTACGCGATGAAGCGTATCAATGGTGGTTAACAGTTCGGGATGGTGCCACAGCTGAAGATCTATCCTGGGAATATGTTAAGGCCGCATATCAGAAGAAGTATGTCGGCACAAGGTATACTGATGAGCAAATGAAGACTTTTCTGGGACTAGTTCAAGGGAACAAGTCCGTAGCAGAGTATGAAGCTAAATTTTTAAGGTTAAGCCGGTATGCTCGAGGAGTAGTGGCAACGGAGCATGAGCGATGTGTCCGTTTTGAGGACGGACTAATGGATGATATAAGGTTGTTGATAGCTCCACATCAGGAGCGGGAATTTTCTGCGTTAGTTAAGAAGGCAAAAGTAGCTGAGGGAATTAAGGATTCTGTGAAGCAGAATATGGATCGAAATAGGCCAAAAAGAGGTTACGGATCGTCAGGAGCATCTGGGAATAAGAGGCCTAGAGTTGATGGGTCATGAGGCGCGACAAGTCGCCCACAAGAGGGCGATGTCGCACTTGTGATCAGTGTGGGAAGAAGCACTTAGGTGAGTGTTGGAAAAAGACGAGAGGATGCTTTAAGTGTGGGTTCAAAGATCATATGATTAAGGACTATCCAATAAAACCTGATGGGAATCGACCAGCAGCTCAGAATGTTAATCAGGCTGGTAGAGGTGGACAGCAGCCTCAGCGAGGTCGTCGTCTAAATGGCAGAGGTAATGGTGCTGGCAGAGGACGTGGAACACCGGGCAGAGGTGTTGCTAATACTGAGGCAACGCAACCGGGTTTGGTTTATGCGGTTCGTCGGAGGGAGGATGGAGACGCGCCGGACGTTATAACCGGTACGTTCCTTATTTATGGCAAGCCTTATGTTGCTTTAATTGATGTGGGCTCGACCCATTCTTATGTTGCATGTAGAGTAGTTGAGACTCTAGACATAGCCTCTGAACTTTCTGATAGGGAGATGACTGTAGTAAGCCCACTAGGTCAAACCGTAGTGGTGAATAAGATCTTTCGGAGTGTACCTTTAGAAATTCAAGGCGTAGTATTTTCTGCCGACTTGATGGAACTTCCCTTCGGAGAATTCGATCTCATACTTGGCATGGATTGGTTAGTGGAACATCGGGCTGTATTGAATTGTGCAGCTAAGCGAATGGAGTTAAGGACCCCGGAGGATGAGGTGGTCATTATGAATGTAGTTTCGGCGCTAAAGGCTGAAAAGATGGTGCGAAAATGGTGCAAGGTGTTTTTAGCCTTCGTAAGTGCGTTAGATGGAAAGGAAGAAGGTGTTAGTAGAGTTAGAACTGTAAGGGATTTTGAAGATGTGTTTCCGGAGGAATTACCAGGAATACCCCCAGATAGGGAGGTGGAGTTTAGAATTGACTTACTACCGGGAACAGCTCCTATGTAAATTGCCCCGTACAGAATTGCACCAAAGGAGTTGGTTGAGCTCAAGGCTCAAATCCAAGAGTTGTTGGATCGTGGGTTTATCCGACCCCAGGTGGGTTTATCCGACCAGTGTGTCTCCATGGGAGAGCACCATCTGTTTGTGAAGAAGAAGGATGGAACTATGCGTATGTGCATAGACTATCGTCGATTGAATAAAGTGACCATCAAGAACAAGTATCCTTTGCCAAGGATAGATGACTTGTTCTATCACCAAGGGGCCACAGTATTCTCAAAGATCGACTTAAGGTCGGGATATCATCAGTTGAAGGTGAAGGAGGCAGATATCCATAAGATAGCCTTTAGGACAAGGCACGGCCACTATGAGTTTGTAGTAATGCCGTTTGGGTTAACGAATGCTCCAGCCGTATTCATGGATATGATGAACCGGGTTTTTCAACCTTACTTGATATAGGTTGCGTCGTTGTGTTCATCGACGACATCTTATATACTCGAGTCGAGAGGAAGAGCATGATGAGCACCTATGGACAGTGTTACAAGTATTAAGGGAGAAGAAGCTCTATGGTAAATTCAGCAAGTGTGAATTTTGGCTTAAGGAGGTGGCATTCTTAGGGCATGTGGTATCCGCAGAGAGAATAAGGGTGGATCCTAGGAAGATCGAAGCAGTGTTAGATTGGAAACCACCTAGGTCCGTGGCTGAGATCCGTAGTTTCTTAGGTTTGGCAGGCTATTACAGAAGGTTCGTGGAAGGGTTCTCGCCAATAGCCGCGCCTCTGACAAAGTTGTTGAGGAAGGAAGTACCCTTTGTATGGACGGATAAGCAATAGGAGGGTTTTGAGAAGCTCAAGAGGGTTTTGACTGAAGCTCCAGTGTTAATTCAGCCTGAGGCAGGAAAGGATTTTATGGTGTATTGTGACGCTTGCCATACAGGTTTGGGTTGCGTATTGATGCAAGACAGGAAGGTGGTCGCATATGCGTCTCGACAATTAAGGCCTCATGAAGTTAATTACCCGACTCATGACTTGGAATTGGCGACTGTGGTCTTCGCTCTTAAGGTGTGGAGGCATTATCTTTATGGAGAAAAGTCAATAATTTACACAGACCACAAGAGCCTCAAGTATCTGTTAACTCAGAAGGAGTTAAACTTGAGACAGCGAAGGTGGGTGGAATTATTGAAGGATTATGATTGTTCGATAGAGTATCACTCGGGTAAGGCAAATGTGGTAGCAAATGATTTAAGTCGGAAGGTGGTGTCAGATCTGAGGGCGATGTTCGCACACTTGAGTTTGTATGATGATGGAAGTCTACTGGCAGAATTGCAAGTCAAACCAACATGGTTGAATGAGGTAAAGGAAAGTTAGTTGGTGGATGAGGATCTAAGTGTTAAGTTGCAACAAGTACAGAACGGAGAGTTAGAGGATTATGGTGTTAATGATGAGAGAGTATTGTGCTTCAAGGGAAAGGTCTGTATGCCGAAGGACGAGGAGTTAAGACAGAGGATTCTTCGGGAAGCGCATAGTAGCCCTTATGTTATGCATCTCGGAGGCACTAAGCTGTACAGGGATCTAAGGGAACAGTTTTGGTGGCCTGATCTTAAACGGGAAGTTACTGAATTCATGGGAAAGTGCCTGACGTGTCAGTAAGTTAAGGCTGAGCACCAAGTTCCATCGGGATTACTTCAGGCAATCGAGATTCCGCAGTGGAAGTGGGAGAGAAACACCATGGACTTCGTTAGTGGGCTTCCCCTTACGCCTACTAAGAAGGACTCAATATGGGTAATAGTGGATCGTTTCACCAAGTCCGCGCACTTTATCCCGGTAAGAGTTGATTATTCTTTGCAGAAGTTGGCAAAGTTATATGTGGCGGAAATTGTGAGGTTGCATGGAGTACCGGTGTCAATCATTTCGGATAGGGACCCAAGGTTTACGTCTCGATTTTGGAAAGCGTTATATCAATCTTTAGGCACTAAGTTGGATTTCACTATGGCTTTTCATCCACAGTCGGACGGTCAATCTGAACGGGTAATACAAGTTTTGGAGGATATGTTAAGAGGCTGTGTGATGGATTTCCGAGGAAATTGGGAAGACTACTTGCCTTTAGCAGAGTTCGCCTACAACAACAGCTATCAGGCTAGTATTCGGATGGCACCGTATGAAGCGTTGTATGGCCGAAAGTGTCGAACTCCAACATGTTGGATGGAATTGGGAGAACGTCGAGTTTTGGGCCTAGAAATTGTGGCAAAATTTGAGGAAAAGGTTGAGATAATTCGGGCACAGTTGAAGGAAGCATCTGATAGGCAAAAGTCGTACGCGGACCTGAAACGGAAGGAAATAGAGTTCAATGTGGGGGATCAAGTGTTCCTTAAAGTGTCACCTTGGAAGAAGGTAATGAGATTTGGACGAAAAGGAAAGTTAAGTCCAAGGTTTATAGGACCCTATCAAGTATTGAAGCGAATTGGACCGCGGCATACCAAACCAGAGTTGCCACCGGAATTGAAGCAGATGCACGACGTATTCCATGTGTCCATGCTACGTCGATATCGATCAGACCCATCTCATATGGTATCGGTCAAGGAGGTGGAGCTAAGACCAGATGTTTCATACGAGGAAAAGCCGATTCAGATATTGGAACGTGATGTGAAAGTGTTACGGAGGAAGTCAGTTCCTCTAGTCAAAGTTTTATGGCGCAATCATGGAGCGGAGGAAGCTTCGTGGGAGCTAGAAGAGGCAATGCAACAGCAATACCCTCACTTATTTTAGCCAGGTAATTTCGAGGATGAAATTATTTTAAGGGGGTAGAACTGTAATATCCTAAAATTGGGCTTATGCATTTTTACTTAATTTTATGAAATAGCATGTCTATTGTGATATGGATGTGTTGTGTGCATTTTTAGAACCTTGGAAATGTAAGGAAATGTCTTGGAAATGTAAGGAAATGTCTTGTCTTGGAAATGTAAGGAAATGTCTTAGAAATGTAAGGAAATGCCTTAGAAATGTTAAGTTTTAAAGTTTAAAAGAGGGAACTAAGGCAAGGTGGCCTGAAGAAAATTTATGGAGGAAATATAACATGAAATTGGGCTTGGAAAAGTGGCTTGGAGGTGCCACTTAAGGCTCTGGAAATGACGCCATACACCGTGCAAGGAGGGCTTGTGTTTGAGTCGTGAGGGAAGCAAATAAAAGTGTTATTTTTGCGCCATGGGGAAGAGGTAATGGACGGCATTAAGGCATTAAGGGAGGAGTTTAAATTCTTTTAAAATTTTGGCTAAGGGGTAGGTAAATGATGATTTATTTTAGATTATTTTCAAGAGATAAATGAGGGATTATTCTTTAATTTTTAAATAAAGAGATAAGGAGGAAAACAAGGGAGAAGTGATGGCCAAGTAATGGAGTCTTAGCCTAGTAATTTCGGCAATAGGAGGAAAAGAGAGGCCATTCTGCATTATTTTATTTTTCTATTCTTTTGAAGCCTCTGCCGAAATTCTCTTGTCATCTCCTCTATTTTCTCTTTTGACAAAATCGCAAGCTCTCTCTCTCAAAGACTCACCATTGTCGAATCCTCCATCTCTATTCTTCATCTTCTTCTTCTTTTTTTCTCCAATCCAATCCATCAAAAGCCAAAACCCCAAAGACAACCCCCTAGCCGATTGTCCATTAACATCAAAAGCCGAAACCTTTTTAATCACTATCTAGTCTCCATAGCCGAATCTTTGAGGGGCTTCAAGTAAGGGTGTGTCGACTTCTGTAGTAAGGGTAAGGATCTACTATTATCATTATATTTCTTTTCTTTAAGTCCAAGATTAAGATTCTAATGCCAATTGTGTCTCTTGGCCAAAACTACAAAGAATCTTTCGGGATTTTGTCTATTGTCGGCTACTAGGAGAAGAGATCCTCCGGGAGTTATAGATCTAAGGTAAGAAAAGTATGGTTTAGGCCGAAGGCCACTTGGTTAAATTCATAAAGCAATTGGAAATCAGATCTAAGATGTGTTTTTAGGGATTTCGACAGAAACTATAACCAAGGGGTTATTCCGGGATTTAAGAATCTTAAGGTAAGTGACTATGAATATTTGGCCAAGGCCCTGATTTAGTATTTAGATCTATTTTTATGTGTTTAAGCCGGAAACTAATCTATGAAGGGATTTAATATCAGACGTGTAACACCCTGGTTTTAAGGGTTAGGTTTTTGGTGCTTAGCTCGGGTGTTGGCACACTTCAGTGTGTGGTTGGGTTAGTTTTAGGGGTCTTGAGAACCCTAGAGTGTAGTGGAATGCCCTGAAAATTTTTTAGTTTTAGGGGTTAAAAGGGAGCTTGGACAGAGGGGGCCTTAAGAGAATTTTTGGTGGAATTTTAGCACTAAGAGTAGCTTGGCGAGTGGCAAAGGAGGCGCCACTTAGAGCATGGAGAAGTGACGCCATTTGCAAGGAGAAGGGGCTCAGTTCGATTCGCAAGAGCAACAATTGGGGCCTTGTTTTTGCGTCAAAGAGGAGAAGAGTTGGGTGGTTTTGGAGGCTTGAAAAGTGGAGAAAGACTTGGTCTTCTTTTTTGAATTTGGCTAGATAGGTTTGACTTTTTCAAATCTTTTGAATGGATGGAAGGGAGGTAGTTTGGGAGAGATTTGAGGATTTTTTTTGGAGGTTGAGGCTTGGCCGAATGTTATAAATAGGGGAAGGGGAGGTGCTCATTTTCATTCACCACTTTGTTTTCTCCCTTGCCAAAAGTTCTTCCCTTTGTCTTCATTTATTCATTCTCTAGTCCATTGCCGAAAGTGAGTCTGAGCAAATCCTTTTTCCATCTTATTTCTTTGAAGCCGAAATTGGCAGAGGGCATAACCTTTTATGAACCCATATCCCTCTCCCTTCACTCCTTTTCTTAAACTTTGTTTCAAACCGAAGTCACCCTTAAAAGACTGCCATTGCCGAATATCCCAAACCATCTAAGGAGCCTTGCCGAATCTTTTGTTCTCCTATTTTCTCCATTTTGGTTACAAGTCCCTGAAGCCGAACCATACTTTCTTGTGGTGACCGTTTCTAGTTTGAGCAATAGGGAGTGGTTAGCAAGGTCGTTTAGTCGCCAGCTGCGATAAAGTAGCGTTCGGGATTCAAGTTGAGTTGGTAAGAAATATTTATTAAGATTAAATATTTAGGTTGTGTTTTGTAAGGTTAACTCATTTACTGCTTAAGCTTTTGATGGAGGCAACGACCATCAGTGGGCAAGGAAGGTCCCTATCCCGGTTCAAGAAGAGGGTGTCTCTCGGCGATTCGGGATTGGCCACCGGGTGTGGGCCAAAGAATGTGAGATAGCTATGGGCGATAGTCATTGTTTCTTTGAGCGATAGCTTAGGGATTGAAAGCTTAGAACTACAAGTGTTAAGGTGCGTAATCAACGCACTATTTCTTCGATCTTTGGTTTGTTAAATGTGTTTACATATGCGTGATATGTGATGGCCGATTATAGTGGCTTGAATGGTGAGTTATTTATGATATATACATGATATGATAATCCACATGTGATGCTTACTCTTTTGTTAATCGACATGTTGAACTTATGCATGCATACATGGGATTTGGGCTTGATTCGATGAAGGAGGAAGAGTACACAAGTTGTGCGTGGTCTAATGATAGCTCGGCTACATTAGCGCTTGATGGTTAGCTTTGTGCTACCTCAAGGAGGTGTGGCTCGGTGCCCATCTCGGCGGTTGATGGCTATGTGCATCACCATAGACGGGTTACGATATTGGATCACTTGGGTTGATCGGTGGCTCACCCACGGCCTTGAGCAAATGAGCTTCCCAAGGTAAGATGTTATGGATCACGATGTGATCGGTGGGAGTTTCCCACGGCCTTAGGCGGGAGTCCGCTAAGGTTGGTGTCACGGTTGGACAATGGGTTGGGCTGAGATGCATTCTTGCATGATTTGTTTCGATGGTCAGCGTGGGTATGGGCCAAGCCCATACGGATGGAAATATGTCTTTGTGGTTATGCATCGAGTCGGTGGACTCACTCTTTCATTAACCATTTCAGTGACGCGTAGTTGGATCGGGTTCGAGAGAGGACACATGGTGGCCCATGCAGAAGAGAGATTAAACGCTTTAGGCTTACTTTAAGTATTTGTTTTAAAATAGAATATGTAATAAGGCCCTTTTGATTTTTATTTACTCTGAAATTATTTAATTATTATTTTAAATTATGTTTGGATTATATTAAATTACTAAGTGGAAACGAATTTATTTTGACAACTTATTTATTCAAAATTAGTCTTATATATTCATTAAAGTTTACTTTTGGGCATTTTATAATATTTATATGATATCAAAGTTTTTCTCATACAATATTAAATAAACATGGATTTTCAAAAGTTAACAAGCTCGAATAAATTTTTCTAAGTTAAATAGATTTTCCACCGTCTTTTTCGCACTAACATAACCAGATTCGGTCGTAGTGAATGGGCCGGGTTTGGGGATGTTACAGTTTGGTATCAGAGCCCGGTTCAAAACTCGGCTTTGAGGGTTTTGGGCCCGAAACAGTTTTCAAAATGGGTTTTTGGAATGTGGGCTTTTATAAAAAGGTTTTCAGGTTATTCTGGCATGGCACCTGTGTCTCCGGCCCGAGTCCGCTAGGTAAGTACTTCGAACTTTTGAAGTGTTTTGTTTATGTGTATTATTATGGGTTTATTTGGGCTCGTAGATTAGTTTTTTAGGGCTATTGGACCTTAGGATTAGTCTACTCAAACATATGCATAAGATTTAAAGCTCTTAAACAAACATGTGAAGTAAGTCGCCGGGTTAAGGTGTGGTAACCCCTGTACGCATGTCTAGGAGTGGAACCGGAAGAGCCTGGTATTTAAGCAGTCCGTGTGACTCACCTCCTCTTCGCAGGAATCCTACCTGGTGCGTAGCTACGGTTCACCTTAACCAAGATGACTTGTTCATAGGCTAAACTGATTATTAAATCCCGAAAGGGATGTGGCCTGATTGTTTTAAAATCCCCTGTTTTAGTATTTTCAACTTTACCCCTTTGGTTTGTGAAACCCTAAATTTGATTTTTGAAGGACGTTTTCAATTTATAAAATTACCAAAATGCCCCTAGTGGTAAAATTACAAAAATGCCCCTGTGTTATAAAATTACCGTACTACCCTCAAAATTTTTTTTTGCTCTTTACTTTGCAAAATACTAAAATCCGAGTTTTCAAAATATTAGGATATTCTGGTTTTCGGAAATTTACGAAAATACCCCTGGTTGATAAAATTACCAAAACGCCTCTCTTGGTTTCTAAATCTTGATTTCTCTCGATCTTTTATGAAATATTTCTATCTTAGCTTTGTGAGATACGGTGATATTCCGATGTGGAGAATTTACTTAAAAATGCCCATGATTTCCAAAATTACTTAAAATGACCCTACTTTCTAAAATTTTTGCAACACACTTTGTTTGAGAAACAGAATTTTCAAGATGACTCTGAGATTTGCAAATTTTGAAATATCTTTAAGTTGGAAAACTATTTTCAAAATTGACCTGCATTATTACCTATATACCCCTATAGGAAAATGACTAATTACCCCGGGTAGGAAGGAAACTTTGATTGCTCGAAAGAACTACTCTCGGAAACTTCATTGCATAAGATTGCTCGTGGATAAAACAGTGAAAACAAGAATTTCTAATGCATAAAACTTTTAATCGATTAAATCGCGACGCTAGATATGAGTTCTAGGGAGCGTGGTCGCAATATTCGTGGGCGTGGTAGAGGTAGTTTTGGTGATTTGTTTGTTTTGTTGCTCGTAAAGGATGTTAGCTCTTGGAGATCGAGTGCGCAATGACGATAGCGTAGTGGAGGGAATTGGACGGTTAGTTTAGACAAGTAATTTCGGGGGCGAAATTATTTTAAGGAGGGTAGTATTGTAACACCCTGGTTTTAAGAGTTAGGTTTTTGGTGCTTAGCTCGGGTGTTGGCACACTTCAAAGTGTGGTTGGGTTAGTTTTAGGGTCTTGAGAACCCTAGAGTGTAGTGGAATGCCCTGAAAATTTTTAGTTTTAGGGGTTAAAAGGAGCTTGGACAGAGGGGGGCTTAAGAGAATTTTTTTGGTGGAATTTTAGCACTAAGAGTAGCTTGGCAGAGTGGCAAGGAGCGCCACTTAGAGCATGGAGAAGTGACGCCATTTGCAAGGAGAAGGGGCTCAGTTCGATTCGCAAGAGCAAAGCATCAGGGGCCTTGTTTTTGCGTCAAAAGAGGAGAAGAGTTGGGTGGTTTTTGGAGGCTTGAAAAGTGGAGAAAGACTTGGTCTTCTTTTTTGAATTTGGCTAGATAGGTTTGACTTTTTCAAATCTTTTTGAATGGATGGAAGGGAGGTAGTTTAGGAGAGATTTGAGGATTTTTTTGGGAGGTTGAGGCTTGGCCGAATGTTATAAATAGGGGAGGGGAGGTGCTCATTTTCATTCACCATTTTGTTTTCTCCTTGCCAAAAGTTCTTCCCTTTGTCTTCATTTATTCATTCTCTAGTCCATTGCCGAAAGTGAGTCCGAGCAAATCCTTTTTCCATCTTATTTCTTTGAAGCCAGAAATTGGCGGAGGGCATAACCTTTTATGAACCCATATCCCTCTCCCTTCACTCCTTTTCTTAAACTTTGTTTCAAACCGAAGTCACCCTTAAAAGACTGCCATTGCCGAATATCCCAAACCATCTAAGGAGCCTTGCCGAATCTTTTGTTCTCCTATTTTCTCCATTTTGGTTACAAGTCCCTGAAGCCGAACCATACTTTCTTGTGGTGACCGTTTCTAGTTTGAGCAATAGGGAGTGGTTAGCAAGGTCGTTTAGTCGTGATTCTGCGTAAAGTAGCGTTCGGGATTCAAGTTGAGTTGGTAAGAAATATTTATTAAGATTAAATATTTAGGTTGTGTTTTATAAGGTTAACCTATTACCTGTTTAAGCTTTTGATGGAGGCAACGACCAGTCAGAGTGGGCAAGGGAAGGTCCCTATCCCGAAGTTCAAGAAGAGGGCTGTCTCGGCGATTCGGGATTGGCCACCGGGGTGTGGGCCAGCAACAGGAGATAGCTATGGGCGATAGTCATGTTTCTTTGAGCGATAGCTTAGGGATTGAAAGCTTAGAACTACAAGTGTTAAGGTGCGTAATCAACGCACTATTTCTTCGGTCTTTGGTTTGTTAAATGTGTTTACATATGCGTGATATGTGATGGCCGATTATAGTGGCTTGAATGGTGAGTTATTTATGATATATACATGATATGATAATCCACATGTGATGCTTACTCTTTTGTTAATCTGACATGTTGAACTTATGCATGCATACATGGGATTTGGGCTTGATTCGATGAAGGAGGAAGAGTACACAAGTTGTACGTGGTCTAATGATAGCTCCGGCTACATTAGCGCTTGATGGTTAGCTTTGTGCTACCTCAAGGAGAGTGTGGCTCGGTGCCCATCTCGGCGGTTGATGGCTATGTGCATCACCGTAGACGGGTTACGATATTGGATCACTTGGGTTGATCGGTGGCTCAGCCACGGCCTTGAGCAGCGAGCTTGCCAAGGTAAGATGTTATGGATCACGATGTGATCGGTGGGGAGTTTCCCACGACCTTAGGCGAAGTCTCATGCTAAGGTTGGTGTCACGGTTGGACAATGGGTTGGGCTGAGATGCATTCTTGCATGATTTGTTTCGATGGCTGTGTGGGTATGGGCCAAGCCCATACGGATGGAAATATGTGCTGTGGTTATGCACTGAGTCAGTGGACTCACTCTTTCATTAACCATTTCGGTGTGGCGTAGTTGGATCGGGTTCGGAGAGGACACATGGTGGCCCATGCGAAAGAAGAGATTAAACGTTTTAGGCTTACTTTAAGTATTTGTTTTAAAATAGAATATGTAATAAGGCCCTTTTTGATTTTTATTTACTCTGAAATTATTTAATTATTATTTTAAATTATGTTTGGATTATATTAAATTACTAAGTGGAAACGAATTTATTTTGACAACTTATTTATTCAAAATTAGTCTTATATATTCATTAAAGTTTACTTTTGGGCATTTTATAATATTTATATGATATCAAAGTTTTTCTCATACAATATTAAATAAACATGGATTTTCAAAAGTTAACAAGCTCGAATAAATTTTTCTAAGTTAAATAGATTTTCCACCGTCTTTTTTGCACTAACATAACCAGATTCGGTCGTAGTGAATGGGCCGGGTTTGAGGATGTTACAGTTTGGTATCAGAGCCCGGTTCAAAACTCGGCTTTGAGGGTTTTGGGCCCGAAACAGTTTTCAAAATGGGTTTTTGGAATGTGGGCTTTTATAAAAAGGTTTTCAGGTTATTCTTGCATGGCACCTGTGTCTCCGGCCCGAGTCCGCCAGGTAAGTACTTCGAACTTTTGAAGTGTTTTGTTTATGTGTATTATTATGGGTTTATTTGGGCTCGTAGATTAGTTTTTAGGGCTATTGGACCTTAGGATTAGTCTACTCAAACATATGCATAAGATTTAAAGCTCTTAAACAAACATGTGAAGTAAGTCACGTTAAGGTGTGGTAACCCCTGTGCGCATGTCTAGGAGTGGAATCGGAAGAGCACGGTATTTAAGCGATCAGTGTGACTCACCTCCTCTTCGCGAGAATCCTACAGTGCGTAGCTACGGTTCACCTTAACCAAGATGACTTGTTCATAAAGCTAAAGCGATTATTAAATCCCGAAAGGGATGTGGCTGATTGTTTTAAAATCCCTGTTTTAGTATTTTCAACTTTACCCTTTGGTTTGTGAAACCCTAAATTTGATTTTTGAAGGGCGTTTTGATTTATAAAATTACCAAAATGCCCCAGTGGTAAAATTACAAAAATGCCCTCAGTGTTATAAAATTACCGTACTACCCTCAAATTTTTTTTTGCTCTTTACTTTGCAAAATACTAAAATCCGAAGTTTTCAAAATATTAGGATATTCTGTTTTCTAAATTTACGAAAATACCCCAGTTGATAAAATTACCAAAACGCCTCTTGGTTTCTAAATCTTCGTGATTTCTCTCGATCTTTTATCAAAATATTTCTATCTTAGCTTTGTGAGATACGGTGATATTCCGATGTGGAGAATTTACGAAAATGCCCATGATTTCCAAAATTACGAAAATGACCCTACTTTCTAAAATTTTTGCAACACACTTTGTTTGAGAAACAGAATTTTCAAGATGACTCTGAGATTTTTGCAAATTTTGAAATATCTTTAAGTTGGAAAACTATTTTCAAAATTGACCTGCATTATTACCTATATACCCCTATAGGAAAATGACTAATTACCCCTGTAGGAAGGAAACTTTGATTGCTCGAAAGAACTACTCTCGGAAACTTCATTGCATAAGATTGCTCGTGGATAAAACAGTGAAACAAGAATTTCTAATGCATAAAACTTTTAATCAGATTAAATCGCGACGCTAGATATGAGTTCTAGGGAGGCGTGGTCGCAATATTCGTGGACGTGGTAGAGGTAGTTTTGGTGACTGTTTGTTTTGTTGCTCGTAAAGGATGTTAGCTCTTGGAGATCGAGAGCGCGCAATGATAGCGTAGTGGAGGAATTGGGCGGTTAGTTTAGACAAGTAATTTCGGGACGAAATTATTTTAAGGAGGGTAGTATTGTAACACCCTGGTTTTAAGGGTTAGGTTTTTGGTGCTTAGCTCGGGTGTTGGCACACTTCAGTGTGTGGTTGGGTTAGTTTTAGGGGTCTTGAGAACCCTAGAGTGTAGTGGAATGCCCTGGAAAATTTTTAGTTTTAGGGGTTAAAAGGGGAGCTTGGACAGAGGGGGCCTTAAGAGAATTTTTGGTGGAATTTTAGCACTAAGAGTAGCTTGGCAGAGTGGCAAGGAGGCGCCACTTAGAGCATGGAGAAGTGACGCCATTTGCAAGGAGAAGGGGCTCAGGTTCGATTCGCAAGAGCAGCAATTGGGGCCTTGTTTTTGCGTCAAAGAGGAGAAGAGTTGGGTGGTTTTTGGAGGCTTGAAAAGTGGAGAAAGACTTGGTCTTCTTTTTTTGAATTTGGCTAGATAGGTTTGACTTTTTCAAATCTTTTTGAATGGATGGAAGGGAGGTAGTTTAGGAGAGATTTGAGGAATTTTTTTTGGGAGGTTGAGGCTTGGCCGAATGTTATAAATAGGGGGAAGGGAGGTGCTCATTTTCATTCACCACTTTGTTTTCTCCTTGCCAAAAGTTCTTCCCTTTGTCTTCATTTATTCATTCTCTAGTCCATTGCCGAAAGTGAGTCTGAGCAAATCCTTTTTCCATCTTATTTCTTTGAAGCCGAAATTGGCAGAGGGCATAACCTTTTATGAACCCATATCCCTCTCCCTTCACTCCTTTTCTTAAACTTTGTTTCAAACCGAAGTCACCCTTAAAAGACTGCCATTGCCGAATATCCCAAACCATCTAAGGAGCCTTGCCGAATCTTTTGTTCTCCTATTTTCTCCATTTTGGTTACAAGTCCCTGAAGCCGAACCATACTTTCTTGTGGTGACCGTTTCTAGTTTGAGCAATAGGGAGTGGTTAGCAAGGTCGTTTAGTCAACAGTTGAAGTAAGTAGCGTTCGGGATTCAAGTTGAGTTGGTAAGAAATATTTATTAAGATTAAATATTTAGGTTGTGTTTTGTAAGGTTAACTCATTACTGCTTTAAGCTTTTGATGGAGGCAACGACCACCGTCAGTGGGCAAGGGAAGGTCCCTATCCCGAAGTTCAAGAAGAGGGTCGTCTCTCGGCGATTCGGGATTGGCCACCGGGTGTGGGCGACAGAATGGAGATAGCTATGGGCGGATAGTCATTGTTTCTTTGAGCGATAGCTTAGGGATTGAAAGCTTAGAACTACAAGTGTTAAGGTGCGTAATCAACGCACTATTTCTTCGATCTTTGGTTTGTTAAATGTGTTTACATATGCGTGATATGTGATGGCGATTATAGTGGCTTGAATGGTGAGTTATTTATGATATATACATGATATGATAATCCACATGTGATGCTTACTCTTTTGTTAATCGACATGTTGAACTTATGCATGCATACATGGGATTTGGGCTTGATTCGATGAAGGAGGAAGAGTACACAAGTTGTACGTGGTCTAATGATAGCTCCGCTACATTAGCGCTTGATGGTTAGCTTTGTGCTACCTCAAGGGAGGTGTGGCTCGGTGCCCATCTCTACGGCGGTTGATGGCTATGTGCATCACCGTAGACGGATTACGATATTGGATCACTTGGGTTGATCGGTGGCTCACCCACGGCCTTGAGCAAATGAGCTTGCCAAGGTAAGATGTTATGG
Organism: Gossypium bickii; assembly: GCA_025503065.1. Taxonomy (NCBI): domain Eukaryota; kingdom Viridiplantae; phylum Streptophyta; class Magnoliopsida; order Malvales; family Malvaceae; genus Gossypium; species Gossypium bickii. The sequence goes on along the minus strand of CP106711.1, from coordinate 112,000,561 downwards.
ATCACGATGTGATCGGTGGGGAGTTTCCCACGGCCTTAGGCGGGAGTCCGCTAAGGTTGGTGTCACGGTTGGACAATGGGTTGGGCCGAGATGCATTCTTGCATGATTTGTTTCGATGGTTTGTGTGGGTATGGGCCAAGCCCATACGGATGGAAATATGTGTTTGTGGTTATGCATCGAGTCGATGGACTCACTCTTTCATTAACCATTTCGGTGTGGCGTAGTTGGATCGGGTTCGGAGAGGACACATGGTGGCCCATGCGAAAGAAGAGATTAAACGTTTTAGGCTTACTTTAAGTATTTGTTTTAAAATAGAATATGTAATAAGGCCCTTTTGATTTTTATTTACTCTGGAAATTATTTAATTATTATTTTAAATTATGTTTGGATTATATTAAATTACTAAGTGGAAACGAATTTATTTTGACAACTTATTTATTCAAAATTAGTCTTATATATTCATTAAAGTTTACTTTTGGGCATTTTATAATATTTATATGATATCAAAGTTTTTCTCATACAATATTAAATAAACATGGATTTTCAAAAGTTAACAAGCTCGAATAAATTTTTCTAAGTTAAATAGATTTTCCACCGTCTTTTTCGCACTAACATAACCAGATTCGGTCGTAGTGAATGGGCTGGGTTTGGGGATGTTACAAGACGATTATAAGGAGGGGAGTCTACAACGTTCCGGGATTTGATTAGTAATCAAATCGGCAAGGTAAGGATTTTTGGTTACAATAATCCTTCGGGATTTAACCTTATAGCCGAATAGGATTTTCCCTAAAATACTAAGTGTGGCCGAATGTAGGGAGTTAAGGATCTAAGGCAGTAGATCAGATTTCGGGATTTCAGTGAATTTGTTAAGCGTATCAGGTGTGTACCCCACACTAAACCTTAATAGTTTCATGGCATTGATTATATGCATGTGTTAATATGAATGTGGAAAATATGGCTAAGTACCATGCTATGGTACAAAGTACCCAGGTACGTTTACTACTCCTACTAGGAATATGAATATATGTTATATATAACATGTGAAAAGTGATAAGAATGCGAATTAAGGCATGATGTGCATGATATGTATGATATGGGGCATTCGGGTTATATGAACAGGGGAAGTGAATGTGGTGACTTCGGTCACATTATCTGAATGTGGTGACTTCGGTCACATTATCTGAATGTGGACTCACATGACACAAATATTATCTGGTGGCTATGCCACGAATTCTATAAGGGCGATGAGCATGTCGTCTGCGCAGCGGCGCACCTCGATGGTGTGTAGCGGATGGAGGGTTGACTTAGTAGTCCCCATGGTGTGTAGGATGGTACGGGTGATGTGTAGCGGATGGCATATAGGTTTGGGTTCGGGTTGCATCACTTTTTCCTAGCTGATATACGAATATGTATGTGATATGATAATGTATGCCTGAGTTATTAAATTTTTGTGTTGGTTACACATTGAGTCTGTTTGACTCACCCCCGTTGAGAACTTTTTCTTCCAGTGTGATCGATCAAAGCGATGACTGTGTCGTGAAGCTTAGGAGTGGCCATGCTCAGCAAGGAAGTTATTACTTGGACTTTTTATTTTTACGTACTTTGAATTTAATTTTGGGTTTCAATTTGATGTAATAAGGCCATAGTTGAACTACTTATTTTACTTTGATTTATTATGTTATGGATATTTATCAATTAAAGTTTTAGTAAATTTATTTCTAAAATAAACTCTAAGTGTTTTGTCACCTAAACTAAAGAATTTTTAATAAAAGATAACCTTGTTTTCAACTCGAGCCCAACCCAACAAAAAAATAATGTTTCTTTCAAAACACACAGTTTCTTTTCAAAGTAACTAAAGAATTTGAACCGGATTACATCGAGGAACATACCAGATCCGGTCAAGGCTCATGGGCCGGGTTTGAGGTGTTTCAGCTTGGTATCAGAGCCCAGTTTTAAACTCTCAGCCTGGGGTTTAAGGCCAAAAACGTTTTCAAATCGAGCCCAAATGAGTTTTGTGAAAATATTTTTGGAAATAAGTAGGTTTTTCTGGCATGGCACCTAAGTCTCCGACCCGAAGTCTACCAGGTAAGTACCCCTATACATGGTGTGATTTATGATATGAATTTTAGAAGGGTAGGATTGGAACGTAGATTAGAATATTAAGTATGTGAACCCTAGGACTAGTTTACCCCAACTATTACATAAGACTTTAATGCCTAATTAAACAAACCTATTGCTAAGTCACCGAGTTAGGGTGTGGCAAGCCCTGTGCGCATGTCTAGGATTGGATCCTGAAGAGCCTGGTACTTAAGTTGTCCTAGTGACTCACCACCTCCTCTTCGCTGGAATCCTACCTGGTGCGTAGCTTCGGTTCACCCTAGCCAAGAGGACTCAGTCACGGGCTAAACCAGTAACTAAAACCCGAAAGGGAACTAGCCGTATTTTTATAAAAACCCTAGTTTTAAAACTCTTAAAATTACCCTTTTAATCAGTGAGAACTATTTTTACAAAATTTTCTAAAAAATTTCCGATTTATAAAAATTACCTAAATACCCCTGGTTGTAAAATTACAAAAATGCCCTTGGGTTTATAAAATGCCCAAACTAGTCATAGTTTTATCAAAAATTTCCTTACTTTATGACAAGTCCAAAAACCCTAATTTGCAAAATATCAAAATACCTTTATTTTGGAAAATTACGAAATTGCCCCTAACTTGCAAATTACCAAAATGACCTAATTTCCAAAATTTTTGCAACATCATCGTTTTGGAAAACAAATTCTCAAAAAGAACCCCCAAGTTTTGCAAATTTTGAAATACCCCGGAATTATTAACACTTTACAAATTTACCTTGGTTTATTACCGAAATACCCTCGAGTTACAAAATTACCGAAGTACCCCCGGATTTCAAAATTTCCAAAATACCCTTATTGAAAAAATAACCAAGGAATCATATTTTGAAAAATTACGAAAATACCCCTGTAGGACAAATTACAAAAATACCCCTGGGGTAGGAATAGACAAAAATAGAGAAATAGAGAACGTGTGTGAATGAATGTTTGAATGAATGTGCTTCTCTGAATTGGGATAGAAAACTTGAACTTTGATTGATCGAAAGAACTACTTCTAAACTTCTTCCATAAAATTTCTTCATGGATAATCGGTGAAACCAGATTAATTCATAAAATTTCTTAATCGATTAAAGCACAAACGTAGACATGAGCTCTGGGGCGTGGTCGAAACGCGTGCGAGGACGCGTAGAGGTAGAATTACCGTGTCGGAACTCGTGAGGTCGGGTCAAGGATCTCGAGAATGAGGTACCGCCACCCCCCCACCACCACCGTTTGGTCTTTGAACAAAGAAAATCGGACGGAGACGATCGTCAGATCGCAGGCTGCGTTACGAGTTCTTGAGTTGGTGGCTGGTGCAGGAGGAAATTCGAGAGCTCGAAAGTCAGTACCTGAGCGACTTCGTGCCAATGGAGCTGAGGTATTCCGTGGCGTATCTGGTGTAGCACCCAGTACGGCCGAATATTGGTTGGAGGCAACCGAGCGCATTATGGATGAGCTTGATCTGACCCCTGAGGAGAAGTTGAAAGGAATGGTGGCACTGTTACGCGATGAAGGTGTTAGTAGAGTTAGAACTGTAAGGGGTTTTGAAGATGTGTTTCCGGAGGAATTACCAGGAATACCCCCAGATAGGGAGGTGGAGTTTAGAATTGACTTACTACCGGGAACAGCTCCTATGTAAATTGCCCCGTACAGAATTGCACCAAAGGAGTTGGTTGAGCTCAAGGCTCAAATCCAAGAGTTGTTGGATCGTGGGTTTATCCGACCCAGTGGGTTTATCCGACCCAGTGTGTCTCCATGGGGAGCACCGGTCCTGTTTGTGAAGAAGAAGGATGGAACTATGCGTATGTGCATAGACTATCGTCAGTTGAATAAGCTGACCATCAAGAACAAGTATCCTTTGCCAAGGATAGATGACTTGTTCGATCAGCTTAAGGGGGCCGCGGTATTCTCAAAGATCGACTTAAGGTCGGGATATCATCAGTTGAAGGTGAAGGAGGCAGATATCCATAAGATAGCCTTTAGGACAAGGCACGGCCACTATGAGTTTGTAGTAATGCCGTTTGGGTTAACGAACGCTCCAGCCGTATTCATGGATATGATGAACCGGGTTTTTCAACCTTACTTGGATAGGTTCGTCGTTGTGTTCATCGACGACATCTTATATACTCGAAGTCAGAGGAAGAGCATGATGAGCACCTATGGACAGTGTTACAAGTATTAAGGGAGAAGCAGCTCTATGGTAAATTCAGCAAGTGTGAATTTTGGCTTAAGGAGGTGGCATTCTTAGGGCATGTGGTATCCGCAGAGAGAATAAGGGTGGATCCTAGGAAGATCGAAGCAGTGTTAGATTAGAAACCACCTAGGTCCGTGGCTGAGATCCGTAGTTTCTTAGGTTTGGCAGGCTATTACAGAAGGTTCGTGGAAGGGTTCTCGCCAATAGCCGCGCCTCTGACAAAGTTGTTGAGGAAGGAAGTACCCTTTGTATGGACGGATAAGCAATAGGAGGGTTTTGAGAAGCTCAAGAGGGTTTTGACTGAAGCTCCAGTGTTAATTCAGCCTGAGGCAGGAAAGGATTTTATGGTGTATTGTGACGATTCCCATACAGGTTTGGGTTGCGTATTGATGCAAGACAGGAAGGTGGTCGCATATGCGTCTCGACAATTAAGGCCTCATGAAGTTAATTACCCGACTCATGACTTGGAATTGGCGGCTGTGGTCTTCGCTCTTAAGGTGTGGAGGCATTATCTTTATGGAGAAAAGTCAATAATTTACACAGACCACAAGAGCCTCAAGTATCTGTTGACTCAGAAGGAGTTAAACTTGAGACAGCGAAGGTGGGTGGAATTATTGAAGGATTATGATTGTTCGATAGAGTATCACTCGGGCAAGGCAAATGTGGTAGCAAATGATTTAAGTCGGAAGGTGGTGTCAGATCTGAGGGCGATGTTCGCACACTTGAGTTTGTATGATGATGGAAGTCTACTGCCAGAATTGCAAGTCAAACCAACATGGTTGAATGAGGTAAAGGAAAGTTAGTTGGTGGATGAGGATCTAAGTGTTAAGTTGCAACAAGTACAGAACGGAGAGTTAGAGGATTATGGTGTTAATGATGAGAGAGTATTGTGCTTCAAGGGAAAGGTCTGTATGCCGAAGGACGAGGAGTTAAGACAGAGGATTCTTCGGGAAGCGCATAGTAGCCCTTATGTTATGCATCTCGGAGGCACTAAGTCAGCATGCAGAGGATCTAAGGAACAGCTTTGGTGGCCTGATCTTAAACGGAAAGTTATCAATTCATGGGAAAGTGCCTGACGTGTCAGTAAGTTAAGGCTGAGCACCAAGTTCCATCGGGATTACTTCAGGCAATCGAGATTCCGCAGTGGAAGTGGGAGAGAATCACCATGGACTTCGTTAGTGGGCTTCCCCTTACGCCTACTAAGAAGGACTCAATATGGGTAATAGTGGATCGTTTCACCAAGTCCGCGCACTTCATCCCGGTAAGAGTTGATTATTCTTTGCAGAAGTTGGCAAAGTTATATGTGGCGGAAATTGTGAGGTTGCATGGAGTACCGGTGTCAATCATTTCGGATAGGGACCCAAGGTTTACGTCTCGGTTTTGGAAAGCGTTATATCAATCTTTAGGCACTAAGTTGGATTTCACTATGGCTTTTCATCCACAGTCGGACGGTCAGTCTGAACGGGTAATACAAGTTTTGGAGGATATGTTAAGAGGCTGTGTGATGGATTTCCAAGGAAATTGGGAAGACTACTTGCCTTTAGCAGAGTTCGCCTACAACAACAGCTATCAGGCTAGTATTCGGATGGCACCGTATGAAGCGTTGTATGGCCGAAAGTGTCGAACTCCAACATGTTGGATGGAATTGGGAGAACGTCGAGTTTTGGGTCTAGAAATTGTGGCAAAATTTGAGGAAAAGGTTGAGATAATTCGGGCACGGTTGAAGGAAGCATCTGATAGGCAAAAGTCGTACGCGGACCTGAAACGGAAGCAAATAGAGTTCAATGTGGGGGATCAAGTGTTCCTTAAAGTGTCACCTTGGAAGAAGGTAATGAGATTTGGACGAAAAGGAAAGTTAAGTCCAAGGTTTATAGGACCCTATCAAGTATTGAAGCGAATTGGACCAGTGGCATACCAGCTAGAGTTGCCACCGGAATTGAAGCAGATGCACGACGTATTCCATGTGTCCATGCTACGTCGATATCGATCAGACCCATCTCATATGGTATCGGTCAAGGAGGTGGAGCTAAGACCAGATGTTTCATACGAGGAAAAGCCGATTCAGATATTGGAACGTGATGTGAAAGTGTTACGGAGGAAGTCAGTTCCTCTAGTCAAAGTTTTATGGCGCAATCATGGAGCGGAGGAAGCTTCGTGGGAGCTAGAAGAGGCAATGCAACAGCAATACCCTCACTTATTTTAGCCAGGTAATTTCGAGGATGAAATTATTTTAAGGGGGTAGAACTGTAATATCCTGAAATTGGGCTTATGCATTTTTGCTTAATTTTATGAAATAGCATGTCTATTGTGATATGGATGTGTTGTGTGCATTTTTAGAACCTTGGAAATGTAAGGAAATGTCTTGGAAATGTAAGGAAATGTCTTGTCTTGGAAATGTAAGGAAATGTCTTAGAAATGTAAGGAAATGCCTTAGAAATGTTAAGTTTTAAAGTTTAAAAGAGGGAACTAAGGCAAGGTGGCCTTAAGAAAATTTATGGAGGAAATATGACATGAAATTGGGCTTGGAAAAGTGGCTTGGAGGTGCCACTTAAGGCTCTGGAAATGACGCCATACACCGTGCAAGGAGGGCTTGTGTTCGAGTCGTGAGGGAAGCAAATAAAAGTGTTATTTTTGCGCCATGGGGAAGAGGTAATGGACGGCATTAAGGCATTAAGGGAGGAGTTTAAATTCTTTTAAAATTTTGGCTAAGGGGTAGGTAAATGATGATTTATTTTAGATTATTTTCAAGAGATAAATGAGGGATTATTCTTTAATTTTTAAATAAAGAGATAAGGAGGAAAACAAGGGAGAAGTGATGGCCAAGTAATGGAGTCTTGGCCTAGTAATTTCGGCAATAGGAGGAAAAGAGAGGCCATTCTGCATTATTTTATTTTTCTATTCTTTTGAAGCCTCTGCCGAAATTCTCTTGTCATCTCCTCTATTTTCTCTTTTGACAAAATCGCAAGCTCTCTCTCTCAAAGACTCACCATTGTCGAATCCTCCATCTCTATTCTTCATCTTCTTCTTCTTTTTTTCTCCAATCCAATCCATCAAAAGCCAAAACCCCAAAGACAACCCCCTAGCCGATTGTCCATTAACATCAAAAGCCGAAACCTTTTTAATCACTATCTAGTCTCCATAGCCGAATCTTTGAGGGGCTTCAAGTAAGGGTGTGTCGACTTCTGTAGTAAGGGTAAGGATCTATTATTATCATTATATTTCTTTTCTTTAAGTCCAAGATTAAGATTCTAATGCCAATTGTGTCTCTTGGCCAAAACTACAAAGAATCTTTCGGGATTTTGTCTATTGTCGGCTACTAGGAGAAGAGATCCTCCGGGAGTTATAGATCTAAGGTAAGAAAAGTATGGTTTAGGCCGAAGGCCACTTGATTAAATTCATAAAGCAATTGGAAATCAGATCTAACATGTGTTTTTAGGGATTTCGACAGAAACTATAACCAAGGGGTTATTCCTGGATTTAAGAATCTTAAGGTAAGTGACTATGAATATTCGGCCAAGGCCCTGTTTTAGTATTTAGATCTATTTTTATGTGTTTAAGCCGGAAACTAATCTATGAAGGGATTTAATATCAGTCGATTACAAGGAGAGGAGTCTACAACATTCCGGGATTTGATTAGTAATCAAATCGGCAAGGTAAGGATTTTTGGTTACAATAATCCTTCGGGATTTAACCTTATAGCTGAATAGGTTTTTCCCTAAAATACTAAGTGTGGCCGAATGTAGGGAGTTAAGGATCTAAGGCAGTAGATCGAATTCTGGGATTTCAGTGAATTTGTTAAGCGAATTAGGTGTGTGCCCCACACTAAACCTTAATAGTTTCATGGTATTGATTATATGCATGTGTTAATATGAATGTGGAAAATATGGCTAAGTACCATGCTATGGTACAAAGTACCATGCTATGGCTTATTCCTACTAGGAATATGAATATATGTTATATATAACATGTGAAAAGTGATAAAAATGCGAATTAAGGCATGATGTGCATGATATGTATGATATGGGGCATTCGGGTTATATGAAAAGGGGAAGTGAATGTGGTGACTTCGGTCACATTATCTGAATGTGGCGACTTCAGTCACATTATCTGAATATGGTGTCACATGACACAAATATTATCTGGTGGCTATGCCACGAATTTTATAAGGGCGATGAGCATGTCGTCTGCAGCGGCAGCCTTCGATGGTGTGTAGCGGATGGAGGGTTGACTTAGTAGTCCCCATGGTGTGCAAGATGGTACGGGTGATGTGTAGCGGATGGCATATAGGTTTGGGTTCGGGTTGCATTACTTTTTCCTATTTGATATACGAATATGTATGTGATATGATAATGTATGCCTGAGTTATTAAACTTTAGTGTTGGTTACACATTGAGTCTGTTTGACTCACCCCGTTGGGGAACTTTTTCTTCCATGTGACGATCAGTGACGGACCGAGTCGGCAGAAGCTTAGGGGTGGCCATGCTCAGCGAGGAAGTTATTATTTGGACTTTTTATTTTTACGTACTTTGAATTTAATTTTGGGTTTCAATTTGATGTAATAAGGCCATAGTTGAACTACTTATTTTACTTTGATTTATTATGTTATGGATATTTATCAATTAAAGTTTTAGTAAATTTATTTCTAAAATAAACTCTAAGTGTTTTGTCACCTAAACTAATGAATTTTTAATAAAAGATAACCTTGTTTTCAACTCGAGCCCAACCCAACAAAAAATTAATGTTTCTTTCAAAACACACAGTTTCTTTTCAAAGTAACTAAAGAATTTGAACCGGATTACATCGAGGAACATACCAGATCCAGTCAAGGCTCGTGGGCCGGGTTTGGGGTGTTTCATATATACTAAGTATGGCATGTATAGGCTAGTTACCTTGAGTTATGTTTGAAATATATGGATAGTTACGTGATATGGCTAGTTAAATGGTTGTGTAATGAATGAAGAGTTATACTATATGATGTTTTGGTTTTGGTATGATTCCATGGTTATGAAATGGTCAATATAATGGTAAGCTTATTAAAGCGAAGTGAGTATATGTGTTTAATCAATGATGGTTATGTTAAAGTGGTAAGTTGAGGATGAATCATGCTTGGTTTATTGTGAATTAGTTGAGCTATTTAGTACATAAGTTGGTATGCTTAGAAATGATATTGAATGAGATGATATGATGACCATTTGGTATGTTTTTAGTTGCCAGTTGTGTTAAGAAATATGCTTGTATATGTTTGTAGGGATAACCCAATGTGTGGGTGGCATTTTGGCTTTGAAAATGCCCTATAATTGCCAATACGGTTGAGCAAACGGGCATGTGGTTCGACCGTGTCAGACTAGACCATGGGCTAGACACATGGGCATGTGACTGGCCGTGTGGTGCAAATCAGTAGCGACCACAGGTGAGGCACATGGGCGTGTCCACGGCCATGAGGACAAGTCGGAATGTATGCCCTGTTTTCACACGGCTTAGACACACGGGCGTGTCTGAGGCCGTGGGAGGTACGCGGCCTGCCTACACGTGCGTGTGACCTCTTTAACTTTGAAATTTTTTTAAATTTTTGAGAATTTTCATATGTGTTTGGTTTAGTCTCAACCCTATTCTAAAGCATGTTTAAGGTCTCCTTGACCTATTAAAGGAACACTTTGATTGGATTTGATGAATTATATTATGAAATGTTCGTAAAAGTTTTCGATTTTTCAGTAATGCCTCTTAACCCTAAATCGGCGACGGTTACGGGTTAGGGTGTTACATTCTCCACCTTTTTCATAAAACCCCTTAAGGGTTTAACTTCAACAATGAACATCAACCAAGTCAAAGCAATGCTCAAACTTGGTTATATGAAGTGACTTAGTCATCATATCTGCAGGATTTTCATGAATACTAATTTTGCTCACAACAATCACCACGAGCAATAATATCACAAACAAAATGATACCGAACATCGATGTCTTTTGTTCTCTCTTGAAACATTTGATCTTTTCTATGGAAGATGACACTCTGACTGTTACAAAATACTATACTGATTTGAAGGTCTTCATTGAGTTCACTAAAGAGTCCCTTCAACCAAACAGGTTCTTTACAAGCCTCAGTAATCGCCATGCACTCAGCTTCAGTGCTAGACAAAACGACTGTAGTTTGCAAAGTGGCTTTCCAACTTATTCCATAACCTTCAATTGTAAAGACATAACCTATAAGAGATCTTCTTCTATCAAGTTCTCCAGCAAAATCAGCATCAACATACCCAATGACTCCATCTCTAGTTGTTCCAACCTATAAGCAAACATCAGTAGTACCTCGTAAGTATATTAAAATCCACTAAACTGCTTTCCAATATTCTTTACTAGGATTCGTCATGTATCTACTAACTGCACTGACTGCATATGATAAATCTAGATGTGAACAAACCATAGCATACATGAGAGATCCCACTACAGTAGAGTATGGAACATGTTACATGTAGAAGGCCCATTTCGCCCGGGGCCCAATTAGCCAGTTTATTAAACAAATAACAAAAATAAAAACCAATAAATAAATAGTCCTTTTAATAGTTTTTTTTTACAGTGACCCAATTTACAAACTAAATTCAGCCTAACCCAAACGGCCCAAATAACCCAAAATGCAATTACAAGCCCGCCAGGCCCAAAATTTTAAAAAACAAAAACCCTAGCAATAGCTGTGTGTCGCAATAGCAACCTCCCACGCCCACGCACAGCCTCCATACATGCCACGTCCACGTCTCCGTAAGCGTCCTTGTACCTATGAAAACAAACAAAGTAGCAAGCAAAAGGAAAAAACAGAGGGGGAGCAAACAACGAAAAACATAAATTTTTCTCTTGTATTTTGTAGTTTCTTTTTCTTTCGACTATATAAACAAAAGCTAACCAATGTATTTTCTTCTTCGCAATCTACGAATATACAATGAAATACAAAAAACAGAGAATAGTTTCAAAGGTTATTTTCTTTGATTTCGGCGTTTTCAGTAACTGATCTTTCTTTTTTATTTTTTTATTTGCTTCGACATTTAAAAACGGGAATATACAGAGAAAGAAAAGGGGTTTCTTATCTATTTATTGGCATCGGTCTGGCCTAACTGGTGTTTACTTCTCCAATCCAAAGGTCGATAAATCCGGGATCTATTTGCGATGACGGTGGAGGTGCATTAGGCACCAATGAATCCCACTGATTGATTGAGAAGGCAGAGAGTCCGAAAGTTTTAAGAAAAAATATTTTGAAACCTGTTCTGAGGGGATTTATTTCGGTGAGTTTTGGGAAATGGCAGACGACAATTCAATTTTCTTTGGGTTTTAAGAACAAACAAAAATGGTGTCGTTTAGGTTTTTGGAAATCAGGCGTTGAAACGGCACCGTTTGGTGCTTAGTCCATATGCCTGACCTGATCCAAAGTAAGGATCCGCGTGTTTATTAAAAAGGGGTTATTTGCGCGATTAATCCCTCCTTTTTTGCACTAACCTTTAATTATGCTCTGATTAGGTTTTATTTTTTCTAATATTTCCTTAGAATTTGTACGTTGTTTTAAATTAGTCCTTGTTTAAATGTTCATTTTGAAATTTGGTTCATTTGCGTTTTCAGTCCTCTGTAGTTTGCACGAGTTGTATTTGGGTCTTCCATATTAGTTGTAATATTGTTATTTATTTGTAAATTATTTGTTTTTCTTTTCTTTGGTAATTCTTTTATTTTCCTTTAAATTTACTTATTATTCATCCCTATCTCGAATTATTTATTGATTTTTGTATTGTTCTAGCTTGTTTTACACTTTTGTTTATGTACAATATACATATATATATGTTTAAAATTGTATTATTTTATAATTTGTCCATTTTAAAATCCCTTTTTATTTTTCTATGCTTTAAGGATTTACATGATATGTAATTTTAATGCTATTATACTTATATATACATAGTTATTTTAGTCTAAGTATACATTATTGATTTCATTATTGATTTTATGAAAATATTTTCTTTGAAATTTATTTACGTATATATATGTCTTCTTTTAAACTTATCTATGTATATAATTTATCTCTTTAAAGGACCCTATTTTAAAATAATATATTTATTTATTCCAAACACTTTCATATGTCATTATTATTTATACATATATATATTATTTTATATCAAGTTCTTATTTCATATGTATTATTTAAATAAACCCATATTTATATATATATGTCATTGGTTTATTTGTTTTAAAGATTGCTATATGTTATTTGTATTAATTGGCTTGCCATTGTACGTACCCAAATTCATTCCCTTCAAATTTCATATTACGATCATTCATTAGTATAATATTTTATCCATGTATATTATTCAATGTTTATAATGTTGTTTATTTACATTATCGCATTGTGAATCAAACTTTAACATGTTGATTGATATTAGTAGTTCTATTGTTATTCCAAATAGGCTAATAAAATGCATTTTGAGCCAATTTTAAAATTGTGTATTTGAAAATTCTTCAAAATAAGGCAATATGTGTGTGTTTGGAAATTCGAGAAACCGTGTCCTATCGTGCTGGATTTCAGTTTTCTGTTTGACCAAATAACCAAATATCATTTTAATCGCATATTTTGAAAATCAAATATGATCTCGGTGTCGGGGTATAAACGTATCATATCCTAACGTGCCGGATGTGATGTTTTTATTCCTTTGGAACGAGTGAATAATGAGATTCAATTCAAAATTAATTAACATTCTTTAAAAAGTATCACACCTTAAACATTTTCAAGTTTTCAACACAAGGACACTAGCTAATCAATTTGGTACCAATTTTGGGCGTGGCAAGGGTGTTAATCCTTCCTCGCACGTAACCGACTCCCGAACCTGTTTTCTTATATTTCGTAGACCAAAAATTATTGTTTTAATAAATCTAAATGTTTTACTAAAATAATCCACCTTAAGGTGATTTGATCACACATGGAATAAAAGATCGGTGGTGACTCCATATTTCATTTTAAAGTCAATCCCCTTTTTTTTCAAACACGAAAAAAATGGTTTCGACTGCTTGGCAACTCCACTGGGGACTGGTTGAGAGTCAGGCCATAGATTGATTAACTCTTGTCCTTTTGATTGAAAATTTGGAAAATTGTTTTGAAAAATCACGTTCTTTTGATGCATTTGTTGGTGCTATGATTAAATCTTGTAGAATACTCTTGCATTGCATTGCATGACCGTTATGGTCATACCTTTTAAGTGGGAGTGAGAAACTATGCCTTCGTGAGGTTTTCACCTCCGCATGCACTAGTGGACTGCTTCCGGGATACATCTGTACCTATATGCTTCGTGAGATTTTCATCTCTGCATGGCCGTAGGGAAATGTATTCCCTTGAATCGAACTCAATCCATATGAGCCTATAATGGGCGAGGATTAAGGAATCTGCTGGTTCAGGTACCCTCAAATGTAGAACCAAACCACATATATTGAACCCTAAGAGCTAACCCTAGGTAGAGCCACGCCAAGCCCTAGTGGTCACACGATTAGGTACTTTATTCTATTGTTTATTTCTCTTATGCTAACGTGTTTCTTTTGTTTTCATTGCATTGCATCGCATCATCTTAGAAAGGAGGTGTTGATTCATATTCGATTGCTAAATAGAAGAGTTTGTCATAAGGAAATGGGTTACTTGATAAAGTGGATTATAATACGGTCGTTAGAACATAGTCCAGGTAAACAACGAGAGAAGGTTGATAGTCCGCAGAAGAATACAAGACTTTGCCCGAGGATTCAAGCAGACAAGGATTATTTGAGAGTCACCATGTCTCAATTTTCTTAAAGAAGCTTATGAACATTGCAGAGGATAAGTGAGTGAAGAGGTACAGCCTGGACCAAGCAACAAGGAGCTAGAAGAGGCATCTATTGAGAAAGTTCACGGGACACAACCATAACATCCGGATATAAAGAAAAGGATTGGTGTTTTCACCTAGACTATGAGGACAAAGCCGCATATGCAATCCGTTTTATGTAAAGAAATTTATTCTCTAGAAAAAGTTCTTCTAATGGAATTGAATTCATAATCAACGCCTCTCTTTCTTTTTGCATTCATTCCATGCATTTGCATTTCATTTCATGCATTTGCATTACATTATATCTGTAACGACCTAAATTTAGGCCTAGTTGAATTTGACCTATTGGGTCTTGGCCATGGGAGCGTTTAAAAATTTTGAGAACAAGAGAACGACACTAAAGCAAGTTGGACCTATTAGGTGAGTGATTTTGGAAGGTCAGGGGGCTTCTATGAAGTCCCAAGGATCAAACTTGGGCTTTTGGAAAATTTTGGTTTTAGGTAAATAAAACCCTGAAAGTTAGTAAGTAGGCTTTAAGAATAATATATGGAGAAAAATGACACAAAAGGAGTTGTGGTCTAGTGGCAAATGACGCCACATACGAGAAAAGGGAATGACGCCACAAGGAAGTAAGAGGTCCAAGGTTCAAGTCTTGTCGTTTGCATTTCATTTTGATTTATTTTTAAGTGAACCTAGACTTTGGCCCATATATTTATATTTAGTTGCACATGTTTTAAGACAACAAGGAGCTAGTTTGTAAAGTGGCTAGCGGGGTTGATTATGTTACAAGGGAGCTTGAGTTCGAATCCCATCGCAAGCAAAAAGGGAAATTTATTTTGCTAAGTTGGGACGGCTAGAGTTTGTGTTGGAATTAAACTCCACTGAAGGAGGGATCCCACATCGGAAAGCTAGCAAGAGCGAATGTGAGAAGCTGGCTTTAAATAGAGTAATCTATGAGGAGTGTAAGCATACCTTGCTAGGCGTTTGGGCATAGGAGTTCACGGAGCGCGGATTAGCAGCTTCAGATTCCTATCAGGTGTGTATTTCACATAGCTCTAGCTATAGAGCGGCAAATGCCGAAATGCTGATCATACGGTGATGGTAGCCACATGAGCGTGCGATCGCACGTGTGGGAGCTTTGACGCGATAGTTGAGGCCATCATGAGTGTTCTTGAGGGTCTAGGCTGTTTGGGCCTCGATGGGCCGAAAGGGGCCCGTGGGCCCATATGAATAAGTTGCATGATTGTGTACTAGATGTTGGATTAGACTATGTGAATCTCATATCTATGGCTAGATTAGGGCTAAATAGGCCACACGAGCGTGTGGGTCTATTTGTCCGAGAATGGGCCTTAGGCCCATTTGCATCATTATCTCTGCTTAGATAACTTTGGTTTAACTGGGCAAATCACAGTTTGATCGCTCTAGTGAAGGTAATGGCGCTCGTGATTATTCAATATAACTCGTAATCAGGTGTGTAATCTCACACCCCTCTGGATGAATGCTTGCAATATTCTGTGACTCGGCCAAAAGCCGAAAAATCGGCAACTGTGACCACTCGAGCGTGCGAGCGCTCCTAGTGGTAAATCGGAACACGAATGATGGCGGTAGATCGTTGAGAGTGTCACGAGCACACTCGCGAAATCGAGGCTGTAATAGGTCTGATCAAGCCGAAACAGGCCAAGTGGGCCCAATGGGCTATCTGGCCCACTTGGGAAAATTGTTGGAAAATTATCAAATGATAGGTTCGATTGCGAAATCTGCAAATATGAGACCGAAGCCATGCGTATTGGGACACACGAGCATGTGGGCTCGTTTTGGCCTAAGGTGGATTTAGGCCCAATAGTTCCGTAGAGACCCAAAAAGGGTCCGGTGTTGCTCGAGGTGACAGTAGGCCTTTGAAAAGGTCGTTAAATGTAAAATTACCAAAATACCCCTAGAGGGTAAATGATCGATATACCCTTGATTATGGTTGGTTATCATGTATATGCTTTTATTTACACTTTTGTATGTATGATACACTGCATTTATAATATGTTGCATGGGTTGGGCTTGATGATCGTAGGAAGTGTTACTATGGTGGCTCTGCCACATTCTGTGTAGTGGCCATGCCATGTATATTATGTTATTCTGGTGGCTCCGCCACAAATTCTTTGTTGAGAAACTTGTCTACCATATTGGCGTATAGGGCTGGGTAGGTTGACTTGATCCCCATAGGTGTGTAAGGTTGGTACAGGGGTTGAGTTGCATTCACTGTTTGGATTATCATGTTTATAGGGCCTCGGCCCAGTCTTCCTCTGTATGGGCTCGGGCCTAGTTAATGACTGATGAGGGGATTACACACTGAGTTCTTGTAACTCACCCCTCCACTTAAACCGTGCAGGTGATCCCCAGCGTTAGAGGATTTGGAGCTACGGAGGACTCTATGGTGGCCGTACATCGGAGTATTTCTCATGAACTTTAGTAAATTTTGGTTTAGCTTTACTTTAAGATTATTTATTTTGGGTTAATATTTTTAATAAGGCCTCTAAAGTTTTATTTTTCTTCTAAACTTATGTTTCAGTTATGCGTAGACTATAAATGATTAAACTCTGGGTTTTCCTAAAACGACAATAACTGTTTTCAAAATATCACGTTTCCACTACTCATTGAATTTGATTTCACTATAAACAAAGTTCTTGAAAATAATAATATCTTCACAAGAAAACATTAAAGCAAATCAGAATTTCACAAACAACAAAGTTTGGAGTTTTTGAAAGAATATGAAGTTTTTAACGAACGCATAGCTTTTAAAAAAACCTTCTATGTGACATGCTAGATCCGGTCATAATGTCTAGGCCGGGTTTGGGGTGTTTGATAAACCATAAAAGTAACATATTTTAAGCCCACATTTAGCATGCTTTTGGATGATTTAAGCTTATGAATTATGTAATTTGGTGCTCTTAATCCTTTGTTTTCATGTTTTATACTCAGAAGAGCACCGAATAATGTACAGAACGAAAAACGGGCCCAGAACGGAGTAAATGGGCCATATCACGAAATCCACACGGCCTGGGCCCAAGACCACACGACTGTGCCTCATTCACAAGCCTCGAACACAGCCTGGCCACGATTTACACGGGCGTGTGCCATGGGCGTGTCCCTGCCATGACAAAGAGAAGTTTTACTCGGATTAGGATACTTAGGGGCGAAGAAACACATTCAGAAGCCTATATAAACACCCTAAGTATGACCTAAAAGGGGGAACCCAAGGCTTTAGTCAGAGGGCGTCCAGATAGGCCAAAGAGGGCAGATTTGTGGGGATTTACTCGAAGATAGCCAGTTGATTCATCTCAAGAAGCCGGAATCATACTCAAGACGGAGGATCTCTCCTTCAATTCCTTCAGGGGGTTTTAAGGATTTGTTATGTTTTTTTTATCTTTTCTTCTGAGATCTTTTCTTGTATTATTATGAACTAAACCCTCGGATACTTGACGGGGATGAAACCTAAGATGAATCTTGTTATCGTTTGCTGAACTATATGATAAATATTTGACTTGTTCTTAATTATGTGTTCTTAATTCTTGTGTTAATATTTTCGGGATATTAATTCAAGTATGATGTGCTTAGGTGCAGGAGCAAAAGTCCCTACCTAAGAGTAGATCTAGCATAATTAAGTGGAGTTGATCGAACGCCTAGAGATACGGTGACAAGATTTTGTCGGATTAGGGTGAAACCTAATATGGGAGTCCATATATCGAGTTAATACAATTCTAGGGGTTTTAATTAGAAAGAGATTTCAATTAATCAACCTAGGGTTAGACGTTAATCGCCCCAAGAGATGGATTAATATAACTTAGGGAATCCTACGGATCAAGTCAAGTGAATACATCGTCTGGTTCAGAGTTAGATAACAAATGAAGTCTAGGTGGATTCTTCCTTGGGTATCGTCTTAATCAATTGGTTTTTCCTCAAAGTGATTTTTCCCAATTTCGTTCTTCTTTGTCTTAGAGTCTTTAGTTTATTAGTTAGTTAATTTTAGATTAAATAAACAATTCCTTTAAATTCTTAAGCTAAATAATAAAAAGAGAGTTCGTATTAGTACTTTTGGTTCCTTTGGGTTCGACAATCCAGTCTTGCCTTAACTATACTACTGTTGGATAGGTGCGCTTGCCTCAAATCGTTGTCATAGTTAGTTTCCAGGTTGGATCATTCTTTATATAAATTTTAAGACTTTGACATCGCATAAAACAACGATCAAGTTTTTGGTGCCGTTGCCGGGGAACTAAAATATTAAGAACGCTTTATTTTTATTACTTTAGCAATATTATATTTATTTTATTTTAGCAATTTATTTTTACTTTTCTAAATTTTCTTCCTTGTTTTGTTTCTTTCAGGTACCTCTAGTTTATGACTAGAAGGAACCCGACAGGACCCCTACTTTACGACAGTGGTACTGAAGGTACGGTTCGCAGAAATCGCAGAGAAATAAGGCGAAGCATAAACTACATAGAAGAGAAAGAAGCCGAAATCAATACCACCGAAGAGATGGCTTAGAATAATCCACTACCTCTAGAGATGGCTGAAAATCATGCCCCTCGAACTATGCATGATTATGCTAAACCTAGTTTAACATGAACTGAGTCAAGTATTGTTAGGCCTACTATTGCTACAAATAATTTTGAACTGAAACCTAACACTATGCAGATGATAATGGATTGCAGGATGAGGATCCTAATACACACTTAGTGAATTTTCTAGAATTCTGTGATACCTTCAAAATAAATGGCGTTTCTGATGATGCCATCCGTCTTCGGTTATTTCCCATTTCTTTGAGGAATAAAGCCAAACAGTGGTTGCATTCTCTTCCACGAGGGTCAATCACTACATGGGATCAAATGACTGAAAAAATTTTATTAAAATATTTTCAGTCGGCCAAAACAGCCAAGTTAAGGAATGATATCTCTTCTTTTGTGCAGATGGATTTAGAGACACTTTATGACGCATGGGAGAGAAACAAGGATTTGTTGAGAAGGTGTCCACACCATGGATTACCCTTGTGGTTACAAGTGTAGACTTTCTACAACGGTGTGAACCCCTCAACAAGAAAATTCACTGAAACAGCCTACGAGTTTATAGAAGAGATGTCACTGAATAACTATCAGTGGCAAGTCACAAGGACAAGGCCAGCCAAAGCAGCCGGAGTTTTCAACCTCGACGCAGTAACCGTGCTATCAAATCAGGTAGCGATGCTACATAAAAAAATTGATGGTTTATATGGTTCTTCGCAGGCACATCCAGTTATGCAATGCGACGCAAGTGGAGGAGTGGCGAATCCTGAGTACCCACCCTATGGACAGAGCATGGAGAGCGAACAAATGAACTATATGGGTAACAATTTCCGGTCTAATAATAACCCTTATAGTAATACGTATAATCCAGGTTGGAAGAACCACCCCAATTTCTCATGGGGTGGTCAAGGAAATCAAAGGTAACAACCATCCCAAAAATTCCAACAACAGCCCTACCCACAGGAAAAGAAGCTGAACCTTGAAGAGATGCTGACAAAATTCATAGCAGCCTCAGAAACACATTTCCAAAATATAGAAACACGTTTCCAGAATACTGAGACAACACTTAAAAATCAACAAGCATCGATTCAAAGGATCGAGAATCAGTTAGGGCAACTTGCCAAGCAGATCACTTAAAGACCACAAAGAAGCCTACCGAGCAACACCGAACCTAACCCAATGGAGCAAATTTAGGCCATAATAGCTCAAGATAGTGAAGGTTTAGGCGAGCCCAATTTAAGGCAAAAGAATATGGTTGAAGAAGGTAAGGTTGAGGTTAAGCCAAAACCGGTAATCAAAGAGTACCAACCTCGCATACCATATCCCGAAGCGATAACGAAAGACGACACATAGGAATAGTTCGGTAAGTTTCTTAAACTCTTAAAGAAATTACATATTAACTTACCATTTCTTGAAGCTCTTTCACAGATGCCAGATTCTAGGAAATTTTTAAAGAAGCTGTTGACAAATAAGCAGAAGATAGACTAGGAATCACATGTGGAACTGAATGCAGTTTGCTCAGCAATGTTGCAAAATAAACTACCACGAAAATTAAAAGATCCAGGGAGTTTTACAATTCCATGCTTAATTGGTAGTTTAAATATTGATAATGCGTTAGCTAATTTAGGGGTAAGCATAAATGTCATGCCTTATAAAATGTTTAAACAACTAGGTCTAGGGAAGCCCAAACAAACTAGGATGAGCATTTAGTTAGCTGATAAAACTGTTAGAATTCCTAGGGGCATAATTGAAGATGTACTCATAAAGATTGATAAATTCGTATTCCCAGTAGACTTTGTCATTTTAGACATGGATGAGGACAACACGATCCCACTAATTTTAGGAAGACCATTTTTAGCAACTGCCAGGACTAAAATTGATGTCGACGTAGGTGAACTCATGCTCTGTGTAGGTGACGAGACAGTCACTCTTCAAGCTCTCGATTCAGGTAGGACATCGAATAATCAAGATGAGAAAGTGAATGCTATTGATAACCATTCAGTTAACCCTTCTTTGCAGGAAGCACCAAAAAAGAAAACAACTGATCCTAAACCCCGTGCCAACAAAGAAATAATTCATGAGGAGCAAAGGATTCAAATCGATGAACTAGAAGAGTGGAAGACGCATTTCAAGGAAAAACTAGGGATAAATGAAGCATAACCAAAGCCACTCTACAAGACAGAAAAGTTTAAAATTGGAGATCAGGTACTGGTAGAAAAACCAGACCCACAAATACCTCCCCCTGATCCTAACACAAACAAAGAAATCCCTTTTAAGGTGAGCAATGTTTTCCCAAACGGAATAGACGAGGTAAGTAACCCTATTTTTGGCACTTTGAAAATAAACGCTACTCCTCTTACACTCTATCAATCTAATGGAACTGCTAGCATGAGGAAGGACTTTCAACTCTTCAAACCACCATGAATGTGTGAATGGGAGGTAAGTTTAGCTTAATACTATAAACGAGCACTTCTCGGAAGCCAACCCGAGTACTAACCCCATTAACTTCTACATTACTTTTTTATTCTATTTATTTTATTTTATTCTTTCCTTTCAGCACCTAACTGTAAACTAACCAAAAGTGCAATATTTCAAGCAACACGGCCTTGCACACGTCTATGGCCGTGGCCGTGTGGATGCGTCGAATCTCTGTACTGACATGACAGAGATGGTACGAGTCAAAACGAATCATATATTCAAGTCACGGACTCCAACTACCATGCCACGGTCGTGCAATGCGGCTGTGGCCAACACTGTTAGATCATACACGGGCGTGGAGACCTGAACATGGGCGTGGGAGAAGCGAACAAAGCAAAACACGACTGTTCGATACGGCTGTGTAACTTACATGCCCATGGTACACAGGCGTGGGAAAATACCAGGCCCCAAAATTCTATTTAACCCACCCCCACCCCTCCTTCTTCTCACCTACCCCCATCTCTTTTCTTTCATCCCATCCTTCAGACCAGTCCCCTTCCATCTTTAATCTTTAATCTAACTATTGAACTACACCATATCTATGTCGAAGAAGTGGAAGGCCCTAAGCACAGTCTCCCTGTGGGAGATAAATCTACATAAGTTCATGTTGGCCGTTTCATCCACTCGACAAGCCAAGGGTTCTTGAGACCATTTAACTTATATTTTTATCTTCTCGTTATCTTTATTTTCCTTCTCTTTGATTATCTTATGCTTTAATTAGTTTATTTTATTTCGTTTTCTTTGATTTAGGTTCTAAAGGCTACTAAGGAATCACACCGAAACCACGACCACCACCCCATTACAGCCTTAGAAGTCACACCCATCTCGTGAACCATCCAACAATAAGGACTCTTCGGTCCATTCATATTTTATTTTAATTTTAGCTACATTTTTATTTTCTTTCTCTTTATCGTTCTTGTCTTTAATTATATATTTAGTTTATTTTAAATGTGTCTTAATATTTTCTGGCTAATTCTCTACGAGCTTTCCAATTTCTTCATCTAGCGCAGAGCTCGGTAGTAGCAACCATGCCTTGGGACTCCCAACTCAAGGAAACCATCCAAATTCAGGAAGTTTCACCTCTCCCTTTCTCTTAAATTTCATATACATCTTTGTACATGGAGGGCAATGCATATCTTAAGTGGAGGGTAAATATTTATTTTGAGAAAGTGCCTAACTTTCTTCATTATTCTCAAATCCCTGAATTATGCCATGAATGATATCTTGTTCTTAAGTAATTTCCTCATATTATGATTAGAACGAAATTCCCTGATTTATGGATTTTATTGATGTGTTTTGGATTAAGTCATAGTTAATTGTGCATTGATGATTAAATTTGAAAGATACTAAAGAATCGAGCATGATAAGTTTATTTTTTCAGAAATTAAATTTTTTTCTTGGTTGTCTAGCAGAATCAAATTATTACCTTAAAGTTCGAAACTTACAAGGTATAACATCTTGAATTAATGGGTCTATGCGTTTAGTGTAAGGATATGTTTAATATGTTAATTTAAGTGATAGGGGTCCAAATTGGGCTCAGGACCAGGCAAAGGCCTTGGTTAAATTATCTGATTGGGCATTATAGAGTTAAAAGGAGGTAATTGCGTTTAAAATACCAACGTGGGCTTGTGGCCCAACAATAGGTGGCAATGCAAGGGAATTTGAAGGTGGCGTCATTAACAATTAAAGGGGCTCAAGTTTTGGTCGCAAGGAGCCCATGTTTCTGGGCCATTTTTGGCACTTTAAAGGGAGCAAGGGGTGACGCCACACATAAGGAGTTGGGGGCCCAAAATTTAAGTTTTATGGAGCCCAAATCTTTTAATTTAAGTTAGCTAAAATCAGCATTATGGTTAGGTGAAGTGGACGGCAACAAGGCTCAAAAATAAGAGGATTTATATGGATTTTATAATTGATAATATAGAAGATAAAAAGGAGAAAAGATAGGAGCTATCTGCAAGGAAAGGTGATGGCCGAAAATCCACCACCTAGAGGAGTAAAGAATTCGGCAACTTCATGGATAAAGGGTGCCTAATTTTCCCTTTTTATTAGCTTGACCTTTAGTTATCAGGAAGGGCGTTTTCGGTTTTAAACAATAGCTGCCGAAATTCCTATAAATAGGGGGGATATCTCATTGATTCTGGCATTTAAACCCTAATTTCCTCTTCCTTCTTGTGCCGAATTTCTTAGCCTCTCCCTCTACAATTTCTATTCTTTAATTTCTTCAAAAGCCGAAACCTCTCCTTTTCTCTTGAGATGATTTCTCTAAAAAGCCAAAACCCCCATCATTTTTCTCTATTCATCCCATTTGTGAGTTAGTTCTATTCTTCTGGCATTTAAAACTTCCTCTTTGACATTGTCAAATCTTCTCTCCAAGTGCTAGCCGAATTCCCTGTGCTAAGGTAAGTGTCGACTTCTGTTGGATCTCATGTTCTATTTTCGTTCTTGAAAGGTAAAAGCCAAAAAGCTAATAGTTTAATGGTTCTATATTGGGTGGCATTCTGGGATTTGAAGGAAACTTGGTCGTCTAGATCTAAAAGCCGAAAAACGTTAGTCTCTAATTTCGGGATTTTAAGGTAAGAAGATTTTCCCTAGATTTTTACTAGATTCGCTTATTATATGCAAGATCTTAACTTTATGATGAGGATTAACGATCATAAATTGTGATAGTAGTTATGACAAGGACTTGTGATGGAATTAAATATGGATCAGGCAAATAAGAGAATCCCTAAGTTTAAGAAACGAGTGGTATCTGCCGTTCGAGATTGGCCACTTGGTTGTGGACCGGCTTCTGAACAACATCTTCGGCAGATAGCGGTTGTGTCGACTATGGATAGCCTCGACATAGAAAGTATCATTCTATTAGTAGTCATATGTGTAGATCTCTAACACACTATTAATCTTGTATGTATGTCTATATATTTATGTTATCGGCTAAAAAACAAGAAAGAGGCTGTATAGACAGTCAAATGGAACCCAAAAAGGGGTTATGCTAAGATGCCAGGTACGTAAACATAGAACTCTCTATGTGTATCAAAATATGTATAAGTCTGCATGACGTTTCTTTTATGTGTATGCATGGGGTGGGATTATGTTATTGAAGGGGAAGTGCATGATAGGTCACATCGTGATCGGTGGTAGAAATCCCGCAAATATGAATGTTAGGTCACATAGTGATCGGTGGCTATGCCACGTTTAATGATTCCTGAATAATAGGAATAGGCAGTACGGCTGACGTTATGGTGTGTAGCGAATGAAGGGTTGATTGTAGAAATACCCAAGGTGTGACGGTTGGTACGGGTTGGTGTGTAGAGGATGGAAACCTAGGATGGGTTGGGCTATTCATTGTTTAACATTTGATTTATATTCATGATTTTTGCCTTTATGTATGGGCCAGAACCTATAATGTGTTTGTGGGCTTTGGTCATCGTGTGTTTTGAGATTTATACACTGAGTCTTAGTGACTCACTCTTTCCTTTTTCTCTACTCTTTCAAATGAGTAGTAGATCGTGGACACAGGAGCCGAGACGGACTCGAGGGGCCATCAAGCTTTTATTATTTTCTTTTTATAAACTATTTTGGCTTTTTCTCTAAGTTTTATTTTATTTCTATTTTGGAATTATCTATGTAATAAGGCCCCATAATTTTTTTTAATGAAGTAGCTTTAATGTTCTGCAACTTATGAAATTGTGTCAAAGGTTTTATTATACTTAATAATAATAATTCAAAGGCTTTATTTTTGAAATGTCACTTATTCACTCAAATAATCTCTAATTAACTTACGACTTCCAAAACTGACAAAGTAGAAGTTTTCAATGTACAACTCATAGCATACCAGATCTGGTCAAAACGCATAGGCCAGGTTTGAGGGTGTTACAATTTGGTATCAGAGCCCAGTTCAATACTCGGGCTGTGAAATGGGTCTATTAGTGTTTTGAAAATTTAATGTGAATGTGGGAAAGGAAAAAAAAAATGTCTTGATTGAAGTTATGGCCTTCGAGTCTACCGGCACCCAATCCACGCAGGTAAGTATTCTAACTCTTGATATGATATATATGTTGGGTTTGATGGCGTGATGGACGTAGAATAGTATGTTAGGCATTGATGGACTTTAAGGTTAGTTTAAACAACTCCTTAAATTCATAAGACTTAATCCAACTAAACAAACCCGTGAACGAGTTGATGGGTTGGGGTGTGGCAACAGGCATACGCATGTCTAAGATTGGATTCAGGGAGAGCTTGGTACTTAAGCAGTCCTAGTGACTCATCTCCTCTTCACTAGAATCCTACCTGGTGCGTAGTGATTGTTCACCTTAGCCACGAGGATTTGTTGACGGGCTAAAGTCTATAATTTAAAATCGGAAAGGGACCAGCTACCCTATTTCACAATCAAAATACCCCCAAGTTTTGTAAAATTTCCAAAATACACCTGATTTGCGAAAATTTCCAGAATACCCCAGATTTGTAAAAATACCAAAATTTGTGAACTTACCGAAACATTTTGGTTGGAAAAATTTCCAAAAAACCCGTGGTTTGTGAAAATTTTTAAAGCAACCGTGATTTTATAAAATACACATGTTTTGCAAATTTACCCGAAAACCCCTAAATTTACAAAAGCAACCCGGTTTGCAAAATTATATTTTCCAAAGTACCCCTGCTAAAAAAAACACAACAATAACACCAAGATACTCTATTTTGAGAAAATCACCAAGATACTTTATTTTGGAAAATACCCTGTAGGGTAAAACTACGGAAATACCCCTGGGTAGAGGAATGACGAAAAAAAAAAAAACTTATGCGATGAATGTGTGTGCATGGATGCTACTTGTATGATTGATGTATGCTGGTTGATGTATGTGGTTTCTAGAATTAGGAGATAAACTTGAGACTGAAACTGTAGATAGGTTTGAATTTGAAAGAACCACTCTTGAAACTACTTTCCATAAGATTGTTCGTGGTTAATCAGTAAAAGAAATTAATAGTTCATAAAGTTTCTAATTCAGATAATACGAGAATCAACGATGAGCGCTAGAAGAGGAAGAAGAGGCCGCAGCTGAGGCCGTGGAATTGTTAGGACTGATGTGCTGACTCAGCTAGTTAGGGAGGTACTGAAGGAGGTTAAAGAAATCGATGAAACACTTCGGTTTGGGTGCGTGGACTGTAAGAAAAAAAGAGATCGTAGTTTTCTAGGGTTGTAGTCTCATTCTGTGAAGCACGTTAAGGTACGTCCAAACTTTCGGGTTTGCAAATATTGCAGAAGGCATCATCCGAGTGAATGTTGAAGGAAGTCAGGAACGTGTTTCAGATGCGGGTCTGAGGAGCATAAGGCTCGGGATTGTTCAATCACCATTAAGTCGGGTATGTTTTGTGTGGATGCTATATTTTTGGGTATAGAAACTCTATGCGTGCAATGTTTATATATTATTAAATTAGAGTGCGCAGTGAAAGCATAGTGGTGAGACTCGGGTGGTACGATTAATAGTTATTTGTAAATTTCGAGGACAAAATTTCTGTAAGGGGGCAGAACTGTAACATCTTGAATTAATGGGTCTATGCGTTTAGTGTAAGGATATGTTTAGTATGTTAATTTAAGTGATAAGGGTCCAAATTGGGCTCATGACTAGGCAAAGGCCTTGGTTAAATCATCTAATTAGGCATTATAGAGTTAAAAGGAGGTAATTGTGTTTAAAATACCAACGTGGGCTTGTGGCCCAACAATAGGTGGCACTACAAGGGAATTTGAAGGTGGCGTCATTAACAATTAAAGGGGCTCAAGTTTTGGCCGCAATGAGCCCATGTTTCTGGGCCATTTTTGGCACTTTAAAGGGAGCAAGGGGTGATGCCACACACAAGGAGTTGGGGGCCCAAAATTTAAGTTTTATGGAGCCCAAATCTTTTAATTTAAGTTAGCTAAAATCAGCATTATGGTTAGGTGAAGTGGACGGCAACAAGGCTCAAATATAAGAGGATTTATATGGATTTTATAATTGATAATTTAGAAGATAAAAAGGAGAAAAGATAGGAGCTATCTGCAAGGTAAGATGATGGCCGAAAATCCACCACCTAGAGAAGTAAAGAGTTCGACTACTTCATGGATAAGAAGTGCCAAATTTTCCCTTTTTATTAGCTTGACCTTTAGTTATCAGGAAGGGCGTTTTCGATTTTAAACAATAGCTGCTGAAATTCCTATAAATAGGAGGGATATCTCATTGATTCTGGCATTTAAACCCTAATTTCGTCTTCATTCTTGTGCCAAAATTCTTAGCCTCTCCATCTACAATTTCTATTCTTTAATTTCTTCAAAAGCCAAAATCTCTCCTTTTCTCTTGAGCCGATTTCTCTAAACAGCCGAAATCCCCATCGTTTTTCTCTATTCATCCCATTTGTATGTTAGTTCTATTCTTTCAGCATTTAAAACTTCTTCTTTGACATTGTCGAATCTTCTCTCCAAGTGCTAGCCGAATTCCCTATGCTAAGGTAAGTGTCGACTTCTGTTAGATCTTATGTTCTATTTCGGTTCTTGAAAGGAAAAAGCCGAAAAAGCTAATAGTTTAATGGTTCTATGTTGGGCGGCATTCTGGGATTTGAAGGAAACTTGGTTGTCTAGATCTAAAAGCCGAAAAATGTTAGTCTTCAATTTCGGGATTTTAAGGTAAGAAGATTTTCCCTAGATTTTTACTAGATTCGCTTATTATATGCAAGATCTTAACTTTATGATGAGGATTAGCGATCATAAATTATGATAGTAGTTATGACAAGGACTTGTGATGGAATTAAATATGGGTCAGAAAAAGGAGAGAACCTCTAAGTTTAAGAAACGAGCGGTATCTACCGTTCGAAATTGGCCACTTGGTTGTGGACCGACTTCTGAACAACATCTTAGGCAGATAGCGGTTGTGTCGACTACGGATAGCGTCGACATAGAAAGTATCATTCTATCAGTAATCAGGTGTGTAGATCTCTAACACAATATTAATCCTGTATGTATGTCTATATATTTATGTTATGGGCTAAAAAGCCTGAAAGAGGATGTATAGACTGTCGAATGGAACCCAAAAAGGGGTTATGCTAAGATGCCAGGTACGTAAACATAGAACTCTCTATGTGTATCGAAATATGTATAAGTCTGCATGACGTTTCTTTTATGTGTATGCATGGGGTGGGATTATGCTATTAAAGGGGAAGTGCATTATAGGTCACATCGTGATCGGTGGTAGAAATCCCACAAATATGAATGTTAGGTCACACAGTGATCGGTGGCTATGCCGCGTTTAATGATTCCTGAATAATAGGAATAGGCAGTACGACTGTCGTTATGGTGCGTAGCGGATGGAGGGTTGATTGTAGAAATCCCCAAGGTGTGATGGTTGGTACGGGTTAGTGTGTGGGTGATGGAAACTTAGGATGGGTTGGGATATTCATTGTTTAACATTTGATTTATATTCATGATTGTTGCCTGTATGTATGGGCCAAGGCCCATAATGTGTTCGTGGGCTCAGGTCGTTTTTGTGTTTTAAGATTTATACATTGAGTCTTGGTGACTCATACTTTCCTTTTTCTCTACTCTATCAGATGAGCAGTAGATCGTGGACACGGGAGCCGAGACGGACTCGAGGGGCCATCAAGCTTTTATTATTTTCTTTTTATAAACTATTTTGACTTTTTCTTTAAGTTTTATTTTATTTCTATTTTGGAATTATCTATGTAATAAGGCCCCATAATTTTTTTTAATGAAGTAGCTTTAATGTTCTGCAACTTATGAAATTGTGTCAAAGGTTTTATTATACTTAATAATAATAATTCAAAGGCTTTATTTTTAAAATGTCACTTATTCACTCAAATAATCTCTAATTAACTTACGACTTGCAAAACCGACAAAGTAGAAGTTTTCAATGTACAACTCGTAGCATACCAAATCTGGTCGAAATGCATGGGCTGGGTTTGGGGGTGTTACATAAGGTTGATATCAAATAGCCATAATCTTTGTGAGATTCTGAGCCTTATAGACCATATATTCTTTTTTGTGCTCACTTTATATTATGAGTGTGTCAACATTGATTTGTTATTCTTGAACTTGCATCATTTATGCATGTCGAGACCACACCTTTGATCTGATATACAGAGATGATAAAGGCACCTAGGATTTAACCCACTTACCCCACTAAAAGCCTACCTCCATAATTAATCCCTAGTGAACCCCTTTTAATCCTAACAACCCTTTGATTGACTCACCCACTAATATTAATCGAAAACCCTTTGTATTTATTATCACCATTCCTTTTGACTACCCTTACATCAAGATTTGATTTGATTAGTTGCTTAACTATTCTATTTATTTCAATCATTAAGTTTATCCTTTATTATGTACTTGACTTGTTCTTAAAAAAAAAGAGAAGTATATTCAATATCAGCTCTATGTAATTGAGCTTATACGTTTAAATTCAACATCTTGAGAAGAAGCTCGTGTTATTAGTATTAGTATTATTAGTTTTCAATTGATGTAATTGTTTAGGGTTAGCTCATTTTTTTCTCTAGTTAGGTAATTTATCAAGTCAATCTCGATTCTAACCCTCTAATTCAGCCTTTATCCACACCTTTTACCCAAGCCCCATTACAACCCAATTAAAAACCATTTGATTTGTGTACCATTTCATATTATAGTGGTGGAGATTTGATTTTAATGCTAGCCTATGGGATTAACTCTTCATGTTTGACTTCTAAATGCTTAATTCTGAACCTTAAACACTTTGAGTGATTTGAGTGAATCTTTAGTGAGGATGTCAATTCTTTTAGATTTTGAATCAGAGGTAATTATTTAGATTAGTTGAATTATCCATGTATGAATTACCTATGAATTATGACAAAACACTATTGTTGAATATTGTGAATGAAGGAAGTTTGTTTTAATTGTGAGTTGAAAATTTTGCTTGAGGACAAGCAAAAGCTTAAATGTGGGGGTATTTGATTAACCGTAAAAGTGACATATTTTAAGCCCACATTTAGCATGCTTTTGGATGATTTAAGCCTTGAATTATGTAATTTGGTGCTCTTAATCCTTTGTTTTTATGTTTTATACTCAGAAGAGCACCAGATAACGAAAAGAACAGAAAACGGGCCCAAAACAAAGTAAAAGGGCCATATCACGTGAAACACCCCACACTCGGCCCATAAGCCTGGACCGGATCTGGTATGTTCCTCAAGTAAACCGGTTTCAAATTCTTTTGTTACTTAGAGAAAAAACTTGTGTGATTAAAAAAAAATTGTAAAGATAGTTCTCACAAATTAAAAAGGTAATTTTAAGAGTTTTAAAACTAGGGTTTTTTTTTTAAAAAAAATTGCTAGTTCCCTTTCGGGTTTTAGTGATTGTGTTCAGCCTATGACCGAGTCCTCTAGGTCAGGGTGAACCGAAGCTACGCACCAGGTAGGATTCCAGCGAAGAGGAGGTGAGTCACTAGGACTGCTTAAGTACCAGGCTCTTTCGGATCCAATCCTAGACATGCGCACAATGGTTGCCACACCCTAACTCGGCGACTTAACCACAGGTTTGTTTAATTAGGCATTTAAGTCTTATGTATTTGTGTTTAAGTAGACTAGTCCTACGGTTAAATAGATTCTAGTTCACTAATCTACGTTCCATTCCTACCCTTCTACAAAACATTCAATAAATCACACAAATGGATAGAAGTACTTACCTGGTGGACTGCGGGTCGAAGACTTAGGTGCCATGCCAGAAAACCTGCTTATTTCATAAGATACTTTCAAAAATTTACTTGGGCTCGATTTGAAAATGTTTTGGAGCTTAGCCCACAGGCCAAAAGTTTAAAATTGGGCTCTGATACCAAACTGAAACACCCCACACCCGGCCCATAAGCCTGGACCGGATCTGGTAAGTTCCTCAAGTAAACCGATTTCAAATTCTTTTGTTACTTAGAGAAAAACTTGTGTGATTAAAAAAAAATTTGTTTGGGTTGGGCTTTTATTGAAAACCAATTTATCTTACATTGAAATCCATTTATTTAAGGTGATAAACATTTAGTGTTTATTTCAAAATAGATTTACTTGTATCCATAAATAATAATTTGTAAACATAATAAATAAGAGTAAAAGAATTAAAGAAAACCAACTATGGCCTTATGGCCTTATTACATCAAATAATTCCCCAAACTTTAAGTACTTGATAAAAATAAAAATCCACATTAATTAAATTCCTTTACTGCATGGCCATCCCTAAGCTTCACGAGCCCTACCCATTACCGATCGTCACCAAAATAGTCCCACAACGGGGTGAGTCAAATGACTCAATGTGTACACGACACTAAATCATAATAGAATTAGGTATACAAGAGTTACACATTCCGAACAATGAATACAAGTTATGATGCATTCCCAAACCCAAACCTAATTGTCCATCCGTTACACACCCCCATACCTGCCAGTCACACCATGGGGACTACTAAGTCGACCTCCATCCGCTACACACCATCGGCTGCGCTTCTTTGCGATCGACGTGCTCATCGCCCATATAAAATTTGTGGCATAGCCACTGATATAATTGTGTCATGAGACACCACATTCGAATAATGTAACCGGGTTACCACATTCGAGATAATGTGACCGAAGTCACCACATTCGAGATAATGTGACCAAAGTCACCACATTCAGATAGTGAGACCGAAGTCACCACATTCACTTCCCCTTTCTCATATAACCCGAATGCCCCATATTATTCATATTATGCATATCATATTTAAATTCACATTCATGTCACTTTTCACATGTTAAATATAACATATTTCGTAATCCTAGTAGGAGTAGGAAACGTACCTGAGTACTTTGTACCATAACATGGTACATTAGCCACATTCTTATATTTTCATATGAGAACATATAACAAGTTTAAACCATACATCGTATTAAAAGATAGTGTGGGGTACACACTTGATTTGCTTAAAATTTCCTTGAGATCCCGAAAAGCTTGATCTAATTCTTAGATCCTTAATCCCTCCATTGATTTATCACTTATTACCTTAATAAAAAGCCATTCGGCCAAAATTCCAAATCCTAGTAGGATTAGTATTCTTACCTTGTTGCCGATTGGAACACCAACAAATCCCGAAACTGTTCCTTGTTTCCCTAGGAATGTCAAAATCCCTAAAACCTTACGTTAGACTTAAATCTTAATCATCGAAACATAAATCAAGGCCTTTGGCCGAATATTCACATGTCTTACCTTAATCCTAGAAATCCCGAATACTCCTCCTTTTAGTTGACTACTCTGATAATCCTGAAAGATCCTTCCATATTCGGCAACCATAATATGTATGGGGTTAGATTATCTCTCGGCTAATCTAAAAGAAAAGAATGGAAATCAAACTTGTTCTTACCTTTGAAGAAATCAACAGCACCTATGCTTGAAGCCCTTCCAAGATTCGGCTTTTGAATGGATTGGTAAGAAGAAATAGGAAGAAAAGAAAACTTGAGAATTTTGACAATGGTGGACTATAGATTCGACTCGACAAAAGAAAAAGAGAAGAGAAGAGAAAAGAGCACTCAAAAATTCGGCAGAGAAAAGAGGAAGAAGAAAAAAATTGATGAGTAGCCCTCCTTCCTTCCTTTTATAGCCGAAATTATCATCTAAGGAGTCCCTTACTTGGCCACCACTCTTCTTTATTGATAAGTTTATCTCCTTAATTTAAAATAATTAAAGAATAATCCTTTATTATCTCTTCAAAAATAATCCAAATTAAATCCCTTATTTATCATCTTATTAATCGAATATTTATGAAAATAGAACTCCTCCTTTCTAGAAAGCTTGTGCCGTCCACCTCAGGCTTCTGGAAGCAAAAATAAAACTTCCTTTATTTGCTTCCCAAGTGACTCGAACTCGGCCCATCACCTTGCATGTGGCGCCATTTCCATAGACCCTAAGTGGCATCTTCAGGCCACTTTTCCAAGCCTATTTGTGTGTCGAATTTCACAAACTTCTTCTTTTAAGGCCACCTTGCCTTAATTTCCCCTTTTAAACCTTAAAACTCGTCATTTCTAGGTCATTTCTAAGTTTCCAAAAATTTTCGATCGGCTCTGTAAACTTGACATTTCCTTACATTTCCAAGTTTCCAGAAATGTTCACTTTCCTTTTTTGAATCATTTCTAAATCATTTTCCTAGTTTCCATAAATGTTGACTTCCCTCTTTATTCTTTTACATTTTCAGGACATTTCCTTACATTTCCTTGCATTTCCTTACATTTCCATACATTTCCTCACATTTCCTTACATTTCCTTACATTTCCATACATTTCCTTACATTTCCTTACATTTTCATACATTTCCTTATTTCTAGAATTCACATAACACATTCATAATTCATAAAAGATGCTATTTTACCACATGGTTCCTTGTGTCATGCTTCACACGGAGTTTCTTTTAAAGCCTCATTTACCTAGCTCCCCTTTTTACTTAAAAACCAATAATTTTCCAAAGCTTTCTTCTTCCATCCTAGAATTCTAAAAACCCTTAATACACTTCCAACACTGCCAAAACCTACTAACTCATGAATTAGGCACGAACGCATAACCCTTAATCTAGGATGTTACACCACGAAATCCACACGGCCTGGGCCCAAGACCACACGGCCATGCCTCATTTAACAGCCTCGAACACGGCCTGGCCACGATTTACACGGGCGTGTGCCATGGGCGTGTCATTGCCGTGACAAAGAGAAGTTTCACTCGGATTAGGATACTTAGGGGTGAAGAAACACATTCAGAAGCCTATATATACACCCTAAGTATGACCTAAAAGGGGGAACCCAAGGCTTTAGTCAGAGGGCGTCCAGCTAGGCCAAAGAGGGCAGGTTTGTATGGATTTACTCGAAGATAGCCAGTTGATTCATCTCAAGAAATTGGAATCATACTCAAGACCGAGGATCTCTCCTTCAATTCCTTCAGGGGTTTTAGGGATTTCTTATGTTTTGTTTTATCTTTTCTTCTGAGATGTTTTCTTTTATTGTTATGAACTAAACCCTCGGATACCTGAGGGGGATGAAACCTTAGACGAATCTTGTTATCATTTGCTGAACTATATGATAAATATTTGACTTGTTTTTAATTCTTGTGTTAATATTTCTGGGATATTAATTCAAGTATGATGTGCTTAGGTGGAGGAGCAAAATCCTTGCCTAAGAGTAGATCTAGCATAATTAAGCGGAGTTGATCGCACGCCTAGAGATAGGGTGATGAGATTTTGCCGGATTAGGGTGAAACCTAATATGGGAGTCCATAGATCGTGTTAATGCAATTCTAGGGGTTTTAATTAGAAAGAGATTTCATTTAATCAACCTAGGGTTAGACGTTAGTCGCCTCGAGAGAGGGATTAATATAACTTAAGGAATCTTACGGATCAAGTCAAGTGAATACATCGCCTGGTTCAGAGTTAGATAACAAGTG
Organism: Gossypium bickii; assembly: GCA_025503065.1. NCBI lineage: Eukaryota > Viridiplantae > Streptophyta > Magnoliopsida > Malvales > Malvaceae > Gossypium > Gossypium bickii. Next base: position 111,965,979 of record CP106711.1, on the reverse strand, counting down.
AAGTCTAAGTGGATTCTTTCTTGGGTATCGTCTTAATCAATTGGTTTTTCCACAAAGTAGTTTTCCCAATTTCATTCTTCTTTGTTTTAGAGTCTTTAGTTTAATAGTTAGTTAATTTGAGACTAGATAAACAATTCCGTTAATTCTTAGGCTAGATAATAAAAAGAGAGTTAGTATTAGCACTTTTGGTTCCTTTGGGTTCGACAATCCGGTCTTGCCTTAACTATACTACTGTTCGATAGGTGCGATTGCCTCAAATCGTTGTCATAGTTAGTTTCCAGGTTCAATCATTTTTATATAAATTTTAAGACTTTGACATCGCATAAAACAACGATCAATGTTACATTTTATGGTATCAAAGCCCAAGTTGCAAAACTCGGCTGTGGAATGCGTTTAGATTTTTTTTCCAAATTTGTTTAAATTGTGGTTTAGAAAAAGTGATAATGTTATTGGAAGTATGGCACACTGAGTCTCCAGCACCAAATTCGTAAGTTTCCTGACCTTATGCTCTGTTATATGCTGTAATGACTGTATTTTGGTATTTATTCTGTGTGTGTTCTGTTTGGATGTGATGTTTGAATATAGAAATTGTATGCATGTGTGAAAAGTACCTGTTCGTTTCTGCGATTAGATGTTTGGTTGTGGGTAAGATGTTTCAAAATTAAGTTAAAAGTGTTTTAGTGTTGTTGGGATGAGAGTTCGCAGCGGCATCGTAGTAAGGTAGTATGTGTTAAATGACTGCTAGTTAGTTGGAAATTTTGAGGACGAAATTTCTCTAAGGGGGTAGATTTGTAACGACCCGGATTTGAGCCTAGTAGAATAGGAGCGTTTAAAATTTTTAAGAACAAGAGAACTGCACTAACGCAAGTTGGACCTATTAGGTGAGTGATTTTGGAAGGTTAAGGAGCTTCTATGAAGACCCGGGATCAAACTTGGGCTTTAGGAAAATTTTGGTTTTAGGTGAAAAAAACACTGAAAGTTAGTAAGTAGGCTTTAAGAATAACATATGGAGAAAAATGACACAAAAAGAGTTGTGGTCTAGTGGCAAATGGCGCCACAAGGAAGCAAGGGATCCAAGGTTCAAGTCTTGGCATTTGCATTTCATTTTGATTTATTTTTAAGTGAACTTAGACTTTGGCCCATATATTTATATTTAGTTACACATGTTTTAAGGCAACAAGGAGCTAGTTGGTAAAGTGGCTAGCGGCGTGGATTATGTTACAAGGGAGCTTGAGTTCGAATCCCAACGCAAGCAAAAAGGGATATTTATTTTGCTAAGTTGGGATGGCCAGAGTTTGTGTTCCAATTAAACTCTGCCGAAGGAGGGATCCCATATCGGAAAGCTAGCAAGAGGGAAGGTGAGAAGCTGGCTTTAAATAGAGCAATCTATGAAGAGTGTAAGCATACCTTGCTGGGCGTTTCGGCATAGGAGTGCTCGGAGCGCGGATTAGCAGCTTCAGATTCCTATCAGGTGTGTTTCGCACTACTCTAGCTATAGAGTGGCAAATGCCGAAATACCGGTCACACGGTGATGGTAGTCACACGAGTGTGCGAGCGCACGTGTGGGAGCATTGACGTGATAGTTGAGGCCATCATGAGTGTTCTTGAAGGTCTAGGTTATTTGGGCCTCGATGGGTTGAAAGGGGCAAAGTGGGCCCAATGGGCCTATGGGCCCATATGAATAAGTTGCATGATTGTGTAGTAGATGTTGGATTAGAATATGTGAATCTCATATCTGTGGCTAGATTTGGGCTAAATAAGCCACACGAGCGTGTGGGTCTATTTGGGCGGAGAATGGGCCTTAGGCCCATATGCATCATTATCTCTTCTTAGATAACTTTGGTTTAACTGGGCAAATCACAGTTTGATCGCTTTAGTGAAGGTGACGGTGCTCGTGATTTTTCAGTACAACTCGTAATCACTTGGGCAAAATTGTTGGAAAACTATCAAATGATAGGTTCGATTGCGAAATTTGCAAATTTGAGACCGAAACTATGCGTATTGGGCCACAGGAACGTGTGGGCCCGTTTGGGCCTAAGATGGATTTTAGGCCCAATAGTTTCGTAGAGACCTAAAAAAGGTCCGGTGTCGCTCGAGGCGACAGTAGGCCTTTTAAAAGGCCGTTAAATACGAAATTACCAAAATACCCCTAGAGGGTAAATGATCGATATACCCTTGATTATGGTTGGTTATCATGTATATGCTTTACACTTTTGTATGTATGATGCATTGCATTTATAATATGTTGCATGGGTTGGGTTTGATGATCGCAGGAAGTGTTATTCTGGTGGCTCTGCCACATTCTGTGTAGTGGCCATGCCACATATATTCTGTTATTCTGGTGGCTCCGCCACAAATTCTGTGTTTAGCAGCTTGTCTACCATATTGGTGTGTAAGGCTGGGTAGGTTGACTTGATCCCCACAGGTGTGTAGGGTTGGTACGGGGGTGTGTTTGGTTGGATTGGGTTGGGCTTCGTTCACTGTTTGCATTATCATGTTTATAGGCCCTTGGTCCAGTCTGCTTTTGTATGGGCTCAGGCCCAGTTAATGACTGATTAGGGGATTACACAGAGTTCTCGTAACTCACCCCTCAGCTTAAACCGTGCAGGTGATCCCCAGTGTTAGAGGATTTGGAGCTGCGGAGGAGTCTGTGGTAGCCATACATCTGAGTATTTCTCATGAACTTTAGTAAATTTCGGTTTAGCTTTACTTTAAGATTATTTATTTTGGGTTAATATTTTTTAATAAGGCCTTTAAAGTTTTATTTTCTTTTAACCTTATGTTTCAGTTATGCTTAAACTATAAATGATTAAACTTTGGGATTTCCTAAAACGATAATAACTATTTTCAAAATATCACGTTTCCGCTACTCATTGAATTTGATTTCACTATAAACAAAGTTCTTGAAAATAGTAATTTCTTCACAAAAAAACATGAAAGCAAATATGAATTTCACAAACAACAATGTTTGGTGTTTTTGAAAGATTACGAAGTTTTCAACGGACGCGTAACTTTTAAACAACCCTTTTATGTGACATGCTAGATCCGGTCATAACGTCTAGGCTAGGTTTAGGGTGTTACAATATCACATGCATTAAAATTTGTAGAAAGACCCTAATTAGGTGAAATTATTTCAGTTAACCTGGAAAACATGGAACGAAGGTTGGAGAGATTAGAGCAAAGGCAAAAACAAATGCAGGAGCAATTGACCGAAATCCAGCAGGACATGCGAGCTCAAATGAATATGATGCGTCAGATAACCCAATTACTAGTCGAAGGGCTTGAAAAAATGAAAGGTCCGGTGGTCAATAATGAGGATGATAATGAAGTCTTCATTTATCCTCCAAGTTTTACTTCAATAAGTGTCTCGGCCCAACCAGACGTGCCTCCACAAGGGGCACCTGTCATTATCAAACCCCAATGTCAGATCGATACCCTGACACTGTTGAACTTCCCGATGGGCTCAGGTTTTAACCTGGAGGATAATCGAGCCAAACCGTTTGTTCTGGTAGAAACAAAGGAAAGGGGAGAGTGGACTTCAAAGGCCCTGAAGAGGAAGGACAAGGATATGAATAATACGAGTGGATATAACAAGGGCCATTCGAAGCCGTTTATAGTAAACCAGCGAAGGAAGGCAGTTACCAGTTATCTGGTCTCTCCAAGAGAAGAACTCAATCCAAGACTGAACTTAGGAAAACCCTAGTTCACACCTATTTCAATGACGTATATGGAGTTATACCAGAGCTTATTTGAAATGCATGATGTAGCTCCTCATTACTTGAAACCAATGCAACCTCCATACCCCAAATGGTATGATTCGAATGCTCAATATGAGTACCATACCGGGATTACAGGACATTCAACAGAAAATTGCCTTGCCTTCAAGAAGCTAGTTGAAAGATTCATCAAAATAGGAGTTATAAGATTTGATGATCCCTCTGGTGCAGAAAATCTGTTACTCAACCCTTCTGTTAAAAGGATAACTATTGTGAGTACCATGATGAATGGGGGCATGAGATCAGGAGTACATCAAGTTCAGGGCTCTAGTGCAAAACCTGGTACAGGCGATTTTGAACATTGAACCGGGGAATAGACTTTTCCAAGCTTCTACCTTTATGTACTTGGGATGTTTTGAACAATGGAACTGTGGAAGAGATCCCTGTATTTTTAGAGCTAATCTAGTGTAATATTTAAAACATGCATATTGCTTTAACCTTAGAGTAATAAGAATTCCTTTGTGAAATTGGCTTGTGTCCAGAATTTTTATTTCAATAAAATGCATCTTTTTGAGCAAGTATTTTTCATTTCAAACTATACATTCTTTTGTTTTTAGAATATTCTTTCATTCTTTATTCATGACCATACCATACAAATAATCATCCTTAGAATTATTTATTCTTTGGATTCTTTGCCTTCGTATCTAGGTACCCAGATATCAACGACGTGAGTGACATTGTTACTGACTCCCTTTTTGAATGAGATATGGGCTAAGGGATCTAAGGACTTTGAAGGTGATAGAGACTGTGGCCTATCTTTTCATTTGTTAAGGATGGTAGACCAAGACAAAAATAAATTCTACCTTACAAAGGGTCAGTGGACATTGCGAGTTTAGAAAAAAGGTGAAAATTGAAGCCTAGCTCACCACAGAAATAAAGCGAGACATCATTGAGCTATTTTCAAGAATTCAAAGATGATTTTGCATGATCATATCAAGACACGCCAGACTACTGAAACATGGGGTTGTTGCTAAGGTTGGAACCCATGTTAATGGTTCTACAATGGCCAGGCTAATCAAGATGTTCGGGAAAACCCATGCTTCAATTTTGTGAATTGATGAAGATTTTGAAAACTGCCATTGATGAATTCATGAGCTTTGTGATGTTTGATGATGAAATATGTAATATATGTGCTTGATTAACATATTTTGTCTTTGGATTTTTGGTGATTTTGAGTAATTTGGACTAAATTGAGGGAATAATATTTTGAGGGACTAAATTGTAAAATGAATGAAATGTGTGGACTTGTACGAGCATGGGTAATATTCGGCCTATGCATGGTGTATGCAAATTTGGTGTATTTTGTGATTTTATGAAATAAGGACTAAAATGTCCAAATGTGAAAATGTAAGGGCTAATTTGTAAATTACCCTAAATGTGTGTTCTTGGATTGAATTGAATGAATTGGTGAATAAAAGAGTTAAATTTGAATATATATAGATCAAGAACCGAAGAAAACAGACTTATATCACCAAAAATCGAAAATGATCGAATAGTCGAGTCCGTACGCTAACCGAATCCGAGGTAAGTCGATATACAAATAAATGTATTAGAATTGAGTTTTTTATGCATTCATGAAATTTAGTTTCTAATGAATAATGCTCGAGATGTTATGTACATGAAATTCAAGGGATTATTGACAAGTTAGAAATGTCCGAGAAGTCCTGTACGAACCTAGGAATAGATAGGATTATGTATGTCATGACATAGGTGTTCGATATGTGATATCATGTAAGACCACGTCTGGGACATTGACATTGATTCAAGATTTCGTGTAAGACCACGTCTGGGACGTTTGCATCGTATTGATTCGTGTAGGTATCGATATCTGATTACATGTAAGACCACGTCTGGGACGTTGGCATTGTACGACTATTCCGAGCATTCTGTGTATCCTATTAGATTCTGAATAGTTCAACGGGCAAATCCGAGATTTGAACGAATATGTGAAAAGTTTATTGAATCAGGTACGTTTGATATGTACTCGATATATGTGTATGGAAGGTAAGTATTGTAACATCCCGGTTTAGACCCTAGTCGGAACAGTGGTTCGAGACCATAAATTCGAGGTCGTAAAAAAATATTTTAATGATATTTTGTGTGTGAATGATATGTGATATAGTCTGTGTGAAAATTCTATGTGATAATTTAATCGTTTATGCGTCGAGTTAAGAGAAAGGATTAAATCGCGTAAAGAGTAAAAGTTGTGTGCTGATTTATAAGTACCTAAGTGTTGATGTCTTTATATTGTGGGGGCCTTATGTGTAACATCCTGAATTAATGGGCCTTTGCATTTAATGTGCGTGCTACGTTTAATATGTCAATTAGAATGTGTAAGGGGTTCAGAATGGGCTCAGGTTTGGGTCAATGCTGTAGTTAAATTTCTTGTTTGAACAGTTTAGTGGAAAGCTTGATTAAGTTAGGGCATAAAAGATATTAGCTGTCTTCTAAAACGCAAATGGGCTTGTGGCCCAGTGGCAAAATGGCGCCACTAAGAGGGAAAGAAGTTGGCGTCAATTGAAGGTCCACGGTTCGAGTCGCCTGGTACCTTTTATTTTAAATATTTTCGGCATTTATAAGAGCAGTAGTGGAGTTCGGCAATGATGCTTAAATTTAGGAATTTATTTAATGTGATAATAAGGTGGATAATGTGCTGATAAAGGAAAGAAGAGGTAGTGTTATCCATGACACTGTGGATGAGTAGTCAGATGAGGATAAGGAAAGAATCAAGGAGTTATCTGCAAGGCTAGGTGGTGGCCGAAATTTTGACTCTAAGAGGGGGGAAGAAATCGGTTTCTATTAGCCATAGGGGGTGCCGAATTTACCCTATTATTTGTTTAATTTTTAGTTATCAGGAAGGGCACTTCCGGGATTTGATAAGTAAGTGTCAAAATTCTCTATAAATAGGGGTAGTATCTCTTCAATTCCAACATTTGAACCCTATTCTTTTCTTCATTCTCTGTACCGGCATTTGTTTGATCAGTTGAAGGGAGCCACAATGTTTTCAAAGATTGATTTGAGATCGGGTTACTATCAGTTGAGAGTTAAAGATTCGATGTGCCGAAAACTACTTTTAGAACAAGGTATGGACATTATGAATTCTTAGTGATGCCTTTCGGATTAACAAATGCTCCTGCAGTGTTTATGGATCTGATGAATCGGATATTTAGACCGTATTTGGATCGCTTTGTGGTGGTGTTCGTTGATGATATTTTGATTTATTCGTGTGATGAGACACAACATGCCGAACATTTGAGAATCGTGCTACAAACTCTACGTGAGAAACAATTGTATGCAAAGTTTAGCAAATGTGAATTTTGGTTGCGTGAGGTTCTTTTTTTGGGACATGTTATATCAGCTGCCGGGATACGAGTTGATCCGGGTAAAATCTCTGCGATTTTGGAATGGAAACCTTCGAAAAGTGTGTTTGAAGTTCGTAGTTTTTCTGGGACTAGCGGGATATTATAGATGATTTGTGAAAGGTTTTTCGATGATTGCGACTCCGCTGACAAAGTTGTTACAGAAAGATGTTAGATTTGAGTGGTCAGAAAAGTGCCAGCAAAGTTTTGAGCAATTAAAAGTGTTGTTAATAGAAGCACCAGTGTTGATTCAACCTTAGTCAGGCAAAGAGTTCATAGTTTAGAGTGATGCATCATTGAATGGTTTGGGCTGTGTGCTGATGCAAGAAGGTAAAGTCATTGCTTATGCTTCAATACAGTTAAAGATGCACAAAAAGAACTACCCAACGCATGATCTTGAATTGGCTGCGATTATTTTCGCATTGAAGATTTGGCGTCATTATCTGTTTGGGGAAAAATGTCACATTTATACTGACCATAAGTGTTTAAAGTATTTGATGACTCAGAAAGATTTGAATTTACAACAGAGAAGATGGTTAGAGTTGTTGAAAGATTATGAACTTGTGATAGATTACCACCCGTAAAAAGCTAATGTCAGAAATGATGCCTTGAGCCGAAAATTGTTATATGCTTTGTGAGCTTTGAGTAATCAGATAGATCTGTGTGACGATAATGCGGTGGTAGCTGAATTGAAAGTAAAACCCTTGTTCTTACAACAGATTTGTGAGGCTCAGAAGAGTGATAATGAGTTGTTAGAAAAAGAATTCGATTATGAATCGATCTTTGTATGTCGAATTTCGAGTTGATAGTGATGATTGTTTGAGATTCAGAGATCGAATTTGTGTTCTGAGAAATTAAGGGTTGATTTCGAAGATTTTGACTGAAGCTCACAATAGTCATTTGACTGTACATCTGGGGAGTACCAAGATTTATAATGATCTGAAACAGTTCTATTGGTGGCATGGCATGAAAAGAGATATTTGTGACTTTGTGTGGAAATGCTTAGTTTGTCAGCAAGTCAAAGCTAAACATCAGGTTCCATCTAGTTTATTACAACCGATTATGATTCCTGAGTGGAAATGGGAAAGAATCACGATGGACTTTGTGTCGGGATTACCCTTATCTCCTAGAAAGAAAGATGCAATCTGGGTGATAGTGGACAGATTGACGAAATCAGCTCATTTCGTTCTGGTGAGAACCGATTATTCTTTAGATAAATTATTGAATTGTATTTCGATGAAATTGTGAGATTGCAAGGAGTACCATTGTCTATAGTGTCTGATAGAGATCCGATATTTACCTTGTGATTTTGGAAGAAATTGCAAGATACTTTAGGCACGAAATTGCATTTCAGTACTGCTTTTCATCCGCAAATGGATGGTCAATCCGAGCGAATCATTCAGATTCTCGAAGACATGCTGAGATGTTGCATACTTGAATTTGATAATACGTGGGAAAAACACTTATCCTTGATTAAGTTTGTGTATAACAACAGTTTCCAATCTAGCATTAAAATGGCACCATATGAGGCTCTTTACAGTCGGAAATGTCGAACTCCATTGTATTGGACTGAGCTGAGTGAGAATAAGATTCACGGGGTTGATTTGATAAAAGAGACCGAACAGAAAGTGAAGATAATTCATGACAGTTTAAAAGTAGCCTCAGATCGTCAGAAATCTTATGTAGATTTAAAGATATTGAGCTTGAAGTTGGTGGTAAAGTGTTTTTGAAAGTGTCTCCGTGTAAGAAAATACTTCGATTTGGCCGTAAGGGCAAGCTGAGTCCGTGGTTTATCGAACCGTACGAGATTATTAAACGAGTTGGGCCGGTTGCTTATAGATTGAAATTGCCATCTGAGTTAGAAAATATTCATAACGTGTTTCATGTGCCAATGCTTCGACGGTACAGATCAGACCCGTCTCATGTGATTGCTCCTATTGAGGTTGAAATTCACTCAGACTTGTCATATAGTGAAGAACTGATCCGAATCTTGGCAAGAGAGATTAAAGAGTTGAGAAACAAAAGAATTTCCTTAGTAAAAGTATTATGCCACAAACACGGGGTTGAAGAGGTTACGTGGGAATCGGAAAATGTTATGAGAGAGCATTATCCACACCTATTGAAACACCGCAAACCCGGCCACGAGCTTTGACCAGATTTCGTATGTTCCTCAAGTAAACCGGTTCAAAGTTCTTTTGTTACTTTGGGAAAATAGTGTGTTTTGAAAGAAATATTGTTTTGGGTTGGGCTCGAGTAGAAAGCAAAATCGTTTTATAATGAAAACCCTTTTAAATTTTAGGTGATAAAACATATAGAATACATTTAAAATAAATTACTTAATCTTTAACTTAATAAAAATTTCGTAACATAATAAATAAAAACAGAAATAAAATAGTGCACTATGGCCTTATGGCCATATTACATCAAATAAATCCAAAAATTTGGAGTACTTAAAAATTAATAGTCCATAAAAATAAAAACTTCATGTTGAGCATGGCCACCACAAGTTCTGCCGTCTCGGTCCATTACTGTTCCTCACCTGAAACATGGTCCCTCAATGGGGTGAGTCAACAGACTCAATGTGTACACAACACTAAATCATAATAGAATCAGGCATAAAAAATATTACACATTCATATCATAGCATAGAAATTATGATGCATTCCCAAACCCAAACCTAATAAGCCATCCGCTACACTCCCCACTACCAACCTTTGTACACCGTGGGGGACTACTAAGTCGACCCTCCTTCCGCTACACTCCATATCGCGGTCTTAGGTCACCGCATTTGTGGTCTTAGGTCACCCCATTCAGATATCGCGGTCTTAGGTTACCGCATTCAGATTACTATGGTCTTAGGTCACCACATTCAGATACCACGATCTTAGGTCACCGTGTTCGTGGTCTTAGGTCACCACAATCACTTCCCCTTTCAATAACCCATATGCCCCATTTTGTAATATGCATTAATATGCCAAAGTTCACATTCTTATTCTCATGTTACAAATAACATATTTCATATTCCTAGTAGGAGTAGGAAACGTACCTGAGTACTTAGTACCATAACATGGTACCTTAGCCACTTTCTTATTCTTAATATCACATATTTTAATTAGACATAGCCATAAAACTTATTAAGAATTAGTGTGGGGTACACACCTGATTCGCTTAGCAAATCCCTTGAGATCTTGAAATCTAATCTATCGCTTAGATTCTTAATCCCTACATTTGATTAATCACTTACTAATTTAATAAAAAGCCATTCGGCCATAAATCCAAATCCTAGTAGGATTAGTATATTAAAACTTACCTTGTTGCCGATTGACTTAAGAATCAAGTCCCAAATTGAATCCTTGCTTCCTTACTGTTGTCGAAAACCCTTGAATCTTAGAAATCTCGAAACTTTTCTCCTTGTAGTCAACAGTCACAAAATCTCGAAGTTTTCCCTTTTATATGGAAATCAGCAACACCCTTTGATCTACAAAATATTCGGCTATGGCTTAGATGTGTATCACCAAATTTCAGTTTCCTTGAATAATTGGCTAGGGTTTTCTTTGGGATTTCGACGTCTGATGGATTGGAAAGAAAAGAAGAAGAAAGAATAAAGGATGAGTGGAAACTTGTGATTTTGTCAGAAAAGAATTTGGGGAAGATGACAAGAGAATTTCGGCAGTGGCTTGCTTGGAGAGAAAAAAATTGTAAAATGCCTCACTTTTCCTCCTATTGCCGAATTTACTAGGCCAAGAGTCCCTTTCTTGGCCATCACTCTTTTATTTGATAACTTTATCTTCTTAACTTAAAATAATTAAAGAATAATCCTTTATTATCTCCTTGAAAAATAATCTAAAATAAAATCCATTATTTATCCTTATTAGTCGAAATTTGAAGAGAATAAAACTCTTCTTTTTAAACACCTTGTGCTTTCCACTACACTTCTTCTGGAAGCAAAATAAAATTTCTTTTATTTGCTTTCCCTGTGACTCAAACTCAGGCCCAATCCCCTTGCATGTGGCGCCATTTCTAGAGGCCCTAAGTGGCATCTCCAGGCCACTTTTCCAAGCCTGTTTGCGTGTCAAATTTCACATACTTTTTCTCTTAAGGCCACCTTGCCTTAATTTCCTCTTTTAAACATTAAAACTCGACATTTCTAAGTCATATCTAAGTTTCCAAAAATTTTCGTTTGCCTCTTTAAACTTGACATTTCCTTACATTCCCAAGTTTCCAGAAATGTTCACTTTCCACTTTTGAATCATTTCCCAAATCATTTCCGGGTTTCCAAAAATGTTCACTTTCCTCTTTTAAACCTAACATTTCCATACATTTCCAGGTTTCCAAAAATGTTCATAACATAAAAGACATGTCATTTCGTACAATTAAACTGAAAATGCATAGGCCCTTTTCAGGATGTTACAGTTCTACCCCCTTAAAATAATTTCGTCCTCGAAATTACTTACTAACGAACAATTGTACGGTCTAACTCACCCCACTACGTTATTGCTTCGCACTCTAATCTTAAAGAACTATCACACTTTCTAGGCACATTCTCTAGGTTCACATCCACAGTTTCAGGCATTTTACTAGCAATACAAGAATAAGCTAACCCTATAACAAGCAAAGCAATTAAGTGTATTCCAAAAATAAGGAACATACCCGTTGTTATATCTGGCACATATTCCTCCTCGCAACGGCCAACTGCATATTTCTTCTGATATGCGGCCTTAACATAATCCCAAGTCAGATCCTCAGCTGTGGCACCATCCCGAACCGTTAACCACCATTGATACGCTTCATAGCATAACAGTGCCACCATTCCTTTTAACTTCTCCTCAGGGGTCAGGTCAAGCTCATCCATGATGCGCTCAGTTGCTTCCAACCAAGATTTCACCGTATCGGTGCCACACCCGATACTCCACGAAACATTTTGGCTCCATTAGCTTGGGGCCGTTAAGGCACAGACTTTTGATTTCCCGAATTTCCCCCTGCACCAGCCACCAACTCTAAAACTCGTAGCACAGCCTGCGACATAGCATCATCCCCCGTCTGAGCTCAACAGTTGGGGGTGGTGGTGGCGGTGGTATCTCATTGTCAGACCCTTGACCCGATCTAACGGGTTCTGACACAGTCATCCTTCCTCTACCTCGTCCACGATGACCACGTCCTCTAGAGTTCATTTCTAACGTCGAGATCTGATTAAGAAGTTTTATGAATTAGTCCTTGTTTCACTTGATTACCCGCGAAGAAATTTTATAGAAGAGTTTTAGGAGTGGTTCTTTCGTATTCATACATGCACACAGTCTTTTCATTCATTCATACATCCATCAACCAATTATGAACTTTCGTTCATTCAGAGAAACATTGTAGTTTTCATTGTTGTTGTTTCTCCACTACCCAGGGGTATTTTCGTGATTTTGTCCTACAGGGGTATTTTTGTAATTTTTTAAAAGAAAAAGTTCCCTGCTGATTCTGTCATAAAGTATTTTAGAGTTTTTTAAAATTCCCGGGGTATTTTGGAAGATTTGAAATTCGAGGCTATTTCGGTAATTTTGAATCTCGGGGGTATTTTGGTAATAAACCAGGGTAAATTTGTAAAATTTAACAAATTAGGGATATTTCAAAAGTTGCAAAACTTTGAGGGTTCTTTTTGAGAATTGTTCTTTCCAAAACGGTGATGTTGCAAAATTTTTGGAGATCAGGGTCATTTTGGTAATTTTTTGTAAGTTAGGGGCAATTTTGTAATTTTCCAAAATTAAGGTATTTTGATATTTTGCGAATTAGAGTTTTTGAGCGTTTATAAAATAATGAAATTTTGGTAAAATTGTTGGGTAGTTGGACATTTTATAAACCAAGGGTATTTTGGTAATTTTACCACTAGGGGCATTTTTGTAATTTCATAAATCAGAAATTTTTCGAAAAATTTTGTAAATATGGTTTTCACAAATTTAAAAGAAAGTTTTAAGAGTTTTTTTTTTTTTAAACTAGGGTTTTGTTGTTTTTATAAAATCACAAACTAGTTCCTTTCTGGTTTTAGTTATTATGCGTTTAGCCTTCCAGACCGAGTCCTCTTGGTCGAGGTGAACCAAAGCTACGCACTGTGCAGATTCGAGTGGAGAGGAGGTGAGTCACGCGGACTACTTAAATACCAAGCTCCCACCGAAACCATTCCTAGACATGCGCACAGAGGTTGCCACACCCACTGAGCCCTTTAGGTTAGGGTGAACCGAAGCTACGCACTGCAGGATTCTGCGAAGAGGAGGTGAGTCACTAGGATCGCTTAAATACCGTGCTCTTCCTGATCCAATCCTAGACATGCGCATGTGGGTTACCACACCCTAACTCCTGACTTAGCCATAGGTTTGTTTAATGGAATTAAGTCTTATGTGTTTGTGTTTGAGTAGACTAGTCCTAGGGTTCAAGTTCCTATCATGCTATTCTACGTTCCATTCCTTTTCTACCCTTCCATAATTCACATAATCACACAGATGGTTGGGGTACTTACAGTGGATCATGGTCGGAGACTTAGGTGCCATGCCGTAAAAACCGCTTAACTTTAGACATACTTTTCATAAAACTCATTTGGGCTCGTTTGGAAAATGTTTTGAGCCTTAGCCCACAGGCCGAGAGTTTTAAAACTGGGCCCATGAGCTTTGACCAGATTTCCCGAATTTTGACCACGAGCTTTGACCAGATTTGGCATGTTCCTCAAGTAAACTGATTCAAAGTTCTTTTGTTACTTTGGGAAAATAGTGTGTTTTGAAAGAAATATTGTTTTGGGTTGGGCTCGAGTAGAAAACAAAATCATTTTATAATGAAAACCCTTTTAAATTTTCGGTGATAAAACATATAGAATACATTTAAAATAAATTATTTAATCTTTAACTTAATAAAAATTTCGTAACATAATAAATAAAAACAGAAATAAAATAGTGCACTATGGCCTTATGGCCTTATTACATCAAATCAATCCAATAATTCGGAGTACTTAAAAATTAATAGTCCATAAAAATAAAAACTTCATGTTGAGCATGGCCACCACAAGATCTGCCGTCCCGGTCCATCACTGTTCATCACCTGAAACATGGTCCCTCAACGGGGTGAGTCAACAGACCCAATGTGTACATAACACTAAATTATAATAGAATCAGGCATAACATATATTACACATTCATATCATAGCATACAAATTATGATGCATTCCCAAACCCAAACCTAATAAGCCATCCGCTACACTCCCCCGTACCAACCTGTACACGTGGGGACTACTAAGTCGAACCTCCTTCCGCTACACTCCATATGGCGGTCTTAGGTCACTGCATTTGTGGTCTTAGGTCACCACATTCAGATATCACGGTCTTAGGTCACTGCATTCAGATTACTGTGGTCTTAGGTCACCACATTCAGATACCACGGTCTTAGGTCACCGTGTTCGTGGTCTTAGGTCACCACAATCACTTCCCCTTTCAATAACCCATATGCCCCATTTTGTAATATGCATTAATATGCCAAAGGTCACATTCTTATTCTCATGTTACAAATAACATATTTCATATTCCTACTAGGAGTAGGAAACGTACCTGAGTACTTAGTACCATAACATGGTACCTTAGCCACTTTCTTATTCTTAATACCACATATTTTAATTAGACATAGCCATAAAACTTATTAAGAATTAGTGTGGGGTACACACCTGATTCGCTTAGCAAATTCCTTGAGATCTTGAAATCTGATCTATTGCTTAGATTCTTAATCCCTACATTTGATTAATCACTTACTAATTTAATAAAAAGCCATTCGGCCATAAATCCAAATCCTGGTAGGATTAGTATATTAAAACTTACCTTGTTGCCGATTGACTTAAGAATCAAGTCTCGAATTGAATCCTTTCTTCCTTACTGTTGTCGAAAACCCTTGAATCTTAGAAATCCCGAAATCTTCCTCCTTGTAGTCGACAGTCACAAAATCTCATAGTTTTCCCTTTTATATGGAAATCGGCAACACCTTTTGATCTACGAAAATATTCGGCTATGGCTTAGATGTGTATCACCAAATTTAGGTTTCCTTGAATAATTGGCTAGGGTTTTCTTTGGGGTTTCGGCGTCTGATGGATTGGAAAGAAAAGAAGAAGAAGAAAGAATAAAGGATGAGAGGAAACTTGTGATTTTGTCAGAAAAGAATTTGGGGAAGATGACAAGAGAATTTCGGCAGAGGCTTGCTTGGAGAGAAAAAAATTGTAAAATGCCTCACTTTTCATCCTATTGCCGAATTTACTAGGCCAAGAGTCCCTTTCTTGGCCATCACTCTTTTATTTGATAACTTTATCTTCTTAACTTAAAATAATTAAAGAATAATCCTTTATTATCTCCTTGAAAAATAATCTAAAATAAAAATCCATTATTTATCCTTATTAGTCGAGATTTGAAGAGAATAAAACTCTTCTTTTTAAACACCTTATGCCGTCCACCTCATTTCTTCTGGAAGCAAAATAAAATTTCTTTTATTTGCTTTCCCTGTGACTCGAACTCAGGCCCAATCCCCTTGCATGTGGCGCCATTTCCAGAGGCCCTAAGTTTCTCTTAAGGCCACCTTGCCTTAATTTCCTCTTTTAAACTTTAAAACTCGACATTTCTAAGTCATTTCTAAGTTTCCAAAAATTTTCGTTTGCCTCTTTAAACTAGACATTTCCTTACATTTCCAAGTTTCCAGAAATGTTCACTTTCCACTTTTGAATCATTTCCCAAATCATTTCCGGGTTTCCAAAAATGTTCACTTTCCTCTTTTAAACCTAACATTTCCATACATTTCCAGGTTTCCAAAAATGTTCATAACACATAAGACATGTCATTTCATATGATTAAACCGAAAATGCATAGGCCCTTTTGAGGATGTTACACCTATTGACTGGTAAGATTTTCGAGGACGAAAATCCCTAAGGGGGAGAGTTGTAACATCCCGGTTTAGACCCTAGTCGGAATAGTGGTTCGTGACCACAAATCCGAGGTCATAAAAAAAATATTTTAATGATATTTTCTGTGTGAATAATATGTGATATAGTCTGTGTAAAAATTCTGTGTGATAATTTAATCGTTTATGCCTCAAATTAAGAGAAAGGACTAAATCGAGTAAAGAGCAAAAGTTGTGTGCTGATTTATAAGTACCTAAGTGTTGATGTCTTTATATTGTAGGGGCCTTATGAGGGAAATATGCCAATATTTAGATGGCGAATGGTTAAATGACTTATAAACCATAATATTAATTTGTCTTATATGTTAATAAAAAGGTTAGATATGTCATTCATGTATTAAAATGTTATATTATGATAAAACACAAAAGAAAAATGGTCATTTTTACTCATCTTTTGACCGAAAACAAGAAGAAGAAGATAGGGTTTGAGACTTTGTGATTTTTGGCACATAAAGGGTTTGAGACTTTGTGATTTTTGGCACATATTTAGGTTAATTCAAGGTATGTTTGAGCTCGATTTTTGATAATTTCTACGTTTTTGTAATCGTTGCTTCGTGCTTTACAAAACCCATGTTGTAATTTCATGAATTGATGATGTTTTGTGGTGAGCCATTGATGAACATTTGAGCTATGTGCTAGTTGGTAGTAAAATATGAGAACTTGGTGTTGGATTAACATGTGTTGTTCTTGAAATTTTGATGAATTTAGCTAATTAGGGCTAAATTGTGAAAATAGAAAATTGAAGGGTTAAAATGTGAAATAAATGAGATGTGTGGATTTGTATAGGTATATGAAGAATTTGGCTAAGCACATGTATATTGAAATTTGGTGTATTTGATGATTTTGTGAATTAGGGACTAAAGTGTCGAAATGTGAAATTATGAGGGCTATTATGAAAAATGCCCTAACTTTGTGTATGTGGACTAAATTGAATGAAATGTGATTGAATGGATTGAATTTAAATGTGTATAGACCAAGAGAGAAGAGGTTCGGATCGAGATCGAGGCAAAGATAAAGTGCTCGATTAGTCGACCGTATCGATAGTCGACGTCCGAGGTAAGTTCAGATATAATACATGTTGTTAACATATGATTTTGTATTATGAGATGATTGTGTATATATGTATGAATTTGAGATGCTATGTGCAAGTTAAAGTTAAGGGCACTAAGTGTGCGATGTTATAAAAGCTTTGGTTTATTGAATTGGCACTGAGTGTGCGTTACCGAGATAAGTCGGTTGAGAGATTGAGCACTAAGTGTACGATGACTAATATGTATCGACCGTGTATTAAGCACTGAGTGTCCGGTTAAGTTGAATGAATATCAAATGATGGTCAACAAGTATAATTGAGCATTGAATAGCTTGGAGATTGAATAACTATGTGTTTGCCAAGGTATGTATCGAACCTTTGTGGTTGATGAGTTTATAGATGATGTTATGGACGAACGAATGAATATTTTAGCTATTGATAGTATGGTATATGTACAAGAAGAATGATCTATGTGATGATTACTATATGAATTGGTTTGATTCGATGATATGGTTGTATTTTATTTCGAACTTACTAAGCTTTATAAGCTTACTGTGTGATTTGTTTCTCTGCTTTGCAGTGTCAGTAAAGCTAGCTCGGATCAGGGGATCGTTAACTTCTAAGTCACACTATCGACAATCTATTTTGGGGTATTTTGGAAAGATGTATATAGTTAAGATATGGCATGTATAGGCTATTCACTTGAATCATGGTTGAGATTTGTAGTGGCCATGAGATGTGGCTAGATATGTGTTAGTTTCAGCATGAATGACTTGGTATATATGTGATGCATCTTTTGGCATGGTTTGTGGTTTGAGAAGTTGATTTATGAATGGTAACTTGGTGTTGATAAATTGCTACTATGAATTGGTGATATTGAAAAGAAATGATGTTTGGTATTGAATGTAATATGCTTGTGATGATATGAGTTTTAGTCTTTGACATTGACATGGTTGGAATTGATATTGAATGCATGATTTGAAAGGCCATTTGGTATGTTTTTAGTTGCCATATATGCTTGATAAGTGTTGGTAAATGATGCTTATAGGTTAAAATCATTTGGTTGGCATGCTACCCTTGTAAATGGCCTATAATGTCACACGGTTGTGGCACACAGGCATGCCTTAGACCGTGGGTAAATTGACATGATGCAGCCTAAAGTCACACGGCCTCGACACGGGCGTGTCATCTGGTCGTGGTGTGAAAGTCAGTAGCTAACAGAAAAATACACAGCCTAGACATGGGCGTGCTTGGTGGCCGTGGAGGGGAAGTCAGTATATGATCTAAAAGTACATGGACATGGCACACGGGTGTGCCTAATGCGTGTCATCTGGCCGTGGTGTGCAAGTCAGTAGCTAACAGAAAAATACACGGCCTAGACATGGGCGTGCTTGGTGGCCGTGGAGGGGAAGTCAGTATATGATCTAAAAGTACATGGCCATGGCACACGGGTGTGCCTAATGACCGTGTCGGTATAGTTGTATAGACACGGAAGGACACGGGGGTGTCTAGAAGCCGTGGAGGGAACACGGTCTCCTCCCACGAGCATGTCTCCCCTGTATTTTAGAAAAATTTCAAATTTCATGAAATTTTGTATGTGTTTCAGTTTAGTCCGACTCGGTTTATAAGCATGCCTAGGGTCTTGATGACTCATTTAAAGGACACTGTGTTTGTAAATAAATGCAAACAGTAATGATTGACTTTGTGTTGAAATTTTTGGATGTTAAAGGTTTCGTTCGATTGGTAATGCCTCTTAACCCTGTTTCGGCAACGGTCTCGGGTTAGGGGTGTTACAAGTATACTATGAACTTACCTAGATGGAATATGTGTAAGGAATTGATGAAGTAAAGTATGGTATATGAATGAATATGCTATGATCTTATGAAGTATATGGTGATATGCATGTTAGTAAGCAAATGGCTGATCCAATAAGCCAAGAAGAATTATGAATGTGCAGTTGAGCTATTAGCAAACTTGTATTTCATATGATAATGTGAATTATGTGTTATTTTTATTTGTATATGGCTTACTAAGCTTTTGAAAGCTTACTTTGTGTGTGTTTACTTTGTTTTATAGATAGTCAAAGCTATTGAAGGCTCGGGGATTGTCGAGGATCGCCATCACACTACTCAATCTTATGTTGGTACCTTTTGAAAGTGTATATACTAAGTATGGCATGTATAGGCTAGTTACCTTGAGTTATATTTGAAATATGTGGATAACTATGTGATATGGCTAGTTAAATGGTTGTGTAAAGAATGAAGAGTCATACTATATGATGTTTTGGTTTTGGTATGGTTCCATGGTTATGAAATGGTCAAGATAATGGTAAGCTTATTAAAGTAAAGTGAGTATATTTGTTTGATCAATGATGGTTACGTTAAAGTGGTAAGTTGAGGATGAATCATGCTTGGTTTATTGTGAATTAGTTGAGCTATTTAGTACATAAGTTGGCATACTTAGAAATGAGATTGAATGAGATGATATGATTACCATTTGGTGTGTTTTTGGTTGCCAATTGTGTTAAGAAATATGCTTGTATATGTTTGGAGGGATAACCCAATGTGTGGGTGGCATTTTGGCTTTGAAAATGGCCTGTAATTGCCCACACGGTGGAGCACACTGGCGTGTGGCTCGACTGTGTCCCTCATGGTTGTAATTCAAAATGAGTCAGACTTGACCACGGACTGGTCATATGAACGTTTGAATGGCCGTGTGGTGCAAGTCAATATCGACCACAGGTGAGGCACACGGGCGTGTCCACGGTCGTGTGGACAAGTCAGTATGTATGCCCTGTTTTAACAAGGCTTAGACACACAGGCGTGTCTGAGGTTGTGGGAGGCACACGGCCTGCCCACACGGGCGTGTGCCCTCTGTAACTTTGAAAAATTTTTAAATTTTTGATAATTTTCTTATGTGTTCAGTTTAGTTCCGACCCTATTTTAAAGCATGTTTAAGGTCTCGTTGACATATTACAGGGACACTTTGACTGGATTTGATGAATTATATTATGAAATGTCCGTAAGAGGTTATGATTGTCTAGTAATGCTTCTTAACCCGAAACTAGCGATGGTTACGGGTTAGGGGTGTTACATTTGATTGGTATCAGAGCCACAATTTTGTAACACCCCATACCCGAGTCCGATGCTAGGACTGGATACGAGACATTACTATGCTTGAACTCATTTAAACATGCACTTACAGGCTGTAAAATTTTGTTCTAACTTAAAAACTTCTCTTTCTTAATCTAATCATACATTTCAAGGGCCTACAAGGCCTTAAACACGTATCCGAAAACTTTCGAAACTTAATCAAAAACTTTTCTTTAAAGTAGGGGTCACACGCCTATGTGGCTTGGGACACGCCCATGTCTTCCAACCGTGGTTTATACTGACTATATACTCACGGCCTTGACACGCCCGTGGGCCTAGACCGTGTGCTACTCCTTGATATACTGACTTGATCACACTGTCTGGGGCACACACCCAAGCTCTTACCGTGTGTCATACACGGCTTACACAAATGGGCGTGGGATTTGCCCGTGGCCTATCCTGACTTTAAATATAAAGGTGCAGGGTACGCATGACCCAGACACACGCCCGTGTGTCTAACCGTGTGGACACTTAGAGGCTATTTACCAAGCCATTTGCCACCCTGAAATAAAAATCAAGCTCACACTCAATTCAATACATTTCATGAACAATACTACATGCTTCATTGATCTCAATAAACATACATACTTAGTTAAATTTAGGTCAATCAATTAGCCATATACAAAAGAATAATAAACTTAATAACCAATACTTTGGCTCTTCTTAAAATATATTCTCAAAATGAAATGCTCCGTATACATGCCATACTTAGTGAAATAACTTGGCTATACCTAAAATAGTGATTGATAGTGTGCTATGAGCTCCGACTCCAACGATCCGCAGGTTAGCTTGGCGGGACTATATAGAAAGAAAGAATTTAAAGCCGTAAGCATTTAGCTTAGTAAGTTTGCATGTAAAGCACATATCAATATACTTGCTTAATAATAACCATTTGACATAATAATGGTATCATAAATTTCAACTATAGAGCTTACTCACTCATACTGATTCTTACATGTCTCATGATACTTACTAGTCTTATACTTGTAAGGTAAACAATGTACCTGTAACACTTGATCACATTGATCAGCATACTTTAATATAATAATCATGATCTCAAATTTATCATTCATAGCATGAAAAATACTCAATTTCAACTTGATAATAGCTTTGCTCACTTATCTTTCTTGTTATCTCATTTTAACTTTACTCATTTGCCCGAGAAATTTCTATGAATAACCGAGGATACTAAATCTCACCCCACATATAACTTGATGCCAAAGCCATATCCTAGATACGATCTTACATGGAATATCTCATCTTGGGTTCGAGGCCATGTCTTGACATGGACTTATACGAAGTCTTTCTCTTGTGTTCACTTGGGAACTTACCATTGCCATGTCTTGACATGGTCGTACTTGGTATCTTTTCTCATGAGCTGGTCAATGCCGAGCCTTGGCTTGGACTTACATGAAATTTTTCTTGTTCTCACCAATGCCATGCCTTGGCTTGGACTTACATGGGATATTTATATCTTGCTAACTTTCCAATGCCAAGACTAGTCTTGGACTTACAAGATAACTTTTCAATGCCAAGACTTGTCTTGGACTTACATGACCTCTTTCCTTGGAGACTCACCAATGCCACGCCTTGGCTTGGGCTTATATGGGTCTTCATATCATAATAACTCTTCAATGCCAAGACTTGTCTTGGACCTACGTGATAACTTTGCTTGATTGTCAATGCCATGCCTTGCCTTGGTCTTATACGGACTTTCTTATTTCATGTGGTAGATCGAGTATCCTGGGTAATTCATCTTCAATCGGGACTTTCTCATGCTTAGTCTCATTGATTTCTTTGTTTAACATAGCATTAAACATTCCATGGTAATAGAGTACATTATACTAAGCAATTCAATGATAAAAATCATAAAGCTTAGAAATCATACAAACTTACCTCAATATACAAAATGTATGTAGATATACAATTTACTCTTTGATTTTGTTCTTGCCTCGGTTTCGATCCGGGCTTCATTTTTCTTGATCTATAATCATAAATAGATCATTTAATACTCACACTGACTAAATTGACTCTTTACTCATACTTTTCCAAAATTACTATTTTGCCCTTATATTTTCTCATATTTGTAGTTTTGCCCCAAGGCTCGTAAAATGATTCTCATTCAACTTTCTTAAACTTCATGCTTAGCTGATTAATTGTCTCAACTATAGCAATCCTCAATTCTCACTATTTCTAATAGGTATGACCAATTTCGTAACTTTTACAAACTAGTCCCTATATTCATTTTTCATGAATTTCACTTAGAAAAAGATGTTTATCTAACATCAAACTCTCATAAACTTCCATAAAACATCATTTAACAAGCATATCATTCATGGGTAGATTTTTGAACATGCATCTTAGCTCATTTTATAGCTAAAAATAGCTAATTCATAATACGAGAACTTAAAAAATACGAAGAATATTAAAAATGGGGCTAAGATGAACTTACTAGGAAGCTTGAAAAAAATGAATAACCCTAGGTATGGAGTCTCCAAATTTTCGGCGCAAGGGGGAAGAAGATTATCTTTTTCCTATTTTAATCATTTGATAGATAAATGACCAAAATGCCCTTCTCTTTAAAAATTTCTATTTTACTAACTCATGACCAAATTTATCCAAAAATTATAATTTGGGAAAATTGCTATTTAAGGACTTCTAATTAATATTCTAAAGCTATTTCATCCAAAAAGCTTCTGGAAACTCATTTTTTGCAACTTTTGCAATTTTGTCCTTTTTGGACCATTCAACTTCAATTTAACAAAATTGCTTCATAAAACTTTCACACTAGCATACAAACATGGCGTAAACCTTAAAAACTCATAAATGCACCTCAGATTCGTGGCCTCGCACCACGATTCCGACTAGGCCTTAAATCGGGCTGTTGTAATTCTCCCCCCTTAGGAATTTTCATCCTCGAAAATCTTACCAGCAAAAAGGTTTGGATACTGGTTTCTCATGCTCTCTTCTGGTTCCCATGTAGCTTCTTCTATTCCATGTATTTGCGACAATACTTTTACTTCTTAGCTGCTTGATTTCCTGAGCTAAAATCTTAACTGGTTCTTCACCATAAGTCATGTCGGGATGAACCTCTATCTCTGACAGTGTAATTACATGTGAAGGATCTGATCGGTAGCGTCTCAACATTGACACGTGGAACACATCATGTATCTTTTCTAACTCTGTCGGCAAAGCCAATCGGTAAGCTACTGGCCCAACTTTCTCGATAATCTCGTAAGGTCTAATAAAACGTGGACTTAACTTGCCTTTCTGGCCAAATCTGAGAACTTTTCTCCATGGTGACACTTTCAAGAAAACTTTACCCCGACTTGATACTCTATCTCTTTTCTCTTTAAGTCCAATAGGATTTACATGCATGCAAATGACTTTTAAACATTCTCGTATCACTTTCACTTTCTCTTTAGCTTCTCTAACCAAATCAACCCCATGAATTTGGTTTTCTTTGAGTTCAGTCCAAAATAAAGGCGTTCTGCATCTACACCCATATAGAGCCTCATAAGGTACCATTTTTAAGCTCGACTGAAAACTATTATTATAAGAAAATTCTACTAATAGGAGAAACTTTTCCCAACTGCCTCGAAATTCGAGAACGCAACACCGAAGCATATCCTTTAGTATTTGAATTAACCTCTCCAACTGAACGTCAGTTTGAGGATGAAAAGCCGTACTAAAGTTCAACTTTGTACCCAAGGCTTCTTGCAGCTTCTTTCAAAATCTGGAGGTGAATCTCGGATCTCTATCCGATATGATTGACAAAAGAACTCCATGAAGCTTTACTATTTCTGAAACATACAAGTTTGCCAACTTGTCTAGTGTGTAATCAACTCGTACAGGTAAGAAATGAGCTGACTTCATGAGTCTATCAACTACGACCCATACAACATCTTTGTTGCTCGATGATAATGGTAAACCCGTTAAAAAATCCATGGTGATACGGTCACATTTCCACTCGGGAACTAAAATGGGCTGAAGTAAACCCGAAGGTACTTGGTGTTTAGCCTTTACTTGCTGACAAATCATGCACTTGGAAACAAACTCTAAAATATCTTTCTTCATTTTCGGCCACCAATGCTGTTGCTTCAAATCATTATACATCTTTGTACTACCCAGATGTACAGATAAACATCCGTTATGTGCCTCATGTAAAATTCTCTGAATAAGCTCGTCTTTTCTCCGTACACAAACTCTATCTCTATACATCAAGTATCCATCATAATTAATCCGAAAATAAGATTCAGCATCTGACTTGCACTGAGCTCTCTTGACTTGCAATTCACTATCTTCTTTCTGAGCCTCAAAGATTTCTTGAAGAAACATTGGTTTAGCTCTCAACTCAACTAGAATAGAACCATCGTTGGATAAGGTCATCCGTGAATTCATTGCCCTTAATACAAGAAGGGACTTCCTGCTCAAAGCATCGGCGACTACATTCACCTTTCCTGGATGGTAGTCAATGACCAACTCATAGTCTTTGATCAACTCTTACCATCTTCGTTGCCTTAAGTTCAACTCTTTCTGCGTCATCAAGTACTTCAGACTTTTGTGATAAGTAAAAATCCGACATCTTTCACCATATAAATGGTGTCTCCAAATCTTCAAGGCGAAGACTATAGCAGCCAACTCTAAATCATGTGTCGGATAATTCTTCTCATGAGGCTTCAACTGTCTAGAGGCATAAGCAATCACCTTGCCTTCTTGCATAAGTACACAGCCTAATCCATTTAAGGATGCATCACTGTAAATTATAAACTTTTTCCCTGACTCGGGTTGTATTTAAACTGGAGCTTCTGTCAACATTGTTTTCAATTTCTCTAAACTTTGTTGGCATCTTTCTGTCCACTCAAACTTCACATTTTTCTATAACAATTTAGTCATCGGGGTTGCAATCATGGAAAACCCCTTGACAAATCGTATATAATAGCCAGCTAGGCCTAGGAAACTTCTAATCTCAGAGATGTTCCTCGGTTGTATCCAGTCCATTATGGCCAAAATCTTACTTGGATCTACTCGGACTCCATCTCTCGAGACAATATGTCGCAGAAATCCTACTTCCTTGAGCCAAAATTCACTTTTACTGAACTTGGCATACAACTGATTTTCTCAAAGAGTCTGTAAAAGTGTCTAATATGCTTAGCATGCTCATTCTCATCTTGGGAATAAATCAGTGTGTCGTCAATGAAAATGACTACAAACTTGTCGAGGTACGGCCTAAAAATATGGTTTATTAAATCCATGAATACCGCAGGAGCATTGGTTAACCCAAAGGGCATGACTAAAAATTCATAATGCCTATACCTTGTTCGAAAAGCGGTCTTGGATACATCTGAATCCTTTACTCTCAACTGGTAGTACCCTGATCTCAAGTCTATTTTGGAGAACACAGTGGTTCCTTTCAAATGATCGAACGAATCATCGATCCTAGGCAATGGGTACTTGTTCTTTACTGTCACTTTATTAAGCTGACGATAATCTATGCACAATCTCATGGTGCCATCTTTCTTTTTCACAAATAAAACCGGAGCACCCCATGGTGAACAACTTGATCTTGCAAAGCCATTATCAGTCAATTCTTGCAACTATGACTTCAACTCTTTCAACTCTGTTGGAGCCATTCTGTAAGGAGTAATAGATATCGGTACAGTACTGGGAGCTAACTCAATGCTGAACTCAACCTCTTTAACTGGTGGTAATCCTGGCAATTCCTCAAGAAAAATATCCAAGTACTCACATACTATCGGCACTGAATCAATCTTTAACTCTGTTTCTCTATCATTCATCACAAAGGCTAGATATACCTCATACTTTTTTTCTTATGTATCTATGTGCTGTTCTATGAGAAATCATTACCGGCAATTCACCTCATTCATCTGATTCAATATGGGGAGTGTCCCCATCTCACATGTCATCTCAATGTATTTCTTCCCACAATTAACTATTACATCATGGGCAGTCAACCAGTCCATACCAAGAATGAGGTCAAACTCGTCAAATGGTAACAACATAAGATTTGCTTTAAAGCAATGACCTCTAATCATTAATTTACAATCTTTACATACTTTATCAACTAACACACTCTTGTCTAAAGGATTAGACACCTTAATCATAAATTCTATAAAACCTATAGCCATACTCAACCCGGGTACCAATTTCATGCAAATGTAAGAGTGTGTGGATCCGGGATCTACTAAAGCAATAACTTTGATATCATGAAGAGAAAAGGTTCCCGTAATAACATCAGGAGAAGATGCCTCTTTGCGAGCGCAAATGGCATAAGTCCTTGTAGGCGCTCTACCCTCGGGTCTCACGGCCTGCTCTCGAGGGTTACCTCTTCCATTTGTCCCACTTCTCGGGTTTCTCTGCGGTCTTCCTCGGACCATACTCCCGGATTTTGGGTTCTGAGTTCTCTCTTCTTTCATCATCTTGGGACAATCTTTTATGTAATGGTCTTGGGAACCACATCTAAAGCATACGTTTTCATGCGCTCGGTATTCTCCAAGATGACGTCTGACACACTGTGGGCATTCGGGTCTGTCAGATCAAAAATTCTCTACACCTGTAACAGAAGTAGTCTGTGCTTTATTTCCCGAATACTACTTACTCTTATCCTTCCTTGAAAATGCAATGGAAGTAGCCGATCGAGTAGGGTAATCTCTTAACTTTTTGGATGAGGATTGGAATGACTTACTCCACTGTCTCTTTCTAGAGTCACGAGACTCCATTTCAAACTTTCTCTTCTCTTTTACTAGTTCCTCGGCTTTACAGCCCTCTCTACTAGCACAACAAATTCCTTTAGTTCTAGGACAGCAACAAACAATTTGATGTCCTCATTTAACCCGTCTTCATATCTTTTACTCAAGATGGCTTCACTGGACATGCATTCGCGAGCGTATTTGCTGAGTCGTACAAACTCACATTCATAATCAGTCACCGACATCTTACCTTGTTTCAGTTCTAGGAATTCCTTCCTTTTCTGGTCTACAAATCTTTGACTGATATACTTTTTCTTGAACTATTCTTGGAAAAATTCCCATGTGACCTTTTCCCTCGGTACCATCGACACAAGGGTGTTCCACCATTGGTAAGCAGAATCTCTTAAAAGAGAGACTACACACTTCATGCATTCCTCAGGGGTGCATGATAACTCATTAAATACCCTGATGGTATTTTCCATCCAGAACTTAGCCTTTTCTGGATCATCATTTTTTCTAGCTTGGAATTCTTCTTCCCAATGTTTCCTGATCCTATCAATAGGAGGTTTGTCTCCTCTTGATACGAAAGCCATATCCTAGATACGATCTTACATGGAATATCTCATCTTGGGTTCGAGGCCATGTCTTGACATAGACTTATACGAAGTCTTTCTTGTGTGTTCCCTTGGGAACTTACCATTGCCATGTCTTGACATGGTCTTACTTGGTATCTTTTCCCATGAACTGGTCAATGCCGAGCCTTAGCTTGGACTTACATGAAATCTTTCTTGTTCTCACCAATGCCATGCCTTGGCTTGGACTTACATGGGATCTTTATCTCTTGCTAACTTTTCAATGCCAAGACTTGTCTTGGACTTACATGACATTTTTGCTCGGAGACTCACCAATGCCATGCCTTGGCTTGGGCTTATATGGCTCTTCATCTCATAATAACTCTTCAATGCCAAGACTTGTCTTGGACTTACGTGATAACTTTGCTTGATTTTCGATGCCATGCCTTGCCTTGGTCTTATACAGATTTTCTCATTTCATGTGGTAGATCGAGTATCCTGGGTAATTCATCTTCAATCGGGACTTTTTCATACTTAATCTCATTGATTTCTTTGTTAAACATAGTATTAAACATTCCTTGGTAATAGTGTACATTATACTAAGCAATTCAATGATAAAAATCATAAAGCTTCGAAATCATACAAACTTACCTCAATATACAAAATGTATGTAGAGATGCAATTTAGTCTTCGACTTTGTTCTTGCCTCAGTTTCGATCCGGGATTCATTTTTCTTGATCTATAATAATAAATAGATCATTTAATACTCACATTGACTAAATTGACTCTTTACTCATACTTTGGCAAAATTACTATTTTGCCCTTATACTTTCTCATATTTGCAGTTTTGCTCCAAGGCTCGTAAAATGATTCTCATTCAACTTTCTTAAACTTCATGCTTAGCTGATTAATAGTCTCAACTATAGCAATCATCAATTCTCACTATTTCTAATAGGTATGACCAATTTCGTAACTTTTACAAACTAGTCCCTATATTCATTTTTCATGAAATTCACTTAGAAAAAAATATTTATCTAACATCAAACTCTATAAACTTCCATAAAACATCATTTAACAAGCTATCATCCTATATTCATTTTTGAACATGCATCTTAGCTCATTTTATAGCTAAAAATAGTTAATTCATAATACGAGAACTTAAAAAACACGAAGAATATTAAAAACGGGGCTAAGATGAACTTACTAGGAAGCTTGAAAAAAATGAAGAACCCTAGCTATGGAGTCTCCGAATTTTCGGCACAAGGGGGAAGAAAATAAATAGATTTTTTCATCTTTTTCCCATTTTAATCATTTAATAGATAAATGACCAAAATGCCCTTCTATTTAAAAATTTCTATTTTACTAACTCATGACCTATTTTGTCCAAACATTATAATTTGGGAAAATTGCTATTTAAGGACTTCTAACTAATATTCTAAAGCTTTTTCATACAAAATGCTTCTAGGAACTCATTTTTTTGCAACTTTTGTAATTTAGTCCTTTTTGGACCATTCAACTTCAATTTAACAAAATTGCTTCATGAAGCTTTCACACTAGCATACAAACATGGTGTAAACCTTAAAAACTCATAAATGCACCTCGTATTCGTGGCCTCACACCACTATTCTGACTATGCCCTAAATCAGGCTGTTAAGGTTTAGCCGATTCTTGGACTAATGTAGCATATAATAGTCTAGCTATACATGCCATATAATTGAACTGTGACAGTGTGATGAATCCTGACGTGTAAAATGTGTTTATCGTATAGTAATGGATCCAGAAAGAGCCATAGCTGATGATGTTGAAAGCAATGCGCTGGCTCCCGCTCAAGGGACAGCGCCATCTAATTCAAGACCAGCTACAAGCGGTCAAGAGGGTGAAGCTAAACATGCTCTCTTCCAAATGATGAGTGAGTGGTTCACTCAGTTTGTAAGAAATAATCCGGTTGTTCCACAACCTCCGCCTCTGCCTAATCCCCCTCAGACCTCAGTTGTGCCTCCGGTAATGGGTATAAATCTGTTGAATAAACCTCTGGTCGAGAAAATCCGTAAATATGGAACTGAAGAGTTCTGGGCCACTAGTGACAACGATGCTGAGAAAGCTGAGTTTTGGTTAGAAAACACTATCTGGGTATTTGATGAGATGTCATTGATTCCTGAAGAATGTGTAAAATGTGTTGTTTCTTTGCTACTAGATGCAACTTATCAATGGTGGAAGACCTTGATTTCTGTTGTTCCTAAAGAACGGATCACTTGGGATTTCTTTTAGTCTGAGTTTCGGAAAAGATACATCAATCAGAGAGTCATTGATCAGAAATGAAAGGAATTCCTGGATTTGAAACAGGGCCGCATGTTTGTCACTGAATACGAACGAGAGTTCGTGAGATTAAGTCAGTATGCTTTGGAATGTATATCAATTGAAGCAATAATGTGCAAAAGATTTAAAGACGGCCTTAATGAAGATATCCGTTTGCTAGTTGGGATTCTGGAGATAAAAGAGTTCGTTGTGCTTTTTGACCGGGCATGTAAAGCCGAGTCACTCGGGAAAGACAAAAGAAAAGCTGAGTTTGAAGAAAGAGATCTGAGAAAGAGATTTTCGAGTAAATCATATCCGTATGCATCAAAGAAATTCAGAGATGAACATAGCCGTTCCAAGGTAAATGTGGGACAATCGAATAGAGATCGAGCTTGATCATAGTTGAATACCAAAACTCTAGCTACTTCGATGGCAAGTGTTGGAAATGTCTGATCCGAATGACCTGAATGTAAGCACTATGGTAAAAGTCATCCGGGAAGTTGTACATTGAATGATCGAGCTTGTTTCAGATGTGGATCGTTAGATCACTTCATCCGACACCATTCAGAATATGAGATTTGATAATGTTTCATCGAGAGGTAGATCTTCTCGAAATACAAGAAATGTCAGTGGTGGTCAGAGAACTACGAGTGACACAGTTGCGAGATCTGAAGCTAGAGCGCCTGCCAGAGCGTATGCCATTCGAGCTCATGAGGAAGCTTCATCTTCAGATGTTATAACGGGTACATTTATTCCTTATGATACTTCTGTGATTGCATTAATAGACCCTGGTTCTACTCATTCGTATATAGACATGAAATTAGTATCCAGTAAGATTTTGCCTATAGAGTCTACTGAATTTGTCATTAGAGTATCGAATCCCTTAGGTAAAAGTGTTCTGGCTGATAAAGTATGCACTGTTGATGTTTCGAGATGTTTGTTTTTCGGCTGATTTGATGTTATT
Organism: Gossypium bickii; assembly: GCA_025503065.1. Lineage (NCBI taxonomy): Eukaryota > Viridiplantae > Streptophyta > Magnoliopsida > Malvales > Malvaceae > Gossypium > Gossypium bickii. The sequence continues at coordinate 111,935,163 of CP106711.1, read as the reverse complement.
ACCATTTGATGAGTTTGATATAATTTTGGGTATGGACTGGTTGACGTTGAAAGATGATGTAGTAAATTGCAAAAAAAAAAAAAAAAAGATTATTGATTTGAGATGTCAGAATGATGAAATAGTTCAGGTTGAGTCAAATGATTTGAATGGGTTACCTGCTGTAATATCTGTGTTAAAAGCTCAGAATTATGCCAAAAAGGGTTATAAAGCTTATTTTTCTTATGTAATTGGCTCAAAAGTATCTGAAAAGAAAGTTGAACCAATGCCAATTGTTTGTGAGTTCCCTGATGTGTTCCCTGAAGAATTACCAGGATTACCTCTGATACGCGAAGTTGAATTTGTATTGATCTGTTGCCTGATACGACTCCTATTTCGATAGCTCCGTATAGAATGGCACTAACAGAGTTGAAAGAGTTAAAGTCACAATTGCAAAAGTTGACTGACAGAGGATTTGCAAGACCGAGTTACTCACCTTGGGTTGCTCCCGTTCTATTTGTGAAAAAGAAAGATGGCATGATGAAAATGTGCATTAACTATCGTCAGTTGAACAAAGTGACTATAAAGAACAAATATCCTTTGCCCAGGATTGATGATTTGTTCGATTAGCTTAAAGGAGCCACTGTGTTTTCAAAGATAGACCTGAGATCGGGATACTACCAGTTGTGAGTAAAAGATTCAGACATTCTGAAAACTGCTTTTATAACGAGGTAGGGGCATTATGAGTTTTTAGTGATGCCTTTTGGACTACCAAATGCTCCAGCTATTTTTATGGATCTGATAAATAGAATTTTCAGACCGTATTTAGATCGATTTGTTGTTGTATTCATTGACGACATTTTGATTTATTCACGGGATGAAACTGAGCATGCCGAGCATCAGATAGTTGTGTTGCAAACTCTGCGAGATAAGCAACTGTATGCGAAATTCAGTAAATTTGAATTTTGGTTGCGTGAAGTTTCTTTTCTGGGGCATAATGTGTCAGCATTTGGTATACAAGTTGATCGAGCAAGATATCAGCTATTTTGGAGTGGAAGCCTCCTAGAAATGTGTCTGAAGTCTGTAGTTTTCTGGGACTTACTGGTTATTATTGAAGGTTTGTAAAAGGATTTTCGATGATAGCTACTCCATTGACTAGATTGCTTCAAAAAGATGTGAGGTATGAATGGTCCGATAAATGTTAGAAAAGCTTTGATTAGTTGAAAGCCCTATTGACTGAAGCTCTAATTTTGGTACAACCAGAATCGGGTAAAGAATTCATGATTTATAGTGATGCTTCATTGAATGGTTTGGGATGTGTTCTGATGCAAGAAGACAAAGTTATAGCTTATGCCTCGAGACAATTGAAACCGCATGAAAAGAACTATCCGACACATAATCTTGAGCTAGCTGCGATTGTGTTTGCATTAAAAATTTGGCGTCATTATCTTTTTGGTGAGAAATGTCACATGTTTTCAGATCATAAAAATCTGAAATATTTGATGACCTAGAAAGATTTAAATCTGGGATAAAGAATATGGTTAGAGTTGCTGAAAGACTACGAGCTTGTGATAGATTATCATCCGGGCAAGGCAAATGTTGTTGCTGATGCTTTGAGTTGGAAATCACTGTTTGCATTACGTGCAATGACTGCTCATTTAGACTTGTCTAGTTGTGGTTCAATTTTAGCTGAATTAAAAGCGAAATCGTTGTTTTTACAATAAATATGTGATGATCAGAAAGTTGAAATGCTAGTGAAACGAGCTCAGTGTGATTTGAACTCTGATTCTGAATTTCGAGTTGATGTTGATGATTTCTTGAGATTCTGAGATCAAATCTGTCTTCCGAGAAACTCAGAGTTGATTTAGTTGATTTTAAATGAAGCTCATAATAGTCGCCTATCTGTTCATCCGAGAAGTACAAAGATGTACCAAGATATAAAGCAACACTATTGGTGGTCTAGTATGAAACGAGACATCTCTGACTTTGTTTCGAAAAGTTTAGTATGTCAGCAAGTTAAAGATGAACATTAAGTTCCATCTGGGCTATTACAATCGATTCTAATTCCCAAGTGGAAATGGGATAGAGTGACGATGGATTTTGTTTCTGGACTACCTTTTACTCCAAGAAAGAAAGATGAAATTTGGGTTATAGTTGACAGATTGACAAAATCATCCCATTTTATTCCGGTGAAATTTGATTACTCACTTGACAAGTTAGCTGAGCTTTACATTTCCGATATTGTGAGATTGCATGGAGTGCCATTGTCTACTGTGTCTGAGAGAGATCTGAGGTTTACTTCACGATTTTGGAAGAAACTGTAAGAGGCATTAGGTACTAAATTACATTTTAGTACCGCTTTTCATCCGCAGATGGATGGTCAGTCCGAACGGATTATTCAGATACTCGAGGATATGTGGAGATGCTACATACTTGAGTTTGATGGCCCGTGGGAACAGTATTTGTCGTTGATTGAATTCGCGTACAATAATAGTTTTTAGTCGAGCATCAATATGTCATCATGCGAAGCTTTGTACGGATGCAAATGTCGAACACCTCTGTATTGGACCGAACTCAGCGAAAATAAGATACACGGGTTTGATTTGATAAAACACACTGAACAAAAAGTGAAAATAATTCGTGACAGTCTGAGAGTAGCATCTGATCGTTAGAAGTCCTATGCAGGCTTGAAAAGAAAGGACTTTGAATTCGAAATCGATGATAAAGTGTTTTTAAAAGTATCTCCATGGAAGAAAATTCTCAGATTCGGATGTAAAGGCAAGTTGAGTCCGAGGTTCATTGGACCCTATGAAATTATTGAGCTAATTGGACCTGTTGCGTATAGATTATTGTTACCACCAGAGCAAGAAAAAATCATAATGTATTTCACGTGTCAATGCTTCGTCGATACAGATCCGATCCATCACATGTGATTACTCCGCCTAAGATTGAAATCCGATTTGATATGACATACGAAGAAAAAATGATCCATATCTTAGCTCGTGAAGTGAAAGAATTGAGAAATAAGAAAATCTCGTTGGTAAAAGTGTTGTGGGATCGACATGGAGTATAAGAGGCTACGTGGGAGCCTGAAGATACAATGAGACAGCAATATCTGAACCTATTTAACGGTAAGATTTTTGGGGACGAAAATCCCTAAGGGGGAGAATCATAACAGTCCGGTTTAGACCCTAGTCAGAACAGTGGTTTTGGGACCACAAATCTAAGTTAGAATAATATTTTAATATTATTTTCTGTGCCTACTGTATGTGATTTAACATGTGTTAAAGTTTCGTGAACTAATTTTGTTGTTTGTGTGTTTAATTTGAGCAAAGGACTAAATTACAGAAAATTAAAAAGTGGCCTTCTAATTTATTGAGTGTTGAATTGTTAATGTTTTTATCATGTGAGGTCCTTAAAATGGAATTGTGCCATTAAATATTTGGACTAAATTGAGGAAATAATATTTTGAGGGACTAAATTGTGAAATAAATCAAATGTGTGGACTTGTATGAACATGGGTAATATTCGGCCTAAGCATGGTGTATGCAAATTTGGTGTATTTTGTGATTTTATGAAATAAGGACTAAAATGTCAAAATGTGAAAACGTGAGGGCTAATTTGTAAATTGCCCTAAATGTGTGTTCTTGGATTGAATTGCATGAATTGGTGAATAAAAGAGTTAAATTTGAATATGTATAGATCAAGAACCGAAGAAAACAAACTTAGATCGCAAAAAATTGAAAGTGATCGAATAGTCGAGTCCGTACGCTAACTGAATCTGAGGTAAGTCGATATACAAATAAATGTATTTGAATTGAGTTATTTATGCATTCATGAAATTTAGTTTGCAATGAATAATTCTTGAGATGTTACGTTGATCGCTATAAATCAGAGTTTTAAAATTTATAAAAGAATGACCAAAACCTGAAAACTAACTCTGACAACGATTAAAGGCAAGTGTACCTATCGAACAGTAGTATAACTTAAGTAAGACCAGATATTGAACCCAAAGGAACTAAGAGTACTAATACTAACTTTCTTTTTATTACTTAGCCTTAAAAATAGAGTGAAGTTGCTTTAAACTATATTGACGAAGAGTAAACTAAGGACACAAAGACAAAAAGGACGAATAGGAAAATAACTTTGAAGGAAAACTCAGTTGATTAGGACGCTACCCTCAGGAAGAATCCACCTAGACCTCAATTGTTATCTGACCCTAAGTTATATGATTTCTTTACTTAGCTTGATCCGTAAGACTCCCTAACCTATATTAAACCCTCTCTCGAGGCGAATAACGTCTAACCCTAGGTTAATTAGTGGAACTCTCGTTCCTTTATAATAACCCCCTAAGATAGCAGTAAATCGATCAATGGACTCCCATATTAGGTTTCACCCTAATCTGGCAAAATCTCGTAACCCTATCTCTAGGCGTTCGATCAACTCCGCTTAATTATGTTAGATCTACTCTTAGGTAGGGTCTATTCCTCCTCCACCTAAGCACATTAGATTTGGATTAAGCAACATAATTAAGAACAAGCTAAGCAATTATCATATAACTGAAGGGTTTAGTTCATAATGAATAAAAAGAACATCACAAGAGAAAAGATAAAACAAAACATAAGAAAACCCTAAAACCCCCCGAAGGAATTGAAGGAGAATTCTGCCGTCTTGAGTATAATTTCGGCTTCTTGGGATGGATCAAATGGCTATCCTCGCATTATTCCCTAACTCTGACCTTCTCGGCTTGTCTCCTTGGCCTAGCTTTGACGCCTTCTCAAAGGTGATACTTAGGGGATATATATAGGCTCTTGGAATGTGATTCTTTCTCCCTAAGTATCCTTTTCCGACTGAAATTGCTCTTTCCAGCGACAGAGGCACGACCATGGCACACGCCTGTGTGAATTGAGACCAGACCGTGTTCGGATTTCTAACTTGAAGCACGGCTGTGTGAGGCGGAGTTGTGGCCATGCTCTAGGTGTTCTTCTAGGCACGATCGTGTGGATTTTGGGCCAGGCCGTGTCAATTTCTTGCTAAGGCCTATTTACTTCGTTTTGGGCCCGTTTTGTGTTCTTTTCATCCTCGGGTGCTTTCCTGGGTATAAAACATGAAAAGAAACGATTACAAGCACCTTTTTAAATAATTCAAGGAATAAATCATCAAAAAGTAAGCTAAATGTGGGGTTAAAATATGTTAGTTTTACGATTTATCAAATACCCCCACACTTAAGCTTTTGCTTGTCCTCAAGCAAAATTCTCAACTTACAATTAAAACGAACTTTCCATGATTCATAATTCCTGTCAACAATGCCTTGTCCTAATTCATAGATACTTCATACATGGATAATTCAATTCAAAGAGTCCTAAAGAGTCAAACAAGATAAGTCATGAGTTTGTACATCAAAAAACATAGGTGTCTCCCTTCATCTAAATAACTACCTTTTCAATCCAAAACCAAGAAGGATTGATATCCTCACTAAAGATTCACTCAAATCACTCTAAAATGTTTAAGGTTTACGAAAAGGTCGCTCATAAGTCGAACCTGAAAAGTTAATCCCATAGGCTTGCCTAAAAATCAAATCTCCACCACTGTAATATGAAATGATAAACAGATCAAAAGGTATTTGTTAAGGTTGTAACTGGGCTAGGGTAAAAGGTGTGGTCACAGGCTGAAATTAGAAGGTTAGAATCCAGATCAAATTAACAAGTACCTACCTAAAACTTTTCTGAAATTTTATAAATTGAAAAGTAGTAAACCTACTAATACGAGCTTTTCTTTTGGAAATTAGACTTTAACTTGTATAAGCTCACTCTTCATAATACTAATACAGAAAATACTTTGATTTTTTTAGAACAAACTATATAAAGACAACTTCAAATAATAATAATTCATAAAAACTTAGGTAACTAATCAAATCATATCTCGATTAAAGGGTAGTCTACAAAGAAGGGTGATAACAAATACAAAGGGTTTTGGGTTAAAATTAGTGGGTGAGTCAATAAAAAGGGTTGTTAGGCTCAACGGGGTTCACTAGGGGTTAATTGTGGAGGTAGGCTTTTTAGTGGAGTAAGTGTGTTAAAACCAAAGTGCCTTTATCATCTCGGTATACCAAATCATAACTGTGGTCTTGACATGTATAATCAAGGCAAGTTCTAGAATAACAGTTCATAGTTGACACACTCATAACCAAAGAATGAGCACAAAAAAGAATAGATGCTCTATATGGCTCAAGATCTCACAAAAATTATGGGTGTTTTTGACATCAACCTTGTAAAGTTCAAACTTCAAAGTAATATTCAAATTCAGGTTAACAACCTAAAGTTTTAAATTTTTGAAAATTAGACTTATCATGCTTGATTCCCTAGTATTCTTCAAATTTAATCATCAATGCACAATTAACTATGACTTATTCTAAAACATGTCAATAACAATCACAAATCATCAGAAATTTCATCTTAATTAGTAATATGAGAAAATTACTTTCAAACAAGATTAAATTCAGGGATTTGAGAATAATGCAGAAAGTTAGGCATTTTTATCCTCAGGGTTTGAGAATAATAGGCATTTTCTCAGAATAACTATTCACCCCCCCACACCTAAGATGTACATTGCCCTCAATGTACAAAGATAGATAATAACATTTAAGGAATAAATCAAAAGAGAATGGGAAAGAATTACTCCCTGAGTTTTGGATGTTTTCCTGGAGGAGTGTCTTTGGTGTTGGTAATGGTTGGTCTTGATGACGAACCTACGCTAGATGAAGAAATTGGGTAGCACACTGAGAATAGCCAGGATTTATTAAGACCTAATTAAAATAAACAAAGTATATAATTAAAAATAAGAAAGATAAAGAAAAAGGAAACAAAAATGTAAACGAAATGAAAATAAAAGACAAATGGACCGAAGAGTCTTTATTATTGGATGGTTCGCGAGGTGGGTGTGACCTCTAAAGCTGGGGAGGTGTTGGCGGTGGCGGAAGTCGGCGTGATTCCCAAGCAGCCTTTCGAACATGGCACTACGAAACTAAACTAAGATAAACTAAATTAAGCATAAGAGTAGCAAAGAAAAGGAGAATCAAAAGGAAAGAGAAACGAAAAAGAGAAACTAATTGGTCTCAAAGACCCTTGGCCTGTTGATTGGATGAAGCGGCCGGCATGAGCTTATGTGTATCGTTCTTTGTTGAGGAGCCTCTGCTTAGCTTCTCCCGCTTCTTTGACATGATTTTATATGGCTCAAGGGTGTTAGAGATTTATGAAGTGCAAAATCTGAGAGGAAAAAGAGTGAAATGAAGAGAAAATAAAGATGAAACTAGATGGAGGGGAGGGGGAGAGTTATGGGGTTTAAATAGGGGTTCAAGTCTGATGCTTTCCCACGACCGTGGTCCTAGGGTGTGTCTATTTATACGGTCGCCTAGCATGGCCGTGTGTATGGGTATGTTGTTACCCTATGCCCGTGCTTTGGATCGCCACGCCCGTGTTCAGCAAGTCAGTAGCTTCGCACGGTTTATAGGCATGGGCGTGTTCTACCCATGGTGTAGAAGTCAGTAGCTTCACATGGTTGAGGGGCACGGTCGTGCCCTTCTGTCAGTGCCCGTGGGGAGGGTGGTTGGATCCGTGACGTTGGGGGGTGGTTGGACTGACTTGCATGGCCTCTGTTCTGTCAGTGTGATGGTTCTGGTGGTCCACACGGCTATGGACATGACCGTGTGTAAGGCCGTGTGACCTGGAAAACCTAAATTTTTGGTTAGTTTAAAAAGAAGAAAAAGAAAAAGAAAATTAAATGCAAATAAATGTAAAAAGAAATAGGGTTAGTGCTCAAGTTCCCTCCCGATAAGCGCTCATTTATAGTCTTAAGCTAGACTTTCCTCGTATTTGAAAATTTTAGGGAGGTTTAAAGGTTTGAATATCTCCCCTCATGCTTATGGTTTTATTCTCTTGACAAAGTTGAAGTCGAGAAGCGTTTACCTTGAAATTGCCGAATATCGAATTGCTTACCTCGACTATTCCTTGTGGGAAGATATCATGTACCTTAAGAAGAAATTCTCCCTTTGCCTTCAGGTCTGTTGTGGTGATGTAAGGATCGACTTTGTCTAACAGTACCTGGTCTCCTATTTTAAAGTAGTTTTCCTTGAAGTGTGTTTTCCACTCGTCTAAATTATTGGATTGAATCCTTTGCCCCTCGTGAGTTATTTCTTTGTTGGTACTGAACCGAGGATCTGGTTCAATCGTTCTTTTTTTCAGTGGTTCCTGAAAAGAAGGTGTAATTGGATGGTCATCAAAATAATTTTCTTTCTCACCTTTGTTTTTTAATGAACTGGCTGAGTCGAGGGCTTGAAGACTAATTGAGTCGTCTCCTACATAAAGTATGAGCTCGCCTGTGGCGACATCAATTTTAGTCTTGGCAGTTGCTAGGAAAGGTCTTCCTAAAATTAAGGGGATTGAATTATCCTCATCCATGTCTAAAACAACAAAGTCTACTGGGAAAACAAATTTATCAATTTTTACAAGAACGTCTTCAATAATGCCCCTAGGAAATCTAACAGTTTTATCAGCTAATTGAATACTCATCCTAGTTTGTTTGGGCTTTCCTAGACCTAGTTGTTTAAACAATGTATAAGGCATGACATTTATGCTTGCCCCTAAATCAGCTAACGCATTATCAATATTTAAACTACCAATTAAACATGGAATTGTAAAACTCCCTGGATCTTTAAGTTTCCGTGGTAGTCTATTTTGTAACATTGCTGAGCATGTTGCGTTTAGTTCCACGTGTGCTCTTCATCTATTTTGCGTTTGTTGGTCAAGAGCTGTCTTAAAAATTTTCTCGAGTCTGGCATCTGAAAAAGAGCTTCAAGAAGAGGTAAGTTAATATGTAATTTCTTTAAAAGTTTAAGAAACTTACCGAACTTTTCTTCTGAATCGTCTCTTTTTAACGCTTCGGGATACGGTATGTGAGGTTTGTACTCCTTGAATACAGGCTTCGGCTTTTCTTGTGCTACCTCTGTTGTACCTTCGTCTACCTTACTTTCTGAAATTGGTTTGGGTCCATCTAACTCCTCGCTGTCCTGAAATATGATGGCTTGAATTTGCTCGTTAGGGTTAATCTCAGTGTTACTTGGTACATGTCATTGCGGTCGTTCTGACATTAGCTTTGCAAGTTGTTCTACTGCGTTAGTTACTTCCTTGACTGACTTAGCAATTTCACTAATTCGGCTCTTGTTGCTTTTGATTGTTCTATCAGTTTCTTGAATATGTTTCTCTGTGTCTGCTGAGAACCTTGCCATCATCTCCTCAAGGGTAGGTTTCTTCTCTTGTGGATAAGGTTGATTTTGGAAGTTTTGAGGAAGTTGTTGCCTTTGATTTCCTTGATTGCCTTGACCTCCCCATGAAAAATTTGGGTGGTTCCTCCAACCTAGATTGTAAGTGTTACTATAAGGATTATTATTGGATCGCAAATTATTACCTATATAGTTCATCTGCTTAGCTCTCTCGCTTAGGTCGGTAGGGTGGGTACTTAGGATTCGCCACTGTTCCACTTGTGTCGCACTTCATGACTGGATGTGCCTGCAAAGAACACAAACTATCAAGCTTTTTATTCATCATCTCAAGCTGCATTGATAGCATGGTCATGGCATAGACGTTGAAGACTCCTGCCGATTTCGTCGATTTGGTCCTTGAAGCTTGCCACTAATAATTGTTTAATGACATCTCCTCAATGAACTCGTAGGCTGCTTCTGGAGTTTTATTATTCAGGGTTCCATCGGCTGCTGAATCAATTAGTTGCCTTGTTGAAGGGTTTACACTGTTATAGAATGTTTGGACTTGTAGCCACAAGGGTAAGCCATGGTGTGGGCACCTCCTCAAGAGATCTTTGAATCTCTCCCATGCATCGTATAGCATTTCTAAATCCATCTGCACAAAAGAAGAGATATCATTCCTTAATTTGGCCGTTTTGGCCGGTGGAAAATATTTCATTAAAAATTTATCGGTCATCTGATCCCATGTGGTGATTGACCCTCATTGTAACTAGTTTAACCACTATTTAGCTTTATTTCTCAATGAAAAAGGGAATAACCGAAGACGTATGGCATCATCAGAAACACCATTTATTTTGAAGGTATCACAGAACTCTAAAAAGTTAGCTATATGCATGTTTGGATCTTCGTCCTGCAAACCATCAAATTGAACAAACTGTTGAATCATTTGTATTGTGTTAGGCTTTAATTCAAAATTAGTAGCAGCTATAGCGGGCCTAACAATACTCGATTGTGCTCCTGTTAAATGTGGTTTAGCATAATCAAACATTGTACGTGGAGCATTGCGTTCCCCAACATCGTGTGGTGAAGGGTTATTCTCGTCCATCCTTTCAGTAGGATTGGATTTGTCTTCTTACTCCCTTTCTGTGTAATTTAGGGCTCGCCGGGTTTCCCGACGATTCCTGCGAGCGGTTGCTTCAATATCACTATTGTATATTAAAGGTCCTCTCGGGTTCCTTCTAGTCATAAACTAGAGGTAGCTGAAAAAAGGAGAAAGAAAGAAAAATTAGCAAAAATTAAAATTTAACCTAAAAACAAAAGAAATAAATTGTGAAAAATAAAATAATGTCTAAAGTAATAAAAATAGAGCTTTCTTAATATTTTAGCTCCCTGGCAACGGTGCCAAAAACTTGATCGCTGTAAATCAGAGTTTTAAAATTTATAAAAGAATGATCAAAACCTGAAAACTAACTCTGACAACGATTAAAGGCAAGTGTACCTATCGAACAGTAGTATAGCTTAGGCAAGACCGGATATCGAACCCAAAGGAACTAAGAGTACTAATACTAACTTTATTTTTATTATTCAGCATTAAAAATAGAGTGAAGTTGCTTTAAACTATATTGACGAAGACTAAACTCAGGACACAAAGACAAAAAGGACAAATAGGAAAATAACTTTGAAGGAAAACTCAGTTGATTACGATGATACCCTCAGGAAGAATCCACCTAGACTTCAATTGTTATCTGACCCTAAATTATATGATTTCTTTACTTAGCTTGATCCGTAAGACTCCCTAACCTATATAAAACCCTCTCTCGAGGCGAATAACGTCTAACCCTAGGTTAATTAGTGGAACTCTCGTTCCCTTATAATAACCCCCTAGGATAGCAGTAAATCGATCAATGGACTCCCATATTAGGTTTCACCTTAATCCGGTAAAATCTCGTAACCCTATCTCTAGGCGTTTGATCAACTCCACTTAAGTTTGTTAGATCTACTCTTAGGCAGGGTCTATTCCTCTTCCACCTAAGCACATTAGATTTGGATTAAGCAACATAATTAAGAACAAGCTATGCAATTATCATATAACTTAGAAATCAAATAACAAAATTCATCTAGGTTTCATCCCCTTCAGGTATCTAAAGGGAATAGTTCATAATGAATAAAAAGAACATCACAAGAGAAAAGATAAAACAAAACATAAGAAAACCCTGAACCCCTCTGAAGGAATTGAAGGAGAATTCTGCCGTCTTGAGTATAATTTCGGCTTCTTGGGATGGATCAACTGGCTATCCTCGCGTTATTCCCTAACATTGACCTTCTCGGCTTGGCTCCTTGGCCTAGCTTTGACACCTTCTCAAAGGTGATACTTAGGGGATATATATAGGCTCTTGGAATGCGATTCTTTCTCCCTAAGTATCCTTTTCTGACTAAAATTGCTCTTTCTAGCGATAGAGGCACGACCATGGCACACGCATGTGTGAATTGAGACCACACTGTGTTCGGATTTCTAACTTGAAGCACGACCACGTGAGGCAGAGATGAGGTCGTGCTCTAGGTGTTTGTTGAGGCACGGCCATGTGTATTTTGGGCCAGGCCATGTTAATTTCTTGGTAAGGCCCATTTACTCCGTTTTGGGCTCCTTTTGTGCTCTTCTCATCCTCGAGTGCTTTCCTGGGTATAAAACATGAAAAGAAAGGATTACAAGTACCCTTTTATATAATTCAAGGAATAAATCATCAAAAAGTAAGCTAAATATGGGATTAAAATATGTTACTGTTATGATTTATTATTGACAAGGTAGAAATGTCTGAGAAGTCCCGTATAAACCTAGGAATAGATAGGATTACGTATGTCATGACATCGGTGTCCGATATGTGATATCATGTAAGACCACGTCTGGGACGTTAGCGTTGATTCGAAATTTCGTGTAAGACCACGTCTGGGACTTTGGCATCGATGTGAGACTTACATGTACGACCATGTCTGGGACATTGGCATCGTATTGATTCGTGTAAGACCCTGTCTGGGACAGTGGCATCAATATCTGATTACATGTAAGACCACGTCTGGGACGTTGGCATTGTACAACTATTCTAAGCATTCTGTGTATCCTATTAGATTCCAAATGGTTCAACGAGCAAATCCGAGATTTGAACGAATATGTGAAAAGTTTATTGAAGCAGGTACGTTTGATATCTACTCGATGTATGTGTATGGAAGGTAAGTATACTATGAACTTACCTAGATGGAATATGTGTAAGGAATTGATGAAGTAAAGTATGGTATATGAATGAATATGTTATGATCTTATGAAGTATATGGTGATATGCATGTTAGTAAGCAAATGGCTAATCCAGTGAGCCAAGAAGAATTATGAATGTGCAATTGAGCTATTAGCAATCTTGTATTTGATATGATAATGTGAATTATGTGTTAAGTTTATTTGTATATGGCTTACTGAGCTTTTGAAAGCTTACTTTGTGTTTATTTACTTTGTTTTATAGATTGTCAAAGCTATTGAAGGCTCGGGGATCGTCAAGGATCATCATCACACTAGTCAATCTTATTTTGGGTACCTTTTGAAAGTGTATATTGTAATATCCTGAAATTGGGCTTATGCATTTTTGCTTAATTTTATGAAATAGCATGTCTATTGTGATATGGATGTGTTGTGTACATTTTTAGAACCTTGGAAATGTAAGGAAATGTCTTGGAAATGTAAGGAAATACCTTAGAAATGTTAAGTTTTAAAGTTTAAAAGAGGGAACTAAGGCAAGGTGGCCTTAAGAAAATTTATGGAGGAAATATGACATGAAATTGGGCTTGGAAAAGTGGCTTGGAGGTGCCACTTAAGGCTCTGGAAATGACGCCATACACTGTGCAAAGAGGGCTTGTGTTCGAGTCGTGAAGGAAGCAAATAAAAGTTTTATTTTTGCGCCATGGGGAAGAGGTAATGGACGGCATTAAGGCATTAAGGGAGGAGTTTAAATTCTTTTAAAATTTCGGCTAAGGGGTAGGTAAATGATGATTTTTTTAGATTATTTTCAAGAGATAAATGAGGGATTATTCTTTAATTTTTAAATAAAGAGATAAGAGGAAAAAAAAGGAGAAGTGATGGCCAAGTAAGGGAGTCTTGGCCTAGTAATTTCGACAATAGGAGGAAAAGAGAGGCTATTCTGCATTATTTTCTTTTTCTATTCTTTTGAAGCCTCTGCTGAAATTCTCTTGTCATCTCCTCTATTTTCTCTTTTGACAAAATCGCAAGCTCTCTCTCTCAAAGACTCACCATTGCCGAATCCCCCATCTCTATTCTTCATCATCTTCTTCTTTTTTTTTCTCCAATCCAATCCATCAAAAGTCGAAACCCCAAAGACAACCCCCTAGCCGATTGTCCATTAACATCAAAAGCCGAAACCTTTTTGATCACTATCTAGTCTCCATAGCCGAATCTTTGAGGGGCTTCAAGCAAGGGTGTGTCGACTTCTGTAGTAAGGGTAAGGATCTATTATTATCATTATATTTCTTTTCTTTAAATCCAAGATTAAGATTCTAATGCCAATTGTGTCTCTTGGCCGAAACTACAAAGGATCTTTCAAGATTTTATCTATTGTCGGCTACTAGGAGAAGAGATCCTCCGGGAGTTATAGATCTAAGGTAAGAAAAGTATGGTTTAGGCCGAAGGCCACTTAATTAAATTCATAAAGCAATTGGAAATCAGATCTAATATGTGTTTTTAGGGATTTCAACAGAAACTATAACCAAGGGTTTATTCCGGGATTTAAGAATCTTAAGGTAAGTGACTATGAATATTCGGCCAAGGCCCTGTTTTAGTATTTAGTTCTATTTTTATGTGTTTAAGCCAGAAACTAATCTATGAAGGGATTTAATATCAGCCGATTACAAGGAGGGGAGTCTACAACGTTCCGGGATTTGATTAGTAATCAAATCGGCAAGGTAAGGATTTTTGGTTACAATAATCCTTCGGGATTTAACCTTATAGCCGAATAAATTTTTCCCTAAAATACTAAGTGTGGCCGAATGTAGGGAGTTAAGGATCTAAGGCAGTAGATCAGATTTCTGGATTTCAGTGAATTTGTTAAGTGAATCAGGTGTGTACCCCACACTAAACCTTAATAGTTTCATGGTATTGATTATATGCATGTGTTAATATGAATGTGGAAAATATGGCTAAGTACCATGCTATGGTACAAAGTACCCAGGTACGTTTCCTACTCCTACTAGGAATATGAATATATGTTATATATAACATGTGAAAAGTGATAAGAATGCGAATTAAGGCATGATGTGCATGATATGTATGATATGGGGCATTCGGGTTATATGAAAAGGGGAAATGAATGTGGTGACTTCGGTCACATTATCTGAATGTGGTGTCACATGACACAAATATTATCTGGTGGCTATGCCACGAATTTTATAAAGGCGATGAGCATGTCGTCTGCAGCGGCAGCCTTCAATGGTGTGTAGCGGATGGAGGGTTGTCTTAGTAGTCCCCATGGTGTGCAGGATGGTACGGGTGATGTGTAGCGGACGGCATATAGGTTTGGGTTCGGGTTGCATCACTTTTTCCTATCTGATATACAAATATGTATGTGATATGATAATGTATGCCTGAGTTATTAAATTTTAGTGTTGGTTACACATTGAGTCTGTTTGACTCACCCCGTTGGGGAACTTTTTCTTCCAGGTGACGATCAGTGACGGACCGGGTCGACAGAAGCTTAGGAGTGGCCATGCTCAGCAAGGAAGTTATTATTTGGACTTTTTATTTTTACGTACTTTGAATTTAATTTTGGGTTTCAATTTGATGTAATAAGGCCATAGTTGAACTACTTATTTTACTTTGATTTATTATGTTATGGATATTTATCAATTAAAGTTTTAGTAAATTTATTTCTAAAATAAACTCTAAGTGTTTTGTCACCTAAACTAAAGAATTTTTAATAAAAGATAACCTTGTTTTCAACTCGAGCCCGGCCCAACAAAAAAATAATGTTTCTTTCAAAACACACAGTTTCTTTTCAAAGTAACTAAAGAATTTGAACCGGATTACATCGAGGAACATACCAGATTCGGTCAAGGCTCGTGGGCCTGGTTTGGGGTGTTTCAGCTTGGTATCAGAGCCCAATTTTAAACTCTCGGCCTGGGGTTTAAGGCCCAAAACGTTTTCAAATCGAGCCCAAATGAGTTTTATGAAAATATTTTTGGAAATAAGCAGGTTTTTCTGGATGGCACCTAAGTCTCCGACCTGAAGTCCACCATGTAAGTACCCCTATCCATGGTGTGATTTATGATATGAATTTTAGAAGGGTAGGATTGGAACGTAGATTAGAATATTAAGTATGTGAACCCTAGGACTAGTTTACCCCAACTATTACATAAGACTTTAATGCCTAATTAAACTAACCTATGGCTAAGTCGCCGAAGTTAGGTGTGGCAAACCCCACACATGCGCATGTCTAGGATTGGATCCTGAAGAGCACGGTACTTAAGCGATCCTAGTGACTCACCTCCTCTTCACTGAATCCTACCGTGCGTAGCTTCGGTTCACCTTAACCAAGAGGACTCAGTTACGGGCTAAACCCAGTAACTAAAACCCGAAAGGGAACTAGCTGTATTTTTATAAAAACCCTAGTTTTAAAACTCTTAAAATTACCCTTTTAATCAGTGAGAACTAATTTTACAAAATTTTCTTAAAAATTTCCGATTTATAAAAATTATCTAAATACCCCTGGTTGTAAAATTACAAAAATGCCTTTGGGTTTATAAAATGCCCAAACTACTCATAGTTTTATCAAAAAGTTCCTTACTTTATGACAAGTCCAAAAACCCTAATTTGCAAAATATCAAAATACCTTGATTTTGGAAAATTACGAAATTGCCCCTAACTTGCAAATTACCAAAATGACCCTAATTTCCAAAATTTTTGCAACATCATCGTTTTGGAAAACAAATTCTCAAAAAGAACCCCCAAGTTTTGCAAATTTTGAAATACCCCGGAATTATTAACACTTTACAAATTTACCTTGATTTATTACCGCAATACCCTCAAGTTACAAAATTACCGAAGTACCCCCGGATTTTAAAATTTCCAAAATACCCTTATTGAAAAAATCACCAAGGAATCATATTTTGAAAAATTACAAAAATACCCCTGTAGGACAAATTACGAAAATACCCCTAGGGTAGGAATGGACAAAAATAGAGAAATAGAGAACGTGTGTGAATGAATGTTTGAATGAATGTGCTTCTCTGAATTAGGATAGAAAACTTGAACTTTGATTGATCGAAAGAACTACTTCTAAACTTCTTTCATAAAATTTCTTCGCGGATAATCAGTGAAACCAGTATTAATTCTTAAAATTTCTTAATCAGATTAAAGCACAAACGTAGACATGAGCTCTAGGGGACGTGGTCGAAACGTAGGAGGATGCGGTAGAGGTAGAATGACCATGTCGGAACCCATGAGGTCGGGTCAAGGATCTGAGAATGAGGTACCGCCACCGCCACCACCAGCTGTTGGTGTTGAACAAAGCAAAAATCGAGACGGAGATGATCTTTGTATCGCAGTCGTGTTTGCGATTTCTTGAGTTGGTGGCTGGTGCAGGAGGAAATTCGGGAGCACGAAAGTTGGTACCTGAGCGACTTCGTGCCAATGGAGCTGAGGTATTCCGTGGCGTATCTGGTGTAGCACCCAGTACGGCCGAATATTGGTTGGAGGCAACCGAGTGCATTATGGATGAGCTCGATCTGACCCCTGAGGAGAAGTTGAAAGGAATGGGGGCACTGTTATGCGATGAAGCGTATCAATAGTGGTTAACAGTTCGGGATGGTGCCACAGCTGAGGATCTGACCTGGGAATATGTTAAGGCCGCATATCAGAAGAAGTATGTCGGCACAAGGTATACTGATGAGCAAAGGAAGACTTTTCTGGGACTAGTTCAAGGGAACAAGTCCGTAGCAGAGTATGAAGCTGAATTTTTAAGGTTGAGCTGGTATGCTCGAGGAGTAGTGGTAACGGAGCATGAGCGATGTGTCCGTTTTGAGGACGGACTAAGGGATGATCTAAGGTTGTTGATAGCTCCACATCAGGAGCGGGAATTTTCTGCGTTAGTCGAGAAGGCAAAAGTAGCTGAGGGAATTAAGGAATCTGTGAAGCAGAATATGGATCGGAATAGACCAAAAAGAGGTTTCGGATCGTCAGGAGCATCTGGGAATAAGAGGCCTAGAGTTGATGGGCATGAGGCCGCACAAGTCGCCACGGAGGAGAGCGATCGCGTACTTGTGATCAGTGTGGGAAGAAGCACTTAGGTGAGTGTTGGAAAAAGACGGGAGGATGCTTTAAGTGTAGGTTCAAAGATCATATGATTAAGGACTATCCAATGAAACCTGATGGGAATCGACCAGCAGCTCAGAATGTTAATCAGGTTGGTGGAGTTGGACAGCAGCCTCAGCGAGGTCGTGGTCCGAATGGCAGAGGTAATGGTGCTGGCAGAGGACGTGGAACACCGGGCAGAGGTGTTGCTAATACTGAGGCAAGGAAACTGGGTTTGGTTTATGCGGTTTATCGGAGGGAGGATGGAGACGCGCCGGACGTTATAACCGGTACGTTCCTTATTTATGGCAAGCCTTACGTTGCTTTAATTGATGTGGGCTCGACCTATTCTTATGTTGCATGTAGAGTAGTTGAGACTCTAGACATAGCCTCTGAATTTTCTAATAGGGAGATGACTGTAGTAAGCCCACTAGGTCAAACCGTAGTGGTGAATAAGATCTTTCGGAGTGTACCTTTAGAAATTCAAGGCGTAGCATTTTCTGCCGACTTGATGGAACTTCCCTTCGGAAAATTCGATCTCATACTTGGCATGGATTGGTTAGTGGAACATCGGGGCTATATTGGATTGTACAGCTAAGCGAATGGAGTTAAGGACCCCAGAGGATGAGGTGGTCATTATGATAGGAGAAAGAAAAAACTACTTGTCTAATGTAGTTTCGGCGCTAAAGGCTGAAAAGATGGTGCGAAAATGGTGCAAGGCGTTTTTAGCCTTCGTAAGTGCGTTAGATGGAAAGAAAGAAGGTGTTAGTGGAGTTAGAATTGTAAGGGATTTTGAAGATGTGTTTCCGGAGGAATTACCAGGAATACCCCGAGATAGGGAGGTGGAGTTTAGAATTGACTTGCTACCGGGAATAGCTCCTGTGTCAATTACCCCGTACAGAATGGCACCAAAGGAGTTGGTTGAGCTCAAGGCTCAAATCCAATAGTTGTTGGATCGTGGGTTTATCCGACCCAGTGTGTCTCCATGGGGAGCACTGGTCCTGTTTGTGAAGAAGAAGGATGGAACTATGCGTATGTGCATAGACTATCGTCAGTTGAATAAGCTGACCATCAAGAACAAGTATCCTTTGCCAAGGATAGATGACTTGTTCGATCAGCTTAAGGGGGCCGCGGTATTCTCAAAGATCGACTTAAGGTCGGGGTATCATCAGTTGAAGGTGAAGGAGGCAGATATCCATAAGATAGCCTTTAGGACAAGGTATGGCCACTATGAGTTTGTAGTAATGCCGTTTGGGTTAACGAATGCTCCAGCCGCGTTCATGGATATGATGAACCGGGTTTTTCAACCTTACTTGGATAGGTTTGTCATTGTGTCCATCGACGACATCTTAGTATACTTGAAGTCAAGGGAAGAGCATGATGAGCACCTACGGATAGTGTTACAAGTATTAAGGGAGAAGCAGCTCTATGCCAAATTCAGCTAGTGTGAATTTTGGCTTAAGGAGGTGGCATTCTTAGGGCATGTGGTATCCGCAGAGGGAATAAGGGTGGATCCTAGGTCCGTGGTTGAGATCCGTAGTTTCTTAGGTTTGGCAGGCTATTACAGAAGGTTCGTGGAAGGGTTCTCGTCAATAGCCGCGCCTCTGACAAAGTTGTTGGGGAAGGAAGTACCCTTTGTATGGACGGATAAGCAACAGGAGGGCTTTGAGAAGCTCAAGAGGGTTTTGACTGAAGCTTCAGTGTTAATTCAGCCTGAGGCAGGAAAGGATTTTACGGTGTATTGTGACGCTTCCCATACATGTTTGGGTTGCGTATTAATGCAAGACAGGAAGGTAGTCGCATATGCGTCTCAACAATTAAGGCCTCATGAAGTTAATTACCCTACTCATGACTTGGAATTGGCGGCTGTGGTCTTCGCTCTTAAGGTGTGGAGGCATTATCTTTATGGAGAAAAGTCAATAATTTACACAGACCACAAGAGCCTCAAGTATCTGTTGACTCGGAAGGAGTTGAACTTGAGACAGCGAAGGTGGGTGGAATTATTGAAGGATTATGATTGTTCGATAGAGTATCCCCCGGGCAAGGCAAATGTGGTAGCAGATGATTTAAGTCGGAAGGTGGTGTCGGATCTGAGGGCGATGTTCGCGCACTTGAGTTTGTATGATGATGGAAGTCTACTGGCAGAATTGCAAGTCAAACCAACATGGTTGAATGAGGTAAAGGAAAGTCAGTTGGTGGATGAGAATCTAAGTGTTAAGTTGCAACAAGTACAGAACGGAGAGTTAGAGGATTATGGTGTTAATGATGAGGGAGTATTGTGCTTCAAGGGAAAGGTCTGTATGCCAAAGGACGAGGAGTTAAGACAGAGGATTCTTTGGGAAGCGCATAGTAGCCCTTATGTTATGCATCCCGGAGGCACTAAGTCATGTCACGAGGATCTAAGGGAAAAGATTTTGGTGGCCTGATCTTAAACGGGAAGTTACTGAATTCGTGGGAAAGTGTCTGACGTGTCAGCAAGTTAAGGCTGAGCACCAAGTTCCATCGGGATTACTTCAGCCAATCGAGATTCTGCAGTGGAAGTGGGAGAGAATCACCATGGACTTCGTTAGTGGGCTTCCCCTTACGCCTACTAAGAAGGACTCGGTATGGGTAATAGTGGATCATTTCACCAAGTCCGCGCACTTCATCCCGGTAAGAGTTGATATTCTTTGCAGAAGTTGGCAAAGTTATATGTGGCGGAAATTGTGAGGTTGCATGGAGTGCCGGTGTCAATCATTTCGGATAGGGACCCAAGGTTTACATCTCAGTTTTGGAAAGCGCTACATCAAGCTTTAGGCACTAAGTTGGATTTCACTACGACTTTTCATCCACAGTCGGACGGTCAGTCTGAACGGGTAATACAAGTGTTGGAGGATATGTTAAGAGGCTGTGTGATGGATTTCCAAGGAAGTTGGGAAGACTACTTGCCTTTAGCAGAGTTCGCCTATAACAACAGCTATCAGGCTAGTATTTGGATGGCACCGTATGAAGCGTTGTATGGCCGGAAGTGTCGAACTCCTACATGTTGGATGGAATTGGGAGAACGTCGAGTTTTGGGTCCAGAAATTGTGGCAAAATCTGAGGAAAAGGTTGAGATAATTCGGGCACGGTTGAAGGAAGCATCTGATAGGCAAAAGTCGTACACGGACCTGAAACAGAACCAAATAGAGTTCGATATGGGGGATCAAGTGTTCCTTAAAGTGTCACCTTGGAAGAAGGTAATGAGATTTGGACGAAAAGGAAAGTTAAGTTCAAGGTTTATAGGACCTTATCAAGTATTGAAGCGAATTGGACCAGTGGCATACCAGCTAGAGTTGCCGCCGGAATTGAAGTAGATGCACGACGTATTCCATGTGTCCATACTACGTCGACATCGATCAGACCCATCTCATGTGGTACCGGTCAAGGAGGTGGAGCTAAGACCAGATTTGTCCTACGAGGAAGAGCCGATTCAGATATTGGAACGTGATGTGAAAGTGTTACGGAGGAAGTTAGTTCCTCTAGTCAAAGTTTTATGGCGCAATCATGGAGCGGAGGAAGCTTCGTGAGAGCCAGAAGAGGCAAAGCGACAGCAATACCCTCACTTATTTCAGCCAGGTAATTTCGAGGACGAAATTATTTTAAGAAGGTAGAAGCGTAATATCTCCGAAATTGGGCTTATGCATTTTTGCTTAATTTTATGAGATAGCATGTCTATTGTGATATGGATGTGTTGTGTGCATTTTTAGAACCTTGGAAATGTAAGGAAATGTCTTGGAAATGTAAGGAAATGTCTTGTCTTGGAAATGTAAGGAAATGTCTTGGAAATGTAAGGAAATGTCTTAGAAATGTTAGGAAATGCCTTAGAAATGTTAAGTTTTAAAGTTTAAAAGAGGGAACTAAGGCAAGGTGGCCTTAAGAAAATTTATGGAGGAAATATGACATGAAATTGGGCTTGGAAAAGTGGCTTGGAGGTGCCACTTAAGGCTCTGAAAATGACGCCATACACTGTGCAAGGAGGGCTTGTGTTCGAGTCGTGAGGGAAGCAAATAAAAGTTTTATTTTTGCGTCATGGGGAAGAGGTAATGGACGGCATTAAGGCATTAAGGGAGGAGTTTAAATTCTTTTAAAATTTCGGCTAAGGGGTAGGTAAATGATGATTTATTTTAGATTATTTTCAAGAGATAAATGAGGGATTATTCTTTAATTTTTAAATAAAGAGATAAGGAGGAAAACAAGGGAGAAGTGATGGCCAAGTAAGGGAGTCTTGGCATAGTAATTTCGGCAATAGGAGGAAAAGAGAGGCCATTCTGCATTATTTTCTTTTTCTATTCTTTTGAAGCCTCTACCGAAATTCTCTTGTCATCTCCTCTATTTTCTCTTTTGACAAAATCACAAGCTCTCTCTCTCAAAGACTCACCATTTCCGAATCCTCCATCTCTATTCTTCATCTTCTTTTTTTTTTCTCTAATCCAATCCATCAAAAGCCGAAACCCCAAAGACAACCCCCTAGCCGATTGTCCATTAACATCAAAAGCCGAAACCTTTTTGCTCACTATCTAGTCTCCATAGCCGAATCTTTGATGGGCTTTAAGCAATGGTGTGTCGACTTCTGTAGTAAGGGTAAGGATCTACTATTATCATTATATTTCTTTTCTTTAAGTCCAAGATTAAGATTCTAATGCCAATTGTGTCTCTTGGCCAAAACTACAAAGGATCTTTCGGGATTTTGTCTACTGTCGGCTACTAGGAGAAGAGATCCTCCGGGAGTTATAGATCTAAGGTAAGAAAAGTATGGGTTAGGCCAAAGGCCACTTGATTAAATTCATAAAGCAATTGGAAATCAGATCTAACATGTGTTTTTAGGGATTTCGACAGAAACTATAACCAAGCGGTTATTCCGGGATTTAAGAATCTTAAGGTAAGTGACTATGAATATTCGGCCAAGGCCCTGTTTTAGTATTTAGATCTATTTTTATGTGTTTAAGCCGGAAACTAATCTATGAAGGGATTTAATATCAGCCGATTACAAGGAGGGGAGTCTACAATGTTCCGGGATTTGATTAGTAATCAAATCAGCAAGGTAAGGATTTTTGGTTTCAATATTCCTTCGAGATTTAACCTTATAGCCGAATAGGTTTTTCCCTAAAATACTAAGTGTGGCTGAATGTAGGGAGTTAATGATCTAAGGCAGTAGATCGAATTCTGGGATTTCAGTGAATTTGTTAAGCGAATCAGGTGTGTACCCCACACTAAACCTTAATAGTTTCATGGTATTGATTATATGCATGTGTTAATATGAATGTGGAAAATATGGCTAAGTACCATGCTATGGTACAATGTACCCAGGTACGTTTCCTACTCCTAGTAGGAATATGAATATATGTTATATATAACATGTGAAAAGTGATAAGAATGCGAATTAAGGCATGATGTGCATGATATGTATGATATGGGGCATTCGGGTTATATGAAAAGGGGAAGTGAATGTGGTGACTTCGGTCACATTATCTGAATGTGATGACTTTGGTCACATTATCTGAATGTGGTGTCACATGACACAAATATTATCTGGTGGCTATGCCACGAATTTTATAAGGGCGATGAGCATGTCGTGCGGCAAATGGCAAATTTCCGATGGTATGTAGCGGATGGAGGGTTGACTTAGTAGTCCCCATGGTGTGCAGGATGGTACGGGTGATGTGTAACGGATGGCATATAGGTTTGGGTTCGGGTTGCATCACTTTTTCCTATATGATATACGAATATGTATGTGATATGATAATGTATGCCTGAGTTATTAAATTTTAGTGTTGGTTACACATTGAGTCTGTTTGACTCACCCCGTTGGGGAACTTTTTCTTCTAGGTGACGATCAGTGACGGACCAGGTTGGCAGAAGCTTAGGGGTGGCCATGCTCAGCAAGGAAGTTATTATTTGGACTTTTTATTTTTACATACTTTGAATTTAATTTTGGGTTTCAATTTGATGTAATAAGTCCATAGTTGAACTACTTAATTTACTTTGATTTATTATGTTATGGATATTTATCAATTAAAGTTTTAGTAAATTTATTTCTAAAATAAACTCTAAGTGTTTTGTCACCTAAACTAATGAATTTTTAATAAAAGATAACCTTGTTTTCTACTCGAGCCCAACCCAACAAAAAAATAATGTTTCTTTCAAAACACACAATTTCTTTTCAAAGTAACTAAAGAATTTGAACCGGATTACATCGAGGAACATACCAGATCCGGTCAAGGCTCGTGGGCCGGGTTTGGGGTGTTTCATATATACTAAGTATGGCATGTATAGGTTAGTTGCCTTGAGTTATGTTTGAAATATATGGATAGTTACGTGATATGGCTAGTTAAATGGTTGTGTAATGAATGAAGAGTCATACTATATGATGTTTTGGTTTTGGTATGATTCCATGGTTATGAAATGGTCAATATAATAGTAAGCTTATTAATGCGAAGTGAGTATATGTGTTTGATCAATGATGGTTATGTTAAAGTGGTAAGTTGAGGATGAATCATGCTTGGTTTATTGTGAATTAGTTGAGCTATTTAGTACATAAGTTGGTATGCTTAGAAATGATATTGAATGAGATGATATGATGACCATTTGGTATGTTTTCGGTTGCCAGTTGTGTTAAGAAATATGCTTGTATATGTTTGTAGGGATAACCCAGTGTGTGGGTGGCATTTTGGCTTTGAAAATGGCCTATAATTGCCAATACGGTTGAGCACACGGGCATGTGGCTCGACCGTGTCTTTCGTGGTTGTAATTCAAACAAGTCAGACTAGACCATGGGCTAGACACACGGGCATGTGACTGGCCGTGTGGTGCAAATCAGTAGCGACCACGGGTGAGGCACATGGGCGTGTCCACGACCATGAGGACAAGTCGGAATGTATGCCCTGTTTTCACACGGCTTAGACACACGGGCGTGTCTGAGGTCGTGGGAGGTACACGGCCTGCCCACACTTGCGTGTGACCACTTTAACTTTGAAAATTTTTTAAATTTTCGAAAATTTTCATATGTGTTCGGTTTAGTCTCAGCCCTATTCTAAAGCATGTTTAAGGTCTCGTTGACCTATTAAAGGAACACTTTGATTGGATTTGATGAATTATATTATGAAATGTTTGTAAAAGTTTTCGATTTTTCGGTAATGCCTCTTAACCTTAAATCAGCGATGGTTCCGGGTTAGGGGTGTTACATTCTCCACCTTTTCCATAAAACCCCTTAAGGGTTTAACTTCAACAATGAACATCAGCCAAGTCTAAGCAATGCTCAAACTTGGTTATATGAAGTGACTTAGTCATCATATCTGCAGGATTTTCATGAATACTAATTTTGCTCACAACAATCACCATGAGCAATAATATCACGAACAAAATGATACCGAATATCGATGTCTTTTGTTCTCTCTTGAAACATTTGATCTTTTGTAAGGAAGATGACACTCTGACTATTACAAAATACTATACTGATTTGAAGGTCTTCATTGAGTTCACTAAAGAGTCCCTTCAACCAAACAGGTTCTTTACAAGCCTCAGTAATCGCCATGCACTCAGCTTCAGTGCTAGACAAAACGACTGTAGTTTTCAAAGTGGCTTTCCAACTTATTCCATAACCTTCAATTGTAAAGACATAACCTATAAGAGATCTTCAATTGAAGATGTACTCATAAAGATTGATAAATCCGTATTCCCAGTAGACTTTGTCATTTTAGACATGGATGAGGACAACACGATCCCACTAAATTTAGGAAGACTATTTTTAGCAACTGCCAGGACTAAAATTAATGTCGACGTAGGTGAACTCATGCTCTGTGTAGGTGACGAGACAGTCACTCTTCAAGCTCTCGATTCAGCTAGGACATCGAATAATCAAGGTGAGAAAGTGAATGCTATTGATAACCATTCGATTAACCTATCTTTGCAGGAAGCACCAAAAAAGAACACAACTGATCCTAAACCCCGTGCCAACAAAGAAATAATTCATGAGGAGCAAAGGATTCAAATCGATGAACTAGAAGAGTGGAAGACGCATTTCAAGGAAAAACTAGGGATAAATGAAGCATAACCAAAGCCACTCTACAAGACAGAAAAGTTCAAAATTGGAGATCAGGTACTGGTAGAAAAACCAGACCCACGAATACCTCCCCCTGATCCTAACACAAACAAAAAAATCCCTTTTAAGGTGAGCAATGTTTTCCCATACGGAATAGACGAGGTAAGTAACCCTATTTTTGGTACTTTGAAAATAAACGCTACTCGTCTTACACTCTATCAATATAATGGAACTGCTAGCATGAGGAAGGACTTTCAACTCTTCAAACCACCATGAATGTGTGAATGGGAGGTAAGTTTAGCTTAATACTATAAACAAGCACTTCTCGGGAGGCAACCCGAGTACTAACCCCATTAACTTCTACAATATTTTTTTTATTCTATTTATTTTATTTTATTCTTTCCTTTCAGCACCTAACTGTAAACTAACTAAAAGTGCAATATTTCAAGCAACACGGCCTTCCACACGTCCATGGCCGTGGCCGTGTGGATGCACCGAATCTCCGTACTGACATGACAGAGATGGTACGAGTCAAAATGAATCATATATTCAAGTCACGGACTCAAACTACCATGCCACGATTGTGCAATGCGGCTGTGGCCGACACTGTTAGATCATACACGGGCGTGGAGACCTGAACATGGGCGTGGGAGAAGCGAACAAAGCAAAACACAATTGTTCGATACGGCCGTGTAACTTACATGCCCATGGTACACGGGCGTGGGAAAATACCAGGCCCCAAAATTCTATTTAACCCACCCCCACCCCTCCTTCTTCTCACCTACCCCCATCTCTTTTCTTTCATCCCATCCTTCAGACCACTCCCCTTCCATCTTTAATCCTTAATTTAACTATTGAACTACACCATATCTATGTCGAAGTGGAAGGCCCTAAGCACAGTCTCCCTGTGGGAGATAAATCTACATAAGTTCATGTTGGCCGCTTCATCCACTCGACAAGCCAAGGGTTCTTGAGACCATTTAACTTATATTTTTATCTTCTCGTTTTCTTTATTTTCCTTCTCTTTGACTATCTTATGCTTAAATTAGTTTATTCTATTTCGTTTTCTTTGATTTAGGTTCTAAAGGCTACTAAGGAATCACACCGGAACCATGACCACCACCCCATTATAGCCTTAGAAGTCACACCCACCTCGTGAACCATCCAACAATAAGGACTCTTCGGTCCATTCATCTTTTATTTTAATTTTAGCTACATTTTTATTTTCTTTTTCTTTATCATTCTTGTCTTTAATTATATATTTAATTTATTTTAAATGTGTCTTAATATTTCGTGGCTAATTCTTTACGAGCTTTCCAATTTCTTCATCTAGCGTAGAGCTCGGTAGTAGCAACCATGCCTCGGGACTCCCAACTCAAGGAAACCATCCAAATTCAGGAAGTTTCACCTTTCCCTTTCTCTTAAATTTCATATACTTTCTTCATTATTCTCAAATCCTTGAATTATGCCATGAATGATATCTTGTTCTTAAGTAATTTCCTCATATTATGATTAGAACGAAATTCCCTGATTTATGGATTTTATTGATGTGTTTTGGATTAAGTCATAGTTAATTGTGCATTGATGATTAAATTTGAAAGATACTAAAGAATCGAGCATGATAAGTTTATTTTTTCAGAAATTAAATTTTTTTCTTGGTTGTCTAGCTGAATCAAATTATTACCTTGAAGTTTGAAACTTACAAGGTATAACATCCTGAATTAATGGGTCTATGCGTTTAGTGTAAGGATATGTTTAATATGTTAATTTAAGTGATAGGGGTCCAAATTGGGCTCAAGACCAGGCAAAGGCCTTGGTTAAATTATCTGATTGGGCATTATAGAGTTAAAAGGAGGTAATTGTGTTTAAAATACCAACGCGGGCTTGTGGCCCAACAATAGGTGGCAATGCAAGGGAATTTGAAGGTGGCGTCATTAACAATTAAAGGGGCTCAAGTTTTGGCCGCAAGGAGCCCATGTTTCTGGGCCATTTTTGGCACTTTAAAGGGAGCAAGGGGTGACGCCACACACAAGGAGTTGGGGGCCCAAAATTTAAGTTTTATGGAGCCCAAATCTTTTAATTTAAGTTAGCTAGAATCAGCATTATGGTTAGGTGAAGTGGGCGGCAACAAGGCTCAAAAATAGGAGGATTTATATGGATTTTATAATTGATAATATAGAAGATAAAAAGGAGAAAAGATAGGAGCTATCTGCAAGGAAAGGTGATGGCCGAAAATCCACCACCTAGAGGAGTAAAGAATTCGGCAACTTCATGGATAAGGGGTGCCGAATTTTCCCTTTTTATTAGCTTGACCTTTAGTTATCAGGAAGGGCGTTTTCGATTTTAAACAATAGCTACCGAAATTCCTATAAATAGGGGGATATCTCATTGATTCTGGCATTTAAACCCTAATTTCCTCTTCATTCTTGTGCCGAAATTCTTAGCCTCTCCCTCTACAATTTCTATTCTTTAATTTCTTCAAAAGCCAAAACCTCTCCTTTTCTCTTGAGATGATTTCTCTAAAAAGCCAAAATCCCCATCGTTTTTCTCTATTCATCCCATTTGTGAGTTAGTTCTATTCTTGCGGCATTTAAAACTTCTTCTTTGACATTGTCAAATCTTCTCTCCAAGTGCTAGCCGAATTCCCTGTGCTAAGGTAAGTGTCGACTTCTGTTAGATCTCATGTTCTATCTTCATTCTTGAAAGGAAAAAGCCAAAAAGCTAATAGTTTAATGGTTCTATATTGGGTGGCATTTCGGGATTTGAAGGAAACTTGGTCGTCTAGATCTAAAAGCTGAAAAATGTTAGTATCTAATTTCAGGATATTAAGGTAAGAAGATTTTCCCTAGATTTTTACTAGATTCGCTTATTATATGCAAGATCTTAACTTTATGATGAGGATTAACGATCATAAATTGTGATAGTAGTTCTGACAAGGACTTGTGATGGAATTAAATATGGATCAGGAAAATGAGAGAATCCCTAAGTTTAAGAAACGAGCGGTATCTACCGTTCGAGATTGGCCACTTGGTTGTGGAACGGCTTCTGAACAACATCTTCGGCAGATAGCGGTTGTGTCGACTATGGATAGCCTCGACATAGAAAGTATCATTCTATCAGTAGTCATATGTGTAGATCTCTAACACACTATTAATCTTGTATGTATGTCTATATATTTATGTTATCGGCTAAAAAACCGGAAAGAGGCTGTATAGACAGTCGAATGGAACCCAAAAAGGGGTTATGCTAAGATGCTAGGTACGTAAACATAGAACTCTCTATGTGTATCGAAATATGTATAAGTCTGCATGAAATTTCTTTTATGTGTATGCATGGGGTAGGATTATGTTATTGAAGGGGAAGTGCATGATAGGTCACATCATGATCGGTGGTAGAAATCCCACAAATATGAATGTTAGGTCACATAGTGATCGGTGGCTATGCCACGTTTAATGATTCCCGAATAATAGGAATAGGCAGTACGGCTGTTGTTATGGTGTGTAGCGGATGGAGGGTTGATTGTAGAAATCCCCAAGGTGTGACGGTTGGTACGGGTTGGTGTGTAGAGGATGGAAACCTAGGATGGGTTGGGCTATTCATTATTTAACATTTGATTTATATTCATGATTGTTGCCTTTATATATGGGCCAGGACCCATAATATGTTTGTGGGCTTAGGTCATCGTGTGTTTTGAGATTTATACACTGAGTCTTAGTGACACACTCTTTCCTTTTTCTCTACTCTTTCAGATGAGTAGTAGATCGTGGACACGGGAGCCGAGACGGACTCAAGGGGCCATCAAGCTTTTATTATTTTCTTTTTATAAACTATTTCGGCTTTTTCTCTAAGTTTTATTTTATTCCTATTTTGGAATTATCTATGTAATAAGGCCCCATGATTTTTTTAATGAAGTAGCTTTAATGTTCTGCAACTTATGAAATTGTGTCAAAGGTTTTATTATACTTAATAATAATAATTCAAAGGCTTTATTTTTGAAATGTCACTTATTCACTCAAATAATCTCTAATTAACTTACGTCTTCCAAAACTGACAAAGTAGAAGTTTTCAATGTACAACTCGTAGCATACCAGATCTGGTCGAAACGCATAGGCCGGGTTTGGGGGTGTTACAATTTGGTATCAGAGCCCAGTTCAATACTCGGGCTGTGAAATGGGTCTATTAGTGTTTTGAAAATTTGATGTGAATTTGGGAAAGGAAAAAAAATGTCTTGGTTGAAGTTATGGCCTTCGAGTCTACCGGCACCCAATCCACGCAGGTAAGTATTCTAACTCTTGATGTGATATATATGTTGGGTTTGATGGGCGTGATGGACGTAGAATAGTATGTTAGGCATTGATGGACTTTAGGGTTAGTTTAAACAACTCCTTAAATTCATAAGACTTAATCCAACTAAACAAACCCGTGAACGAGTCGATGGGTTGGGGTGTGGCAACAGGAATACGCATGTCTAAGATTGGATTCAGGGAGAGCTTGGTACTTAAGCAGTCCCAGTGACTCACCTCCTCTTCACTGGAATCCTACCTAGTGCGTAATGATTGTTCACCTTAGCCACGAGGATTTGTTGACGGGCCAAAGTCTATAATTTAAAATTGGAAAGGGACCAGCTACCCTATTTCACAATTAAAATACCCCCAAGTTTTGTAAAATTTCCAAAATACACCTGATTTGCGAAAATTTCCAGAATACCCCAGAATTGTAAAAATACCAAAATTTGTGAAATTATCGAAACATTTTGGTTGGCAAAATTTCCAAAATACCCGTGGTTTGTGAAAATTTCTAAAACAACCGTGATTTTATAAAATACCCATGTTTTACAAATTTACCCGAAAACCCCTAGATTTACAAAAGTAACCCGATTTGCAAAATTATATTTTCCAAAGTACCCCTGCTAAAAAAAACACAACAACAACACCAAGATACTTTATTTTGGAAAATACCCTGTAAGGCAAAACTACGAAAATACCCCTGGGTAGAGAAATGACGAAAAAAAAACCTTATGCGATGAATGTGTGTGCATGGATGCTACTTGTATGATTGATGTATGCTGGTTGATGTATATGGTTTCTAGAATTAGGAGATAAACTTGAGACTGAAACTGTAGATAGGTTCGAATTTGAAAGAACCACTCTTAAAACTACTTTCCATAAGATTGTTCGTGGTTAATCAGTGAAAGAAATTAGTAGTTCATAAAGTTTCTAATTCATATAATACGAGAATCAACGATGAGCGCTAGAAGAGGAAGAAGAGGCCGCAGCTGAGGCCGTGGAATTGTTATGACTGATGTGCTGACTCAGCTAGTTAGGGAGGTACTGAAGGAGGTTAAAGAAATCGATGAAACACTTCGGTTTGGGTGCGTGGACTGTAAGAAAAAAAGAGATCGTAGTTTTCTAAGGTTGCAGTCTCGTTCTGTGAAGCATGTTAAGGTACATCCAAACTTTCGGGTTTGCAAATATTGCAGAAGGCGTCATCCGGGTGAATGTTGAAGGAAGTCAGGAACGTGTTTTAGATGCGGGTTTGAGGAGCATAAGGCTCGGGATTGTTCAATCACCATTAAGTCGGGTATGTTCTGTGTGGATGCTATATTTTTGGGTATAGAAACTGTATGCGTGCAATGTTTATATATTATTAAATTAGAGTGCGCAGCGAAAGCATAGTGGTGAGACTTGGGTGGTACGATTAATAGTTATTTGGAAATTTCGAGGACAAAATTTCTGTAAGGGGGCAGAACTGTAACATCTTGAATTAATGGGTCTATGCGTTTAGTGTAAGGATATGTTTAATATGTTAATTTAAGTGATAGGGGTCCAAATTAGGCTCAGGACTAGGCAAAGGCCTTGGTTAAATCATCTGATTGGGCATTATAGAGTTAAAAGGGGGTAATTGTGTTTAAAATACCAACGTGGGCTTGTGGCCCAACAATAGGTGGCACTGCAAGGGAATTTGAAGGTGGCGTCATTAACAATTAAAGGGGCTCAAGTTTTGGCCACAAGGAGCCCATGTTTCTGGGCCATTTTTTGGCACTTTAAAGGGAGCAAGGGGTGACGCCACACACAAGGAGTTGGGGGCCCAAAATTTAAGTTTTATGGAGCCCAAATCTTTTAATTTAAGTTAGCTAAAATCAGCATTATGGTTAGGTGAAGTGGACGGCAACAAGGCTCAAAAATAAGAGGATTTATATGGATTTTATAATTGATAATTTTGAAGATAAAAAGGAGAAAAGATAGGAGCTATCTGCAAGGTAAGGTGATGGCCGAAAATCCACCACCTAGAGAAGTAAAGAGTTCGACTACTTCATGGATAAGGGGTGTCGAATTTTCCCTTTTTATTAGCTTGACCTTTAGTTATCAGGAAGGGCATTTTCGGTTTTAAACAATAGCTGCTGAAATTCCTATAAATAGGGGGGATATCTTATTGATTCTGGCATTTAAACCCTAATTTCGTCTTCATTCTTGTGCCGAAATTCTTAGCCTCTCCCTCTACAATTTCTATTCTTTAATTTCTTCGAAAGCCAAAACCTCTCCTTTTCCCTTGAGCCGATTTCTCTAAACAGCCGAAATCCCCATCGTTTTTCTCTATTCATCCCATTTGTATGTTAGTTCTATTCTTTCGGCATTTAAAACTTCTTCTTTGACATTGTCGAATCTTCTCTCCAAGTGCTAGCCGAATTCCCTGTGCTAAGGTAAGTGTCGACTTCTGTTAGATCTTATGTTCTATTTCGGTTCTTGAAAGGAAAAAGCCGAAAAAGCTAATAGTTTAATGGTTCTATGTTGGGCGGCATTTCGGGATTTGAAGGAAACTTGGTCGTCTAGATCTAAAAGCCGAAAAATGTTAGTCTTCAACTTCAGGATTTTAAGGTAAGAAGATTTTCCCTGGATTTTTTCTAGATTCGCTTATTATATGCAAGATCTTAACTTTATGATGAGGATTAACGATCATAAATTGTGATAGTAGTTATGACAAGGACTTGTGATGGAATTAAATATGGGTCAGGAAAAGGATAGAACCCCTAAGTTTAAGAAACGAGCGGTATCTGCCATTCGAAATTGGCCACTTGGTTGTGGACCGACTTCTGAACAACATCTTAGGCAGATATAGCGGTTGTGTCGACTACGGATAAGCGTCGACATAGAAAGTATCATTCTATCGATGTCAGTGTGTAGATCTCTAACACAATATTAATCCTGTATGTATGTCTATATATTTATGTTATGGGCTAAAAAGCCTAAAAGAGGCTGTATAGACAGTCGAATGGAACCCAAAAAAGGGTTATGCTAAGATGCCAAGTACGTAAACATAGAACTCTCTATGTGTATCAAAATATGTATAAGTCTGCATGACGTTTCTTTTATGTGTATGCATGGGGTGGGATTATGTTATTGAAGGGGAAGTGCATGATAGGTCACATCGTGATCAGTGGTAGAAATCCCACAAATATGAATGTTAGGTCACACAGTGATCGGTGGCTATGCCACGTTTAATGATTCCTGAATAACGAGAATAGGCGATCTGGTATCATCATTATGGTGTGTAGCGGATTGAGGGTTGATTGTAGAAATCCCCAAGGTGTGATGGTTGGTACGGGTTAGTGTGTAGGTGATGGAAACCTAGGATGGGTTGGGCTATTCATTGTTTAACTTTTGATTTATTTTCATGTATGTTGCCTTTATGTATGGGCCAGGGCCCATAATGTGTTCGTGGGCTCAGGTCGTTGTGTGTTTTGAGATTTATACACTGAGTCTTGGTGACTCACACTTTCCTTTTTCTTTACTCTTTCAGATGAGCAGTAGATCGTGGACACGGGAGCCAAGACGGACTCGAGGGGCCATCAAGCTTTTATTATTTTCCTTTTATAAACTATTTTGACTTTTTCTTTAAGTTTTATTTTATTTCTATGTAATAAGGCCCCATAATTTTTTTTAATGAAGGAGCTTTAATGTTCTGCAACTTATGAAATTGTGTTAAAGGTTTTATTATACTTAATAATAATAATTCAAAGGCTTTATTTTTAAAATGTCACTTATTCACTCAAATAATCTCTAATTAACTTAAAACTTGCAAAACCGACAAAGTAGAAGTTTTCAATGTACAACTCGTAGCATACCAGATCTGGTCGAAACGCATGGGCCAGGTTTGGGGGTGTTACACAAGGTTGATATCAAATACCCATAATTTTTGTGAGATTCTGAGCCTTATAGACCATATATTCTTTTTTGTGCTCACTTTTTATTATGTGTGTGTCAACATTGATTTGTTATTCTTGAACTTGCATCATTTATGCATGTCGAGACCACACCTTTGATCTGATATACAGAGATGATAAAGGCACCTAGGATTTAACCCACTTACCCCACTAAAAGCCTACCTCCATAATTAACCCCTAGTGATCCCCTTTTAATCCTAACAACCCTTTGATTGACTCACCGACTAATATTAACCGAAAACCCTTTGTATTTGTTATCACCATTCCTTTTGACTACCCTTACATCAAGATTTGATTTGATTAGTTGCTTAACTATTCTATTTATTTCAATCGTTAAATTTATCCTTTATTATGTACTTGACTTGTTCTTAAAAAAAAAAAGAGAAGTATATTCAATATCAGCTCTATGTAATTGAGCTTATACGTTTAAATTCAACATCTTGAGAAGAAGCTCGTGTTATTAGTATTAGTATTATTAGTTTTCAATTGATGTAATTATTTAGGGTTAGCTCATTTTTTTCTCTAGTTAGGTAATTTATCAAGTCAATCTCGATTCTAACCCTCTAATTCAGCCTTTATCCACACCTTTTACCCAAGCCCCATTACAACCCAGTTAAAAACCATTTGATTTGTGTATCATTTCATATTATAATGGTGGAGATTTGATTTTAATGCTAGCCTATGGGATTAACTCTTCATGTTTGACTTCTAAGTGCTTAATTCTGAACCTTAAACACTTTGAGTGATTTGAGTGAATCTTTAGTGAGGATGTCAATTCTTTGCGATTTTGAATCAGAGGTAATTATTTAGATTAGTTGAATTATCCATGTATGAATTACCTATGAATTATGACAAAACACTATTGTTGAATATTGTGAATCAAGGAAGTTTGTTTTAATTGTGACTTGAAAATGTTCCTTAAGGACAAGCAAAAGCTTAAATGTGGGGGTATTTGATAAACCGTAAAAATGACATATTTTAAGCCCACATTTAGCATGCTTTTGGATGATTTAAGCCTTGAATTATGTAATTTGGTGCTCTTAATCCTTTGTTTTTATGTTTTATACTCAGAAGAGCACCAGATAACGAAAAGAATAGAAAACGGGCCCAAAACGGAGTAAAAGGGCCATATCACGAAATCCACACGGCCTGGGCCCAAGACCACACGGCCATACCTCATTTAACAGCCTCGAACACGGCCTGGCCACGATTTACATGGGCGTGTGCCATGGGCGTGTCATTGCCGTGACAAAGAGAAGTTTCACTTGAATTAGGATACTTAGGGGTGAAGAAACACATTCAGAAGCCTATATAAACACCCTAAGTATGACCTAAAAGGGGGAGCCCAAGGCTTTAGTTAGAGGGCGTCCAGCTAGGCCAAAGAGGGCAAGTTTGTATGGATTTACTCGAAGATAGCCAGTTGATTCATCTCAAGAAATTAGAATCATACTCAAGACCGAGGATCTTTCCTTCAATTCCTTCAGGGGGTTTTAGGGATTTCTTATGTTTTGCTTTATCTTTTCTTCTGAGATGTTTTCTTTTATTATTATGAACTAAACCCTCGGATACCTGAGGGGGATGAAACCTAAGACGAATCTTGTTATCATTTGCTGAACTATATGATAAATATTTGACTTGTTTTTAATTCTTGTGTTAATATTTCTGGGATATTAATTCAAGTATGATGTGCTTAGGTGGAGGAGCAAAATCCTTGCCTAAGAGTAGATCTAGCATAATTAAGCGGAGTTGATCGCACGCCTAGAGATAGGGTGATGAGATTTTGCCGGATTAGGGTGAAACCTAATATGGGAGTCCATAGATCGAGTTAATGCAATTCTAGGGGTTTTAATTAGAAAGAGATTTCGATTAATCAACCTAGGGTTAGATGTTAGTCGCCTCGAGAGAGGGATTAATATAACTTAGGGAATCTTACGGATCAAGTCAAGTGAATACATCGCCTGGTTCAGAGTTAGATAACAAGTGAAGTCTAAGTGGGTTCTTTCTTGGGTATCATCTTAATCAATTGGTTTTTCCACAAAGTAGTTTTCCCAATTTCATTCTTCTTTGTCTTAGAGTCTTTAGTTTATTAGTTAGTTAATTTTAGATTAGATAAACAATTCTGTTAATTCTTAGGCTAGATAATAAAAAGAGAGTTAGTATTAGCACTTTTGGTTCCTTTGGGTTCGACAATCCGGTCTTGCCTTAACTATACTACTGTTCAATAGGTGCGATTGCCTCAAATCATTGTCATAGTTAGTTTCCAGGTTCAATCATTTTTATATAAATTTTAATACTTTGTCATTGCATAAAACAACGATCAATGTTACATTTTATGGTATCAAAGCCCGGGTTGCAAAACTCGGCTGTGGAATGGGTTTAGATTTTTTTTTCCAAATTTGTTTAAATTGTGGTTTAGAAAAAGTGATAATGTTATTGGAAGTATGGCACACTGAGTCTCCAGCACCAAATTCATAAGTTTCCTGACCTTATGCTCTGTTATATGCTGTAATAACTGTATTTTGGTATTTATTCTGTGTGTGCTCTGTTTGGATGCGATGTTTTGTAACATCCTAGATTAGGGGTTATGCGTTTGTGCATAATTCATGAGTTAGTAGGTTTTGGCAGTGTTGGAAGTGTATTAAGGGTTTTTAAAATTTTAGGATGGAAGAAGAAAGCTTTGGAAAATTATTGGTTTTTAAGTAAAAAGTGGAGCTAGGTAAATGAGGCTTTAAAAGAAACTCCGTGTGAAGCATGACACAAGGAACCATGTGGTAAAATGGCATGTTTTATGAATTATGAATGTGTTATGTGAATTCTAAAAATAAGGAAATGTATGGAAATATATGGAAATGTATGGAAGTGTATGGAAATGTGTGGAAATGTGTGGAAATGTATGGAAATGTAAGGCAATGTAGGGAAATGTAAGAAAATGTAAGAAATGTAAGAAATGTATGGAAATGTATGGAAATGTAAGGAAATATAAGAAATGTGAGAAATGTATGGAAATGTAAGAAATGCAAGGAAATGTAAGGAAATGTCTTGTCTTGGAAATGTAGGGAAATGTCCTAAAATGTAAAGGAATAAAGAGGAAAGTGAACATTTATGGAAACTAGAAATGTAAGAAATGGTTCAAAAATGGAAAGTACACATTTTTGGAAACTCAACATTTTGGAAACTTGGAATGTAAGAAAAATGGCAAGTTACTGAGCCGATCGAAAATTTTAGGAAACTTAGAAATGACCCCGAAATGATGAGTTTTAAAGTTCAAAATAGGAAATAAGGGCTAGAGGGCCTTAAAAGAAAAAGTTGGAGAAGTTTGACACACAATTAGGCTTGGAAAAATGGCCTGAAGGTGTCACTTAGGGCCTATGGAAATGGCGCCATGTGCAAGAGCTGTTGGGCTTGGGTTCGAGTCACTTGGGAAGCAAATAAATAAGTTTAATTTTGGCTTCCAGAAGGTTGAGGTGGACGGCATGGGTTTCTAGAAAAGGAAGAGTTTTATTCACATCAATATGTGAATAATAAGAGATAAATAAAGGATTATTTTCTAAGGAGATAATTGAGGAGATAATTAATGGATTAAAGGCTTTTATCTTTTAAATAAAAGAGATAATATTATCAAAAAGAGGAGTGGTGGCCAAGTAAAGGACTCTAGTTAGTAATTTTGGCTATAAAAGGAAGAGTAAGGCTATTCTTCATTCATTCTTTTCTCTTCAAGAAAACCTCTACCGAAATTCTCTAAAGTTTCTCCTATTCTCTCTGCCGAATTTTTTCTGCCATTATTCTCTTTTTCTTTTTTCTTTTCTTCTATTTTTTTCTTCTTCATTCTTCTCCTCTCAATATTCCAAAAGCCGAAAGCTTGCTAAGATCAAGGCCATAGCCGAAGGTTGAAGTGAAGGTGCAATCGATTTCTTCAAATAAGGGGATCTTTCAGGATTTACTAAGTGTCGACTACAAGGAAGGAGAAGTTCTTTTCCCGAAGGTATAGCATAAGCCGCGTGTTCCCTAGTTATTCGGTGAATTGCGGGATTTAAGAATCTAAGGTAAGTCATATTTAACATTCGGCTAAGGGTTAATTGTTGTGAATAAATGTTAGAAATTGATCTAACATGTAGTTATAGGGATTTCGACAGAGGGATACAAGGATTTCAGGATTTGAGAATTTCAAGGAACTTGAGATCTAAATCTGTAGATCATTCTTCCGGATTTCAAGGAATCTGTTAAGCAAATCAGGTGTGTACCCTTACTAACCTTCAATAAATTACGTGGTAATTATTAAATATATGAATATGTATCAGTATGTGAATGTGGTTAAGTACCAAAAATGTGGTAAGGAGTACCCAGGTATGGTTCCTACTTTTGATAGGATTATGAATGTGTTATATTCTGAAAAGTGACATAATGTGAATTTAAGTATGATATGAATGATATGTAATAATTGGGGCATTTGGGATATATGTGAAGGAAGAAAGTGAAGGTGTTGACTTCGGTCTCACCAACGAAGGTGTTGACTTCAGTCTTACCAACGAAGGTGTTGGTTTCGGCCTCACTAACGAAATATGGTGCCTACGGCCCCATTGCGTGAATATGGTAACTTCGGTTACATTATTTGAATATAGTGTCTAATGACACAACGTAAGTGGGCGATGAGCACGTCGATCGCAACGATCGCCTTCGATGGTGTGTGTAGCGGATGGAGGTTGACTTAGTAGTCCCCACTGCGTGCGAGTTGGTGCAGGTGGTGTGTAGCGGATGGACCTTTAGGTTTGGGTTTGGGTTGCATCATTATTTGATCTGAATATGCTTTGATATGAATATGTATGCACGAAATGTTGATTGTTAGTTTGTGTACACATTGAGTCATTGACTCACCCTTTGTGGGACTATTTTTCAGAAATGAGCGATAATGGACCGGGTCGGCGGGAGCTAAAGGTGGCCATGCATCATTTGAAGAATTTATTAGAATTTGGACTTTACTCAATTTTAGTATTTTCAATTTTATCTTTGGGTTTGAATGATGTAATAAGGCCATAAGGCCCAAGTTGGATGGTTTTATTTCCCTGCTTTTATTTTCAGTTGTTATGTTATGAATTATTTTTGACTAAGTTTAATTAAATTTATTTTAGAAATAAACCCTAAATTGTTTTGTCCCCAAAATTAAATGTTTCCTAAATTAAATAAATGGGTTTCCAACCTAAGCCCAACTCAAAACCAATATCTTTCCCAAAATTCACAAAAATTTTCCAAGTAACAAAAGAATTTGAAGCCGATTTTCTTAAGGAACATACCAGATCCGATTCAGGCTCGTGGGCCGGGTGTGGCGTGTTTCATGTTTGAATATAGAAATTGTATGCATGTGTGAAAAGTACCTGTTCGTTTCTGCGATTAGATGTTTGGTTGTGTGTAAGAGGTTTCAAGATTAAGTTAAAAGTGTTTTAGTGTTGTTGGGATGAGAGTGCGCAGCGGCATCGTAGTAAGGTAGTCTGTGTTAAATGACTGTTAGTTAGTTGGAAATTTTGAGGACGAAATTTCTCTAAGGGGGTAGATTTGTAACGACCCGAATTTGAGCCTAGTAGAATAGGAGCGTTTAAAATTTTTGAGAACAAGAGAACTGCACTAACGCAAGTTGGACCTATTAGGTGAGTGCTTTTGGAAGGTTAAGGAGCTTCTATGAAGACCCGGGATCAAACTTGGGCTTTAGGAAAATTTTGGTTTTAGGTGAATAAAACACTGAAAGTTAGTAAGTAGGCTTTAAGAATAACATATGGAGAAAAATGATACAAAAAGAGTTGTGGTCTAGTGGCAAATGGCGCCACAAGGAAGCAAGGGATCCAAGGTTCAAGTATTGGCGTTTGCATTTCATTTTGATTTATTTTTAAGTGAACTTAGACTTTGGCCCATATATTTATACTTAGTCGCGCATGTTTTAAGGCAACAAGGAGCTAGTTGGTAAAGTGGCTAGCGGCGTGGATTATGTTACAAGGGAGCTTGAGTTTGAATCCCAACGCAAGCAAAAAGGGATATTTATTTTGCTAAGTTGGGATGGCTAGAGTTTGTGTTGGAATTAAACTCTGCCAAAGGAGGGATCCCATATCGGAAAGCTAGCAAGAGGTAAGGTGAGAAGCTGGCTTTAAATAGAGCAATCTATGAAGAGTGTAAGCATACCTTGCTAGGCGTTTCGGCATAGGAGTGCTTGGAGCGCGGATTAGCAGCTTCAGATTCCTATCAGGTGTGTATTTCGCACTACTCTAGCTATAGAGCGGCAAATGCCGAAATGCCGGTCACACGGTGATGGTAGTCACACGAGTGTGCGAGCGCATGTGTGGGAGCTTTGACGCGATAGTTGAGGCCATCATGAGTGTTCTTGAAGGTCTAGGCTATTCGGGCCTCGATGGGCCGAAAGGGGCGAAGTGGGCCCAATGGGCCCGTAGGCCCATATGAATAAGTTGCATGATTGTGTAGTAGATGTTGGATTAGAATATGTGAATCTCATATCTGTGGCTAGATTTGGGCTAAATGGGCCACACGAGCGTGTGGGTCTATTTGGGCCGAGAATGGGCCTTAGGCCCATTTGCATCATTATCTCTTCTTAGATAACTTTGGTTTAACTGGGCAAATCACAGTTTGATCGCTTTAGTGAAGGTGACGGTGCTCGTGATTTTTTAATACAACTCGTAATCACTTGGGCAAAATTGTTGGAAAACTATCAAATGATAGGTTCAATTGCAAAATTTGCAAATTTGAGACCAAAACTATGCGCATTGGGCCACACGAACGTGTGGGCCCGTTTGGGCCTAAGATGGATTTTAGGCCCAATAGTTTTGTAGAGACCTAAAAAAGGTTCGGTGTCGCTCGAGGCGACAGTAGGCCTTCTAAAAGGCCGTTAAATACGAAATTACCAAAATACCCCTAGAGGGTAAATGACCGATATACCCTTGATTATGGTTGGTTATCATGTATATGTTTTACACTTTTGTATGTATGATGCATTGCATTTATAATATGTTGCATGGGTTGGGTTTGATGATCACAGGAAGTGTTATTCTGGTGGCTCTGCCACATTCTGTGTAGTGGCCATGCCACATATATTCTGTTATTCTAGTGGCTCCGCCACAAATCCTATGTTTAGCAGCTTGTCTACCATATTGGTGTGTAGGGCTGGGTAGGTTGACTTGATCCCCACAGGTGTGTAGGGTTGGTACGGGGGTGTGTTTGGTTGGATTGGGTTGGGCTTCGTTCACTGTTTGCATTATCATGTTTATAGGGCCTTGGTCGATGCGCTTTTGTATGGGCTCAGGCCCAGTTAATGACCGATTAGGGGATTACACAGAGTTCTCGTAACTCACCCCTCTGCTTAAACCGTGCAGGTGATCCCCAGTGTTAGAGGATTTTGAGCTGTGGAGGAGTCTGTGGTAGCCATACATCGGAGTATTTCTCATGAACTTTAGTAAATTTCGGTTTAGCTTTACTTTAAGATTATTTATTTTGGGTTAATATTTTTTAATAAGGCCTTTAAAGTTTTATTTTCTTTTAACGTAAATTTCGGTTTAGCTTTACTTTAAGATTATTTATTTTGGGTTAATATTTTTTAATAAGGCCTTTAAAGTTTTATTTTCTTTTAACCTTATGTTTCAGTTATGCTTAAACTATAAATGATTAAACTTTGGGTTTTCCTAAAACGACAATAACTGTTTTCAAAATATCACGTTTTCGCTACTCATTGAATTTGATTTCACTATAAACAAAGTTCTTGAAAATAGTAATAACTTCTTCACAAAAAAACATGAAAGCAAATATGAATTTCACAAACAACAATGTTTGGAGTTTTTGAAAGAATACGAAGTTTTTAACGAACGCGTAACTTTTAAACAACCCTTCTATGT
The DNA here is from genome assembly GCA_025503065.1 of Gossypium bickii. Lineage (NCBI taxonomy): Eukaryota > Viridiplantae > Streptophyta > Magnoliopsida > Malvales > Malvaceae > Gossypium > Gossypium bickii. The sequence goes on along the minus strand of CP106711.1, from coordinate 111,893,427 downwards.
GACATGCTAGATCCAGTCATAACGTCTTGGCCAGGTTTGGGGTGTTACAATATCACATGCATTAAAATTTGTAGAAAGACCCTAATTAGGTGAAATTATTTCAGTTAACCTAGAAAACATGGAACGAAGGTTGGAGAGATTAGAGCAAAGGCAAAAACAAATACAGGAGCAATTGACCGAAATCCAGCAGGATATACGAGATCAAATGAATATGATGCGTCAGATAACCCAATTACTAGTCGGAGGGCTTGAAAAAATGAAAGGTCCGATGGTAAACAATGAGGATGATAATGAAGTCTTCATTTACCCTCCAAGTTTTACTTCAATAAGTGTCTCGGCCCAACCAGACGTGCCTCCACAAGGGGCACCTGTCATTATCAAACCCCAATGTCAGATCGATACCCTGGCACTGTTGAACTTCCCGATGGGCTCAGGTTTTAACTCGGAGGATGATCGAGCCAAACCGTTTGTTCTGGTAGAAACAAAGGAAAGGGGAGAGTGGACTTCAAAGGCCCTGAAGAGGAAGGACAAGGATATGAATAATAAGAGTGTGTATAACAAGGGCCATTCGAAGCCGTTTATAGTAAACCAGCCAAAGAAGGCAGTTACCAGTTATCTGGTCTCCCCAAGAGAAGAACTCAATCCAAGACTGAACTTAGGAAAACCCTAGTTCACACCTATTTCAATGACGTATAGGGAGTTATACCAGAGCTTATTTGAAATGCATGATGTAGCTCCTCATTACTTGAAACCAATGCAACCTCCATACCCCAAATGGTATGATTCGAATGCTCAATATGAGTACCATGCTGGGATTACAGGACATTCAACAGAAAATTGCCTTGCTTTTAAGAAGCTAGTTGAAAGATTCATCAAAATAGGAGTTATAAGATTCGATGATCCCTCTGGTGCAGAAAATCCGTTACTCAACCCTGCTGTTAAAAGGATAACTATTGTGAGTACCATGATGAATGGGGGCATGAGATCAGGAGTACATCAAGTTCAGGGCTCTAGTGCAAAACCTGGTACTGGCGATTTTGAACATTGAACCGGGGAATAGACTTTTCCAAGCTTCTACCTTTATGTACTTAGGATGTTTTGAACAATGGAACTGTGGAAGAGATCCCTGTATTTTTAGAGATAATCTAGTGTAATATTTAAAACATGCATGTTGCTTTAAGCTTAGAGTAATAAGAATTCCTTTGTGAAATTGGCTTGTGTCCAGAATTTTTATTTCAATAAAATGCATCTTTTTGAGCAAGTATTTTTCATTTCAAACTATACATTCTTTTGTTTTTAGAATATTCTTTCATTCTTTATTCATGACCATTCCATACAAATAATCATCCTTAGAATTATTTATTCTTTGGATTCTTTGCCTTCGTATCTAGGTACCCAGATATCAACGACGTGAGTGACATTGTTACTGACTCCCTTTTTGAATGAGATATGGGCTAAGGGATCTAAGGACTTTGAAGGTGATAGAGACTGTGGCCTATCTTTTGATTTGTTAAGGATGGTAGACCAAGACGAAAATAGATTCTATCTTACAAAGGGTCAGTGGACATTGCGAGTTTAGAAAAAAGGTGAAAATCGAAGCCTAGCTCACCACAGAAATAAAGCGAGACATCATTGAGCTATTTTCAAGAATTCAAAGATGATTTTGTATGATCATATCAAGACACGCCAGACTACTGAAACATGGGGATGTTACTAAGGTTGGAACCCATGTTAATGGTTCTACAATGGCCACGCTAATCAAGAGGTTCGGGCTATTGGTTTACTAGAAAGGGAAATTGCATTAAATGCCAAATTGAGGAAGACAAGACTTATGGTCCTCCTCCATTTTTTCTATATGTGGGGCATAGATATTATGAGGTCGATCTCATCAAAAGCATCTAGCCGACACCAATTCATCTTTGTGGTTGTCAAATACTTCACTAAGAGGGTGAAGGTCGCTTCATAAGCCAAAGTTGCAAAGTCAACAGTCGTCAAAGTCAAATTCAAATCTGAATCCAATTTCAAATCCAAATCCAAATCTAAATCCAAATCTAAATCCAAATCCAAATCCAAATCATTCAAATTCAAATTCAAAAAAAAAAAAAAAACAAGTGGCGATAAAGAATGTTAGAAAGAAACATAATTGCACAATGTCAAAGATTTACAGTTTGTTCAAAGATTAGACACCATATCAGTGCTGCAAAGGCAACCAAAAAAAAAACATTCAAAAATTTTTGAAAATGACTGAGACTTGTAAAGGTTGGCATAGAGAAGTTACCATTTACCCTCCATGTTTCTTGAACGTTGGCCAGGATCTTCACCGGGGCATCTTTATCATTGGTTCATGAAAGGGAAGCAATTGTTGGAAGTTAAGATTCCTTTTCTCCAAGCTTTGATTGAATTGGAATGTCTCCAGTAAGCTTGATTGAAAGTATTCATCAGGGTCGAACGTAAAAAAAACATGTTACGGGCTTATGACAAAAAGGTTCGCTCAAGAGAATTTCAGGATGGGGACCTGGCATTGAGAAGGATTCTTCTCGTACAAGAGGACTTCAGAGGGAAGTAAATGCCAAATTTGCCAAAGCCTTCTGTGGTGAAGAAGGTTTGTTCTGGAAGATCATTAACTTTAGCCAATATGGATGGGAAAGATATGTTCAAGCCAGGGAGTTCAGATTTCATCTGAAAAGAGAGACCAAGGTGAAAACCCGCAAAAGGGCACTTTGAAAAAAAAAATCAAATAAAAAAATCAAATCAAATAAAAAAAATTCAATCAAAAAGAAGAATGAAAAGGAGAGGCCAAGGCAAAAACTCTCAAAGGGCACCTTGAGACCAAAGGGGATTTGAGTTGAAAACCCGAAAAGGGCAGCTCAAATTTTGATCGAAAGTAAGGCATACAGTAGTCTTGCTATACTTGAATTAACAATGAAGAAGTATTCTACATCTTGGGGCATCTACAAAGTACTACGGATCCCCTAAACACATATTGAGCTTAAAATGGTCCTTAAGAAGTGATCGTTGTTTTCACGATGTCAAAGTCTTAAAATTTATAAAAAGAATGATCGAACTTGGAAACTAACTATGACAATGATTGAGGCAAGCGTATTGATCAAACAGTAGTATAGTTTAGGCAAGACTGGAATGTCAAACCCAAAGGAACTAAAAGTACTAATACTAACTCTCTTTTTATTATCTAGCCTAAGAATTACGGGAACTGTTTATCTAATCTAAAATTAACTAACTACTAAACTAAAGACTCTAAGACAAATAAGAATTAATTTGGGAAAATAATTTGGAAGAAAAACCAATTGATTTAGACGACACCTAAGGAAGAATCCACGTAGACTTCACTTGTTATCTAATTCTGAACCAGACGGTTTATTCATTTGACTTGATCCATAAGATTCCCTAAGTTATATTAATCCCTCTCTCGAGGTGACTAACGTCTAACCCTAGGTTGATTAATTGAAATCTCTTTCTAATTAAAACCCCTAGAATCACATTAACTCGATCTATGGACTCCCATATTAGGTTTCACTATAATCCGATAAAATCTCGTCAGCCTATCTCTAGGCGCGCGATCAACTCCGCTTAATTATGCTAGATCTACTCTTAGGCAGTGACTTTTGCTCCTCCACCTAAGCACATCATACTTGAATTAATATCCCAGAAATAGCAACACAAGAATTAAGAACACATAATTAAGAACAAGTCAAATATTTATCATATAGTTCAGCAAACGATAACGAGATTCATCTTAGGTTTCGTCCCCCTTAGGTATCTGAGGGTTTAGTTCATAACAATAAGAGAATACATCTCAGAAGAAAAGATAAAACAAAACATAAGAAATCCCTAAAACCCCCTGAAGGAATTGAAGAATAGATCCTCCATCTTGAGTATAACTCCAGCTTCTTGAGATGGATCAACTGGCCTAGTCGGACGCCCCCTGACTAAATTTGTGGGTTCCCCCTTTTCTGGTCATATTTAAGGGGTTTATATCGGCTCCTGAATATGTTTCTTAGCCTCTAAGTATCCAAATCTTAACGAAACTCTTCTTTCCTGCAACAGGGACGCGCCCATGGCACACGCCCGTGTCAGTCGTGGCCAGTTCGTGTCGAGGCTGTTAAGTGAGGCACGGCCATGTGGTCCTGTGCCGAGGCTATGTGAATTTCGTGATATGGCCCATTTACTCCGTTTTGGGCCCATTTTCATTTGTTTCGTCCTTTGGTGGTCTCCTGGGTATAAAACATGAAAACAATGGATTAAGAGCACCAAATTACATAATTCAAGGCTTAAATCATCCAAAAGCATGCTAAATGTGGGCCTAAAATATGCTACTTTTACGGTTCATCAAAAAGTTTGAACAGAGAAGCTCAGGTTGCGTTATCTGGGGCACCTAGTTTCTATTTTACCCATTTTAAATTTGTTACTTGTGATTATATTATTCTTTTCAAAATATGTTCACAATAAATTTCCTTCTCGATTGTTATTACTATCTTTGCTTTGCTTATTTGTTTCGAGCTATGGTCCTAATTAATTTCCTTCTTGTCCATCGTTATGATCTCTTTCAAGCAATTTGCATTGAAATAACGATTAGTGGACTAATAATACTTTCATAAAAGGAGTTTCGCATATTACTCTAGAAGCTTCTGAATAATACAAAAACTTGAAACATGACTATTGTTTAAAACTCATCAAGTTTAAGGAAGAGTCTAAACTGAGGCTATCTCTTCGGATTTTTGTCAAAAATGGTAATTGAACAAAATGACAAGATATTGCGTCAGTGATACAATCTTGACGAAAAATGGGTAATGTTAACCCAAGTGCAAAAGTGGAATCATTCTCAAAAAAATGATATTCTTTATCCATGCAAATATCATGCATACACATTTGGTTAGGTTACCTGAGAAGTGATCAGTTGATTGAACAAGTTACAGCCCTCTACACTTGAGTTGTGATAAACCATAAAAGTAACATATTTTAATCCCACATTTAGCATATTTTTGGATGATTTATCCCTTGATTTATGCAAAAAGGTGCTCTTAATCCTTTCTTTTCATGTTTTATGCTAAGGAGAGCACCTAATGACGAAAAGAACGAAAAACGGGCCCAAAACGGAGTAAATGAGCCATATTATGAAATCTACATGGGCTGGGCCAAGGACCACACGGCCGTGCCCCATTCAACAAGTCCGAACACGGCCTGGCCACGATTCACACGGGCGTGTGCCATGGCCGTGTCCCCGCCACGGCCAAGAGGAGTTTTACTCGGATTAGGATACTTGGAGGCAAAGAAACACATTCTAAAGCCTATTCAAACACCCAAATAGGAATCCTATTCGGATTAGGATACTTGGAGGCTAAGTAAGGCATCTCAAAGCCTATATAAACACTTTAAGGAGTAACTTGAAAGGGAGTTCGATAGAAGCCGGAACCTACGGTGGTTACCTAGGCCAAGAAGCCGAGCCGAAAAGGTTAGATTTGTGGGAAACACTCGAAGATAGCCAATTGATCCATCTCAAGAAGCTAGAATTCTACTCAAGACGGAGGATCTCTCCTTCAATTCCTTCAGGGGGTTTTAGGGATTTCTTATGTTTTGTTTTATCTTTTCTTCTAAGATGTTTTCTTTTATGGTTATAAACTAAAACCTTCAGATACCTGAAAGGGATGAAACCTAAGACGGATCTTGTTATTGTTTTCTGAACTATATGATAAATACTTGATTTGTTCTTAATTATGCGTTCTTAATTATTGTGTTGATATTTCCGGGATATTGATTCAAGTATGATGTGCTTAGGTGGAAGCGCAAAAGTCCATGCCTAAGAGTAGATCTAGCATAATTAAGCGGAGTTGATGGCACGCCTAGAGATAGGGTGACAAGATTTTGCCGGATTAGGGTGAAACCTAATATGGGAGTCCATAGATCGAGTTAATGCGATTCTAGGGGTTTTAATTAGAAAGAGATTTCAACTAATCAACCTAGGGTTAAACGTTATTCACCTCGAGAGAGGGTTTAATATAAATTAGGGAATCTTACGGATCAAGTCAGGTGAATACATCGTCTGGTTCAGTGTTAGATAACAAGTGAAGTCTAGATGGATTCTTCCTAAGGTTATCATCTTAATCAATTGAGTTTTTCCAACAGTATTTCCCTAATTCATTATTTTTGTCTTTGCGTCTTTAGCTTTGTAGTTAATTAAAATTAGATTAAACAACAACTTCACTTATTTTAGGCTAGATAATAAAAAGAAAGTTAGTATTAGTACTTTTAGTTCCTTTGGGTTCGACAATCCGGTCTTGCCTAAGCTATACTACTGTTCGATAGGTCCACTTGCCTTAAGTCGTTGTCAGAGTTACTTTCCAGGTTCGATCATTCTCATTTATAAATTTAAAACTCTGAAAAATAAACGATCAAGTTTTTGGCACGGTTGTCGGGGAACTAAAATATCAAGAAAGCTCAATTTTTATTTCTTTAGCCATTTATTTTTATTATTATTTATTATTATTTTCTTTTTTTTTTTTTTTTACTTTGCTAATTTTTCTTTTATTTGATTTTGGCAGATAGAGGAGATGGCACTGAATAACTATCAGTGGCAAGTTATGAGGACAAAGCCAACAAAAGTAGTCGATATCTACAACCTTGACCCAATAACCATGCTATCAAATCAGCTGAGCTTTTAAGTAAGAAAATTGACGGTTTATGTGGTTCTTTGCAGGTATATCCAGTTATGCAGTATGAAAGAAGTGGAGGCGTGGCGAATCTTAAGTAGCCGCCCTACGGACATGGCATGAGAAGAGAAAAAGTCAACTATATGGGTAACTATTCTAGACCTCAAAATAATTTTTATAGTGACATTTATAACGCAGGCTGGAGGTACCATCCCAATTTCTCATGGGATGATCAAAGTAGCCAAAGACAGGAGCTTTCTCCAAATTTTCAACAACTACCTCACCAGCAGGAAGATGAGTCAAAACTCGAGGAGATGCTGACAAGATTCATAGCAAACACTGAAATAGCACTCAAAAATCAAGAAGCACCGATTCAAGGGATCGAGGATCGGTTAGGTCAGCACGCTAAGCTGATCTTAGAACAACCACAAGAAAGCTTGCCAAGCAACACTGAAACTAACCCAAAAGAGCAAATTCAAGCTGTAACAGCTCATGACAGTGAAAGTGTAATATCCGAGATTTTGGGCTTGTGCATTATTGCTTAATTATGTGAAGTAGCATGCCTGTGTGTATTATAAATATGTTTTATGAATCTTGAGAACTTTAGAGTGTAGAAAAATGCCTTAGAAATTATCAGATTTTAAGTTTTTAGAGGGGAGCTAAGCCTGGTAGGCCTTTAGAGAAATTGTAGGGGAAATTAGACACAAAAATGGGCTTGTTAAAGTGGCAAGGAGGCGCCACTTAAAGCTTCTAAAAGTGATACCACAAGCAGTACAAAAGGCCTAGGTTCTAGTAAGAAGGGATGCAAAAAGGGAGCTTTTATTTTGCGGCTATGGGGAGCAGTAGTGGACGGCATAGGGACTTTTATTTAGATGAGGATTAGACTTGGTCAATCCCTTTTAAAATTCGGCTAAGATAGAAGATAAATGTTGGTTTATTTAAATTATTTTGAATGTGCAAATAGGAGAGAAAATAGGAGAAAAAGAAGGGATGAGATAGGGGGAAGGAGAGTTGGCCGATTGGTGGAGTCTAAGGGTGGTATTTTCGGCCAAAGGGAAGAAGTGAGGCCATTTTCATTCTTTTCTTTTCTTGTGTGCCTCTGCCAAAATTCTTCTACTTTCTCCTCCTTTTCTTTTCTTTCTTTCAACATTAATTTTGCACCTTTTTTCTTATATGGCCGAATATTCCATCACCAATTGAGAGCCATAGCCGAACCCTTATAGCCCTCATTCTCTTCACTTTTTCTTTTCACCATTAAAGTGCCGAAACCTTTCTCTTTGGAATCCAGAAGCCGATTCTCTAAGGGTGCCTCAATAGTGGTAAGTATTTTCTTTCCTTAGCAATCGATTTTCCTTTTTTTCTTTTTTGGTGGCCAAAACCGAATGGTTGGCCTTGATTTCTAAGGGTGGCCGAATACTCATAGGGCCATTATCTCGTATTTTGTATGTAGCTAACGTCTGAAGAGTGATCTTTCGGGATTTGTTTAAAGTCGAATACAAGGGAGGATCATTTGGGATTTGGTTATCTAAGGTAAGAGAAGGGATACTAGGCCGAAGGCCATTTATGGTGACCATTAAGTATTGAAATCGGATCTAACATACACCTTGTAGGTATTTCGACAGACACCACAACCAAGTAGCAATTTCGGGATTTAGACCCGCAAGGTAAGTGAATATGATATTCGGCCAAGGCCATATTTAGTGATGCAGATCTGTTTCTTATTCGTTCGAAAGCTGAAAGTTAACCAGTTAAGTGATCTAGTGTTGGCCGAATGTAGGAACTAGGGGTCTAGAGCATTAGATCGAGACTTTCGGGATTTCAGTGAAAGTGTTAGCACCAGGTGTGTAGCCCCACACTAATTCTTAATAGATTTATGGTATTGTTTTAATATATGTGTTAATGAAAATATGAGAACGTGGCTAAAGGTACCATACAATGGTATAGATTATTCAGGTACGTAACCTTTAATATTATGTTATTAAATGTTATGAACATTTGGAATATGTCACATATGTGAATTTGTTATGAATGTGGAATAAGGCATAAGGCATGATATTTGCGTGATTTGTATGACACATGGGGCATATGGGTGAAATGGAAAGGGGAAGTGATCTTGTGGTTTTTACCATAATATCTGATGACTCATGTCACATAATCTGAATGTGGTGACTTATGTCACATATTAATATCTGGTGACTCTGTCACATTATCTGGTGGCTATGCCACAATATATGAGGGCGACGAGCGAGTCGTCTGCAGTGACTACCTTCGATGATGTATAGCAGATGGAGGGTCGATTTAGTAATCCCCACGTTGTGATGGCAGGTACGGGTGATGTGTAGAGGATGGATATCTAGGTTTGGGTTCGGGATTGCGTCATTATTTATATTTGCTATATATGTATGATTTAATATGCCTAAATCTTGTGGGACTTGTGTTGGCTGTTACACACTGAGTCTGTTTGACTCACCCCTTTGTGGGATATCTTTTCAGGTAACACTCAGTAAATGGACCGGGTCGGCAGGGACTTAGCGGTGGCCATGCTCAACTCAGCATTTATCTTATTTCGAATTTTATATTTAAAGTATTTTGGATTTATTTCGGGTTTTGTTTGATGTAATAAGGCCGTTACTATTAACTGTTTTAAGCATGCATTTTATTCGGTTTATTATAATATGATTATTAATATAACAAGATTAAACAACTTTTCCTAAACTAAATTTTAAATGTTTTGACACCTAAACACAAACGATTTTCAATTTAATGTTAAACTCTAAAAACTCAGCAATACTTTTAACTTATTGATTTCAAGTACAAATAAAAATATTGTTTTAATCTAGTCTTCAAGAACAACACCATTTTAAATCTGAACTCAACACAAACCAAATTTTCATAAAAACCTCAGTTTTAAAACCACCCAAATTTTCCAAAACAACAAACAAGTTTTGAACTGTTTTACTCAGGGAACATACCAGATCCGGTCAAGGCTCGTGGGCAGAGTTTGGGGTGTTTCAGAAAGGTTAGTGGAATCTGACCCGAGGCAAGAACCTGTGGTAAGTGAAGGTAAGGTTGAGGTGGGCCATGAAATACCAAAACCGGAAATTACAGAGTACCAACCTTGTGTACCATATCCCGAAGCGATGAAGAAGGACAACACAGAGGAATAGTTTGGTAAGTTTTTAAAACTTTTAAATAAATTACAAATTAACTTACCGTTTCTCGAAGCTCTTTCACAGATGCCCGATTATAGAAAATTTTTAAAAGAGCTGTTGACAAACAAACGGAAGCTAGACAAGGCATCACATGTGGAGCTAAACCCAATATGCTCAGCAATTCTACAAAATAAACTGCCACAGAAATTAAAAGATCCAGGGAGTTTTACAATTCCATGTTTAATTGGTAGTTTATCTATTGGTAGTGCTTTAGCTGATTTAGGGGCAATCATCAATGTTATGCCATATAAAATGTTTAAACAACTAGGTCTAGGGAAACCCAAACAAACTAGGATGAGCATTCAATTAACTGATAAAACTATCAGAATTCCTAAGGGTATAATACAAGATGTTCTAGTCAAAATTGATAAATTCGTATTTCCAATAGACTTTGTAGTTTTAGACATGGATGAGGACAATAATATTCCTTTAATTTTAGGAAGACCCTTTTTAGCAACTGCTAGAGCTAAAATTGATGTCAGCATAGGTGAACTCATACTTCGTGTAGGTAACGAATCAATCAGTCTTCAAGCTCTTAACTCAGCTAGGACATCAAGTGATAGAGGTGAGAAAGTAAATTCAATTGATGACCAAACTATTCAACCTTCCTCACAGGAAACACCACGAAGCTACAAAACTGAACCTAATCCTGGATCCCGTGCTAATAAAGAAGTAATTCATGAGGATCGAAGGCTACATATCGATGAACTAGATGAGTGGAAGACACACTTCAAAGAGAAATTAAAAATACATGAAGCAAAAATGAGGCAACTCCATGACAAACTTAATAATGGGACAACCCAACTTAAGATAGGAGATCAGGTACTCAAAATCTTTCTAGATGGAACAGTCGAGGTAAATAGTCCCAAAATTAGCCCCTTTAAGGTAAGCACTACTCGACTTAAACTTTATATCAGTAACCGAATCGCATGAGAAAGGATTTACACCTCCTCAAACCACCATGACCATACGAATGAGAGGTAAAGTCTAGCTTTAGACTATAAACGAGCGCTTCTCGGGAGGCAACCCGAGCACTAACCCCATTAATTTTTACATTTTTATTTTTTTACTTTTATTTTTCCTTTTAGCACCTAACCATAAACTAACCAAAATACAAATTTCCATACCACACGGCCGTGGCCATGGCCGTGTGGCCACCACAGGAAGGTACAAGGGCGGGTGCAACCACCAGATCCATAATTTCTATTTAACCCTCTTCTTCTTTTTTCTTTTCCAGCTGTTTTTCTTCTTTCATTTTCCATTATTTACTTTTACTTTTATTTTTATTTTTTATTTTTATTCTTTATGACATTTAGATTTAGCTTAGGACACAATAAATGTAACACCCCAAACCCCGCCCAAACATCATGACTTGATCCGGAGCGTCACAGGGAAAGGTTGTTCAAAGAAACTTGTGATCGTTTAAAAATTTCGAGTTTAATTATTTATTCACTTGTTATCTTTTTGTTAACATTTTTGAAAACAGTTATTAAGGGTTTAGGAAAATACCATATTAAACATTTAGTAATAATAGGCAGAAATCATGTTAAAAGCTAAACCAAATAAAATACCAAAAATACAGTTAAAGCAGCCTTATTACATAATAAAAATCCGAATTAAAAAAAAATATGTTCAAAATAAAGTAATGTAGTTTACAAAAGAAATAAAAATGCATGGCCACCTCGAGTCCGCCCCAGTTCCAAATCCACAATCTAGTGACTACCTGCAAAATTTAGCAGAGGGGGTGAGTCAAGAAGACTCAGTGTGTAATTACTCCACAGGAACCCTATCTGGGCCCGAGCCCATTCACATATTAGCTGGGCCTTAGCGCTTACAAATCACTCTGGGCGAAGCCCGTACAGAAACAGACTGGGCTTTAGCCCTTTTAGCAGAGCATAGTAGGTAACCAGATAATGAATGCAATATGATGCAAATCCCAACCCAACCTAAATTTCAATCTGCTACACACCACCCGTACCTGCCAATCACATCAATGGGGATTTCTACAATCGACCCTCATCGCTACACACCATCGATGGCAGTTATGCTGCAGTTAGCTCTTCATCGTCAGAATTGTGACAGAGTCACCAGATTATGTGGCATGGCCACCAGAATAGAGTGTGGCAGAGCCACCAGAACAGATTGTGGTAAATACCACCAGAACGCTTCCCCTTTCATTCATATCCCAAAGCCCATGCAACATGTCGTGACATAATAATTCGTGTATGCAATATGACATGTATGCAAACCATATATCAAATATAACATATGAAATGGATAACCATCATAATCAGAATAACAAATACAACATAATCAAGCTAATCAACCTCTAAGGGTATAACATTAATTTACCTTCCAGGGGTATTTTCGTAATTTACCTATCGAGGGTAATACAGTAATTTCGCGTATACAGTGGCCTTTCCGAAGGCCTAATGTCACCTCGAGTGACTCAACTACCATTCCCAGTCGTTACCGGACTATTGGACCTAAATCTCAATTTTGGCCCATTCGGGCCAACACGCTCGTGTGGACCACCTAACACAAATCTAGCCACGTATATAAGATTAACCTAGTCTAGTTCACTATATACTACACCATCATACAATTTTATTCAATTGGGCCCACGAGCCCATTGGGCCCTCTTCGGCCCTTCGTGGCCCAAGCATCCTTAACCCACAAGAATACTTGTAACACCCCCAAACCCGGCCCACAAGTCCTGGCCGGATCTGGTTATGTCACTGCGGAAAAACGGTTGAAAAATCTTTGACTTTAGAATAAAACTTGAAAATTTTATTAACTTTTGGAAACCATGTCTTTTCTTTTAAAATTATAAATAAAGCTTTGTTATTAAAAATAATCCATATTAAAACTTTAGTATAAAAATATATAAATACTTTGATTAAATAGGTTGCTAAAATTAAAATCATCTTCACATAATAATTTCTTTTAAGTAAACCATAATATCAAGTAATATCAAAAATAGTGATAACAAAAATAATAATAATAAGGCCCTTATTACAAAAATAATTAATCCAAAACACTTAGTATTAAAAATTGCTTAAAAATAATTAAATCAATCTCCTTCTCGCATGGGCCACCTTGCATCCTCTCCAACCCGGTCCGATCAACTTTGTCACTGCGATGTTTGAAAATAATTGGGTGAGTCATAATGACTCAAAGTGTGTAAGTTAACCACTGAAATCCACCCACATGCTAGCCACATAATATCCCAATTATCAAATGCAACAAGTAATATATTCATTTTAACAATTACCACAATGCTGGGCTTGGCCCACATTCAAATCATACTCAAATCTTGGGCTAGGCCCATTTCTCAATAAACCGCATATCAACCCGGGCTTGGCCCATTTCCACGTATGTTCCCAAAACATACCTATCCACATGTCATATTGGGCTTGGCCCATTTCCATATTATTACAAAAATAATGCAACATGATTCCCAACCCAAACCTAGGGTCCATCCGCTACACACCCCTTATCCAACCTACCACACACGAGGGGACTATCGAGTCCCTCCCTCTCCTTTTCCCTCCAAAAAGGCAACCAATGCCATCCACGATGGGGCACATAGCAACCCATCAAGCCACGATATGGCATAAAGCCGATATCAATCAAGGTAACCACGCGAACTAAATCGCAAAGATCCACAACGCAACCTCGATCGGCGCCAATCCACGATGTAGCACAAAGTCGACATCAACCACGCACTCAAGTACACCCGTACCTTCTTTTCATAACCCACCCATGCACATGCCACATAAAATATAATCGTGATAATGCATGCACATGCTTATTAATATCCATCAACATACTCATAAACAAATAATCACATTGCAACAGTCCGATACTAACTCGATCATCGCTATACCCTTTGGGGTATATATATGGCACACTTATTATTGCACTTGTTAGTAAAACATATAACACATAAAACCCTAAAAGCGATGGGTTAGTTACACACCTTATAACCTGAAGTTCTAAACCCTCGATTTCTACGCTATCGCTTAGCGAGACTACAAACTATCTCGCCTATCGTTTTTCTGCTGCACGCCCACACCCCCCGGTGGCCAATCCCGAATAGCCGAGACGGCTCTTTTCTTAAACTTCGGGACGGGGACCTTCCTTTCCCCTCTTGATTGGCACTCGCATCCATAACGATATCTAATCAATACACGATTAATACAGATCCCAAATGAATATTCATAATCTACTCATCCTTACCGAAATAAATTGAGATCCCGAAGGCCTTCCTTTACTTACATCGATTTGCCCTATACACCATAGTCAATATAGATTAACACTAAAGTGCTCATACTATAGCCTAAGGCCGAATATCAAACCACTTACCCCTTTTACTCGAATCTGAAACGCCAATGGTCCTATGGTGTTGCCGAAAATCCCTTGATGAGTTCAAACAATTCGAGACTTCCTTTAAGCTCCTTGGCGCCCACAAGCTTTAGATGTCGACAACACCACACTTCACAGATTCAACTTCAAGCTTGGTAAAATAGAAGAGAGATGGAGGACTAAAGGTTTCGGCTATCAAGGGATTAAGAGAACACAATAAAATATTTGACTACAAAGGCCAAAGGAGAAATCGGCAAGGGTTAATGGTGTTTGGGAGGATTTAAATTTCAAAGCACGAAAAGAAATAAAGATTACTTGGAGATTCGGTCAACTAGAAAAAAATATAAAAAAAGAATTCAAGGAGAAATAAGATTTAGAAGAGTGAACTAAAATTTGGAAAAGGAGAGCACACCACCCTTAAATAATATTCGGCTACTCCCCACCAAGAACCCAATTTGGCCGCCACCTACTAATTCAAATTAAATTGAATTAGTCCACTTCCTATTTTACTCCATTCAAAATTAGTTTGAATGGTCACCAATTATCCCACTTATTTCAAAATAAAAAAATAATACTTATCCTACAATTCTCCCATAATAAAATAATCCAACATTCGCCTACCTTATCACTCCCGTATCTCATTCCAATTAAACTCCTATTCAAATTAAAAAGAAGTAAAATAATCCAATGGCAACCATTATCACCTAATCCTATTAATAATAATCTTATATTTAACAAAATAAAATAAAATAAAAACCAGCCTACTCTCCAAATTGAATTTAAGAAGGACTAAACCACCTAGCTCTCCCATGTGCCGTCCAATAAGCCAAAAAGCCAAAGAGAAAAAAATAAAATCCATTTGCACACCTTGTTCGAACACAGGACCAATCACTGCACACCTCTCCTCTAAAGCCCTGTGCCACTCGGCCACATTGTATTTCATGCCATAAAGCCACACCATTTATTTTTAAACCCTCCATATTCAAGTCCATAACCGCATATGAAAAATAAAACGCCAAAATGCTTTGCTTTGCCCCACTCGAACCAGCGCCACGCACACACTCTCTAGCGCCTAAGTGGCGCATGAATGCCACTTCGCCGATTGGACTTTCATGTCCATCAACACAGCCATTTATTTTTAAGGCTTACTCTGCCCAAATCCTTGACGCAAAAAAATAAAACCAAATTGCTGCCCAAAGACTCAACCCTTGACCCTTAGGCGTCCCCTTCCAAGACCTTAAGTAGAGCCTCTATGCCACTTTGCCACATCCTTTCTTGTGTCCTAAACTCCAGAAAAATATTTTAAGGCCTTCCTACCCCATTTCCCTTTTACACTAAAAATAAAAATTTTCCAAAGCCCTTCCTTTTCATCCAAGCATTCTTAAACCTCTAAAACACATCCAAAAACACCCAAAACCCTTCCAACACTTGAATTATACCCGAATTGCCTAGCCCCTAAACCAGGGTGTTACAATTCTACCCTCCTTAAAATAATTTCGTCCTCGAAATTACTTATTACCGAACAATCATAACTCGCTATTCTACGCCTCTGCTGCGCACTCTGATCTTAATCTATCATACTTCCCGACACAGTCTCTAAGTTCAATCATACAAGAAAGAGCTAACTTACAAATAAGCAAAACAATTAAAGAATATTCCAAAACAAAGGAGCTTACCCGATATCACATCCTTGGTTGACTTTGACTAGAACCACGACCCTTCGTTGCTCGAGGACAATTCTTAACTAAATGTGCCTTAGATCCGCACCGAAATCATTCTTTATTATTCCCCCAACACTCTCCTGAATGAGTTCTTCCACATTGAACACAAGAACGATTCTGATCCACTGGTACAAGTGCACGCACAGGATTCTCGATTTTTGGTCTTTTCTGGACATTACCAAACGATGCTGACGGTCCAACATTTCTCTTACTCTCGTTTCTATTCTTTTCTTGGTTTTCTCTTATAGTCTTCTTAACCTCTTCTGCGATCCGAGCTTTCTCTACCAGAATGGCGAAGTCCCTTTCTCTTTGCGGAGCGATTAACTCCCGCAACTCATCCCGAAGCCCATCTTCGAATCGAACACTCCTTTCGTAATCAGTAGCCACGATTCCTTTAGCGTACTGACTTAGTCGCACAAATTCCGCTTCATACTCCGCTACCGACTTATTCCCTTGTACTAGGTTTAGAAACGCTTTCCTTTGCGCATCTAAGTAACTGGCTCCTACATACTTCCCTTCAAACTTCTCCTTAAAGTAATCCCAATCCACTCGTTCTGCCGGAGCACCTTGCCTGACAGTGAGCCACCATCGATAAGCCTCGTCCCGAAGCAGCGAAACAGCACCTTTTAGCTTCTCCTCTGGGGTACAATCCAAGTCGTCCATAATTCTTTCGACTCCTTCTAGCCAATACTCTGCTACATTCGGAGCCACTCCCGATACTCCCCTAAAAACTTCAGCCCCGTTCGACCTGAGTCTCTCGGACACTGACTTTCGAGTTCCATTTCCCCTACTAGCTCTTGCCACTTGCTGTAGCACTCGTAGCATGGCTTGCGACACTGCGTCATCTTCTTCCGTCTGATCTTGCTCCTCCGCGACCACTGCTGGCGGTGGCACTTCACTTTCTGACCCATGGCCAGACCCTACCGGTTCCGAAGCTGCCATTCTACCTCTACCGCGTCCCCTAGAACTCATCTCTATCGTCGCGATTTAATCTGATTTAAGAAATTTTATGCATTAGAAATTTTGTTCCACTATTTAATCGCGAGCAAATTTTTATGAAAGAAGGGTATTTTAAAGTAGTTCTTTCGATCACACAAAGTCTCAGTTCCAGTTTGCTACCCTAATTCAAAGAATCACATTTACACACACATTCATTCATCCACAAGAACACATTTCTCCCTCAGTAGAGGCACATTCAGTGGTATCCACCACACACATCCACTATTCGGACCTTTCTGCCCGCCCATTTCTACCCCAGGTGGTATTTCCGTCATTTTTCCTACAGGGTATTTTTGTAACTTATCAGAAAAATTTTGAAAGCCTTAATAAATCAGGATATTTTGATATTCCAAAACTTTAGGGGTATTTTCGAAAAATTCTCAAATTAAAGGTATGCCAGGATTTTGGAAACCAGGGGTATTTTGGTAATTTGTCAGTTAGGGGTAATTTTGTAAATTTTCAAAATCAGGGTGTCTTGAATTTTTACAAAATAGCATTTTTGAATACTTTTGCAAAGTAGGGAAATTTTATTAAAATTGGGGTTAAACCGGCAATTTTGAAAGTCAGGGGCATTTTAGTAATTTTCAACACAGGGGTATTTTCGTAAACATCCAAAGTTAGGGTATTATTTTGAAATATAGAATTTTAGATACTTTTACAAAGTATGAGAATTTTATTGAAATCCGGGTAATATGAGAATTTTAAAAATCAAGGGTATTTTAAGTAATTTTGCCACTTAGGGCATTTTGGTAATTTTGGTAAGTCGGAAATATTTTGAAAGTTTTCAAAAATAAATTTTCACTACTATTAGAAGAGATTCTCTAATGATTTTAAAACTAGGGTTTCCATAAAACTTGGCTCATCCTTTTCGGGTTTTATTCAGTGTGTTTGGCCTATGACTGAGTCCTCTTGGTTAGAGGCGAACAGACTACGCACTGTAGGAATCCCGCGAAGAGGAGGTGAGTCACGAGGACTGCTTAAGTACCAAGCTCTTCCGGATCCAATCCTTGACATGCGCATGGGGTTACCACACCCTAACTCGGCGACTTAGTCGTAGGTTTGTTTTAGTAACCTTAAGTCTTACGCATAAGTTTGAGTAGACTAGTCCTGGGTTTAACAGATCCTAGTTCACTAATCTACGAGCCCAACTAAGACCATAACAGTTCATATAACAAATTACTTCACAAGTCCAAGTACTTACAGTGGACTCGGTAGGAGAGTACAGTGCCATGCGAGAATACGAAAATATTTCATAAAAACCCATATTTTTGAAAAGCCCATTTTGAAACGTTTTGGGCCCAAAACCCTCAAAGCCGAGTTTTAAACCGGGCTCGATACTAAATCAGAACACCCCAAACCCGGCCCACAAGTCTGGCGGATCTGGTTATGTCATCATGAAAAATGGTTGAAAAATCTTTGACTTTAGAATAAAACTTGAAAATTTTATTAACTTTTGGAAACCATGTCTTTTCTTTTAAAATTATAAATAAAGCTTTGTTATTAAAAATAATCCATATTAAAACTTTAGTATAAAAATATATAAATACTTTGATTAAATAGGTTGCTAAAATTAAAATCATCTTCACATAATAATTTCTTTTAAGTAAACCATAATATCAAGTAATATCAAAAATAGTGATAACAAAAATAATAATAATAAGGCCCTTATTACAAAAATAATTAATCCAAAACACTTAGTATTAAAAATTGCTTAAAAATAATTAAATCAATCTCCTTCACATGGGCCACCTTGCATCCTCTCCAACCCGGTCCGATCAACTTTGTCACTGCGATGTTTGAAAATAATTGGGTGAGTCATAATGACTCGATGTGTAAGTTAACCACCGAAATCCACCCACATGCTAGCCACATAATATCCCAATTATCAAATGCAACAAGTAATATATTCATTTTAACAATTACCACAATCTGGCTTTGGCCCACATTCAAATCATACTCAAATCTTGGGCTAGGCCCATTTCTCAATAAACCGCATATCAACTGGGCTTGGCCCATTTCCACGTATGTTCCCAAAACATACCTATCCACATGTCATATTGGGCTTGGCCCATTTCCATATTATTACAAAAATAATGCAACATGATTCCCAACCCAAACCTAGGGTCCATCCGCTACACACCCCCTTATCCAGCCTACCACACACCAGGGGACTATCGAGTCACCCTCTCATTTTCCTCCAAAAGGCAACCAATGCCATCCACGATGGGGCACATAGCAACCCATCAAGCCACGATATGGCATAAAGCCGATATCAATCAAGGTAACCACGCGAACTAAATCGCAAAGATCCACAACGCAACCTCAGTCAGCGCCAATCCACGATGTAGCACAAAGCTGACATCAACCACGTACTCGAAGTACACCCGTACCTTCTTTTCATAACCCACCCATGCACATGCCACATAAAATATAATCGTGATAATGCATGCACATGCTTATTAATATCCATCAACATACTCATAAACAAATAATCACATTGCAACAGGTCCGATACTAACCTGATCATCGCTATACCCTTTAGGGGTATATATGGCACACTTATTACTGCACTTGTTAGTAAAACATATAACACATAAAACCCGAAAACAGTGGGTTAGTTACACACCTTATAACCTGAAGTTCTAAACCCTCGATTTCTACGCTATCGCTTAGCGAGACTACAGCTATCTGCCTATCGTTTTCTGCTGCACGTCCACACCCCGGTGGCCAATCCCGAACTGCCGAGACGGCTCTTTTCTTAAACTTCGGGACAGGGACCTTCCCTTTCCCCTCTTGATTGGCACTCGCATCCATAACGATATCTAATCAATACACGATTAATACAGATCCCAAATGAATATTCATAATCTACTCATCCTTACCGAAATAAATTGAGATCCCGGCGCCTTCCTTTACTTACATCGATTTGCCTATATACACCATAGTCAATATAGATTAACACTAAAGTGCTCATACTATAGCCTAAGGCCGAATATCAAACCACTTACCCCTTTTTACTCGAATCCTGAAACGCCAATGGTCCTATGGTGTTGCCGAAAATCCCTTGATGAGTTCAAACAATTCGAGACTTCCTTTAAGCTCCTTGGCGCTGGCCACAAGCTTTAGATGTCGACAACACCACACTTCACAGATTCGGCTTCAAGCTTGGTAAAATAGAAGAGAGATGGAGGACTAAAGGTTTCGGCTATCAAGGGATTAAGAGAACACAATAAAATATTTGACTACAAAGGCCAAAGGAGAAATCGGCAAGGGTTAATGGTGTTTGGGAGGATTTAAATTTCAAAGCACGAAAAGAAATAAAGATTACTTGGAGATTCAGTCAACTAGAAAAAAAAATATAAAAAAAAAAGAATTCAAGGAGAAATAAGATTTAGAAGAGTGAACTAAAATTTGGAAAAAGGAGAGCACACCACCCTTAAATAATATTTGGCTACTCCCCCACCTGAAGAACCCAATTTCGGCTGCCACCTACTAATTCAAATTAAATTGAATTAGTCCACTTCCCTATTTTACTCCATTCAAAATTAGTTTGAATGGTCACCAATTATCCCACTTATTTCAAAATAAAAAAAATAATACTTATCCTACAATTCTTCCATAATAAAATAATCCAACATTCGCCTACCTTATCACTCCCGTATCTCATTCCAATTAAACTCCTATTCAAATTAAAAAGAAGTAAAATAATCCAATGGCAACCATTATCACCTAATCCTATTAATAATAATCTTATATTTAACAAAATAAAATAAAATAAAAACCAGCCTACTCTCCAGCCGAATTTAAGAAGGACTAAACCACCTAGCTCTCCTATGTGCCATCCAATAAGCCAAAAAGCCAAAGAGAAAAAAAATAAAATCCAATTGCACAGCCTTGGGTTCGAACCTGGGACCAACTGCTGCACACCTCTCCTCCAAAGCCCCAGGCCACTCGGCCACATTGTATTTCATGCCATAAAGCCACACCATTTATTTTTAAACCCTCCATATTCAAGTCCATAATCGCATATGAAAAATAAAACGCCAAAATGCTGCTGCCCCCACTCGAACCAGCGCCCACGCACACCTCTAGCGCCTAAGTGGCGCATGAATGCCACTTCGCCAGTTGGACTTTCATGTCCATCAACTTGGCCATTTATTTTTAAGGCTTACCTGGCCCAGTCCCTTGACCCAAAAATAAAACCAAATTGCTGCCCCAGCAGCTCGAACCCTTGACCCCTTAGGCGTCCCCTTCCAAGACCTTAAGTAGAGCCTCTATGCCACTTTGCCACATCCTTTCTTGTGTCCTAAACTCCAGAAAAATATTTTAAGGCCTTCCTACCCCATTTCCCTTTTTACACTAAAAATAAAAATTTTCCAAAGCCCTTCCTTTTTCATCCAAGCATTCTTAAACCTCTAAAACACATCCAAAAACACCCAAAACCCTTCCAACACTTGAATTATACCCGAATTGCCTAGCCCCTAAACCAGGGTGTTACAATACTACTGATGGCCTTCACTATGCGTCGAAGCCCCACACTTGTGCTCGCACGCTCGTGTGGCTACTATTGCCATGACCGGTACTTCGGCATTTGCCGCTTTACAACTAGAGTAGAGAGAATTACACAGCTGATAGGAATCTAGTGCTAATCCGCGCTCCGACGACTCCTGTGCCCAAACGCCCTCCAAGGTGTATCCACTCTCCTCATAGAATGCTCTATATATAGCTAGCTTCTCACCTTCCTTCTTTGTATCTTTCCGATGTGGGATCCTTCCATCAGCAGAGTTTAAATCCAACTCAAACTCTTCCCGTCCAATCTGCAAAATAAATACTCCTTTGCTTGTCATTAGATTCGAACCGAGGCTCCCTTGTAACATAATCCACGCCGCTAACCACTTGGCCACAAGCTCCTCTTGTGTCTTAAACCATGCACAACTAAATATAAATCTATAGCCAAATTCTAAGGTCCATGTAAAAAGAAAACCAAAATGCAAAAGCCAAGACTTGAACCTTGGACCTCCTTTCTTCCTTGTGGTGTCACCCCCTTGTCTCTTATGTGGCGTCACTTTGCCACTACACCACACACTCCACTTGTGTCATTTTTCTCCACATTTTATTCTTAAAGCCTACCTACTAACTTCCAGGGTTTTTTTCACCTAAAAACAAAATTTCCCTAAAGCCAAAGTTTGATCCCGAGACTTCATAGAAGCCCTCTAACCTTCCAAAATCACTTATCTAATAGGTCCAACTTGCATTTAAGTCGATCTCTTATTCTCCAAAAATTTAAAAGCTACTACGCTTAAGGCCCATTGGGCCCAATTCTTCTAGGCCCAATTTTGGGATGTTAGAAATCTACCCTCCTTAAAGAAATTTCGTCCTCGAAATTTCCAACTATCTAACAGTCGTACGTCCCTACTTACAACACTACGCTCATGCTGCGCACTCTGATTCCAATAACACTAACATACTTTTAACTAGAATTTAGAACTCCCTACACATACTCAAAATCACCTAGCCATTAAAGCAGACAAATCTTCCATACGCAACCAATTCTATATCCGAACATCACATCCAAACCAAACAAACAGAATAGATACTAGAAATACAACATACAACAAAGCAAAGTATCAAGAAAATTACGAATTTGGTGCCAGAGACTCACGTGCCATACTTCCAGAAAACATGTATTTTTTTCCAAAACCATATTTCAAACCAACTTTGGAAAACTATTTTTTTCGAACCCAATCCACAGTCGAGTTTTGCAACTGACTCTGATACCACAATTGTAACACCCCAAACCCGGCCCAAATGTCATGATCGGATCTGGAGCGTCACAGGGAAATGTTGTTTAAAGAAACTTGTGATCGTTTAAAATTTTCGAGTTTAATTATTTATTCACTTGTTATCTTTTTGTTAACATTTTGGAAAATGATTATTAAGGGTTTAGGAAAATATCGTATTAAATATATTGTAATAATAAGCAGAAATCATATTAAAAGCTAAACCAAATAAAATACCGAAAATACAGTTAAAGCGGCCTTATTACATAATAAAAATCCCGAATTTAAAAAAAGTTCAAAATAAAGTAACGTAGTTTATGAAAGAAATAGAAATGCATGGCCACCTCGAGTCTGCCCCAGCTCCAAACTCGCAATCTAGTGGTTACCTGCAAAATTTAGCAGAGGGAGTGAGTCAAAAAGACTCAGTGTGTAATTACTCCACAGGAACCCTATCTGGGCTCGAGCCCATTCACATATTAGCTGGGCCTTAGCCCTTACAAATCACTCTGGATGAAGCCCGTACAGAAACATACTTGGCTTTAGCCCTTTTAGCAGAGCATAGCAGGTAACTAGATAATCAATGCAATATGATGCAAATCCTAACCAAACCTAAATTTCCATCCGCTACGCACCACCCGCACCTGCCAATCACATCAATGGGGATTTCTACAATCGACCCTCACCGCTACACACCATCGATGGCAGTCATGCTGTAGTTAGCTACTCATCGTCAGAATTGTGACAGAGTCACCAGATTATGTGGCATGGCCACCAAAACAGAGTGTGGCAGAGCCACTAGAACAGATTGTGGTAAAGACCATCAGAACGCTTCCCCTTTCATTCATATCCCAAAGCCCATGCAACATGTCGTGACATAATAATTTGTGTATGCAGTATGACATGTATGCAAATCATATATCAAATATAACATATGAAACGGATTACTATCATAACCAGAATAACAAATACAACATAATCAAGCTAATCAACCTCTAAGGGTACAACAGTAATTTACCTTCTAAGGGTATTTCCGTAATTTACATATCGAGGGTATTTCAATAATTTCACACATACAGTGGCCTTTTCGAAGGCCTAATGTCGCCTCGAGCGACTCAACTACCATTCCCGGACTATTGGGCCTAAATCCCGATTTTGGCCCATTCGGGCCCACACGCTCGTGTGGCCCACCTAACACAAATCTAGGCACGTATATAAGATTCACCTAGTCTAGTTCACTATATACTACACCATCATACAATTTTATTCAATTGGGCCCACGAGCCCATTGGGCCCTCTTCGACCCATCGTGGCCCAAGTAGCCTCAACCCACAAGAATACTACTGATGGACTTAACTATCTCGTCGAAGCGCCACACGTGCGCTCGCACGTTTGTGTGGCTACTATTGATATAACCGGCTTTTTGGCATTTGCCGCTCTACAACTAAAGTAGAGAGAATTACACACCTGATAGGATTCTGGTGCTAATCCGCGCTCCGACCACTCCTGTGCCCAAATGCCCTCTAAGGTGTATGCACTCTCCTCATAGAATGCTCTATATATAGCTAGCTTCTCACCTTCCTTCTTTGTATCATTACAATGTGGGATCCTTCCATTAGCAGAGTTTAAATCCAACTCAAACTCTTCCCGTCCAATTTGCAAAATAAATACTCCTTTGCTTGTCATGAGATTCGAACCCAGGCTCCCTTGTGACATAATCCATGCCGCTAACCACTTGGCCACAAGCTCCTCTTGTGTCTTAAACCATGCGCAACTAAATGTAAATCTATAGGTAAATTCTAAGGTCCATGTACAAAGAAAACCAAAATGCAAGAGCCAAGACTTGAACCTTGGACCTCCTTCCTTCCTTGTGGCATTACCCCCTTGTCTCTTATGTGGCGTCACTTTGCCACTACACCACACACTCCACTTGTGTCATTTTTCTCCACATTTTATTCTTAAAGCCTACCTACTAACTTCTAGCGTTTTTTTCACCTAAAACCAAAATTTCCCTAAAGCCAAAGTTTGATCCTGGGACTTCATAGAAGGCCTCTAACCTTCCAAAACCACTTATCTAATAGGTCCAACTTGCATTTAAGCCGATCTCTTATTCTCTAAAAATTTAAACGCTACTACACTCAAGGCCCATTGGGCCCAATTCTTCTAGGCCCAATTTTGGGTTGTTACAAAAAAATTCGACCGGCTGCTTCGAGGATTCAATTTCAAACGGTTCAAAGCGCTTCCCCATGTTCACCTCCAATCCTATCCGGCTTCTTTTTATTGACTTCATCAAAAATTCAGGAAGTTTCACTTCTTCCCCCATCTTAAGATTTTATGATTATTTTGATATTATCTATCTTTGTACATTGAGGGCAATGTACATCTTAAGTGTGTGAGGGTTACTATAGTATTATTTTAAAAACCCTGAATTATGCCTCGTTCTAAAGTAAGTATCTCATATTATGATTAGAAT
Organism: Gossypium bickii; assembly: GCA_025503065.1. Taxonomy (NCBI): domain Eukaryota; kingdom Viridiplantae; phylum Streptophyta; class Magnoliopsida; order Malvales; family Malvaceae; genus Gossypium; species Gossypium bickii. The sequence goes on along the minus strand of CP106711.1, from coordinate 111,868,212 downwards.
GAAATTTCCTTTGATTTATGATTTTTATTGATATGTTTTGGATTAAGTCATTGATAATTGTGCATTGATGATTAAATTTGAAGGATACTAGGGAATCAAGCATGATAAGTCTAATTTTCATGGAATAAAAAATTTTTCTAGGTTGTCTACCTAAATCTAATTATTACTTTGAAGTTTGAAATTTATGAGGTTGACATCAAAAACCCATAATTTTTGTGAGACTTTGATCCTTTTAGAGCATACATTCTTTTTCATGCTCACTTTCTGATTATGAGTGTGTTAACATTGAACTGTTACTCTAGAACTTGCCTCGATTATACAAGTTGAGACCACACCTTTGATTTGATATACAGAGATGATAAAGGCACTTAGGATTTAACTGACTCACACCACTAAAAGGCCTACCTTCACAATTAACCCCTAGTGAACCCCGTTTAATCCTAACAACCCTTTTTATTGACTCACCCACTAATTTTAACCCAAAACCCTTTGTATTTGTTATCACCATTCCTTGATTACCCTTTTTTTGTCGAGATTTGATTTTGAGCAGTACCTAACTATGTTATATATTTCAATTGTAAAAGTTCTTTCCTATTTTTAATTGATTTCTTCTTAAAAAAAATCTTCGAAGTATATCCATTAGTTTTAGCTGAGCTTATATTTGTAAAATCTTGAAAAAACTTATATTATTAGTTTTCAATTGATGTAATTATTTAAGATTAGTTCATTTTTCTAGTTAGGTAATTTATCAGGTCAATCTCGATTCTAACCTGCTAATTCAGCCTATATCCATACCCTTAACCTAGCCCCTTTACAACCTTGTAAAGACCTTTTCATTTGTGTAACATATCATTTTATAGTGGTGGAGATTTGATTTTCAGGCAAGCATATGGGATTAACTTTTCAGGTTCGATTTGTGAGTGCTCTTTTCTTGAACCTTAAACACTTCGAGTGATTTGAGTGAATCTTTTGTGAGGATGTCAATCCTTGTCGATTTTGAATTAAAAGGTTATTATTCAGATAAAGGGAGACACCTATGTTTTCGTGATACAAATGTATGACTTATATTGTTTGAATCTTTAGGACTCTTTGAATTAAATTATCCATGTATAAATTGTCTACGAATTATGATGAGACATTGTCGATAGGAATATTGAATTATGGAAAGTTTGTTTTAATTGTAAGTTGAGAATTTTGCTTGAGGACAAGCAAAAGCTTAAGTGTGGGGGTATGTGATAAACCATAAAAGTAACATATTTTAATCCCACATTTAGCATATTTTTGGATGATTTATCCCTTGATTTATGTAAAAAGGTGCTCTTAATCCTTTCTTTTCATTTTTTATACTTAGGAGAGCACCCAATGACGAAAAGAACGGAAAATGGGCCCAAAACGAAGTAAATGGGCCATATCACGAAATCCACACGACTTGGGCCTAGGACCACACGGCCGTGCCCCATTCAACAAGCCCGAACACGGCCTGGCCGAGATTCACACGAGCGTGTGCGATTGCCGTGTCCCTGTCGCGGCTAAGAGGAGTTTTACTCGGATTAGGATACTTGGAGGCAAAGAAACAATTCCAAAGCCTATTCAAACAACCAAATAGGAATCCTATTCGGATTAGGATACTTGGAAGCCAAGTAAGGCATCTCAAAGCCTATATAAACATCTTAGGGAGCAACTTGAAAGGGAGTTCAGCAAAAGCTAGAACCCATGGTGATTAGCTAGGCCAAGGAGCTGAGCCGAAAGGGTCAGATTTGTGGGAAACACTCGAAGATAGCCAGTTGATCCATCTCAATAAGCCGGAATTCTACTCAAGACGGAGGATCTCTCCTTCAATTCCTTCAGGGGGTTTTAGGGACTTCTTATGTTTTGTTTTATCTTTTCTTCTGAGATGTTTTCTTTTATGGTTATGAACTAAAACCTTCAGATACCTGAAGGGGATGAAACCTAAGACGGGTCTTGTTATTATTTTCTAAACTATATGATATATACTATATTTGTTCTTAATTATGTGTTCTTAATTTTTGTGTTGATATTTCTGGGATATTGATTCAAGTATGATGTGCTTAGGTGGAGGAGCAAAAGTCCCTGCTTAAGAATAGATCTAGCATAATTAAGCGGAGTTAATTGCACACCTAGAGATAGGGTGACGAGATTTTGCCGGATTAGGGTGAAACCTAATATGGGAGTCCATAGATCGAGTTAATGCGATTCTAAGGGTTTTAATTAGAAAGAGATTTCAATTAATCAACCTAGGGTTAGACATTATTCGCCTCGAGAGAGGGTTTAATATAAATTAGCGAATCTTACGGATCAAGTCAAGTGAATACATCATCTTGTTCAGTGTTAGATAACAAGTGAAGTCTAGGTGGATTCTTCCTAACGGTATTGTCTTAATCAACTGAGTTTTTCCAACAGTATTTCCCCAATTCGTTCTTTTTGTCTTTGCGTCTTTAGCTTAGCAGTTAATTAAAATTAGATTAAATAACAACTTCACTTATTTTAGGCTAGATAATAAAAAGAAAGTTAGTATTAGTACTTTTAGTTCCTTTGGGTTCGACAATCCGGTCTTGCCTAAGCTATACTACTATTCCATAGGTGCACTATTCTTAAGTCGTTGTCAGAGTTAGTTTCCAGGTACGATCATTCTCATTTATAAATTTAAAACTCTAAAAAAAATTGATCAAGTTGTGGTGGTATGGATGGAAAATGATACAAGTCCTGTACCCTTGAATATCAAAGTGATGGATTGAAGAAGAAACAAATCCTACATTTTGGAGTCGCAGTGGGATGGATTCAGATCTTACACATCTAAGTCACAATGAGATGAACCCTGAAGTTATAGTGGGACAAATCTGTTGAGCAAGATATAATTCTTTTCTCGGGTTTTCTGTTGAGAATACCAGCTGAACAAGATGACTTCACAATATGTCAGTGATAAAGCCCTGATAAACAATGAGTGATGACACCTGAAATAGGAATCATTCTCATAACATTTTTGCATTTATATATCATAGCATATCTAAATAGGAGCATTTGACTCATTTTGATAATGGCATCCTAATTAATAGGCATAAGCATGTACCCATTCTACAAGTTATGTCCTCAAAAGGACAGTGTAGTAAGGTAGATTGAAGACATCAGATCTTGTCTCCCTGAGTTTGCAGTTGAGCAGATTGAAGATAGCAGATCTGGCATTGCTGAAGTTGTAGGAGTAGATCGAAGATACCAGTTTGGCATCCCTGAGTTTGCAGTGGAGCAGATTGAAGATAGCAGATCTGGCATTCCTGACGTTGCGGGAGCAGATCAAAGATACCAGTTTGGCATCCCTAAGTTTGCAGTGGAGCAGATTGAAGATAGTAGATCTGGCATTCTTGAAGTTGCAGGAGCATATCAAAGACATCAGATCTTGTCTCCCTTTTTTTCTAGTGGAGCAAATTAAAGATAGCAGATCTTGCATTTCTAAAGTTGCAGGAGCAGATCGAAGATACTAGTCTGGCTTCCCTGAGTTTGCAGTGGAGCAGATTGAAGATAGCAGATCTGGCATTCCTGAAGTTACAGGAGCAGATCGAAGACATCAGATCTTGTCTCCCAGAGTTTGCACTGGAGTAGATTGAAGAAAGCAGATCTGTCATTCCTGAAGTTGCAGGAGCAGATAGAAGATACTAGTTTGGCATCCCTGAGTTTGCAGTGTAGCAGATTGAAGATAGCAGATCTGGCATTCCTGAAGTTGCAGAAGCAGATCGAAGACATCAGATCTTGTCTCCCTGAGTTTGCAGTGGAGCAGATTGAAGATAGCAGATCTGGCATTCCTGAAGTTGCAGGAGTAGATTAAAGATACCAGTTTAGCATCCCTGAGTTTGCAATGGAGTAGATTGAAAATAGCAGATCTGGCATTCCTGAAGTTGCAGGAGCAGATCGAAGACATCAAATCTTGTCTCCCTGAGTTTGCAGTGGAGCAGATTGAAGATACCAGTCTGGCATTCCTGAAGTTGTAGGAGCAGATCGAAGATACCAGTCTGACATCCTTGAGTTTGCAGTGGAGCAGATTGAAGATAGCAGATCTGGCATTCCTAAAGTTACAGGAGTAGATCGAAGACATCATATCTTGTCTCCCTGAATTTGCAGTGGAGTAGATTAAAGATAGCAGATCTGGCATTCCTGAAGTTGCAGGAGCAGATCGAAGACATCATATTTTGTCTCCCTGAGTTTGCAGTGGAGTAGATTGAATATAGCAGATCTGACATTCTTGGAGTTGCAGGAGTAGATCGAAGATACCAGTCTGGCATCCCTTAGTTTTTAGTGGAGTATATTGAAGATAGCAGATCTGGCATTCCTGAAGTTGCAGGAGTAGATCAAAGACATTAGATCTTGTTTCGCTGAGTTTGTAGTGCAGCAGATTGAAAATAGCAGATCTGGCATTCCTGAAGTTACAGGAGCAGATCGAAGATACCAGTTTGGCATCCATGAGTTTGCAGTGGAGTAGATTGAAAATATGTTACTTTTACGGTTCATCAAATACCCCCACACTTAAGCTTTTTCTTGTCCTCAAGCAAAATTCTCAACTTCCAATGAAAATGAACTAACTTGATTCATAATATTTGTCAATAATGTTTTACCATATTTCGAAGATAATTTATACATGGATAATTCAACTCAATGGGTCCTAAAGATTCAAACAATCAAAGTCATACATTTGTAGCACAAAAACATAGGTGTTTTCCCTTTATCTAAATAATTACCTCTGATTCACTCTCCTTTAATTCCTCTAGTGGGATTTAGGGATTTCTTATTTTTTTTTTATCTTTTCTTTTGAGATGTTTTCTTTTATAGTTATGAACTAAACCCTTAGATACCTAAAAGGGATGAAACTTAAGATGAATCTTGTTATTGTTTTCTGAACTATATGATAAATATTTGACTTATTCTTAATTATGTGTTCTTAATTCTTGTGTTGATATTTCCGGGATATTGATTCAAGTATGATGTGCTTTGGTTGAGGAGAAAAGGTCCCTGCCTAAGAGTAGATCTAGCATAAATAAGCGGAGTTGATCGCACGCCTAGAGATAAGGTGACGAGATTTTACCGAATTAGGGTGAAACCTAATATGGGATTCCATAGATCGAGTTCATGTGATTCTAAGGGTTATAATTAGAAAGAGATTTCAATTAATCAACCTAGGGTTAGATATTATTCGCCTCGAAAGAGTGTCTAATATACATTAGGGAATCTTACGGATCAAATCAAATGAATAAATCGTCTGGTTCAGAGTTAGATAACAAGTGAAGTCTAGGTGGATTCTTCCTTGGGTGTCGTCTTAATCAATTGGTTTTCTCTCAAGTTATTTTCTCAATTCCATTCCTCTTTGTCTTTCCATCTTTAGTTTAGTTGTTAGTTAAATCTAGATTAAATAAACAAATTCCCTTAATTCTTAGGCTAGATAATAAAAAGAGAGTTAGTATTAGTACTTTTGGTTCCTTTGGTTTCGACATTTCGGTCTTACCTTAACTATACTAATATTTGATAGGTGCGCTTGCCTCAAATCATTGTCAGAGTTAGTTTCCAAGTTGGATCATTCTTTTTATAAATTTTAAGACTCCGATGCACATGATCAAGTTTTTACGCGTTGTTCTTGAAACCAAATATTAAGAAAGCTTAATTTTTATTACTTTAACCATATTTTTTTTATTTTTACCATTAAATTTTATTTTTTGTTTTTCTAAATTTTCTTCCTTTTAGGTACCTCTAGTTTAAGAAGAGTAAGAAGACGAAACCAATCCTACTGAAAGGATGGCTGAAAACAACCCGCCACATCCAGAGATGGCAGAACATCATGCTCCAGTACTATGTATGATTATGCTAAACCTAGTTTAACAGGAACTGAGTCTAGTATTGTTAGGCCTACTATTGCTGCAAATAATTTTGAACTGAAACCTAACACTATACAGATGATACAACAGATTGTTCAGTTTGATGGTTTGCAGGATGAAGATCCTAACACACACTTAGCAAATTTTGTAGAATTCTGTGATACCTTCAAGATAAATGGCGTTTCTGATGATGCCATCCGTCTTCGATTATTTCTCTATTCTTTGATGAATAAAGCAAAACAGTGGTTACATTCTCTTCTACGAGGGTCAATCACTACATGGGACCAAATGATCGAAAAAGTTTATTAAAATATTTTCCACCGGTCAAAACGGCCAAATTGAGGAATGATATCTCTTCTTTTGTGCAGATGGATTTAGAGACATTATACGATACATGGGAGAGATACAAGGATTTGTTGAGGAGGTGCCCACACCATGGATTACCTTTGTGGCTACAGGTCCAAACTTTTTACAACAGTGTAAAGCCTTCAACACGACAACTAATCGATTCAGCCATAGGTGGAACCCTGAACAAGAAAACTCTTGAAGCAGCCTACGAGTTTATAGAGGAGATGTCATTGAATAACTATCAGTGGCAAGTTACAAGGACAAGGCTAGCCAAAGCAGCCAGAGTTTTCAACATTGATGCAGTGACCGCGCTATCAAATCAGGTAGAGTTCCTACAAAAAAATTTGATAGTTTCTATGGTTCTTCGTAGGCACATCCAGTTATGCAGTGTGACACAAGTGAAGAAGTGGCGAATCCTGAGTACCCACCCTATGGACAGGGCATGGAAAGTGAGCAGATGAACCATATGGGTAACAATTTCCGTTCTAACAATAACCCTTATAGTAATACTTATAATCTAGGTTGGAAAAACCACCCCAATTTCTCATGGGGCGGTCAAAGAAATTAAAGACAACAACCTTCCCAAAACTTCCAACAACAGCCTCACCCATAGGAAAAGAAGCTGAACCTTGAAGAGGTCCTGACAAACTTCATAGCAGCCTCAAAAACACATTTCTAGAAGATAGAAACAAAACTTAAGGCATTGCCACAGGAACTCAAGGATCAAATCGGGCAACTTACTATGTTAGTTTCTGAAATACAATCAGAATCTTACCTAGGGAAAAAGAGCAGGTCTAGGCAATGACACTGAAAACTGGAAAGGAGTTAATCGAAACAAAGAATGAGGTACTACATGAACCCGATAAGGCAAAGATAACTCCGACCCGTGAGGAAATTAAACCAACAATCCCGTATTTAGCGAAGTTGAAGAAAGACTGCTTAGATGCACAATATGGTAAATTTCTTGAACTTTTCAAATAGCTACATATTAACTTACCTTTTTTTGAAGCTATTTCGCAAATGCCAACATATGTAAAATTTTTAAAGGAGCTTCTAACAAATAAAAGGAAGTTCGAGGAAATTTCAACACTAGAACTTAATGAAGAATGCTCAGCTATCATTCAAAACAAGCTGCCAAACAAATTGAAAGATCCAGGCAGTTTTACTATTCCCTGTTTAATTGGCAGTTTGAGTATAGAAAAAGCATTAGCTAATTTAGGTGCCAGCATTAATTTAATGCCTTATAAAATGTTTAAGCAACTTGGTCTCAGGGAACTAACACCAACTAGGATGAGTATTCAGTTAGCTAATAGATCTGTTAAGTATCCTAGGGGAATTGTTGAAGATGTTCTGGTAAAAATAGATAAATTTATATTTCCCGTTGATGTTTTTGTGCTTGACATGATTAAGGACGTAGAGGTACCTTTAATTTTGGGGCGACCCTTTCTAGCTACTACTAGGGCTGTCATTAATGTTGGTGATGATAAACTCGTACTAAAGGTAGGAGATGAAGAAATTGTGTTCCAAATTTATGATGCCATGCGATATTCTAGAGAACAAGATGATTCTCGTTACTTTGTTTATGCCACTAATGACATTTTTCAAGAATCTTTGCAGGAAATCATGCACAGTGACACGATGGAACTGTGTCTTTCACAAGATGAGGAGAAAGATGACGATATCGATGAAGTGAATCCCAATGCATCATCCTCTAGACAGATAGAAATAGAGGACATTGAGATCAATGATGATCTAAAACAAAAACCCTTCATTGATGAGCCACCCAAGTTAGAACTGAAACAATTGCCAAAACATTTAGAATACGCATTCCTCGGGGAAAATTCTACACTTCTAGTAATCATCTCTTCAGAACTAGGACCCAAGCAGAAAGAAGAATTGCTAAAAGTACTAAGGAAGCACAAAAAGGCCATGGCATGGATAATGTCAGACATTAAAGGAATAAGCCCATCATTTTGTACCCACAAAAATTTAATGGAAGATGAGTATAAACCTTGTGTGCAACCTCAGAGACGTTTGAACCTTTATGTGAAAGAAGTTGTCAAAGCTGAGGTAATTAAACTTCTAGATGCAGGAATAATTTATCCTATTTCTGACAGCATCTAGGTAAGTCCTGTGTAGGTAGTTCCAAAGAAAGGACGCATGACTGTTGTAGCCAATGAAAAGAATGAATTAATTCCTACAAGAACAGTCACAGGTTGGAGAGTCTACATTGACTATAGGAAGCTGAATGACGCAACCAGAAAAGATCATTTCCCTTTACCCTTTATTGATTAGATGTTAGAAAGGTTGTCTGGGCATATGTACTACTGCTTCTTGGACGGACTCTCCGGCTACTTCCAAATCCCCATAGCTCCTGAAGATCAATAGAATACAACATTTACATGCCCATACGGTACGTTTGCTTATTGTAAAATGCCTTTTGGATTATGTAATGCTCCTGCTACTTTTCAGCACTACATGTTGGCCATCTTTGATGAACTATACGACCACAGAGAAAGAATTGCTTGCTGTAGTTTTTACTTTTGACAAATTTAGGCAGTATTTAATATTATCTAAAGTTTTTGTTTACACTGATCATTCAGCTCTTCGTTATCTCTTAACTAAACCTGATGCAAAACCTCGACTCATACGTTGGATCTTACCCTTACAGGAATTTGAATTGAAAGTACAGGATAAGAAGGGAGCTGAAAACCTTACAACAGATGAATTCTCCAGACTTGAGAACCCACATATCGAAGAGCTTGACTAAAGTGAGATAAACGACTCGTTCCCTGAAGAACAACTCTTTTCTATAACCAACTTTGAGGTATCATGGTTTGCAGATATTGTGAATTATTTAGCTGCTAATATCTTACCAAAAAGGTTAAAACATCATCAAAAGAAACGATTCTTTGCTGATGCGAAAAACTATTTTTGGGAAGATCATTTTCTTTTCTGCATATCTGCAGATCAAGTAATTTGGAGATACGTTACAAGGGTAGAAGCAAGCAAAATCCTGGAACATTGCCGTTCAGGACCTTCAGGAGGACATTACAGTAGGATTAAAACAGCCCACAAAACGGTCGAATCAGGATTTTATTGGCCAACTCTTTTCAAGGATACCAACAGGTATGCCGCTTCATTTGATAAATGCCAAAGATCAGGTAATATTTCTAAACGTGATAAAATGCCTCAAACATATATGTTATCGTGTGAGATATTTGATGTATGGGGTATTGACTTCATGGGTCCGTTCCCTAGTTCATTTGGAAATAAATACATCTTAGTAGCAGTAGATTACATGTCAAAATGGGTGGAAGCCCAAGCTTTACCTACTAATGATGCTAGAGCTGTAGTAAAGTTTCTTAAGAAACATTTATCTCGTTTTGGAACACCCAGAGCAGTCATCAGTGATAGGGGCACTCACTTTTGCAATACTCAATTTGAAAAAGTCTTAAGAAAATATGGAGTACACTACAGAACAACTACCCCTTATCATCCTCAAACCAGTGGGCAAGTGGAAGTGGCAAATCGAGAACTTAAGTGAATCCTAGAGAAAACAGTTGAATCAAACAGGACTGGGCAGTAAAAGTAGGTGACACCTTGTGGGCCTATAGAACAGCATTTAAAACCCCTTTAGGAACATCCCCGTACAAACTTGTTTACAGAAAAAGTTGTCATCTGCCATTTGAGTTAGAGCACAAAGCCTACTGTGCAATAAAATTCTTGAATTACGATATCAAAACTGCAGGTGAGAAGAGGATGATGCAGTTAAACGAACTAGATGAATGGCGAACTAAGGCCTATGAGAATTCACGACTATATAAGGAGGCAACAAAACAACGCCATAATGCTCATTTAAAATAATCAAAGCAATTCGAAGTAGGAGACTTAGTCCTGCTGTATAATTCAAGGCTTAAACTATTTCCTTGAAAGCTGAAATCAAGGTGGTCAGGACCATTCGTGATAAAATCTATTTTTCCTTACGGCACAGTCGAGGTAACCCATCCAACTCAAGGAACATTCAAGGTGACCATCGACTGAAAATTTATAATGGTGAAGATTTCAAAGAATTGAGAGAGGAGCTTCAGCTCCGTGAACCTTCTTTTAGGAATGAAAACTGGGTGAGTCTAACTTAAGACTTTAAACAAGCACTTCTCGGGAGGTAACCCGAGCACTAACTTCACTAACCTCATTAATTTTCACATTTTAATATTATTTTTTTCTTTTAGCACCTAATCAAACTAACTGATTCCGAAAAGCACAAGTTTCCTACCACACGGCCTTACACACTGGTGTGCCCGTGGCCGTGTGGTCGCCATGGGATGGAAAATGGGTGTGCAGGTAGACGTGCTAGAAGAAGAAAGAAAAAATTTTCCCAACACGGGTTGCAATAAAACGACCACGGCCGTGCGAAGTGACCGTGGTTTATCCTTAGTAAACTAACACGGGCACGTGCCACGCCCGTGCCTACCAACCGTGTGCGACACTCACTACATGGACATGGGTGTGTCAAATGTAGCACGGGCATGAGAGAAGCGAACAAAATCATACACGGCTTATGACCACGGCCGTGGCCAAACACCCTGAACGTGCCCAAAATTCAAAATCATGAAAAACACGGGCTGACTAAAATCTAACACGGGCGTGGCCCCTGCCCATGCTCTCACCCCTATTTAAAGCACTTAAAACTCTCATCTTCCCTAAACTACAACCCTAACCGATTCTCTCAACCCCATTCTTCCCTAAGTCCTTTTCCTTTGTTATTTACTTTTCTGTCTATCTTTATTTTTATTTTTATCTTTAATTTTCTTTCTACTTTTATTTATGACGATTCCATTTCAGCTTATTGTCTAAAAACTTGAATGTTTCATTAGTTTATGTTTATTCTCACTTCATCACTGGCTATCTAACCATAAGTCTCCATAGTAACATCCATGCATTTATATTAATTGATGATTTCACGGAATAAATAAATTTAATATACCACTCAAGGAACGAAAACATCACTTCTACCTTCGTCATGGAACACTCCTATAACAGCCTGTATACGACCCAAATCGGAATGGTGGTTTCAGGACCACGAATCCGAATCAGAATAATAACTTTATATTATTTTAAATGCTTATTATATGTAAATTAGCATGTGTGAAAGTTACATAAGATAACTTGCCCGTTTGTGTGATTAATTTAAGAAAAAAGGACTAAATGGTAAATGTGATAAAAATAGCCTATTTGATTGTGTGAGTGATTAATTGAAGTGTTTTATTTAGTGAGGGACCTATGTGGTAAATTACCCATTTTAAATGGGATAGTGGACGGCAATGCATGTCATAATGTACTTACTTGATTATTTTATATTAAAGTTATTTTAGAATAATAATATTATAACATATGTTAGTAATAAAATAATTAAAAAAATAGAAAAATGCATTCATTTGGCTTCATCTTCTCCACCAAAGCTAAAGAAAGGAAAAAGAAAAATTCTTCAAGCTATTTGGCATTAAAAAGCTTGATTTAAGGTATGAATTAGTTTTGGTTCTTCAAAATTTTTATATTTTTAGCTTTGTTGTTTAATGTGTTAGTTAGCCCATGTTTAAATTTTGGAAATTGTTAAGTAATTCATGAGTTACCATGAAAGGAAATTTGAATTTTGTATGGTCAATGATAGACTATGATGCATGGATGCTAGATTAACAATTTTCCCTTTAGAATAATTAATGAAAGTAATATAGGGATCATTTATAACAAAATGATAAACTGGAAGGGGATAAAGTACAAAAATGATGTAAGAAATGAATGGATATAGGAGCTACGGGTATTCGGCCTTCAATAGGTAGTGGCTAATTCTTGATATTTGGTGTTTTATGCTTTAAGGACTTGATTGAGAAAGTTGTAAATAATATTGGTAAAATAGTAAAATTTTAAATTATGAATTTTGGATCAATTGAATAGAAATTGTTTTTAAATGAGTTTAATTGAACTTGTTTAGATCAAGATACAAAGGAAAAGGGGTTGCACAAAGGAAAAGCTAACTTAAACAAATAGTCAGGACACTCAAATTCATCGACTTTCGAGGTAAGTTTATAAGCAATTGGGTTTAATCGAATAATGTTTATAATGAGAAGTATATTATTTTTTAATGAATTATTGGTTAAATTGTCGAATGAGACATGGGAATATTAACATATACTAGCCGAATAGGGTTTATTATATGCATGTAAATATGTATATCTCTTAATTAGTTGAAATACGCATATTAAAATTCGTTTTTCTTTATTTCCGAATGTGATGTGGATTGGGATTAAACATTCATAATAGCCGAATGTATGGTTGAATTATGTATGAAATTCGGTAGCATTGGGTTGGATAAATATTTATGGATTGAGTAGTAGTAGTTAAATATGGATCTTGGAAATAGGTGATGATATTGAATAATTAATTTAGTATATATAAGGGTGTGGCCGAATGTGATATAAGGTGATAAAAGAAATAAGTTTTTTTGAATCTTTAATTGTATATGTATTTATATGGATGGAATTGGAATCATATGTATACATAGTACTGATGAGAAGATGGATTAATGGCACTGTGTGTGCGGATTTATTCACCGAGCACAGTGTGTACAAGATCGGTTGAAGGTTGAATGGCACTGTGTGCGCGGATTTATTCACCAAGCACTGTGTGTGCGAGATCGGTTGAAGGTTGAATGACACTGTGTATGTGGATTGATTTACTGAGCACTGTGTGTGCGAGATCGGTTGAGTGGCACTGTGTGTGCGGGTTATCGGATTTTTCCTCAAGGATAGAGACACTTAGTAAGGGTAAATAAAAGTGTCAGGTAAGTTCATATTGAATAATTGATTATTCTCTTAGTATAAAATTAAGTAAGTTATTTTGATAAGGGTATGCAGTTATGAATATTCAGTTCTTTTGTTGGATATTGAATGAGCATGGGATTGATGAATGTAAATCTAATATGTGTGATGACTTTATAAATTATTCAATTAGCTAGATTCAAGAAAGAAAAAAATATATATATAAAAGACTAAGGGTGAAATACGTAGCTATGCATCTTAATTTCTTGCTTATAACTTACTAAGCTATTTAAGCTTACATGGTGTGTTTGTTATATTGCCTTATAGATCTTTAAAGTCGAAGCTCAAGCTCGGGGATCCTCGTCGAGGTCAATCACATTATCCCAAATCTTTGGTATTTTATAAGTTATATTTCTCTTGGGTTTAAGGCATGTATAGGATAGGTCTCGTTTGTATATTTTGATCATTAGGAAATTGTATATAAGCCATGCGAATATGGTTATACTTTTATGATTAAATGCGGTCTAGTTCTTTTGAATTTGGTGCCCTTGGTATGAACATTTGAACTTTTAAATACCACCTTATCTTACAAGATTATTCCATACTAAGTATTGTACGGTTATGGAATGCATGAATTTGATATATTATGTAGTGTATAATATGGTTTGGGTCAATAAACTTTCATAAGTAATATACTTACTTGTATACATATGATTTGTAAGATCCATAGTAGTTTTAATGACGTGTAAGTGTTAGTTGAGATGTTAGAAATGGTTCGCATATAACATATAGATATTTTATATATATATGGTGCATCATGTATGCCCATACTCTAGGTGAGTTAGTAAGAAGAATATTCATATAGATTATTCGTAGGAAATTTGGAATTGTGTTGGTTTTTGTATGGATTTTTGATTATCTCCTTGAGTGATTGTGAAACACCCCACACCCGGCCCACGAGCCTGAACTGGATCTGGTATGTTCCTTGAGTAAACCGGTTTTCAAATTCTTGGTTACTTAGAGAAAAATTGAGAATTTTAGAAAACATTGTTAGGGTTGGGCTTAAATTGGAACCCACTTAATAAATTTTGAAAATCTAACTTAAATAAGGTGACAAAATAATTTTAGGGTTTATTATTCTAAAAGAAATAATTTTACTTAACTTTAATCAAAAATAAGTTGTATCATAATCAAATGAAAATAAGCAGAAGTAAAGAAAATCCAACTGGGCCTTATGGCCTTATTACATCATTCAAACCCAAAAATAAAATTTAAAGTACTAAATTTAAATAGAGTCCAAATTCTAATAAATTCTTCAAGTGTTGCATGGCCACCTTTAGCTCCCGCCGACCCGGTCCATTCTTTGCTCATCACACGAAAAATAATTCCCCAACGGGTGAGTCCATTGACTCAATGTGTACACAATACTAATTTTCAACAAATCAGGCATACAAGTCATATCAATTTCATGTTCATACAAAATAAAGGATGATGCAACCCAAACCCAAGCCTATTTGTCCATCCGCTACACGCCAACCGTACCAACTTTGTGCAAGTGTGGGACTACTAAGTCGACCCTCCATCTGCTACACACCATCAAAGGCGATCATTTGCGATCGACGTGCTCATCGCCCACTTACGTTGTGTCTTTAGACACTATATTCGAATAATGTAACCGAAGTTACCATATTCAATTAATGGGACCGTAGCCACCATATTTCGTTGGTGAGACCGGAAGTCAAGACACCTTCGTTGGTGAGACCGTAGTCATCACCTTCACTTTCTCCCTTCACATATATCCCAAATGCCCCAATTATTACATATCATTCATATCATACTTAAATTCACATTCATGTCACTTTTCGAGAATATAACACATTCATAATCCTACAACGAGTAGGAATACGTACCTGGGTACTTTTTTGCCACATCTGTGGTACTTAGCCACATTCTCATTCTTATACACATTCATATATTAAACCAGTTATTGCCATAATATATATATTGAAAGTTTGTGTGAGTACACACCTGATTTACTTAATAGGTTCCTTGAAATCCCAAAGAACGATCTACCGATTTAGATCTCAAATCCTACATAAGTTAATCACTTTAAAAGACCATTCGGCCACTTTTCCAAATACAACTAGGATTTGTATTACTTACCTTAAAATTTCCAAATCAAAAAAGGATTCCTTGCCTTGTATGTCCATTAAATCCCTATAATTATATGTTAATTTTAATCTCACATATATTCCATAACTTTTGACCAATTATATGTATATCTTACCTTAGATTCTTGAATCCCGGATGATCTCTCCCTTGTAGTCGATAGCACTAGAAATCCCGAAATACTCCTTATAGTTTCGGCCACAATAATAATAACATTAATCCCTATTTTTCGGCTTAAAGAAGAGAATAAATCAATAACCGCAAGATTCTTACCTTAAATGTTGAATTCGACAGATCTATCCTGACACCACTTCAGAGATTCGGCTTTGTGCAATTTACGCTAGGTTGGATTTGGTTTTGAAAAGGAAGAAGAAGAAGAAAAGAAAAAGAAAGATGAGGCTAGAGAATTTGGCTAGACAAAAGAAAAGAGAAAAGAGCCCTAAAAATTTCGGCAGAGATGAGGAGGAAGCAAAAATTGATGAGTAGCCCTCCTGTCCTCCTTTTATAGCCGAAAATATCAACCTAGGAGAGTCCCTTACTTGGCCACCACTCCTCTTTCATCATCTATTTTATTTAAAATAAACTAGAGAAAAATCCTTATTATCTCTTCCAAATAATCCAAATTAAAAATCCCTTATTTATCACTTTTTAATCATGTATTTATGGAATTAAAACACCTCCTTTCTAGAAGCATGTGCCGTCCACCTCAGTCTTCTGGAAGCAAAAATAAAACCTCCTTTATTTGCTTCCCAAGTGACTCGAACTCAGGCCCATTCCTCTTGCACATGGTGCCATTTCCATAGGCCCTAAGTGACATCTTCAGGCCACTTTTCCAAGCCTGTTTGTGTGTCAAATTTCACCAACTTTTTCTTTTAAGGCCACCTTGCCTTAATTTCCTATTTTAAACTTTAAAACTTGACATTTCTAAGTCATTTCTAAGTTTCCTAAAATTTTTGATCGGCTCTGTAAACTTGCCATTTTCTTACATTTCCAAGTTTCCAAAAATGTTCACTTTCCATTTTTGAATCATTTCCTTACATTTCCTAGTTTCCATAAATGTTCACTTTCCTCTTTATTCCTTTACATTTTCAGGACATTTCCCTACATTTCCGAGACAAGACATTTCCTTACATTTCCTTGCATTTCCTTACATTTCCTCACATTTCCTTACATCTCCTTACATTTCCATACATTTCCATACATTTCCTTACATTCCCTTACATTTTCTTACATTTCCCTACATTGCCTTACATTTCCATACATTTCCACACATTTCCACACATTTCCATACACTTCCATACATTTCCATATATTTCCTTACATTTCCATACATGTCCTTACATTTCCTTACATTTCCATACATTTCCTTACATTTCCTTACATTTCCATACATTTCCTTATTTCTAGAATTCACATAACACATTCATAATTCATAAAACATGCCATTTTACCACATGGTTCCTTGTGTCATGCTTCACACGGAGTTTCTTTTAAAGCCTCATTTACCTAGCTCCCCTTTTTACTTAAAAACCAATAATTTTCCAAAGCTTTCTTCTTCCATCCTAAAATTCTAAAAACCCTTAATACACTTCCAACACTGCCAAAACCTACTAACTCATGAATTAGGCACGAACGCATAACCCCTAATCTAGGATGTTACAGATTGAATAAGTTCTGCTAGGTGTCTCAAATGTTAAATAAAGTATATATATTAATTACACTAAGTATGTTATACTACCTAATGATGAATGTGACTTTAAATTGTTAAAAAGGGCTATTCGAGTATAAGGTTGGAATTATTTTAGTTTTGACCAAATTGAGTAGAATGGTTATGCATGGTAGAGATATAGTTAAAATTGGAATTGAAATGGATGATGATTGAATGAATGGGTGAAAGTACATGTTTATAGTCCATGGATGAATATGTTGGTGATACAGGGAAATTATATTTTGATTCGAGCAAGTACTAGTATAAATGGTTATCTATGATTTGAATGAATGTGGGATGAGATGTATGCTCAATAATTGGTTACATTTGATTTATGTTAGGTGATTAGTACATGTGTTGGGATGCGTAAGTGACTAATAACAATTTGATTATTTTGTTATGCATAGTCTTATAATAGTGATTTGCGTATTGATATATATTTTAATATGTAATAATTCTTTCTAGGTGCATCAATTTGTATTGGTTCTGTAATGCCTGTAACCCTAATTCGACGACGGATATGGGTTAGGGGTGTTACATTTGATTGGTATCAGAGCTACGATTTAGTCGATTCTTAGACTAACGTAGCGCGTGTGAGTCTAGCTATACATGCCAATTGTAACACCCCAAACCGGCCCACGAGCCCTGACCGGATCTAGTATGTCACTGCGGAAAAACATTTGAATACGGATTTCACTTTTGGGAAAAACATTAAAAATTTTGTCTTTAATAAAACATTGTGTGTTTAAATCTCCCAATAATTACAATTTCCCGGATTAAAACTTTTATAAACTTTAAAAATATGAGTTGCCAAAAATAAAAGCATTTCCAAACAATAATTTAACCGTCATCTAGTTTAAACATAATAAAAATGTTCAAATACTTTAACTGGGCCTTATTACAATAAATAATTAAACAAAAGTTCTTAGTAATAAACTGAATAAAATAAAGAAGATGTCTTCTGCATGGGCCACCTCGTATCCACTCCAACCCGGTTGAATCACCACGAATCATCTGCGATGTTTAATAAAAATTGGGTGAGTCACATAGACTCAGTGTGTAATTAATCCACTGAATTCCACCCACATGTTAACCACATATTAACCCATATATCAGATAACAATTATCATTTTCACATATTATCACATTCTGGGCTTTGGCCCATATTCAAATCACTTATCAGGTAACATGGTAATTAACTGCATAATTTCCACATATCGGGCTTAGCCCATTTTCCACATTGATCCACATTCATATACTGGGCTTGGCCCATTTCCATATTAATCCACATATCAACTGGGCTTGGCCCATTTTCACAATAATTCACATATCCATTGAAATTATGCAAAGTGCACCCAACCCAACCTAGGGTCCATCCTCTACACACCCCCGTATCCAGCCACCACACACCAGGGGATTATCAAATCACCCTCTTCTTTTCACTCCAAAAGGCAATCAATGCCGTCCACGTGCAATTAAGCACAAAAATCCACAACGCGACCTCAGTCAGCGCCAATCCACGATGTAGCCATAGCTAACACCAAAACCACGATGGGACACATTGTCCACTCATCAACCACGATATGGCACATAGTCGATATCAACCACGATGAGGCACATAGCTACTCATCAAGCCACGCGAACTAAATCTACAACGTGACCTCAGTCAACGTCAATCAACGATGTAGCTCAAGGCTAACATCAAACCACGTACTCGAAGTACACCTGTACCTTCTTTCATATCATATCCCACCCATGCACATGCAACATAAAATAATGATATAATATAATGATGCATGAGCACGTTCATCAAGCATATTATCACATATTCATAATAATAATCACATTTTTATCAGATTTGGGACTACCGGATTATCGACATACCCCTTGAGGGTATCCATATCACAATTTCCACTGCACTAGTTAGCACATTCATAACACATACACATTTCACATACATATCATATACCCGAAAAACGGTGGGTTAATCACACACCTGATCACTTGAAGTTGTAAACTCCCGATCCCGATGCTATCACTAAGAGACACTACAGCTATCTGCCTATAGCTTTCCCCTGCTGCTGGCCCACACCCTGGTGGCTAATCCCGAACCGCCGAGACAGATCTTTTCTTAAACTTCGGGATAGGGATCTTCCCTTTTCCTTCTTGACTGGTAGTTGCCTCCATCAACAACCACTTTAATTAAATCGATTAACACGAGATCTATAAATGAATAAAAACCCACAACTTAACATCCTTACCAAAAATGGATCTCAAATCTCGAACCCTCTGATTACCTCTGTTGAAATTCCTAAATCACCATAGACAGAATCGGTCAACCACTTATACCCATAATGTGGCCTATGGTCGAATATCACAAGTCACTTACCAAGCTTACCTATTTCCTGGATCACCACTTATTCCTGTCGAAATCCATGCTAAACAACTATTAGATTCGGCCAAACCAAAAACCAAGGCCTTAAACACTTGCTTTCGGCACACAAATGGAAGAGAACCTATAACCGATTACTAGGACAGAAAATACTTACCACAATCACACGGTTGAAGTGCAAGAGAGAGTGTATTCGACAAAAGAGAGAAAACGCTTGATCTTCGGCTTTTGAGATTTGCGACAAAAGAATAGGAATAATGGTACTTTGATATTGGGCTATGGCTCTTTAATAAAAATAACATACAAATGGGAGTATGAGCACTTACATGGTTCGGCTAAGCTGTGACATCCTAGATTAGGGGTTATGCGTTCGTGCATAATTCGAGTGATAGTAGGATTGGGAGTATGTTTGGATATGTTTTCAGGGTGTTGGGAATTTTATTATATAAGGGAATGCTTTGGAAAAAATTTTGGATTTTAAGTCCAAAATAAGAAACTAGGCGAAGGAGGCCTTAAAGAAAATTTCAGGAGTTCATGGACATGAACTTAGGCTTAGTAAAGTGGCTTGGGATGCCACCTAGGAGTAAGGGAGCCAAGGGGGTGAAGGTTCGAGCAACGAGGGATGCATTAGAGACTTTTATTTTTGCGTAAAAAGGGGAATTGGGCTAAGAAGGCTTTAAAGGAATTTTTGTAGGCATTTTTAGCATAAGAAAGGCCTTGGTAAAGTGGCTTCCATGCGCTACTTAAAGGCTTGGGAATGACGCCAATAAGGGCCTGGGTTCGAATCACGGCGGCAGCAAGCGTGTTTTTATTTTTGGTTTTTAGCGTTGAGACAAGGGAGCTAGGGAAAGAGGTGTTAAAAGAAGTTCTGAGTGAATCATATCACAAAAAACGCCTTGGCAAGATGGTTAGGGCGTTATCTATGGAGCAAGGAGCAGGTCTCATGTTCGAGTCGTGGTGATGGCATTGGAGTGTTTTATTTTTCCTTTTTGCGTTAGCAAGTGGATCTGGGCTAAGGAGGACTTAAAAAGAACTGGGGCGAGTTTGTGACACAAAAAAAGGCCTGGGCAGAGTGGCTTGGGGCGTTATGTTAACCTGCAGCAGTGAGGGCTAGGGTTCGATTCACGTGGGCAGCAATGAGTGGGATTTTAATTTTTTGGCTTTTTGCTTCAGGTGGAGGGTAATTGGACGGCACATGGAGTTTTAATTAGATAAGGATTTGGCTTAAATTCTCCTATTAAAACTCGGCTGCAGTAAGGTAGGATAAATACGGCTTTAGTTATTTTTTTTATTTTAGTTTAATAGGTAGATAAATTTGGGTTGTTTTAATTATTTTAGTTAAATTAGTAAGATAAGGATAAGGGCTGTTGTATTTTATTTATTTTTGAATGGGTGATAAGTGATAAAATAAGAGATTGATTGGGATTTGTTAAGTGGGAAGGTGATGGCCGAATATAGGACTTCCTAGGGTGGTATTTTCGGCTTTGGAGGTATGTTTATTTGGGGTGCAAAATTCCTTTTAATGAACCATTCATCTTTTTATTTTAAGTTACTTTGCTTGAATTTGCACCTTATTTTCTCTTTGACAAAAGCCGAATTCTCCTAAGCCTTCTCCATTCTTCTATTCCTTCTTTCTCCAACTCCAAACCTTCCTCCCTTGTGTTAGCTTCTGACCTTGTAAGTACCATACTCCCTTTTATATTTTATTTTATTAAAGAGCCATAGCCGATTATTAAAAGTGCCTTTCTTCTTTTCTTCTATCACAAGTTTCAAAAGCCGAAGGTTGAAGATATAGTTCTATTTCGTGGTTGTGGTCGCACCTAGGAGGGTGATTCGGGAAGTTGATCGCTAGGAGTAAGCAATGTATAGTGCCGACATTAGGGGAGCCTTTCGGGAATTGAAGTCATCAAGGTAAGTGACTTGTGATATTCGGCCATAAGCCACATTATGGGAATAAATGGTTGACCGATTCTGTCTATGGTGATTTAGGAAAATCGACAGAAGTGTATAGCAAGTTTTGGGACTCAGATCATTGTGGTAAGGATATTTAGTAAGTATAGTTTCGATTCAAAATATTTAGATTAAAGTATTAGTGTTTAACCGTTGGTTCTGATTAAGATATCATTAATGGACATGGATGCCAGTCAAGAGGGGAAAGGGAAAGTCCCTATCCCGAAGTTTAAGAAAAGATCTGTCTCGGTGGTTCGGGATTGGCCACCGGGGTGTGGGCCAGCAGTAGGAGTAAGCTACAGGCAGATAGCCGTAGTCTCGCTTAGCGATAGCGTCAGGATCGAGAGTTTAGAACTCCAAGTAATCAAGTGTGTAGTTAGCCTACTGTTTTCCGGGGTTTATGTGATATTTGCATGTGTTATGTGTTTACTAATAAGTGCAGTGATAAATGTGAAATAGATACCCTTAAAGGGTATGACGGTGACCAGGTTAGTATCGAATCTGTTGAGATGTGATTATTGATTTGTATATGTGAGAATGCCTATGATTATGAATAACATGTACATGCATTATCATGGCACTATTTTATGTTGCATGTGCATGGGTGGGATATGAAAGAAGGTACGGGTGTACTTCGAGTACGTGGTTTGATGTTAGCCTTGAGCTACATCGTGGATTGACGTTGACTGAGGTCACGTTGTGGATTATTTGCGATTAAGTTCGCGTAGTTTGATGAGTAGCTCTGTGCCTCATCGTCGTTGATATCGGCTATGTGCCATATCATGGTTGATGAGTGACTATGTGTCCCATCGTGGTTTTGGTGTTAGCTACGGCTACATCGTGGATTGGTGCTGACTGAGGTCGCGTTGTGGATTTTTGTGCTTAATTGCACGTGGACGGCATTGATTGCCTTTTGGAGTGAAAAGGAGAGGGTGATTTATTAATCCCCTGGTGTGTGGTAGGCTAGATACGGGGGTGTGTAGAGGATGGACCCTAGGTTGGGTTGGGTGCACTTTGCATAATTTTCAATTGATATGTGGATTAAAAAGAAAAGCGCCAAGCCCAGTATATGAATGTGGATTAGTATGGAAATGGGCTAAGCCCAGTATGTGGAAATTATGTGGTTATCTACCCTATTATATGAATGTGATATGAATATGGGCCAAGCCCAAAATGTGGTAATATGTGAATATGATATTTGTTATCTGATATATAGGTTAATATGTGGTTAATATGTGGGTGGAATTCAGTGGTTTAATTACACACTGAGTCTGTATGACTCACCCAACTATTTATCAAACATCGCAGGTGATATGATGATCGGACCGGGTTGGAGTGGATACGAGGTGGCCCATGCAGAAGACGTTTTGATTATTTCAATCAGTTTCTTATTAAGTACTTTGGTTTAATTATTTATTGTAATAAGGCTCATTAAAGTATTTAAGTATTTTTATTAAGTATCTTTATTATTATGTTTTATTATGGATTGTATATCTTTCGCCAATGGTTTTATTTTCTTAAATCTGTATATAATAAAGTTTTGAATCCGGTACTTTTATAATAATTTGAATTTTATTTTCCTAGAATGTTTTAAATTACGAAAATGTTCTATTAAAGGAAACAATTTTTAACGGTTTTTACTTTTAAGTAAGAATATTTTCGAACGTGTTCCGCAGTGGCATTTCAAATTCGGTCGTAGTGAATGGGTTGGTTTTGGGGTGTTACATAAGCTCTCAAATGAGGTTGGAATATTCGGCAATGCTAGCTAATAGTGGAGGGGTTTCGGCACTTGTTAAAAAGGGAAAACAAGTGAGCTCTTATGGTTTTTCGGCGCAAAGAGAGTGAGATGAGAGGAGAACTTTCGGCTAAAGAAATAATAATTGGAGAAAAGAATTTCCAACAGGTGATCACTCCTATTTATACTAAAAAATTTTGGCACACCTATGCACACTTGAACAAAACCGAAAATAGCCTCCAAGAGAGTCCCTTGGCCGGCCATTACATCCTCTCCTCTCAAATCCCATGTTTTACTCCTATCTTTTCTCTTAAACACTTATTCAAAAATAAATAAATTAAAACAACACTTATCCCTTATCTACTCGTAAAAATAAATAAACTAAAGCCACAATTATCTTCTATCTATTCATTTAAACTAAATAAAATAAAGTAGCAATTATCTACTACTTATCTAGCCGAAATTCAAAATACAATCAAGGCTTACCTTTATCTTTTCCAAAGTCCTATGTCGTCCCATACTCCTCCTCTCTACCTTGATGCCAAAGCAAAAATAAAACACCCATCTGCTGCCCCCAAGTTTCGAACATGAGACCTGCTGGAACTACCACACGCTACCAGCCACTTTGCTGCTAGCTCTTTTGTGTCATAAACTCCCTACAATTCCTTTTAAGAGCTCCTTCCCTAGCTCCCCCTTGTCTTAACGCCAAAAGCTAAATAAAATCACGCCTACTGCTGTCAACAAGGCTCGAACCTGAGCCCTATTTGCTACAAGCTACAGATAACGCCCCAAGCCACTTTACCAAGGCGCTTTTTATGACATAATTCACCCAGAATTTCTTTTAAGACCTACTTAGCCCAATTCCCTTTTGATGCAAAAATATAAGTCCATTTGCTTCCTTTGCAACTCGAACCAAGGCCCCTTGCCCACTGCACATGGCGTCATCACCAAGGCCCTAAGTGGCGCCTTGCAGCCACTTTAGCAAGGCACTCTTTGTGTCCAAAAACCACTTCATATTTCCTTAAAGCCGTCTTCAGCATACCTTCCCCTTCTTGGCGCAAAAATACAAGTCCCCAATGCGTCCCACGTTGCTCGAACCTTCTCCCCCTTGAAGCTCCCTTTGACGCAACCTTCCAAGCCCCAAGGTAGCGTCCCTTACCACCTTGCCAATTGATTTCTTTGTGTCATGAATCCAACACAAATTTTCTTAAGGCTACCTTAGCCTAGCTCCCCCTTTTTAACTTAGAATCCAATATTTTCCAAAGCTTTCTCTTTCATCCTAGAATTTTAGGAACCCCTACAAATATATCCCAGCATACACTAAAGCATGCTAACACTTGAATTATGCACTAAATGCATAACCCCTAATCTCGGATGTTACACCAATGTTTATAATGTGATAGTGTGATGACTTCTAACAGTGAAATGTACTCATTTTCTTATACTAATGGATCCCGATCCCAAGCGAGCTGCAGCTGATGACGTCGAGAGTGTGGCGCCCGTTCCTGTGCCAGGGACCGCACCAGAGGGATCTCGACCATCTACGAGTAATCCTGATGAGGGGGCGAGAAATGCCTTCTATAGTATGATGAACGATTGGTTCAGTCATTACATACGAACTAATCCGGCTATTCCACCACCCTTGAATCCTAATGTTTCCCCATTAATACCAACTGTACCTCTAGTTGCCAATCCCGAAAGAGTAAATAAACCTCCTGTTGATCATATACGAAAGCACGGAGCTCAAGATTTTAGATCTGAGGATGATGATGATGTGGGGCGAGCTGAATTTTGGCTTCATAATACTGTTCGTGTTTTCGACGAATCGTCCTGCACACCCGATGTGTGTTCGAAGTGTGCCATATCATTATTACGGGATTCTGCCTACTACTGGTGGAATACGCTTATGTCAGTTGTTCCGGGAGAAAGGGTTACTTGGGATTTCCTCCAGACAGAATTCCGTAAAAAGTATATAAGCCAGCGTTTTATAGACTCTAAGCGCAAAGAATTTCTAGAGCTTAAACAAGGTCGTGTGACTGTATCCGAATATGAAAGCAAGTTTGTGCGACTTAGTCATTATGCTCACGAATGTGTATCCTCTGAGGCTACTATGTGCTGGAGATTTGAAGATGGTCTGAATGAAGACATTAAACTTCTGGTTGGCATTCTTGAGATTAACGAGTTCATTGTGCTAGTGGAAAGAGCTTGTAAAGCTGAAAAATTGGGGAAGGAAAAATGGAAAGCTGAAGTTGAATCTAAAGATTTCCCGAAGAGATCCGTGGGTAGATTTTCACAGTTAGCAACGAATAAGTCTAAGAATGATGGTAGCCGATCTAAACCTAAAACTGGGATTCCCATTTGGGAGTGGCCACCAGTGAGTTCTCGAGCTACATCAGTGGCTAGTGTCGGCAATGCTCGATTGAGCAAACCTGAGTGTCAGCAGTGCGGCAGACGGCATTTCGGAGAGTGTTGGGGTAAATCTTTTAATCACACTTGTTATCAGTGTGGTTCGTAAAATCACTTCGTTCGGGATTGTTCGGAGACTGTTGAGAAGGGTACTACTCAGAGCACGAGACCGAGCTGCACTGCAGCTAGAGGTAGACCAGCTCGTAGTGGGAGAGATAGGAGTGGTGCACAGAGGGGAACTACAGATGCGGTTATCCGATCAGATACCCATGTACCAGCTAGAGCTTATGCATCCGTGCGAGAGAGGAGGCCTCATCTCCAGACATTACTACTGGTATTTTCACTCTTTTTGATACTAATGTAACTGCTTTGATTGATCTCGGCTCAACTCATTCGTATGTGTGTGAAACATTAGTATTCAGTAAGACTCTACCTATTGAGCCTATTGAATTTGTGATTCGGGTTTCAAACCCCCTGGGTTGATGTCTATTGGTTGATAAAGTGTGCAAGAATTGCCCAATGATGATTCGATGCAAGTATTTTCTGGCAGATCTGATGCTATTACCTTTTGACGAGTTCGACATTATTCTCGGTATGGATTGGTTGACAGTTCATGATGCGGTAGTAAATTGCAGACGAAAGACTATTGATTTGAGATGCCAGAATATCTACGGGTTTGAGTGGACTGCCTATGGTGATATCTTCGATGTTGGCTCGGCAGTATTTGAGGAAGGGTTGTGAAGCCTATCTTGCATATGTGATTGGCAACAAAATAACAGATAGGAAGATCGAATCAGTACCTGTTGTTAGTGAATATTTGGATGTATTCCCGGAGGAATTACCAGGATTGCCACCTGTTCGTGAGGTAGAATTTGGTATTGAACTAGTGTCAGGGACCACTCCGATTTCGATAGCTCCATACAGAATGGCACCGAATGAATTAATAGAATCGAAGGCTCAGTTGCAAGAATTGTCGGATAAAGATTTTGCCCGACCGAGTTCCTCTCCCTGGGGTGCGCCTGTTCTATTTGTGAAAAAGAAGGACGGAACTTTGAGAATGTGTGTTGACTATCGACAACTCAATCAGGTTACTATAAAGAATAAATACTTGTTGCCACGTATCAATGATTTATTCGACCAACTTAAAGGAGGCTCGGTGTTTTCAAAAATTGATCTGAGATCCGGATATTATCAGTTGCGAGTTAGAGAATCAGATGTACTGAAAACTGCCTTTTGGACAAGATATGGTCATTATGAATTTTTGGTGATGCCATTTGGCTCACTAATGCCCCTGCAATTTTTATAGATTTGATGAATTGAGTATTCAGACCGTATCTAGATCGGTTTGTAGTTGTATTCATAGATGATATACTGATCTATTCCCGAGACGAAACTGAGCATGCAGAGCATTTGAGATTAGTGCTACAGATTTTGCGTGAAAAACAATTATACGTGAAATTCAGCAAATGTGAGTTTTGGTTGAATGAAGTTAGCTTCCTAGGGCATGTTACAGCATCGGGCGTTCGGTTGACCTGAGTAAAGTTTTAGCCAAACTTAATTGGAAACCCCGGCGGAATATTTCTGAGATTCGTAGTTTTCTGGGACTTGCTGGATATTATAGACATTTCGTGAAAGGGTTTATGATAGCAGCTCCGATGACAAATTTGTTGCAAAAAGATGTTAAATTTGAGTGGTCAGAAAGGTGTCAGAAGAGTTTCGATCAACTGAAAACTTTGTTGATGAAAGCCTCGGTACTTGTGCAACCAGAGTCGGGTAAAGAATTTGTTGTTTTTAGTGATGCATCGTTGAACGGACTCGGTTGTGTATTGATGCAGGAGGGTAAAGTTGTAGCCTATGCTTCGCGACAGTTGAAACTGCACGAGAGGAAGTATCCGACTGATGATTTCGAGTTGGCCGCTATAGTTTTTGCTTTGAAGATATGGCGTCACTATCTTTTCAGTGAGAAATGCCACATCTATTTGGATCATAACAGTCTAAAGTACTTAATGACTCAAAAGGATCTAAATTTGAGACAGCCACGATGGTTGGAACTGTTAATGTGGTTGCTGATGCACTTAGTCGAAAGTCACTATTTGCTCTTCGCACAATCAATGCGAATGTAGCTATGACTAAGGATGGTGCGATCATTTCTGAGTTGAAAGTGAGACCATTGTTTCAATAGCAGATTCAAGAAGCTCAAGAGGTTGATGATGAATTAAAAACAAAGAAAAGTCATTGTAGCTCGTGTACAGATTAAGACTTTCATATAGACGCTGAAGGATGTTTACGGTTCAAGAATCAGATCTGTGTACCAAAGAACCCTAATTTGATTCAAATGATTTGTGATGAAGCTCATAGTAGTAGATTGTCGATTCATCCGAAAGGCACGAAAATGTATAATGATCTGAAACGATTCTATTGGTGGCACGGTATGAAACGAGATATCTCAGATTATGTGTCGAAGTGTTTAATATGCCAACAAGTAAAAGCGAAGCATCAAGTGCCATCGAGACTACTTCAGCCGATTATGATACCAGAGTGGAAGTGGGATCGAGTCACTATGGATTTTGTATCGGGTTTACCTTTGACACCAAGTAAGAAAGATTCAATCTGGGTTATTGTGGATAGATTGACGAAATCGGCTCATTTTATATCGGTACGTACGGATTTCTCACTTGATAAGTTGGCTGAATTATATGTATCGCAGATCGTACGGTTACACGGAGTACCTATTTCTATTGTATCGGATAGAGATCCGAGGTTCACGTTGCGGTTTTGGAAGAAACTGTAGGATGCTTTAGGTACCAAGTTTCACTTACAGCTTTTCACCCTCAATCGGATGGTCAATCCTAGCGTGTTATTCAAATACTCGAGGATATATTGAGATGTTGCGTTCTTGAGTTTGAGGGTACGTGGGATCGGTACCTACCTTTAATTGAATATGCGTATAATAATAGCTTTCAATCTAGTATCAAAATGGCACCCTACGAAGCTTTGTACGGTCGTAAATGTCGTACACCATTGTACTGGACCGAGCTTAGTGAAAACAAGATACACAGTGTTAATTTGATTAAAGAAACTGAACAGAAAGTGGCAGTAATTCGTGATAGTTTGAAAGCGGCATCAGATCGTCAAAAGTCTTACGCAGATTTGAAACATAAGGACATTGAGTTCCAGTTAGGAGATCGAGTATGTTTGAAAGTTTCACCGTGGAAGAAGATACTTAGATTTGGTCGTAAGGGAAAGCTAAGTCCGAGATTTATTGGGCCGTATGAGGTTATCGAGCGTATCGGGCCTATTGCATACAGATTGAGGTTACCATCTGAATTAGAAAAGATTCATAATGTTTTCCATGTGTCGATGCTTCATCGTTATAGATCCAATCCTTCTCATGTGATCAGTTCATCAGAGATTGAAATTCAGCCTGATTTGACTTATGAAGAAGAACCAATTAGCATATTAGCTCGTGTAGTGAAAGAATTGCGAAATAAGAAAATATTGTTGGTTAAAGTAATGTGGCATAAGCACGGAGTCGAGGAAGCAACTTGGGAGACCGAAGAATCAATGAAGGAACGTTACCCAAACTTATTCATTGTTAAGATTTTCGGGGATGAAAATTCTTTTAGGGGGAGAGAAATGTAACAGCCTGTACACAACCCATATCGGAATGGTGGTTTCAGGTGAAACACCCCACACCCGGCCCACGAGCCTGAACCGGATCTGGTATGTTCCTAAAAAAAATTAGTTTCAAAGTTCTTTGTTACTTAGAGAAAATTTGTGTAACAACCCAAACCCGGCCCAAACACTATGGCCGAATCTGGTTCGTTACAGGAAAAATATTCTGGAAAAGCCTTTTTGAAAACCCACTTAAGTTTTAAAAAGTCTTCATTTTAGTGGGCTTGCCAAACCGTATTTAGATTTTTAATTTGAAAATTAGGTTAAGTCGAGTTAATATAAAGTTATAAGTGTGCCCGATGGCTTGATAAAAACGTTCACAAATTTAGCTTATAAAACCTTTATAACTCATTTCATAAAGAGATAGTTGAAGTAATTATTCAAGCATAAAGAAAGAAAATACTAGGAGGCCTTATTACATCCGAAATAAAATTAAAATCCACAATCCAATAATAGATGAATTGAAATTCAAAGTCCATTAAAATTTAAATCCACTGCATGGCCACCTCGAGTCAACCCGGCTCCACATCCGCTATCTACTCGTTACCTGAAAAATGTAAGAAGAAGGTGAGTCACCAAGACTCAGTATGTAGCCCTTCCCCCGGTTTAAACATGTTCATACACAACATATAACAAATTAATTATGCAAGTCATCATGTGTCCCAACCTAGCCAGCCATACGCCACTGTCTACCCCGTTGTGGTACCAAACCACTGGTGGTGCCAAACCACTGGTGACATATAGTCACGATGTGCTACCAAAGCACTGGTGTCCGTAGACACAAATCGGGTGATGGGGCCAACCCATCGTGTGATACCAAATCACTGGCAGACGATCCCATATCTCAAGTGGGGCCAACCCACGGTGGTATTAACCATCGGGACAAGTCGCTATGAGGTACCAAACCTCGGAGGTGCCAAACCTCTGGTGACCGTAGTCATCAAGGTGTGTTACCAAAACATCGGTGCCCGCCGTCGATGCGAATACACTTGCCCCCTCCCACTCAATCAACCCACATGGTCAATAGTCACATATAGATTTTTCATATGTATTATCACAACATGCTTCCCAAAAGCATAAAATAGCAAATCATATGCATGCAGTACTTACTCTGGGTTACCCGTATACCGTTATGGTATTCAAGCCATTGCTACATACATCACGTTAGCAATCACATTACTTAACATAATTTAATAAGTTAAATGGTGTGTATGTACACACACATTACCACGATAGTCCAAATCTCGAAGTTAATCAATCGGCCACACTCTAAGTCCTTGCCCCTATATTCGCCAACTATCAAGGTTAGTGATATGGGCCATTCGCCCAAACCAAATAATTTAAAGGGGTCATACTTTGTACCCGAATCCTTACCCAAATCGCTTCAGTACTAGCCTCAAAGTCCGATTTGCGAATCTGGTTTACAAACTTCACTTAGTCAATTAATAGCACTAATAACCATAGCCTTTGGCTTTTAAATACTAATATAAGCCTTACCTACACTTACCAAATTCGGTTGGTAGAAGATGGAGCCTAGATCGCTTTGATTCCAAATATCTCGAGTCCCTACAACATTTCGGTTTAGACAAAAGATAGCCAAATATCGATGCATGCTTTGACTCTGCTTTTTCCCATGCTTAAATCGATGAGAATCATAAAAGAGAATAACAAAAACCATTCGGCTATGTCCCTCCTTACCTTCCTCAAACCGATTGAAAGCTAACTTTCGTAGGGTCTTATACTTCCTTTAGTATTCGGTTAACCACGCTGCCAAGGAGGAGTGTGAGATTCGGCACTTCAAGGGGGTGTATTCGGTTTATTGAAGGAAGGAAAATAATAGAGATGAGAGGGAATAGAAGTTTCGGCTAAAGGGGTTTGGGAGGCTGGAAGAAAAATAAAAGAAGAATGAAGAGGGCTTAAGAGATTTCGGCAAGTAGCAAAATGAAGAAAAAGAAGAGAATGGTGCTAGGTTGCTCCTTTTATACACATTCGGCACCCCTTCTAGTAGCATTGCCAGTCCACACTACTCCACCAAGGAGTTTAAAATTCGACCATTACCTTATTTTGCTCCAAGCCACCCATTCACTTTAATTCAAACTTAATTGAATTAATCCTCTTAATCCAATAATAATCCAACTAATATCTTCTTTATCCTCTTATTATCATTATAATAAAATCCCTTATTATCACCAATTTTAAGCAAATTAAAACCAATTTAAAGTGCTCAAATTATCCCTAAATAATAATTAACAAAAACCTCCTTTTTATCCAAAATAAAAGAATTTAAGGAGAGAAATTCTCTCCTTTGTGCCGATCCAAATAAGGAGCCAAAAAAAAAGGATTTATGTGACTCGAACACAAGCTCTCCTTGTGCATTGTGGCGTCGACTCAAGCACTTAAGTGGCCTCCCTTTTGCCACTTTTCCAAGGCCTATTTAGTGTCAAATTATCCCCACTTATTCTTTTAACACCCTTCTGCTAAGGCTCCCTACCTTTTAAGTTAAAAACTGAATTTTTCCATCAAACCGAGCACACTCAAAGCCTTAAATTAAGCTTATTTATTTCATAAATAATACCACAATAGTTCTTACATAATAGAAATAATGAAATTCCAAATAACCCCGTTTTTGGGATGTTACAATTTGTGTAATTTTAGAAAAATATTGGTTTGAGTTGGGCTTAGATTGGAAAGCCCATTTATTTTATTTGAAAACCCAATTCATTAAGGTGACAAAAAAGTCGAAGGTTTATTTTTAAAATAAATTTACTTGATCTTTACTTAATAAAAATTTGTAAACATAATAGTTAAAAATAAAAATAAAGAAATAAAGAAATAGAGAAATCCAACTTGGGCCTTATGGCCTTATTACATCAAACAACTCCCAAACTTAAAATTAAAGTACTTAGTAAAAATAAAAGTCCAAATCTTTAGATTTCTCCTTGCTATGCATGGCCACCTTTAGCTCCCCGCCGACCCGGTCCATTATTGCTCATCACCAAAAATATTTCCCACAACGGGGTGAGTCAAACAGACTCAATGTGTACACGACACCAAATCGTAATAGAATCAGGCATACAATACATTCAAACATAAAATACAAGTTATGATGCATTCCCAAACCCGAACCTAATTGTCCATCCGCTACACACCCCCGTACCTGCCAAACACATCGTGGGGACTACTAAGTCGACCCTCCTTCCGCTACACACCAAATTGAGGGCTTAAGTCACCGCATCTGTGGTCTTAGGTCACCACTTTTCAGATTACTGTGGTCTTAGGTCACCACTTTTCAGATTACTGTGGTTTTAGGTCACCACTTTTCACTTCCCCTTTCAATATACAGCCATATGCCCGATATATTAATATGCATAATATACCAGAGTTCACAATCGTATAATATTCTCATGTTACGAATAACATATTTCATATTCCTAGTAGGAGTAGGAAACGTACCTGAGTACTTAGTACCATAACATGGTACTTTAGCCACGTTCATACTTCCATTAACACATATTTTAATACATATAACCATAATTCATATTACAAAGTAGTGCGGGGTACACACCTGATTCGTTTAACGAAGTCCTTGAATCCCGAAGAAATCGATCTATTGCTTTAGATCTTAATCCCTATATTCAGCCAACCATTCAAACATATTATTAAACTTTTTTGGCATTAAAACCAAATCCTAGTTGGATTTGTACAATAAAACTTACCTTGTGGTCGATTTTCCTACAACTCAAATCCCGAAACTTCAGAGAATCCTTCCCTTGCAATCGGCTAGGTACCCAAAACATGTAACTAATTAGTTTCCGACTTTTAAACGAATAGGAAACAGATTTACATACCAGAATAGAGCCTTGGCCGATTGGATCTATGTACTTACCTTATGATCTCCAAATCCTGAAAGTATTCCTTGCCTTATATGCCTTGAGTCTTTAGATCCCGAAATTCTCCTCCTTGTAGTCGATCTAATCAAATACCAAAAGGCCCTTCAAAGTTTCGGCCATGGAATCCTAAAGAAGTTAGATTCCTATATCTCGGTTAAAAGAAAAGAAAGATTGAAAATATCAGTTGATCTTACCTCTTTGGATGAAATCGGCAACACCCTTCTTTCACAACAACCAAGATTCGGCTTTGGCTTTAGTGAACAATTGACTAGGTTCCAACAAATACTTAGTTTCGGCTTGACAAACAAAGGAAAAAGAAGAAGAAAAGAGGAAAAGAAAATTCGGCAGAGAGAGTTTGCTAGGGGATTTTCGGCAAACACTTAGAAAGATGAAAGAATAGCCTTAATTTTCCTCCTTTAACCGAAATTATCAACAAGAGAGTCCCTTACTTGGCCACTACTCCTCATATGTGATAATATTATCTTTTAATTATCACCTTATTTAAATTAAAAGTATTTAATCCATCATTTATCACCTCAAATAATCCAAAATAAAAATCCTTTATTTATCAACTTATTAGCCGAATTTTAAAGAGAATAAAATTCCCTTTTTGAGAGCTTTGTTGCCGTCCATCCTTGTGCTTCTGGAAGCAAAATAAAAATCTTTTTATTTGCTTCCCAAGTGACTCGAACCCAGGCCCATTCCTCCTGCATATGGCGCCATTTCCATGGGCCCTAATTGACATCTTCAGGCCACTTTTCCAAGCCTGTTTGTGTGTCAAATTTCACCAACTTTTTCTTTTAAGGCCACATTGCCTTAATTTCCTATTTTAAACTTTAAAACTTGACATTTCTAAGTCATTTCTAAGTTTCCTAAAATTTTCGATCGGCTCTGTAAACTTGCCATTTTCTTACATTTCCAAGTTTCCAGAAATGTTCACTTTCTATTTTTGAATCATTTCCTTACATTTTCTAGGTTTCCAAAAATGTTCATGTCCATGCATTTCCAGGTTTCCAAAAATGTTCATTTCCAAATCATTTCCATGCATTTTCAAGTTTCCAAAAATGTTCATTTCCAAATCATTTCCATACATTTCCGGGTTTTTAGAAATGTTCAAAATTTATTCTTAATACCTAAAACATGTCACTTCGTGCAATTAAACCAAAAACGCATAGGCCCTATTCAGGATGTTACAGTTTTACCCCCCTTAAAAATAATTTTGTCCTCGAAATTACTTACCAACGAACAACCGTACGGTCTAAATCACCCCACTACGCTATTGCTGCGCACTCTGATCTTAAAGAACTATCATACTTTCTAGGCACATTCTCTAGGTTCACATCCAAAGTTTCAAACACTTCACTACCAATACAAGAATAAGCTAACCCTATAACAAGCAAAGCAATTAAGGGTATTCCAGAAATAAGGAACGTACTCGTTGTCACATCTAGCACATCTTCCTCCTCGCGACGGCCAACTGCATAAACCAACCTTGGTTGCCTCACGTCTGCACCTTCAGCACCTCTTCTTGGTGCTTCACGTCCACGGCCCGAACCATTTCCTCCATGGTTTGGTCCATGACCTTGCTGAGGCTGCTGTCCACCTCTACCAGCTTGACTAACATTCTGAGTTGCCGGTCGGCTTTCATCTAAGTTCTCAGGACATTCCTTGACCACATGGTCCTTGGACCCACACCTAAAACATCCTCCTATTTTCCTTCAGCACTCTCCTAAGTGCTTCTTTCCACACACATCACAAGGTCGATACCGCTCTTCTGAACCAACTTGCTGACCTCGCGGCCCATCACTCTATGCCTCTTATTCCCAGATGATCCAGACGATCCAAAACCTCTTTCTAGCCTATTCGATCGGTTCTTACGCCTTGCGAGAATCCTTAATTCCTTCAAATTACTTTAGCCTTTTCCACTAACGTAGAAAATTCCCGCTCCGATGCGGTGCTATCAACAATCTTAGATCATCCTCTTAGCCCGTCCTCAAAATGGACACACATGCTCATGCTCGATCGCCACGACACCTCGAGAGTACGGGCTCAACCTCAGGAATTCAGCCTCATATTCTGCAACCGACTTGTTTCCTTGGACCAACCCTTAAAAGCTTTCCTTTGCTCATCGGTGTACTGGTTCCCACATACTTCTTTTGGTACGCTTCTTAACGCGTACTCCCGGGTTAGATCCTCGGTACCGTGGCACCATCCCGCATGATTAACCACCATTGATACTCTTCATCGCGTAATGATGCCACCATTCCTCTAACTTTTCCTCGAAGTCGATCAAGCTCATCCATGATGCGCTCCGTTGCTTCCAACCAGTACTCAGCTGTACTGGGTGCCACTCCAGATACTCCCCGAAACATTTCAGCTCCATTAGCTCGGAGCCGTTCAGGCACAAACTTTCGGGTTCCTGAATTTCCTCCTGCACCAGCCACCAATTCCAAAACTCGCAGCACAGCCTGCGACACAGCATCTTCCCCCGTCTGAGCCTGCTACTCAACATTAACAGCTGGGGGTGGTGGTGGCGGTGGTATCTCATTATCAGACCCTTGATCCGAACTAACGGGTTCCGACCTAGTCATTCTTCCTCTACCTCGTCCACGACGTCCACGTCCTCTAGAGCTCATTTTCTAATGTCGAGATCTGATTAAAAAGTTTTATGAATTAGTCATTGTTCCACTTATTTACCTGCGAAGGAGTTTTATGAAAAAGGATTTAGGAGTGGTTCTTTCGTATTCATACAAACACACAGTCTTTCCATTCATTCATTCATCCATCAAACAAGTATGAACGTTCGTTCATTTAGAGAAACGTTCTAGTTTTCATTGTTGTTGTTTTTTTTCCACTACCTAGGGGTATTTTCGTAATTTTGTCCTACAGGGGTATTTTTGTAATTTTTCAAAAGAAAAAGTTCCTTGGTGATTTTGTCACAAAGTATTTTGGTATTTTAAAATTACTGGGGTATTTTGGAAAAATTTTAAAATTCGGGGGTATTTTGGTAATTTTGGACCTCGGGGTATTTTGGTAATTTTTCCAAATCGGGGTAAATTTGTAAAATCTAGTAAATCTGGGATATTTTAAAAGTTTCAAAACTTTGAGGGTTCTTTTTGAGAATTGTACTTTCCAAAACAGTGATGTTTTCAAAGTTTTGAAAATTAGGGTCATTTTGGTAATTTCTGTAAATTAGGGGCAATTTTGTAATTTTTCCCAAAATCAAGATATTTTTGATAGTTTGCAATTTAGGGTTTTTGAACATTTATAAAGTAAGGAAATTTTGATTAAACTATGGGTAGTTTGGATATTTTATAAACCAAGGGCATTTTTTTGTAATTTCAAAATCAGGGGTATTTAGGTAATTTTTATAAATCAGAAATTTTTCAGAAAATTTTGTAAAAAATAGTTCTCACAAATTGAAAGGGTCATTTTAAGAGTTTTAAAACTAGGGTTTTTATAAAAACAAGGCTAGTTCCCTTTTGGGTTTTAGTTATTATGTTTAGCCTATGACCAAGTCCTCTTGGTTAGGGTGAACCGAAGCTACGCACCAGGTATTCCAGTGAAGAGGAGGTGAGTCACGCGGACTGCTTAAATACCAAGCTCTTCTAGATCCAATCCTAGACATGCGTACAGGGGTTACCACACCCTAACTCAGTGACCTAGCCATAGGTTTGTTTAGTGCATTAAGTCTTATGTGGTTGTGTTGAGTAGACTAGTCCTAGAGTTCAATATTCTTATCATTCTATTCTACGTTCCATGCCTTTTCTACCCTCATACAATTCATAAACCACATAATCACCCAAATAGTTAGAGGTACTTACCTGGTGGACTGCGGGTCGGAGACTTAGGTGCCGTGCCAGAAAACCTGCTTATTTCATAAAAACTCATTTGGGCTCGCTTTGAAAACGTTTTGGGCCTTAGCCCACAGGCCAAGAGTTTAAAAACTGGGCTCTGATACCAAACTGAAACACCCCACACCCGGCCCACGAGCCTGAACCGGATCTGGTATGTTCCTAAAAAAAACCAGTTTCAAAGTTTTTTGTTACTTAGAGAAAATTTGTGTAATTTTAGAAAAATATTGGTTTGAGTTGGGCTTAGATTGGAAAGCCCATTTATTTTATTTGAAAACCCAATTCATTAAGGTGACAAAACAGTCGAGGGTTTATTTTTAAAATAAATTTACTTGATCTTTACTTAATAAAAATTTGTAAACATAATAGTTAAAAAAAAAACAAAATAAAGAAATAGAGAAATCCAACTTGGGCCTTATGGCCTTATTACATCAAACAACTCTCAAACTTAAAATTAAAGTACTTAGTAAAAATAAAAGTCCAAATCTTTAGATTTCTCCTTGCTATGCATGGCCACCTTTAGCTCCTGCTGACCCGGTCCATTATTGCTCATCACCTGAAAAATATTTCCCACAACGGGGTGAGTCAAACAGACTCAATGTATACACGACACCAAATCGTAATAGAATCAGGCATACAATACATTCAAACATAAAATACAAGTTATGATGCATTCCCAAACCCGAACCTAATTGTCCATCCGCTACACACCCCCGTACCTGCAAAACACACCGTGGGGACTACTAAGTCGACCCTCCTTCCGCTACACACCAAATTGCAGGCTTAAGTCATCGTATCTGTGGTCTTAGGTCACCACTTTTCAGATTCTCGTGGTCTTAGGTCACCACTTTTCGATTCTCGTGGTCGTAAGTCACCACTTTTCGATTCATCGTGGTCTTAAGTCACCACTTTTCACTTCCCTTTCAATATACAACCATATGCCCCATATATTAATATGCATAACATACGAGTTTACAATCGTATAATATTCTAATGTTACGAATAACATATTTCATATTCCTAGTAGGAGTAGGAAACGTACCTGAGTACTTAGTACCATAACATGGTACTTTAGCCACGTTCATATTTCCATTAACACATATTTTAATACATATAACCATAATTCATATTACAAAGTACTGCAGGGTACACACCTGATTCGTTTAACGAAGTCCTTGAATCCCGAAAAAATCAATCTATTGCTTTATATCTTAATCCCTATATTCGGCCAACCATTCAAACACATTATTAAACCTTTTTGGCCTTAAAACCAAATCCTAGTTGGATTTGTACAATAAAACTTACCTTGTGGTCGATTTTCCTACAACTCAAATCCTGAA
This sequence comes from Gossypium bickii, assembly GCA_025503065.1. NCBI lineage: Eukaryota > Viridiplantae > Streptophyta > Magnoliopsida > Malvales > Malvaceae > Gossypium > Gossypium bickii. The sequence goes on along the minus strand of CP106711.1, from coordinate 111,830,054 downwards.
ACTTCAGAGAATCCTTCCCTTGCAATCGGCTAGGTACCCAAAACATGTAACTAATTAGTTTTCGACTTTTAAACGAATAGGAAACAGATTTACATACATGAATAGAGCCTTGGCCGATTGGATCTATGCACTTACCTTATGATTTCCAAATCCCGAAAGTATTCCTTGCCTTATATGCCTTGAGTCTTTAGATCTCGAAATTCTCCTCCTTGTAGTCGATCTAATCAAATCCCAAAAGGCCCTTCAAAGTTTCGGCCATGGAATCCTAAAGAAGTTAGATTCCTATATCTCGGTTAAAAGAAAAGAAAGATTGAAAATATCAGTTGATCTTACCTCTTTGGATGAAATCGGCAACACCCTTCTTTCACAACAACCAAGATTCGGCTTTGGCTTTAGTGAACAATTGACTAGGTTCCAACAAATACTTAGTTTCGGCTTGACAAACAAAGGAAAAAGAAGAAGAAAAGAGGAAAAGAAAATTCGGCAGAGAGAGTTTGCTAGGGGATTTTCGGCAAACACTTAGAAAGATGAAAGAATAGCCTTAATTTTCCTCCTTTAACCGAAATTATCAACAAGAGAGTCCCTTACTTGGCCACTACTCCTCATATGTGATAATATTATCTTTTAATTATCACCTTATTTAAATTAAAAGTATTTAATCCATCATTTATCACCTCAAATAATCCAAAATAAAAATCCTTTATTTATCAACTTATTAGCCGAATTTTAAAGAGAATAAAATTCCCTTTTTGAGAGCCTTGTTGCCGTCCATCCTTGTGCTTCTGGAAGCAAAATAAAAATCTTTTTATTTGCTTCCCAAGTGACTCGAACCCAGGCCCATTCCTCCTGCATATGGCGCCATTTCCATAGGCCCTGAGTGACATCTTCAGGCCACTTTTCCAAGCCTGTTTGTGTGTCAAATTTCACCAACTTTTTCTTTTAAAGCCACCTTGCCTTAATTTCCTATTTTAAACTTTAAAACTTGACATTTCTAAGTCATTTCTAAGTTTCCTAAAATTTTCGATCGGCTCTGTAAACTTTCCATTTTCTTACATTTCCAAGTTTCCAGAAATGTTCACTTTCCATTTTTGAATCATTTCCTTACATTTTCTAGGTTTCCAAAAATGTTCATGTCCATGCATTTCCAGGTTTCCAAATATGTTCATTTCCAAATCATTTCCATGCATTTTCAAGTTTCCAAAAATGTTCATTTCCAAATCATTTCCATACATTTCCGGGTTTCCAAAAAAGTTCAAAATTTATTCTTAATACCTAAAACATGTCACTTCGTGCAATTAAACTGAAAACGCATAGGCCCTATTCAGGATGTTACATCAGGACCACGAATCCGAATCGAAATAATAATTTTATATTAATTTAAATGCTTATTATATGTAAATTAGCAGTGTGAAAGTTTTGTAAGATAACTTGCCCGTTTGTGTGATTAATTTAAGAAAAAGGACTAAATGGTAAAGGTGATAAAAGTAGCCTATTTGATTGATTGAGTGATTAATTGATGTGTTTTATTTAGTGCGGGACCTATGTGGTAAATTACCCATTTTAAATGGGATAGAGGACGACAATGCATGTCATAATGCACTTACTTGATTATTTTATATTAAAGTTATTTTAGAATAATAATATTATAACATATGTTAGTAATAAAATAATTTAAAAAAAAAAAGAAAAAGGCATTCATTTGGCTTCATCTTCTCCACCGAAGCTAAAGAAAGGAAAAAGAAAAATTCCTCAAGCTTTTCGGCATTAAAAAGCTTGATTTAAGGTATGAATTAGTTTTGGTTCTTGAAAATTTTTATATTTTTAGCTTTGTTGTTTAATGTGTTAGTTAGCCCATGTTTAAATTTTGGAAATTGTTAAGTAATTCATGAGTTACCATGAAAGGAAATTTGAATTTTGTATGGTCAATGATAGAATATGATGCATGGATGCTACATTAACAATTTTTCCTTTAGAAAAATTGATGAAATTAATATAGGGATCATTTATAACAAAATGATAAATTCGAAGGGGTTAAAGTACAAAAATGATGTAAGAAATGAATGGATATAGGAGCTAGGGGTATTCGGCCCTCAATAGGTAGTGGCTAATTCTTGATATTTTGTGTTTTATGCTTTGAGGACTTGATTGAGAAAGTTGTAAATTATAGGGGTAAAATAGTAAAATTTTAAATTATGAATTTTGGATCGATTGAATAGAAATTGTTTTTAAATGAGCTTAATTGAACTTGTTTAGATCAAGATACAAAGGAAAAGGGGTTGGACAAAGGAAAAGCTAAATTAAACGAATAGTCGGGACACTCAAATTCATCGACTTTCGAGGTAAGTTTATTAGCAATTGGGTTTAATCGAATAATGTTTATAATGAGAAGTATATTATTTGTTAATGAATTATTAGTTAAATTGCCGAATGAGACATGGGAATATTAACATATACTAGTCGAATGGGGTTTATTATATGTATGTAAATATGTATATCTCTTGATTAGTTGAAATAAGCATATTAAAATCCGTTTTTCTTTATTTTCCGAATGTGATGTGGATTGGGATTAAACATTCATAATAGCTGAATGTTTGGTTGAATTATGTATGAAATTCGGTAGCATTGGGTTGGATAAATATTTATGGATTGAGTAGTAGTAGTTAAATATGGATCTTGGAAATAGGTGATGGTATTGAATAATTAATTTAGTATATATAAGGGTGTGGCCGAATGTGATATAAGGTGATAAAAGAAATAAGTTGTTTTGAATCTTTAATTGTATGTGCATTTATATGGATGGAATTGAAATCATATGTATACATAGTACTGATGAGAAGATGGATTAATGGCACTGTGTGTGCGGATTTATTCACCAAGCACTGTGCGTGCGAGATTGGTTAAAAGGCACTGTGTGTGCGGATTTATTCACCGAACACTGTGTGTGCGAGATCGGTTGAAGGTTGAATGACACTGTGTGTGTGGATTGATTTACCGAACACTGTGTGTGCGAGATCAGTTGAATGGCACTATGTGTGCAAGTTATCAGATTTTTCCTCAAGGATAGAAACACTTAGTAAGGGTAAATAAAAGTGTCAGGTAAGTTCATATTGAATAATGGATTATTCTCTTGGTATAAAATTAAGTAAGTTATTTTGATAAGGGTATGCAGTTATGAATATTCAGTTCTTTTGTTTGATATTGAATAAGCATGGGATTGATGAATGTAAATCTAATATGTGTGATGACTTTATAAATTATTCAATTAGTTAGATTAAAGAAAGAAAGAAAATATATATATAAAAGACTAAGGGTGAAATACGTAGCTATGCATCTTAATTTCTTGCTTATAACTTACTAAGCTATTTAAGCTTACATGGTGTGTTTGCTATATTGCCTTATAGATCTTTAAAGTCGAAGCTCGAGCTTGGGGATCCTCGTCGATGTCAATCACACTATCCCAAATCTTTGGTATTTTATAAGTTATATTTCTCTTGGATTTAAGCCATGTATAAGCTAGGTCTCATTTGTATATTTGGTTATTATGAAATTGTATATAAGCCATGTGAATATGGCTATACTTTTATGATTAAATGCGGTCTAGTTCTTTTGAATTTGGTGCCCTTGGTATGAACGTTTGAACTTTTAAATACCACCCTATCTTACAAGATTATTTCATACTGAGTATTGTGCGGTTATGGAATGCATGAATGTGATATATTATGTAGGGTATAATATGGTTGGGGTCAATAAACTTTCATAAGTAATATACTTACTTGTATACGTATGATTTGTAAGATCCATAGTAGTTTTAATGACGTGTAAGTGTTAGCTGAGATGTTAGAAATGGTTCACATATAACATATAGATATTTTATATATATATATATGGTGCATAATGTATGCGCATACTCTAGGTGAGTTAGTAAGGAGCATATTCATCTAGATTATTCGTAGGAAATTTGGAATTGTGTTGGTTTTTGTATGGATTTTTGATTATCTCCTTGAGTGATTGAATAAGTTCTACTAGGTGTCTCAAATGTTAAATAAAGTATTTATATTAATTACACTAAGTATGTTATACTACATAGTGATGAATGTGACTTTAAATTGTTAAAAAGGGTTATTCGAGTATAAGGTTGGAATTATTTTAGTTTTGACCAAATTGAGTAGAATGGTTACGCATGGTAGAGATATAGTTAAAATTGGAATTGAAATGGATGATGATTGAATGAATGGGTGAAAATACATGTTTATTGTCCATGGCCGAATATGTTGGTGATACCGGGAAATTATATTTGATTCGAGCAAGTACTAGTATGAATGGTTATCTATGATTTGAATGAATGTGGGATGAGATGTATGCTCAATAATGTGTTACATTTGATTTATGTTGGGTGATTAGTATATGAGTTCATGGGATGCGTAAGTGACTAATAACAATTCGATTATTTCGTTATACATAGTCTTATAATAGTGATTTGCGTATTGATATATATTTTAATATGTAATAATTCTTTCTGGGTGCATCAATTTGTACTGGTTCTGTAATGCCCGTAACCCTAATTTGACGACAGATACGGGTTAGGGGTGTTACAACTCCCAACTCAAGGAAACCATCCAAATTCAGGAAGTTTCACCCCTCTCTCTCTTATGATTTTGTTATTAATATGCTATTATCTATCTTTGTACATTGAGGGCAATGTACATCTTATGTGTGGGGGCGTTAATTATAGTATTATCTGAAGATCCCTGAATAATATCTGGTCTTGAAGTAAGTTTCTCATATTGTGATTAGAATGAAATTTCCTTTGATATATGATTTTTATTGATATGTTTTGGATTAAGTCATTGATAATTGTGCATTGATGATTAAATTTGAAGGATACTAGAGAATCAAGCATGATAAGTCTATTTTTCAGAAATTAAAATTTTTTATAGGTTATCTACCTGAATCTGAATATTACCTTGAAGTTTGAAATTTGTGAGGTTGATATCAAACACCCATAATTTTTGTGAGATTTTGAGCCTTTTAGAGCATACATTCTTTTCCTTGCTCATTTTTTGATTATGAATGTGTCAACATTGATCTATTATTCTAGAACTTTCATTGATTATACATGTCGAGACCACACCTATGATTTATATACTTAGATGATAAAGGCACCTAGGTTTTAACCCACTTACTCCACTAAAAGACCTACCTTCATAATTAACCCCTAGTGAACCCTGTTGATCCTAACAAACCGTTTTTTATTGACTCACCCACTAATGTTAACCCAAAACCCTTTGTATTTGTTATCACCATTCCTTGACTCCCTTTTTGTCGAGAGTTGATTTTGAGCAGTTGCCTAACTATGTTCTATATTTCAGTTGTAAAAGTTCTTTCCTATTACTATTTGACTTATTCCTAAAGAAATGAAGTATATTCATTATTAGTTCTATAATTAAGTGAGCTTACATGTTTAAAGTACAAATCTTGAAGAAAAAGCTCGTATTATTAGTTTTCAATTGATGTAATTATTTAAGGTTAGTTCATTTTTCTAGTCAGGCATTTTGTCAGGTCAGTTTTGATTCAAACCCTCTAATTCAGCCTTTATCCACACCTTTAACCTAAGCCCCGTTACAACCCCGTTAAAGACCTTTTGATTTATACATCATCTCATATTATAGTGGTGGAGATTTGATTTTCATGCAAGCCTATGGGATTAACTTTTCAGGTTCGACTTTTGAGTTCTTAATTTTGAACCTTAAACACCTAAAGTTTATTTTGAGTGACTCTCTCGTGAGGATATCAACCCTTGTCAATTTTGAATCAGGGGTAATTATTTAGATAAAGGGAAACCCCTAAAGTTTTCAGGGCTATAAATATATGACTTTGATTATTTGAATCTTTAGGACCCTTTGAGTTGAATTATCCATGTATGAATTATCTTTGAATTATGATGAAATATTATTGATAAATTTTATAGATCGAGGGAGTTTGTTTTAATTGTGACTTGAGAATTTTGCTTGAGGACAAGCAAAAGCTAAGTGTGGGGGTATTTGATAAACCGAAAAAGTAACATATTTTAAGCCCACATTTAGCATGCTTTTGGATTATTTAAGCCTCAATTTATGTAATTTCATGCTCTTAATCCTTTCTTTTCATGTTTTATACCCAAAAGAGCACCCAATGACGAAAAAAATGAGAAATCGGCTTAAAACAGACTAAATTGGGCTAAAATAGAAATTGACACAGCCTGGGCCCAAGACCACACGGTCGTGCCTCATTAAAAGTCTGAACACGGCCTACCCACGACTTACACGAGCGTGTGCCATGGCTGTGTCCCTGTCGCTGGAAAGAAGAATTTCACTCGGATTTGGATACTTAAGGGCAAAGAAACCTATCTCAAAAGCCTATATAAATCCTTTAAGTATAACCTAGAAGAGAACGGTTAGCTAGGCCAAGGAGCCGAGCCAGAAAGGTCAGATTGGTAGAGAATTACTCGAAGATAGCCAGTTGTTCCATCTCAAGAAGTCAAAGTTATACTCAAGACGACGGATCACTCCTTCAATTCCTTCAGGGGGTTTTAGAGATTTCTTATGTTTTGTTTTATCTTTTCTTTTGAGATGTTTTCTTTTATAGTTATGAAGTAAACCCTTAGATACCTAAGGGGCACCAAACTTAAGATGAATCTTGTTACTATTTTCTGAAATATATGATAAATATTTGACTTGTTCTTAATTATGTGTTCTTAATTCTTGTGTTGATATTTTTGGGATATTGATTCAAGTATGATGTGCTTAGGTGGAGGAGCAAAAGTCCCTGCCTAAGAGTAGATCTAGCATAATCAAGCCGAGTTGATCGCAGGCCTAGAGATAGGCTGACGAGATTTTTTCGGATTAGGGTGAAACCTAATATGTGAGTCCATAGATCGAGCTAATACGATTCTAGGGGTTTTAATTAGAAAGCGATTTCAATTAATCAACCTAGGGTTACACGTTATTCGCCTCGAGAGAGGGTCTAATATACATTAGGGAATCTTACGGATCAAATCAAATGAATAAATCGTCTGGTTCAGAGTTAGATAACTAGTGAAGTCTAGGTGGAATCTTTCTTGGGTGTCATCATAATCAATTGGTTTTCTCTCAAGTTATTTTCTCAATTTCATTCCTCTTCTCTTTGCATCTTTAGTTTAGTTGTTAGTTAAATTTAGATTAGATAAACAAATTCCCTTAATTCTTAGGCTAGATAATAAAAAGAGAGTTAGTATTAGTACTTTTGGTTCCTTTGGGTTCGACATTTCAGTCTTACCTTAACTATACTACTATTCGATAGGTGCGCTTGCCTCAAATCGTTGTCAGAGTTAGTTTCCAGGTTCGATCATTCTTTTTATAAATTCTAAGACTCAACAGACACGATCATTCTGCCAGTTGCTAAGAATGGTCTTCCTAAAATTAGGGGGATCGTGTTTGTCCTCATCCATGTCTAAAATGACAAAGTCAACTGGGAATACAAATTTATCAATCTTTACGAGTACATCTTCAATTATGCCCCTAGGAATTCTAACAGTTTTATCAGCTAATTGAATGTTCATCCTAGTTTGTTTGGGCTTCCTTAGACCTAGTTGTTTAAACAATTTATAAGGCATGACATTTATGTTGCCCCTAAATCAGCTAATGCATTATCAATAGATAAACTACCAATTAAGCATGTAATTGTGAAACTCCCTGGATCTTTTAATTTCTGTGGTAGTTTATTTTTGCAACATTGCTAAGCACACTACATTCAGTTCCACATGTGATTCCCCGTCTATCTTCCGCTTATTTGTCAATAGCTTCTTTAAAAATTTCCTGGAATCTGGCATCTGCGAAAGAGATTCAAGAAACGGTAAGTTAATATGTAATTTCTTTAAAAGTTTTAGAAACTTACCGAACTGTTCCTCTGTGTCGTCTTTCGTTATTGCTTGGGGATATGGTATGCGATATTTGTACTCTTTGATTACTGGTTTCAGCTTGTTATTGTCCTCAACCATATCTTCTTCTATCACATTCTTTTGTGTTGAATTAGGCGCATATAACCCTTCACTATCTCGAGTTGTTATGGCTTGAACTTGGCTCCTTGGGGTTAGTCTTAGTGTTGCTCGGTAGTCTTCCCTACGGTCTCTCAGACATATGCTTAGCAAGTCCCTTGAACTCTTGTGTCAATGCCTCAAGTTGTGTTTCTATCCTTTAGAAACGTGTTTCTATATTTTGAGATCGTATTTTTGAGGTAGATATGAAGTTTGTAACACCCCTTACCCGAAACCCTTGCCGGAATCGAGTACGTGGCATTACTGGACTTGACTATTAACTCGGGGTGTAAGATTTTAAAGCTGTCCAACTGCGTCATGCTGACTAAATCGACCATAACTTGAGTTACAAAACTCGAAATTTAGATATGTAAATTTTCCTTGAAACTAGACTCATATAACTTTTCACCAGAATTTTTCCAGAATTTTTCATGTGGCCAATTAGTACAGTTTATTCATCAAAGTTACCCTTATTACACTGCTTGACAATTCTGACCTGTCTCTACAAAAATACAGTTATCTCATTGCACAAATTTCCTATAATGTTCTTGTTTATACCGATACAAATAGACTCATTAAGGGTTCTACACATATAAACCATGCTTCTTAATTATTTTTGTACAATTTTTGACAATTTGTCCAAAACAGAACAGTGACTCACGAATTCATTCAGAGCAGGTCTCACTAAAACTTAATTATCTCATAATATAAATCTTTTGCCTACTCTGTTTCTTTCATGTAAAAATAGACACAATAAGGTTTAATTTCATATCTCATTCACCTTCTAATTCAATATACCCTAAATTTTGGTGATTTTTCTAACTCACATCACTGCTGCTACTACAAGCTGTTTTGTTGCATTTTATGAAAGACTAGCTTCTAACCGAACCTACCTACATCCCTAATTCAAGGATTCATTTCGTATACAAACATTTCCTTAACAAAAACGATTAAACTTTGATTAAAAATGCATAAATATTGCCATCATGAACCAACATACATATCAAGACACAATAGCATACTTAACTAAAAAAATTTAGCCATATTCGCATGGCTATTATATACATGAACCTTAAAATTTCATCAAACAAAGACCAAGTCTTTCCTATACATGCCTTCGTTTAAAACCAAAATGAAAGAGTACCCAAAATATAGATTGATAGTGTGAGCGACTTTCCGAACGATCCCGACGAGCTTGTAGCTTGCACCTAATCTATAAAATAGATGAAACATTTCACATGATAAGCTTGCTAGCTTAGTAAGTCCTAATTTCATAAAAATAACATTTGAATTTCAACAATTAAATTACTATAATTCAACTTGTGGACTTGTACTCATACTTATTTTCAAACTTTAATTTTCATACCCATATTAACAAGTATGAATTCGTAGAAACGATATCTCTTCACCCACATGCTTATGATCAAAATACTTGTTTATAAACCAACCTTTCGAAACCCAAAATGTCATCGTATAATCATAGGTACATGCATTTATATACTTAATTGTCAATTACTATAACATGGCATCAATTACACAACCACTCATGTGGCCGAATATGCCTAGTCATGTATCCTCATATTAGAAGACCAAGATACAACAATCATATCATTGATTAGTAAAGCCGAGAACACATATTATAACCATATATATATATGTATATATTCCACACTCGTAACACATGCCATTTGTAATAAATTACTGATTTTCCTTGCCTTATATAAGTAAGAAATTCATTCCTACTTCACATACTCACCTGAGCCGTTAACTCGATAAGTTTGCTTTAATTAGCCTTGAACATAAATTTCGGTTTCTATTTTGTAAAATACATCACGGCATCAAGCTCATAGGCGTAAAGCCCGATAAGTAACACCGGCACAAGGCCTGCTAGACTTAAAAGGCCGATAAGTAACACCGGCACAAGGCCTGCTAGGCTTAAAAGCCCGATAAGTAACACCGGCACAAGGCCTGCTAGGCTTAAAAGCCCGATTTAAATCACCAGCACAAGGCACGCTGGCGTAAAGCCCGAGTCGTGTCAATACGATTAAACATTCCCAACAATTCCAATCACTTACTCAACATAATTCATCAACCAAATATGTCAATATACATTCGGCCATAAGGTAAATGGATACTAAAACTTATCAAATTTTTATTTCATATTCCTTTCGAATATCTAATCAAACATACTTGATCACTTCACATATAACAAAACAATTTCAAATTCACTACCATAATTCACATTCGGCAATTTCCACATTTCTATCCTAAAAATGTAAAATTTCAACTTTTAATAGATTCGAAATTAGTCCCTTGACATGTATTAACTTAAGGACTTACCTCGGTTGTCGATAGTCCGTGCGAATCGGCTATTCGAGAACTTTCGTCTTTCCTCGGTCTAATTCCATTTTTCTTTGCTCTTGATCTAAAACACATTAAAATTTAGCTCATTTAATTGCATTTCATCTCAATTTAGTCCCAAAACACACAAATGGGCAATTTACAATTTTGCCCCTAATGTTTTCCATTTTTACAATTTGGTCCAATTTACACAGAACTCAAAATATGCAAAATTTCCTAACACTATAGCTAGGCCGAACCTTCCCCATAGCCATGGGTGTCCATGCATTTCATCTATTTGACATTTTAATCCTTCACAATTTTATTCTTTTCAATTTAGCCCTATATACTCAAAATCACCAAAAACTCCAATAAAAAACTTGTAAATTTTTAACATACATTTAATCTAAGACCATCAATCATCAAAACTATACAAGCATGTTAATGGCCGAATCCTATATACATAGTATTTTCAAAAATTTAGACATGGGTCGGGTAATACACGAAGCAACGATCTCAAAAACGTAAAAATTATCAAAAACCGAAAACCGACCATACCTTAATCAAGCTTCTTATCTAGCCGAAAATCAAGCTTCAACCATGGAGTTTCTAGCTCCTACATTCGGCCAAGGAAGAAGAACAAGGTATGTTCTCTTTCTTCCCACTTATTTTCATTATTTAATGTTATATTAACACATATAATTTACCTTATTTACTAATATATTAACATAACATATAATAGGCTAAAATAACATATAATTTGAAATTAGAAAGGCCCATTGCCGTTTCCTTTGTTGTACATGGGCTAATTGCCCTTTTGTACACCCACTTAAAAAGCCACAATCAAATTAGTACCTTACTCTCTAGCATACAACTTTTACGCTTTTCTAGATTAAATCCTTTTTATCAAATTAAGCACTTAAACGATAAAATTTTTCTCTGAAACTTTCACACATTTTCATTCACATATAATAGACATGAAATAAATTATTAGAACATTTCTCGGGCTCGGATTCGTGGTCCCAAAACCACCGCTCCGATTTGGGTCAAATTTGATCTCATTACAACTCTCCGCTTTAAATTTTTCGTCCTCTCGAAAATTTTACCGTTAAAAGTTCGGATATTGTTGCCTCATTAACTCTTGAGCTCCCACGTAGCCTCTTCAACTCCGTGATGATTCTATAGAATCTTTACTAATGGAACTCTTTTATTTCTTAACTCTTTGGTTTCCAGAGCTAAGATACGGATCGGTTCTCATCATAGGTCAAATCGATTGAATTTCAATCTCGGCGGGGTGATCACATGGGACGGATCCGATCCTATCTGCTAAGCATCAAACGTGAAATACATTGTGTATCTTTTCTAAGTCAAGGGCGGTTTCAATCGATAAACAACAGGCCTATATACTGCGATGATTTCATACGGTCCGATAAATCTCGGACTCAACTTGCCTTTCCGCCAAATCGAGATATTTTCTTCCATGGAGAAACTTTTAAGAACACCCGATCTCCGACTTAAAATTTAATATCCTTACGCTTCAAATCGGCATAAGACTTGGCGATCCGGCGACTTTCAAATTATTTCGATAAGTACCACCTTCTGCTTGCTTTCTTTAATCCAATCAACCCGTGTATCTTGTTTTCACCGAGCTCGACCCAGTTACAACGGTGTCGCGACATTTTCTCCCATATAAGGCTTCGTAAGGCGCCATTTTTATGCTAGATTGGAAACTATTATTATAAGCAAATTCAACCAAAGGTAGGTATCGTTCCCACGTACCTTCAAACTCGAGAATGCAACACCTCAGCATGTCCTCAAGTATCAAAATAGTCCGCTCGGTCGACCGTCGATTGCGGATGGAAAGCTGTACTAAAATGGAGTTTACTACCTAGAGCATCTTGCAATCTCTTCCAAAATCGCGATGTGAATCTCGGGTCTCTATTTGAAACAATGGAACTCGGTACACCGCGCAACCTTACAATCATGACACATACAGATTCGGCAAGCTTATCCAATGAATAGTCGATGCGTCACTTATATAAAATGAGCTGATTTAGTCGATCCCTATCAACGATAACCCATACTGCATCCTTCCTTCTTACTCGATGTCATAGGAAGACCGGATACAAAATCCATTGCAATTCTATCCCATTTCCATTTGGGTATCATGATTGGTTGAAGTAGTCCGGACGGTACTGATGCTCACTTTTACTTGTTGATGATTAAGCACTTAGAAACAAACTCGGATATATCCCGTTTCATGCCGTGCCACCAATAGAATTGCTTCAAATCGTTATATATTTTAGTGCTACCCGTGTATCGATAGTTCGACCACTATGGGCCTCACACAGATCATCTCAGATCAAATATGAGTTCTTTGGAACACACAATCGGCCTTTATAATTCAAACAATCATTTGCATCAATCAAAAATCGATTACGTACCACTTCCACACCGACTCAGAATAACGATCAACTTTTTGTCAACTTTCTGTACATCACAAATCTGCTGAATGAACATCGGTCTTGCTTGTAACTCGGCTAGGATCGAACCATCATCAGACATAGTCACCCGTGCGTTCAATGCACGAAGAGTAAATAATGATTTTCGACTTAACGCATCCGCAACAACATTAGCTTTCCCCGGATGGTAGTCACTCACTAATTCATAGTCTTTCAGCAATTCTAACCGTCTGCGTTGTCTCAAGTTTAAGTCTTTCTGAGTCATCAAATACTTCAAACTTTTGTGATCTGAATAAATATGACATTTTTCGCCAAATAAGTAGTGACGCCAAATTTTTAATGCGAACACAATGGCTGCTAACTCTAGATCGTGAGTTGGATAATTTTTCTCATGCGGCTTCAATTGTCTCAAAGCGTAGGCTATCACCTTGCCTTCTTGCATTAAAACACAACCCAACCCATTCAAGGAAGCATCACTAAAAATAGTAAATTCTTTACCCGATTCAGGCTGAGTTAACACTGGGCTTCGGTCAAAAAGGCTTTCAACTGCTCGAAACTTTTCTGACACCTTTTCGACCACTCAAATTTGACATCTTTCTGTAGTAGTCTCGTTAACGGTGTAGCTATAACAGAAAAACATTTTACAAACCGTCTGTAATACCCTGCCAGGCCTAGGAAACTTCGGATCTCGGAAACATTCTTTGGTGGTTTCCAATCAAGTATGGCTGCTATTTTGTTTGGATCCACCCGAATACCGACAAAAAACAACATGACCCAAGAAATTAACTTCATTCATCCAGAACTCGCACTTACTAAACTTTGCATACAATCGTTGATCCCTCAAAGTTTGTAGTACTAATCTCAAATGCTCAGCATGTTCCGTTTCATTTTTGGAGTAGATCAGTATATCATCAATAAACACTACTACAAACCGATCCAAAAACTGTCGGAAGACCCGGTTCATTAGATCCATAAAAATAGCAGGTGCATTAGTGAGTCCAAAAGGCATAACCAAAAACTCATAGTGTCCGTACCTGCGTTCGAATGCGCTCTTTGGCACATCCGAATCTCGACTGCGAAATCGATAATAGCCCGATCTCAAATCTACTTTCAAAAACACTGAAGCCCCCTTCAATTGATCAAATAAATCATCAATCCGAGGTAACGGGTACTTATTCTTTATGGTTACCTTATTTAGTTGTCGGTAGTCGATACACATTCGCATAGTTCCATCTTTCTTTTTCACAAATTTAACCGGTGCACCCCACGGAGAGAAACTCGGTCGCGCGAAGCCCTTATCTGTCAATTCTTACAACTGCACTTTCAATTCTTTTAATTCAATAGGTGCCATTCAGTACAGAGCTATCGAAATCGGAGCCGCACCCGGTACTAACTCAATGCCAAACTCAATCTCTCATCTCATCGTAAACCAGTGAGTTCTTCAGAAACACATCGGGTATTCACATACAACCGATCTGATTCAATTTGTTTCTCGGACATTTTATTATCCAGTACATAGGCCAAATAAGCTTCACACCCTTTTTTCACATACTTTTGGGCTAACATTGAAGATTTTGCTGTAGGCAACCCATTTATGTCACAGGATTTAATTCTGATGGTCTCACCGTTTCGACATTTCAAATCGATAAGCTTTCTTTTACAATCCACTACTGCCTCGTGTGAAGTTAACCAATCCATACCCAAGATTATATCAAATTCGTCAAAGGGCAACAACATTAAATCAGCTGGGAAGCAATAATCTCGAATCATCAACGGGCAACCTCTACACACTTTATTAACAAGCACACATCTACCCAAAGGGTTGGACACACGAATCACAAACTCGGTAGACTCAACTAGCAGAGTCTTGCCAAATTTTAAAGTTTCACACATATAAGAATGAGTCGAACCAGGATTGATTAGTGCAATTACAATAGTATCATAAAGAGTGAAAATACCGGTAATGACGTCGGGGGAGGAAGCATGGGTCGGGTAATACACGAAGCAACGATCTCAAAAACGTAAAAATTATCAAAAACCGAAAACCGACCATACCTTAATCAAGCTTCTTATCTAGCCGAAAATCAAGCTTCAACCATGGAGTTTCTAGCTCCTACATTCAGCCAAGGAAGAAGAACAAGTTATGTTCTCTTTCTTCCCACTTATTTTCATTATTTAATGCTATATTAACACATATAATTTACCTTATTTACTAATATATTAACATAACATATAATAGGCTAAAATAACATATAATTTGAAATTAGAAAGGCCCATTGCCGTTTCCCTTGTTGTACATGGGCTAATTGCCCTTTTTGTACACCCACTTAAAAAGCCACAATCAAATTAGTACCTTACTCTCTAGCATACAACTTTTACGCTTTTCTCGATTAAATCCTTTGTACCAAATTAAGCACTTAAACGATAAAATTTTTCTACGAAACTTTCACACATTTTCATTCACATATAATAGACATGAAATAAATTATTAGAACATTTCTCGGGCTTGGATTCGTGGTCCCGAAACCACCATTCCGATTTGGGTCAAATTTGGTCTGTTACAAAGTTTGTCAGCATCTCTTCAAGGTTCAGCTTATTTTCCTGTAGGTAGGGCTATTGTTGGAAGTTTTGGGATGGATGTTAATTTTGATTTCTTTGACTGCCCCATGAGAAATTGGGGTGGTTCTTCCAACCTGGACTATAAGTATTACTATAAGGGTTATTATTAGATCAGAAATTGTTACCCATATAGTTTATTTGTTTGCTCTCCATGCCCTGTCCGTAGTGGGTACTCAGGATTCACTACTTCTTCACTTGTGTCGCACTGCATAACTGGACGTGCCTACGAAGAACCATATAAACCAACAAATTTTTTATGTAGTAATTCTACCTGGTTTGATAGCGCGGTCACTGCATCGATGTTGAAAACTCCGGCTGCTTTGGCTGGCCTTGTCCTTGTAACTTGCCACTGATAGTTATTCAGTGACATCTCCTCTATAAGCTCGTAGGCCGCTTCAGGAATTTTGTTGTTCAAAGTTCCACCGGCGGCTGAATTGATTAGTTGCCTTGTTGAAGGGTTCACACCACTGTAAAAAGTTTGGACCTGTAGCCACAAAGGTAATCCGTGGTGCGGGCACCTTCTCATCAAATCCTTGTATCTCTCCCATGCATCGTAGAGTGTCTCTGAATCCATCCACACAAAAGAAGAGACATCATTCCTTAATTTAGCCAGCTTGGCTGGTGGGAAATATTTTAATAAAATTTTTTTGGTCATTTGATCCCATGTAGTGATTGACCCTAGTGGAAGAGAATGTAACCACTGTTTGGCTTTATTTCTCAGAGAAAAGGGAAATAATCGAAGACGGATGGCATCATCAGAAACGCCATTTACTTGAAGGTATCACAAAATTCTAGAAAATTTGCTAAGTGTGTTTTAGGATCCTCATCCTGCAAACCATCAAACTGAACAAACTGTTGTATCATCTGTACAGTGTTAGGTTTCAGTTCAAAAGTTTTTGCAGTAATAGTAGGCCTAACAATACTAGACTCAGTTCCTGTTAAACTAGGTTTAGCATAATCATACATAGTATGTGGAGCATGATGTTCGGCCATCTCTAAAGGTGGCGGATTATTTTCAGCCATCTCTTACGTGGTATTTATTTCGGCTTCTTGCTCTTTGTCTATGTAGTTTAAGCTTCGCCTTATTTCTCTGCGATTTCTACAACGGTACTTTCATCCGTCGTAAAGTAAGGGTCGTGTCGGGTTCCTTATAGTCATAAACTAGAGGTACCTGAAAGGAACAAAAGAAAGAAAATTTAGAAAAAGAAAAATAAAATTTAATTGCAAAAAATTAAAAAAATATGGCTAAAGTAATAAAAATAAAGCGTTCTTAATATTTTAGTTCCCCGGAAACATCGCCAAAAACTTAATCGTTGTTTTCGCGATGTCAAAGTCTTAAAATTTATAAAAAGAATGATTGAACCTGGAAACTAACTATAACAACGATTGAGGCAAGCGTACCTATCGAACAGTAGTATAGTTTAGGCAAGACTAGAATGTTGAACCCAAAGGAACTAAAAGTACTAATACTAACTCTCTTTTTACTATCTAGCCTAAGAATTAAGGGAACTGTTTATCTAATCTAAAACTATCTAACTACTAAACTAAAGACTTTAAGACAAAGAAGAATGAATTTGGGTAAATAACCTGGAAGAAAAACCAATTGATTTAGACGACACCCAAGGAAGAATCCACCTAGACTTCACTTGTTATCTAATTCTGAACCAGACGATTTATTCATTTGACTTGCTTCGTAAGATTCCCTAAGTTATATTAATCCCTCTCTCGAGGTGACTAACGTCTAACCCTAGGTTGATTAATTAAAATCTCTTTCTAATTAAAACCCCTAGAATTACATTAACTCGATCTATGGACTCCCTTTTTAGGTTTCACCCTAATCTGGCAAAATCTCGTCACCCTATCTCTAGGTACGCGATCAACTCCGCTTAATTATGCTAGATCTAATCTTAGGTAGGGACTTTTGCTCCTCCACCTAAGCTTGAATTAATATCCCAGAAATATCAACACAAGAATTAAGAACACATAATTGAGAACAATCAAATATTTATCATATAGTTTAGCAAACGATAACAAGATTCATCTTAGGTTTCATCCCCCTTAGGTATCTGAGGGTTTAGTTCATAACAATAAAAGAAAACATCTCAGAAGAAAAGATAAAACAAAACATAAGAAATCCGTAAAACCCCCTAAAGGAATTGACGTCTTGAGTACAACTCCGGCTTCTTGAGATGGATCAACTGGCTATCTTCAAGTAAATCTCCACAACTCTGCCTTCTCTGGCCTAGTCGGACCCCCTGACTAAATCTACGGGTTCCCCCTATTCTAGTCATACTTAGGGCGTTTATATAGGCTTCTGAATATGTTTCTTCGCCTCTAAGTATCCAAATCTGAACGAAACTTTTCCTTCCTGCGACAGGGACACGCCCATGGCACACGCCCGTGTAAGTCGTGGCCAGGCCGCGTCGAGGCTGTTAAGTGAGGCACGACCATGTGGTCCTGGGCCCAGGCCGTGTGGATTTCGTGATATGGCCCATTTACTCCATTTTGGGCCTGTTTTTTATTCTTTTCGTCCTTTGGTGCTCTTCTGGGTATAAAACATGAAAAAAAAGGATTAAGAGCACCAAACTACATAATTCAAGGCTTAAATCATCCAAAAGCATGCTAAATGTGGGCCTAAAATATGTTACTTTTACGGTTCATCAAGAAGTTTGAACAGAGAAGCTCAGGCTGCGATATCTGGGGCACCTAGTTTCCATTTTACCCATTTAAAATTTGTTATTTGTGATTATATTATTATTTTCAAAATAGGTTCACAATAAATTTCCTTCTTAATTGTTATTGCTATCTTCGCTTTGCTTATTTGTTTCGAGCTATGCTCATAATTAATTTCCTTCTTGTCCATCGTTATGATCTCTTTCAAGCAGTTTGCATTGAAATAACGATTAGTGGACTAATAATACTTTCATAAAAAGAGTTTCGCATATTAGTCTGGAAGCTTCTTAATAATACAAGAACTTGAAACAAGACTATTGTTTAAAACTCATCAAGTTTATGGAAGAGTCTAAACTGAGACTATCTCTCCAAATTTTTGTCAAAAATGGTGATTGAACAAAATGACAAGATATCGCGTCAGTGATACAATCTTGATGAAAAATGGGTAATTTTAACCCAAGTGAAAAAGTGGAATCATTCTCAAAAAAATGATATTCTACATCCATGCAAATATCATGCATACACATTTGGTTAGGTTACCTGAGAAGTGATCAGTTGATTGAACAAGTTACAGCCCTCTACCCTTGAGTTGCGGTGGTATGGATGGAAAATGATACAAGTCCTGTACCCTTGAATAGAAATGGGATGGATTGAAGAAGAAACAAATCCTACATTTTGGAGTCGCAGTGGGATGGATTCAGATCTTACACCTCTAAGTCACAATGAAATGAACCCTGAAGTTACAGTGGGGTAAATCTGTTGAGCAAGATATAATTATTTTCTCGGGTTTTCTATTGAGACTACTAGCTGAACAAGATGACATCACAATACATCAGTGATAAAGCCCTAATAAACAATGAGTGATGACGCCTGAAATAGGAATCATTCTCATAACATTTTTGCATTTATATATCATAGCATGTCTAAATAGGAGCATTTGACTCATTTCGATCATGGCATCCTAATTATTAGGCATAAGCATGTACCCATTCCATAGGTTATGTCCTCCAGAGAACAGTGTAGTAATGTAGATTGAAGACATCAGATCTTATCTCCCTGTGTTTTCAGTGGAGTAGATTGAAGATAGTAGATCTGGCATTCCTGAAGTTGCAGGAGCAGCTCGAAGATACTAGTCTAGCATCCCTGAGTTTGCAGTGGAATAGATTGAAGATAGCAGCTCTGGCATTCCTAAAGTTGTAGGAGCAGATCGAAGATACCGGTTTGGCATCCCTAAGTTTGTAGTGGAGCAGATTGAAGATAGTAGATCTGGCATTCCTGAAGTTGTAGGAGCAGATCAAAGACATCAGATCTTGTCTGCCTTAGTTTCCAGTGGAGCAGATTGAAGATAGTAGATCTGGCAATCCTGAAGTTGCAGGAGCAGATCGAAGATACCATTCTGGCATCCCTGAGTTTGCAGTGGAGCAGATTGAAGATAGCAGATCTGGCATTTCTGAAGTTGCAGGAGCAGATCGAAGACATCAAATCTTATCTCTTTGAGTTTGCAGTGGAGCAGATTGAAGAAAGCAGATCTGGCAATCCTAAAGTTTCAGGAGCAGATAGAGGATACCAGTCTGGCCTCCTTGAATTTGCAGTGGAGCAGATTGAAGATAGTAGATCTGGCATTCTTGAAGTTGCAGGAGCAGATCAAAGACATCAGATCTTGTCTCCTTGGGTTTGAAGTAAAGAAGATTGAAGATAGTAGATTTGGCATTCTTGAAGTTGCAGGAGCAGATCGAAGATACCTGTTTGGCATCCCTGAGTTTACAGTGGAGCAGATTGAAGATAGCAGATCTGGCATTCCTGAAGTTGCAGGAGCAGATCGAAGACATCAGATCTTGTCTTCCTGAGTTTGCAGTGGAGCAGATTAAAAATAGCAAATCTGGCATTCCTGAAGTTGCAGGAGCAGATCGAAGATACCAGTCTGACATTCCTGAAGTTACAATAGTAGATCGAAGATACCAGTCTGACATCCCTAAGTTTGTAGTGGAGCAGATTGAAGATAGTAGATCTAGCATTTCGAAAGTTGCAAGAGCAGATTAAAGACATCATATCTTGTCTCCATGAGTTTGTAGTGGTAGATCTGGCATTCGTGAAGTTGCAGGAGAAGATCAAAGACATCATATCTTGTCTCCTTGAGTTTGCAATGGAGCAGATTGAATATAGCAGATCTGACATTCCTGAAGTTACAAGAGTAGATTGAAGATACCTGTCTGACATCCCTGAGTTTGAAGTGGAGCAGATTAAAGATAGCAGATCTGGCATTCCTGAAGTTGCAGGAGATGATCGAAGACATCAGATCTTTTCTCCTTGAGTTTGCAGTGGAGCAGATTTAAAATAGGAAATCTTATCTCCCCAAAGTTGTGGTGGAGCAGATTGAGGCTACAAGTCTAATTTTCTTTGAGTTAGATCGACGCGCTAGTTCCCGACCCGTTGAAGATGTAGTGGGATGGAATAAAGCTACTCGAAGATGAAAAGCACTGAAAGAGGTCAAGATTTGGCAAAACGGGCAAAATTGGCCGTTTTCGAAGTCTTTGCTCTATTCTCATTACACAACAATGAGCCAAGAGGGGCAGCTGTAGAAGGCCCATTTCGCCCGAGGCCCAATTAGCCAGTTTCTTAAACAAATAACAAAAATAAAAACCAGTAAATAAATAGTCATTTTTAATTTTTTTTTACAATGACCCAATTTACAAACTAAATTCAACCTAACCCAAACGGCCCAAATAACCCAAAATCCAATTACAAGCCCGTCAGGCCCAAAATTTGAAACAAACAGAAACCCTAGCAATAGTAGGCGCGCGCGCAACGAAAGAACCTCCCACGCACGCGTGCACGCGCCAGTATGCCGCAGCTCCAGGTAAGACACACCTCGTGACGTGCGTGCCACGTCCATGCCTCCATACGCGGCCTTGTACCTGCGAAAACAAACAAAGTAGCAAGAAAATTGAAAAAATAGAGGGGGAGCAGACAACGAAAAACAAAAATATTTCTCTTGTATTTTGTAGTTTCTTTATCTTTCGGCTATATAAACAAAAGCCAACCAATGTATTTTCTTCTTCACAATCTACGAATATATAGCAAAATACAAAAAATAGAGAATGGTTTCAAAGGTGATTTTCATTGATTTCGACGTTTTTAGTAACTGATCTTTCTTTTTTATTTATTTATTTGCTTCGACGTTTAAAAAAGGAATATACAAAGAAGGAAAAGGGGTTTCTTATCTATTGATTGGCGTCGGTCTGGCCTAACCGGTGTTTACTTCTCCGATCCAAAGGTCGACAGATCCAGGATCTATTTGTGACGACGGTGGAGGTAATGAAGCCTACTGATCGATTGAGATGGCGGAGAGTCCAAAAGTTTTAAGAAAAAATGTTTTGAAACCTGTTTTGAGGGGATTTATTTCAGTGAGTTTTGGGAAATGGCAGACGACCATTCAATTTTCTTTGTGTTTTAAGGACAAACAAAAACAGCATCGTTTAGGTTTTTGGAAATCAGGCGTTGAAACGGCACTGTTTGGTGCTCAGTTCATGCATTCAGGTGCCGAAACGGCACCGTTTGGTGCTTAGTACATATGCCTGACCCGATCTAAAGGAAGGATCCGCGTGTTTATTAAAATGTGGTTATTTGCGCGATTAATCCCTCCTTTTTTGCACCAACCTTTAATTATGCCCTGATTAGGTTTTATTTGTTTTTTTAATATTTCCTTAAAATCTGTACGTTGTTTTAAATTAGTCCTTGTTTAAAATTTCGTTTTGAAATTTGGTTCATTTGCATTTTCAGTCCTCTGTGGTTTGTGCGAGTTGTATTTTGGTCTTCCATATTAGTTGTAATATTGTTATTTATTTGTAAATTATTTGTTTTTCTTTTCTTTGGTAATTCTTTTATTTTCCTTTAAATTTAGTTATTATTCATCCCTATCTTGAATTATCTATTGATTTTTGTATTGTCCTAGCTTGTTTTACACTTTTTTTATGTACATATATACATATATATATGTTTAAAATTGTATTATTTTATAATTTGTCCATTTTAAAATCCCTTTTTATTTTTCTATGCTTTAAGGATTTGCATGATATATAATTTTAATGCTATTATACTTATATATACATAGTTATTTTAGTCTAAGTATACATTATTGATTTCATTATTGATTTTATGAAAATATTTTCTTTCAAATCTATTTACGTGTATATATATATATCTTCTTTTAAACTTATCTATGTATATAATTTATCTCTTTAAAGGACCCCATTTTAAAATAATATATTTATTTATTCCAAACACTTTCATATGTCATTATTATTTATACATATATATATTATAATATGTATTATTTAAATAAACCCATATATATATATATGTCATTGGTTTATTTGTTTTAAAGATTGCTATATGTTATTTGTATTAATTGGCTTGCCATTGTACGTACCCAAATTCATTCCCTTCAAATTTCATATTATGATCTCTCATTAGTATAATATTTTATCCATGTATAGTATTCAATGTTTGTAATCTTGTTTATTTACATTATCGCATTGTGATTCAAACTTTAACATCTTGATTGATATTAGTAGTTCCATTGTTATTCCAAATAGGCTAATAAAATGCATTTTGAGCCAATTTTAAAATTGTGTATTTGAAAATTTTTCGAAATAAGTCAATATTTGTGTGTCTGGAAATTTGAGAAATTGTGCCCTATCGTGCTGGGTTTCGGTTTTCTATTTGACCAAATAACCAAATATCCTTTTAATCGCATATTTTGAAAATCAAAGATGATCTCGGTGTCGGGGTATAAACGTGTCATATCCTAACGTGCCGGTTGTGATGTTTTTATTCCTTTGGAACGAGTGAATCTTGAGATTCAATTCAAAATTAATTAACATTCTTTAAAAAGTATCACACCTTAAACATTTTCAAGTTTTCAACACAAGGACACTAGCTAATCAATTGGTACCAATTTTGGGCGTGGCGAGGGTGCTAATCCTTCCTCGCACGTAACCGACTCCCGAACCTGTTTTCTTATATTTCGTAGACCAAAAATTATTGTTTTAATAAATCAAATGTTTTATTAAAATAATCCATCTTAAGGTGATCCGATCACACGTGGAATAAAAGATCGGTGGCGACTCCATATTTCATTTTAAAGTCGATCCCCGTTTTTTCAAACAGAAAAAAATGGTTTTGACATGATATGTACTCAATCTCATACTCTTATTGTGGAGACAAAGCCTATGAAAGTCTAAAATCGGCTGCTAAAGGAGTACTAACAGACTTAGTACTCTGCATATTAAACCTGCAAAGAACTTTTTCAATGTACCCCTTCTGACTTAAGTACAATTTACTTGCTTTTCTATCTCTAAGAATCTCCATACCAAGTATCTTCTTTGCTGGTCCCAAATCTTTCATCTCAAATTCTTCACTTAGTTGGGTTTGACATTTCTTATCTCTTCTTTATCATTTGCTACTATCAACATGTCATCAACATAAAGGAGTTGTAGTAGCCCGGTTTAGACCCTGGTTAGAACAGTGGTTTTGAGACCACAAGTTCGAGGTCGGAATGTTAATTTAATGTTATTTTATGTGTGAATGGTATGTGACATAGTCTGTGTTAAAAGTCTTTGTGATAATTTGATCGTTTGTGTGTCGAATTAAAAGAAAGTACTTAATTGCATAGAGTGTAAAATGCTGTGAGTACTTAATTATTGTTGGCTTTCTAAGGTGGAGGCCTTATGTTGTTATTAAGCCATTTTTAAAGATACTGGGTGGCTTAATGACTTATTAACCTTAAAATATATTTGTTTTATATGACTTATAAAAGGGCAAAGTTGGTATTTGTTTAATAAGTTAATATTAATCAATACAAAACAAATTTTATGGCCATTTTTCTCATCTTTCTTCCACTGAAAAATAGAAAAGAGAATAGCTATTGAAGCTTTTGAAATTTCGGCACTTGCTAAGCTTGATTGAGGTATGTTTTGAGCTTGATTTTTGATAGTTTCTATGTTTTCGTAATCGTTGCTTCGTGCTCTAGCTAACCCATGTCGTAATTTTGTGAATTGATGATGTTTTTGTGATGAGTCAATGATGAACATTTGAGCTATGTGCTAGTTAATAGTAAAATATGAGAACTTGGTGTTGGATTAACATGTGTTGTTTTTAAAATTTGGGTGAATTTAGCTAATTAGGGTAAATTATGAAAATAGCAAATTGAAGGGTTAAAATGTGAAATAAATGAAATGTGTGGGTTTGTACGGACATTAGTAAAATTCGGCTAAGCTTATACTAGGAGAAATTTTGTGTATTTGATGATTTTGTGAAATAGGGACTAAAGTGTCGAAATGTGAAAATAAGAGGGCTAATGTGTAAAATGCCCCAAATGTGTGTGTGTGTGGATTAAAATGAATAATTTGGTAATTGAATTGACTGAATTTGAATGTGTATAGACTAAGAAAGGAGAGGTTCAGATCGAGATCGAGGCAAAGAGAAAGTGCTCGATTAATCGACCGTTTTTGTATTTTAACATCCGAGGTAAGTTCGGAAATAATACATGTTATTAAGATATGTTTTAGTATTATGAAATGAATATGTATATGTGTATGAAATAGAGATGTTATGTGTGAAATTTAGTTGATGGCAATAAGTGTGTGAAATTGAGATAAAAACAGAAATGAATAGCACCGTGTGTGCGATGATATGAAAGCTTCGGTTTATAGATTTGGCATTGTGTGTGCGATGCCGAGATAAGTTGGTTGAAAGATTAAGCACTAAGTGTGTGATGACCAATAAGTTTTTCTCATGTAGATGGCACTGAGTGTGCGATTAAAATTGAAAAAAAGTCATAGGAAGATCAACTTCTAATATAGAGCATTGAGTAGCTTGGAAATTGAATCACTATGTGTTAGCCAAGGTATGTATCGAGCCTTTGTGGTTGATGAGTTTATAGATGATGCTATGGATAAATGAATGAGTATTTTAACTATAGACAACATGGTATGAGTATAAGAGAAATGGTCTATGTGATGGTTATTGTATACATTGGTTTGATTTGATGATACGATTTTATTGTAGTTCAAACTTACTAAGCTTTAGAAAGCTTACTATGTGATTTGTTTCTCTGCTTTGCAGTGTCAGTAAAACTAGCTCGGAGCTGGGAATCGTCAGCATCTCAGTCACACTATCGGTAATCTATTTTGGGGTATTTTGGGAAGATGTACATAGTTAAAATATGGCATGTAGAGGCTGGTC
The DNA here is from genome assembly GCA_025503065.1 of Gossypium bickii. NCBI lineage: Eukaryota > Viridiplantae > Streptophyta > Magnoliopsida > Malvales > Malvaceae > Gossypium > Gossypium bickii. The sequence goes on along the minus strand of CP106711.1, from coordinate 111,804,665 downwards.
ATTTAAATCATGTTTGAGATTTGTAGTAGCCTTGAGATGTGGCTAGATATGTGCTAGTTTTAGCATGAATGACTTTGGTATATATGATGCATCTTTTGGCATGGATTGTGAGTTGAGAAATTGACTTATTAATGGTAACTTTGTGTTGGTAGAATGCTAGTATGAATTATTTGAATTGGGAAAGAATGATGTTTAGTATTGAATGTGTTTAAGTTGTATATGCTAGCTTATAAGTTGATATATTTGAAAATGATATTGTATGAATTGATTGATTGATCATATGCTGGGAAATGGTTGCCAAAATGTTGTATAAACATGCTTAAGGGTGCTTGTTGTGATTGACCCTAGTGGTGGCATTTTAGCCTTGTAAATGGCATATAATGTCACTCGGCCGTGGCACACGGGCATGCCTAGTGACCGTGGGAACTAAGTCAGGATAGTCCACGGCCTTGGCACACAGACGTGCCTACTGCCTAGTAACCGTGTGATTTTTGGCAGATTCAACCACGGCCTGAACACAGGGTGTGCTCAGTGGCCGTGGAAGATAAGCCAGTATAGACCACGGGGAGGACACACGGATGTGTCTAGCAGCCGTGGGAGGCACATGGCCTACCCCCACGGGCGTGTATCCCCTGAAACTTAGAAAAGTTTTAGATTTTTATGAAGTTTCTGTGTGTGTTTCGGTTTAGTCCCGACCCCTCTCTAGCATGTGTTTAAGGTCTTATACGCCTTAATAATGGACTATTTGATTATGTTTGATGTATTATGATGATGATTGACTTTGTGTCGTAATTGGGTTGTGGGATGATCTTATTGTCCGGTAATGCCTCTTATCCCTATTTCGGCGCTGGTTTCGGGTTAGGGGTGTTATATTTTATTGGTATTAGAGCTACGGTTTAGTCAATTCTCGAACTAACGTAGAGTGTGTGAGTCTAGCTATACATGCCATATATAAAATTACGATAGTGTGATGAAATCTGACATTTGAAAATGTGTTCATATATAGTAATGGATCCCGATCGAGCAGTTACTGAAGATGTAGAGAGTAATGCGCTTGCTCCGGCTCAAAGGACAGTGCCAGCCACATCTAGGCCGAATGATATTGGTCAGGGAGGAGAAGCTAAGCAAGCCTTCTTCCGTATGATGTGTGAATGGTTTACGGAGTTCGTTCGAACGAATCCGACTACTCCACAACCTCCACCCCCACAAGTACCTGTTGTGCCACAAGTTGTAGACCCGATCAGATTGAATAAACCTCCTGTTGATAAAATTTGCAAGTATAGGGCCGAAGAGTTTAGGGCCACATATGATGACGATGCTGAATGAGCCGAGTTTTGGTTTGAGAATACAATTAGAGTATTTGATGAGATGTCATTGAACCCTGATGAGTGCATTAAGTGTGCAGTTTCCTTGTCAAGAGACACGACTTACACCTAGTGGAAAACATTGATATCTGTGGTTTCGAGAGAGAGAATCACCTCGGATTTCTTTCAAGCTTAGTTTAGAAAGAAGTATAGCAGTCAACGCTTTATTGATCAGAAACGTAAAGGATTTCTAGAATTGAAATCGGCCGGTTATGCATTCATCGAGATCTGGCGAGAATTTGTAAGATTGAGTCAATATGCGAGAGAATGTGTCTCGACCGAAGCTACTATTTGCAAACGTTTCATAGAGGTATTGAATGCAGACATCAAGTTATTGGTTGGGATACTCGATATAAACGAATTTGTTGTACTGGTTGAGAGAGCATGTAAAGCCGAGGAACTCAATAAAGAAAAGAAGAAAGCTGATTCAGAAGCTCGTGATGAAAGAAAGAGATCGATGAATAAATTTTCTCAACCTTCTACTAAGAGATATATAGATGCAAGTAACCGTTCAAATGCTTCATTTGGACATCCAAGTAGAGATCGTTTGAGACAAAGTACTGGTCCACGAATTCAAGCTCTGAATGAATCAAGTGTTGGCAGCGTTAAGAGTAACAAGCCTGAGTGCAGACAGTGTGGAAGATGACATGTGGGAGAGTGCTGGGGCAAGTATAATAATAGAGTTTGTTATAAATGTAGATCTTGAGATCATTTTAATCGAGATTGCCCAAAGATGGTCGAAGAAGAAAATGTTCACAATGATAGACCGAGTAACGTGATAGCTAGGGGCAGACCACCCAGAAGCACCAGAAATGTGAGCAAAAGTCAGAGAGGGACAAATGACACAGCTGTAGGGTCAGAAGTGAGAGCACCTGCCCGAGCCTATGCTATACATGCACGAGAGGAAGCATCATCTCCAGACGTCATCACCGGTACTTTCACTTTATTTGATATTGATGTTATTGCATTGATAGATCCGGGGTCAACTCATTCCTATGTATGTGAATCTAGTATCGAGTAAAACACTACCTATTGAGTCTACTGAATTTGTGGTTAGAGTTTCAAACCCTTTAGGCAAGTGTGTCTTGGTGGATAAGGTGTGGAAGAATTGCCCATTAATGTTTCAGGATGCTTGTTTTTTGGCTAATTTGATGTTGTTACCATTCAATGAGTTTGATATAATTTTGGGGATAGATTGGCTTACTTTGCATAATGCCATTGTGAATTGTAAAAGAAAGGGTATTGAATTGAGAAGTCAGAACGGTGAGTTAGTTCGAATTGAATCTAGTGATATGAAAGGATTATCAGCTCTTGTATCTGCAATGAAAGCTATGAACTATGTGGGAAAGGGTTGTGAAGCTTATTTGGCATATGTGATATATACAAAAGTGTCGAAAAAGAAAGTTGAGTCTGTGCCTGTGGTATGTGAGTTTCCAGATGTGTTTCCTGAAAAGCTGCCGGGATTACCTTTAATTAGAGAAGTGGAATTTGGTATCGAATTAGTGCCAGGAACCACTCCCATTTCGATAGCTCCGTGTAGAATGGCACCAACAGAATTGAAAGAGTTAAAATCGCAGTTGCAAGAATTAACTGATAGAGGATTTGCACGATCGAGTTTCTCACCCTGGCGAGCTCCTGTGTTATTTGTGAAAAAGAAAGATGGGACTATGAGAATGTGTATTGAATATCGACAGTTGAACAAAGTGACGATAAAGAACAAATATCCGTTGCCTCGTATCGATGATTTGTTTGATCAACTGAGAGGAGCTATAGTGTTTTCAAAGATAGACTTGAGGTATGGTTATTATCAGTTAAGGGTTAAAGAGTCTGATGTTCTAAACACTGCTTTCAGAACGAGGTACAGACATTACAAATTCTTAGTTATGCCTTTCGAACTAACAAAAGCTCCTGTAGTGTTTATGGATCTAATGAATCAGATATTCAGATCGTATTTGGATCGCTTTGTGGTGGTGTTTATTGATGATATTTTGATTTATTCGTGTGATGAGACGCAGCATGCTAAACATTTGAGAACCGTGCTACAAACTCTACATGAGAAACAATTGTATGCAAAGTTTAGCAAATGTGAATTTTGGTTGCGTGAAGTTAGTTTTCTTGGACATGTTGTATCAGCTGGTGGGATACGAGTTGATCCGAGTAAAATCTCAGCTATTTTGGAGTGGAAGCCTCTGAGAAATGTGTCTGAGGTCCGTAGTTTTTGGGGACTAGCAGGATATTATAGACGATTTGTGAAAGGCTTCTCGATGATTGCGACCCTATTGACAAAATTGTTACAGAAGGATGTTAGATTCGAATGGTCAGATAAGTGCCAATAGAGTTTTGAGCAGTTGAAAGTGTTGTTAACAGAAGCAGCAGTGTTGATTCAACCTGAATCGGGCAAAGAGTTTGTAGTTTACGATGGTGCATCGTTGAATGGCTTGGGCTGTGTGCTGATGCAAGAAGGGAAAGTCATTGTTTATTCTTCGAGACAGTTAAAGCCGTACGAAAAGAATTATCTGACGCATGACCTTGAGTTAGCTGCAATTTTGTTTGTGTTCCAAGAAATTCAGAGTTGATTCAAATGATTTTGAATGAAGCTCACAATAATCATTTGACTGTACATCCAAGGAGTACTAAAATGTATAATGATCTGAAACAGTTCTATTGGTGGTATGGTATGAAAAGAGATATTTCCGACTTTGTGTCGAAGTGTTTAGTTTGTCAGCAAGTTAAGGCTGAACATCAAGTTCCATCCGGTTTATTACAACCGATTATGATTCCTGAGTGGAAATGGGAAAGAATCACGATGGACTTTGTGTCGGGTTTGCCTTTATCTCCGAGTAAGAAAGATGCAATCTGGGTAATAGTGGACAGGTTAACGAAATCAACTCAATTCATTCCGGTGAGAACCGATTATTTTTTAGATAAGTTAGCTGAACTGTGTATTGATGAGATTGTGAGATTGCATAGAGTATCATTATCTATAGTGTCTAACAGAGATTCGAGATTTACCTCGCGATTTTGGAAGAAAATACAAGATGCTTTAGGCAGGAAATTGCATTTCAGTACTTCTTTTCATCCGCAAACGGATGGTCAATCTGAGCGAATCACTCAGATTCTTGAAGACATGCTGAGATGTTGCATACTTGAATTTAAAAGTACGAGGGAAAAGCATTTATCATTGATTGAGTTTGCTTATAACAACAGTTTTCAGTCTAGCATTAAAATGCACCATATGAAGCTCTTTATGGTCGAAATTGTCGAACTCCATTGTATTGGACTGAGCTGAGTGAGAACAAGATTCACGTGGTTGATCTTATAAAAGAAACTGAGCAGAAAGTGAAAGTAATTCGTGATAGTTTGAAAGCAGCCTCAGATCGTTAGAAGTCTTATGCAGATCTGAAACGAAAGGATATCGAATTTGAGGTCGGTGATAAAAGTGTTTTTAAAAGCTGAGTCTGACGTTCATCAGAGCGTATGAGATTATTGAACTATTTGGGCCGGTTGCTTATAGATTGAAATTGCCATCTGAGTTAGAAAAGACTCATAACGTGTTTCATGTGTCAATGCTTCGACGGTATAGATCAGACCCGTCTAATGTGATTGCTCCTACTGAGGTTGAGATTCAGTCAGACTTATCGTACAGTGAAGAACCGATCTGAATCTTGGCACGAGAGACTAAAGAGTTGAGAAATAAGAAAATTTCCTTAGTGAAAGTATTACGCCACAAAAAAGGAATTGAAGAGGCTATGTGGGAGCATGAGAACATTATGAGAGAGCAATATCCAACCTATTCACTGGTAAGATTTTCGAGGACCAAAATCCCTAGGGGGAGAGTTGTAACAGCCCGGTTTAAACCCTAGTCAGAACAGTGGTTTCGAGACCATAAATCCGAGGTCGGAATGTTAATTTAATGTTATTTTCTGTGTGAATGGTATGTGAATTAGTATGTATGAAAATTCTGTGTGATAATTTGATCGTTTGTGTGTCAAATTAAGAGAAAGGACTTAATTGAATAAAGTGTAAAATGCTGTGTGTTGATTTGTGAGTACTTAATTGTTGTTGCCTTTTTAAGGTGGAGACCTTATGTTGTTATTAAGCCATTTTTAAAGATAGTGGATGGCTAAATGACTTATTAACCTTAAAATATATTTGTTTTATATGACTTATAAAAGGGCAAAGTTGGTATTGTTTAATAAGTTAATATTAATCAAAACAAACCAAATTTGACGGCCATTGTTCTCATCCTTCTTCCAGCGAAAAATGGAAAAAAGAATAGCCATTGAAGCTTTTGAAATTTTGGCACTTGCTAAGCTTGATTGAGGTATGTTTTGAGCTCGGTTTTTGGTAGTTTCTACGTTTTCGTAATCGTTGCTTCGTGCTCTAGCTAACCCATGTTGTAATTTTGTGAACTGATTATGTTTTTGTGATGAGTCAATGATGAACATTTGAGGTATGTGCTAGTTGATAGTAAAATATGAGAACTTGGTGTTGGATTAACATGTGTTGTTTTTGAAATTTTGGTGAATTTAGCTAATTAGGGCTAAATTGTGAAAATAGCAAATTGAAGGGTTAAAATGTGAAATAAATGAAATGTGTGGGTTTGTATGGACATTAGTAAAATTTGACTAAGCTTATACTAGGAGAAATTTTGTGCATTTGATGATTTCGTGAAATAGGGACTAAAGTGTCGAAATGTGAAAATGAGAGGGCTAATGTGTAAAATGCCCTAAATATGTGTGTTGATTAAAATGAATAATTTTGTAATTGAATGGATTGAATTTGAATGTGTATAGACTAAGAAAGTTGAGGTTCGGATGGAGATCAAGGCAAAGAGAAAGTGCTCGATTAATCGACCGTTTCAGTATTTTGACATCCGAAGTAAGTTCGGATATAATACATGTTATTAAGAAATGTTTTAGTATTATGAAATGAATATGTAAATGTGTATGAAATAGAGATGCTATGTGCGAAATTTAGTCGATGGCACTAAGTGTGCAAAATTGAGATAAAAACAGAAATTAATAGAATTGTGTGTGTGATGATATGAAAGCTTCATTTTATAGATTTGGCACTCTGTGTGCGATGCCGGGATAAGTTGGTTGAAAGATTAAGCACTAAGTGTGCGATGACCAATAAGTTTTTCTCATGTAGATGGCACTGAGTGTGAGATTAAAATTGAAAGAAAGTCATAGGAAGATCAACTTGTAATATCGAGCATTGAGTAGCTTGAAAATTGAATAACTCTGTGTTAGCCAAGGTATGTATCGAGCCTTTGTGGTTGATGAGTTTATAGATGATGCTATGGATGGATGAATGAGTATTTTAACTATAGACAACATGGTATGAATATAAGAGAAATGATCTATGTGATGGTTATTGTATACATTGGTTTGATTTGATGATACGATTTTATTGTATTTCGAACTTACTAAGCTTTAGAAAGCTTACTGTGTGATTTCTTTCTCTGCTTTGCAGTGTCAGTAAAACTAGCTCAGATCTGGGAATCGTCAGCATCTCAGTCACACTATCGGCAATCTATTTTGGGGAATTTGGGGAAGATGTACATAGTTAAAATATGGCATGTATAGGCTGGTCATTTGAATCATGTTTGAGATTTGTAGTAGCCTTGAGATGTGGCTAGATATGTGCTAGTTTTAGCATGAATGACTTTGGCATATATGATGCATTTTTTGGTATGGATTGTGAGTTGAGAAACTGACTTATGAATGGTAACTTTGTGTTGGTAGAATGCTAGTATGAATTAGTGAAATTGGGAAAGAATGATGTTTAGTATTGAATGTGTTTAAGTTGTATATGCTAGCTTACAAGTTGATATATTTGAAAATGAGATTGTATGAATTGATTCATTGATTATGTGCTAGGAAATAGTTGCCAAAATATGTGTATAAACATGCTTAAGGGTGCTTGCTGTGATTGACCCTAGTGGGTGGCATTTTGGCCTTGAAAATGGCCTATAATGTCACACGGCCATGGCACATGGGCGTGCCTAGTGATCGTGGGAACTAAGTCAGTACAGTACACGGGCTTGGCACACAGACGTGCTGTAACACCCCAAATCCGGCCTATACGTCACGACCAGATCTGGTATGTCACAGGGAAAAAGGTTATAAGGAAATTTTGGAATCTTGATGGAAACCGTAAGTTTGAAACTTCTTGTTTTGGGTGTTGTTTTGAAAACAGTGGTTTGTAGCTTAAGAAAAATCTTCATGTTGGATTATTCACTCATTTGTTATCTTTGTTAGCTCTTGTGAGAAAAATCGATATTCAGGTTACAGTTGTTTAGAAAAACTTCTTTTTAAGAAATATGTTTAAGTGGTAAAATAATGTCATGACATTTCAAAACTAATAAAGTTAAAACCAATCAGCAATTTAGAAAGGCCTTATTACATCAAATAAAATCCCAACTTTAAACGTCTTTTTTTTTAAAAAAAAAAAAACTAAGTTTACTAAAAATATCAAGCTATGGCCTCCTTGAGTCCCCTCGGCTCCCAAGTCCACGTCTCACTGATCACCTGCAAGATTAAGCAAAGGGGGTGAGTCGCCGAGACTCAATGTGTAAATCCCCCTTAAGTCACATAAATGGCTCCAAGCCCACAAACACATATTGGGCCTTAGCACACTCAAAATAGCATGTACAAATATGGATGCAATGTACCCGGCCCAAGCCTAGATTTTCCATCCTCTACACACCACCCATACCAACCGATCACTCTGTGGGGATTTCTACAATCAACCCTTCATCCGCTACACTCCATATATGGCACCTAGCCACTGGTGACATAGTCACAAGATATCATATGTGGGGCCAACCCACTTGTGGTACCAAACCACAAGTGACAATCCCGAATAATCCTATATATGGGCCCAACCCACTGTGGTGCCAAACCACTGGGACGAGTCACGAATCATACATTTATGTGGTACCAAACCACTGGTGGTTCCAAACCACTAAGACTTAGTCACGAGTCAAGAATGTGGGGCCAACCCACGTGTGGTACCAAACCACTTGTGACAGTCTTACACTTCCCCTTTCACATCAAATCCAACCCACGCATACAAGTGTCAAATGAATGCAACATGCTGTCAAGTGCACAACATCATTATGGCACACATCCATCAGCGCATACATAAACAGCAGGGTACTTACTTGGTATTTCGGCCACGCCCATAGTGGCATAACGTCGATTCATCTAACCATTTTGGCTTTTTAGCCCAAATATTTAATAACACGTAATGATATTAAAGTGTGTAAATATTACACACCTGGTTACATGCAGCACCACGCTATCTATGTCGACACTACCGCTTTCGAAAACTACTACTGTCTCTTGTTCTGTTCAAAAGCTGGCCCACAACCTGGTGGCCAATCTCGAACAGCGGACACCGCAATCTTCTTGAACTTAGGGGCTGGGACTACGGGTCCAACCCCTCCTTTCGCTTGGCTGACATTTGAGTCCATGAACAAAACCTTGGTCACTAGACCGGATTAACGCAGTGAAATCGAACAAAAGAGAATAACACTCAAGACTAAGGGTCCTTACCTAGATCAACAAATCTCGGAGATTAAAAAGGTTTGAATCCTGCACTGCTCGAGTACTTGAATCGACTAGATCAGATTGTCCCTTAAAACACTCCAAACGCAGACCAAAAGCCGGAAGAATGCGAAGATAAAGCCCCCATTCATTCGGCCAAGAGTTAAAGAATATGATTACTACCCTTAGCACTCAAACATAAGAAGAGATGATTGAATCGAAAGAAACACTTGCCACAACACTAGAAAAACGGATTGGGAGTGCTGGAGAATAGGTAACGGCAATCCACTGGAACAAGAGCCGAAAGAAAAGAATATGGATGTCAGAGGAATTCGGCTAATCCACAAATAAGAACTGTTTAAACAAATGAGAAGTTCCAGCTTTCTTCTTAAAGAAATCAAGAGAAGAAAGTGAGTGAGTAGATTATTAGAGAGATTTGGCTAAGGTGTTTGAGAGAAAAGAGAAGAAGATGACAGGGTTTCGGCAGAAGATGCGGCTTCAGAGGGTTTCGTCTTTGATGTTAAAGGCAAAGGAAATAAAATGTAGGTAGAGAGTGGATGGTAATGTGAGTTTCGGCCAAGCATAAAAAGAAGAAGAAAATATGAAGAGAATTGGGAGGTGTTTCGGCTTTGGTGATTGAAAGAAAAGAAAATGCAAAACAAATGGTATGGAAGTGTTTTGGTTTTGGTATTTGAGAGAAAAGCAAAAATGCACAAAGAGGTATGAGTGTTTCTGTTTTGACAAGAAGAATTGAACAAAAGAATGCTCTCGGTTAATTTAGCTAGCCAAAATTCTCAACACTCGTAATGCTATCATCTAACATTCGGCCACCCCCTAACATCACTAAACCGTACACACACTCACACACCCCACTTCCCATATTCGGCCAAACTCCCTCCCTCCCTCCCAATCCCATGATTCTCTCCACTCTCCATTCAAACCTGTTGACCGATTCCTTCTCCTTGAATAGCTCTCTTCCCTTCATTCAAATGTGTTGACCCATTCAACACTCATCCACCAGAGTCCAATCTGAAAGCAATTCTCTCCCACCTTGGCGTAAAAAAGAAGTCCCCAAAAGGGAATCCACGTAGCTCGAACCTACTCCCTGCCAGCTTCCCTGAGGCGTCACCTTCCTGAGCTTTAAGTGGCGCCTCCTTGCCACTTTACTAAAGAACTTCTTGAGTCTAAACATACAACCAACCACCCTCAAGTCCTATCCCATTCAGCTCTCCCTTAAAGTGCCCAAAAAGCAAATTTTTACTAAGGCTCCAGCTTACCCCTAAGTCATTCCTGGACCTAAGGTACCCTAAACTAGCATGACAAACATAGCATTCACACCCAAACACATAAAATGCAAAGGCTCTAATTTAGGATGTTACAGTTCTACCTCTTAAAATAATTTTGGCCTCGAACTTACCTAGTCAAAAAAGATGAGGGTATTGCTGTCGCATCGATTCCTTGGGTTCCCACGTAGCTTCCTCAGAACCATGATTATGCCACAGAACCTTAACCAACGGAATTGTCTTTCTACGTAATACTTTGACATCATGATCCAAAATCTGAACTGGTTCCTCCTCAAAGGATAGATCAGGCCTCACTTCGATCTCCTCCACGAACACAACGTCAGATGGATCCGAACGATAACGTCTTAGCATCGACATGTGAAACACATCGTGAATCTGACTTAACTCTACAGGCAACTCGAGTTGATAGGCTACTGGTCCCACACGCTTCACTATTCGATAAGGCCCGATAAACCTGGGGCTTAGCTTACCCTTTCGTCCAAACCCAAGCACTTTCTTCTACGGCGACACCTTCAAGAATACCTGGTCCCCTACTTCAAATTCTATGTCCTTACGCTTTCGGTCCGCATAAGACTTCTGTCTATCCGAAGCTTCCTTCAACCGAGCCCTAATTAGCTCAACCTTATCTTCCGTTTTAGAGACCAATTCTGGACCCAACATCTAACGTTCGCCCAACTCTGTCCAACAAGAAGGAGTGCGACACTTCCGCCCATACAATGTCTCATATGGTGCCATCTGGATGCTCGATTGGTAGCTGTTGTTGTACACGAATTCCGCCAATGGTAAGAACTCTTCCCAACTACCTCTGAAGTCCATGACACAGCCTCTCAACAAATCCTCTAAGATTTGGATTACCCTCTCTGACTGTCCATCTGACTGCAAATGAAATGCTGTACTAAAATCTAACTTGGTACCCAACGCTTGATGCAACGCCTTCCAAAATCTTGACGACAATCTAGGGTCTCTGTCTGAAATAATCGACACTGGCACCCCATGCAACCTTACAATCTCTGCTATATATAATTTAGCCAACTTCTGAATAGAGTATTCCACTCGTAATGGTATGAAATGAGCAGACTTCGTCAAACGATCAACCACTACCCAAATCGAATCCTTTTTAGTAGGTGTAAGGGGAAGCCCACTAACGAAATCCATTGTGATCCTTTCCTACTTCCATTGCAGAATCTTCACTGACTGTAACAAACCTGAAGGTAACTGATGTTCTTCTTTCACCTGCTGACACGTCAAACACTTACTCACATATTCGATTATTTCTCGCTTCAGACCCGGCCACCAAAACTATCCTCGCAAATCCTATTAGATCTTACTTCCTCTAGGATGCATAGCGTATGTACTGCTATGTGCTTCCTGCAAAATCCTACGCCTCAACTCTGAATCCTTCGGCATGCAAATCCTTCCCCGGAAACACAGAACTCCCTCACTACTCATATTAAAATCCTCTATCCCACCATTCTAAACTTGAAGTAGTTGTGCATTCAAGACATCATCCAACAACTGCTTCTTTTTGATCTGACTTATCCACGTCGATTTCACCTGGAGCTCAGCTAACAAACTCCCATCATCATACAAGCTAAGATGTGCAAACATCGCCCTCAGATCTGAGATTACCCTATGACTTAATGCATCTGCCACCAAGTTAGTTTTACCAGGATGGTATTCGATCGAACAATCATAATCCTTTAACAACTCCACCCATCACCTCTGCCTCAAATTCAATTCTTTTTGACAGAGAAGGTACTTTAGACTCTTGTGATCCGTATAAATGACGGACTTCTCCCCATATAGATAATGTCTCTAGATTTTTAGAGTAAAAACCACCGCCGCCAACTCCAAGTCATGCGTAGGATAGTTTAACTCATGTGGTCTTAACTGTCGAGATGCATACACAACAACCTTCCCGTCTTGTATCAACACACACCCTAATCCTGTGTGTGAAGCATCACAGTAAACCACGAACTGCTTCCCAGCCTCTGGCTGAATCAACACTGAAGCTTCTGTCAAGATCCTCTTTAGCTTCTCAAAACTTTCTTGCTACTTGTCAGACCAGACAAAGGGAACCCCTTTCCTTAACAACTTGGTTAATGTAGCCGCAATCAAATAGAATCCCTCAACGAATCTTCTATAATACCCAGCTAGACCAAGAAAACTCCTAATTTCTACCACAGACCTAGGTGGCTTCTAATCCAGCACAGCTTCGACCTTCTGGGGGTCAACCCTAATCCCCTCAGCAGACACAACATGACCCAAAAAAGCAACTTCTTTTAGCCAAAACTCACACTTACTAAATTTGGCGAACAGCTGCTTTTCCCTCAGAATTTGTAAGACCACACGAAGATGCGAGTCATGCTCTTCCTCCGATCTCGAATAGACCAAAATATCGTCTATGAATACTACGACGAATCAATCTAGATAGGGTTGGAAAACCCGGTTCATCATGTCCATAAATGCTGCTGGGGCATCACCAGAAATTCATAGTGGCCATAGCGAGTTTGAAATGCCGTCTTATGAATGTCTGCCTCTTTGACCCTAAGCTGATGATAACGTGACCACAAATCTATCTTCGAAAAGACTAAAGCCCCTTTTAGTTGATCGAACAAGTCGCCAATCCTCGGCAGCGGGTACTTATTCTTGATAGTCAACTTGTTCAACTGACGGTAGTTAATGCACATACGCATTGATCTGTCCTTCTTCTTGACGAATAACACTGGTGCTCCCCAAGGTGATACACTCGGTCGAATAAAACCTCGATCCAACAGTTCCTGAATCTGAGCCTTTAATTCTACCAACTCCTTGGGTGTCATCCTATATGGGGCAATCGAAACAGGCGCTGTCCCTAGATAAAGATAAATACCAAATTTCACCTCTCGATCCGGAGGCAATCCTGAAAGCTCTTCCGGAAAAACATCAGGAAATTCCTTCACTGTTCTAACATCCCCCCAAGACAAATCCTTGCCCTTCAAGGCACAAACCAGTGCTATGAACGCCTCACAACCCTTCTTCACCATTCACTCAGCCTTTAAAGCAGATATTATGTTAGATAGGTAGTTCCTTCTCTCACCTATTACCACCACCTCTTCATCCTCGAGAGTTCTAAATACCATGCGCTTTGCAGCACAATCCAAATTTGCTCGATACTTCCCTAGCCAGTCCATGCCTAAAATCAGGTCAAACTCTCCGAACTGTAGTTCCATCAAATTAGCTGGAAAAACCATCCCTTGAACTTCCAAAGGTACATCTCTATAAAGTCTGTTCACCACTACTGATTGTCCTAGTGGGCTAACTACGGTCATCTCCCTAGAAGAAATCTCAAAGTCTATTCTTAAAGTGCCGGATATCCCACTAGCAACAAATGAATGTGTTGATCCTATGTCAATTAATGTAGTATAAGGCAACCCATAAATAAGAAACGTACCAGTTATGACGTCCGGTGCATCTCCCCCTTCTCGACGTCTGGCTGCATAGACCAGCCCAAGTCTCCTTGCATCACTGCTCCCAGCACCTCTACCTGGTGCACAACGTCTACAACCGAAGCCATTACCTCCTCTGACCCGACCTCGGCCTTTTGGTGGTTGCTGACCACCTCTACCTGACTAAACGTAACCCTGACCCATGGGTTGTGCTTTGCCCTTCTCCTGTGGACAATCCCATATTTGATCCTCCGTAAACCCACACTTGAAAAAGCCTCTACTTCTAACCCAATACTCACCAAAATGAAATTTATCACATCGAGCACACCTCGGAGGCTGACTATCAATAGCAGGTCTCACCACACGGTTCGGACCTTCAACCCTAGGCCTCTTCTGAAACCACCCAACTGATCCTCATGAACAAAAATTCCTTTTATTTCTATTTCTCTCCTGATTCTGTTTTTTGGATTGTTTCACCTCCTCGGCGATCTTAGCCTTTTCCACAAGAACAGTAAATTCCCTCTCTCGCTGTGGAGCTATTAGCACATGCAGATCGTCTCTCAAGCCATCTTCGAATCGAACATAGCGCTCGTGATCCGTGGCCACAATACCCTGGGTATAACGACTTAGATGTAAGAATTCTGCCTCATACTCGGATACCGACTTACTCCCATGAACTAGATTTAAAAATGCCTTACGCTGTGCATCCACATAACTTGATCCGACGTACTTCCCCTGGAATGTCGTCTTAAAGAAATCCTAGGTGATATGCTCAGCCACAGCACCGTCCCTAATCGTGAGCCACCACTGATACGCCTCGTCTTTCAACTTCTCCTCTACCGTGAAGTTTAGATCATCCATTATGCGCTCACTTGCTTCTAACCAATATTTAGCTGTATTAGGGGCTACGCCAGAAACACCCCTAAACATCTCCGCTCTATTGGCTCAGAGTCGCTCAAACACAGATTTTTGGGCCCCAATACCCATGCTCACCCCTGTAACTCTCTCCAAGACCCGTAACATTGCCTGAGACACTGCATTATCCCTACTTATTTGGTCCTGAAATTTCGCTTCCACTGCTGGCGGTACTGGTATCTCACTACCTGACCCATGACCAGATCCAACTGGTTCCGATACAGCAATCCTGCCCCTACCGCGACCACGTACACTACGTCCACGACCTCGAGTGCTCATGACTAACATTCGTGATTAATCTGGTTAAAAGTTTTATGAGTTACTTATTTCTTTCACTTTTTAACACCGAGCAATTTTATGGAAAAATAGTTTTAGAGAGTAATTTCCGCAAAGCACATCAAAGTTTCAGTCCCTATAGTCAGAGTCTTCTAGAACAAATAACCATATTTACTCACTGTAACAATCATTGCATGCATACATTATCAGTAATTGTTAGAACACTTACCTGGGTGGATCGGGTGCCGACGGACTCGGATGCCATGTTCCAATAAAAATATTCCTTTCTAAAATCATTTGAACCAACTTAATAGAGCATTAATGAACCCATTTTCACCGCCTGAGTTTTGCAACCTAGGCTCTGAAACCAAAATTGTAACACCCCAAATTCAGCCTATACGTCACGACCAGATCTATTTTTTTTAAAAAAACACTAAGTTTACTGAAAATATCAAGCTATGGCCTCCTCGATTCCCCTCAGCTACCAAGTCCATGTCTCACTGATCACCTGCAAGATTAAGCAGAGGGGGTGAGTCACCGAGGCTCAGTGTGCAAATCCCCCTTAAGTCACATAAGTGGCTCCAATCCCACAAACACATATTAGGCCTTAGCCCACTCAAAATAGCATGTACAAATATGGATGCAATGTACCCGGCCCAAGCCTAGATTTTCCATCCTCCACACACCACCCGTACCAACCGATCACTCCGTGGGGATTGCTACTATCAACCCTCCATCCGCTACGCTCCATATGTGGCACCTAGCCACTGGTGACATAGTGACAAGATATCATATGTGGGGCCAACCCACTTGTGGTACCAAACCACTAGTGACAATCCCAAATACTCATATATGTGGGGCCAACCCACTATGGTACCAAACCACTAGGACGAGTCATGAATCATACATTTATGTGGTACCAAACCACTAGTGGTTCCAAACCACTGAGACTTAGTCACGAGTCAAAAATGTGGGGCCAACCCACGTGTGGTACCAAACCACTTGCGACAGTCTTATACTTCCCCTTTCACATCAATCCAACCAATGCATACAAGTGTCCAACGAATGTAACATGCTGCCAAGTGCAGAATATCATTATGGCACACATCCTTCAATGCATACATAAACAGCAGGGTACTTACCTCGTATTTTGGCCATGCCCATAGTGGTATAACGTCGATTTATCTAACCATTTCAGCTTTTCATCCCAAATATTTAATAACACGCAACACAACGCTATCTACGTCGACACTATCGCTTTCGAAAACTACTGCTAACTGTCTCTTATTCTGCTCAGAAGCTGGCCCACGACCTGGTGGACAATCTAGAACAGCAGACACCGCGCTTCTTAAACTTAGGGGCCGGGACTACGGGTCCAACCCCTTCTTTCGCTTGGCTGACATTTGAGTCCATGAACAAAACCATGGTCACTAGACCGGATTAACGCAGTGAAATTGAACAAAAGAGAATAACACTCAAGACTAAGGGTCCTTACCTAGATTAACAAATCCAGGAGATTAAGAAGGTTTGAATCCTGCACTGCTCGAGTACTTGAATCGATTAGATCTGATTATCCCTTAAAACACTCCAAGCAAAGACCAAAAGCCGGAAGAATGTGAAGATAAAGCCCCCTTCATTCGGGCAAGAGTTAAAGAATATGATTACTACCCTCGGCACACAAACATGGGAAGAGATGATTGAATCAAAACAAACACTTACCACAACACTAGAAAAATCGATTGGGTGTGGTAGAGAATAGGTAACGGCAATCCACTTGAATAAGAGCCGAAAGATAAGAACATGGATGTCAGAGGAATTCGGCTAATCCACAAATAAGAACTGTTTAAACAAATGAGAAGTTCCAGGTTTCTTCTTAAAGAAATCAAGAGAAGAAAATGAGTGAGTAGATGATTAGAGAGATTCGGATAACGTGTTTGAGAGAAAAGAGAATAAGATGACAGGGTTTTGGCAGGAGATGCAGTTTCAGAGGGTTTCGGCTTTGATGTTGAAGGCAAAGAAAATAAAATGTAGGTAGAGAGTGGATGGTAATGTAAGTTTCGGTCAAGCACAAAAAGAAGAAGAAAATACACAGAGAATTGGGAGGTGTTTCAGCTTTGGTGATTGAAAGAAAAGAAAATGCAAAACAAATGGTATGGAAGTGTTTGGGTTTTGGTATTTGAGAGAAAAGCAAAAATGCACAAAGTGGTATGAGTGTTTCGGTTTTGACAAGAAGAATTGAACAAAAGAATGCTCTCGGTTACTCTAGCTAGCTGAAATTCTCAACACTCCTAATGCTACCATCTAACATTCGGCCACCCCCTAACATCACTAAACCGTACACACACTCACACACCCCACTTCCCACATTCGGCCAAACTCTCTCCCTCTCTTCCAATCCCATGATTCTCTCCACTCTCCATTCAAACCTGTTGACTGTTCCTTCTCCTTGAATTGCTCTCTTCCCTTCATTCAAATGTGTTGACCCATTCAACACTCATCCACCAGAGTCCAAGCTGAAAGCAACTCTCCCCCACTTTGGCTTAAAAAAGAAATCCCCAAAAGGGAATCCACGTAGCTCGAACCTGCTCCCTGCTAGCTTCCTTGAGGCGTCACCTTCCTGAGCTTTAAGTGGCACCTCCTTGCCACTTTACTAAAGCACTTCTTGAGTCTAAACATACAACCAACCACTCTTAAGTCCTATCCCATTCAGCTCTCCCTTAAAGTGCCCAAAAAACAAATTTATACTAAGGCTCCGGCTTACCCCTAAGTCATTCCTCAACCCTAAAGTACCCTAAACTAGCATGACAAACATAGCATTCACACCCAAACACAAAAATACAAAGGCCCTAATTTAGGATGTTACACGTGCCTACTCTCTAGTAACCGTGTGATTTTTGAAAGATTCGACCACGGCCTGAACATACGGGTGTGCTCCGTGGCCATGGAAGATAAGTCAGTATAGACCATGGAGAGGGCACACGGGTGTGTCTAGCAGCCGCGGGAGGCACACGGCCTACCCCCACGGGCGTGTATCCCCTAAAACATAGAAATGTTTTAGATTTTTATGAAGTTTCTTTATGTGTTTCGGTTTAGTCCCGACCCCTCTCTAGCATGTGTTTAAGGTCTTATACACCTTAATAAGGGACTATTTGATTATGTTTGATAGATTATGATGATGATTGACTTTGTATCGTAATTGGGTCGTGAAATGATCTTATTGTCCGGTAATGCCTCTTAACCCTATTCCGGCGGTGATTTCGGGTTAGGGGTGTTACATTTTATTGGTATCAGAGTTACGGTTTAGTCGATTCTCAGACTAACGTAGAGCGTGTGAGTCTAGCTATTCATGCCATATATGAAATTACGATAGTGTGATGAAATCTGACATTTGAAAATGTGTTCATATATAGTAATAGATCCCAATCGAGTAGTTGCTGAAGATGTAGAGAGTAATGCGCCTGCTCCCGCTCAAGGGACAGCGTCGGCCACATCTAGGCCGAATGATATTAGTTGGAGAGGAGAGGCTAAGCAAGCCTTCTCCCGTATGATGAGTGAATGGTTTACGGAGTTCATTTGAACGAATCCAACCACTCCACAACCTCCACCCCCACAAGTATCTGTTGTGCCACAAGTTGTAGATCCGATCAGATTGAATAAACCTCCTGTAGATAAGATTCGTAAGTATGGGGCTGAAGAGTTTAGGGCCACATCTGATGACGATGCTGAGCGAGCGAAGTTTTGGCTTGAAGAATATAATCAGCGTATTTGATGAGATGTCATTGAACCCTGAGGAGTGCATTAAGTGTGCAGTTTCCTTGTTGAGAGACACGGCTTACAACTGATGGAAAACATTGATATCTGTGGTTCCGAGAGAGAGAATCACCTGGGATTTCTTTCAAGCGAGTTTAGAAAGAAGTATATCAGTCAACGCTTTATTTATTAGAAACGTAAAGAATTTCTAGAATTGAAACAGGGCCGGTTGTCTTGTACTGAGTACGAGCGAGAATTTGTAAGATTGAGTCAATATGCGAGAGAATGTGTCTCGACCGAAGATACTATGTGCAAACGTTTCATAGAGGTATTGAATGAAGACATCAAGTTATTGGTTGGGATACTCGATATAAACGAATTTGTTGTACTGGTTGAGAGAGCATGGAAAGCCGAGGAACTCAGTAAAGAAAAGAAGAAAGCTGATTCAGAAGTTCATGATGAAAGAAAGAGATCGATGAATAAATTTTCTCAACCTTCTACTAAGAGATATAGAGATGCAAGTAACCGTTCAAATGCTTCGTTTGGACATCCAAGTAGAGATCGTTTGAGACAAAGTACTGGTCCACGAATTCAAGCTCTGAATGAATCAAGTGTTGGCAGCGTTAAGAGTAACAATCCTGAGTGCAGACAGTGTGGAAGACGACAAGTGGGAGAGTGCTGGGGCAAGTATAATAATAGAGTTTATTATAAATGTGGATCTCAAGATCATTTTATTCGGGATTGCCCAAAGATGGTCAAAGAAGAAAATGTTCAGAATAATAGACCGAGTAACGTGACAGCTAGGGGCAGACCACCCAGAAGCACCAGAAATGTGGGCGAAAGTCAGAGAGGGACAAATGACACAGCTGTGAGGTTAAAAGCGAGGGCACCTGCCCGAGCCTATGCTATACGTGCTCACTGGTACTTTCACTTTATTTGATATTGATGTTATTGCATTGATAGATCTGGGGTCCACTCATTCATATGTGTGTGTGAATCTAGTATCGAGTAAAACTCTACCTGTTGAGTCTACTGAATTTGTGGTTAGAGTGTCAAACCTTTTGGGCAAGTGTGTCTTGGTGGATAAGGTGTGCAAGAATTGCCCATTGATGTTTCGGGATGCTTGTTTTTCGGCTAATTTGATGTTGTTACCATTCAATGAGTTTGATATAATTTTGGGGATGGATTGGCTTACTCTGCATAATGCCATTGTGAATTGTAAAAGAAAGTGTATTGAATTGAAAAGTCAGAACAGTATGTTAGTTCGAATTGAATCTAGTGATAGAAAGGATTACCAGCTGTTGTATCTGCAATGAAAGCTATGAACTATGTGAGAAATGGTTGTGAAGCTTATTTGGCATATGTGATAGATACAAAAGTGTTAGAAAAAAAGTTGAATCTATGCCTGTGGTGTGTAAGTTTCCAGATGTGTTTCCTGAAGAGCTGTTTTAACCACAAGATGCTTCATCTTATCATACGAGGTCAAAGAATCATAAACCTCATCAACTGTGAGAGACTCGCAGGTATATAAAATCGTGGCTCTAAAGGTTGAATAAGATAGGGGCAACAAACAAAGTAGAATCAGCCATAAATCTTCCTTATCATACTGAACCTACATGACCTCCAAGTTTGAGAGAATTTCTTTAAACACTCTTAAGTGTTCGTGCACATATAAACCTTCCTCCAAACATTGAGTAGAAAGACGCTACTTCATATGCAGCTTGCTGGTTATAGTTTTTGACATACATATTTGTTCCAGCCTCTTCCATAATCCAGCAGCGGTCTTCTCCTTCATCACATCCTTTAAAATTTTGTTAGACAAATGCAAGACCACAAAATCGAAGTAGAAATGTGTGTTTTATGATTTTTATGAGGCTTATAATGTGTGTGCATGATTGTATAAAAATTTCATAAGGAAATTTTATTAATTAGTGATCAATTTGTTCATTAGGACTAAATTGCAAAGATTAGAAAATATTAGGTTCTAAAAGATTTAAGTTTGAAATAGCATTATAAAAATTATTAGAAGTCCTTATTTAGCAATTAGACCAATATATGTCAAGATGGACAAAAATAGATATAGGAAGGAAAAATCTTAAGAAAGGGCCTTAAAGGCATTTTTGTCATTTGGTTAATGAAAGAATAAAAAGAGAATAAGAAGTCAAAATTTCTTCCATCTTCCCCAAGTGCCGAAAATTTTAGGCTCTCCATAGCTAGGTTTTTGTCAACTTTCAAGCTTGATTGTAAGTACCTCCTAGCCCCGTTATTAATGTTCTTCGTATTTTTGAGATCCTCATAGCTCGATTTAGCTATTTCTAGCTATATTATGAGCTAGGGTTTATGTTCAAAATTTACCCATGTATGACATCCATGTATTTTGATGATTAATGGAAGAATATGAAAGTTCAATGCATGATAGACATCTTTTTCTATGTGATTTTCAAGAGAAATTCATGAAAAGGACTAACTTGTAGAAGTCATGAAAATGGTCATACATGAGTGAAATAGTGGAAATTGGGGGCTTTTTTAGTTGATAAAATGATTCGGCCAGGCTTAAAATACAAGAAAGTTGAATAAAAATCATTTTACGAGCCTAGGGGCAAAATTATAATTATATGAAAGTTTAGAGACAGTCATAATTTTGCCAAAGTATGATTCATGGGTCAATTTAGTCAATGTGAGTATTAAACAAGTGAAATTGTTATTGTAGATCAAGAAACACAAAGCCCAGACTGAAACCGAGGCAAGAACAAGGTTGTGGACTAAATCGAATCTCTACACACATTTTGAGTACTGAGGTAAGTTTGTGTGAAATTAAAGCCACATAATGTTATTATGTTTTTGATTACTTTATATTATGATAAATGTATAATATTTCCATGAAGTTGATTAATGATGCCTTGATGAAATTATAATGAGATCATGTTAAGTTGAAGTCCCGGTTGAACATTCGGAATAACAAGGCTACCTATGTCACAACATGAGATAAGGAGGGTCCCGTATAAGACCATGTTTGGGACTTGGCATCGACACCAAGTGAAGGAGGTCCTGTATAAGACCATGTCTAGGACATGGCATCGACACCAAGTGAAGGAGGTCCTGTATAAGACCATGTCTAGGACATGGCATCGACACCAAGTGAAGGAGGTCCTGTATAAGATCATGTCTAAGACATGGCCTCGGTACTAAAGGAAGATCTCGTGTAAGACCAGGTCTGGAACATGGCATCAACATCAAGATATGAGATCCCGTGTAAGACCATATGTGGGATATGGCATTGGCATCGTGAAACATGTATGATGAGATTGAGTATCCTCTGATATTTCGAGTAGTTCAACGGGCAAAGAGCTAAGTTTTTGTACCCATGATAAAGAGTTAAGTCAATGTTTAAAAAGTATAAAAGTGCTGAAGTTATGTGATGAAGTGATACAGGTACCCATGAGTAACTTACGAGAAATGAATGCAAAATGTGATATGTAAATTGGTAAGAGAATGCATGAGTAAGTTATGTTGATGTGCTTAAGAAATTGTGTATTATTCAATGAGATGAATGGGTGCTATTATAAGTCTTAATGTTGCTATTTATTTGATGCAAACTTACTAGGCTTTATGCTTACCCCTTTCATTTCCCTTTTCCTTGTAGTATCGCCAAACTAGCTCAGGGATCATAGGATGTCGGAGTTCGGATCACACTATCAACCATTCTTTTGGTATAGTAAAGTGATTTATTTTGGGTATGGCATGTATAGGAACTTGGTCATTTTGTTATGTCATATTTGTTAGCCTAAATGTTGGCTATTAATTTTACTCATCCATTTTGTAAATGACCATTGTGAATTGGCTAATACTTGTTAAGTTTCATATATTTAATGATGATGAGTTGTATGAAGTGAAAGTTCATGCAATTGATTGAGTAAAATGCGAGATGTATGCATGATGAATTAGTGATCATTCATAGTCTATTATTGTTATGTTAAGTGTTACTTGAGGTGGTATAAGTGTGTTTACTTTTCAAAGTGGCAATTGGTTTGGAAAATAGCCTTATAATTGTCTACACGGGCATGTTCCTAGGTCGTGTGTGACACACGGTCAGGCCCATGGGTGTGTTGATAGGCCGTTTGTCCCCTACATCAAATTTGCAAAAATTCAAATCGTTACACTGGCCAACACACGGGCGTGTGACTAGGTCGTGTGCCCCTAAGAGTTTGCTCACATCATAAAAAGAACACCATGGTTCTCACACACGGGTGAGGACACGGGCGTGTCTAGGCCATGTGAGGGACATGAGCCATAGACACGGGCATGTTTTGTAAGACCCTTAACCCCTGTCTGTCACCAGATTGGGTTGCAAGGCATTACCGAACAAAACACAAGTAGCCATAAACAATTACTGCTCACACAGTCACATCTGATAGCAAATTAAACAACACGAATATGCTTAGATAATAACATACAAAAATTTAATCCCTTTAATGAAAATTCACAAATAACTCATCAATATAATTAACGATGAATACTGTCCCTTGATCTTTTAAACCACATTAGCCGAATATATACATGCTTGTAATGGCTTTTCTAAAAAAATAGATAGAAATCACTAAATATAAACATACATGTGTACAGTTGCATGGTATCTTGTTTAATCATATTCAAATAAACTAAATAAACTCATCTCAGCAAAGTATATCTCAATTTGTTTATAAGAACATAACTGAATATGCAATTTCATTATAATACTATCTTCTCAACTTCAACCTTATTGTTTCAAATTACATAAATATAACCAACTACTACATAATGAACTATCTATTCATGATTTATCAAAACATGCATAATTGAACCACATTTGTCCACCACCTCAACATTTCGGTCAAGTCATATGAATATCCAACACACACGTGATATACAATAAGATATATTTCTAGGGTGAGCTAAATTCTTGATCCTATGCCTGACATGTATAACAAAAATCAATCATGCTACTGTCAAACACACAATCTCATTATGAATACCCTACCATGATGCTTAAATGCCATGGCCGAAAGCAATAAAGACCAAAATACCATAATTCAGCCATTAAATTAAAAGAAACATTAAAACCGAAACAACATCTCATTGTACACCTAAGTCGCATATACATATTAGTATACCTGAACTTCATATCATATTCTTTTAACTATCCATTACAACTAATCAGAACATACTTACCATATCCATCATATACATATATCAACTCTTGCACCACATTATTTATGAAATATATCAATCATATACTACATATAATTAAGTCATAATCAAATTGATATAACCAAACACATTAAACACTCAATCACGAACTCATAAAGCCAAGTCTAATTCTAATGATCCAAGTTAAGCCATTTTCGCATGCCTAATATATACAAGAACAAACTCATAGCTCAAAACTTAGTCTAGCCTATACATGCCTTTAGTTTAAAAATCCAAACTCAAAAGTACCAAAATAGGTTGATAGTGTGAATGACTTTGATGACGATCCCCTGAGCTCTTAGCTTGATCAAAATCTATAAAACAAAACGATGAACACACGGAGTAAGCTAATTTAGCTTAGTAAGTCTTAAGCAATCATAATATACCAATTGGAAATTCTAATATTTTAATACAATCAAGTAATAACATTAACTAAAACAGCTTAACTCGAAAGTCCTTCAAAACCAAATGCTTTTACCTCATTTAACATAACACTTATCATTTCCTTACCATTAGTATACAACTTACCAATTTAGTATCAAATTCAAAATATAAAACATCCTTTCTTTACAATATATTCATAATACACATACATGAAACTCAATAAGTTCACATAAATATTCGAACAAATAAAGGGCTGTGTACATCCGAATTACCTCTTTAATTACATAAACACATGTTAATTTAAACTCTCATATATCCGAGCATCTAATATCAATATTTCAAAGCTTAGTACTTAAATGATCTACTAATGTCGAATGCTAATGCTCATTTAGCTTAACCATCATCACTATTTTACCTTTAAACTTCAATTATAATCTCATCATATAGTTTACATATAGATTAAATACTCTTTTCCAACTACTCATATTTTCGATACACATAATTCAATACGATCACATATATATGTATATACAATAAGTATATACCTTACACTTAGTAATTTCACATAAAAGGAAATATATTCACATATATATATATCCATTAGTCATTTCATACATTCGTATACATGGCATCAAAGTAATCCCAATATGTCACGTAAACATAAGCATGAGGCTGAATATACAGGATCAATTAGTATCATTCATATCAATATACTTATACAAATACCTTTAATCACTTTATGCTTTCATATAATCAATTTCCTCATGGCATAGTTTATACACAATTTGCATCTACCAATTGTATATCACATTTCCTTTACCAATTCATTTACTTATTATCATCACATATATATATGTATAATACATGAATATGAATAGCACAGACCTTGTAGCCGAATTAACAAATTCATTTTCAATTGCTTAGGCTCACTTGATTCATTTCATGACTTTACTAGTGCATAATCTGAGCTTGAAATTTCACCTTACCGGTATAAAACCTGCTAGGCATTTGCCCGAATTTCACATACTAGCACTAGACCTACTAGACTCAAGGTCTGAAGTTCGAACACTGGCATTTAGCCTGCTAGGCAATAAGCCCGATATAATTCACAGGCACGAGGCCTACTAGGCATTAAGCCCGATAAAGATCACCGGCACAAGGCCTGCTAGGCTCGAAGCCCGATATAAATCACCGGCACAAGGCCTACTAGGCTTGAAGCCCGAACATTCATATTATTGAATCATCTCGTTCACATCCCATACTATCAATATCACATATATTTCATATAATTCAACATCACTTTCACATATTACCTCAATGAGTTCGATTACGTACATTGCTAAATTACTTCCTCACATTTGGTTTTAACATGTTTAACTCCACAAGTTCATAATTTAACATATATGCTAGATTATAATCAATTATTACGAAATTTATTTGCTTAAAGACTTACCTCGACTATCGACGGACGACGAAGACCGGCTATTCGTAAACTTTCATTTTTCCCCAATCCAAATCTGATTTTCTTTGTTCATGATCTAAACATATTTAAAATATGCTCATTCAAGTACATTTCATCTCAATTTAATCCAAAAACACCTAAATAGGCAAATTACGATTTTGCCCCTAATATTTCACATTTTTACAATTTAGTCCTATTTGCACAAAACACAAAATAGACAAAATTTCATTACACAACCTGAGGGCCGAATATTCATAGGGACTATACAAGTCCATTTATTTCATTTATTTTGCATTTGGTCCCCTCAAAAATTCATTTTTGCAATTTAGCCCAACTACTCAATTTTACCAAAAATCTAAAGACAAAACATATTAATCTAACATATATCTTTCATAATTCATCAACTACCATCATAAAAATCATATACTCATCAATCGCACATTTCAAATTATTCACCAAAATCCAAAATTCAAGCATGGGTCTTGAAGTATTCGAAGCAACGATCTCAAAAACGTAAAAATTAACAAAAAACTGAAATCAAACTAACCTTAAATTTAAGCTTCTAAGTGCCGATAATCAAAGGAAATAAAATCCTTCTTCTTTCTCCAACATTCGACCAAGAATAAAGATGATAATGGCCTTTTGTTTTGTTTTATTAAAGCATATAATATGTTATTTACTAGATTACTATTATAACCTTTTAATAAAAATAAAACTAACATATATAATAAGGGCATATTAGTCATAAGCTATCCACTAACTTGTAAAATGAGCTATTTGACCTTTTAATACCTTATTTTAAAAACCCACTATCATATTAGCCCTTTTTACTATAGTATGCAACTTTTAAACGTTACGCGATTAAGTACTTTTTGTCAAATTAAACACTCAAACGATAAAATTTTCTTACGAAAATTTCACACACATTAATTCATATATAAGAAACACCGAAAATAATATCTAAAAATTTTTCAGACTCAGATTTGTGGTCCTGAAACCACCGTTCCGATTAGGGTCAAATTCGGACTGTTACATGTTTCCGGCCGTGTGAAAACCTCTGTAGGTCCGAAATGAAAAATAAAATCCACACGGGCTAGGAAAATGGGCGTGTGTGACCACATGGCCTGCCCACATGGGCATGTTCCATTTCACACGAGCGTGTGGCTCTGTTTTAAGCAAAACATTTCTAAGTGCGCAAAAGTTTTCGATTTAATCATGAATCATCTTACATGTATGCTTAGGGTATCGTAGATCCATAATAAGGATGTTATGAATATGAATGAAAAAGTTTTAAGTTAGAATGAAAATTTTATGGCCTGATATTATATGTTTGAGCAAGTCAAGTTCGGTAATGCCCCATATCCGATTCGAGTGTTGAATGCAGGTAAAGTGTGTTACATTTAGTGATATTAGAGCTACGGTTTATTCGATTCTTGAACTAACGTAGCGTATGCATGAGTCTAGCTATACATGCCATACATATGATTATTTACATAAAGATAGTGTGACGACTCCTGATGATTTTAATTGTGTTTTCATATAGTAGATGGATATCGATAGAGCTGTGGCGGATAACTGATGGAGCTCAAAACTAACTATTATTTTGACAAAGGCAAGCGCACCTACCGAACAGTAGTATAGTTGTGGTGAGTCTGGAATATCGTATCCTCAAGGACTAAAATTACTAGTAATAACTATCTTTTTATTATCTAGCCTAGAAAGTAATGAGATTTATTTTTAATCTAAATTTAACTAACTAATTTAACTAACTAAATTATTATGAACGCGATAGATAGTGAATTGGGAAAATACTTTTGGACAACTTATATGAGATAGGCAATACCTAAGGAAGAATCCACCTAGACTTCACTTATTACTTTTGATTCGTATGATTTATTTACTTGACTTAATCCTTAGAAATCCATGATTTATGTTAATATCTCTTTGAAGACTAAAAACAACTGACTCTAGGTTGATTAATTGAAATCTCTTTCTAATTAAAACCCTTATTGTCGCATTAACACGATCATGGATTCCCTTATTAGGTTTGACCCTGATTGTAACATCTGGGATTTAAGGGTCTCGCATTTTATTTGGTATCTATGTGTTCTGTGTGTTGCATGATTGTTTGAGTGTGTTTGGGGGCTTCAGGAAACCTTGGGGTTAGGTAGGAGCCTTAGTAAAATTTTGGTTCAAAGCTGTTAAGAGGAGAGCTAGGGGGAGCTAGGCCTTAAGGGATTTAATGTGGTGAGAATTGACACAACAAGTGGAGTGGTGGAGTGGCAAGGTGACGCCTAGGAGCAATGGGAGTTGCGTCAAAGGTGAGTTCCAAGGGGGAGGAGGTTCGGGCAACATGGACAGCATTTTGGGTTGTTTTTTGTCTCAAGAGAGGATGAGGTAGTGGATTCGGAATGGGCACTTGACGGTGGAGGTTTGAATGGGTCAAACATTTTGAATGAGTGGTGGAGAGTGAGGCGTGAGGTTTGAATGAGTCAAACTCATTTGAATGGGTAATGTAGAGGGAGTTAAGGAGGAAATCGTTGGGGGTGTTGGCTAGGTGAGTGTTGGCCGAATATGGGGTGCTAGGGGGTGGCATTTTCGATCATGAAGGGGGTGTGCCAAAAGTGTGAGTTTAGTAGCTTGAGTGTGTACATTTTGGAGTTCTTCTCTTCTTTAGTTCTCCTTGCCGAAAGTGTTAGTCAAACTCTTTCTTTTTCTTTCTTTTCATATGACCAAAAGCCGAAAATAGAAGTGATCATTCGGGCATTTTGTGCGTCTTCTCTTCTCACTATTTTTCTCATCCAAAACTGACCATGTCTCTCTCACCTCCTCTCTTTTTCTTTTCATATTTGTTGCCTTAAGCTCACTTCATCATCAAAGCCGAATAACCCTTCAATACCTTGGCCAAATCTTCCATTCACCATTACTTTTATCTCTTTCTCATTTCTACTCCTTCTTTTTCTTCTTCTATTTTGTTTCTCCTGAAGCCTTATCTCTTGCCAATTCTCTTAATCGGCTTAGTAGTAGTAGTAAGGGTTAGTTATACCTTTTTAATCTTTCTCTTTTCTTTCTTTGGTTGCCGAAACCAAAAGCTTAACCTTGGTTCTTGGGTGTGGCCGGATCTTTATAGGGCCTTAACTTTGTGTCTCTTTCGTTTGTAGCCAGCGTAGGAAGCATTTGGATCTTTCGGGTTTCGATTATTCAAGGTAAGAAGGGTATGCCTTTTGTTTGGCCGAAGGCCACTTTGCTTGGACTATGAGTGTTAGGCCGAATCTGACATTGATTCATGTAGGGATTTCGATAAACTCTTGGTTCAAGTATAGAGTCTCCGGCTTCTGTCAATTTCGGTAAGGATATTAGATTAAGATATTATTTGGCTTCGTTTAGATCTAATTCAACGTGTTAACCTAGTTTTATGACCAAGATTATATCTTATGGATTTGAGTACCAGTCAAAGAGAGAAAGGGGTTGGACACGTGGTTCCTACCCCTAAGTTCAAGAAGCGGTTAGTTTCAGCAGTTCAGGATTGGCCACCGGGGTGTGAGGGAGCGGCGGAAAAAGATAAGCAGATCACTGTAGTCTCTTCGAGTGAGGACGTTAAGGAGATCGATAGTCTAGTTCTTCAGGTTTTCAGGTGTGTAATTAACACACTGATTCCTTAGTTGTTTTAATTAAATATATGTATTATATGTGGTAAGCAAAATAGTGGCTGTGGTGGTGTTATTGCCTACAATGGGTAATCCGATAACCAGGTTAGTATACTACCTACATCGAAGTTGTGATAAATGATTATGGATGCATGTAATCATGTTGTATATGTATATGTAGATGTGTTCTTTGTAATATCCTAGATTAGGGGTTATGCGTGAGTGCATAATTCATGAGCTAAGTAGGCCTTGAGTGTGTTTGGATAAGTTTTAAGGGTTTTGAGAACTCTGAAAAATAAGGGAAGGCTTTGGAAAAAAAATATTGGAATTTTAAGTGAAAAGGGGAAACTAGGCAATGAGGCCTTAAAGGAAATTTTGGAGAGTTTAGGACACAAGAAATCAATTGGCAAAGTGGCTTGGGGTGCTAAGGTGCAAGGGGGCTTCAAGAGGGAAGAGGGTCGAGTCTTGAGGGAAGCATGGGAGTGTTTTATTTTTGTACTTTTTCGTCAAGAAAGAGCGTGGCTAAGAAGGACTTAAAAGAATTCTGGGCAAAGCATGTCACAAAAAGCGCCTGGGTAAAGTGGCTTGGACGCTTGCAGCAAAGGGAGCTTCAGGAGGGCTCAGGTTCGAGCCTTGTTGACAGCAGTAGGCATGTTTTTATTTTGCTTTGGCGTTAAGACAAGGAGGAGCTAGGGAAGAAGGCCTTAAAAAGAATTGCTGGGGGTATATGACAAAAAGGAGCTAGCAACAAAGTGGCTGGTAGCGTGTGGTGACTCCAGCAAGTCCCATGTTCGAAACTTGGGGGCAGCAAATGGGTGTTTTATTTTTTTGGGCTTTTGGCATCAAGGGAAGGTGTTGGATGGCACGTGGGCTTCCAAAGATAAGGATTAAGCTAGTTTTGTTTTTAAATTCGGCTGGGATAATGGATATATGCTGGCTTCTATTTTTATTTATTTATTTTAAGATAGAAGATAATGGTGGCCTTATTTTATTTGTTTTTGAATAGGTGATATAGGGATAAATAAGAGATTAATTGGGATTTGATAAGTGGGAAGGTGATGGCCAAATATAGGGCTTCCAAAAGGATGGGATAAGCTTTGGATTTTCTTTTAAAATTCAGCTGGAGTAAGGATAATTGTTTTTTTATTTATTTAGATTATTATTTTTTTTAAATAGGTAGGTAAGGGATAAGTGATGTTATTTTATTTATTTTTCTTAAATGAGTGTTAAAGAGATAATATAGGGGATTGATAAGAGATTAAGGATGGATAATTTTTATTTTATTAATTAAGATGATAATGAGTAGCATGGAGATAAATAGGAGAATTTTTGGATATGATAGGGGATGATAAAGTGGCCGGCTAAGGGGCTCCTATGGGAGCCGAATTTGAGTAGTATATATATAAAGGTGGTCATCCTTTGGAAATTCTTTTTTCACTTATTTCTCCTTTTGCCAAATTTGATACCCTTTTTCTCCTCTTTTCTTTTCCTGAAATCTTTATAGCCGAAACCCCAAAGATAACCCCCTAGCCGATTATTCAAGGAAGCCGAAATTGTTGATCCACATCTAGGCCATAGCCGAATATTTCTGGAGTTTCAAAAGGTGTTGCCGATTTCAGTATAAAGGGTAAGGATCTATAGTCATAATTGTATTCCTTTCTTTTAAGCCGAAAGTTAGTCTAATCCCTCCTAATCTTGTTGATCAAAATATGGAAGGTGAATTCTGGGATTTTAGATCTAAGGTATTTCGGCATCTCCATTAACCAGGAAGAGAGTTTCGGGATTTAAAGATTCAAGGTAAGACATATGTATATTCGGCCAAAGGCCATGATTTATGTTTTAATGTTAGATTAAATCTAACATATGGTTATAGGAATTTTTGACATCCTTAAGGAAGCAAGGATTAATTTCAGGATTTAAGATCCTTAAGGTAAGTGACTATGAATATTCGGCCAAGGCCCTATCTTAGTACTTAGATCTATTTGTTTTAACCGAAAACTAACCAATTCAAGGGATCTAGTGATTTGCCGATTTCAAAGGGGAAGAATACAAGTTTCCGGGATTTGATTAGTAGACAAATTGGCAACAAGGTAAGATGTTTTAATCCTTCGGGATTTGGTTGAATAGCCGAATAGGCTTTTATTAAAGGTACTAAGTGTGGCCGAATACAGGGATTGAAAATCTAAATCAGTAGATCGGTTTTTTCGGGATTTCAAGGAATTCGTTAAGCATATTAGGTGTGTAACCTACACTAATCTTAATAGATTTATTGCTTAAACTTGATATATGTATTAATATGAAAGTGTAAGAATGTGGCTAAGGTACCATGTTATGGTACAAAGTACTCAGGTACGTTTCCTACTCCTACTAGGATTATGAAATATGTTATATTTAACATGTGATGAGTGATAAGAATGTGAAATTTGGCATGTTAATGCATAATATATGATATGGGGCATATGGGTTATTGAAAAGGGGAAGTGAATGTGGTGACCTAAGACCACGATATCTGAATGTGGTGACCTAAGACCACGATATCTGAATGTGGTGACCTAAGACCAAGATATCTGAATTTGGTGACTTCGGTCACAATTATTTAATCTGGTGGCTATGCCATAAATATTTATAAGGGCGATGAGCACGTCGACTGCAGCGACTGCCTTCGATGGTGTGTAGCGGATGGAGGGTTGACTTAGTAGTCCCCACGGTGTGCAGGATGGTACGGGTGATGTGTAGCGGATGGCATCAAGGTTTGGGTTCGGGTTGTATCATTATTTTTAACTGTTATATGTATTGATATGTGATATGATTATGTAAGCCTGAATTGTTAACTTTAGTGTTGGTTACACATTGAGTCTGTTGACTCACCCCGTTGTGGGAACATTTTTCAGGTGATGATCAATAATGGACCGGGTCGGCAAGAGCTCAATGGTGGCCATGCCCAGCAAGGAAATTATTATGTGGACTCTTTATTTTTCTAAGTACTTTAAATTTCATTTTGGGTTTTTATTTGATGTAATAAGGCCATAGTGGAACTATTTTACATTTATTTCCATCTAATATGGTTACGAATTTTTATCAATTAAAGTTTAAGTAAATTTCTTTCTAACTAAACCCTAAATATTTTGTCACTTGAAATTAAATGGGTTTCAATATAAAATAAATTTGTTTTCAACTCGAGCCCAACCCACCAGCAAACTATCTTTAGAACACACATATTTTCAAAGTAATAGAAGAATTTTTAACCGGTTTACTTTGAGGAACATACCAGATCCGGACCAGGCTCGTGGGCTGGGTGTGGGGTGTTTCATTCTTAGTCTATTAAATTGCCATTTCATCATATTATGCTGCATGTGCATGGGGTTTGGGATATTATGATTAAAGGGGAAGTGTGTACATTTTAATATACGTGGGTGACTCTGTCACGATTGATGATGGCTGGGAGCCTCATCGTGGATTGATGATGACCTTGAGTCTCATTGTGGATATTTGTGATTTAATCGCGTGGATCAGTGGCTAGACCACTAAGTGGACTTTGAACGGTGTGTCCACCGACATAGATCGCCAAAGAGGTGTGTAGCGGATGGAGGGTCGATTTAGTAATCCCCAGGTGTGTATTGGATGGATGTACGGGTGGTGTGTAGCGGATGGATACTAGGCTGGGTGGGCTATCATATTGCATTTCTGTTTTGCTCATGGTATGCTGGTTGATGTGGTTGTGGGGCCAAGCCCATTAGTGGAGACTATGTTGTATGGTTGCACACTGAGTCGGTTTGACTCACCCTATCTTTTCTAAAACAATGCAGGTGACACATGATTCGATGGGCTGGGCTGGAGGGGATTCGAGGTGGCCATGCAGGAGCTGTTTTCATAAATTTTTATTTTAAACTGCTAGATTTACTTGGGGACATTTCATTTTTGTAGTAAGGCCACTCTAAACATTTCGGGATTTTATGGTTTTAAGTTAGATTTACTGCTTAATAATTTTTAAATGGTGACATTAAAACATTTTCGACACGGAGTCATAAAATGAGTTTCAATTACTTATAAGCAACATTTTCTCACAAAAATCGGTACAGATAACGAATCGAATTTTATACAACTCGGACACCTGTTTTATTCTGGCAAATTACTAATTCTTAATGACAACCCTTGAAAAAGATAGGTTTTCTCAAATATAAAGTCTAATCCCATCTTCAAAATAATAACTCGTTTTTACCTCTTTTCCCGCCGTAACATTTCAAATTCGGCCGTGGTGTTTTGGGCCGGGTTTGGGGTGTTACACTAATTTGGCAGATTTATGTCACCCTGTTTCTAGGGTTGCAATCAACTCCGCTTAATTGTGTTGATTTTCTCTTAAACAGGGACTTTTGCTCCACTGAATAAGCACATTCAACTTGAATCAATAACCTGAATTATCAAAACAAGAATAAAAACTCACAATTAAAAATATGAACAAGTATTTATCTTATAAATCAAATAATAATAAGATCTATCTTAGGTCTCACCCCCTTAGGTATTTAAGGGGTTTAGCTCATACTAAATAAATGAAACATCATAGAATAAGGAAAACTACAAAACATAAGAAAACCCAAGAACTTCAAGATGAATTGATGAGAGATCTTCAGTCTTGATGGAGATCCTCCTCTTAAGCTGTTCCCGATGGCTGTCTTGGAGTATTTTTCCCTTCTACTCGGTGTCTATTTGACATTCTGTTAGCCTCTCCTTTTAGGTTGCCCCCTAGGTTGTTTATACAGGCTTTGAGATGCCTTACTTGGCCCACAAGTATCCTATTCCGAATAGCATTCATCCTAGTTTCAGCAGGGACACGCCCGTGGTCGATAGTCTAGGCCGTGTTCGACTCTGTTTGTCACACACGGCCGTGTGTTTTGCCCGTGTGTAGTGGTCTAGGCTATAACATCCTAAAATCTAGGGGTCTAAAAAATTTGTCTAATTGCATGTTAGGCTAGTTTAATGTGTTGCTTAAGGGTGTTTAGGGGCCCTAGGGGGGCCTGGGGTCGAGTCTAAGCCCTGGTAAAATTTTGGTTTTTGGGCACTTTAGGGGGGTGAGCTAGTGGAGGCAAGACTTAAGTGTAATTGGTTGTATTTTGTTAACACAAGAAGCAAGGTGACCTAGTGGGTGGTGTCACAAGGGAGCATGGAGGGGGTGAACATGCTGCAAACAGGAGTTTATTTTTGTGCTCAGGAAGGGAAGGTAGTTGAGTGGAGACCAAACTCTACAAGAGAGGGAGAGGACTTGGTCAAAATGTTTGAATAGGTGATGGAGAGTGAATTGTGGAGCACTTTGGGGAGTGAATCAGGGGATTTGAGAGTGTGGGAGATAGTTGGCCGTTAGTAGGATTGTGAGAGGGAGGATTTCGGTTGGGGGTGCTAGGTAGCATATTCGGTCAAATTTTGTCTTTTGGGGAGTGTGCATTTGAGTTGAATAGGAGGGTGCCGAAAGATGTTGGCATTTTTGTGCATTTTGAACTCTTTTACTTCAAGCATTTTCGGGTTACCCTTTCTCAACTTGTGTTGCCGAATTTTCTTTGTAGCTTCTTTCTTTCTCTTCTTTATTTTGCCTTTTCATACAGTGCTTCTCTTTGTTACCAAATCATCCTTGGCCAAAAATAATATTCCATACCCCCCCACTTTCTCTTTTCTACACCTTAGCCGAAACATCAACCCCTTTTTTCTTCTAATTTCAATCAGCTTACCCCGTTCCTTCTCATTTTGGGTCCTTCATTTCAGTTCATCTCATAGCTGAAACTTGGTTCTTGTGGTTGCCAAAGCTTCTTTGTCTACTAGGGTTTTTGGTGGTTGCAAGGTAGTGCCTTCCTCTTCTTTTATTTCTTTCCTGTTTCTCTTTTACTCCTGTCTTTAAAACTGATTACTCACCCTGTTCTTTTGACTAAGGCCGAATCGATCTATTCCTTGCTACCTCAATCGTCTTGGTTCTTTTGGTGTGGGCCAAATCGGTAGAGTGTTAGCTTACACTCTCATCATTCTTCTAGCCTTTAGCTTTCGGAAGAGGGTTGGTAAGTAGGTTTAAGGCCGAATATAGGTGGTGGGGGTGCATTTTTTGGTTGATTCTTACCTAAGCCGAAAAGGTGTTGCTAACATTTGTTTTTGTGTCAATCACTGCTAAGGTCTCGAAGTGCTTGATCAAAGGGCCAACCGAACACCTGTCCCTCGTAGTAAAAGTCTCGAATTATTGGTAAGTGATGTAGATTGTTAGTCAATCTCAATACTTGGTTGAAGTTGTAATAAGGATTTTAGACTAACTGTTAACCGATTGTATCTTTAGGTGCCTCGGAGAGTATCGTGTTATGTATTCCAAATAAGGTGTGACCCACTCCGATGATTACATGTGGTGTTCTGTGATACGGACAAAAGCTGAAAAGCCGGAAAGCCGACAATTATAACCACTCGAGTGTGCGAGTGCTCATGGTGGTAAATCGAGTCACAAATCATAACGATAAGGCGTAGAGAGTGTTACGAACACTCTCGCGATACAGAGGCTGTACCAAGCCTAACCGGGCCGAAACGGGCCAAATAGACCCAACGGGCTGTCCGGCCCACTTAGGTAAAACTGTTAAAAAAACTGTCGAGTGATAACTCCGAATGCCAAATCTGTAAATCTGAGTCCGAAAACATGCGAATTGGGCCACACAAGCATGTAGGCTCGATTGGGCCTAAGATGGATTTTAGGCCCATTAACCCTATGGTGGCTTAAAAAGAGTTTTGTGTTGCTTAAGGCGACAGTAGGCCTTCGGAAAGGCCGATGAATACGAAATTACCAAAATACCCTTGGATTACGAAATTACTGAAATACCCTTGAGTTGCAAAATTACTGAAATACCTTGGGTTACGAAATTACTAAAATACCCCTGAGTTGCGAAATTACCAAAATACCCTCGATGGGTAAAATTATTGAAATACCCTCAAAGGGGTGAAAATGACTGTTATATCCTTAATTGTGATTGAAAATGGTGTGTATGATTTTATTTACATTTTTATACGTTGACACATGACATTCTATCATATTGCATGGGACAGGATAATGATTGAAGAGCAGTGTAGCCCGGTGGCTCTGCCACAATATATATATTTTCATATTATGACTCTGGTGGCTCAGCCACAAATATTGCGAATAGTAGGTCGTCTGCATTATTGGTGCGATTGGCGGGGTGGGTTGACTTGATCCCCACAGGTGACGATTGGTTGGTACGGGGTGTGATTGGTTGGATCGGGTTGGGTTGCATTACATGACATTTCATTGCTTGCATTATCATGGTAAAAAGGCCTAGACCCAGTTTGATGTCTTATGGGCTCGGGCCCAAATAGTGACCGTTTAGGGGATTACACACTGAGTTCTTGTAACTCACCCCGCTGCTTTAACCTTGTAGGTGATCATCAGTGCTAGAGGATTTGAAGCGACGGAGGACTCTGCGGTGGCCATACACCGGGAATATTTCTCATGACTTCGTAAATATTCATTTTGCTTTACTTTAAAGTTATTTCATTTTGGGTTAATATTATTGTAATAAGGCCGCTGGTTTAATTTCTTTAAAGTTTTCATTAGTAACTGCTAAACTCATGAATACAGGGTTTTCTTAACACAACAATAAATGTTTTTCAAAATATCACGTTTCCGCAATTTCTCGATTAAATTGCATTAGCAAACAAAGTTTCTAAAAGCAATAATAACATTTTTACGAGATAACAAATAAATCAAGTTTGAATTTCACAAGCAACAAGGTTTGGAGTTTCAAAAAGTTTACAAACTTTTAAACGGACACGCACTTCTCAAATTACCTTCTATGTGACACGCTAGATCCGGTCATAACGTCTAGGCCAGGTTTGGGTGTTACACAAGCTGTGTAGGCTCATTTCGTCCCTTTTTGGCCTGTTTCTTGTTCTTTTTCAATTTCCTAAGCTCTCCTGAGTATAGAACATGAAATTAAGAGATTAGGAGCATCGAATTCATCAAATTAAATAGAAAATCATCCAAAATTAAGCCAAGCTTGGGTTTAAAATATATGTAAACTATGGTTTATCAAATATCCCCACACTTAAGCCTTTGCTTACCCTCAAGCAAAATCCTCAACTCCCATTTAAAATTAACTTCCTTAATTCATAATTCTTATCAATAATTTGAGATCCACTAAAGATTCATTCAAATCACTCAAGGTGTTTAAGGTTTAAAATAAGCACTCAAAAAGTCAAACATGAAAAGTTAATCCCATAGGCTTGCATGAAAATCAAATCTCCACCACAATAAAATGAGATGATACAGAAATCAAAAGGTCTTTAAAGGGTTGTAATGGGGCTTGGGTTAAAGCTGTGGATATAGGCTGAATTAGAGGGTTAGAATCGAGATCGAGTTGATAATTCACCTAACTAGAAAATTGAACTAATACTGAATAATTACATCAGTTTAACTTATTACTAATAAAACGAGCTTCTTCTAAAGATGTGAAATTAACTGTTTAAAGCTCATAATCCTTATTAATGAGTAAATCTTTAACTTTTTTTTTAATAACAATAAGAATATACAATTAATAAGAAAGAACTTAACAACGGAAATAGAGAACATAGTTAGGAAACTGCTCAAATCAAATCTTGAAAAAAGGGACGTCATAAGATTAGGGGAAGTAAAAATTTAGCTTTGGGATAATATTAATGGCTGAGTCAAGAAATGGTTTATTAGGCTAAAAAGGGTTCATTAGGGGTTAATTATGAGGGTAGGCTTTTTGTGGAGTGAGAGGGTTATTTCCTAGGTGCCTTTATCATCTCAGTATATCAAATCAAAAGTGTGGTCTCGACATGTATAATCGAGGCAAGTTCTAGAATAACAAATTAGTATTTGCACACTCATAATCAATAAAGTGAGTAAGAAAAATATATGCTCTCAAAGGTTCAAAATCCCACAGAAATTATGGTTTTTGATGTCAACCTTGTAAATTTCAAACTTCAAAGTAATATTTAAGATTAGGGAAACAACCTAATAAAATTTTTAATTCTAAAAATAGACTTATCATGCTTGATCCTCTAATGTCTTAAAGTTTAAACCATCAATGCACAATTATCTATAACTTGATCCGTAACGCATTAATGAAAATCATAAATCAATAGAGGTTTCATTCTAATAGTAGTATGAGAAAATTACTTAACACAAAGCATAATTCGGGAATTTTCCAATATGAGAGTCTTGTTGACACCTCCCCACAGTTAAGCTTTACATTGCCCTCAATGTACAAAGATAAAAAATGACAATATAGTAAGAAAAGCATAAGAGAGGGAGAGAAGTGAAACTTCCTTAATTTTGGATGGAGTCAAAGAAAAGAAACGGTATAAAGTTGGTTAGGGGTGGAGGATACTTCGGTGGTGGTGTGGTCGTTCCTTAACAGCCTCTTGAACCTAAATTAAAGAAATCAAAATATAATAAAATAATTTAAAGACAATTAAGATAAAGGGAACGAAAATAAATGAGAAGAGAAAAGAAAAAGAAAAATGAATGGATTTAAAGGTCCTTGTCCTGTCGAGGTAATAAAGCTGCCGGCATGAACTTATGGAGATTGGTTGTAATATCCTGGATTTTGGGCTTATGCAATTGTGCTTAAATATATGTAAAAGCATGCCTTTGTGTGTTATGAATGTGTTGTATGAATTTTGTGAACTTTAGAAAATAGGAGAATGCTTTAAAAATTGTCAGATTCTAAGTTCAAAGAGGGAGCTAGGCCTGACAGGCCTTAAGAGAAAATGTAGGGGAAATATGACATAATAATGGGCTTGTTTAAGTGGCATGGAGGCGCCACTTAGGGCCTTGGTATGTGACGCCTCAAGCAAAGGAGAAGGGAGGAGGTTCGAATCATGTTGGCAGCATGGGAGTGTGGCTTTTATTTTGCATGGTGGTGTCAAGGAGGGGAGAAGTGATGGACAGCACTTAGGCTACATTTTAGGAGCTTAAATCTTTTTTATTTTTAAGAGATAAATGGAGATAATTAATTAAGGTAAGGATTAATGGGAAAAGATGATGTGATAATTGAGAGATAAAGTTATCGTAATAGGGAGAGTTGGTAGAATATCCAACACCGAGTGTAAGGTGGTGTATAGCCAAAATTCAAGCCTAGTGTTCATCTTCTTCATTTGAATTCTTTTCTTCTTTTCTCAAGTATCTCTCCTAGCCGAAAATCCTCTTCCCTAATTCTCTCAATTCTTTCTTTCTTTTCCCCCCTCTAGCCGATTCATACTTGAGCCTCCATAACATTCTTTTTCATCTCTTTCTCATTACCACTACTGTTAAGCAAAAGCCGGATCTCCCTAGTGTTCTTCAAAACTGAAATCTCTGTGGTGTCAGGCAAGGTGCTGTCGATTTCTGTAGGAAAGGTAAGATCAAATGTTATTCGATTTCCATTCCATTTTTTTTGGACTTGTCGAAATCTAAGAACTAATCCTATTAGTGTTCTTTGGCCAAAACTTTGAAGAAGGTTTCGGGATTTGGTAGTTGTCGACTAACAAGGAGGAAACCATTTGGGATTTGATTAGTAATCAAATTGGCAGCAAGGTAAGGGTTTTGGTTAGAGTGATCCTTGGGGATTTGATTGTATAGACGAATAGGCTTTTGTTAAAATACTAGGTGTTGGCCGAATGTAGGAACTTGAGATCTAAAGCAATAGATCGGATTTTCGGGATTTGAAGTGAACTCGATAAGTATACCAGGTGTGTACCCCACACTATCTCTTAATAGATTTATGGCATTAATTTAATATAAGTGTTAATAAGAATGTGAAAGATATGGTTTAAGGTACCATTCAATGGTACGGCATATTCAGGTACGTTATTCTCTAAAACTATGTTAACAATGTTACGAATACCTGTTATGACACATAAGTGAATATTGCTAAGAATGTGAAATAAAGAATGTGACATAATCTTTACATGATTTGTATGACATAGGGCATATGGGTGATTATGAAAGGGGAAGTGATTTTGTGGTTTTATACCACAATATCTGAATGTGGTGACTTATGTCACGAAATCTGAATGTGGTGACTTATGTCACAAAATAATTATCTGGTGGCTATGCCACAAAATTTATAAGGGCAATGAGCACGTCATTTGCAGCGACTGCCTTTGATGATGTGTAGCGGATGGAGGGTCGACTTAGTAGTCCCCACGGTGTGATGGTTGGTACGGGTGATGTGTAGCGGATGGTTATCTAGGCTTGGGTTCGGGTTTGCATCATTGTCTCTATCTGTTATGTATATGTATGATATGATATGATATGCCTGAATTGTTAAGACTTAGTGTTGGTTGTTATACACTGAGTCTGTCTGACTCACCCCGTCGTGGGATATTTTTCAGGTGACGCTCGGTAAATGGACCGGGTCGGCAGGAGCTTAGTGGTGGCCATGCTCAGCTTAGATTTATCTTATTTTGGACTTTTATATTTTACGAAATTTAGATTTATTTCGGGTTTTGTTTTCGATGTAATAAGGCCATAGTATGAGACTGTTTTATGCTTACTTTTATTTATTTTTATCACGATATTATTATTGTTAAATCAAAGGTTATCTAAATTGTTTTTAAAATAAGCATGAAATGTTTTGACATTTAAAAAAAAAACAGATGATTTCAAATTTAAAGGTGAAACCTAAAACAAATTCGGCATATCTTTTAACTTGTGGTTTTGGAATATAAAAACAAGATTTTAATAAATCCCTGATTTCAAAAAGAACAAGATTTTCAACTGAACCCAACTCAAAACAAGTTTTCTTCCAAAATCACTCAAATTTTCCAAAGTGGACAAACAAATTCTGAACTGTTTTGCTCGAGGAACATACCAGATCCGGTCAAGGCTCGTGGGCCGAGTTTGGGGTTTTTCAGCTTGGTATCAGAGCCCAGTTTTAAAGGTATCAGAGCCCAGTTTTAAACTCTCGGCCTTGGGTTTAAAGCCCATAACTTTTTTAAAATAAGGCCCAAACAAGTTTTGTGAACAATTTTGTGAATAAGCAGGTTTTCTGGTATGGCACCTAAGTCTCCGACCCGCAGTCCACCAGGTAAGTACTTCTAACCATTGTGTGATTTATTGTGTGATCTGTAAGTGGGTATAATGGGAACATAGACTAGTATGATAAGCTATTGAACCCTAGGATTAGTTTTCCCCAACATAAAAATTACAGAAAACTTTAATGCCTAATTAAACAATCCTGTGGCTAAGTCGCCGAGTTAGGGTGTGGCAACCATTGTGCGCATGTCTAGGATTGGATCCGGAGGAGCCTGGTACTTAAGCAGTCCTAATGACTCACCTCCTCTTCGCTGGAATCCTACCTGGTGCGTAGTAACGGTTCACCCTAACCAAGAGGACTCAGTCATAGGCTAAACTCAATAATTAAAACCCGAAAGGGATTAGCCGTATTTTCATAAAACCCTAGCTTAAAATCACCAAGTTGCCTCTTTGAATTGAAAAAAAAAAGGAAATTATTTTGAAAGTTTTCTCAATTTACAAGAAAATTACCTAAGTACCCCCGGTTGTAAAATTACTAAAATGCCCTTGGTTATAAAATTACCATACTACCCTCAATTTTTATTAAAATACTCCTACTTTACGAAAATATCCAAAAACCCTATTTTGCAAAATATCAAAATACCCTGATTTGGAAAATTTACGAAATTACCCCTGATTTACAAAATTACCAAAATGACCTCGATTTCTAAAATTACTACCATACCTCTGATTTGAGAAAATTTCCAAAAGTACCCTCGAGTTTTGAAAATTTCAAAGTGCCCTGATTTATTAAGATTTTCAAATTGACCCCAATTTATGACAAAAATACCCCTGTAGGAGAAATGACGAAAATACCCCTGGGATAGGAACAGACAACAATGTTTGAATGGTGAATGTGTATAGTAGGTACTATTGAATGGATGTGTTTCTCTGAACTAGGATAGAAGACTTGAAACTTTGTAATGGTTGAAAGAACTACTTATAAACTCCTTTTCATAAAAATTGTTCGCGGATAATCAGTGGAACAAGGACTAATGCATAAAATTTCGTAATCAGGTTAAAGCGCGATCATAGAAATAAGCTCTAGGGGACGTGGTCGTAATGTACGAGGACATGGTCGATGCAGAATGACCGTATCTGAACCCGTTAGATCGGGTCAAGGGTCTGAGAATGAGGTACCACTACTACCACCACCACTGGTGTTGGCGAGCAAGATCGGACGGATGATGATCTTTGTATCGCAGTCGTCTTTGCGAGTTCTTGAGATGGTGGCTGGAGCAGGGAGAAGTATGGGAGCTCGAAAGTCTGTACCCGAGCGACTCCGAGCCAATGGGGCTGAGGTATTCCGTGGCGTATCTGGTGTGGCACCCAGTACGGCTGAGTATTGGTTGGAGGCAACAGAACGGATTATGGATGAGCTCGATTTAACTACTGAGGAGAAGCTGAAAGGAATGGTGTTGCTTCTCCACGATGAGTCATATCAATGGTGGCTCACAGTTCGG
The DNA here is from genome assembly GCA_025503065.1 of Gossypium bickii. Taxonomy (NCBI): domain Eukaryota; kingdom Viridiplantae; phylum Streptophyta; class Magnoliopsida; order Malvales; family Malvaceae; genus Gossypium; species Gossypium bickii. The sequence goes on along the minus strand of CP106711.1, from coordinate 111,761,838 downwards.
GATGGTGCTACGGCTGAGGAACTCACTTGGGACTATGTTAAGGCGGCATACCAGAAGAAGTATGTTGGTACTAATTATATTGATGCGCAGAGGAAGGCATTTTTGGGGCTGGTTCAAGGGAATAAATCCGTAGCGGAATACGAGGCTGAATTCTTAAGGCTGAGCCGGTATGCTCTAGGGATAGTGGCTACGGAGCATGAACGATGTGTCCGGTTTAAGAACAGACTGAGAGATGATCTGAGGTTATTGGTAGCTCTGCAACAAGAGCGGGAATTTGCTGTGTTAGTCGAAAAGACCAAGGTAGCTGAAGGGATTAAGGTCAATGTAAGGCAGAACACTGATCAAAACAGGCAAAAGAGAGGTTTTGGATCGTCAGGATCATCTGGAAATGTGCAAAAGAGGCCTAGAGTTGATGGGCTACGAGGTCAGCAAGTTGGTGCAGGAGGACAGTATCGTACTTGTACTCAGTGTGGAAAGATGCATCTAGGAGAGTGTTGGAAGAAGACAGGAGGATGCTTTAAGTGTGGGTCCAAGGAACACATGATCAAGGACTGTCCTATTAAGATAGATGGGAGCCGACCGACAGGTCAGGGTTCTAATCCGGCTGGTAGAGGTGGACAGCAGCCTAAGCGAGGTCGTGGTCTGATTGGCAGAGAAAACGGTGCTAGAAGAGGGCGTGGAACACCAGGCAAAGGTGTTGGTAATACTGAGGCTAGACAGCCAGGACTGGTATATGTAGTTTGTCGGAGGGAAGACAGCGATGCACCTGATGTTATAACGGGTACGTTCCTTATTTCTGGGTTACCCTTTATTGCCTTGATAGACATAGGGTCAACTCATTCCTATGTTGCTAGTGAAGTATCCAAAACTTTGCATGTGAACTCTGAGACTGTGTCTAGGAAGATGACTGTACTTAGTCCTTCAGGATAGACTGTAGTAGTAGATAAGCTCTTTAAGGAGGTGCCTTTAGAAGTTCAGGGGACGCAGTTCCCTGCCGACTTAATGGGACAACCCTTCGGGGAATTTGATCTAATCTTAGGCATGGATTGGTTAGTGAAGTACCGCGCGAATGTGGATTGTGCTGCTAAACGCATGTCGTTGAGCACTTCCGACGATAAGGAAGTTGTGGTGATGGGCGAACGACGGAACTATTTGTCGAATGTAGTATCCACTCTTAAGGCGAAAAAGATGGTAAGGAAAGGGTGTTCCACTTTTCTGATGTTGGTCAGTGCCTTGGATGCTAAGGAAACAAGTGTTGAAGGGGTTAGAACAGTAAGGGAATTTGTGGATGTCTTTCCGGAGGAATTACCTGGAATACCCCTGGATAGGGAGGTGGAGTTTGGAAGTGATTTGCTGCCGGGAACAGCTCTTATGTCAATTGCCCCGTACAGAATAGCACCAAAGGAGTTGGTTGAGCTTAAAGCTCAAATCCAAGAATTGCTTGATCGTGGGTTTATCTGACCCAGTGTGTCTCCATGGGGAGCACCGGTCCTGTTTGTGAAGAAAAAGGACGAAACTATGCGTATGTGCATAGATTATTGTCAGTTGAACAAGCTGACCATCAAGAACAAGTACCCGTTGTCGAGGATAGACTACTTGTTCGATCAGCTTAAGGGGGCTGCGGTATTCTCAAAGATAGATCTAAGTTCTGGTTATCATCAGTTGAAGGTGAAGGAAGCAGATATCCATAAGACAGCTTTTCGGACAAGATACGGCCATTATGAGTTTCTAGTGATGCCGTTCGGATTGACAAACGCCCCAGCCGCGTTCATGGATATGATGAACCGGGTTTTTCAACCTTACTTAGATTGGTTCGTCGTTGTGTTCATAGACGACATCCTAGTGTATTCCAAGTCTGAGGAGGAGCATGATGAGCATCTCCAGATTGTGTTGCAGGTGTTAAGGGAGAAGAAGCTCTATGCCAAATTCAGCAAGTGTGAGTTTTGGCTGAAGGATGTTGCGTTCTTAGGGCATGTAGTGTCTGCAGAAGGAATAAGGGTGGATCCTAGGAAGATTGAGGCAGTGTTGGATTGGAAACCACCTAAGTCTGTGGCTGAGGTTCGTAGTTTCTAGGGATTGGCAGGCTACTACAGAAGGTTTGTAGAAGGGTTTTCATCAATAGCCGCACCGCTGACGAAATTGTTGAGAAAGGAGGTATCTTTCGTGTGGAAAGATAAGCAACAGGAGAGCTTTGAGAAGCTTAAGAGGGTTTTGACTGAAGCTCTAGTTTTGATTCAATCGGAGGCAGGGAAGGAATTTATGGTGTATTGTGATGCGTCTCACATAGGATTAGGGTGCGTATTGATGCAAGACGGGAAAGTAGTCGCTTATGCGTCTCGACAACTGAGGCCACACGAGGTCAACTATCCGACACATGATTTGGAATTGGCGGCAGTGGTCTTTGCTCTTAAGGTGTGGAGGCATTATCTGTATGGAGAAAAGTCAGTAATCTACACAGACCACAAGAGCCTTAAGTATTTGTTGACTCAGAAGGAGTTGAACCTGAGACAGCGAAGGTGGATGGAGTTGTTGAAGGACTACGACTGCTCCATAGAGTATCATCCGGGCAAGGGGAATGTAGTGGAAGATGCCCTAAGTCAGAAAGTGGTGTCAGATCTGAGGGCGATGTTTGCACATTTAAGCTTGTATGACGACGAAAGTTTGTTAGCAGAGATGCAAGTCAAGCCGGCATGGTTGAATGAGGTAAAAGAAAGTCAGTTGGTGGATGAGGATTTAAGTGCTAAGTTACAGCAAGTGCAAAATGAAGAGTTGGAAGATTATGGTATTAATGGCGAGGGACTATGGTGTTTCAAGGGCAAGGTCTGTATGCCTAAGAATAAGGAGTTAAGGCAGAGAATTCTTCAGGAATCGCATAGTAGCCCTTATGCTATGCATCCTAGAGGTAGTAAGTTGTACAGAGATCTAAGGGAACAGTTTTGGTGGCCTGGTCTTAAGCGGGAAGTTACAGTGTTTGTGGGGAAGTGCTTGACATGTCAGCAAGTTAAGGCTGAACACCAAGTTCTATCAGGATTGCTTCAGCCAATCAAGATTCTGCAGTGGAAGTGGGAGAGAATCACATGGACTTCGTTAGTGGGCTTCCCCTTACGCCTACTAAGAAGGACTCGGTATGGGTGATAGTGGACCGATTAACAAATTCCACGCATTTTATTCCAGTGCGGATTGATTATTCCTTGCGGAAGTTGGCGAAGTTGTATGTGGCAGAGATTGTAAGGTTACATTGAGTACCGGTATCGATTATCTCGGATAGGGATCCAAGGTTTACATCTCAGTTTTGGAAAGCTCTACATCAGGCCTTAGGCACCAGATTGGATTTCACTACGGCATTTCATCCATAATCGGACGGTCAATCTGAATGAGTAATCCAAGTGTTAGAGGATATGTTGAGAGGCTGTGTAATACACTTCGGAGGAAGTTGGGAAGAATATTTGCCTTTAGCAGAATTTGCATACAATAATAGCTATCAGGCCAGTATTCGGATGGCACCGTATGAAGCGTTGTATTGACGGAAGTGTCGCACTCCTACGTGTTGGACGGAATTAGGAGAATGTCGTGTTTTGGGTCTAGAGATTGTGGCAGAATCCGAGGAGAAGGTCGAGGTAATTCGTGCACGGTTAAAGGAGACATCTGATAGGCAAAAGTCGTATGCAGATCTTAAGCGAAAGGAGATAGAATTTGATGTGGAAGATCAAGTGTTTCTTAAAGTGTCGCCTTGGAAGAAGGTGATGAGATTTGGTCGCAAAGGGAAATTAAGTCCCAGGTTTATAGGACATTATCGGGTATTAAAGCGAGTTGGACCAGTGGCATACCAGCTAGAGTTGCCTCCGGAGTTGAGGTAAATGCACGACGTATTCCATGTTTCTATGCTACGTCGTTATCAATCGGATCCATCTCATGTAGTTCCGGTTGAAGAGGTGGAGCTAATGTCAGATTTGTCCTACGAGGAAGAGCCGATCCAGATCTTGGAACGAGATGTGAAGGTGTTACGGAGAAAGTCAGTTCCTTTAGTCAAGGTGTTGTGGCGTAACCATGGATCGGAAGAAGCTTCGTGGGAGCCGGAAGAAGCAATGCGACAGCAATACCCTTACATATTTTAGCTAGGTAATTTCGAGGTCGAAATTATTTTTAAGGGGGTAGAACTGTAATATCCTGGATTTTGGGCTTATGCAATTGTGCTTAAATATATGTGAAAGCATGCCTCTGTGTGTTATGAATGTGTTGTATGAAGTTTGTGAACTTTAGAAAATAGGAGAGTGCTTTAAAAATTATCAGATTTTAAGTTCAAAGAGGGAGCTAGGCTTGAAAGGCCTTAAGAGAAAATGTAGGGGAAATATGACATAATAATGGGCTTGTTTAAGTGGCATTGAGGCGCCACTTAGGGCCTTGGTATCTGACGCCTCAAGCAAGGGAGAAGGGAGGAGGTTCGAATCATGTTGGCAGCATGGGAGTGTGGCTTTTATTTTGCATGGTGGCGTTAAGGAGGGGAGAAGTGATGGACGGCACTTAGGCTACATTTTAGGAGCTTAAATCTTTTTTATTTTTAAGAGATAAATGGAGATAATTAATTAAGGTAAGGATTAATAAGAAAAGATGATGTGATAATTGAGAGATAAAGTTATCAGAATAAGGAGAGTTGACCGAATATCCAACACTGAGTGTAAGGTGGTGTATAGCCAAAATTTTGAAGCCTAGTTTTCATCTTCTTGATTTGAATTCTTTTCTTCTTTTCTCAAGTTTCTCTCCTAACCGAAAATCCTCTTCTCCAATTCTCTCAATTCTTTCTTTCTTTTCCCCCCTCTAGCCGATTCGTACTTGAGCCTCTATAACATTCTTTTTCATCTCTTTCTCATTACCACTACTGTTAAGCAAAAGCTGAATCTCCCTAGTGTTCTTCAAAACCAAAATCTCTGTGGTGTCAGGCAAGGTGCTATCGATTTCTGTAGGAAAGGTAAGATCAAATGTTATTCGATTTCCATTCCTTTTTCTTTTACACTTGTCGAAATCTAAGAACTAATCCTATTAGTGTTCTTTGGCCGAAACTTTGAAGAAGGTTTCAAGATTTGGTAGTTGTCGACTAACAAGGAGGAAACCATTCGGGATTTTATTAGTAATCAAATCGGTAGCAAGGTAAGGGTTTTGGTTACAGTGATCCTTCGGGATTTGATTGTATAGCCAAATAGGCTTTTGCTAAAACACTAGGTGTTGGCCGAATGTAGGAACTTGAGATCTAAAGCAATAGATCGAATTTTCGGGATTTGAAGTGAACTTGATAATTATACCAGGTGTGTACCCCACAATATCTCTTAATAGATTTATGGCATTAATTTAATATAAGTGTTAATAAGAATGTGAAAGATATGGTTTAAGGTACCATTCAATGGCACGGCATATTCAAGTACGTTATTCTCTAAAACTATGTTAACAATGTTACGAATACCTGTTATGACACATAGGTGAATATTGCTAAGAATGTGAAATAAAGAATGTGACATAATCTTTGCATGATTTGTATGACGTGGGGCATATGGGTGATTATGAAAGGGGAAGTGATTTGGTGGTTTTATACCACGAAATCTGAATGTGGTGACTTATGTCATAAAATAATTATCTGGTGGCTATGCCACAAAATTTATAAGGGCGATGAGCACGTCATCTGCAGCGACTGCCTTCGATGATGTGTAGCGGATGGAGGGTCGACTTAGTAGTCCCCACGGTGTGATGGTTGGTACGGCTGATGTGTAGCGGATGGTTATCTAGGCTTGGGTTCGGGTTTGCATCATTGTCTCTATCTGTTATGTATATGTATGATATGATATGATATGCCTGAATTGTTAAGATTTAGTGTTGGTTGTTATACACTGAGTCTATTTGATTCACCCCGTTGTGGGATATTTTTCAGGTGACGCTCAGTAAATGGACCGGGTCGGCAGGAGCTTAGTGGTGGCCATGCTCAGCTTAGATTTATCTTATTTTGGACTTTTATATTTTACGAATTTTGGATTTATTTCAGGTTTTGTTTTCGATGTAATAAGGCCATAGTATGAGACTGTTTTATGCTTACTTTTATTTATTTTTATCGCGATATTATTATTGTTAAATCAAAGGTTATCTAAATTGTTTTTAAAATAAACGTTAAATGTTTTGACATTTAAAAAAAAAACAGATGATTTCCAATTTAAAGGTGAAACCTAAAACAAATTCGGCATATCTTTCAACTTGTGGTTTTGGAATATAAAAACAAGATTTTAATAAATCCCTGATTTCAAAAAGAACAAGATTTTCAACTGAACCCAACACAAAACAAGATTTCTTCCAAAATCACTCAAGTTTTCCAAAGTGGACAAACAAATTCTGAACTGTTTTACTCGAGGAGCATACCAGACCCGGTCAAGGCTCGTGGGCCGGGTTTGGGGTGTTTCATTGGTCTCGCATAGGGAGGCTGTGCTAGGGTCTTTTCGCTTCATCGACATGGGATTTGTAACGACCCGAATTTGGGCCTAGTTGAATTAGGCCCATTGGGCCTTAGGCACGTGAGCATTTAAAAATTTATAAAAGAATGATCAAAACCTAGAAACTAACTCTGAACAACGATTAAAGGAAAGTGTACCTATCGAACAGTAGTATAGCTTAGGCAAAACCGGATATCGAACCCAAAGGAACTAAGAGTACTAATACTAACTTTCTTTTTATTATTTAGCCTTAAAAATAGAGTGAAGTTGCTTTAAACTATATTGACGAAGACGAAACTAAGGAAACAAAGACAAAAAGGATGAATAGGAAAATAACTTTTAAGGAAGACTTAGTTGATTACGGCGATACCCTCAGGAAGAATCCACCTAGACTTTACTTGTTATCTAACCCTAAATTTTATGATTTCTTTACTTAGCTTGATCCGTAAGACTCCCTAACCTATATTAAACCCTCTCTCGAGGCGACTAACGTCTAACCCTAGGTTAATTAGTGGAACTCTCGTTCGCTTATAATAACCCCCTAGGATAGCAGTAAATCGATCAATGGACTCCCATATTAGGTTTCACTCTAATCCGGTAAAATCTCGTAACCCTATCTCTAGGCGTTCGATCAACTCCGCTTAATTAGGTTAGATCTACTCCTAGGCAGGGTCTATTCCTCCTCCACCTAAGCACATTAGATTTGGATTAAGCAACATAATTAAGAACAAACTAAGTAATTATCATATAACTTAGAAATCAAATAACAAAATTCATCTAGGTTTCATTCCCTTCAGGTATCTGATGGGTTTAGTTCATAATGAATAAAAAGAAGATCATAAGAGAAAAGATAAAACAAAATATAAGAAAACCCTAAAACCCCCTGAAGGAATTGAAGGAGAATTCTACCGTCTTGAGTATAATTTCGGCTTCTTGGGATGGATCAACTGGCTATCCTCGCATTATTCCCTAACTCTGACCTTCTTGGCTTGGCTCCTTGGCCTAGCTTTGACGCCTAGTTTTGGCTTCTGCTGAACTCCCTTTTTAAGTTGCCCCCTTGGGTGTTTATATAGACTTTGTGATGCTTTACTTGGCCCCTAAGTTTCCTAATTTAAGTAGAATTCCTACTAGGATGTTTGAATAGGCTTTGTAATGTGTTTTTTTGCCTCCAAGTATCCTTTTCCGAATAAAATTGCTCTTTCCAGCGACAGGGACACGACCATGGCACATGCCTATGTGAGTCGTGGCTAGGCCGTGTTCGGGCTTTTAATGAGACACGGTCGTGTTCTAGTAATTTAATGAGGAATGACCGTGTGGCTTGAAGTCCAGGCCGTGTCGATTTCGTGAATTGGCCCATTTGGCCCGTTTTAAGCCTGTTTTATGCTCTTTTCATCCTTGGGTGCTTTCCTGAGTATAAGACATGAAAAGAAAGTTTTACAAGCACCTTTTTATATAAATTAAGGAATAAATCATCAAAAATTAAGCTAAATGTGGGATTAAAATATGTTACTTTTACCGTTTACCAAATACCACCACACTTAAGCTTTTGCTTGTCCTCAAGCAAAATTCTCAACTTACAATTAAAACGAACGTTCCATGATTCATAATTCTTATCAACAATGTCTTATCATAATTCAGAGATAATTCATACATGGATAATTCAACTCAAAGAGTCCTAAAGATTCAAACAATCAAAGTCATACATTTATAGCATGAAAACATAGGCGTTTCCCTTTACCTGAATAGTTACCTCTGATTCAAAATCGACAAGAGTTGACATCCTCACTAAAGATTCGCTCAAATCACTCAAAGTGTTTAAGGTTCAAAATTAAGCACTCAATAAGTCAAATATGAAAGGTTAATCCTATAGGCTTGCATGAAAATCAAATCTCCACCACTGTAAAATGAGATGATACACAAATCAAAAGGTCTTTTAACAGGGTTGTAATGGGGCTTAGGTTAAGGGTATGGATAAAGGCTGAATTAGAAGGTTAGACTCGAGATTGACCAGACAAATTACCCAACTAGAAATACGAACTAATGATAAGTAAATCAAAATTTGAAATACCAATACTCTAATACGAGCTTTTTTTTCAAATATTTGGAATTTAAACATATAAACTCACTTAATTATAGAACTAATACTGAATATACTCTTTTCTCTCTCTCTCTTTTTTTTAAGAACAAACTAAATATAATAGTAAGAAAGCACTTTTACAACTGAAATATAGAACACTGTAACAGACCGAATTTGACCCTAATCAAAACGGTGGTTTCAGGACCACGAATCTGAGTCCGAGAAATATTTTAATATTATATTTTGTGTTTATTATATGTGAATTAATGTGTGTGAAAGTTTCATAAAAAAATTTAATCATTTGTGAGTTTAATTTAATAAAAAGGATCAAATAGCTTAAGTGGTAAAAGTAGTGCGCATGAATTAAGAAGGTAAATTGAATAGTTTTGAGCAAGTGAGGACTTGCATGTCAAATAGACCAAAATTTTGGGTAGTGGACGATAATGATGGAAAGATGTGAAATAAATAATTATATTATGTGAGAGGATTCTTAAATAAATAAAGAAAATGATAATGGTTAAATAAAATAAGAAAAGAAAATACATGTTTTCTATTATCTTTTTATTTTTATTTTCACTCATCCTTCTCAAAGAAAAGAAGAAGAAGCCATTTTAATCTTCATGGCCGGACCTTGCATGTGTCTTTAAGGTGAGGTATCAAGCTCCAATTTTATAATTTTTGTAGGGTAATATTAGTAGTCTTCAATACTACCAACTTCATGTGCAAATTTTGAGCTTAATGCTTCCCCTAGATTCGGCCATTAGTAAGAATTATGTCTTATTCATGTTTGGTGAAGAAATCTTGATCTTGGTTTGTATATTAACATGTTATTTAAGGGAAATAAGTATGTGTTATGGCTTAGATGTTTTGGAAATAATCGGTTGGAAATTTAATGGCTTAAATGAATGGTTTTGTGAATTTAGAAGGTGAGGTATATGGTTCGGCTCTTATGGGAATTAGTCAAAAATTCATGAGAAATTGTGATTTTGTTTAGGGATTTAATTACAAGGAAACCGAAAGTAAGGGGGTAAATTGTAATTATGTGATTTTGTAAATATGGATGGGAATGACTTATTGTAGTAATGAAAAATGAAATTATATTAAAGATGGAATTGTATGAATTCTTTTTGTAATCAAGGGTATTCGGCCATGGGGAAATTGATTTGTAAAATAGTATAATTTGTTGTGAATGGTATGTTTGGGACTTAATTGAATCGGGTGTGTAATTTTAGGGGTAAATTAGTAAGAATTATAAAACCTTGCAATTGAATTAAATTGAGTTAAAATTAATTGGAAATTATTTGAACAAACCTTATTTGATATTTCATAGATTGGGAACAAAAAGAGAAGGAGCTAGATCGGGGAAAGGCTAAGACGAACAAATAGCCGAAAATTTTGAATCTATCGACTTCTAAGTTAAGCAAATTTTTGTTAAGGAATTATTTACGAAAGTAGTACATGAAAAAATTTGGAATTTAAGGCATGAAAATATATGTAGGCCGAATGTGGGGTATGAAATTGTAGTAAATTTGTTTGTTGAATATGATGTGAATAATTATGTTCGGTATAACATGTAATTGTAAAATAAAGTATACGAGATGGATGTGATTTTAGCATTAAGTAATGTGTATGGGAATGTTGATTGGGTTGATATTCGGGCTGTAAGCCTAGCAGGCCTCGTGCCGGTGTTATTAATCGGGCTTTGAGTCTAGCAGGCCTCGTGCCGGTCTTATTTATCGGGCTTTGAGCCTAGCAGGGCTTGAGCCGGTGTTACATATCAGGCATTGATGCCTAGCAGGCTTAATGCGGTGATGCATATTAAATGGAGAAACCATATATTAGTCGAGGTAAACCATAGTCAATGTATCGAGTTGAAAGCTCAGGTAAGAATAAGCCCCTTTATATCTACCGGGAGTAAGGTAAGTTGTGTTTAATAATACTTGAGTTGAGATAATACGATAAGAATGGTGTTATGTGAAATTGAGCTTACAATCGATGTGTATGAATATTATGTGTAAGATATTGAGTGTGGTAACATAGTTGATGTGAAAGTTGTACTTATATGACTTGGAACATGTGATCCATGTAAGGTATATATACTTTGTAATTCGATGAAATACAAGATTATGGTAACGAAGTGCAATTATTTAGGTTAACAAACTATTAGTATTCGGCCTTGTAAAAATTTGCATATTGAAATGTTTATATTCAATGTCATGGGTTTAAAGATTAAAAGGTTTAAGTGTTTGAATGTTGTATTATCATTTGCTTGGGACGTACTAAGCTAGTAAGCTTACTCTGTATATGTTTACTTTACTATTTTATAGATTGTTGATTCAGCTATGGGCTCAAAGGATCGTCGTAGAAGTTGACCACACTATCATCCCTTTTGGTACTTTTAAGCTAGTTATTTTGGAATCAAAGGCATGTATAGTCTAGCTAAACGTTGGAATGAAGTTATGTTTAGATGTGTATAAAATAGCCATGCGAAAATGGCTTAAACATATATTATAAGTTTGGTTTTATTTGTTCTTGACAATGTGGCTAAAGTGTTTGGTTTCAATAGTTTGGTTATGGTTGTTTCTTTACTTTAATCTTATGCTTTCTATATGACTGTTTGATTGTAAAACTAACGTTTGTATTAAACTAGTCAGGTAGTTTGGCATTTAAGTTAACCTTCGCATATATAAGTCAAGGTAGATATATGCTAGTTGAGCTTTTAGTCGGGATTTATATAAGTGTGACAATTTCAATCGATTTGCTAAGTGGGAATTATGTGAGTAATGCATGTATGTGTATTCGGCCAAACCTAGGTGATAGTGGCAAATGTAGTTAACATGCTTAATGAATTATTTGTTTGGGCTCATAGTCGAATATAGAAGATGTGTACAACTATGGTTTATAAATTTTATAGAGTTAAATCTTTTAAAAAACTCTATATATGTGTGTTGCATGAAATCTGAATTGATAAGTGATAATGTTGTAGTATACATTGTATAGTCATTTTTAAGTTCATCGATGATTATGTTGTATACGACTTGGATTAATGTATTAAGTATGTCACTTGTAAAATTTGTTGTATTATTATTATTAAAGCATTTGATAAAGATGAGCGGTTAAGTTTCAATGGAGCGAATTGAAGTTTTTAACTTACATGGTAATACCCGTAACCCTAGTTCGGCGATGAACACGGGTTAAAGGTGTTACATTTAATTGGTATCAGAGCTTACGGTTTAGTCGATTCTAGGACTACCGTAGTACATAAAAGTTTAGCTATACATGCCTTTATTGTATATATGATAGTGTGGTGACTTTTGACATTTCAAACTGTGTTTTATACAGTAAATGGAATCCGATCCTGATAGAGCCGTAGCAGATGATGTAGAGAGTGTAGCGCCTGATCGCGTATGCGGATCAGCGCCGGTAGACTCTCGACTAGTTTCGGGTAGCCATGAGGGGGAGGCTAAACAAGCCTTCTACCAAATCATGAACGAATGGTTTACCCGGTATATCCAGACTAATCCAGCTGTACAACAACCTCCACCCCTGAAAAATTCAACTCCGGTACCTTTAGCACCTCCGATGATAGATCTGATAAGATCTAGTAGGGCTCCGGTTGATAAAATCAGGAAACACAGGGCCGAAAAATTTAAAGCTAATGATAATGACGATGCAGAACGAGCTGAGATGTAGCTCGATAACACTATTCGGGTACTTGATGAGCTATCCTGCACTCCTGATGAATGTCTGAAATGTGCTATATCGCTACTTCGGGACACTGCATATCACTGGCGAAATATTCTAGTATCGGTGGTTCCTAAAGAAAAGGTGACTTGGGACTTCTTCCAGATCAAGTTCCGTAAGATATATATCAGTCAGAGGTTCATTGATCAGATACGAAAAGAATTTCTAGAACTAAAACAGGGTCGTATGACCGTGACGGAATATGAGCGGAAGTTTGTCAGATTGAGCCGATATGCCCGGGAGTGTGTATCAACTGAGGCCATTATGTGCAAAAGAATCGAAGACAGTCTGAATGAGGACATAAAGTTACTTGTTGGCATTCTTGAAATCAAAGAGTTTGTGGTACTAGTCGAGCGAGCTTGCAAAGTTGAAGAGCTTGGAAAAGAGAAAAGAAGAGCTGAAATAGAAGCTAGAGACACTCGTAAAAGATCATCGAGTAAGAATTTCCATTTAGTGCCTAAGAAATTCAGAGATGAAACCAGTCGACATAAGGTTACTTCAGACTTCACTAGACGAGATCGACCTCCTGCGAGTTCTCGAGCTACCTCGATGGCCAGTGTTGGTAATGTTCAGCAAAATCAGGTTGAATGCAAGCATCATGGTAAATGGCATTCTGGGAGTTGTAGATTTTGTGATCGGTCCTGCTTTAAATGTGGATCGTCAGATCATTTTATCAGAGAGTGCCTGATGCTAGCAGAGCAAAATACGGCTCAGAATTCAAGACCGAGCAACATGTCAGTACGAGGCAGACCACCTCGACATTCGGGAAATGTAGGTGGCAGTCAAAAAGGAGCTAGGGACACTGCAGTTCGATCAGAGGCTCGAGCACCTGTTAGAGCATATGCTATACGTACCAGAGAGGATGCTTCTTCCCCAGATGTTATCACCGGTACTTTCACCCTTTATGATACTACTATGATTGCATTGATTGATCCTGGTTCGACTCATTCATATGTGTGTGAAACTTTAGTATCCAGTAAGACTCTGCCTGTTGAGTCTACTGAGTTTGTGATCCGTGTGTCCAACCCCTTTGGTAGATATGTTTTTGTTGATAAAGTGTGTAAAGGTTGCCCTTTGATGATTCGAGATTCCTACTTTCTAGCCCATCTAATGTTGTTACCTTTCGATGAGTTTGATATAATTTTGGGATTGGACTGGTTAACCTTGCATGATGCGGTGGTGAATTGCAAGAGAAAGATTATTGATTTGAGATGTCAAAACGATGAAATCATCCAGATTGAATGAAATGATCTGAGTGGGTTATCGGTAGTGATATCCTTAATGTTAGCCCGAAAGTATGTGAGAAAAGGGTGTAAAGCTTACTTGGCTTATGTGTTGGATAATAAAGTGTCTGAAAAGCAGATTGAATCCGTACTAGTTGTGTGTGAATACCCAGATGTGTTTCCCGAAGAATTACTGGGTTTACCACCAGCATGAGAGGTTGAGTTTAGCATTGAACTAGTACCAGGAATGACTCCGATTTTGATAGCTCCATATCGGATGGCACCTACTGAGTTGAAAGAGTTGAAAGCACAGTTGTAAGAATTGACAGATAGGGGTTTTGCGCAATCGAGTTTCTCTCCCTGGGGTGCACCAGTTTTGTTTATGAAAAAGAAAGACGGGACTATGCGAATGTGTATTAATTATCGACAGCTAAATAAAGTGACAATAAAGAATAAATACCCGTTGCCTAGAATTGATGATTTGTTTGATCAGTTAAAAGGGGCTTCATTGTTTTCAAAGATAGATCTAAGATCTGGTTATTATCAGTTGCGAGTCAGAGATACAGATGTACCAAAGACTGCATTCTGAACGAGGTATGGACATTTTGAATTTCTGATTATGCCTTTTGGACTTATTAATGCACCAGCTGTTTTTATTGATCTGATGAATCGAGTTTTTAGACAGTTTTTGGATCGTTTTGTAGTAGTGTTTATTGAAGATATACTGATCTACTCCAAAGATGAAACCGAGCATGCTGAGCATTTGAGATTGGTGCTACAAACCTTGCGAAATAAACAGTTGTACGCAAAGTTTAGTAAATGCGAATTCTGGATGAAGGAAGTTAGCTTTTTGGGTCACGTCGTGTCAGCATCGGGTATTCTGGTTGACCCGAGCAAAATATCAGCTATACTTGATTGGAAACCACCAAAGAATGTTTCAAAAATTCGAAGCTTTCTGGGACTTGCGGGTTATTACCGAGAATTTGTGAAAGGTGTTTCTATAATTGCTACCCCGTTGACAAAGCTATTGCAGAAAGATGTTAGGTTCGAGTGGTCGAAAAAGTGTCAGAAAAGCTTCGATCAGTTGAAAGCCCTTTTGACCGAAGCTCCAGTGTTAGTTCAGCCTGAACCAGGTAAAGAATTTGTTGTTTATTCTGATGCTTCTTTGAATGTTTTGGGCTGCGTTTTGATACAGGAAGGCAAAGTCATAGCCTACGCTTCGAGACAATTGAAGCCGCATGAAAGAAATTACCCGACACATGACTTAGAACTCGCAGCTATTGTGTTCGCATTGAAAATTTGGCGTCATTACTTATATGGTGAGAAATGTCATGTTTACTCGGATCACAAAAGTCTGAAGTATTTGATGACTCAGAAAGATCTGAACTTGAGACAACGCAGATGGCTAGAACTGTTGAAAGACTATGAGTTGGTGATTGACTACCATCCGGGGAAAGCTAACGTTGTCACAGATGCGTTAAGTCGAAAATCATTGGTTGCTCTTCGTGCGTTGAACGCACAGATGGTTATGTCGGGTGATGGTTCAATCATAGCCGAGTTAAAAGCAAGACCGATGTTTATTCAGCAAATTTGTGATGCACAGAAAATTGACAAAGATATGATTGCTAGACGAGTTCAGTGTGAAAATGATGTAGAGTCAGAGTTTCAAATTGATGCAAATGATTGTTTAAACTTCAAAGATCAAATATGTGTCCCAAAGAATGTAGATTTGATTCAGATGATTTTGAATGAAGCTCATAATAGTCGATTATCGATACATCCGGGTAGCACGAAAATGTACAATGATTTGAAACAGTTCTATTTGTGGCCCGACATGAAACGGGATATATTTGAATTTGTTTCAAAGTGTTTAATTTGTCAGCAAGTAAAAGCAGAACATCAAGTGCCTTCTAGGTTACTTCATCCGATCATGATACCTGAATGGAAATGGGATAGAATCACTATGGATTTTGTATCCGGTTTGCCTACGACACCGAGCAAGAAAGATGCAGTCTGAGTTATAGTGGATCGATTGACCAAATCAGCTCTTTTTGTACCAGTTCGTACGGAGTATTCGCTCGATAAACTTGCTGAGTTGTATGTATCTCAAATTGTGAGATTACATGGTGTGCCAAGTTCTATTGTTTCAGACAGAGACTCGAGATTCATATCGCGGTTTTGGAAGAAGTTACAAGATGCTTTAGGTACTAAACTCCACTTTAGCACAGCCTTCCATCCGCAGACAGACTGTCAGTCTGAGCGAACCATTCAGATACTTGAGGACATGTTGAGATGTTGCGTTCTCGAGTTTGAAGGTACATGGGAAAGATACTTACCTTTGATTGAATTTGCTTATAATAACAGTTTTCAATCGAGTATCAAAATGGCACCTTATGAAGCTCTTTATGGCCGCAAGTGTCGTACACCGTTGTATTGGACTGAGCTTAGTGAATGCAAGATACGCGGGGTTGATTTGATTAAAGAGACTGAACAGAAAGTGGCTGTGATCATAGATACTTTGAAAGTTGCCTCGGATAGACAAAAGTCTTATGCTGATTTAAAGCGTAAAGATGTTGAATTTCAAGTCGGAGATCGAGTGTTTTTGAAAGTTTCCCCGTGGAAGAAGGTACTCCGATTTGGTAGAAAAGGCAAACTAAGTCTGAGGTTCATCGGACCGTACGAGATCATCGAACGTATTGGGCCTGTTGCTTATAGATTGAAGTTGCCCTTTGAATTGGAAAAGATACACAACGTATTTCATGTTTTGATGCTTTGTAGATATAGATCAGATCCGTCACATGTGATCGCTCCGTCTGAGATTGAAATCCGATCTGATATGACGTACGAGGAAGAACCGATCCGTATTTTAGCTTGGGAAATGAAAGAATTGAGAAACAAGAAAATCCCATTAGTAAAAGTGTTATAGAATCAGGACGGAGTTGAAGAGGCTACGTGGGAGCCTGAGGACTCAATGAGGCAACAATATCCAACTTTGTTTAACGGTAAGATTTTCGTGGACAAAAAATTCCTAAGGGGGGAGAGTTGTAAAAGACCGAATTTGACCCTAATCAGAACAGTGGTTTCGAGACCACGAATCCGAGTCCGAGAAATATTTTAATATTATATTTTGTGTTTATTATATGTGAATTAATGTGTGTGAAAGTTTCATAGAAAAATTTAATCGTTTGTCAGTTTAATTTAATAAAAAGAATCAAATAGCTTAAGTGGTAAAAGTAGTGTGCATGAATTAAGAAGGTAAATTGAATAGCTTTGAGCAAGTAAGGACTTGCATGTCAAATAGACCAAAATTTTGGGTAGTGGACAGTAATGATTGAAAGATGTGAAATAAATAATTATATTATGTGAGTGGATTTTTAAATAAATAAAGAAAATGATTATGGTTAAATAAAATAAGAAAAGAAAATACATGTTTTCTAATATCTTTTTATTTTTATTTTCACTCATCTTCCCCATCTCTCCTTCTCACGAAACAAAGAAAAGAAGAAGAAGCCATTTTCATCTCCATGGCCGGACCTTGCATGTGTCTTTAAGGTAAGGTATCAAGCTCCAATTTTGATAATTTTTGTAGGGTAATGTTAGTAGTCTTGAATACTACCAACTTCATGTGCAAATTTTGAGCTTAAAGCTTCTCCTAGATTCGACCATTAGTAAGAATTATGTCTTATTCGTGTTTGGTGAAGAAATCTTGATCTTGGTTAGTATATTAACATGTTATTTAAGGGAAATAAGTATGTGTTATGGCTTAGATATTTTTGAAATAATCGGTTGGAAATTTAATGGCTTAAATGAATGGTTTTGTGAATTTAGGAGGTGAGGTATAAGGTTCGGCTCTTATGGGAATTAGTCAAAAATTCATGAGAAATTGTGATTTTGTTTAGGGATTTAATTACAAGGAAACCGAAAGCAAGGGGGTAAATTGCAATTATGCGATTTTGTAAATATGGATGGGAATGACTTATTGTAGTTATGAAAAATGAAATTATATTAAAGGTGGAATTGTATGAATTCTTTTTATAATCAAGGGTATTCGGCCATGGGGAAATTGATTTGTATAATTTTGTTGTGAATGGTATGTTTGGGACTTAATTGAATCGGGTGTGTAATTATAGGGGTAAATTAGTAAGAATTACAAAACCTTGCAATTGAATTGAATTGAGTTAAAATTAATTGGAAATTATTTGAACAAACCTTATTTGATATTTCATAGATCGGGAACAAAAAGAGAAGGAGCTAGATCGGGGAAAGGCTAAGGCGAACGAATAGCCAGAAATTTCGAATCTATCGACTTCTAGGGTAAGTCCTTAAGGAAATTTATGTCGAGGAATTATTTACGAAGGTAGTACATGATAAAATTTGGAATTTAAGGCATGAAAATGTATGTAGGCCGAATGTGGGGTATGAAATTGTAGTAAATTTGTTTGTTGAATATGATGTGAATAATTATGTTCGGTTTCACTTGTAATTGTAAAATAAAGTATACGAGACGGATATGATTTTAGCATTAAGTAATGTGTATGGGAATGTTGATTGGGTTGATATTCGGGCTTTAAGCCTAGCAGGCCTTGTGCCGGTGTTATTAATTGGGCTTTCAGCCTAGCAGGCCTCGTGCCGGTGTTATTTATAGGGCTTTGAGCCTAGCAGGGCTTGTGCCAGTGTTACATATCAAGCTTTGATGCCTAGCAGGCTTAATGCCGGTGATGCATATTAAATGGAGAAACCATATATTATTCGAGGTGAAACATAGTCAATGTATCGAGTTGAAAGCTCAGGAAAGAATAAGCCCCTTTATATCTACCGGGAGTAAGGTAAGTTGTGTTTAATAATACCTGAGTTGAGATAATACGATAAGAATGGTGTTATGTGCAATTGAGCTTACAATCGATGTGTATGAATATTATGTGTAAGATATTGAGTGTGGTAACATAGTTGATGTGAAAGTTGTACTTATATGACTTGGAACATGTGATCCATGTAAGGTATATTTACTTTGTAATTCGATGAAATACAAGATTATGGTAATGAAGTGCAATTATTTAGGTTAACGAACTGTTAGTATTCGGCCTTGTAAAAATTTGCATATTGAATTGTTTATATTCAATGTCATGGGTTTAAAGATTAAAAGGTTTAAGTGTTTGAATGTTGTATTATCATTTGCTTGGGACTTACTAAGCTAGTAAGCTTACTCTGTATGTGTTTACTTTACTGTTTTATAGATTGTTGACTCAGCTACGGGCTCAAAGGATCGTCGTAGAAGTTGACCACACTATCATCCCTTTTGGTACTTTTAAGCTAGTTATTTTTGAATCAAAGGCATGTATAGGCTAGCTAAATGTTGGAACGAAGTTATGTTTATATGTGTATAAAATAGCCATGCGAAAATGGCTTAAACATATATCATAAGTTTGGTTTTATTTGTTCTTGACAATATGGCTAAAGTGTTTGGTTTCAATAGTTTGGTTATGGTTGTTTCTTTACTTTAATCTTATGCTTTCTATATGACTGTTTGATTGTAAAACTAACGTTTGTATTAAACTAGTCAGATAGTTTGGCATTTAAGTTAATATTCGCATATATAAGTCAAGGTAGATATATGCTAGTTGAGCTTTTCATCGGGATTTATATAAGTGTGACAATTTCAATCGATTTGCTAAGTGGGAATTATGTGAGTAATGCATGTATGTGTATTCGGCCAAACCTAGGTGATAGTGGCGAATGTAGTTAACATGCTTAATGAATTATTTGTTTAGGCTCATAGTCGAATATAGAAGATGTGTATAACTATGGTTTATAAATTTTATAGAGTTAAATCTTTTAAAAATATATATATGTTTCTGTTGCATGAAATCTGAATTGATAAGTGATAATGTTGTAGTATACATTGTATAGTCATTTTTAAGTTCATCGATGATTATGTTGTATACAGCTTGGATTAATGTATCAAGTATGTGTTACACTTGTAAAATTTGTTGTATTATTATTAAAGCATTTGATAAAGATGAGCGGTTAAGTTTCAATCGAGCGAATTAAAGTTTTTAACTTACATGGTAATACCCATAACCCTAGTTCGGCGATGAACATGGGTTAAAGGTGTTACAAACATAGTTAGGAAACTGTTCAAAATCAAATCTCAACAAAAGGGTAGTTAAAAAGGAATGGGGAGAACAAATTCAAAGGGTTTTGGGTTAAAATTAGTGGTTGAGTCAATAAAATGGGTTGTTAGGATTAAATGGGGTTCACTAGGGGTTAATTATGTAGGTAGGTTTTTTATGAAGTAAGTGGGTTAAATCCTAGGTGCCTTTATCATCTCTGTATATCAAATCATAGGTGTGGCCTCGACATGTATAATCAATGCAAGTTCTAGAATAACAAATCAATGTTGACACACTCATAATCAATAAGGTGGGCAAGAAAAAGAATATATGCTCTATAAGGCTCAAAATCTCTCAAAAAATTATGGGTTTTTTATGTCAGCCTTGTAAATTTCAAACTTCAAAGTAATATTCAAATTCAGGTAGACAACCTAGAAAAAAATTTTAATTTCTGAAAAATAGACTTATCATGCTTGATTCTCTAATATCCTTCAAATTTAATCATCAATGCACAATTATCAATGACTTAATCCAAAACACATCAATAAAGATCATAATTCATGGGAAATTTCATTCTAATCATAATATGAGAGACTTTACTTTTGAACAAGGCATAATTCAGGGATTTTCGAATAATACTATAGTTAACCCACACACTTAAGATGTACATTGCCCACAATGTACAAAGATGGATAATAACAAAATAATCATAAAAATCATAAGATGGGGAGAGAAGTGAAACTTCCTGAATTTTGGATGAAGTCAATGAAAAGAAACCGGATAGGATTGGAGGTGAACGTGGGGAAGCGTCTCGAACAGTTTGAAATTGAATCGTCGAAGCAACCGGTCTGATTTTATTGTATCTTAAGCTAAATCTAAATATCATAAAGAATAAGAAGAAAATAATAAAGAAAGTAAAATAAAATAAAGGGAAAAAATAATGAAAATAAAAATAAAAATAAATAATGGAAAATGAAAGACAACTAGAAAAAGGGTGAATGAGGTTTAAATAGAGATGTAGCCCGTGTTTTGGGATTTTGAATTTTGGGTGCGTTCAAGGTGTTCGGGCGCAGCCGTGGGTGTAGTGGCATGCCCGTGTCTTTCTTCACACGGTCATTTAATACGGGCGTGCTCCTCCCGTGTTCGATAAGTCAGAATGTTGGCACGGTTGGAAGGCACGACCGTGTTTAGCCCATGCTTAACAAGTCAGTAACCTTGCACGGGGTGTCGGCACAGGCGTGGATTATTATCACCACCCGTGGTGGGAAAAGAAATTTTTCTATGTTGTGCACGGCTACTAGCATGCCCATGGTTCATCCCTTAGCTTCCACACGGCCACGGGCACGCCCGTGTTTAGGGCCGTGTGGCCTAGAAATCTGTTCTTTTGGTTAGTTTATGGTTAGGTGCTAAAAGGAAAAATAAATAAAAATAAAAAATGTAAAAACGGGGTTAGTGCTCGGGTTGCCTCCCAAAAAGCGCTCGTTTATAGTCTTAAGCTAGACTTTACCTCTCATTCGTATGGTCAAGGTGGTTTGAGGAGGTGAAAATCATTTCCCATGCGCTCAACTCAATTTTTGATATAAAGTTTCAGTCGAGTAATGTTTACCTCAAAAGTGCTAAATTTAGGATTGCTTACCTCGACTTTCCCGTATAGGAAGACATTAAGTACCTCAAAAGTGATTTCTTCATTTGCCTTGAGGTCTGAATTGGTGATTCGAGGGTCTTCCTTATTCAACAATACCTGATCCTCTATTTTGATGTGATTTGTTGATCCTATCAGCTCGTATGGGGTTTTTATCGATTTCACTTCATGTGGTTCCAGTTCTTTTTTAAATTGTGTTGCCCACTCTTCTAGTTTGTCGACCCTAAGGCTTCATTCTTCATCTAATTCTTCTTTGTTGGCACAAGGTCTAAGATCTACCTCAGCTAGGTGATTTCGTGATGATTCCTGTAAAGAAGGTTGAACCAAATGGTTACCAATAAAATTATCGTTCGTACCTTTATTACTCGATGTCCTAGTTGGGTCAAGAGCTTGTAGAGTGATTGTTTCGTCGTCTACATGAAGTGTGAGTTCACAGAATTCTTCCTTTGTGTGGTCTTTCTTTATTGCATCACGATATGGCGCACAAGGTTGGTATTCCTTATCACTTGATGTTCTGGCCGAGTCAAGAGCTTGAAGAGTGACTATTTCGTTTTCTACACAAAATGAAACACCCCAGTCCCGGCCCACGAGCCTTGACCGGATCTGGTATGTTCCTCGAAGTAAACCGATTCAAAATTCTTTTGTTACTTTGGAAAAACTGTGTGTTTTGAAGAAAGTTTGTTTGTGGGTTGGGCTCGAGTTGAAAACAAGCTTGTTTTATATTGGAAACCCATTTATTTCAGGTGGCAAAACATTTGGAGTTTATTTTAAATGAAATTAATTTAATCTTTAATAAATAAAGTTTCGTAACATAATAAATAAAACAGAAATAAAATAGTGTACTATGGCCTTATTACATCAAATTAAAACCCAAAATAAAATTCAAGGTACTTAGAAATAAAAGAAAGTCCAGAATAAAATAAAATCTGAATTTTCGCATGGCCACCCCTAAGCTTCACACACCCGGTCCATCACCGATCATCACACAAAAAATATATTCCCAACGGGGTGAGTCAACCAGACTCAATGTGTACACAACACTAAATCATAATAGAATCAGGCATAATATTACACATTCATATCATAGCATATATATTATGATGCATTCCCAAGCCCAAACCTAATAAGCCATCCACTACACTCCCCCGTACCGACCTGTACACCGTGGGAACTACTAAGTCGACCCTACTTCCGCTACACTCCATATCGCGGTCTTAGGTCACCGCATTTGTGGTCTTAGGTCACCACATTCAGATATCGCGGTCTTAGGTCACCGCATTCAGATTACTGTGGTCTTAGGTCACCACATTCAAATACCACGGTCTTAGGTCACCGTGTTCGTGGCCTTAGGTCACCACATTCAGATATCGTGGTCTTAGGTCACCGCATTTAGATTACTGTGGTCTTAGGTCACCACATTCAGATACCACGGTCTTAGGTCACCGTGTTCGTGGTCTTAGGTCACCACATTCAGATATCGCAGTCTTAGGTCACCGCATTCAGATTACTGTGGTCTTAGGTCACCACATTCAGATACCACGGTCTTAGGTCACCGTGTTCGTGGCCTTAGGTCACCACATTCAGATATCATGGTCTTAGGTCACCGTGTTCGTGGTCTTAGGTCACCACATTCACTTCCCCTTTTCAATAACACATATGCCCCATATCATACATATTATGCATTAACATGCCAAATTTCACATTCTTATCACTTATCACATGTTAAATAAACATATTTCATAATCCTAGTAGGAGTTGGAAATGTACCTGAGTACTTTGTACCATATCATGGTACATTAGCCACATTCTTGCACTTTCATATAAACACATATATCAAGTTTAAGCCATAAATCTATTAAGATTAGTGTGGGGTACACACCTGATTAGCTTAACGAATTCCTTGAAATCCTGAAAAACCGATCTATCGCTTTAGACCCGAAATCCCTTGCTACCGATTTGATAATTAATCAAATCTCGAAAACTTGTATTCTTCCCCTTTGAAATCGGCTAATCACTAGATCCCTTGAATCGGTTAGTTTCCGGCTTAAAACACATAAAAATAGATCTAACTACTAAAATAGCACTTGGCCGAATATTCATAGTCACTTACCTTAAGGATCTTAAATCCCGAAATTATCCCTTGGTTATAGCTTCTGTCGAAATCCCTAAAACTACATGTTAGATCAACTTCTAACCTTTAATCACAATCAATGGCCCTTGGCCGAATGTCAGATATGACTTACCTTGATGGTCAAATCCCGAAGATCTTTTCCTTTATAGTCGACTATGGCAAAAATCCCGAAAGAATCCTTCCAAATTTTGGCAAATAAGAATATTGATGAGATTAGTCCTAGATTTCGACAAATCTAAGAGAAAAGAATAGAAATCAAAACTTGTTATTACCCTTTCTTGAAGAAATCGATAGCACCTATGCTTGAAGCCCCTCAAAGATTCGGCTTTTGATGGATTGGAAAGAAAAGAAATTGGCTAATGGTGATATCTTGAATTTTCGGCTTTGGCTAACAAAAAGAAGAAGAACAAATGCTCTAGGAAATTCGGCAGAGAGAAGAGTTGAGAGAAAGAATGGTGAATGGCCCTCTTTTTCTTATATAGCCGAATTTACTAACTTAGAATCCCTTACTTGGCCATCACTCTTCTTCTATTTTGATAGCTTTATCTCTTTAATTATCTCCTAAAATAAAAGATAATTCAAAGAACTATCCTTACTTAGCCGAAATTATTAAACTCAAAGTCCCTTACTTGGCCATCACTTCTCCATTATTTTCCTAATTAAAGAATAATTCCTCATTTATCTCTTGAAAATAATCTAAAATAAATCCATTATTTATCCCTTATTTATCCACTATTTTATCTCTTAAAAATAAAAGAATAAAGGCTCTTAAATTATAGCCTTGTGCCGTCCACCTCACTTCTTCTGGAAGCAAAATAAAATTTCTTTTATTTGCTTTCCCTATGACTCGAACTCAGGCCCAATCCCCTTGCATGTGGCGCCATTTCCTGAGGCCCTAAGTGGCATCTTCAAGCCACTTTTCCAAGCCCGTTTGTGTGTCATATTTCACATACATTTTCTCTTAAGACCATTTTGCTTCATGTCCCTGTTTTAAACTTTAAACTTGACATTTCTAAAGCATTTCCTTACATTTCCAAGACAAGACATTTCCTTACATTTCCAAGTCATTTCCTTACATTTCCAAGTCATTTCCTTACATTTCCAAGACATTTCTTTCCATTTCCAAGTCATTTCCTTACATTTGCAAGGCTAGACATTTCCTTCCATTTCCAAGTCATTTCTTTACATTTCCAAGTTTCCAAAAATGTTCACCATACATTCATAACACATAAGACATGCCATTCCGTATAATTAAATCAAAAATGCATAGGCCCATTTACAGGATGTTACAGTTCTACCCCCTTAAAAATAATTTCGTCCTCGAAATTACTTACTAACAAATAATCGTACAGCTTAACTCACCGCACTATGCTTATGCTGCGCACTCTGATCTTAATAGAACCATCATACTTCTTAGGCACAATCTCTAAGTTCACGTCCCCTAGAACTTATTTCTAACGGTACGATTTAATCTGATTAAAATGTTTTATGCATCAGAATTTTGTTCCACTTATTAACCGCGAACAATTTTATGAAATAAAGATATTTAGAAGTAGTTCTTTCGATCACACAAAGTTTCAGTTCAAGTTCACTACTCTAATTCAGAGAATCACATTCACATTCATCAACAGAGACACCTTCATTCCTCAATAGAGGCACATTCATTCATCAACATAGACATATTTATTCAGTGGTATCTACCACCCACATTCACTATTCGAACACTTTTTGCCTTATTCCTATCCTAGGGGTATTTTCGTAATTTATCCTACAAGGGTATTTTCGTAATTTTTCAAAATAAGGTTCCTTTGTAATTTTGTCAGTAAGGGTATTTTGGTAATTTTGTGTTCCCGGGGTATTTTTTTTGGAAATTCTAAAATCCGAGGATATTTCGGTAATTTTGAATCTCGGGGGTATTTTGGTAATAAACCAGGGTAAATTTGTAAAATTTAACAAATCAGGGATATTTCAAAAGTTGCAAAACTTTGAGGGTTCTTTTTGAGAATTGTTCTTTCCCAAACGATGATGTTGCAAAAAAAAAAATTTGGAAATCATGGTCATTTTGGTAATTTTTTGTAAGTTAGGGGCAATTTCGTAATTTTCCAAAATCAAGGTATTTTGATATTTTGCAAATTAGGGTTTTTGGACTTGTCATAAAGTAAGGAAATTTTTGATAAAACTATGAGTAGTTTGGACATTTTATAAACCAAGGGCATTTTTATAATTTCACAACCAGGGGTATTTAGGTAATTTTTTTTTTATAAATCGAAAATTTTTCGGAAAAATTTTGTAAAAATAGTTCTCACAAATTGAAAGGGTAATTTTAAGAGTTTTAAAACTCGGGTTTTTATAAAAATACGGCTAGTTCCCTTTCGGGTTTTAGTTATTGCGTTTAGCCTGTGACTGAGTCCTCTTAGTTAGGGTGAACCGTAGCTACGCACCAGGTAGGATTCCTGCGAAGAGGTGGTGAGTCACTAGGACTGCTTAAGTACCAGGCTCTTCCGGATCCAATCCTAGACATGCGCACAGGGGTTGCCACACCCTAACTCGGCGACTTAGCCATAGGTTTATTTAACTATGCCCTTAAGTCTTATGTAATAGTTGGGGTAAACTAGTCTTAGGGTTCAAGTACTTATTCTCTACTCTACGTTCCATTCCTACCCTTCTACAATTCATAGCATAAATCACACAATAGATAGGGTACTTACCGTGGATTGCGGGTCGGAGACTTGGGTGCCATGCCGAGAAACCCGCTTATGTCAAAAATATTTTCATAAAACTCATTTGGGCTCGCTTTGAAAATGTTTTGGGCCTTAAACCCTAAGCCGAGGATTTGAAACCGGGCTCGATATTAAATCGAAACACCCTGCACCCGCCCACGAACCTTGGCCGGATCTCGGTATGTTCCTCGAAGTAAACCGATTCAAAATTCTTTTGTTACTTTGGAAAAATGTGTGTTTTGAAGAAAGTTTGTTTGTGGGTTGGGCTCGAGTTGAAAACAAGCTTGTTTTATATTGGAAACCCATTTATTTCAGTGGCAAAACATTTGGAGTTTATTTTAAATGAAATTAACATAATCTTTAATAAATAAAGTTTCAGTAACATAATAAATAAATAAAGAAATAAAATAGTGCACTATGGCCTTGTTACATCAAATTAAAACCCAAAATAAAATTCAAGGTACTTAGAAATAAAAGAAAGTCCGGAATAAAATAAAATCTGAATTTTTGCATGGCCAACCCTAAGCTTCTGCCGACCCGGTCTATCACTGATCATCACCTAAAAAAAATATTCCCCAACGGGGTGAGTCAACCAGACTCAATGTGTACACAACACTAAATCATAATAGAATCAGGCATAACAAATATTACACATTCATCTCATAGCATACATATTATGATGCATTCGCAAACCCAAACGTAATAACTCATCCGCTACCCTCCCACGTACCAACCTGTACACCGTGGGGACTACTAAGTCATCCCACCTTCCGCTACACTCCATATCGCGGTCTTAGGTCACCGCATTTGTGGTCTTAGGTCACCACATTCAGATATCGTGGCCTTAGGTCATCGAATTCAGATTACTGTGGTCTTAGGTCACCACATTCAGATACCACGGTCTTAGGTCACCGTGTTCGTGGTCTTAGGTCACCACATTCAGATATCGCGGTCTTAGGTCACCGCGTTCAGATTATTGTGGTCTTTGGTCACCACATTCAGATACCACAGTCTTAGGTCACCGTGTTCATGGTCTTAGGTCACCACATTCAGATATCGCGGTCTTAGGTCACCGCATTCAGATTACTGTGGTCTTAGGTCACCACATTCAGATACCACGGTCTTAGGTCACCGTGTCCGTGGTCTTAGGTCACCACATTCAGATATCACGGTCTTAGGTCACCGTGTTCGTGGTCTTAGGTCACCACATTCACTTCCCCTTTTCAATAACACATATGCCCCATATCATACATATTATGCATTAACATGCCAAATTTCACATTCTTATCACTTATCACATGTTAAATATAACATATTTCATAATCCTAGTAGGAGTAGGAAACGTACCTGAGTACTTTGTACCATATCATGGTACATTAGCCACATTCTTGCACTTTCATATAAACACATATATCAAGTTTAAGCCATAAATCTATTAAGATTAGTGTGGGGTACACACCTGATTAGCTTAACGAAATCCTTGAAATCCTGAAAAACCGATCTATCGCTTTAGATCCGAAATCCCTTGCTGCCGATTTGATAATTAATCAAATCCCGGAAACTTGTATTCTTCCCCTTTGAAATCGGCTAATCACTAGATCCCTTGAATCGGTTAGTTTCCTAACTAAAACACATAAAAATAGATCTAACTACTAAAATAGCACTTGGCCGAATATCCATAGTCACTTACCTTAAGGATTTTAAATCCCAAATTATCCCTTGGTTATAACCATTCGAAATCCCTAAAACTACATGTTAGATCAACTTCTAACCTTTAATCACAATCAATGGCCCTTGGCCGAATGTCAGATATGACTTACCTTGATGGTCAAATCCCGAAGATCTTTTCCTTTATAGTCGACTATGGCAAAAATCCCGAAAGAATCCTTCCAAATTTTGGCAAATAAGAATATTGATGAGATTAGTCCTAGATTTCGACAAATCTAAGAGAAAAGAATAGAAATCAAAACTTGTTATTACCCTTTCTTGAAGAAATCGATAGCACCTATGCTTGAAGCCCCTCAAAGATTCGGCTTTTGATGGATTGGAAAGAAAAGAAATTGGCTAATGGTGATATCTTGAATTTTCTATTTGGCTAACAAAAAGAAGAAGAACAAATGCTCTAGGAAATTCGGCAGAGAGAAGAGTTGAGAGAAAGAATGGTGAATGGCCCTCTTTTTCTTATATAGCCGAATTTACTAACTTAGAATCCCTTACTTGGCCATCACTCTTCTATTTTGATAGCTTTATCTCTTTAATTATCTCCTAAAATAAAAGATAATTCAAAGAACTATCCTTACTTAGCCGAAATTATTAAACTCAAAGTCCCTTACTTGGCCATCACTTCTCCCTTATTTTCCTAATTAAAGAATAATTCCTCATTTATCTCTTGAAAATAATCTAAAATAAATCCATTATTTATCCCTTATTTATCCACTATTTTATCTCTTAAAAATAAAAGAATAAAGGCTCTTAAATTATAGCCTTGTGCCGTCCACCTCACTTCTTCTGGAAGCAAAATAAAATTTCTTTTATTTGCTTTCCCTATGACTCGAACTCAGGCCCAATCCCCTTGCATGTGGCGCCATTTCCTGAGGCCCTAAGTGGCATCTTCAAGCCACTTTTCCAAGCCCGTTTGTGTGTCATATTTCACATACATTTTCTCTTAAGACCACCTTGCTTCATGTCCCTGTTTTAAACTTTAAACTTGACATTTCTAAAGCATTTCCTTACATTTCTACGACATTTCCTTACATTTCCAAGACATTTCCTTACATTTCCAAGACAAGACATTTCCTTACATTTCCAAGTCATTTCCTTACATTTCCAAGTCATTTCCTTACATTTCCAAGACATTTCTTTCCATTTCCAAGTCATTTCCTTACATTTCCAAGACAAGACATTTCCTTCCATTTCCAAGTCATTTCCTTACATTTCCAAGACAAGACATTTCCTTCCATTTCCAAGTCATTTCCTTACATTTCCAAGTTTCCAAAAATGTTCACCATACATTCATAACACATAAGACATGCCATTGCGTATAATTAAATCAAAAAATGCATAGGCCCATTTACAGGATGTTACAGTTCTACCCCCTTAAAAATAATTTCGTCCTCGAAATTACTTACTAACAAATAATCGTGCATGACTTAACTCACCGCACTATGCTTATGTCACGCACTCGATCTTAATAGAACCATCATACTTCTTAGGCACAATCTCTAAGTTCACGTCCCTAGAACTTATTTCTAACGATGCACGATTTAATCTGATTAAAATGTTTTATGCATCAAATTTTGTTCCACTTATTAACCGCTTGAACAATTTTATGAAATAAAGATATTTAGAAGTAGTTCTTTCGATCACACAAAGTTTCAGTTCAAGTTCACTACTCTAATTCAGAGAATCACATTCACATTCATCAACAGAGACACCTTCATTCCTCAATAGAGGCACATTCATTCATCAACATAGACATATTTATTCAATGGGTATCTACCACCCACATTCACTATTCGAACACTTTTTGCCTTATTCCTATCCTGAGGGTATTTTTTAGTAATTTATCCTATAAGGGTATTTTCGTAATTTTTCAAAATAAGGTTCCTTTGTAATTTTGTCAGTAAGGGTATTTTGGTAATTTTATGTTCCCGGGGTATTTTTTTTGGAAATTCTAAAATCCGAGGATATTTCGGTAATTTTGAATCTCGGGGGTATTTTGGTAATAAACCAGGGTAAATTTGTAAAATTTAACAAATCAGGGATATTTCAAAAGTTGCAAAACTTTGAGGGTTCTTTTTGAGAATTGTTCTTTCCCAAACGATGATGTTGCAAAAAAAAAAAATTTGGAAATCATGGTCATTTTGGTAATTTTTTGTAAGTTAGGGGCAATTTCGTAATTTTCCAAAATCAAGGTATTTTGATATTTTGCAAATTAGGGTTTTTGGACTTGTCATAAAGTAAGGAAATTTTTGATAAAACTATGAGTAGTTTGGACATTTTATAAACCAAGGGCATTTTTATAATTTCACAACCAGGGGTATTTAGGTAATTTTTTTTTTTATAAATCGAAAATTTTTCGGAAAAATTTTGTAAAAATAGTTTCACAAATTGAAAGGGTAATTTTAAGAGTTTTAAAACTAGGGTTTTTATAAAAATACGGCTAGTTCCCTTTCGGGTTTTAGTTATTGCGTTTAGCCTGTGACTGAGTCCTCTTAGTTAGGGTGAACCGTAGCTACGCACTGCAGGATTCTGCGCGAAGAGGAGGTGAGTCACTAGGACTGCTTAAGTACCAGGCTCTTCCGGATCCAATCCTAGACATGCGCACAGGGGTTGCCACACCCTAACTCGGCGACTTAGCCATAGGTTTGTTTAACTAGGCCCTTAAGTCTTATGTAATAGTTGGGGTAAACTAGTCTTAGGGTTCAAGTACTTATTCTCTACTCTACGTTCCATTCCTACCCTTCTACAATTCATAGCATAAATCACACAATAGATAGGGGTACTTACCTGGTGGATTGCGGGTCGGAGACTTGGGTGCCATGCCAGAAACCTGCTTATGTCAAAAATATTTTCATAAAACTCATTTGGGCTCGCTTTGAAAATGTTTTGGGCCTTAAACCCCTAAGCCGAGGGTTTGAAACTGGGCTCTGATACCAAACTGAAACACCCCAGACCCGGCCCACGAACCTTGACCGGATCTGGTATGTTCCTCGAAGTAAACCGATTCAAAATTCTTTTGTTACTTTGGAAAAATGTGTGTTTTGAAGAAAGTTTGTTTGTGGGTTGGGCTCGAGTTGAAAACAAGCTTGTTTTATATTGGAAACCCATTTATTTCAGGTGGCAAAACATTTGGAGTTTATTTTAAATGAAATTAACATAATCTTTAATAAATAAAGTTTCGTAACATAATAAATAAAACAGAAATAAAATAGTGCACTATGGCCTTGTTACATCAAATTAAAACCCAAAATAAAATTCAAGGTACTTAGAAATAAAAGAAAGTCCGGAATAAAATAAAATCTGAATTTTCGCATGGCCAACCCTAAGCTTCACGCAGGCCTCTATTCTATCACTGATCATCACCTAAAAAAAATATTCCCCAACGGGGTGAGTCAACCAGACTCAATGTGTACACAACACTAAATCATAATAGAATCAGGCATAACAAATATTACACATTCATCTCATAGCATACATATTATGATGCATTCGCAAACCCAAACGTAATAACTCATCCGCTACCCTCCCACGTACCAACCTGTATACCGTGGGGACTACTAAATCATCCCACCTTCCGCTACACTCCATATCGCGGTCTTAGGTCACCGCATTTGTGGTCTTAGGTCACCACATTCGATATATCGTGGCCTTAGGTCATCGAATTGATTCATCGTGGTCTTAGGTCACCACATTCGAGATACCACGGTCTTAGGTCACCGTGTTCGTGGTCTTAGGTCACCACATTCAGATATCGCGGTCTTAGGTCACCGCGTTCAGATTATTGTGGTCTTTGGTCACCACATTCGTATACCACGATCCTTAGGTCACCGTGTTCATGGTCTTAGGTCACCACATTCGGATATCGCGGTCTTAGGTCACCGCGTTCGATTCATCGTGGGTCTTAGGTCACCACATTCGATACCACGGTCTTAGGTCACCGTGTCCGTGGTCTTAGGTCACCACATTCGAATATCACGGTCTTAGGTCACCGTGTTCGTGGTCTTAGGTCACCACATTCACTTCCCCTTTTCAATAACACATATGCCCCATATCATACATATTATGCATTAACATGCCAAATTTCACATTCTTATCACTTATCACATGTTAAATATAACATATTTCATAATCCTAGTAGGAGTAGGAAACGTACCTGAGTACTTTGTACCATATCATGGTGCATTAGCCACATTCTTGCACTTTCATATAAACACATATATCAAGTTTAAGCCATAAATCTATTAAGATTAGTGTGGGGTACACACCTGATTAGCTTAACGAATTCCTTGAAATCCTGAAAAACCGATCTGTCGCTTTAGATCCGAAATCCCTTGCTGCCGATTTGATAATTAATCAAATCCCGGAAACTTGTATTTTTCCCCTTTGAAATCGGCTAATCACTAGATCCCTTGAATCGGTTAGTTTCCAGCTTAAAACACATAAAAATAGATCTAACTACTAAAATAGCCCTTGGCCGAATATTCATAGTCACTTACCTTAAGGATCTTAAATCCTGAAATTATCACTTGGTTATAGCTTCTGTCGAAATCCCTAAAACTACATGTTAGATCAACTTCTAACCTTTAATCACAATCAATGGCCCTTGGCCGAATGTCAGATATGACTTACCTTGATGGTCAAATCCCGAAGATCTTTTCCTTTATAGTCGACTATGGCAAAAATCCCGAAAGAATCCTTCCAAATTTTGGCAAATAAGAATATTCATGAGATTAGTCCTAGATTTCGACTAATCTAAGAGAAAAGAATAGAAATCAAAACTTGTTATTACCCTTTCTTGAAGAAATCGATAGCACCTATGCTTGAAGCCCCTCAAAGATTCAGCTTTTGATGGATTGGAAAGAAAAGAAATTGGCTAATGGTGATATCTTGAATTTTCGGCTTTGGCTAACAAAAAGAAGAAGAACAAATGCTCTAGGAAATTCGGCAGAGAGAAGAGTTGAGAGAAAGAATGGTGAATGGCCCTCTTTTTCTTATATAGCCGAATTTACTAACTTAGAATCCCTTACTTGGCCATCACTCTTCTATTTTGATAGCTTTATCTCTTTAATTATCTCCTAAAATAAAAGATAATTCAGCAACTATCCTTACTTAGCCGAAATTATTAAACTCAAAGTCCCTTACTTGGCCATCACTTCTCCCTTATTTTCCTAATTAAAGAATAATTCCTCATTTATCTCTTGAAAATAATCTAAAATAAATCCATTATTTATCCCTTATTTATCCACTATTTTATCTCTTAAAAATAAAAGAATAAAGGCTCTTAAATTATAGCCTTGTGCCGTCCACCTCACTTCTTCTGGAAGCAAAATAAAATTTCTTTTATTTGCTTTCCCTATGACTCGAACTCAGGCCCAATCCCCTTGCATGTGGCGCCATTTCCTGAGGCCCTAAGTGGCATCTTCAAGCCACTTTTCCAAGCCCGTTTGTGTGTCATATTTCACATACATTTTCTCTTAAGACCACCTTGCTTCATGTCCCTGTTTTAAACTTTAAACTTGACATTTCTAAAGCATTTCCTGACATTTCTACGACATTTCCTTACATTTCCAAGACATTTCCTTACATTTCCAAGACAAGACATTTTCTTACATTTCCAAGTCATTTCCTTACATTTCCAAGTCATTTCCTTACATTTCCAAGACATTTCTTTCCATTTCCAAGTCATTTCCTTACATTTCCAAGACAAGACATTTCCTTCCATTTCCAAGTCATTTCCTTACATTTCCAAGACAAGACATTTCCTTCCATTTCCAAGTCATTTCCTTACATTTCCATGTTTCCAAAAATGTTCACCATACATTCATAACACATAAGATATGCCATTCCGTATAATTAAATCAAAAATACATAGGCCCATTTACAGGATGTTATAGTTCTACCCCCCTTAAAAATAATTTCGTCCTCGAAATTACTTACTAACGAATAATCGTACATCTTAACTCACCGCGCTACGCTTATGCTGCGCACTCTGATCTTAATAGAACCATCATACTTCCTAGGCACAATCTCTAAGTTCACGTCCCCTAGAACTCATTTCTAACGCTGCGATTTAATCTGATTAAAATGTTTTATGCATCAGAATTTTGTTCCACTTATTAACCGCGAACAATTTTATGAAATAAAGATATTTAGAAGTAGTTCTTTCGATCACACAAAGTTTCAGTTCAAGTTCACTACTCTAATTCAGAGAATCACATTCACATTCATCAACAGAGACACCTTCATTCCTCAATAGAGGCACATTCATTCATCAACATAGACATATTTATTCAGTGGTATCTACCACCCACATTCACTATTCGAACACTCTTTGCCTTATTCCTATCATAGGGGTATTTTCGTAATTTATCCTACAGGGGTATTTTCGTAATTTTTCAAAATAAGGTTCCTTGGTAATTTTGTCAGTAAGGGTATTTTGGTAATTTTGTGTTCCCGGGGTATTTTTTTGGAAATTCTAAAATCTGAGGGTATTTCGGTAATTTTGAATCTCGGAGGTATTTTGGTAATAAACCAGGGTAAATTTGTAAAATTTAACAAATCAGGGATATTTCAAAAGTTGCAAAACTTTGAGGGTTCTTTTTGAGAATTGTTCTTTCCAAAACGATGATGTTGCAAAAAAAAAAAAAATTTTTGGAAATCATGGTCATTTTGGTAATTTTTTGTAAGTTAGGGGCAATTTCGTAATTTTCCAAAATCAAGGTATTTTGATATTTTGCAAATTAGGGTTTTTGGACTTGTCATAAAGTAAGGAAATTTTTGATAAAACTATGAGTAGTTTGGACATTTTATAAACCAAGGGCATTTTTGTAATTTCACAACCAGGGGTATTTAGGTAATTTTTTTTTATAAATCGAAAATTTTTCAGAAAAATTTTGTAAAAATAGTTCTCACAAATTGAAAGGGTAATTTGAAGAGTTTTAAAACTAGGGTTTTTATAAAAATACGGCTAGTTCCCTTTCGGGTTTTAGTTATTAAGTTTAGCTTTGTGGTGAGTCCTCTTGGTTAGGGTGAACCGTAGCTACGCACTGTGGGATTCTGCGAAGAGGAGGTGAGTCACTAGAGGCTGCTTAAGTACCGTGCTCTTCCTGGATCCAATCCTAGACATACGCATGGGGTTGCCACACCTAACTCCCGCGACTTAGCCATAGGTTTGTTTAACTAGGCCCTTAAGTCTTATGTAATAGTTGGGGTAAACTAGTCCTGTGGTTCAAGTACTTATTCTCTACTCTACGTTCCATTCCTACCCTTCTACAATTCATAGCATAAATCACACAATAGATAGGGTACTTACCGGTGGATCATGGTCGAGACTTGGGTGCCATGCCGAAAAACTCGCTTATGTCAAAAATATTTTCATAAAACTCATTTGGGCTCGCTTTGAAAAAGTTTTGGGCCTTAAACCCTAGGACGAGGGTTTGAAACTGGCTCGATACCAAATCAAACACCCTGACACTGCCACGAGCCTTGACCGGATCTGTATGTTCCTCAAGTAAACCGATTCAAAATTCTTTTGTTACTTTGGAAAAAGCGTGTGTTTTGAAGAAAATTTGTTTATGGGTTGGGCTCGAGTTGAAAATAAGCTTGTTTTATATTGAAAACCCATTTATTTCAGTGTGGCAAAACATTTGGAGTTTATTTTAAATGAAATTAACATAATCTTTAATAAATAAAGTTTCGTAACATAATAAATAAAACAGAAATAAAATAGTGCACTATGGCCTTGTTACATCAAATTAAAACCCAAAATAAAATTCAAGGTACTTAGAAATAAAAGAAAGTCCTAATAAAATAAAATCTGAATTTTCGCATGGCCACCCTAAGCTAAGCACATCGCCAACCCTGGTCTATCACCGATCATCACGAAAAAATATTCCCCAACGGGGTGAGTCAACCAGACTCAATGTGTACACAACACTAAATCATAATAGAATCAGGCATAACAAATATTACACATTCATATCATAGCATACATATTATGATGCATTCCCAAACCCAAACGTAATAAGCCATCCGCTACACTCCCCCGTACCAACCTGTACACCGTGGGGACTACTAAGTCATCCCTCCTTCCGCTACACTCCATATCGCGGTCTTTGGTCACCGCATTTGTGGTCTTAGGTCACCACATTCAGATATCGCGGCCTTAGGTCATCGCATTCAGATTACTGTGGTCTTAGGTCACCACATTCAGATACCACGGTCTTAGGTCACCGCGTTCGTGGTCTTAGGTCACCGCATTCAGATTACTGTGGTCTTAGGTCACCACATTCAGATACCACAGTCTTAGGTCACCGTGTTCATGGTCTTAGGATCTTACCTGGTGGACTGCGGGTCGGAGACTTGGGTGCCATGCCAGAAACCTGCTTATGTCAAAAATATTTTCATAAAACTCATTTGGGCTCGCTTTGAACACGTTTTGGGCCTTAAACCCTTAGGCCGAGGGTTTGAAACTGGGCTCTGATACCAAACTGAAACACTCCAGACCCGGCCCACGAGCCTTGACCGGATCTGGTAATCGTTAGATTGCGGATTTGGGAGCTGAGGTGGAGTTGAGGTGGCCATGCCTTACTATTTCTTCTGTAAACTACATTGCCTTATTTTAAACTTATTATATTGAGATTCTGTTACGTAATAAGGCCTATGGTATTTTATTTGGTTTTAGCTTTTAATTTGGTTCCTGCTTATTATTGATGGAATTTTAATTCTGGATTTTCCTAAAATGTTAATAAATCGTTTCTTATTCAAAATTACTTAAACTCGATTTTTTTTTCACAATAAATGTAAAGAATACGAACTTTTTAACGAACGCACAGTTTTTAGACATTCCTTTCATGTGACATGCCAGATCCGGTCGTAATGTCTAGGCCGGGTTTGGGGTGTTACAATTATGGTATCAGAGCCCAGTTTCAAAACTCGACTGTGGTATGGGTTCAAAACGTTTTTCAAAAGTGGTTTGAAATATTGTTTAGAAAATAAAAATACATGTTTTCTGTAAGTATGGCACCCGAGTCTCCGGCACCAAATCCGTAAGTTTCCTTTTTACTATATTCTATTATATGCTGAATGATTGTATTTATTCTACGATGTGTGGATGTGATGCTTGAATATAGCAATTGTATGTATGTGTGGAAAATATCTGTTTGCTTCGGTGTTAGGTAGTTGGTTATGTGAAGGGTTCCAAGATTTAGTTAGAAAGTATATTAGTTTTATTAAGATCAGAGTGCGCAGTGTGAGCGTAGTGTTTTAGGTTAGGATATGTGACTGTACCTATAGTTGGAAATTTCGGGGACGAAATTTCTTTAAGAAGGGTAGATTTGTAGCATCCCGAAATTGGGCCTAGGAGAATTGAGCCCAATGGGCGTTAGGCGTAGTAGCGTTTAAAATTTTTAAGACTGGCATTAATGCAAGTTATACTTATTAGATAAGTGATTTTGGAAGGTTAGAGGGCTTCTATGAAGTTCCGGGATCAAATATTGGCTGTGGGTAAATTTTGGTTTTAGGTGAAAAAACCATGGAAGTTGGCAGGTAGGCTGTAAGAATAAAATATGGAGAAAAATAACACAAGTGGAGTGTGTGGTGTAGTGGCAAAGTGACGCCACATAAGAGACAAGGGGATGACGCCACAAGGAAAGAAGGAGGTCCAAGGTTCAAGTCTTGGCTTTTGCATTTTGGTTTCTTTTTACTTGGATCTTAGAATTTGGGCCATAGTTTATATTTAGTTGCGCATGGTTTAAGACACAAGAGGAGCTTGTGGCCAAGTGGTTAGAGGCGTGGATTATGTTGCAAGGGAGCCTGGGTTCGAATCTCGTGGGAAGCAAAGGAGTATTTATTTTGCGGATTAGACGGCAAGAGTTTCAGTTGAATTTAAACTCTACTGACGAAGGGGTCCCACATTGGAAAGACACAAAGAATGAAGGTGAAGAGCTAGCTATATAAAGAGAATGCCAGGAGGAGAGTTAACATACCTTGGTGGGCGTTTGGGCACAGGAGTGCTCGCAGCGCAGTTTAGCACCAGATTTCGATCAGGTGTGTGTAACTCTCTCTACTCTAGTTGCAGAGCGGCAAATGCCGAAGTGCCAGTCACGACAATAGTAGCCACACGAGCGTGCGAGCGCACGAGTGGGGCTTCGACGCGATAGTTGAGGCCACCATTAGTAATCTTGTGGGTTGAGGCTGCTTGGGCCGCGATGGGCCAAAGTGGGCCCAATGGGCCCGTGGGCCCATATGAGTAAATTGTATGATTGCTTAGTATATATTGAACTTGACTCGGTGAATCTCATATACGTGGCTTGATTGAGTGCTAGATGGGCCACACGAGCGTGTGGGCCCGAATGGGTCGAAATCAAGGTAAAGACCGAAAATGATAGTTGAGTCGCTCGAGGCGACATTAGGCCTTCAGAAAGGCCATTGTAGGTGTGAAATTACTGAAATACCCTCGGCAGGGTAAATTACCAAAGTACCTCTGGAAAGTAAATTACGAAAATACCCTTGGTAGGTAAAATTACGATTATACCATTACATGTTGATTAGCTTGTTTATGATGCAATTTGTTATTTGATTATGATGGTAATTCATATGTTATATGATAACGGCCCGTCTCGGGTTAGGAGACGAATCGTTAATGTTGCTCGATCGTAAATTAGACAGTTTCTCGTTCAACTAACAAAAGGATAATTTTGTTGGAAAAATAATATCTTCAAAAATAAATAAGGATAGGTGATAGGTTGAATGGATATGTATTTGAAACAAGAAAGAACCTTTAATAAAAATTAAAGACCCGAATCTTATAAGTTTCAAATTGATGGAAGGAGTTTCGAAATTTGAAACAAGAAAGAACCTTTAATAAAAATTAAAGACCCGAATCTTATAGGTTTCAAATTGATAGAAGGAGTTTCGAAATAAAACCGAGACCCATTATCTAGCGAGATAGGAACCGACGGTATGATATTTCGAAATAAAACCGAGACCCACTATCTAGCGAGATAGGAACCAACGGTATAGGTAGATGAACGCCACACCCGTGAGGATGATAAGTTCAAAACAAGGAAAGAACGACGCCACTAGAAAACTAGATAAGTCAATTCAAACCTCGAGAATTAGGAGAGTGAATACTCACCAAAAGAAATGCTTCTTTCATTAAAATTCAAGTTGTTTTTTACAAATGAAAATAACATACTATTTATAGGCCCAAGTGCCTACCGGTTTCTTCAAAGAAATGCCAAGGTACAAGCTCCTAATTATAAAATTTATGCAAACATGTGGCTTGTCCTAATTTAAATATTCGGCCAAGAGTAAGAGGGTCTTCACATGGGCAACTTAGGTGGTTGTCTTGGGTTTGTGCCGTCCATGAAAGCTTGAAGTTTATTCACCAAATTGACTTATCCATCATGCATTGTCCTTATAATTTTACTTAAAATATTCCTTCTTTAATATTCATGTGCTTTGTATCAAATCTTTAAAATAATTTATTCAAAGTTCCACCCAAGGTAAACCGTCCATGCTACTAATTACTTCTATCATGCCGTCCAACACCTCCATTTGTTCCACATACATCTTCCACTTTCTTATTTTAATAAAACAAGCATGCTTTATTTAAATGGCCAATGTTTATGCCGCATATCCATCCTTTGAATCCCACCACTCAAAGCTTGCATTTCCACCATCATCCCTAGTTGCCGTCCATGCACTTTAATTCCTCCATATGCTTCATTAATTCCAAAGATTCCATATTCCTTAATTTATTTCAAAAGTCAAAGCTCCATTTTGCCGTCCACCTAATTTCTTCATGCTATTTTATTCAAGCCAATATCCCACACGCATGCCTCCATTTGTTTTTTTCATCAAATCCATGCTAGGTGCCCTTCCATTAATTTAAATTTCAATTCTTTCCCTTTTAGTGCTGCATGCTCCTACCATTTGTTCAATTTATCATGTTTCATTCACGCATATGCATGCTTTTAAAAATTCAGCCACCATTAAAAGATTGCTCCATCAAGCATCATTCAAGAGTTAAAATTCATGAACCATGCTC
Source organism: Gossypium bickii (assembly GCA_025503065.1). NCBI lineage: Eukaryota > Viridiplantae > Streptophyta > Magnoliopsida > Malvales > Malvaceae > Gossypium > Gossypium bickii. Next base: position 111,721,950 of record CP106711.1, on the reverse strand, counting down.
CATGTAAGTCAGTCATTCCATCATCCATTAATCTCCCACTGCACAATTAAATCCACAAATTTATTTCATAAATTGGGCAGAGCAAGTTGCATTCAATTCGACTAAAAACATATTAAAATAATGTAATAATTTTAAAACACAATTAAACACATGCAATAATTAACACACATTAATACTCGGAAAGTAAAATGTCCAATTTTATTAACACATTTATTTAATTAATTATTTAAGCAGAATTTAACTAACTAAATAAATAAATTTATTCAGCCAATTAAAATGCATGAAATAAAATAAATGCAAATCAAACTCAATAAGCTAAAACAAACTCAATGAGCTGAAAATAAGCTCATTTTGGGACGTGCACCAAAAAAAAGGCACACTAATTCCTTGGTTTTGATCCGCGCTGTTGAGTTGAAAAAAACGTTGACGTCCCGGGCATGCCTGTATCATTATATTTGATATATTTTGCATACATAACATACTGCATACATGACTTATTATGTCATGTTGCATGGGCTTTGGGATATGATAATGATAAGGGGAACTGTTCCGGTGGTTTTACAACATTAATCCGGTGACTCATGTCACAATATTATGTATCTGGTGACTCATGTCAAAATATTCTATATCCGGTGACATTGTCACATTATCTGGTGGCTATGCCACGTATTAAGGGCGATGTGCAGTTGACTGCAGCGACTGCCTTCGAGGGTGTGTAGCGGATGAAGGGTCGATTTAGTAATCCCCACGGTGTGATTGCCTGGTACGGGTGGTGTGTAAAGGATGGAAAACTAGGTTGGGCTGGGCTGCATTGCATACTGAGTCTCGATGACTCACCCCCGTTGCTTAATTTTATAAGTAATCGTTAGATTGCAGATTTGGGAGCTGAGGTGGACCTGAGGTGGCCATGCTTTACTATTTCTTCTATAAACTACGTTGCCTTATTTTGAACTTATTATATTGGGATTCTGTTACGTAATAAGGCCTATGGTATTTTATTTGATTTTAGCTTTTAATTTGGTTCCTGCTTATTATTGATGGAATTTTAATTCTGGATTTTCCTAAAATGTTAATAAATCGTTTCTTATTCAAAATTACTTGAACTCGATTTTTTTTTCACAATAAATGTAAAGAATACGAACTTTTTAACGAACACACAGTTTTTAGACATTCCTTTCATGTGACATGCCAGATCCAGTCGTAACGTCTAGGCCGGGTTTGGGGTGTTAAATTAATGGTATCAGAGCCCAGTTTCAAAACTCAGCTGTGGTATGGGTTCAAAACGTTTTTCAAAAGTGGTTTGAAATATTGTTTAGAAAATAAAAATACATGTTTTCTGTAAGTATGGCACCCGAGTCTCCAGCACCAAATCCGTAAGTTTCCTTTTTACTATATTCTATTACATGCTGAATGATTGTATTTATTCTGTGATGGGTGGATGTGATGCTTGAATATAGGAATTGTATGTATGTGTGGGAAATATCTGTTTGCTTCGGTGTTAGGTAGTTGGTTATGTGAAAGGTTCCAACATTTAGTTAGAAAGTATATTAGTTTTATTAAGATCAGAGTGCGCAGCGTGAGCATCGTGTTGTAGGTTAGGATATGTGACTATACCTATTGTTGGAAATTTCGGGGACGAAATTTCTTTAAGGAGGGTAGATTTGTAACATCCCAAAATTGGGCCTAGGAGAATTGAGCCCAATGGGCGTTAGGCGTAGTAGTATTTAAAATTTTTGTGACCGGCATTAATGCAAGTTAGACTTATTAGATAAGTGATTTTGGAAGGTTAGAGGGCTTCTATAAAGTTCCGGGGTCAAATATTGGCTTTGGGAAAATTTTGGTTTTAGGCAAAAAAAACCATGGAAGTTGGCAGGTAGGCCTTAAGAATAAAATATGGAGAAAAATGACACAAGTGGAGTGTGTGGTGTAGTGGTAAAGGGACGCCACATAAGAGACAAGGGGATGACGCCACAAGGAAAGAAGGAGGTCCAAGGTTCAAGTCTTGGCTTTTGCAATTTGGTTTCTTTTTACTTGGATCTTAGAATTTGGGCCATAGTTTATATTTAGTTGCGCATGGTTTAAGACACAAGAGGAGCTTGTGGCCAAGTTGTTAGCAGCGTGGATTATGTTGCAAGAGAGCCTGCGTTCGAATCTCGTGAGAAGCAAAGGAGTATTTATTTTACGGATTGGACGGCAAGAGTTTCAGTTGAATTTAAACTCTATTGGCAAAGGGATCCCACATCGGAAAGACACAAAGAATGAAGGTGAAGAGCTAGTTATATAAAGAGCATGCCATGAGGAGAGTTAACATACCTTGGTAGGCGTTTGGGCACAGGAGTGGTCGTAGTGCGGTTTAGCACCATATTCCTGTGTAACTCTCTCTACTCTAGTTGTAGAGCGACAAATGCCAAAGTGCCGATCACGACAATAGTAGCCACACGAGCGTGCGAGCGCACGTGTGGGGCTTCGACGCGATAGTTGAGGCCACCATTAGTAATCTTGTGGGTTGAGGCTGCTTGGGCCGCGATGGGCCAAAGTGGGCCCATTGGGCCCATATGAGTAAATTGTATGATTGCTTATTATATATTGAACTAGACTAGGTGAATCTCATATACGTGGCTAGATTGAGTGCTAGATGGGCCACACGAGCGTGTGGGCCCGAATGGGTCGAAATCAGATTTTAGGCCCAATAGTCCGGTAAAGACCGAAAATGGTAGTTGAGTCACTCGAGGTGACATTAGGCCTTCAAAAAGGCCATTGCAGGTGTGAAATTACTGAAATACCCTCGGCAGGGTAAATTACCAAAGTACCTCTAAAAGGTAAATTACGAAAATACCCTTGGTAGGTAAATTTACGATTATACCCTTAGAGGTTGATTAGCTTGTTTATGATGTAATTTGTTATTTGATTATGATGGTAATTCATATGTTATATTTGATATATTTTGCATACATAACATACTGCATACACGAATTATTATGTCATGTTGCATGGGCTTTGGGATATGATAATGATAAGGGGAAGTGTTCCGTTGGTTTTACCACATTAATCCGGTAACTCATGTCACAATATTATGTATCTGGTGACTCATGTCACAATATTCTGTATCCGGTGACGTTGTCACATTATCTGGTGGCTATGCCACGTATTAAGGGCGATGTGCGCTGATTCGCAGCGATCGCCGAGGTGTGTGTAGCGGATGGAGGGTCGATTTAGTAATCCCCACGGTGTGATTGGCTGGTACGGGTGGTGTGTAGAGGATGGAAAACTAGGTTGGGCTGGGCTGCATTGCATACATGTTTAAATATGCTTCATTCCGTGGGCTTAAGGCCCAGATTACGTTTATAGGGATTTGCACACTGAGTCTCGATGACTCACCCCTTTTGCTTAATTTTACAAGTAATCGCTAGATTGCGGATTTGGGAGCTGAGGCAGACTTGAGGTGTGCATGCCTTACTATTTCTTCTGTAAACTACATTGCCTTATTTTGAACTTATTATATTGGGATTCTGTTATGTAATAAGGCCTATGGTATTTTATTTGATTTTAGCTTTTATTTTAGTTCCTGCTTATTATTGATGGAATTTTAATTCTGGATTTTCCTAAAATGTTAAGAAATCGTTTCTTATTCAAAATTACTTAAACTCAATTTTTTTTCACAATAAATATAAAAAATACAAACTTTTTAACGAACACACAGTTTTTAGACATTCCTTTCATGTGACATGCCAGATCCGGTCGTAACGTCTAAGCCGGGTTTGGGGTGTTACACAAACAGGAGTATAGCTTAGGCAAGACCGGATATCGAACCCAAAGGAACTAAGAGTACTAATTCTAACTTTTTTTTTATTTAGCCTTAAAAATAGAGTGAAGATGCTTTAGACCATATTGACAAAGACTAAACTAAGGACACAAAGACAAAAAGGACGAATAGGAAAATAAATTTTAAGGAAAACTTAGTTGATTTCGACGATACCTTCAGGAAGAATCCACCTAGACTTCACTTGTTATCTAAGCCTAAATTATATGATTTCTTTACTTAGCTTGATCCGTAAGACTCCCTAGCCTATATTAAACCCTCTCTCGAGGCGAATAACGTCTAACCCTAGGTTAATTATTAGAATTCTCGTTCATTTATAATAACCCCCTAGGATAGCAGTAAATCGATCAATGGACTCCCATATTAGGATTCACTGTAATCCGACAAAATCTCGTAACCCTATCTCTAGGCGTTCAATCAACTCCGCTTAATTATGTTAGATCTACTCTTAGGCTAGGTCTATTCCTCCTCCACTTAAGCATATTAGATTTGGATTAAGCAACATAATTAAGAACAAACTAAGCAATTATCATATAACTTAGAAATCAAATAACAAAATTCATCTAGGTTTCATTCCCTTCAGGTATCTGAAGGGTTTAGTTCATAATGAATAAAAAGAACATCACAAGAGAAAAGATAAAACAAAACATAAGAAAACCCTAAAACCCCCTGAAGGAATTGAAGGAGAATTCCACCGTCTTGAGTATAATTCTGGCTTCTTGGGATGGATCAACTGGCTATCCTCGCGTTATTCCCTAACTCTGACCTTCTCGGCTTGGCTCATTGGCCTAGCTTTGACGCCTGGTTTCGACTTCTGCCGAACTCCCCTTTCAAGTTGCCCCCTTGGGTGTTTATATAGACTTTGTGATGCTTTACTTGGCCCCTAAGTTTCCTAATTTAAGTAGAATTCCTACTAGGGTGTTTGAATAGGCTTTAGAATGTGTTTTCTTTCCTCCAATTATCCTTTCCCGAATGAAATTGCTCTTTCCAGCGACAGGGACACGGCCATGGCACACGCCTATGTGAATCGTGGCCAGGCTGTGTTCGAACTTTTAATAAGACACGACCGTGTTCTAGTAATTTATGAGGCACGACCGTGTGGCTTGAAGTCCAGGCCATGTCGATTTCGTGAATTGGCCCATTTGGCCCGTTTTAAGCTCGTTTTATGTTCTTTTCATCCTTGGGTGCTTTCCTCAGTATAAGACATGAAAAGAAAGGATTACAAGCACCTTTATATATAAATCAAGGAATAAATCAACGAAAAGTAAGCTAAATGTGGGATTAAAATATGTTACTGTTACGGTTTATCAGGGCTTCGACGCGATAGTGGAGACCATCAGTAGTATTCTTGTGGGTTGAGGCTGCTTGGGCCACGATGGGTCGAATTGGCCCTAATGGGCCCGTGGGCCCAATTGAATAAAATTGTATGATGGTGTAGTATATAGTAAACTAGACTAGGTGAATCTCATATACGTGGCTAGATTTGTGTTAGGTGGGCCACACGAGCGTGTGGGCCCGAATAGGCCGAAATCAAGTTTTAGGCCCAATAGTCTGGTACGACCGAAAATGTTAGTTGAGTCACTCGAGGCGACATTAGGCTTTTGGAAAGGCCATTGCAGGTGCGAAATTACTAAAATACCCTCGATGGGTAAAATGACCGATATGCCCCTGAAGGGCAAAATGAAAAAAGGCCCCTACATGTTATATGATTATTCTTGTATGTGATTTATGATTGTTATCGTATGATTATTATTTTATGTTGCATTCATGTGTTATTATGTTGCATAGGGATGGGGTTGTTAATACGGAGGAAGTGCTAATAGGATCGCATGGTCGCTTGACGACTGTGGATCCACCGAAGGCTTTTTAGCCACCGAGCAGCCATGCTGCACCGATAAGTTAGTGCCGCAACCGGTGCTACATAAGGAGTGTAGGGATGGTGGGTCGATTAAATCCTCACATGAGTGCAGGGTTGGTATGGGCATTAATGCATTGCATATGTGGTTTTTAATATCGAGATGGGCTTAGGCCCAGATAAATATGAAATGTGACATTTATGTGTTAAGGCCCAGCTGAGGCTTTTATGGGCTAAGGCCCAATTGCCACTGTTACTGACATGGGCTTCAGCTCGAACTGTTGTGATGCATGTTCTTACAGATGAGGGTTGTGCACACTGAGTTTTTGTAAACTCACCCCCTCTTTTTAACATTTTTCTCAGGTAATCCTCAGTAAGCGGTTCGATGTACTAGAGGACTCGGAGGTGGCTACACTACGAGTAGTTTCAGATTTTATTATTTTACTTTTCTTTATTTTGGGTTAATAATTTGTAATAAGGCCGCTTTAACTTAAATTTGGTATTTTATTTGGTTTAGCTTTTAATATGATACTACCTATTATTATTAAATGTTTAATATGGTATTTTCTTAAACCCTTAATAATTGTTTTCCAAAATGTTAACAAAAGGATAACAAGCGAATAAATAATTAAACTCGAAATTTTTAACAAACGCGCAGTTTTTAAACAACCTTTTATGTGACATGCCAGATTCGATCATAACTTCTAGGCTGGGTTTGGGGTGTTACAGGGATGGTGGTGTAGAGAAAGAGTGAGGGATAGGGAAAAAGGAAAATGAAAGGGAAAAGATAGAAGAAAGAGAGGGGGATGTGGTGGTTAGGGTTTGGGAGAAGAAGAAGTTGGGGAGAAAATGAGAAGAAGGGGAGTTTTAAATAGGAAACAGGCCACGGCCACGCCCGTGTGTAATGCCTGTGCTTTATTAATTTGATTAGTTTGTAGTTAGATGCTAAAAATAAAAAATATGGAAATTAATGGGGTTAGTGCTCGGGTTGCCTCCCGAGAAGCGTTCGTTTAAAGTCTTAAGCAAGACTTACCCTTCATTCGTGTAATCATGGTGATTTGAGGAGTTGAAACTACTCACCCCTGCTATCAGTTCTATGATCAGTATATAGTTTGCATCGAGTGGTGTTTACCTTAATAATTTGAGGAGTTGAAACCACATGTAGGTTTAGTTACCTCGATAGTTTTATATGGGAAGACATTGAGTCCCGTGAAAGGGATCTCTTCATTTGTATTAAGGTCTAAAGTGGTGATTCTAGGGTCTGTTTTATCCAACAATACTTGATATTCGATCTTAAATTGGTATGTCCCATCTGTAAGTTTGACATGGAGTTGCCACAGTTTTACTTCGTGCATTCTTAGTTTCTCCTTGACATGTGGCTTCCACTCGTTTAGTTCATCGATCTGAAGCCTTTGCTCCTCATAAGTTATTTTTATATTGGCACGAGGTCTAGAATATGGTTCAGTTATGTAATTTCATGGTGCTTCCTAAAAAAAGGTTGAATCGAATGGTCATTAATAGAATTTATGCTTTCACCTTTGTTACTCGATGTCCTAGCCATGTAACACCCTTAACCTGTATCAGTCGCTGGATTAGGGTCAAAAGGTATTACCGATCACAAGTACAGATTCGAACAATGACACAAGTCATATTCGTGTATATATATAAATAAAGCATATAGCTGCTTAAATATTAACTATACATTCATGCTTTACAAGGCACATAACTCGAGTCTTACGTACATCACCCTAATAATATTCGGATACCTAACATAAATTAAATAACTTACTTCATAATTCATTGGATGCTTATACACAGCTTAATGTCCATAAGCAAATACAGCATTAACAACTCCATATTATGATCAAGCTTATTTCATTAAACATTAAAATCTCATGCTCATTTAACTACATCGAAATGAACCATTCAAGCATGGTCATGTACACACTTTGCCATTCATACTATACTCTATTCGGCTAGCAAGTTACCAAATAAGAATTGAGCTCAATTCATGCACTACTCAATTTACTAATGTTAGCCATATAAAAACATGCTTATTAAATCACTAATCAATCATATAACTATCGAAACATGTTTATAACATACTCATGTGATCAAACCAAATCATCCTACTATATGATCGAATGCTTACCTAGACATAGCAAATTTTCACTAATAAATAATCGAATTAATATGGCAATTCTGCTATCAATTCGTCTATCACATTATACACATAAATAAAATCTAACCTTATACTACCAAATTGACCACCTAATATCAAAACATATACAACATGTCATATACTCATTTTTATATATATTTATTTATGCTTATAAAGAACTCACATGGTAACCGTACTTATAATCTAAACATAATAAACACACATAACATGAATAAGGACATAGAGCATTCAAACAAATGACATTAAAAGTAAGCCATTTTCGCATGGCTATAATATATATATACAAGAACAAAATTCATAATTCAAACATAGTCTAGCCTATACATGCCTTTAATCCCAAAATTCAAACTCAAAAGTAGCAAAATAAAATTGATAGTGTGGATGACTTCGTTGACGATCCCCTGAGCTCGTAGCTTGACTAAAATCTATAAAGCAGAGTGAAAACAAAGCACACAGAGTAAGCTAACTAGCTTAGCAAGTCTTAAGCAATTATATGGAAATATTGATCATTCAAGCATTTTTAAACAATTAGTTAAAACATAAGATTTTACTTAATATATATATATATAGTTTATTAATGCCGAATGCTAATACCCCATTTAACTCAACCATCATTACTAATTTGCTTTTAACAATCAAATTATCAATTCGGCATATGGTTCATATATAAAACAAAAATTCTTATCCAACTACTCATATTTATGATGAACATAAATCAATAGGATCGCATATACATGTATATACAAATAAGTATAAGCTTTGTGCCTATTAATCTCACATAAGAAGATGCATTCACACATGTTCATTTGACATTTCGTACGTTCATATACCTAATATCAAAATGATCCCAATATGGGCACATAAACATAAGGCTGAATGTACATGAACAATTAGTACCATTCTTATTCGACAATTTAAAATAAATATACTTACCTTATTGTTCAAATATAGAAAATCAATGTAATAACCCATAGGTGCTTATCTATATGGCCGAATATCTAAAACTCATATTATCAACTTACTTGCTCTTTGATCACATACTAAGAAAAACTTATAACTTGTAAGTTGAAATTTCATCATCGGAATAAAACCTGCTAGGCATAAGCCTGAATTACTCACTGGCGATAAGCCTGCTAGACCTGAGGTCTGAAATTTTAATCACCGACATTTAGCCTACTAGGAAATAAGCCCGAATTACTCACCGGCACTAAGCTTGCTAGGCTCGAAGCCCGAATTACTCACCGGCACTAAGTCTGCTAGGCTCAAAGCCCGAATCTCAATAGTATTGAACCATCTCATACACATTACATATTTCAACTATCACAAACATTCCACATAATTCACATGAGCTTTCAAATGTCATATCTCAATTACATTAAAATTAATTTCACTTTTATAACAATATATCACATTCGACTTTCCCCATTTCTAGTCCATATATTCAAATTCAGCATATAATTCTAAGTTACAGTCAATATTAACAGTATTTAGTTGCTTAAAGACTTACCTAGGATATTGTCGGACGACAAAATCGGCTAGTCGATTACTTTAGCTTTTCCCTGATCCAAGTCCTTTTTCTTTTGCTCTTGATCTAAATATGTTCAAATTAAGCTCATTCAAATACATTTCAAATCAATTTAGTCCTACAACACTTAAATGGAAAAATTAGCATTTTGCCCCTAATGTTTCACACCTTTACAATTTAGTCCTATTTGCACAAAACACAAAATACACAAAATTTGATTTCACAACCTAAGGGCCGAATATTCATAGAGTTTATGCAAGTCCATTCGTTTCATTTTTTTTTTCACATTTTAGTCCCTCAATAATTTATTTTGGCAATATAGCCCAAAATACTCAAATTTACCAAAATTTCCAATTCAAACATGTTAATTCAAAACATAACCTTATTATTTTTTCCATCAAACATTACAATTCCTAATCATGCATTAATGGCCGAATGTCAAACATGCTTCAATTTTGAAAATTTTAACATGGGTCGACTTGTATTCAAAGCAACAATCACAAAAACGTAAAAATTAATAAAAAACGAACTAATTACATACCTTGATTTTGGGTTAACAATGGCCGAACCAAGCTTGCTATACTCTTTTTTTTTCTTTTTGCATGTATTCGGTCAAAGAGAGATGAACTAAACATGGTTCATTTTTATGTTTAATTAACATATATATCACTTGATTATTTTATTACTATTATACCCCTCCATTATAAATTAACCAATATTATTCTTTAAGGTTAGTTTAGTACATGGCCGGCCACTAACTAAGTAATGGGTTAATTGCATTTTAAATGCTTCCATTTAAAAAGACAATCACAATTTAGCCCTTGTACATTAAACTATCAAATTTTCATTTTACGCGATTAAGCCCATTTCAATAATTCGACACCCAAACGATAAAATTTTAAAACGAAAATTTAATACACACAAATTCACACATTATAAATACCAAAAATATTTATAAAAATATTTTTCTGACTCAGATTCATGGTCCCGAAGCCACCGTTCCGATTAGGGTCAAATTTAGGCTGTTACAACTCTCCCCCCTTAGGGATTTTCGTCCTCGAAAATCTTACCGTTAAATAGAGTCGGATATTATTGTCTCATTGAATCCTCAGGCTCCGATGTAGCCTCTTCCATTCCATGAAGATTCCATAATACCTTTACTAATGGAATTTTCTTGTTTCTTAACTCTTTCACTTCACAAGCTAAGATACAGATCGGTTCCTCCTCGTACGTCATATCAGATCAGGTTTCAATCTCAGATCGGGCAATCACATGTGACAGATCTAATCGATATCTACGAAGCATCGAAACATGGAAGACATTATGAATCTTTTCTAGCTCGGGTGGTAACTACAGTCTATAAGCAACTGGCCCGATAAGCTTTGTTATTTCATACGGTCCAATGAATCTCGGACTCAACTTGCCTTTACGACTGAATCTGAGTACTTTCTTCCACGGTTAAACTTTCAATAATACTCGGTCTCCAATCTTAAACTCAATGTCTTTACGCTTCAAATCCGCGTATGACTTTTGACGATCTGATGTAGCTTTCAAACTATCACTGATCACTGCCACTTTCTGTTCAGTCTCTTTAATCAAGTCAACCCCGTGTATCTTATTTTCGCTGAGCTCAGTCCAGTATAGTGGTGTACGACATTTACATCCATACAGAGCTTCGTAGGGTGCCATTTTGATTCTATATTGAAAGCTATTATTGTAAGTAAATTCAATCAGAGGTAAGTATCGTTCCCACGTACCTTCAAACTCGAGGATGCAACATCTCAACATTTCCTCAAGTATTTGAATGGTTCGTTCGGATTGACCATTTGTCTGCAGATGAAAAGCCGTGCTAAAGTGTAGTTTGGTACCTAAAGCATCTTGCAATTTCTTCCAGAACCGCGACGTGAATCTCGAGTCTCTGTCTGAAACAATGGAAATTATCACACCATGCAATCTCACAATTCAGAAATGTCTCGTTTCATACCAGGCAAGCAAAAGAACTGTTTCAAATCATTATACATTTTCGTGCTACCCGGATGTATAGACAACCGGCTACTGTGAGCTTCATTCAATAGTATCCAAATCAAATCCGAATTCTTCGGCACACACATTCGGCCTTTGAACCTCAAGCAGTCATTCTCATCAATTCAAAACTCTGACTCAACATTGCTTTCACACTGAACTCGTCTTGCCAACAAATCTCTATCAACTTTCTGAGCATCACTAATTTGTTGAATAAACAACGGTCTTACTTTCAATTCAGCTACTATCGAACCATCATCAGTCATAATCATATGTGCGTTCATCATACGAAGAGCAAATAAAGACTTTCGACTTAAAGTATCTGCAACAACATTAGCCTTTCTCAGATGATAGTCGATCACTAGCTCATAATCTTTCAACAGCTCTAACCATCAGTGTTGTCTCAAATTCAAATCTTTTTTATCATCAAATACTTCAGGCTTTTGTGATCTAAATAAACATGACATTTCTCATCGAACAGATAATGACGCCAAATCTTTAACGCAAACACAATGGCCGCCAACTCCAAGTCATGGGTTGGATAGTTTCTTTCCTGTGGCTTCAATTATCTCGAAGCATAAGCCACAAAATTTCCTTCCTGCATCAAAGCGCAACGCAAACCATCAAAGATGCATCACTATACACAACAAATTCTTTACCCGATTTAGGCTGGACTAACGCTGGAGCTTTGGTCAAAAGAGCTTTCAACTGATCAAAACTTTTCTGACACTTATCTGACCATTCAAATTCAGCATCTTTCTGTAATAGCTTTGCAAAAGGTGTAGCTATCATAGAAAAATCTTTCACAAATCGTCTGTAGTATCTGGCAAGTCCCAGAAAACTTCAAATTTCAAAAACATTTTTCGGTGGTTTCCAATCGAGTATAGCCGATATTTTATTCGGATCAACCCGAATGCCTGCTGCTGAAACAACATGGCCCAGAAAGCTGACATCACTCAACCAGAACTCACATTTACTAAACTTTGCATACAACTGTTTATCCTGCAAATTTTGTAGCACAAGTCTTAGGTGCTCATCATGTTTGGTTTCATCTCTGGAGTAAATCAGGATATCATCTATAAATACTACCACAAATCGATCCAAATATTGTCTGAAGATCCGATTCATCAAATCCATAAAAACAGCAGGTGTATTAGTAAGTCCAAAAGGCATAACCAAAAACTCATAGTGTCTGTACCTCGTCCGGAAAGCAGTTTTTGGCACATCTGAATCTCTGACTCGCAACTGATTATAGCCTGACCTTAAATCTATCTTTGAAAACACTGAAGCCCCTTTCAACTGATCAAACAAGTCATCAATTTGTGGCAACGGGTATTTATTCTTTATAGTCACCTTATTTAGCTGTCGGTAATCAGTGCACATTCGCATAGTTCCATCTTTCTTTTTCACAAATAAGAGTAGTGCACCCTAGGGAGAGAAACTCGGTCGTGCAAAGCCCCTATCTGTTAACTCTTGCAACTGTGCTTTCAACTCTTTTAATTCTGTAGGTGCCATCCGATTCGGAGCTATTGAAATTGGAGTCGTCCCTGGTACTAATTCAATACCAAACTCTACCTTTCGAATAGGTGGCAAACCCGGTAATTCCTCGAGAAACACATCTGGGTACTCACACACGACTGGAACAGATTCAATCTTCTTTTCAGTCACTTTACTGTCAAGCACATAAGCAAAGTAAGCTTCATACCCTTTTCTCATATACTTCTGAGCTAGCATCGAAGATATTACCGCTGGTAACCCATTTAGATCATTAGATCCAATCCGAATAATTTCACCGTTCTAACATCTCAAATCAATGGTCTTTCTTTTGTAATTAACAACAGCATCGTGCAAAGTCAACCAGTCCATTCCAAGAATTATATCGAATTCATTGAAAGGCAACAACATCAAATCGTCTGGGAAACATGAATCCTGAATCATCAACGGGCAACCTTTACACACTTTGTCAACCAAAACGCACCGACCCAAGGGGTTTGATACTCGAATCACAAACTCAGTAGACTTAACAGGCAGAGTCTTACTGGATACTAACGCTTCACACAGGTAAGAATGAGTCGAACCAAGATCAATCAACGCAACAACAATAGTATCATAAAGAGTGAAAGTACCAGTAATAACATCTGGAGAAGAAGCATCCTCCCGAGCGCGTATAGCATATGCCTTAGCAGGTGCGTGAGACTCTAATCAAACTGCAATATCCTTTGTTCCTCTCTGACTGCCACCTACATTCCCTGAATGCCTGGGTGGTCTACCACACACTAATAAATTGCTCAGTCTGGCATTCTGAATAGTATTTTGCTCGGCTAACATCGGGCCTCGAATAAAGTGATCTATCGATCCACATTTAAAACAGGACCGATCATGCAATCTACAACTTCTGGAATGCCACTTTCCACAATGCTTGCACTCAGCCCGGTTCTACTGAACATTACCAACGCTAGCCATCGAAGTAGCTCGGGAACCCACAGAAGGCCGATCTCGGTCTCGTCTAGAAAAGTCTGAAGTAGCTTTGTGTCGACTGGATTCATCTCTAAACTTCTTTGATACAGAATGTAAAGTCTTACTTGATAATCTTTTTCAAATGTCTCTAGCTTCAATTCAGCTTTTCTTTTCTCTTTTCCAAGCTCTTCGGCTTTACAAGCTCGTTCAATAAGTACCACGAACTCTTTAATCTCGAGTATGCCGACCAGCAAGTTAATGTCTTCATTCAGACCGTCTTCGAATCTTTTACACATAGTAGCCTCAGTTGACTCACATTCACGAGCATATTGGCTCAGTCTTACAAATTTCCGTTCATACCCAGTCACGATCATAATACCCTGTTTCAATTCAAAAAATTCTTGTCGCTTTTGATCGATGAATCTCTGACTGATATATTTCTTACGGAACTCAGTCTGAAAGAATTCCCAGGTCACTTTCTCTTTTGGAACAACCGATACTAGTGTATTCCACCAGTGATATGCAGTGTCCCGTAATAAGGATATAGCACACTTCAAGCATTCATCTGGAGTACATGATAACTCATCGAGCATACAGATAGTATTATCAAGCCACATCTCAGCTCATTCTGCGTCATCATCATCATTAGCTTTAAATTCTTCAGCCCCGTGTTTCCTAATTTTATTAACAGGAGGCTTGCTAAGTCTTATCGGATCTAACATCAGAGGTACTGAAGGTATCGGAGATGGATTATTCGGGGGTGGAGGTGGTTGCGCAGTCGAATTAGTCCGGCTATATTGGGCGAACCATTCGTCTGGTAGAAGGCTTCCTTATCCTCCCCCTCATGGCTACTCGAGATAAGTCGAGAGCCTACCGGCGCAGTCGCATGCGTGGGATTAGGAGCTACGCTCTCGGCATCATTAGCTACGGCTCTGTCAGGATCCATTTACTATACAAAAATATAATTTAGATGTCAGAAGTCATCACACTATCGCATTATAATTTAAGGCATGTATAGCTAGACTCACACGTGCTACGGTAGTCCTAGAATTGAATAAACCGTAAGCTCTGATACCAATCAAATGTAACACCTTTAACCCGTATCCGTTGCCAGATTAGGGTCAAAAGGTATTACCGATCACAAGTATAGATTCGAACATTCACACAAGTCATATTCGTGTATATACATAAATAAAGCATATAACTACTTAAATATTAACTATACATTAATGCTTTACAAGACACATAACTCAAGTCTTTCGTACATCACCTTAATAATATTCGGATACCTAACATAAATTAAACAACTTACTTCATAATTCATTGGATGCTTATACACAGCTTAATGTCCATAAGCAAATACAGCATTAACAACTCGATATTATGATCAAGCTTATTTCATTAAACATTAAAATCTCATGTGCATTTAACTACATCGAAATGAACCATTCAAGCATGGTCATGTACACACTTTGCCATTTATACTATGCTCTATTCGGCTAGCAAGTTACCAAATAAGAATTAAGCTCAATTCATGCACTACTCAATTTACTAATGTTAGCCATATAAAAACATGCTTATTAAATCACTAATCAATCATATAACTATCAAAACATGTTTATAACATACTCATGTGATCAAACCAAATCATCCTATTATATGACCGAATGCTTACCTATACATAGCAAATTTTCACTAATAAATAATCGAATTAATGTGGCAATTCTGCTATCAATTCGTCTATCACATTATACACATAAATAAAATCTAACCTTATACTACCAAATTGACCACCTAATATCAAAACATATACAACATGTCATATACTCATTTTTATATATATATTTATGCTTATAAAGAACTCACATGGTAACCATACTTATAATCCAAACATAATAAACACACATAACATGAATAAGGACATAGAGCATTCAAACAAATGACATTAAAAGTAAGCCATTTTTGCATGGCTATAATATATATATACAAGAACAAAATTCATAATTCAAACATAGCCTAGCCTATACATGCCTTTAATCCCAAAATTCAAACTCAAAAGTACCAAAATAAAATTGATAGCATGGATGACTTCGTTGATGATCCCCTGAGCTCGTAGCTTGACTAAAATCTATAAAGCAGAGTGAAAACAAAGCACACAGAGTAAGCTAACTAGCGTAGCAAGTCTTAAGCAATTATATGGAAGCATTGATCATTCAATTAATGTAATTATTTAAAGAATAGTTCATTTTTTCTAGTAGGGTAATTTATCAGGTCAATATTGATTCTAACCTTCTAATTCGGCCTTTATCCACACGTTTAATCCTAGCCCTGTTACAACCCTAACAAAGACCTTTTGATATGTTTATCATCTCATTTTACAGTGGTGGTGATTTGATTTTCAGGCAAGCCTATGGGATCAACTTTTCATGTTCGACTTATAAGTGATCTTCTGATTTTGAACCTTAAACACTTTTTGAGTGAATCTTTTGTGGGGATGTCAATCCTTGTAGGTTTTGAATTAAAGGTAATTATTTAGATAAAGGGAAATGCCTAGGTTTTCGTGCTACAAATATATGACTTTGATTGTTTGAATCTTTGGGAGTCTTTCAGTTGAATTATCCATGTATGAATTATCTCTGAATTATGATGAGACATTGTTGATAGAAATTATTAATTATGGAAAGTTCATTTTAATTGTAAGTTGAGAATTTTGGTTGAGGACAAGCAAAAGCTTAAGTGTGGGGGATTTTGATAAATCGTAAAAGTAACATATTTTAATCCTACATTTAGTATGAATTTGGATGATTTATCCTATGTTTCATATAAAAAGGTGCTTTTAATCCTTTCTTTTCATGTCTTATACCCAGGAAAGCACCCAAGGATGAAAAGAAAGAGAAACGGGCTTAAAACGGACCAAATTGGGCCAAGATAGAAATTGACACAGCCTGGCCCAAAGACCACACAGCCGTGCCTCATTTAAAGTCCGAACACAGCCTGGCCACGATTCACACGGGCGTGTGCCATGGCCTTGTCCCTGTCGCTGGAAAGAGCAATTTCATTCGGGAAAGGATACTTGGAGGCAAAGAAACACATTCCAAAGCCTATTCAAACACCCTATTAGGAATTCTACTTAAATTAGGATACTTAGGGGCCAAGTAAGGCATCTCAAAGTCTATATAGACACCCAAGGGGGCAACTTGAAAGGGAGTTCGGCAGAAGCCGAAACGGGCGTTGAGCTAGGCCAAAGAGCCAAGCCAGAAAGGTCAGAATTCTAGGAATCGCTCGAACTTAGCGAGTTGATCCATCCCAAGAAGCCAGAATTATACTCAAGGCGGCAGAATTATCCTTCAATTCGTTTAGGGAGTTTTAGGAATTTCTTATGTTTTGTTTTATCTTTTCTCTTGAGATGTTTTCTTTATTCATTATGAACTAAACCACTCAGATATCTGAAGGGGATGAAACCTAGATGAATCTTATTATTTGATTTTTGAATTTTATGATAAATACTTAGTTTGTTCTTAATTATGCATGCTTAATCCAAATATGATGTGCTTGGGTGGAGGAGGAATAGACCCTGCTTAAGAGTAGATCTAGCGTAATTAAGCAGAGTTAATCGAACGCCTAGAGATAGGCTTACTAGATTTTGTCGAATTAGGGTGAAACCTAATATGGGAATCTATAGATCGATTTACTGCTATTCTAGGGGGTTATTATAAGAGAATGAGAGTTCCACTATTTAACCTAGGGTTAGACGTTATTCGTCTCGAGAGAGGGTTTAATATACGTTAGGGAGTCCTACAGATCAATCTAAGTAAATAAATCATATAATTCGGGGTTAGATAACAAGTGAAGTCTAGGTGGATTCTTCTTGAGGGTATCGTCTTAATCAACTGAGTTTTTCCCAATGTTATTTTCCAAATTCGTTCTTTTTGTCTTGGTGTCTTTAGCTTAGTTATTCGTTAATTTTAGATTAAAACAACTTCACTTATTTAGGTCCAAATAATAAAAAAGTAGTTAGTATTAATACTTTTAGTTCATTTGGGTTCGATAATCCGGTCTTGCCTAAGCTATACTACTGTTCGATAGGTACACTTGCCTTTAATCGTTGTCAGAGTTGGTCTCTAGGTTCGATCATTCTTTATAAATTTTAAAACTCTGATTTCAGCAATCATCAACCCACACAACATCTCTCTTTTTCGGAGTCATTGGCAATCCCAACACAAAGTCCATGGTAATCCGGTCCTATTTCCATTCGGGAACCATCACTGGTTGAAGCAATCTTGAAGGCACTTGATGCTCAGCTTTCACCTGCTGACAAATTAGACACTTTGCCACAAATTCTAAAATATCTCTTTTCATACCCGGCCACCAATAAAACTTCCTCAAATCATTGTACATCTTTGTACTGCCCGGGTGCACTGACAAATAACCACTATGTCCTCAAGCAAAATTTTTTTGATCAACTCCTCATCTCTAGGTACACAAATTCTGTCGGGTAGAACAAACAATCATTCGAGCCCACTCGAAAGTCAGAATCACTTTCTAATCCACACTTAGCTCTCTTAGTTTGCATTTCACTGTGATTCCTCTGAGCCTCACATATCTGTTGAACAAACAGTGGCTTAGCTCTTAATTCTGCCAAAATAGCACCATCATCAGACAATGCTAAACTCTTACTCATAACTCTTAGAGCATACAAGGATTTCCTACTTAGGGCATCCGCAACCACATTCGCTTTTCTCGGGTGGTAATCAATGACTAACTCATAGTCTTTCAACAACTCAAGCCACTGTCTCTGTCTCAAATTCAGATCCTTCTGATCCATTAAGTATCTCAAACTCTTGTGATCCGTAAAGATTCGGCACTTTTCACCATACAAGTAGTTTCACCAAATCATTAACTCGAAAACAATCGCAGCCAACTCCAAAACATGAGTCGGAAAATTCTTCTCGTGCGATTTTAACTGCCTCGAGGCGTAAGCGGCTACCTTGCCCTCTTATATCAACACGCAACCGAAACCATTAAACAACACATCACTACAAACCACGAACTCTTTCCCTAATTTTGGCTAAACCAAAACCGGTGCGTCCGTCAAAATTATTTTCAATCTCTCGAAACTCTGTTGACATGTCTCAGTCCATTCAGACTTAACATTTTTATGCAATAGTTTTATCATTGGGGTAGCAATAACAGAGAATCCCTTCACGAAACGTCTGTATATCCTGCTAATCCCAAGAAACTTCTAACTTCTGACACATTCCATAGCTGTTTCCAATCCACAATAGCCGATATCTTACTTGGGTCAACTCTGACACCATCTCCTGACACAACGTGTCCCAAAAATCCGACCTCTCTGAGCCAGAACTCGCACTTGCTAAACTTAGCATACAACTAATTATCTCTTAAAGTTTGCAAGACAATTGTCAAATGCTCCTTATGATCGTTTTCATCCCGAGAATAGATCAATATGTCGTCAATGAAGATAACCACAAACTTGTCCACATATGGTCTGAAAATGTGGTTCATCATATCCATAAAAATTGCAGGTGCATTTGTCAAACCAAATGGCATAACCAAAAACTCATAATGGCCATACCTTGTTCGAAATGAAGTCTTCAACACATCTTGCTCTTTCACTCTGAGCTGATAATAACCCGACCTCAGGTCTATCTTTGAGAACACTGTAGCTCCTTTCAGTTGATCAAAAAGATCATCAATCCTTGGTAAAGGATACTTATTCTTCCCCGTCACCTTGTTGAGTTGTCTATAGTCTATACACAACCTCATAGACCCATCTTTCTTCTTCACAAATAATACCGGAGCACACCACGGTGAGTAACTCGGTCTTACGAAACCTTATCTTTCAACTCTTGCAACTGTATCTTCAGTTCTTTCAACTCTACGGGTGCCATTCTATACGGAGTAATTGAAATTGGTGCCGTTCTCAGAATCAACTCAATCCCAAACTCGACCTCTCTGACTAGAGGTAATCTAGGCAACTCTTCTGGAAATACATCCGGATACTCGTGTACCACTGGCACTGTTTCAAATTCTACTTCAACCTCTCGAGTATTCAGCACAAAGGCGAGATAGGACTCACACCCTTTTCTCAAACATTGATCATCCTCGAGGGAAGAAATCATTACTGGTAGACTATCTGATCCACCTGATTCAACCCGAACGACATCTCCATTCTCGCATTTCAATTCAATGTACTTACTACCACAGTTCACTAAAACACTATGGCTAGTTAACCAATCCATGCCTAGGATTAAGTCAAACTCATCAAACGGCAACAACATAAGGTTTGCTGGAAAACAATACTTCTCAATCAACAAAGGACAATTTTTAAACACCTTGTCCATTAACACATGCTTTCCTAACGGGTTTGACACCTTAACCACAATATCTGTAGACTCAATAGTCATACTCAAACTAGATGCTAATCTCATGCAAATATAAGAGTGAGTAGACCCTGGATCTATTAAAGTAATAATAAAGGTGTCAAAGAGCGAAAAAGTACCCGTTATCACATCTGGGGAGGATGCCTCTTCGCGAGCGCGAATAGCATATGTCCTCGCAGGTGCTCAACCCTCTGGTCTCACAACAGAGTCTCTAGACGCGCCTCTACCACTAGCCCCACCACTTGGGTTTCTGGGTGGTCTACCTTTTGTAGACACATCACTAGGTCTCATCTCTTGCTTCTCTTCCTTAACATCCTTCTCCGGGTAGTTTCGAATAATATGGTCGGGGGAGCCACACTTATAACATTTTCAACTATTTCCCCAATATTCTCCGGTGTGATACCTACCACACCTTGGACACTCCGGTTTACTCTTCGTATTGCCAACACTTTCCATCAAGGTAGATTGGACTCTCGAACCCGAACGAGCATTACCCAAGTCTCGATGCGAATAACCTACTGAGGTTGTTGCCCGAGGATTCACTTCCTTGGATCTTTTTGACTGGGCTTGATGCGACTTGCCCATCGGCCTCTTTCTAGCATCTCGGGCTTCACTCACAGCCCTCCTTTTTCGGTACTCAAATTTTCAACCTTACTTGCCCTTTCTACTAGCACCACAAACTCTTTCAACTCCAAAATACCAACTAGAAGTTTGATGTCCTCATTCAGTCCATCCTCAAACCTTTTACACAAAATGGTCTCTGTCGACACACATTCTTGAGTGTATTTGCTAAGCCTAACAAACTCACGCTCATATTCCGCTACTGTCATTCTTCCTTGTTTCAACTCAAGGAATTCCTTCCCTTTTCGATCAGTGAATCGTTGGCTCATATACTTCTTCCGGAACTCTTCCAGAAAGAAATCTCATGTCACCCGCTCTTTCAGGACCACTAACATCAGCATCTTCCACCAATGGTATGCCAAATCTCTCAGCAAAGATACTACACACTTCAAACTCTCTTCGGGTGTACATGAGAGTTCATCAAATACTCGTATCGAATTCTCTAACCAGAATTTCGCCCTTTTAGGGTCATCATCTACCTTAGCTCTAAACTCCTCAGCCCCGTGCTTCCTAATCTTATCCACCGGGGGTTTCGATATCCTCAATACATCAATATCTTGTGGAGCCACTGGGTTTGGTATAAGAGGAGGTGGAGGAGGTTAAGCATTAGGGTTCGCTCGAACATAGTCCGAGTACCAATTACTCATCATCTGAAGAAAGGCTTCTTGTGCCTCTTCTTCTTGACCCCTAGCCTCGGGTCCACTTTGTACAGGCACAGTTCCTTGTGCAGGAGCCGGCGCATTACTAGCTGCTTCATCAGTAGTAGATTGATCGGGATCCATATACTATATAAAACAAGATTTAAAATCATCAGAAACCACCACACTATCATAGTACACTTATGGCATATATAGCTAGACCCTTACACCCGCTGTGGTAGTCCTAGAACAGACTAAACTATAGCTTTGATACCACTAAATGTAACACCCCTTATCCAGGTTCTATGCCAGAACCGGGCCCAGGACATTACCGAATAAAATTCTCATGATCGCCACTTAGGCTCATCTTGACTACTCTCTTCAGTTAAAAGATGGTTTGAGCTGTTGAAAGACTACGAGGTTGTGATAGACTATCATCCGGGTAAGGCAAATGTCATTGCTGATGCATTGAGTTAGAAATCACTGTTTGCATTACGTACAATAAATGCTCATTTAGATTTGTCTGATGATGGTTCGTTTTGTAGCACCCCTTACCCGGGTTCTATGCCAGAACCGAGCCCGAGACATTACCGAATAAAATTCTCATGATCGCCACTTAGGCTTATCTTGACTACTCTCTTCAGTCATCTCAACAACCTTATTCTCAACTTACGAGGCCTCACTCATACACGCGAGGGCTCTCGAGACTATTCCAGAACTTTTTCGAATCTTAAAATTTTTCTCTTTTGAATAGAGTTCACACGCCCGTGCAAGGTACAACACGCCCGTGTGAAGTCACGCACGCCCATGTTATCAAACCGTGCTTAAAAAACCAAGCATACTACCAATGCCCCACGATCAAGCCACACGCCCGTACTTTCCAACCGTGGTAAACACTGACTTCCCTCACACGGCCTGGAGTCTAGACACACGACCGTGTGGCTAGCTCGTGGCCAATTTTAACATAAATGTCAACATGCAAGGGATGCATGGCAAAAGCACACGCCTGTGGGTTGACCGTGTGTCACACATGACCTAGACACACGCCCGTGTGTCTATTCACATGGACAAGAACAAATCTATTTGCTAAGCTCTTCTCACCCCCATAGCATTCACAACATGCACTCATACAACACATCCATAATCAACTCGAGTTTAAGTGTACTATCACATAGAAAACTACATCATTTCATATAATGTAATAGCCAACAACTATGGCCTTATACAAAATACACTATCCATCCAAAGGCCAACACACCTTAGCCATTTACAAAAAAAATTCACTAACTTGTCTAGCCCCTATACATGCCATATACAAAACATTGAGTCATGTACCAGAGTGTGCTGGTATGTGGGCTATCTTCCAATGATCCTCGTATCTCGGTTCACCACTTTTACTCTATAAAACAAAGGAAAAGAAAGAGAGTAAGCTCTGAGCTTAGCAAGTTTACACATAAACAATTTAGCATCTTTAGCATAAGCTAAAAAACAATTAGCATTATACTAACATATAATGTACAACTATGCTTACTCTTCCTATTCTTTACCACATTTCCAACATGTTATGAGTCATATACTCATAACCATTAAAATGCACCCCCGTATTCAATATTACATTTACACAATATGCAACACATCATTATTTATCAAAAATACATCCAAACAGCTACCTTACTCAATATAACAACCACACAGCTAGTTCACATAACTAATCCACACAGCTGATATCTTGGTGGTTTCGCACTTAGTGCACCACAATCAATTAATAAGTGATCGCTATAAAATCAGAGTTTTAAATATTTATAAAAGAATGATCAAACCTAGAGACTAACTCTGACAACGATTAAAGGCAAGTGCACCTATCGAACAGTAGTATAGCTTAGGCAAGACCGGATATCGAACCCAATGGAACCAAAAGTACTAATACTAACCTTCTTTTTATTATTTACCCTTAAAATTAGAGTGAAGTTGCTTTTGACGAAAACTAAACTAAGGACGCAAAGACAAAGAAGACGAATAGGAAAATAACTTTGAAGAAAAACTCAATTAATTGCGACGATACCCTCAGGAAGAATCCACCTAGACTTCACTTATTAATTAACCTTTAAATTATATGATTTCTTTTACTTAGCTTGATCTGTGAGATTCCATAACCTACGTTAAACCCTTTCTCGAAGCGAATAATGTCTACTCCTAGGTTAATTAGTGAAACTCTCGTTCGCTTATAATAACCCCCTAGGAAAGCAGTAAATCGATCAATGGACTTCCTTATTAGGTTTCACCCTAATCCGGCAAAATCTTGTAACCCTATCTCTAAGCGCCCGATCAACTCCGCTTAATTATGTTAGATCTACTCTTAGGCAGGGTCTATTCCTCCTCTACCTAAGCACATTAGATTTGGATTAAACAACATAATTAAGAACAAACCAAGTAATTTATCATATAACTTAAAAATCAAATAAAAAGATTCATCTAGGTTTCATCCCCTTCAGGTATTTGAAGGGTTTAGTTCATAACGAAACAAGAAACCATCTCAAGAGAAAAGATAAAACAAAACATAAGAAAATCCTAGAACTCCCTGAAGGAATTGAAGGAGAATTCCACCGTCTTGAGTATAATTCCAGCTTCTTGGGATGGATCAACTGGCTATCTTCACGTTATTCCTTAACTCTGACCTTCTCGGCTTGGCTCCTTGGCCTAGCTTTGACGCCCCCTCAAAGGTGGTACTTGGGGAATATTTATAGGCTTTTGGAATGTGATTCTTTATCCATAAGTATCCTATTTCGACTGAATTTGCTCTTTCCAGTGACAGAGGCACGGCCATGTCACACGCCCGTGGAAGTCAAGACCTGACCGTGTTTGGATTTTTGCTTTGCACCACTGCAAAGCGGTGGTGATGAGGTCGTGCTCCAGGTGTTCGTCGAGACACGGTCGTGTGGTCCTTGGCCCAGGCCCATTCACTACGACCGAATTTGAAATGCCACTGCGGAAAAACGTTTGAAAAGTATTTTGACTTATAGTGAAACATAAAATTTTGTATGCCTTTAATAAAATATTGGGTATGTAAAATTCAAAAATAAAATTATGTTGTTAAATGTAAAACTTTAAAATAATTTATCAAAGTATAAATTTACTCTTTAAAAGAAACATTCTCGAATATTAACTTAATCATCAATCCGACTTAAAACATAATAAAAATCCTTAAACACTTAAAGTGGCTTTTATTACAATAAATAACCTTTCATAAATAAAATGTATAAAACAAATAAGATAACTTCTACATGGGCCACCTCGTATCCACTCCAACCCGATCCAAGCTTATTGCATCACCTGAAATGTTGGTAAAAATTTTGGGTGAGTCAACAGACTCAGTGCATAGTCATTTCACATGTCTCCACATATGGGCTTGGCCCATATCCACACAGTCCATACACATAAATATGCAATTATGAAGCCCAACCCAACCTAGGGTCCATTCGTTACTCCTACCTTAGCAGACTCTCTGCCTAAGGCCGTGGCTAATCCACCACCGATCACATAGTGATCCATATATCTTACCTTGGCAGACTTGCTGTTCAAGGCCGTGGCTGTGCCACAGATCCCATATGGATCCCACATATCAATCAGTCCACGGTGATGCACACATCTATCAACCGCCGAGATGGGCACTTAGCCAACACCTCCCTTGATGAAGCACATAGCTAACATCAAGCGCTAATGTAGCACGAGGCTAGCATTAGACCACGTACATAATGTACCCCCTTTTCTCTAATAGTCACATCCCAAGTCGCATGCATATATATATGTACCATGGCAACATATTACTTGAAACAAATATACATCACATGCCATCACATTTTTATACATTCATCAATAATCATTTATTATCGTAAATCACTGACCTGATTATTCAATCACCCACCATGGGTATTCACAATCTTAGCCCTTATTTCGGCTATCATTCACTTTATACTCATACATGAAATAACACATATAACACATATAAACATTCAAGAGACAGTGCGATAACTACGCACCTGATTAGCACAATTGACTAAATCCCGAAACCCACGTCTAACGATTTGCACCTTTGTGATTGTAGAACTCCTTCCTACACCACCTAAGTCAGAATCGGCTAACATAATATACCAAAATGGCCTATGGCCGAAAATCACTACTGCCTTACCTTACGGATCTAAATCCCGAAACCGCTCCTTGTCTTAGAAGTTGTCGAACTTCCTGCTTAACCTCTGTTAGATTCGGCTCAACAATAAATCTAGGGAAAATGGCCCTTGGCCGAATAACACATACCATTTACCTTGATGCTTTCGAATCCCGAAGAACTCCTTACTGCTCCTTAATATTGGCTACATAAAAGACACATAAAATAGCTTAATGGACATTCGGCCATCCTTAGATCAAGGCCTTCACACTTGATTTCGGCACTTTAATGGAAAGAAACCCCATAACCGATTGCTAGGAGAGAACTACTTACCACTACACGTTGCTTAAAGAGGCTAAGAGAGAGTAGCCGACAAGAGGGAGAGATGTTGACTATTGGCTTTGAACTCAATGAATGATTCGGCTCTAACAAAAGATATAATCGGTACCAAAAGAGGGAGATTCGGCTTCAAGATTTTAAGAAAATAAAAGGGAAGAGAGGACTATAATATTCGGCAAGAAGCACTAGAGAAAAAAACAATTAAAATTCAGCACTTAATCCTCTAAATGACCGAAATTCACCACCCATAAGAGACCTAATTCGATTGCCACCTCCATTCCTTATCAAACTCCAAAGTAAACTCCTATTTTAACTCTTTATCACCCATTTAAAATAAAAACAATGTTTATCTTTTATCCCATCCTTTATCACCTCTTCAAATAAATAAAATAAATAAAATAATAATAATATCCCACTCTTCCAGCCGAATTCAAAAACAAAACATCAAGCCTATCTTTATCCATTTGAGTGCCCCATGTGCAGGCCACCAGCTCTTCTCCTTCACGCCAAAGATAAAAAAAAAAACCGACCACCATTGTCGCCACGCTATTCGAACATGGGACCTCATTGCCGCAGCCCCCCTTACAACGTCCCAAGCCACTTTGCGACTGGCTCTTTTTGTGACATAAACTCTCTACAACTCCTTTTAAGAGCTCCTTCCTTAGCTCCCCCTTGCCTTAACACCAAAACAAAAATAAAACATGCCCATGCCGCCAACGGGATTCGAACCAAGGCCCTTGTCCAGGCGTCATTCCAGGCCCTTAAGTGGTGCATGGAAGCCACTTTACCAAGGGGCTCTTTTATGCCAAAACGCCTAGGATTTTACCCTTAAGGCCTCCCTGGCCTTGCTCCCTTTTAACGCCAAAAATAAAACTCCCAAGTGCGATTCCTGCCACTCGAACCCCTTCCCTCCTAAAGCCCCCTTGCACCTTCACGCCTCAAGCCACTCTGCCAATCAATTTCTTATGTCCTAAACCCCACGTAAATTTCCTTAAGGCATCTTTAGCCTAGTTTCCTTTTTTCACTTAAAATTCCAAAAATTTCCAATGCATTCCCTTTTAATCCTAGAGTTTTAAAAACCCTTAAAACATCACCAACCACACTTAAAGCCTACTAATACTTGAGTTATGCTCCAAACGCACAACCCCTAATCTAGGATGTTACAGTCTTGAGTATAATTCCGGCTTCTTGGGATGGATCAACTGGCTATCTTCGCGTTATTCCCTAACTCTGACCTTCTGGGCTTGGCTCCTTGGCCTAGCTTTGATGCCTCCTCAAAGGTGGCACTTGGGGAATATTTATAGGCTCTTGGAATGTGATTCTTTCTCCCTAAGTATCGTTTTTCGACTGAATTTGCTCTTTCCAATGATAGAGACACAGCCATGTCACACGCCCGTGCAAGTCAAGACCTGATCGTGTTTGGATTTTTGCTTTGGCATGGCCATGTGCGGTGGTGATGAGGTCGTGCTGTAGATGTTCGTCGAGACACGACCGTGTGGTCCTTGGCCCAGGTCGTGTTGTTTTCGTGGAAAGGCCCATTTTGCTTTATTTTAAGCCTATTTTTCGTTCTTTTCATCCTTTGGTGCTTTCCTGAGTGTAAGACATGAAAAGAAAGGATTAAGAGCACCGTTTTACACAAATTAAGGGATAAATCATCAAAAAGCGTAATAAATGTAGGATTAAAATATGTTATATTTATGGTTTATCAAATACCCCCACACTTAAGCTTTTGCTTATCCTCAAGCAAAATTCTCAACTTACAATTAAAACGAACTTTCTATGGTTCATAATTCCTATCAATAATGCCTTATCCTAATTCATAGGTAATTTATACATGGATAATTCAACTCAAAGCTTCCTAAAAATTCAAACAAGATAAGTCACACATTTGTAGAACGAAAAAATAGGTGTTTCCCTTTATCTAAATAATTACCTCAAATTCAAAACCGACAAGGATTGATATCCTCATAGAAGATTCACTCAAATCACTCAAAAAGTGTTTAAGGGTCAAAATTTAGCACTCATAACTCGAACCTGAAAAGTTAATCTGATAGGCTTGCCTGAAAATCAAATCTCCACCACTATAAAATGATATGATAAACATATCAAAAGGTCTTTGTTAAGGTTGTAACGGGGCTACGGTTAAAGGTGTGTATAAAAGCTGAAATTAGAAGGTTAGAATCAAGATTGAATTGATAAGTTACCTACTTAAAAATTTCTAAAATAATACTTGCATTTACTGAATAATAAAAATCCTACTAATACGAGCATTTCCTTTTGGGAATTAGTCTTTGATTGTGCAAGCTCACTTTGCATACTACTAATATTGAAAACTTGAATTTTTCTTTTTTAGAAAAAACTAAATATAATGTAAATTTAACTACCAAAATAATGAACTTAGGTAACTAGCTCAAATCAAATCTCGATTAAGGGATAATCAAAAATAAAGGATGATAACAAATACAAAGGGTTTTGGGTTAAATTTAGCGGGTAAGTTAATAAAAAGGGCTGTTAGGCTCAACGGGGTTCACTAAGGGTTAATTATGATGGTAGGATTTTTAATGGAGTAAGTGGGTTGAAACCTAAGTGCCTTCATCATCTCGGTATATCAAATCATAACTATGGTCTTGACATGTATAATTGAGGCAAGTTCTAGAATAACAGTTCATGGTTGACACACTAATAATCAAAAACTGAGCATGAAAAAGAATATATGCTCTATAAGGTTCAAATACTCACAAAAGTTATGGGTGTTTTGACATCATCCTTATAAATTTCAAATTTCAAGGTAGAATTTAATTTCAGGTCAACAACCTAGCAAAAATTTTAATGTCTGAAAAACAGACTTATCATGCTTGATTCTCTAGTATTCCTTAAATTAAACATCAATGTACAATTAACTATGACTTGTTCAAAAACATATCAATGAAAATCATAAATCAGTAAAAATTTCATCCTAATTAGTAATATGAGAAAATTACTTTAAAACAAGATTAAATCAGGGATCTGAGAATCATGCAAAATTTAGACACTTTTATCCTCAGTGTTTGAGAAAAAATTAGGCATTTTCTCAGAATAACTATTCACCCCCCCACACTTAAGATATACATTGCCCTTAAAGTATAAAGATAGATACTGACATTTTAAAGATAAACCAAAAGAGAAGGGGAAAGAATTACTCCCTGATTTGTGGATATTTTCCCGAATGAGTGTCTTTGGTGGCGTTGATGATCAGGCGTGATAACGTTCCTGCGCTAGATAAAGAAATTGGGTAGCGCTTTGAGAAATAGCCAGGCTTTATTAAGACCTAATGAAAATAAACTAAATATATAAATAAAGACAAGAAAGATAAAGAGAAAGAGACTAAGAAGGAAAATAGACTAAGGCTAGGAAATAAAAAGGCTTGAGAATCCTTATTGGTAGGTGGTTCGCGAGGTGGGTGTGACTTCTAAGGTGACTGAGGTGTCTTTGGCGAATAGCGAAGTGGCGTGATTCCCAAGCAGCCTTTAGAACCTGACACTAAGAAACTAAAATGAAATAAAATAAATTAAGCATAAGATAGTTAAAAAGAAGGAAAATAAAGGAAAAGATAAATGGTCTCATAGGTCCTTGGCTTGGGGTTCGGACGAAGCTGCCGGCATGAGCTCATGTTGATCGTTCTCCTTTATGGAATATGGTCTTTTACGCATCTTTGGCATGTTGTTGGCTTGCTCAATGATCTAGAGCCATAGTAAGTGGAGAATTCTTGAGATGGAGGAGAGTAGAAACAAAGAAAATAAGAATGAAATCAGATGGGGGAAAGGAGAAGAGGGGAGAGATTTAAATACACGTTCATTTGTTCTGCTCCCCCACGGCTGTGTTCCCAGGGTGTGTCGAATTACACGACCTCCTCACACGGCCGTGTTATAGAGGGTGTTGTCACCCTATGCCCGTGCTTAATCCTTTTACGCCCGTGCTCGTGATGTTTCTTTGTTGGCACGGTCATATGACACGGGCGTGTCTTACCCGTGCTCGATAAGTCAGAAACCTCAGTAATTTTACATGGTTTGTGGCATGGGCGTGTTTTGCCCGTGGAATAGAAGTAGGTAGCCTCACACGGTTGGTGCCACTGCCGTGCCATGTCTGTCGGTGCCCCTGTCAAGAGTGGTTGGATCCGTGACATTGGGGTGGTGGTTGGGCTTACTGCACGGCCTCTGTCTTGTCAGTGTGGTGGTTTTGGTGGTCCACACGGCCACAGACACGACCGTGTGTAAGGCTGTGTGGTCTGTAATCCTTTACTTTTGGTTAGTTAAAAGGGAAAAGAAAAGAGAAAAGAAAATGTAAAAATGCAAAAAGAAATAGAGTTTGTACTCGGGTTGCCTCCCAAGAAGCGCTCGTTTATAGTCTTAAGCTAGACTTTTCTCGTGTTTGAAAATTTTAGGGAGGTTTAAAAGTTTGAATATCTTCCCTCATGTCTACAGTTTTAGTTTATGACAAAATTGAGGTCGAGAAATGTTTACCTTGAAAGTGTCAAAGGTAGGATTACTTACCTCGACTATTCCTTGTGGGAAGATATCATGCACCTTAAGAAGAAGTTCTCCCTTTTCCTTCAGGTTTGTTTGGTGATGGGAGGCTCGGTTTTATCTAACAAAACTTGATCTCCTATCTTATAGTGATTTGATGTTCCCACGAGCTCTTCTGGTGGTTCCTTTGGTTGTACAATGTGTGCATCTGGCTCTTCTTTGACCCGTGTTTCCTGTTCTTCCTTGTGTAACCCTAGTTTTTCCTTGAAGTGTGTTTTCCATTCATTTAGGTCATCAATTTGGGTCGTTTGTTCTTCGTGAGTTGTTTCTTTGTCAGCACTGAACTGAGGATCTGGTTCAATCATTTCCTTTTTTGGAGGTTCCTGGAAAGAAGGTGAAATTAAATGATTATCAAAAGAATTTTCTTGCTTACCTTGATTCCTTGACGACCTAGCTGAATCGAGGGCTTGAAGACTTATTGAGTCGTCACCTACACAAAGTATGAGCTCACCTGTGGCAACGTCAATTTTAGTCATGGCAGTTGCTAGAATTCCTAAAATTAAGGGGATTGAATTATCCTCATCCATGTCTAAAACAACAAAGTCTACTGGGAAAACAAATTTATTGATTTTTACGAGAACATCTTCAATAATGCCCCTAGGAATTCTAACAGTTTTATCCGCTTAAATACTCATCTTAGTTTGTTTTGGTTTCCCTAAACCTAGTCGTTTAAACAACGTATAAGGCATAACATTTATGCTTGCCCCTAAATCAGCTAATGCATTATCAATATTTAAACTACCAAATAAACATGGAATTGAAAAACTCCCTGGATCATTTTGCTTTTGTGGTAGTTTATTTTGTAACATTGCTGAGCATGTTGCGTTTAATTCCACGTGGTGCTCTTCATCTATTTTGCGTTTGTTGGTCAAGAGCTGTCTTAAGAATTTCCTGGCGTCTGGCATCTGGAAAAGAGCTTCAAGAAGAGGTAAGTTAATATGTAATTTCTTTAAAAGTTTAAGAAACTTACCGAACTGCTCCTCTGAATTGTCTTTTTGTAATGCTACGGGATAAGGTATGCGAGGCTTGTACTCCTTGACTACCGGTTTTGTCTTTTCTTGTACCACCTCTGTTTTTTCTTTGTCTACTTACTTTCTGGAGTTGGGTTAAGTGTATCTATTTCCTTGCTATCCTGAAGTGTGATAGCTTGAATTTGCTCCTTAAGATTAATAGGTAAGCGTCCTTGCGGTCGTTCTGACATTGACTTTACAAGTTGTTCAACGGCTTTGCTTACTTCCTTGACTGACTTAGCAAGTTCTTCCATTCGGTTTTCATTGCTTTTGATTGTTCTGTCAGCTTCTTGGATACGTTCCTGAATGGTTAGCTTCTTGTCCTGTGGATAAGGCTGATTTCGAAAGTTTTACGTTTGATTTCCTTGATTGCCTTGTCCTCCCCACGAAACATTTGGGTGATTCCTCCAACCTGGATTGTAAGTGTTACTATAAAGATTATTATTAGATCTGAACTTATTACCTATATAGTTCATCTGTTCATCTTCTGCTCCTGGTTGGTAGGGTGGGTACTCAGGATTCGCCACAGTTCCACTAGTGTCGCACTGCATGACTGGATGTATCTGTGAAGAACACAAACTATCAAGCTTTTTATTCATCATCTCAAGTTGCGTTGATAGCATGGTCATGGTGTCGACGTTAAAAACTCCTACCGATTTTGTCGTTTTTGTCCTCGAAGCTTGTCATTGATAGTTGTTTAAAGACATATCCTCAATGAATTTGTAGGCTTCAAGAGTTTGGTTGTTCACTGTTCCACCGGCGGCTAAATCTATCAGTTGCCTTGTTGAGGGCTTTACTCCGTTGTAGAATGTTTGGACTTGTAGCCATAGGGGTAAACCATGGTGTGGGCACCTCTTCAAGAGATCTTTGAACCTCTCCCATGCGTCATAAAGTGTCTCTAAATCCATCTGCACAAAGGAAGAGATGCCATTACATAGTTTAGCCGTTTTGGCTGGTGGAAAATATTTCATCAAAAACTCTTCGGTCATTTGATCCCATGTAGTGATTGACCTTCGCTGTAACGAGTTTAACCACTGTTTGGCTTTATTCCTTAATGAAAAAGGGAATAACCAAAGACGGATGGCATCATCAGAAATGCCATTTATTTTGAAGGTATCACAGAACTCTAAAAAGTTAGCTATATGCATGTCAACGATTAAAGGCAAGTGTACCTATCGAACGGTAGTATAGCTTAGGCAAGAATGGATATCGAACCCAAGGGATGTAAAAGTACTAATAGTAACCTTCTTTTTATTATTTAGCCTTAAAATCAGAGTGAAGTTGCTTTTGATGAAAACTAAACTAAGGACACAAAGACAAAGAAGACTAATAGGAAAATAACTTTGAAGAAAAACTCAATTGATTGCGACGATACCCTCAGGAAGAATCCACCTAGACTTCACTTATTAATTAACCTTTAAATTATATGATTTCTTTTACTTAGCTTGATCCGTGAGACTCCCTAACCTATGTTAAACCCTCTCTCGAAGCGAATAACGTCTAATCCTAGGCTAATTAGTGGAACCTTCGTTCGCTTATAATAACCCCCTAGGAAAGCAGTAAATCGATCAATGGACTCCCATATTAGGTTTCACCCTAATCCGGCAAAATCTCGTAACCCAATCTCTAGGCGCCCGATCAACTCCGCTTAATTATGTTAGATCTACTCTTAGGCAGGGTCTATTCCTCCTCTACCTAAGTACATTAGATTTGGATTAAAAACATAATTACGAACAAACCAAGTAATTTATAATATAACTTAAAAATCAAATAAAAAGGTCCATCTAGGTTTCATCCTCTTCAGGTATCTGAAGGGTTTAGTTCATAACTAAACAAGAAAACATCTCAAGAGAAAAGATAAAACAAAACATAAGAAAATCCTAGAACTCCCTGAAGGAATTGAAGGAGAATTCCACCGTCTTGAGTATAATTCCAGCTTCTTGGGATGGATCAACTGGCTATCTTCACGTTATTCCCTAACTCTGACCTTCTCGGCTTGGCTCCTTGGCCTTGCTTTGACGCCCCCTCAAAGGTGGTACTTGGGGAATATTTATAGGCTTTTGGAATGCGATTCTTTATCCATAAGTATCCTATTTCGACTGAATTTGCTCTTTCCAGTGACAGAGGCACGGCCATGTCACACGCCCGTGCAAGTCGAGACCTGACCGTGTTTGGATTTTTGCTTTGGCACGGCCGTGTGCGGTGGTGCTGAGGTCGTGCTCCAGGTGTTCGTCAAGACACGGTCGTGTGGTCCTTGGCCCAGGCCGTGTTGTTTTCGTGGAAAAGCCCATTTTGCTTTTTTTTAAGCCCGTTTTACATTCTTTTCATCCTTTGGTGCTTTCCTGAGTGTAAGACATGGAAAGAAAGGATTAAGAGCACCTTTTTACACAAATCAAGGGATAAATCATCAAAAAGCATAATAAATGTGGGATTAAAATATGTTATATTTATGGTTTATTAATAAGGTGGTATCGCACCAAGCCTACCACAAAGGTATTCATAGTGGTTTTGCACATAGCCCACTAGACAATATACGAAACGATAGCATCGCACATAGCCAGCTCATCGCCAATATGCATTAGGATGGTATCGCACTTAGCCCACCATCTAACATTATGACTACACATTCACATGTTTACTTACTCTATCGTTCGTCCATTCACATATTCTACTTGAACCACATAGGTTCTCAATCATTCTCAATCATGCTACACACTATCTAGCATTCACAAATTGTAAGTAAAAATGCATTGTTTATCCATAGACTTTCCTCGATACTTAAAAGTATAGAAACATGCAATTTAGTCCACCACCTTGCTTTTGCCTCGATTTTGATCTGGGCTTCATCTTTTTTTATCTATAATGAAAAATTAGCTTATTCAATACACACATTGACTAAATTGACCCACATCTCATACTTTAGCAAAATTACTATTTTGCCCTTAAACTTTCCCATATTTATACTTTATCCCCAAGGCTCGTAAAGTGATTTTTATTCAACTTTCTAACCTTTCATGCTAAGCTGAACCACTTACTCAACTAAAGCATTCATCGATTCTCACTAAATCACACATGTATGACCAAACTAAAGTTTTTCACAAACTAGTCCCTACATGCATTTTCATGGAAAATCACTTAGCAAAAGATGTTTCTACTACATCAAGCTTTCATATTCTTCCATAAAACATCAAAATACATGCATGTCATACATATGTACATTTTTGAACATCCATCATAGCTCACCAAATAGCTAAAAATAGCTTTCTCATGCAACTAGGACTTAAAAAATATGAAGAATATCAAAAACGGGACTTAAATGCACTTACTAGCATGCTTGAAAATTTTGAAGCAATGGCTCTTGAACTTTTCGGCAGCTTGGAGAAGAAGATGACTGAATTTTGTCATCTTTTCTCCTATTTTAATCATTTAATAACCATATGACCAAAATGTCCTTTTTGATAAACTTCCTATTTTAACTCATCCAATTTTGTCCAAAAACTAAAAATTGGGAAAATTGCTTATTAAGGACCTATAAATAATATTCTAAAGCTATTTCACACAATTAGCTTCTAGAATCTCACATTTTGCGACTTTCGCAATTTAGTCCTTTTGGACAATTCAACCGCAATTTCATAAAATTGCTTCATGAAACTTTCACACTAGCATGCATACATAGCATAGACATCAAAAACTCATTCATAACCCTCGGATTTGTGATCTCGCACCACTATTCTGACTAGACCCTAAACAGGGATGTTACAAGTTTTAGTTGAATTGAAAGCGAAACCGTTATTTTTACAACAAATATGTGATGCTCAAAAAGTTGATAACGAAATATTAGCGAAACGAGCTCAGTGTGATTCGAAATCCAATTTTGAGTTTAGAGTTATTGATGATGATTGTTTGAGATTCTGAGATTAAATTTATGGTCCGAGAAACTCGGAGTTGATTCAGTTGATTTTAAATGAAGCTCATAATGATCGTCTATCTGTTCATCTGGGAAGTACAAAGATGTATCATGATTTGAAGTAACACTATTGGTGGTCTGGAGTGAAAAGAGATATTTCCGATTTTGTCTCGAAATGTTTAGTCTGCCAGCAAGTTAAAGCTGAACATCAGGTTTCGTCTGGTTTGCTACAATTGTGTAACACCCCAAACCCGGCCCATTCACGCCGACCGAATTTGGAATGCCACTGAGGAACACTTTCAAAGACATTCTTACTTAATAGTAAAAATAGTGGAAAGTTTAGGTCTTTTAATAAAAGATTTTCGTAACTTGTAACATTCTAAGTAAAGATCGAAGTTTGTTATTAAAAATATCGGGTTCAAGCTTTACTTGAGAAACAAAACCATTTGAAATCAACCTTTAATTCATCCATCCATGATAGGGCATAATAATAACGATACTTAATAAATGAACTGAAATACTTTAGTGGGCCTTCTTACAATTCACACTTAATCAAAATATGGAAAATATAAATACTCAATTCATTAAATAAGAGATTCCTTTGCATGAAAATCCACTTTTGCATGGCCACCTTTGTATCCGCTCCGACCCGGTCCAAGCTTTACGCGCCACCTGAAAGGGTTAAGAAAATTGAGTGAGTCACCAAGACTCAGTGTATAGTTAATACACATGTCCTCACATATGGGCTTATCCCATATCCACACAAACCATATGCATAAATATACAATTATAAATATGCAATCATGAATATACAATTTTTGAAGTCCAATCCACAAGGTGATCCACATATCTTTCTTTGGCACACTTATTTCTTAAGGTCGTGGCCAAGTCACTGATCCCATAGGAATCCCACATATCAATCAGTTCACTAATCATCAAGCGCGAATGTAGCACGAGGCTAGCATTAGACCACTCACATAGTGTACACCCTTTTCTCCAATAGTCACATCACAAGTCTCATGCATACGTATATGTACCATAGCAACATTTTGTACGAAACAAATATATATATATTTATATATATATCACATGCCTTCACATTTTTATACATTCATCAATAATCATTTGTTATCGCAAATCACTGAAAGATTAGTACCAAAACTACTAACCTGATTATTTGATCACCCACCTTGGGTATCCACACTCTTAACCTTTATTTCAGCTAACATGCATAACATATACGTTTACATAAAATAACACATACAACATATATAACAAATGACAAACGAGAGTACAGTGCGATAACTACGCACCTGATTTTAGCGAGATTCTGATTTATCGAATCTAATATCAACTAAAATCCCGAAAGCTTCTGTTACTTCTATCGCTTTGCCCTTGAGCACTTCAATTCACGAAAGATTCCTTTGATGCTCCATAACACTAGCTACACACAAACAGAGTACAGCCTTATGGCTTTATACATATTTGGCCATCCCTAAAACCAAGGCCAACATTCGGTTATCATCAAACCCAAAATATAGTCTATGGCCGAAGGACATATTTCCTTACCTTGCTTATTTCGATCCCAAAACACCATTTATTGCCGTCGAGTTGCTCCCGAAGTTATCAAAATTCTTATCATTTGTCTTGA
The DNA here is from genome assembly GCA_025503065.1 of Gossypium bickii. Classification (NCBI taxonomy): domain Eukaryota; kingdom Viridiplantae; phylum Streptophyta; class Magnoliopsida; order Malvales; family Malvaceae; genus Gossypium; species Gossypium bickii. The sequence continues at coordinate 111,684,795 of CP106711.1, read as the reverse complement.
ATAGTCGAATCTTGAAGACTCTTTCCTTCAATCAAAAACAAAGCTCGATGGTCCTACTATTATAGAATCAGTCTCACGAAAATAGGCAAAGATTTAAGGTAAAAATAAAGAACCAAGGAAAAGGTCGAAAGATTTGGCAATAGTGACCAAAACATTCAGCTAACACAAAGAAGGAAAACAAGACAAGCAATATTTGCTAGCCGAAAATACTTTCTAGCCTCATCAATATCGAAACTCAACCTTGCTCTCATTCTCCTCTTCGGTCAAGAACAATTTGGAAGGAAAACAAACAAGCTAAAGACCTTCAGCCAACATAAGATGAAGAAAGAAATTTTGAATAACAAAGTGATAAATTCGGCCATGCACAAAAAGCAAAGGAAAAAGAAGAGAATATGAATTTTGCTCCCCTTTTTGTTCTACTCAAAATCGATGATACACCAAAAAGGCAACAAGAAAGTCGGCCATGCATCCTTTGCCAAACACAAAGCCGACCAACAAAGTCCCTAGGAGCTCCATTCGCCATGCCTTTGCAACCCCAAAGCTGTTCATGCTCCTCTCCCCCAAACTTCAAACGGCCATGCTTCTCTTTTGCCAAGAAAGTATCAAAACAAAAATCAAGAATTTTGGCCATGCTTGCTATCACAAGGCCGGCCATACCTCCCTCATTTTTGTCCTACTTGCCCATCACTAATAGAAATTATAACCATTGTTTAATCCTTTACCCATATTCAAATCCTTTTTCCAAGTAAATAAGCAAACAAACAAATGTAATCCTTACAAAACAAATAATAATAAAATTCCCATACTCATGCAAATTTTTGAAAAACAAGCAAAAATAATAAAAATCATAAAACAACAATACGCCCATACTCAAATTAATAAAGAAATAATAATAACAAGCATCCCATGAAGCTTTGTTCACGCGCATGACCCATGCAGCCTCCTCACGCCGGCGTGAAAAAAAAAAAAACCATGCGCGCTCCCGGGTTTCAACCCCGGCACTGGCAAATTTCTCTCACGCCTCACCACTCGGCCAACTTGACTTTCATAACAATATCGCGGCACATATTTCTTTTAAACCTTACTTCGCTGGCTTCCTTACTTTAACGCTAGGAGCCAAATATAAAACATTCGCGAAGTCGCCATCGGGACTCGAACACGAGTCCTCGCGGCTCTTCTCACAAGCGCTAGCGTCTAGCCACCTCGCCCAGCGCCATTTTGTGATACAATTCTCGCCCCGATTTCTTTTAAGCCTTCTTTAATGTAAATACTTACTTGCAAAATAAAAATGCTTATGCGCCCCATGCCACTCGAACCCCTGACTTGTTTTGGTGCCGATCCTTAAGTGGCACACGGAAGCCACTTTACTACCTGGACTTTCATGTCCAAAACCTTACAAAATTTATTCTTAAGGCCTGCTTCCATATTTTCCTCTTTTAACCCTAAATTTTCAAAAATTTCCAAAACACTTCCTTTTTATCCTCGAGCTTTAGGAACTCCAAAAACACATCAAAACCACTCTTGAGGCCCACTAACACTCGAGTTATTCTCCAAACACACAACCCCTATTTCGGGATATTACAATTCTACCCCCCTTAAAAATAATTTCGTCCTCGAAATTACTTATGAACGAACATCCGTACATTTCAATTCACCACATATCAATCACACGTACCCAATTATACACATATACAAACACATTTCCACCCTCTTTCACATTTAGCATTTTGACATATGGCCAATTCTCCATAAGCATATTCAAGCTTCAATTCCATTATATATATCATACACATCAATGGTATGATCAATTGCACATATTAAAATACTTATCGAAGCTTGAACTATATCACATCTTACTTAGTTCAAATGGGAATATACTAACTCACTTTATTTCTTGCAAATATGAATGATTTGCACTTACCCTAGCATTTAGCTTATGGTAATAAACATGTTCCATCTTGTAAGTGATTCATGAATTCTCTATTATAACACATCACCGGCATTAAACCTGCTAGGCATCGAAGCCTGAAATACACACCGGCATTAAGCCTGCTAGGCATCAAAGCCTGAAATATACACCAAGACAAGGCCCGCCAGCCGAAAAAGCCCGAAATAATTCACCAAGCACAAGGCCTCGCTGAAGTGAAAGCCCGAAATACAATACACCGGCACAAGGCCTGCTAGGCATCGAAGCCTGAAATATACACCGACACAAGGCCTGCTAGGCTGATAGCCCGAAATATAAAATCATCACTATCTGAATCACATTACAAGCTGACCAAAATTATAAACCATATATAATTCATAACACTTGTACTTATCACTTCAATTAAAAAAATTCAATAACATTTCATGATAGAATGTCTATCCACATTTGGTTTTCACTATATTTATAACTAGGATTCCATAATCCACATGTATCCAAAGTTATAACTGACATTAACGATATTTAACTGCTTACAAACTTACACTTAAAACATTCTCGATTTCAATTTCAACACTTGCAGACATGACATTTTTTTCCACACTGAGCACACGGACGGTCCCGATTTCTCATAGCTAGCTTAGTCACATGAGCAAAACTTTCAACCTTCGGTCTTTTCCGAAGACCTTCGGATAATTTAGACCATCCAAAATTTCTTCTATCCCGGTTCCTATCCTTATCTCTATTTTATCTTATCGAGTTCTTAATTCTTTCAGCTACTTTAGCTTTTTCGACTAACACAGCAAACTTCCATTCCTGTTGAGGAGCTATCAATAGTTTCAGGCCGTCCTTTAATCCGTCCTTAAATCGAACACATCATTCATGTTCCGTAGCCGCTACTCTTCGAGCATATTGGCTTAACCTTAAGAATTCAGCCTCGTATTTCGCCATGGACTTGTTCCGTTGAAACAGTCCCAAAAACACATTCCTCTAAGTATAAATGTAGTAAGTACTGACATACTTCTTCTGGTATGCCTCTTGACATACTCCCAAATGGGGTCCTCCGTTGTGACACTATCCTGAACCGTGAGCCACCATTGATATGCTTCGTCGCGAAGTAGCGCCACCATTCCTTTCACTTTTTCCTCAGGGTTTAGATCGAGCTCATCCATAACTCGCTTGGTTGTTTCCAACCAATATTCGATCATACTGAGCGCCAGTCCTGATACATCACGGAACAACTCCGCTTCGTTGGCTCAAAGTCACTCAGGAACAATTTTCGAGCTCTCATATTTTCTCCCTCTCCGGCCACCATCTCTAAAACTTGCAGCGCAATACAGCATTATCCCTCGTCTGATCTTACTGCTCATTATCAAAAGTTGGGGGTGGAGGTGATACCTCATTATCAGACCCTTGACCCAATCTAACAAGTTCTGATACGGCCATTTTGCCTCGATCATGTCCTCTAGGACTCATCTCTTATCGCACAATCTGGCTTTCAAAGTTTTATGCATTAGAAATTTGTTCCACTGATTATCCGCGAACAGTTTTATAGAAATAAGTATTTAGAAGTGGTTCTTTCGATCACACATAGGTTCAGTTCAAGTTAACTATTCTAATTCAGAGAATCACATACACGTTCATAAGCAGGGACACATTCATTCACTACACCTCTATGGTCATTTTAGTCCTCAAGTCTTATGCACTTGTTTTTGAGTAGACTAGTCTTAGGGTTCGATAGCCCAAATTTTCTAATCTACTAGCCCAATTATGCCCATACAGTTCACATATTCAATATACCTAAATAGTCAGAGGTACTTACCAGGTGAACTTCGGGTCGGAGGTACAGGTGCCATGCTAGAACAAGCCCAAAATAGAAGTTCACATTTTGAAAAGCCCACCGTTGAAAACTACTTTCGGGCCCAAAACCTCAAAGCCGAGTTTTGAACCGTGCTCTAATACCAAAATGTAACACCCCAAACCCGGCCCATTCACGCTGACCGAGTTTGGAATGCCACTGAGGAACACTTTCAAAGACATTCTTACTTAATAGTAAAAATAGTGGAAAGTTTAGGTCTTTTAATAAAAGATTTTCGTAACTTGTAACATTCTAAGTAAAAATCGAAGTTTGTTATTAAAAATATCAGGTTCAAGCTTTACTTGAGAAACAAAACCATTTGAAATCAACCTTTAAATCATCCATCCATGATAGGGCATAATAATAACGATACTTAATAAATGAACTGAAATACTTTAGTGGGCCTTCTTACAATTCACACTTAATCAAAATACAGAAAAATATAAATACTCAATTCATTAAATAAGAGATTCCTTTGCATGAAAATCCACTTTTGCATGGCCACCTTTGTATCCGCTCCGACCCTGGCCTAAGCTTTACGCGCCACCGAAAGGGTTAAGAAAATTGAGTGAGTCACCAAGACTCGATGCATAGTTAATACACATGTCCTCACATATGGGCTTATCCCATATCCACACAAACCATATGCATAAATATACAATTATAAATATGCAATCATGAATATACAATTTTTGAAGTCCAATCCACAAGGTGATCCACATATCTTTCTTTGGCACACTTATTTCTTAAGGTCGTGGCCAAGTCACTGATCCCATAGGAATCCCACATATCAATCAGGCCACTAATCATCAAGCGCGAATGTAGCACGAGGCTAGCATTAGACCACTCACATAGTGTACACCCTTTTCTCCAATAGTCACATCACAAGTCTCATGCATACGTATATGTACCATAGCAACATTTTGTATTTAAACAAATATATATATATTTATATATATATATCACATGCCTTCACATTTTTATACATTCATCAATAATCATTTGTTACATAAATCACTCGAAAGATTAGTACCAAAACTACTAACTCGATTATTTGATCACCCACCTTGGGTATCCACACTCTTAACCTTTATTTCGGCTAACATGCATAACATATACGTTTACATAAAATAACACATACAACATATATAACTAATGACAAACGAGAGTACAGTGCGATAACTACGCACCTGATTTTAGTGAGATTCTGATTTATCGAATCTAATATCAACTAAAATCTCGAAAGCTTCTGTTACTTCTATCGCTTTGCCCCTTGAGCACTTCAATTCCCGAAAGATTCCTTTGATGCTCCAGAGTACAGCCTTATGGCTTTATACATATTTGGCCATCCCTAAAACCAAGGTCAACATTCAGTTATCATCAAACCCAAAATATAGTCTATGGCCGAAGGACATATTTCCTTACCTTGCTTATTTCGATCCCAAAACACCATTTATTCCCGTCGAGTTGCTCCCGGAGTTATCAAAATTCTTATCATTTATCTTGAATAGTCGAATCTTGAAGACTCTTTCCTTCAATCAAAAACAAAGCTCGATGGTCCTACTATTGTAGAATCAGTCTCACGAAAATAGGCAAAGATTTAAGGTAAAAACAAAGAACCAAGGAAAAGGTCAAAAGATTTGGCAATAGTGACCAAAACATTCGGCTAACACAGAGAAGGAAAACAAGACAAGCAATATTTTCTAGCCGAAAATACTTTCTAGCCTCATCAATACCGAAACTCAACCTTGCTCTCATTCTCCTCTTCGGTCAAGAACAATTTGGAAGGAAAACAAAACAAGCTAAAGACCTTCGGCCAACATAAGATGAAGAAAGAAATTTTGAATAACAAAGTGATAAATTCGGCCATGCACAAAAAAGAAAGGAAAAAGAAGAGAAGATTAATTTTGCTCCCCTTTTTGTTCTACTCAAAATCGGTGATTCACCAAAAAGGCAACAAGAAAGTCGGCCATGCATCCTTTGCCAAACACAAAGCAGACCAACAAAGTCCCTAGGAGCTCCATTCGGCCATGCCTTTGCAACCCCCAAAGCTGTTCATGCTCCTCTCCCCCAAACTTCAAATGGCCATGCTTCTCTTTTGCCAAGAAAGTATCAAAACAAAAATCAAGAATTTTGGCCATGCTTGCTATCACAAGGCCGGCCATACCTCCCTCATTTTTGTCCTACTTGCCCATCACTAATAGAAATTATAACCATTGTTTAATCCTTTACCCATATTCAAATCCTTTTTCCAGCAACTAAATAAGCAAACAAACAAATGTAATCCTTACAAAACAAATAATAAAATTTCCATACTCATGCAGCTTTTGAAAACAAGCAAAAATAATAAAAATCATAAAACAACAATACCCCCATACTCAAATTAATAAAGAAATAATAATAACAAGCATCCCATGAGGCTTTGTTCACGCGTGCATGCCCCATGCAGGCCTCCTCACACTGGCGTGAAAAAAAAAAGAAAACCATGCGCTGCTCACCCGGGTTTCAACCCCAGACTGGCGCCTTCTCTCCACGCCTCAGCCACTCGGCCAACTTGACTTTCATAACAATATCGCGGCACATATTTCTTTCAAACCTTACTTCGCTGGCTTCCTTACTTTAATGCTAGGAGCCAAAAATAAAACATTCGCGAGCTGCCATCAGTGTAACACCCTGGTTTAGGGGGCTGTGCGTATTGGGTTTAAATCAAGTGTTAGTAGGTTTTTGGGAGTGCTTGGATGAGTTTTAGGGGTTTTAGAAATGTTTGGATGAAAGGGAAGAGTTTGGAAAAGTTTGGATTTTTGGTGTGAAAAGGGATCGGGCCAAAGGAGGTTTTAAGGATTATTTTTGGGTAATTTGTGGCACAAAGGAAGGCAAAGGTAGAGTGGCTTCCGTGTCTTTGCTAAGAGCTTGGGGAAGTAGCGCCTTGAGGGCTTGGGTTCGAGACCAAGCGGCAAAAAAGGGGTTTAATTTTTGGATTATGGCGCTATGGGGTTGGAGGCCTTAAAAGAACTGGGGCGCGAATTTTGGCACAAGAAGCAGCTTGTCCAGGTGGCTTTCGTGCGGTGCATAGGAGTTGGAGGGTAGTGGAGGCGCGGTTCGAGCGCTGGAGCAAAGATTTTGGGCGTAATTTATTTTATGCGGCTAGGGGCTGGGCTAGGAAGGGTTAAGATTAATTGGTGTGGGTTTTTGTCATAAAAAGCAAGGTGGACGAGTGGCCTGGGCGTTGGGGGTAAGGCTTGCAGCGGTTTGGTCCCAGGTTCGAACCTGGAGAGTGGCTTTTGGAGTTTTAATGTTTTCATTCTTTTTGGGCAGCAAATTGAAGGTGGGACGGCACATGGGGGAGCTTCAAAAGGATAAGATGAGATTAGTGTTTAATTTTTTTAAAATTCGGCTGGTGGGTAGTTGCTTTATTTATTTATTTTTTTATAAGCATAGGATTATTTTATTAGTTTAAAATTAGTAGATGGGGATAATGGTTGCTGGTGGTTTATTCATTTGATTATGATATGGATAAATTGGTTGACTAATTTAAATTGATTTGAATTAGTGGCCTGAGCTACCAAGTAGCAAATAAAAAGTGGAGTCCTCAAGGGGGTAGCATGTCTTGAATTGGCTATTTATTAGGCGCTCTTTTACATGAATTTCTTTTGGTTTTTTCCCCATTTGTTCCTTTAGCCGAATGTGTTTCTCCATTCCTCTTTTGGACCGAATTCTTTTGATTTTCCCTAGTTTTGTGCCGTGTGTGTGAGTCAAAGAAAACCCCATTCTTCCATCTCTTTGTAGCCTAACCCAAAAATCCCAAGTAACCTTTACCATTGCCAAACTTCATTTGATTCTCTCTTAATTTTTCTTTGGTAGCCGAATGCTATTTGGGTTCTCAAGCCTTTGCGTATTTTTGCTTTCTCTTATTTTTGGATTCTTGGCCGAACTATATACTCATTATCTCCTCTTTTCTTTCCCATTTGTGTTAAACCGAATTTTCCCTTCTCTTGTGTGCCGAATTTCCCTTTTCTAGGTGCTTTGTCACCTTGGTCGAATAGTAGGTGTGGTGTGGCTCATTTTTGGGGTTTCTTTTCCAATCGTTGGAGAAGGGCATCCAGATTCAAAGCGATCAAGCGTAGCCTTGGTTCTTTGGTCGATCGTTGGGTAAGTGATGCTAAGGGATTGCTTTATCGCCTATTCGCTTTGGTATTGGTAAGTCGTAGGCTATTACTTTTGGTTGGTTGTCGATTGTAGGCAAGTAAAGCAAGAGCACTTGGTGGTGGGCTAGTGTGCAAGAGCGTGTAGGAGCGAGGTTGTTAGATCGATTCTTTGGTTAAGGCTTACAGGTGTGTACACACACACACTCTTCTAGTAATTTATGTGCTTATTAAACTGTGTGTATATTTACACACTTATCTGTTATGGTATTTATATATATGATGTGTGTGGTTGGTTCCATGGAAAGGTGGATTGAATACCATTATGGTATAAGGCACGGGGTCAGGTAAGTCCCTGTTATAATGCTTTTGGTAAGCATGATGCATCCATTACATGTGCTATGATATTGGATGGTTGATAAATAATATGTATGTTACTAATCAAGCATGTGGGTATAAGTCCGTTAAAATGCATATCATTATCTATGTGGGTTGTACGAGTGGAGGGGGCAGTGATATTTTGTGCTGACGAGCACCAGTGTTTTGGTAACACACTGTGTGTCTTCTGACACCGTGAGGTTTGGTACCTCCAGAGGTTTGGCACCTCATAGCGACTTATCCTCGTGGTTAACACCACCGTGGGTTGGCCCCACTTTTGAGAGACACGGATCGCCCGCGCGGATTTGGTATCACACGATGGGTTGGCCCCATCAATTGATTTGTGACTTCGTCACCGCAGTTTTGGTAACACACTTCGCGTGTATTCGGACCCCGCAGGTTTGGCACCTCCAGGTGATTTGGCATCACATCCGTGACTATACGTCACCGGTGGTTTGGCACCACCGGTGGTTTGGTACCACACGGGGTAGAAAAGGTGTATGGACGGTTAGGATTGGGTGCATATGATTTGGATGCATGATGATCATGATTATGTTTGAATGTGATATTTTGCTAATCCAGAAAAAGGGTTGCACATCGAGTCTTGGTGACTCACCTTTTTCCTTAACCATTTCGTGTAGTGCATAAAAAGTCGACCGGGATCGGAGAGGACAAGGTGGCCCATGCCGAAGATGAAGATTTATTAGACTATGCTTGTTTCGATATAAGTATTTTATTTGAATCTGTTGGGTTGTAACAAAGGCCATTTTATGTTTATGGTATTACTTTAACTATGGTTTATTTAAATTAAATTGCTATGGGAAAATGATTTATGGTTTGCAACCTATTTCTTCAAGTTGGATATTATAAACTAAAGTTTTAAAAATGAATGAGTTCTAAATAGCAAAGTTTTATTCCAAAGATATGTTTTTTTTTCAAAATTCAGCAAACTACGATGTTTTTTTTTAAATCAAAAAGAATTTCAACCGTCTTTCCGCAATAACATAACCAGATTCGGTCGTGGTGAATGGGCCGGGTTTGGGGATGTTACAATCAGGACTCGAACACGAGTCCTCGCGAAGCGCTTCTGCTGCGCTAGCGTCCTAGCCACCTCGTCCAGGCGCCATTTTGTGATACAATTCTGCCCCGATTTCTTTTAAGCCTTCTTTAATGTAGCGCCTACTTGCAAAATAAAAATTCTTATGCGCTCCATGCCACTCGAACCCCTGACTTGTTTTGGCGCCGATCCTTAAGCAGCACACGGAAGCCACTTTACTACCTGGGCTTTCATGTCCAAAACCTTACAAAATTTATTCTTAAGGCCTCCTTCCATATTTTCCTCTTTTAACCCTAAATTTTCAAAAATTTCTAAAACACTCCCTTTTTATCCTCGAGCTTTAGGAACTCCAAAAACACATCAAAACCACTCTTGAGGCCCACTAACACTCGAGTTATTCTCCAAACACACAACCCCTATTTCGGGATATTACAAATTGATTCTGATTCCTGAGTGGAAATAGGATAGGGTGACGATGGACTTTGTTTCTGGATTGCCATTGACTCCGAGAAAGAAAGATGCAATTTGGGTCGTAGTTGATAGATTAATGAAATCTGCCCATTTTATTCCGGTATGATCTGACTACTCACTTGAAAAGTTAGCTAAGCTATACATTTCTATTATTATGAGATTGCACGGGGTGCCGTTGTCTATTGTGTCAGACAGAGATCCGAGGTTTACATCACAGTTCTGGAAGAAATTGCAAGAATCTTTTGGTGCTAAATTGCATTTTAGTACAACTTTTCACCCGCAGATGGATGGTCAGTCCGAATGGATTATTCAGATACTCGAGGATATGTTAAGATGTTGCATTATTGAGTTTGATGGTACGTAGGAACAGTATTTGCCGTTGATTGAATTTGCATACAACAATAGTTTTCAGTCAAGCATTAAAATGGCTCCTTATGAAGCTTTGTACGGACGTAAATGTCGAACACCTCTATATTAAACTAAGCTCAGTGAAAATATGATACAAGGGGTCGATTTGATAAAAATACAGAACAAAAAGTGAAAGTGATCCGTAACAGTCTGAAAGTAGCGTCTGATCGTCAGAAGTCCTATGTAGATTTGAAAAGAAAAGACATTGAATTCGAAATTGGTGATAAAGTATTTTTAAAAGTATCTCTGTGGAAAAAAGTACTCTGATTCAGACGTAAAGGCAAGTTGAGTCCGAGGTTTATCGGACCGTATGAGATCATCGAGCGTGTTGGACCCATTGCATATAAATTGTTGTTGCCGCCTGAACTAGAAAAGATTCATAACATATTTCACGTGTCAATGCTTAGATTATACCGATCAAATTCGTCACATGTGATTTCTCCGTCTGATATTGAAATCTGATCTGATATGACTTATGAAGATTAACCAATCCGTATCTTAGATCTTGAAGTGAAAGAGTTGAGGAACAAGAAAATTCCGTTAGTTAAAGTACTGTGGCATCGACACGGAGTAGAAGAGGCTACGTGGGAGCCTGATGATTCAGTGAGACAACAATATTCGAATCTGTTTAACGGTGAGATTTTTGGGGACGAAAACCCCTAAGAGGGAGAATTGAAACAGTCCCGTTTAGACCCTAGTCGGAACAGTGGTTTCGGGACCACAAATCCGAGTTCGAAAAATATTTTAATATTATTTTCTGTGTCTGCAGTATATGATTAAGCATGCGTGAAAGTTTCGTATGAAAATTTTATTATTTGTATGTTTAATTTGATAAAATGACTAAATTGCATAAAGGGTAATAGTGACATTATATATGATAATGTGCTCATTTGAGTTGGCTTTTAAATGTAGTGGCCTTATGAGGAAATTAAACCATTTTATAAGTTAGTGGATGGCAAAGGACAAGTATGCCCTTAATGTATCTAAGTTTCTTATATTAATTGAAAGGTTAATATAGTAAACAATCTAATAATATGATTATAATAAAATAAAGTATGAAAATAAGCATTTGTTCATCCATTTTTCTTGATTGAATATACAATAGACAAGAAAGAAAAGAACAAGCTAGGTTTCGGCAATGATTTTGGCTTGATTAAGGTATGGTTTTTGATTTGATTTTGATAATTTGTACATTTTTGCAATCGTTGCTTCGAGTACTTTGAAACCCATGTCTTAATTTTTTTTGAATTGATGAATATTTTGTATTGTGCCATTGATGAACATATGACTTTTGGGATGTTTGATGGTGAAATATGAATTATATGTGATAGAATAACATAGTTTGTCTTTGCAGTTTTGATGAATTTGAGTAATTTGGTCTTAATTGAGATAATAACATTTTGAAGGACTAAATTGTGTAATAAATGAAATGTATGGAATCATATGAGCATCTGTAAAACTCAGCTAGGCATGGGTAATATGAAATTTTGTGTATTTTGTGATTTTATGAAATAAGGACTAAAATGTCAAAATGTGAAAACGTGAGGGCTAATTTGTAAATTTTCCTAAATATGTGTTCTTGGATGGAATTGGATGAACTGGTGAATAAATTAGTTGATTTGAATATGTATAGATCAAGAATCGAAGAAAACAGATTTAAATCGAGGGAAGTCGAATGTAATTGAATAGCTGAATTCGTCCATTTACTCAAATCCGAGGTAAGTCTATATACAAATAAATGTATTTGTATTGATAAATGTATCTTTCATGTGAAATCTCATTGTGATGAATGCGTACAAGAATGACATTTATATGAAATCTGAGTATGTACCGACAATGTAATAGTGTCTGAGAAGTCCCGTACAAACTTAGGAATAGATAGGATTGCATATGTCATGACATAGGTGTCCGATATGTGATATCATGTAAAACCACGTCTGAAACATTGGCATTGTTTCGAGATTTCGTGTAAGACAACGTCTGGGACGTTGGCATTGATATGAGATTTACGTGTAAGACCATGTCTGGGACATTGGCATCGTATTGATTCGTGTAAAACCCTGTCTGGGATAGTGGCATCGATATTTGGTTACATGTAAGACCACGTCTGGGACGTTGGCATTGTACGGTTATTCCAAGCACTTCTGAGTATCCTATTAGATACCGAAAGGTTCAACGGGCAAGTCCGAGAAATGAATGACTATGTGAATTGTATATCCATTTCAGGTACGTTTGAAGAGTACACTATGTGTGTATGAGAGGTAAGTGTCTATATGAGCTTACTAAAGTGAATATGTATATAGATTTGATGAGGTAATATGTGAATATATAATTAAATGAGTTATGTGTATAAGTGATACTTGAGTGGAGGAATGTGGTAAGCAATGGCTAAGCAAATGAGCCAAAAAAATATGTGATGAATTTTGCAAATGAGAAGCATTAATGTTATTGTATCACTATGGCTATGTGCATAATATGATAAGTTTATTTGTATACGGCTTACTAAGATTTTGAAAGCTTACTTTGTTTGTTTTCTCTGTTTTATAGATCTTCAAAGCTACTGAGGGCTCGAGGAACTGCCAAGGATCATCATCACACTACTCAATCTTATCTTGGTACCTTTTGAAAGTGTATATACTAAGTATGGCATGTATAGTCTAGTTATCTTCAGTTATGTTTGAAATATGTGGATAGCCATGTGATATGGCTAGTTAAATCATTGTGTACTGAATGAAGAGTCATGCTATATAATGTTTGGTTTTGGTATGATTCCTTGGTTATGAAATGGTCAATATAATGGTCAATATTTAGAATAATCGATTTATAAAAAAGATTAAGTCACGAAACCATTCCGAAAATGTAGCAAAAACGTAGCGTTGTTTTAAAAACTATTAGCATTTTGGAAAACTGTGATTTACTTCTAACGTATATAATCCAAACATAATTGAAAACCCAACGTTAAAATCCAAAAACTTAAAGAGGCCTTATTACACCCCAAATCAAAATACTTTAATGTAAGTAATCAAAACGAAAAACATGAGCAGTGTGTGGCCTTCTCCGAGTCCATCGCAGCACTGTCCGCCAAGGCTAGGGATTACCTGCACTGTTAAAAATGGGGTGATTTTACGAAAACTCAATGTGTAATCCTTTACTAAAGTAACGGTCAGTATACAGAAATAGAAACCGAAACAGTCTGGGCCGAAGCCCTTTAATCGTAACAGTATAGTCCAAATCAAAGCATACGTGGGCTAAAGCTGACTACAATATCATTTGGGTCACCGCCCATAACAGAATTAGTTGGGCCTAGCCCACATCCAGTAATAGATTAAGTGGGCCTAAGCCTAGTACAGTGACAAATCTCATGACAGGTATGCAATAGTATGAGGATGCATCCCACCCCGATTTAGCCAACACACCACTTGTACCAATCCTACACTTACATAGGGAAAAAATCGACCCACCCAGCCAGCACACCAAAGTTAGCATCGGTTGCGGCCCTAACCAAAATCGCAGCAAAGCAGCTACTATATACATGCGGCTCTAAGCCTTCAATAGAGGTATTATAATTGACACAAAGCCATCAGTAACTGTATTATGTTTGGCACATAGCCATCAGCTACGGTAATATAATCGGCACACAGCCTTGGGTAAATATGATCGACACAGAGCCATCAATATATATGTTAGGCATATAGCCACGGGTAAATATGATTGGCACAAAGCCATAATCAAGATGGCACAAATCCATAATTAGATTACGCGGCTTTAAGCTGTCCATCGGTCCCCAATCGTCTCATGTGACCCATGCGACTTTAACAGATCAATACTGGATCCACAGTCATCATACGACCCGTGCGACCCTATCAGAACTTCCTCCATACAAATGTCCCAACCCCATTTAATATGTCATGTATGCCATGCTCAATCATTACACGTGTATTCAAAATGGCCATGCTCAGAAACAGTTATTTAAACATATACTAAAAGCATATCAGTCATACGACCACAGTCAAGTCAGTTAAAACACAGTCATACGATCATAGTCAAATCAGTTAAATTCAGTCTAAGTCAATCGTTTACCCATAAGGGCAAAATAGTCATTTTACCCTATAAGGGTATTTCGGTAATCCTACCCTTCAGGAGTATTTCGATACTTCTACCCTACAGGGGTAATTCGATAATACTACCCTACAGGGGTAATTTGGTAACTCTACCCTATAGGGGTATTTTGGTAATTTTACAAATTGGGGGTATTTCAGTAATTTGGCAAACTGGGAGTATTTCGGTAATTTTGCAAACTAGGGGTATTTAAGTAATTTTGCAAATTGGGGGTTTTTCAGTAATTTTGCAAACCAGGTTTTCAGCGACCCTACAGAAGGTCCACCGTCACCTCGAGCGACTTAAGTAACCTAAACAGTCACAAAGATGTAAATGGCCTAAGGCCCATTACTAGGCCCAAATAGGCCCACACACTCGTGTGGCCCATTTAGCCCGGAAACAGCCACAGTTATGCAAATGTCACAGTCTAAACCACACTAACCAAATCGTATACATTTTATCTTTGTGGGCCCACAAGCCCACACGACCCACTTCAGCCCAACGAGGCTCAGAATAGCCCAAGACCACGAGAGCGCTCGTGGTGGCCTTTACAGACTAACGCCCATGTTTGTGGGCTCAGTCCACCACACATACGAGCGTACGCTCATGTGCCATCATTCCCTGGTACTTCAGCTTTTTGGCATTTGCCGATCTACTTGGAGTGGTGCGTGTATGAGTACACACCTGATCACATAGAGTCCTACGAATTCCCGCGCGTCGGAACCTTGACTAGATCGGTCGACTGTGATTAGTCGACTCAAACTAGAGTTTGGTACAGCCACCCTTCCGCATCTTGGCCGAAAGTCCCGAATAGCCGACACCGCATGCCTCTTAAACTTGAGAGTAGAGGCTACGAGTCCACTTCCAGTAGGCACTATTCCTGGTCCCCCCTCAAACTGGCTATCACTTCCCTCCATGATAATCTCTTGATTGCCTTGATCAAAACCTTAGAGTAGGAAGTCGGCTACTATTAATCACTTGCCCTTTAATCACCCCTCGTGGAATTATCTCATTCGGCCAAGAGGACAAATCCCTAACTCGAGCTTACTGGCTAAACCGTCGAAGATTTGAAACTAAGAGGATTGGAGATAGATGAAGAAAAAAAGAAAATAGAAAATGAAAGTGTAGAAGTCGTCTAAAGATTTTCAATAGGCAAAGTGAAAGTATCTGGCTTTAGCAATACAATGAGGGACACTCGAAAAGAGTTGAAGGAAAGAGAGAAAAGGAAAAAGGGGTATTCGACTATCATCGAAAGAAAAAGGAAATAGAGGAACCTTACTTGATTTAGCAAAAGGGGAGAAGAATAATGTCAATTCGTCACAAGCAGCACTTCATGCAAAGAAAGTAACAGAGAAAAGGGGTATTGCTCGATTTTGAAAAAGGCAAAAAGAAATAAAATAAATGAGTCAAAAGCCGAAATGGCTAAAAGAAAATAGCATCCCTTCATACACTAGCCGAATTACCAAGAGCAAGGACACCAATATCCGACCAACACCTGCCCATTTCAAATTCCCTGATTTTTTCCTTGAATTCAGCCACCAGCCGAGTTTGAATTACAATCAAACTCCTTCATTCAATCTTCATCCCTTGAAACACTCCCCTAAAACACTCACTTGACCAATTCAAACTCTCCAACACAGAGTTCAAATCCAACACAAACTCTTTCCCACACAAGAATAAAATAAATAATCCCCTTTTCCCTGCAGTGAGACTTGAACCTATGCCCTCTTTGCCATACCTGTGACGCCACAACCGCTCCACCACCGGCTCTCTTGTGTTTTTTTTAATCCCAAATACTTATAAAGCTTAATACCAGGAGTCAGGGTCCCCTAATGCTAAAAATAAAAATTTTGCAAATGACATGGCTTGAACCCGGGACTTCATAGAAGCCCCCTAACCTTCCAAAATCACTCACCTAATTGATCCAACTTGCACTAGTACCATTCTCTTATTCTCAAAAGTTTTAAATGCCTCATGCCCAAGGCCAAATTGGGCCAATTCTACTAGGCCTAAATTCAGGGTGTTACATGCTCAAGCTCCAAATCATGCATGGCCATAATCCCTAGCAAAGCTCGAATCAAACTATGCTTCACAATTGGGGAGAACACAATTGTGAAGTCCACTCCTGGAATTTGACTGTAACCCTTTGCAACAAGCCTTGTTTTATATTTGCACTCTTCAACTCCTGGAGTCCCTTCTTTCTTTTTAAACACCCATGTACAATGGACGACCTTTTTACCTTTAGGAAGTTTCACAAGATCCCATGTTCTATTTTTATGGAGTGATTTCATCTCCTCTTGTGTAGCAAACATCCACTTTTCTGAGTCTTTACAGCTAACCGCCTCAAAATATTTAGATGGCTCTTGGTTTGCATCTATATCTTCAGCCACATTTAAAGCATAAGCAATTAGATCAGCCTCGGCATACTTCTTTGGAGGTTTAATTTCTCTTCTAGTTCTATTTTTGGCGATAGAGTATTGTGGTGAAGAAGCAACTCTATTCTAAATTTTTGTACCAGCTTGAGGAGTCGACTCTATTGTAGATTCTAGATTAATCTGATGCTCCACCTACTTTTTATTTTCTTTATTGGAAGAGTCTTTAAGAGATAAGTTAGGTAGCATAGCGGTTTCATCAAAAACAGCATCTCTTCTAATCACAACTTTTCTATTTTCAGGACACCATAACTTATACCCTTTTACACCAGCTTTATAACCAAGAAAAACACATTTAATGGATCTCGGTTCCAATTTTCCATTATTAACATGAGCATACACAGGACACCCAAAGATCTTTAAATCAGAATAGTCACCAGGATTACTAGACCATACCTCTTCTGGAGTCTTTTTCTTAATGGCAATGGATGGAGATCGATTGATCAAAAAAACATGCAGTAGAGGCTGCTTCAGCCCAAAATGACTTTGGTAAGTTGGCATTTGACAACATACGTCGAACCTTCTCCATAATCGTTCTGTTCATTAGTTCTACAACGTCATTTTCTTATGGAGTATGACGAATTGTCAAGTGTCTCACGATCCCTTCTGACTTGCACAATTTATTAAACTTATTAGAAAAGGACTCTAAGTCATTGTCTGTACGGAGGTATTTTATTTGTTTTCCCATTTGTTTTTCAATCATAGTTTTTCAAGACTTAAATAAGGAAAACACATAGCTTTTCTACCTCAGGAAGAACGCCCAAACTTTTCTGGAAAAATCATCAATAAAAGTTAGCATATAATTAGCTCTACCTCTCAAAGGCACTCTGGCTGGTCCCCATAGATCAGAATGAATACACTTCAATGTTCTCTTCGTGTTATGGATTCCTCTGGTGAATCGAACTCTCATTTTCTTCCTAAAAACACAGTACTCACAAAACTTCAGTTTACAAATTCCTTGCCCATTGAGAAGTCTCCTTTTGCTCAATTCTGCTATGCTATTCTCACTCATATGCCCTAGGTGCATATGCCAAAGTTTAGTAATATCATAATCTGACAAGGAAGAGGAAGCAACAGCTGCATCAGCAGTAAGAACCCTACAAAACATATAACATGGCAGTTTCTTTCCTTACATCACAATGAAGGAAGAAATCTTTAAAACCCCACTTTCAGTTGTGTATTTGTACCCTTTTGAATCAAGAGTACTCACTGAGATTAAATTTTTCTTCAATTATGGATCATGTCATACGTCACTAAGTGTTCTGACAACTCTGTCAAACATCTTAACAGTAATTGTTCCAACACCTGTAATTTTACACGAAGCATTATTTCCCATCAAAACAACACCTTCAGACACTATTTCATAAGTTATAAACCAATCCTGGTTTGGACTCATGTGGAAGGTACAGCTCGAATCAAGGATCCACTCATCGCTCACTTAAGAATTGTTGACAGAAGTGACTAAAAGTTCACCATCGCTGTAGTCTTCTACAACATTAGCTTCACCAAAATTTTATGGTTGTTTTCCCTTTTGATTTGCAGCCTCCCTTTTGATCTTATTCTGTAGCTTATAGCACTCAGATTTAATGTGCCCTTTCTTCTTGTAGAAGTTAAAAGTTTTACCTCTTTTTAAAGACTTCGATCTACCCTTAGATTTATCGCGAGGATTCCGTTCTTGTGTCCTTCCACGATCATCATTAGCATTTCGATCTTGTCTCCCAAGAACAATGAGACCCTCACCTTGAGAGTCGGTTTTAACCACCGGATGCTTCATCTTATCATACAAGGTCAAAGAATCATAAACCTCATTAACTGTGAGAGACTCACGGCTATATAAAATCGTGTCTCTAAAGGTTGAATAAGATGGCGGCAACGAACAAAGTAGAATCAGCCCTAGATCTTCCTTATCATATTGAATCTCCATGACCTCCAAGTTTGAGAGAATTTCTTTAAACACTATTAAGTCTTCATGCAGAGATGCACCTTCCTCCAAACGAGCAGAAAGACGCTGCTTCATATGTAGCTTGCTGGTTATAGTTTTTGACATACATATTTGTTCCAGCCTCTTCCATAATCCAGCGGCGGTCTTCTCCTTTATCACATCCTGTAAAATTTCGTTAGACATATGCAGATGTAACTGTGTTAACGACTTTAGATCCTTGTGCTTCTTCTCTTCCTCCATTAATATTGAAGGCATCTTATCTACCACTAGCAGCGCTTCCTTTAAGTCCATCTGTGCAAAAACTGTCTGCATCTTTATTTGCCACAACACAAATTTGGTGTTGTGATCCAACAGCGGGATTTCACACTTCAAAGATGCCAGTACCATGATTGAAATGAACTGGAAAGCTCTGATACCAATTTGTAAAAAAAATAGAATGTCGATAATGATAGTATATAGCAAGGAAAAGAGAAATAAAAATAAAGAACATACAAATTTTGACGTAGAAACCCTTTCCAAAAAAAACCACGGGCAAATGAGAAGAAAATTCACTATGTCAAATATGAATGATTACAAGAGGAGTAGACTATGCTATTTGTAGGCTTGTAAAACCATATTCTAATAGAAGTGTAGTAATATTAGAACACCTTATTCTAATTAATATCAAATAGATGGAGTTTAATGAGGTTTTAAAAACCTTATTATAAAATAAAAGAAGTGTAGTTCTATATGGATTTTACTTTTATTTTATTTTACCACTGTATATTATTTAAATAAGGATTCGGGTCACTTAATTCTAACACTTCAAAACTCGAGTTTTATAGAGTTAGCTATTAATTAACCAGCTATTACCTCTTAGCCTTTAACTAATTAACTAAACGACCAATACATGCTTATCTCTTGAAGTTAGTCGATCACGAGTGAAGGATGTTCTGAAACAGTGCCATTTCATCAATTAATTCATGAGCATTCTTGTCCCTTTATTCTTTTATTTATATTGATTTGATAATTTTATTAATTGAATATTCATATAAATATTGGAATGTATTTTGTGCTTCATACTTATTTTGAATGACTTGATTATTTCGTTAATTAATTGATTAAATAAATGATAACTTAAAATTTAGTGTTTATTCGAGAGTACTAAATATACTAGGATAGTAGAAGATCTAGACAAGTGAGACTGAAAGGGTATCTTAGGTTGTAATCCTTAGTGAAGATGAGATCGGGAGAGTATTATTAACTATGGGTAATAAATACTTAATTAGGGGTTATTGTTGACATAATTCATAATTTGGTTATTGTTGGCTAAGGAGGTAGAAGATTAACTCACTCAAGTGTTCCTAATTAACTTTAGAACTCGAGTTTTAACATGTTAGCTATAAATTAACAAGCTATAACCTCTTGGACTCTAACTAATTAACTAATCGACCAATACACGCTTATCTCTCGACCTTACTTTCTTGACTGAGATAAATTATAATGTACTCAGTAAATATATCTCTCAATCTCGTTTATCCAAAATTAATTCCCAAGGCCTTTAATCCTTGGGTTTAATTGCACATAATTTAAATAACTAACTCAGATTCAAACCTTAATTCATCTGTTAATTATTCACACATTCGTTCATTAGTCTCCTTAAAGAAATTAGCCATTCTGGATTTAGATACAATTATCCCTAATTTCGTATTTAAATGAGATAAGGGTTCAACCGATATATGGGCACTGCACCATCCTCTACACCTCGATAACGTTATGAGAAGGTGAGACCGAAAGAAAAAGTGAGAACAACTAAAGCTACACAACCATGAAATCTCTCACAGTCTGTTCTTATTATAGTAATGTCCTATAGGGATCTAATGGAGGTAGTTTGTAAGTGTGGGTGAGAGAACTTAAATGAAAAGAGCAAGGTGACCCAGTGGGTGCCGATATCTAGCTTTTGCAAGTTTTCTATGTGAAAGAAGAGCTACAATACTCTTGAACTGATAGTCTTTGACGTATGTTTTCCTTGCTAGAAGACGAAGCTTATCAACGGTGGAATACCATAACCAGTATCATTCTAGAGATCATGTGAACTTAGAAATTTTCTTGAAGAAGTTTAGGGAGAAATTTCTTAATAGCCTCTTCATTGAGCAAATGTAAAAGGAATTCCTAGAGCTAAAACAATGGAAAATGATTATGTTCGAGTACGAATGAGAATTCTTTCGATTGAGTAAATAAGCTAATGATTTGGTTCTAGATGAGGAAGGCTTTTGTAATAGATTTGTATGAGGGTTGAACGAAGAACTCTATGTGCTGTTGTCCATAATAGAAATTCAAGACTTTAATTCCCTATAGCAAAGGCTCAGAGAATTGAATTAGCGATTTAAAAAATAAACAAATTCAGAGTTTGACACAGGAACAAATGTGGGGCCTATGGTGCATTTCAAAATGCTGGATTTAGGAAACATTTAGGACATGTTGAATAGACGAGATTAGTTTAGAAAAAATATAAACAAGACAAGGTGACTAAACACGTAATTCTACCACGATATATAATTGACTTCCGATTTTTAATATCTAACACATTAGTTTACTAGGTTACAAGATAAACAAATTCAAGAAATGTTGAGCATAGTATTCCATTTAAAAGAAGGATAAAAATTAGATTCATGTTCGAAGAATACAAGTGGTCAAAAACGTCAATATTTAGTTTAATATTCCATGAGTTTTATCACTTAGGTCACATAGGACTTTTTGACTTGTAATAGTCCATATCTTAGGTTGGTTTGGGATTGAAGAATTGACTCGAACTAATTAACTAATCTACCAATAAATGATTATCTATTGACCACACTTTCTTGACTAGAGCTGGACAATCGTTAAATCTCCCACATCCTGTTCCAGTTGTAGCAATGTCCTATGGGACTCCAAGAAGGAACGTAATGAAGCTAGGACTAAAAGCTTCAGCTAGATTTTACGTGATGCAAGCAAAAGAGGACATTGAAGCCTTCGATGTTATCGCTTATACTTGTACTTTATTCAACAACATCATTCATGCTTTGGTAGATTCTAGATCAACTTATTCATATATATGTGATAAGTTTGTAAATGAAAGGGGTCATAATGTTGTCCTTACTAAGAATATTGTGATAGTTACTGACCCACACGATTAGAGTACTATTGTCAAAAGACTAATAAATGATTGTTCGTTGGGTATTGGTGAATATATCTTTTTAGTGGGCTTGATCCTGTTGAGTTTCTATGAGTTTGACGCCATCCTATGGTTGGATTGGCTGACCCGACATAACATGGTTGTTTAGTGTAAATCTAGAGGTGTTTGGTTGTTAACTGTAGATGGCAAAAATGTGTTTATTTCGAGGGTGATACGTAATATTAGGAACCATATAATCATAGTTGTTTCATATTGAAAGTTTATTGTTAAAGGTGAATACGCTTATTTGGCATTTATCTTGCATTCAACATTGGTGAAATGTAGCAGCCCAAATTAGGGCCTAAGCGACATAATGATTTTGAAACAATGAATCCAATGTCAAAATATTTATTCCAATTGAGTTTTAGTGTTTATTGAGTGATTGAATGTTTGTGTGAAATTTGGTTGAGAAATTTTATTGTTTGGATGTCCAATTTGATAAGTTGGACTAAATTACAATGGGTGAAAAGTGTGTATTATAATCCATAAAGGTATTTGATAGAGATGGGTTTTTAAATTGAGAGTCCTTAGTTGGTATTAGACCATTATATTATAGTTTGGACACAAAATGCCCATAGAGGGATAAAATATGGAAAGGATTAATGACGGGCAATTTGGTCATTTGGCTAATAAAAGAAATAGAAGGGAAAATAAGGCTAAAATGTTGTACATCTTCATCCTCCATAGCCAAAAATTTCAAGGAGCCATAGCTAGGGTTTTGTTTCACTTTCACGCTTGATTGTAAGTACTTCCTAACCCCATTTTTGATATTATTCGTATTTTCGAAATCCTCATAGCTCGATCTAGCAATTTCTAACACTATTTTGAGCTAGAGTTTGTGTTTGAAATTTTACCCATGGATGACATACATGTATTTTTATGTCTAATGGTAGAATATAAAAGTTTGAAGTGTAATAAACAACTTTTGCTAGATGATTTGTAACGCCCCAAATTTTTGGGCCTAGTAGAATTGGGCCTATTGAGCCTTGGGTATGAGAGTGTGTAAAATTTTTGAGAACAAGAGAAAGGTGCAAATGCATGTTGGATATGTTAGGCAAGTAATTTGGAAAGGTTAGGGGGCTTCTAAGAAGTCCTGGGTTCAAGTCATGTCATTTAGGAAATTTTAATTTTTTAGCATTAGGGGAACCCTGACTCTTGGTATTAAGCCTTTTAAGTAACTAAGATTAAATTGTGACATAAGAGGAGCTGGTGGCTTAGTGGTAAGTGGCGTAGGGAGTGAATGTAACGCCCCGAATTTGGGCCTAGATGAATTGGGCTTTGGGCTTTGGGTCTCATAAAATTTTTTAAGTGAGCAAGAAAATGACAAGTAACATGATAGCTTTAAGGTTTTGATGAATTTGGAGTGTCTAGGTGTGTTGGAGAGGCTCTGGGTTCGAGTTTTATGGTGGAGGATTCTTAATTTAATTAATTAAGGAATCAGGGTTGTGAGTAGTGGGCTTTTAAATAAACAAAAAGTGAAAAATGGCACAAAGAAGCCTGTGGTGAAGTGGCTAAGTGACGCCATTAGGGTGTAGGGAGGTGGCGACATGTGCATGCAGGGAGGTCTGAGGTTCGAGTGCTAGCTTAGTTTTATTTTGGAGTTTAATTTTAGGCTTCTAGAAGGTTGGAAGTGGCGTCTAAAGGGACTCTAAGGAGAAGTGGTCAGTAGAGACGATTTAGGAGAAGGATAAGGGAGATATCATGGAAAAAAATTAGGAGATGAACAGTGGATGAAGTGGTGCCGAATTGGACTTTAGGGGTGGCTAAGTTTCGGCTATAGGCTATATAAATGTGTGTGTGCCGAATCTGGGGTCCTAGGTAATGCCGAATTTTCCATTCTTTTTCTTTTCCTTGCCGAAACATTATTTTTTCCACAAACGAAAATACCTTGCCTTGTTGCCAATTCTTCACTCCTCGCCTACCTTCTAAACCTTTATTATTGATTCTGAGCTGACTCTTCTCTTCTTCCTTGGCAAACTGAATAGCCTCTATTCTCCCTCGAGGTTTTTTTTTGATTTCTGTGATTTCATCTTCTTCCTTTACCTTGTATTTAGGTGCCGAATATCCCTTTGCACCAATCTAATTTTTAGGCCAAGTACACCTTGGCCGAATCTCCTTTTGTTTTTTCTTCAGCTGTGGCCGATTGATTCTTGGGATTTAGCATCGATCCTCGGGTTTTGGGTAAGTGTTCTTTACTTCATTTTAAGGCTTGGTCTAATGGTCATATATGTAACATCCCGGTTTAGGGCCTACTCGAAATAGGGCTGCGAGACCACAAATCCAAGGTATGTGAATAAGTTTTTGAGGTTTATGCTATGTTTGCATGCTAGTGTGGAAGTTTCATGAAGCAATTTTGTGAAATTGCGGTTGAATTGCCCAAAAGGACTAAATTGCAAAAGTTGCAAGATGTGAGATTCTAGAAGCTATTTGTGTGAAATTGCTTTAGAATATTAATTAGAGGTCTTTAAATAGCAATTTTCCCAATTTTTAGTTTTTGGACAAAATTGGGCATGAATGAGTTAAAATAGGAAGTTTATCAAAAAGGGCATTTTGGTCATTTGCTTATTAAATGATTAAAAAGGGAGAAAAGATGACAAATCATCTTCTCCTCCAAGGCTGTCGAAACTTTCAAGGGCCATTGTTAGGGTTCTTCAAATTTTTCAAGCTTGCTTGTAAGTACATTTAAGTGCCATTTTTGATATTCTTTGTATTTTTGAAGTCCTAGTTGCATTAGAAAGCTATTTTTAGCTATTTGATGA
Organism: Gossypium bickii; assembly: GCA_025503065.1. NCBI lineage: Eukaryota > Viridiplantae > Streptophyta > Magnoliopsida > Malvales > Malvaceae > Gossypium > Gossypium bickii. The sequence continues at coordinate 111,660,133 of CP106711.1, read as the reverse complement.
GCTAAAATGAATGTTAAAAGATGTATATATGTATGACATGCATGTATTTTTGTGTTTTATGGAAGAATATGAAGGCTTGATGTAGTATAAACATCTTTTACTAAGTGATTTTCCATGAAAATGCATGTAGGCACTTGATTGTTAAAATCTTAAGTTTGTTCGTGCATGTGTGATTTGTTGAGAATTGATGGATGCTTTAGTTAAGTAAGTGGTTTGGCTAAGCATGAAAGACTAGAAAGTTGAATAAAAATCACTTTACGAGCCTTAGGACTAAAGTGTAAATATGAGAAAGTTTAGGGGCAAAATAGTAATTATGCTAAAGTATGAGATGTGGGTCAAATTAGTCAATGTGTGTATTGAATAAGCTGATCTATTCATTATAGATCAAGAAAGACAAAGCCTGGATCGAAACTGAGGCAAAAGCAAAGTGGTGGACTAAATTGCAAGTCCCAAACACTTTTAAATATAAAGGTAAGTCTATGCATAAACAATGTATTAATACTTACGCTTATTAATACTAGCTAGTGTGTAGCATGATTGGGAATGATAGTGATTGATTGAGAACCTATGTGGTTCAAGTAGAATGAATGTGGTAGATGTTGTGAATGGATGAATGATTAAGTAAATAGATATATGGATGTGTTGTGATATTGCAAAAAGGTAGGCTAAGTGCGATACCATCCTCATGCATAATGACGATAAGCTAGCTATGTGCGATGCTATCATAAGGTATAATATCTAGTGGGCTATGTGCGAAACCATTATGATTATCTTGTTGGTAGGCTTAGTGCGATACTACTTTATTAATCGATTGTGGTGGGCTAAGTGCGAAACCATTGGGAAATTAGCTGTATGGATTAGCTGTGTGATTGTATTATTAGGTTAATTAGCTGCTGTGTGGATAAATTGTTGAGAATATTGATGTATTGTATATTGTATAAATGTGATGTTGAATACAGGGGTGCATTTCAATGGTTATGAGTATGTGATTCATAATGTGTTGGAAATGTGGTAAGGGATAGAAAGAGTAAGCATAGTTCATTAATTGTTAGTATAATGCTAATTGTAGTTTAGCTTATACTATAATGCTTAATTGTTTATGTGTAAACTTACTAAGCTCAAAGCTTACTCCCTTTCTTTTCCCATGTCTAAAAGCGTAAAAGTGGTGAACCGAGATACGAGGATCATTGGAAGATAGCCTACATATCAGCACACTCCGGTACATGAGACTTAATGTTTTGTATCTGGCATGTATAGGGGCTAGACAAGTTAGTGAATTTTTGTTGTAAATGACTAAGATGTGTTGGACTTTAGATGGATCGTCAATTTTGTATAATGCCATAGTTGTTGGTTATTCTATTATATGAAAAATATAGTTATCTATGTGAGATTTCAATTCAATTTGAGTTGTTTATGGACATATTGAATGAATGCTTGTTATGTATGCTAGAGGGGTGAAAGGAACTTGGCATATAGCTTTGTTCTTGTCCGTGTGGATAGACGCACAGACGTGTGTCTAGACCATTGGAGACACATGGTTAGCCCATAGGCGTGTGACTTGGTCGTGTGTCCCCTGCATGTTAATCTTTTAGGTTTGAATTGGCCACGATCTAGCCACATGAGCATGTGTCTAGACTCTAGGCCGTGTGAGGGAAGTCAGTGTTTACCACGGTTGGGGAGCACGAGCGTGTGGTGTAGCCGTGGGGCAATTGGCAGTATGCTTGAGTTTTAAGCACGATTTGGGAACATGTGCGTGTGTGTCTACACACGGGTATGTTACATCTTGCACGGGCGTGTGAGCCCTGTATAAAAGGGAAAAATTTTATGATTGGAGAAAGCTCTGGTATAGTTGCGAGAGCCCCCGTGTGTATGAGTGAGGCCACCTAAGTCGACAATGAAGTTATTGAGGTGACTTAAGAGAGTAGTCACGACAAGCCTAAGTGGTGATCATGAGGTTTTAGTACGGTAATGCCTCAGGGCCGATTTCGGTGTAGAATATGGGTAAGGGGTGTTACATTTAGTGGTATCAGAGCTATGGTTTAGTCGGTTCTAGGGCTACCGTAGCGGGTGTAAGAGTCTATCTATACATGCCATAAGTGTACAATAATAGTGTGGCGACTTCTGACGATTTTTAAATCTTATTTTATATAGTATATGGATCTCGATCAATCTACTATTGATGAAGCAGCTAGTAATGCACCGGCTTCTGCGTAAGGAACTGTGCCTATACAAAGTGGACCCGAGGATAGGGGTTAAAGGGAAGAGGCACGAGAAAGCCTTTCTCCAGATGATGAGTAATTGGTACTCGTACTATGTTCGAGCGAACCCCAATGCTCAACCTCCTCCACCTCTTCCTATACCTTAGTCGAATCCAATGGCTCCTCAAGGTATTGATGTTGTGAGGATATCGAAACCCCCGGTGGATAAGATTAGGAAACACGGGGCTGAGGAGTTTAAAGCTAAAGTAGATGATGACCCTGAGAGGGCGGAGTTCTAGTTAGAGAACTCGGTGAGAGTGTTCGATGAACTTTCATGTACACCTGAAGAGAACCTGAAGTGTCTTGTATCCTTGCTGAGGGACTTGGCATACCATTGGTGGAAGACGCTGACGTTAGTGATCCCGAAAGAGCAGCTGACGTGGGACTTCTTTCTGGATGAGTTTCGAAAGAAGTATATAAGCCAACGGTTTACTGATCGAAAGAGAAAAGAATTCCTTGAGTTGAAGCAAGGAAGAATAATGGTAGCGGAATATGAGTGTGAGTTTGTTAGGCTCAGTAAATACGCGCAAGAATGTGTGTCAACAGAGACCATCTTGTGTAAGAGGTTTGAAGATAGACTGAATGAGGACATCAAACTCCTAGTGGGTATTTTGGAGTTGAAAGAGTTTGTTATGTTGGTAGACAGGGCAAGTAAGGCCGAAGAGTTGAGTATGGAAAAGAGAAGGGTTATGAGTGAAGCCCGTGATGCGAGAAAGAGACTGATGGGCAAGTCGTATCAAGCTCAGTCGAAAAGGTCCAAGGAAGTGAATCCTCGGACGACAGCACCAGTAGGTTATTCGCATCGAGACTTGGGCAATACTCGTTCGGGTTTGAGAGTCCAAGCCACCTCGATGGAAAGTGTGAGCAATACAAAGAGCAAACCGGAGTGTCCAAGTTGTGGTAGATATCACACCGGAGAGTATTGGGGTAATAGTCAAAAATGTTATAAGTGTGGTTCCGACTATTTTATCCGAAACTGCCCTGAGAGGGATGATAAGGAAGAAAAGCAAGAAGTGAGATCCAGTGATGTGTCTGCAAGAGGTAGGCCACCAAGGAACCCGAGAGGGGGGAATAGTGGTAGAGGTGCTTTTAGTGACTCTGTTGCGAGATCGGAGGGTCGGGCACCTGCAATGACGTATGCTATTCGCGCTCGCGAAGAGGCATTCTCCCCAGATGTAATAACATGTACTTTTTCTCTCTATGACACCTTTGTTATTGCTTTAATAGATCCAAGGTCTACTCATTCTTATATTTGCATGAGATTAGCATCTAGGTTGAGTATGACTGTTGAGTCTACGGACATTGTGTTTAAAGTGTCAAACCCGTTAGGAAAGCATGTGTTAGTGGACAAGGTGTGTAAAAATTGTCCTTTATTGATTGAGAACCATTATTTTCCGGCAAATCTGATGCTGTTGCCATTTGATGAGTTTGATTTAATCCTTGGCATGGATTGGTTAACTACCCATAATGTCTTAGTGAACTGTGGTAGTAAGTTCATTGAATTGAAATGTGAGAGTGGAGATGTGGTTCCGGTTGAATCAAGTGGATCGAATAGTCTACCAGTGATGATTTCTTCCCTAGTGGCTAAGAAATGTTTGAGAAAAGGGTGTCAATCCTATCTCGCCTTTGTGTTGAATACTCAAGAGGTTGGAGTGAAGTTTGAAACAGTGCCAGTGGTACGAGAGTATCGGGATGTATTCCTGGAAGAATTACCCGGATTACCTCCAGTGAGAGAGGTCGAGTTTGGGATTGAGTTAATTCCAAGGATGGCACCTATTTTAATTGCTCCATATAGAATGACACCTTTCGAGTTGAAAGAACTGAAGGTTCAGTTGCAAGAATTGATAGATAAGGGTTTTGTAAGACCGAGCTACACAATGAGGGGTGCTTCAGTATTATTTGTGAAGAAGAAAGATGGGTCTATGAGATTATGTATAGACTATAGACAGCTCAACAAGGTGATGGTGAAGAATAAGTATCCTCTACCAAGGATAGATGATCTATTTGATCAACTTAAAGGAGCTACAGTGTTCTCCAAGATAGACCTAAGGTCTGGTTATTATCAGGTGAGAGCGAAAGAGCAAGATGTGTTCAAAACTGCATTTCAAACAAGGTATGGCCATTATGAGTTTTTGGTTATGCCATTTGGTTTAATGAATGCACCTGCAATTTTTATGGATCTGATGAACCGTGTCTTCAAACTGTATATAGATAAGTTTGTAGTTGTCTTCATTGATGACATATTGATCTATTCTCGGGATGAGAATGATCATGAAGAGCATTCGAGAATTGTCTTGCAAACTTTAAGAGATAAGCAGTTGCATGCTAAGTTTAGCAAAAGTGAGTTTTGGCTCCGAGAGGTCGGATTCCTGGGACACATTGTGTCGGGTGATGGTGTTAGAGGTGACCCGAGTAAGATTTCGGCTATTGTGGATTGGAAATAGCCGAAGAATGTGTCAGAAGTTAGAAACTTTTTGGGATTAGTGAGGTATTACAAATGTTTTGTAAAGGGGTTCTCTGTGATTGCTACCCCGATGACGAAACTGTTGCACAAGGATGTCAAGTTTGATTAGACTGAGGCATGTCAATAGAGTTTTGATAGATTGAAAACATTGTTGACTAAGGCACTGATTTTGGTTCAACAAGAATTGGGGAAGGAGTTCGTGGTTTACAATGATACGTCGCTTAATGGTCTCTGTTGCGTGCTAATGCAAGAAGGTAAGGTAGTCGCTTAAGCCTCGAGACAGCTAAAACCGCACGAGAAGAATTATTCGACTCATGATTTAGAGTTGGCTGGAATTGCTTTTGCGTTAAAGATTTGGCGACATTACTTGTATGGTGAGAAGTGTCGAATCCTTACGGATCACAAGAGTTTGAGATATTTGATGGATCAGAAGGATCTGAATTTGAGACAGAGGCGGTGGCTTGAGTTGTTGAAAGACTATGAGTTAGTCATTGACTATCACCCGGGGACGAGAAAGTGATTCTGATTTTCGAGTGGATTTAAATGGTTGTTTGTTATACCTTGATAGAATTTATGTACCAAGAGATGAAGAGTTGATCCGAAAGATTTTGCTTGAGGCACATAGTGGTTATTTCTCAGTGCACTCGGGCAGTACGAAAATGTACAATGACTTGAAGAAGTTTTACTGGTGACCGGGTATGAAAAGAGACATTTCTGAGTTTGTGGCAAAATTTCTGATTTGTCAACAAGTGAAAGCTGAGCATCAAGTACCTTTGGGATTGCTTCAGCCAATGATGGTTACCGAATGGAAGTGGGATTGGGTTACCATGGATTTTGTTACCGGGTTGCCGATGACTCCGAAATAGAAAGATTTTGTGTGGGTTGTTTTTGATAGACTGACGAAATCGGCTCACTTTATCCCAGTACGTGTTGATTATTCACTGGATAAGTTAGCTGATTTGTATGTTGCGGAGATAGCTAGGCTGCATTGTGTGCCTACGTCTATTATATCGAATAGAGATCCGAGATTTACTTCGAGGTTTTGGAAGAAGTTGCAAGAGGCCATGGGTATAAGATTGAATTTTAGTACTGCGATTCATCCACAAACTGATGGTTAGTCTAAAAGAGTGATTGAAGTTCTTGAGGATATGCTTCGATGCTGTGTGTTAGAATTCGTAGGTAGTTGGGAGAGATATCCACCTTTGGTTGAATTCGCCTATAACAACAGTTATCAGTTGAGTATACGGATGGCTCCGTATGAGGCTTTGTATGGTCGTAAGTGTCAGACTCCTTTATATTGGACTGAGCTTAGTGAAAAATGGATCCATGGAGTTGACCTAGTGAAAGAGACTGAGGAGAAAGTGAGAATAATCCATGATAGTCTGAAAGCTACTTCGGACCAACAGAAGTTGTACACGGATTTGAAAAGAAAAGAAATTGAGTTTGAGGTAGGTGACAAAGTGTTTTTGAAAGTGTCCCTGTGGACGAAGATTATGAGATTTAGACGAAAAGGGAAATTGAGTCTAAGGTTCATAAGGCCGTATGAGATTACAGACAGAGTTGGCCCAGTAGCTTACTAGTTGGCTTTGCCGGTAGAGTTGGAAAAGATCTATAATGTGTTCCATGTGTCGATGTTGTGACGGTATCACTCCGATCCTTCACATGTGATTCCTTCAATAGAAATTGAGGTAAGACCGGATATGTCTTATGAAGAGGAGCCGATTAAGATCTTGGATCGAGAGATGAAACAATTGAGAAATAAGAGTAGAGCAAAAGTGAAAGTATTGTGGCAGAAACATGGAGTGCAAGAGGCTACATGGGAAATAGAAGAAGCTATGAGAGAGCAACATCCAAATCTCTTTACTGGTAAGATTTTTGAGGGCGAAAATCTCTAAAGCGGGAGAGTTGTAACATCCCGGTTTAGGGCCTAGTCAGAATAGTGGTGCGAGACCACAAATCCGAGGTATATGAATGAGTTTTTGAGGTTTATGCTATATTTGCATGCTAGTGTGAAAGTTTCATGAAGCAATTTTGTGAAATTGCGGTTGAATTGTCCAAAAGGACTAAATTGCAAAAGTTTCAAGATGTGAGATTCTAGAAGCTATTTGTGTGAAACTGCTTTAGAATATTAATTAGAGGTCTTTAAATAGAAATTTTCCCAATTTTTATTTTTTGGACAAAATTGGGCATGGGTGAGTTAAAACAGGAAGTTTATCAAAAAGGGCATTTTGGTCATTTAGTTATTAAATGATGAAAAAGGGAGAAAAGATGACAAAATTCACTCGTCTTCTTCTCCAAGGCTGCCAAAAATTTCAAGGGCCATTGTTAGGGTTCTTCAAATTTTTCAAGCTTGCTTGTAATTGCATTTAAGTCCCGTTTATGATATTCTTCGTATTTTTGAAATCCTAGTTGCATGAGAAAGCTATTTTTAGCTATTTGATAAGCTAAAATGAATGTCTAAAAATGTACATATGTATGACATGCATGTATTTTGATGTTTTATGGAAGAATATGAAGGCTTGATGTAGTAGAAACATCTTTTACTAAGTGATTTTCCATGAAAATGCATGTAGGGACTTGATTGTTGAAATCTTAAGTTTGTTTATACATGTGTGATTTAGTGAGAATTGATGGATGTTTTAGTTAAGTAAGTGGTTCAGCTAAGCATGAAAGACTAGAAAGTTGAATAAAAATCACTTTACGAGCCTTGGGGCTAAAGTGTAAATATGAAAAAGTTTGGGCCAAAATAGTAATTTTGCTAAAGTATGAGATGTGGGTCAATTTAGTCAATTTGTTATATTGAATAAGCTAATTTATTCATTATAGATCAAGAAAGACAAAGCCCGAATCGAAACCGAGGCAAAAGCAAAGTGGTGGACTAAATTACAAGTCTCAAATACTTTTGAGGAGCGAAGTAAGTCTATGCATAAACAATGTATTCATACTTACGATTATTAATACTAGCTAGTGTGTAGCATGATTGGGAATGATAGTGATTGATTGAGAACCTATGTGGTTCAAGTAGAATGAATGTGGTAGATGTTGTGAATTGATGAATGATTGAGTAAATAAATATATGGATGTGTTGTGACATTGCAAAAAGGTAGGCTAAGTGCGATACCATCCTAATGCATATGACGATAAACTGGCTCTATGTGATGCTATCGTAAGGTATAATATCTAGTGGGCTATGTGAGAAACCACTATGATTATTTTGTTGGTAGGCTTAGTGCGATACTACCTTATTAATCGATTATAGTGGGCTAATTGCGAAACCACCGGGAAATTAGCTGTGTGGATTAGCTGTGTGATTGTATTATTAGGTTAATTAGCTGTCTGGATAAATTATTGAGAATTATGATGTGTTGTATATTGCATAAATGTGATATTGAATGAATGGGTGCATTTCAATGGTTATGAGTATGTGATTCATAATGTGTTGGAAATGTGGTAAGGGATAGAAAGAGTAAGCATAGTTGTTCATTAATTGTTAGTATAATGCTAATTGTTGTTTAGCTTATACTATAATGCTTAATTGTTTATGTGTAAACTTACTAAGCTCAAAGCTTACTCCCTTTCTTTTCCCTTGTCTTATAGAGTAAAAGTGGTGAATCGAGATACGAGGATCATTGGAAGATAGCACCACATATCAGCACACTCTGGTACATGAGACTCAATGTTTTGTATATGGCATGTATAGGGGCTAGACAAGTTAGTGAATTTTTGTTGTAAATGACTATGATGTGTGGGGAGAACGGGCATGTGGTTTAGCCGTGCGGAAATTGGTAGTATGCTTGAGTTTTAAGCACGGTTTGGGAACGTGGGCATGTGTGTCTACACACGGACGTGTTACATCTTGCACGGGTGTGTCAGCCCTATATAAAAGAGAAAAATTTTAAGATTCGAGAAAGATTCGATATAGTTGCGAGAGCCCTCGTGTGTATGAGTGAGGCCTCGTAAGTGGACAATGAGGTTATTGAGGTGACTTAAGAGAGTAGTCACAATGAGCCTAGGTGGCGATCATGAGGTTTTAGTACGGTAATGCCTCAGGCCTGATTCCAGTGTAGAATATGGGTAAGGGGTGTTACAATATATGTTGTGAGGGTGACTTGTGTTGGATGCAAGTCATCTATTACTTAGGCTCTAATGATTAAGTTGCTACAGATGTAGGTTCTAATCGTGGTTGGTGTTAAAGAAAGGAGCTATTAAGGCTTGTTGCACACGGTAAGGTTATAGTGAGGCTTCAGTTTTTTGTAAAGATTGTATTTGACCTATGATTAATTGTTAAGTAATATCAAATGTAGGTTCGTGACTAAGAGGAAATCACATCACGCGTTATTACCAGGTGTATACAACACTACACACACATGATATCGGCAATGCCAGAAAGTCGAAAAGCCAAAAGTGGCTAAATGGGCCTGGTGGGCCCTGAGGCTAAGTTTGATGAAATTGATTGATTTGGTTATATGAATTGAGTTAGTCATGCATGTTACGTGATCTGGAACTGTTTTGGGCCTAATAGGCCATATGAATGAGATCTGGGCCTAATGGGCCATAAGGATGTGATTTGGGCATAAAAGGCTATATGAACGTGAAATGGGCTTGATGGGCTTTATGGGGACGTAGACAAGTATGCTAGGGTTTAATGGACTTTAGGCCTAGTTCTGAACAACTCTTAAACCGCATAAGACTTAATCTAATAATTAAGCATGTCCGTGGACAAGTCGCTGGGCCAGAGTGTGGCAACGGACATATGCATGTCTAGGATTGGATCTAGGGAGAGCTTGGTACTTAAGCAGTCCTAATGGCCCACCTTCTCTTCTCCGGAATCCTACCTGGTGCATAGTGTCTGTTCACTTTAGCCGCAAGGACTTGTCAATTGGCCAAAGTTGATAACTAAAACCCGAGAGGGACCAAATACCCCTAATTAAAATTACAAAAATATCCTTAGATTTGCAAAATTATTATAATACCCCTGATTTGTGAAATTACTAAAATACCCTTGGTTTGTGAAATTACCAAAATATCCCTGATTTACAAAATTTTTGAAATATCCCTATTTTGTAAAATTACCTAAATACCCCTGTAAAGTAGAGTTACGGAGATACCCTTGGGTAGTGAAATGACTAAAATATATGTTGCACTTGGGTGGGTTTTGATGATACGGGGGAAGATTTGAGGATCGCATAGTCGCTCGACGACCGTGGATCCACCGGTGGCTTTAAGCCCATTATAGCAGCTTTGCTGCAACGTTTGAGTTGTGCCACTGTTGGTGCTACCTTTACAGTGTAGGGATGGGTACATTCATATTTATATCCCCATAGGAGTGTAGGGTTGGAAGGGAAATGAAGTGCAGAGTTGGATTTGGGATGGGTGCATTGCATTCATGTGATACTGATGTGATATGAGGTCATTGTGGGCTAAGGCCTAAGACCACCGTTTTTGATAGGGCTTAGGCCCAATGTGATAATTGTATATTGATTAGATTACCAACGGTCATACACACTGAGTTTCAAAACTCACACCCTATTTATTAAATGTTTCAGGTGATCCTCAGTAAACGGCTCGACATGGGAGAGGACTCAGAGATGGCCACACTACAAGATATTTAGAAGTTTTATTTATTTGTCTCAAAGACATGATTTTAATTACTTTATTTTTGTTGGATGTAATAAGGCCTTGTATCTCCAATTTGACTTTACATTTGGGTTTCCTTATGTTTTCAACTGCGTAATTGTTAAACTTGAATAAATTTCTTAAGTTTAAACATGGTTTTTGAAATACCTACAACATATGGGCATTTTCTTGGTGGGGTGTATTCTTACACTATTGCATTTCTGGTTATGAGATCCGATACGGATATGGGCTAGGCCGAAACGATTCTGTTATGGGCCGAGACCTAAACAATATGGCAATGGGCTTAGGCCCACTGAAACTGTACTATGTCTGAATAGGGCTCAAGCCCAGTCTGCTTCTGTATTCTGTTTTTCTATTAGAGGGATTACACACTAAGTTTTCGTAAACTCACCCCCTCTTTTCAATTTTTTTAGGTAATCCTCGGTAAGCGGTTCGACGTACTGAGGACTCGGAAGTGGCCACACTACGAACAACTATAAATTTTAGTATTTTATTATACCTTACCTAGACCACTTTCTTATTGGGTTATAATAAGCCTCTTTTAATTTCTGGTTTTCAATTTGGGATTTTCAGTTTATTACATTTTCTATCTATTAAAAGTAGATCACGATTTTCCAAAACAAATAACTATTTTCCAAACGTTACGTTTCCGCAACTCAATTTTAAATATCACGTTTGTAAATCATTTGTTCTAAATTAAGCTTCTGCAGCAAATAAGGTTTTTTAAGGGAATAACGTTTTACAAGAGAATGACTTTCAATAAACCACGATCGAAAATGAACAAACGCAAACTGAGGTTTTGTACAAGTTTTTCTTGGTTTCACAGTTTTAAATTTCAAGAAAGGTTTTCAATGAAACATGGTTTTCGAAAAGCACTTCAATGTGGCACACTTGATTCGGGCCTAACTTCTAGGGCGGGTTTGGGGTGTTACATTTAGTGGTATCAGAGCCAGGTTTGCAAAACTTGACTGTGGATTGGGTTTTTAAAATTAGATTTCTGAAAGAATTGTTTCGAAAATGTTTGAAAAGAGTTGAAGTCTTTGAAATTTTGTAGTGACTGTTTTCCTGAAAGTGTGGTTCACCGAGTCTCCGTCGCCGAATCCGTAAGTTTTCTGAATACCATTGTCTGCTGTTATGCAATAGGAAACACTGTGATTACTTTAGATATTAGACTGTATTGTGATGCCTAAATTTATATTTTGTATTTATTCTGTGTCACGTTGTGGATATGGAAATTGTGTTTGTATGATATCTATCTACTCTAGTGGATAAGTATTATGGGTGAGTGTAAGAGGTAATGGTTTGGAATTAGAGTGCGCAGCGGAATCGCGGTGGTTTAGTTTGGGTTGTGCGACTTGTAATAGCTCGATTTAAGGCCTAGTATGAATAGTGGTGCGAGACCACAAATCCGAAGTAGAAATATGAGTTTTAAGGTTTATGAGATGTTTGCATGATTATGTCAAAGTTTTATGTAGTCACTTCATTAAATTGTGATTAAATTGTCCATTAGGACTAAATTCCAAAAGTTGCAAAATATGAGATTCTAGAAGCTTTAAGTATGAAATTGCTTTGGAATATTAATTAGAGGTCCTTAAATAGCAATTTACCCAATTTCTAATTTTTGGACAAAAATGGGCATGATTAAGTAAATTTTGAAAGTTTAGTAAAAACGGCATTTTGGTCATTTGTCAATAAATGATTAAAAAGGGAAAAGAAGTCAAAATTTATGTTCATCTTCTTCCTCTTAGTGCCGAAATTTCCAAGGAATCCATAGTTAGGGCTCTTCAATTTTCAAGCTTGCTAGTAAGTGCATCCTAGCCCCGTTTTTAATATTCTTCGTATTTTTTAGATCCTTGTAACTTGAATTAGGTATTTCTAGCTATAATTTGAGCTAGTATTAATGTTCAAAAATATACCCATGTATGACATACATGTATTTTGATGTTTTATGGAAGATTATGAGAGTTTGATGTAGAATAAACATCTTTTTCTAAGCGAATTTCATGAAAAATGCATGTAAGGACTAATTCATAAAAGTCATGAAATTGGTGATACATGAGTGAAATAGTGAGAATTGAATATTGCTATAGTTGCAAAAAAGAACCAGCTAAGCATGAAATACAAGAAAGTTGAATGAAAATCACATTACGAGCCTAGCGGCAAAAGTGTATGTAACATCCTGGAAAGGGCCTATGCATTTTTGGTTTAATTGTACGAAATGACATGTCTTAAGTTTTATGAATACATTTTGAACATTTTTGGACACCTGGAAATGTAAGGAAATGATTCAAAAATAGAAAGTAAACATTTCTGGAAACTTGGAAATGTAAGAAAATGGCAAGTTTACAGAGCCGATCGAAAATTTTAGGAAACTTAGAAATGACGTAGAAATGTCAAGATTTAATGTTTAAAATAGGAAATTAAGGCAAGGTGGCCTTAAAAGAAAAAGTTTGTGAAATTTGACACACAAACAGGCTTGGAAAAGTGGCCTGAAGATGCCACTTAGGGCATATGGAAATGGCGCCATGTGCAAGAGGAATGGGCCTGGGTTCGAGTCACTTGGGAAGCAAATAAAGGAGGTTTATTTTTGCTTCCATAAGCAATGGAGTGGACGGCAAGGCTTCTAGAAAAAGGGAGGTTTATCCTCTTTAAAATTCGACTAATAAGGATAAATAAAGGATTTTTAATTTGGGATTATTTTGAAGAGATAATTAAGTGCTTTTAATTTAAACAAAGTGATAATTAAAGGATAATATTATCACAAAGGAAGAGTGGTGGCCAAGTAGGGGACTCTAGCCTGGTAAATTCGGCTAAGGGAGGAAAAGTGAGGCCATTCTTCCATCTTTTCATAAGTGTGGCCGAAAATTCCCTAGCCCCTCTTTCTCTCTGCCGAAATTTTCCTTAAGCAAAACTTCATCTTTTCTGCTTCTCTCATTTTCTACTATCAAACCAAAACCTCTTTGATCCCTGTTTAAATCTCCATAGCCGAATCTCTGTGACTCTAGGCAAGGAAGCAATCGATTAAAGCGTAAAAGGTAAGATTAAGCATTATTCAAGTTCCTTTCTTTTCTATTTGCCGGAAGAGAAGGGTCTAATCCCTATTCTTGCTTTATGGCTGAATCTATAAGGATCTCTCAGGTTCTTTTTACAACTGTCAAATACAAGGAGGAATCTTTTGGAAAATTCGAGGATCTAAGGTAAGAAATATGAATATTTGGCCATAGGCCATTTAATGGTGATTAAGGGTTAGAAATCAACCTAACATGTGCCTATAGGATTTTCGACAGCATCAAGGAAGCAAGGATCTATTTCGGGATTTGAATAATCATCAAATCGACATCAAAGGTAAGTTTTTAGAATACAAATCCTACTAGGATTTGGTTTTTAAGCCGAATAGGTTTATTGATGTGTTTAAATGATTGACCGAATATAGGAGTAAACGGATCTAAGGCAAAGATCAGCCTTTCGGGATCTCAAGGAAATTATTAAGCAAATCAGGTGTGTACCCACACTAGCTTTTAATATATCATATAGCAAATATTTAATATGTGAATGTATAAGAATGTGAATGTGGCTAAAGTACCCTAATGTGGTACAAAGTACTCAGGTACGTTTCCTACTCTCACTAGGATTATGAAATATGTTATTTATAACATGTGAAAATTTATAAGAATGTGAATTTAAGTATTATATGAATGTTATGAATATCATGGGGCATTCGGGTTATATGGAAAGGGGAAGTGAATGTGATGACTTCGGTCTCACTACCTGAATGTGGTGACTTCGGTCACATTATCTGAATTTGGTGGCTTCGGTCACATTATCTGAATGTGGTAACTTCGGTTACATTATCTGAATCTGGTGTCTTTTGACACAATTATATCTGGTGGCTATGCCACAAATTTTATATGGGCGATGAGCACGTCGACTGCAGCGACTGCCTTCGATGGAGTGTAGCGGATGGAGGGTCGACTTAGTAGTCCCCACGGTGTGCAGGTTGGTATGGGGATGTGTAGCAGATGGCATCTAGGTTTTGGGTTCGGGAATGCATCATTATCTTGAGTTAATGTGTGAACATGATATGTATGGTATGCCCTGATTTATTAAATTGTAGTGTTGGTTACACATTGAGTCTGTTTGACTCACCCCTTTGGGGAATATTTTTTTCAGGTGATGAGCAATAATGGACTGGGTTGGTAGGTGCTAAAGGTGGCCATGCATAGCAAGGAAAAAAAAATCTTATTATTTGGGACTTTTATTTCTACTAAGTACTTTACTTTTAAGCTTGGGAATTAATTGATGTAATAAGGCCCGATAGGCCATAGCTTTGTTTCTTTATTTTTTTATTTTATTATGTTATGAATTATCTTGATTAAAGTTTAAGAAAAATTTATTTCTTTAAAAATAAACCCCAAGTTGTTTCTTAACTTTAATTAATTGGATTTTCAAATAAAATTAAATGGGTTTCCAACCTAAGCCCAACCCAAAACGTTATATTTTTAAAAATTGCACAAAATTTTCTCTAAGTAACATAGAACTTTGAAACCGGTTTACTTAAGGAACATACCAGATCCGGTTCAGGCTCATGGGCCGGGTGTGGGGTATGAGAAAATTTAAGGGCAAAATGGTAATTTTGCCAAAGTATGAATTATGAGTCAATTTAGTCAATGTGTGTATTAAATAAGTTAAATTATTATTATAGATCAAGAAAAACAAAGCCCAGATCGAAACTGAGGCAAGAACAAAGTCGAGGACTAAATTGCATATCTTCATACATTTAGAATACGAGGTAAGTTTGTATGATTTTTAAGCTTCATGAGTATTTTCATTGAATTGCTTATTATTTTGTTATTGTACATTATTTCCATGAAGTTGTTTAATATACTTAAACAAGGAAATAAATGAGATTAAGTAAATGAAAGTCCCAATTGAAGATGGAATATTGAGGATGCCTAATCTACCACATGAAATAAGAAAGCCCGTGTAAGACCATGTTAAGACATGGCATCGGTAATAAAGCGAAGAGATCATGTAAGTCCATGCCAAGGCACAGCATTGATAAGTTCTAGAGTAAAGAGATCATGTAAGTCCAAGCCAAGGCATGGCATTGATAAGTTCTAAAGCAAACAGATCATGTAAGTCCAAGCCAAGGCATGGCATTGATAAGTTCTAAAGCAAAGAGTTCATGTAAGTCCAAGCCAAGGCATGGCATTGATAAGTTCTAAAGCATAGAGATCATGTAAGTCCATGACAAATCATGGCATTGAAAAGTTATCATAAGATAAAGATCCCATGTAAGCCCAAGCCAAGGCATGGCATTGGTGAGTTCCCAAGTAAAGGTTTCATGTAAGCCCATGTCTAGACATGGCATTGACAAGTTCCACGAAGTACAGATACCACATAAGACCATGTCAAGACATGGCAATGGTGAGTTTCCAAGGAAACACCCAAGTAAGATTTCGTGTAAGACCATGTCAAGACATGGCATCGACACCAAGTTAAGATATCCTATGTAAGACCATATCTAGGATATGGCATTGGCATTGTGACACATGTGTGATGAGATTTAATATCCTCTGTTATTCCTAGTAATGCATCGGGCAAAAGAGTAAAGCTTGAATGAGATAACAAGAAAGTTAAGTAAGTAAAGCTATTATCAAGTTATGTTAGTCAAAGTTGATTAAGAGTATTATTTAAGTTAAGGAAGATCAAGTCGAGTTTATGTTTACAATAGCAAAGTATACTAATCTATGTGATTAAGTGATACAGGTATCTTGTTTACCTTACAAGCATGAGACTAGTAAGTAATATGAGATGAGTATGAATAAGTAAGAGTAAGAAAGCTCAAGCAATTATGATTTGTGATGCTATTGTTTATGAGGGATGAATTGTGTTAAGAAATTATATTGTTATATGCATTAGATGCAAACTTACTAAGCTAAATGCTTACTTCTTTATTCCATTCTTTCCTTGTAGTCCCGCCAAGCTAACTCGTGGATCATTGATGTTGGAGCTCAGAACACACTGTCGATCAGTATTTTGGTATAGCCAAGCTGTTTATATTAAGTATGGCATGTATAGGGAACATTTCATTTTAAGTTATGTCTTAGGAGGAGACAGGGTGTTGGCTCTCAAGTTTATTATTCTTTTTGTATATGGCTAAAGAGATTGGCCAATATTTACTAAGTTTATATATATCAATGTCGATGAATTATGCATTATTGTTCATGTTTTGATGAAGTATTTGAGTTGTTGAATTGGGTATATGATTGATCTTGATTTTAGTGTGGCAATTGGCTTGGAAAATAGCCTCTAAGTGTCCACACAGCTAGTCACACAAGCATGTGTCTAGGCCGTGTATGACACACGGTCAACCCACACTGGCGTCTCAATAGGTCGCGTGTCCCCTGCATGTTATTGTTTTAAGTCAGTATCGACCATGAGCTAGCCACTCAGGCGTGTGTCGTGGCCGTGAGAAATAGTTAGTGTCCACCATGGGTAGAGAAAACGGGCATGTCTTTGGGTACACGAGCGTGTCCCAAGTCATCTTGGCGAATGCTGAGCACATGAGAATACTTGTTTCAAATGTGGTTCCCAAGATCACTTTATAAAAGATTGTTCTAAGATGACAAAAGAAGAGAAAACTCAGAATATGATACATGGGAGCATGGTAAGAGGAAGACCACAGAGGAACCCGGGAAGTGGGGTGAGTGGTAGGGGTAACCCAGAGATCAGGCTATGAGACCCGAGGGTAGGGCACCTGGAAGGACTTATGCCATTCGCGCTCGCAAAGAGGCATCTTCACCTAATGTTATTACGGGTACCTTTTCTCTTCATGATACTAAAGTTATTGCTTTAATAGATCCTGGATCTACCCACTCTTATATTTGCATGAAATTAGTACCCAGTATGAGTATGCCGATAGAGTCTACAAAATTTGTGATAAAGGTGTCTAATCCTTTAGGCAAAAGTGTGTTAGTTGATAAAGTATGCAAAGTTTGCCCATTGATGATTAATGGTCATTATTTTAAGGCAAACCTTATGTTGTTGCCATTTGGTGAGTTTGACATCATTCTTGGTATGGACTAGTTAGCCACTCATGATGTGATAGTAAATTGTGGAAAGAAAAATATAAAGTTGAGATGTGAAAATGGGAACACCCTTCATGCTGAATCAGATGAACAAGATGGATCGCCAGTAGTGATCTCTCATATGTCGGCTTAGAGGTATGTAAGAAAAGGGTATGAGGCATATCTTGCCTTTGTGATGAATGCTAAAGAAACAAAGTTAAAGATTGAGTCAGTATCGGTAATATGTGAGTACTTGGATGTTTTTCCTAAGGAATTACCAGGACTACCTCCGGTTAAAGAGGTTGAGTTTGGCATTGAGCTAGCTCTGGGTACTGTACCGATATCTATTACTCCTTACAGAATGGCTCCAATGGAGTTGAGGGAACTAAAGGTACAATTGCAAGAGTTGACGGAAAAAGGTTTTTCAAGATCAAGTTGTTCTCCATGGGGTACTCTGGTTTTATTTGTGAAAAAGAAAGATGGCACCATGAGACTATGCATAGATTATCGGCAGCTTAATAAAGTGATCGTGAAGAACAAGTACCCGTTGCCAAGGATCGATGATTTATTCGATCAATTGAAGGGAGCCACTATTTTCTACAAGATAGACTTGAGATCGGGGTACTACCAGTTGAGAGTAAGGGACTTAGATGTGTCGAAGTCTGCCTTTCGAACAAGGTATGGACATTATGAATTTTTACTCATGCCTTTTGGTTTGACCAATGCTCCTGCAGTGTTCATGGATCTAATGAACTGCATCTTTAGGCCATACCTCGATAAGTTTGTAGTCCTTTTTATTGACGAGATATTGATTTATTCTTGAAATGAGCTGAGCATGCTGAGCATCTACGGACAGTTTTACAGATTCTACGAGAAAATCAGTTGTATGCCAAGTTCAGCAAAAGTGAACTTTGGCTCAAGGAAGTTGGATTTTTTGGACATATTGTCTCGAGAGATGGAATCCGAGTAGACCCAAGTAAGATTTCAGCTATTGTTGATTAGAAACCGTCGAAGAATATATCTGAGTTAGAAGTTTATTAGGCCTAGCTGGCTATTATAGACGATTCGTCAAGGGGTTTTCCATGATTGCAACTCCTATGAAGAAATTGTTATAGAAAAATGTGAAGTTTGAGTGGACAGAAAAATGCCAACAAAGTTTCGAGAAACTAAAAGCCTTATTGACAGAGGCTCCAGTTTTAGTAAAACCCTAGTCGGGGAAAGAATTCATGATCTACAGCGATGCATCCTTAAATGGATTGGACTGTGTACTTATGCAAGAAGGCAAGGTGATAGTGTATGCTTCTAGATAGCTAAAGCCACACGAGAAGAACTATCTGACGCATGATTTAAAGTTGGCTGCTATTGTTTTTGCACTAAAGATTTGGAGACACCATCTATATGATGAAGAATGTCGAATTTTCACTGATCACAAAAGTTTGAAGTATTTGATGATGCAAAATGAGTTGAATTTAAGGAAACGAATATGGTTAGAGTTGACAAAAGATTATGAGTTAGTCATTGACTATCATCTGAAAAAGGCGAACGTGGTCGCTGATGCTTTGAGTAGAAAGTACCTATTTGCATTAAGGAAATTGCATTCGCGGATGATTTTGTCCGATGATGGTTCTATTCTAACTGAGTTGAGGGCTAGACTGATGTTCCTCCAAGAGATTTATGAGGCTTAAAAAGATGATAGTAAATTACAAGCCAAGAGAGCTCAGTTCGAGTCAGATGTTGAGTCTGATTTTCGGATTAATTTCGATGGATGTCTGAAATTCAAATATAGAGTTTTTGTACCGAGGAATGAGGATCTTATTCGGAGAATTTTGCATGCAGCACATAACGGATGTTTATTTGTACATCCAGGTAGTACCAAGATGTATAATGACTTGAAGCAACGGTATTGGTGGCCGAACATGAAGAAGGATGGTTCTAAGTTTATTTCAAGATGCTTAATTTGTCACCAAGTAAAGGCTGAACACCAAGTACCTTCGGGTTTGCTCCAACCTATTATGGTTTCCAAGTGGAAATGGGATTGTATCACTACGGACTTTATAACGGGTTTGCCGTTGTTACAGAGCAAGAAAGATGCTGTATGGGTTGTGGTCGATAGACTCACAAAGTCAGCCCATTTTATACCTGTAGGTGTTGATTACTCACTCGACAAGTTGACAAACTTGTATGTTTCAGAAATTGTAAGGCTTCACGGAGTTCCCTTGTCAATCATATAGGATAGGGATCCGAGATTCACATCCAGATTTTGGAAGTAGTTGCAAGAGGCCTTGGGTACAAAGTTAAGTTTTAGTACAGCTTTTCATCCCTAAACCGATGATTAGTTGGAGAGGTTAATACAAGTACTCGAGGATATGCTCCAGTATTGTGTTCTTGAATTTCAAGGTAGTTGGGAAAAGTTCCTACCATTAGTAGAATTCTCCTATAATAATAGCTTTCAGTCAAGTTTAAAGATGGCGCCTTATGAGGCTTTATATGGGCATAAGTGTCGAACGCCTTTATATTGGACTGAACTCAAGGAAAAACAAATTCACGGGGTTGATTTGGTTAAAGAAGCGGGAGAGAATGTGAAGGTGATTTGAGATTGTTTAAAGGTTGCTTCTGACAGAAAAAAATCCCATTCAGATTTAAATAGAAAAGAGATAGAGTATCAAGTCAGTGATAGAGTTTTCTTCAAAGTGTCACCATGAAGAAAGGTGCTCAGGTTTGGCCAGAAAGGCAAGTTGAGTCCACGTTTTATTAGACCATATGAGATTACTGAGAGAGTTGGGCCGGTAGCTTATCGATTGGCTTTGCCGTCTGAGTTAGAAAAGATACATGATGTGTTTCACGTGTCTATGTTGCGACGCTACTGATCAGACCCTTCATATGTAATTACATCGATAGAGTAGAGATTCAACCCGACATGACTTATGGTGAAGAACTGATTAAGATTTTAGCTCGGGAAGTCAATCAGCTAAAGAATAAGAATATCGCCCGTGTTAAGGTATTGTGGCAAAGACATGGGATAGAGGAAGCTACATGGGAACCAGAAGACACCATTAGAAACCAGTACCCAAAACCTTTTTCCGGTAAGATTTTCGAGGACGAAAATCCCTAAGGGGGAGAATTGTAACAGCTCGATTTAGGGCCTAGTCGGAATAGTGGTGCGAGACCACAAATCCAAAGTAGAAATATGAGTTTTAAGGTTTTTGAGATGTTTGCATGATTATGTGAAAGTTTTTATGTAGTAATTTCATTAAATTGTGATTAAATGTCCATTAGGACTAAATTACAAAAGTTGGAAAACATGAGATCCTAGAAGTTTTAAGTATGAAATTACTTTCGATTATGAATTAGAGGTCCTTAAATAACAATTTTCCCAATTTCTAATTTTTGGACAAAAATGGGCATGAGTAAGTAAATTTTGAAAGTTTAGTAAAAAGGGCATTTTGTTCATTTGTCAAATAAATGATTAAAAAGGGAAAACAAGTCAAAATTTATGTTCATCTTCTTTCCCTTAATGCCGAAATTTCCAAGGAAGCCATAGCTAGGGTTCTTCAATTTTTCAGGCTTGCTAGTAAGTGCATCCTAGCCCTTTTTTTAATATTCTTCGTATTTTTAGATCCTCGTAAATTGAATTAGGTATTTCTAGCTATAATTTGAGCTAGGATTAATGTTCAAAAATATACCCATGTATGACATGCATGTATTTTGATGTTTTATAGAAGATTATGAGAGTTTGATGTAGAATAAACATATTTTTCTGAGTGAATTTCATGAAAAATGCATGTAAGGACTAATTTATAAAAGTCATGAAATTGGTCATACATGAGTGAAATAGTGAGAATAGAATATTGCTATTGTTGCGAAAATGAACCAGCTAAGCATGAAATACAAGAAAGTTGAATGAAAATTACTTTACGAGCCTAGGGGCAAAATGGTAATTTTGCCAAAGTATGAATTATGAGTGAATTTAGTTAATGTGAGTATTGAATGAGTTAAATTATCATTATAGATCAAGAAAAATGAAGCCCATACCGAAACCGAAGCAAGAACAAAGTTGAGGACTAAATTGCATATCTTCACACATTTTGAATACAGATTTTTAAGCTTCATGATTATTTTCATTAAATTGCTTATTATTTTGTTATTGTACATTATTTCCATGAAGTTGTTTAATATATTTAAACAAGTAAATGTAAGTCTCGATTGAAGATGGAATACTGAAGATGCCTAATCTACCACATGAGACAAGAAAGTCCGTATAAGACCATGTCAAGACATGGCATCGGTAATAAAGCAAGGAGATCATGTAAGTCCAAGCTAAGGCATGGCACTGATAAGTTCTAAAGTAAAGAGATCATGTAAGTCCAAGCCAAGACATTGCATTGATAAGTTCTAAAGCAAAGATATCATTTAAGTCCATGACAAATCATGGCATTGAAAAGTTATCATGAGATAAAGATCCCATGCAAGCGCAAGCCAAGGCATGGCATTGGTGAGTTGCCAAGTAAAGATTTCATGCAAGCCCATGTCTAGACATGGAATTGACAAGTTCCACGAAGTAAAGATACCATGTAAGACCATGTCAAGACTTGGCAAAGGTGAGTTTCCAAGGAAACACCCGAGGAAGATTTCGTGTAGGACCATGTCAAGACATGGCATCAACACCAAGTTAAGAGATCCCATGTAAGACCATATCTAAGATATGAAATTGGCATCGAGACACATGTGTGATGGGATTTAGTATCCTCTGTTATTCTTAGTAATACCTCGGGCAAAAGAGTAAAGCTTAAATGAGATAACAAGAAAGTTAAGTAAGTAAAGCTATTATCAAGTTGTAACATCCCGAAATTGGGCCTAGTAAGATTGGGCCCAATGGGCCTTAAGCGTAGTAGTGTTTAAAATTTTTGAGAACAATAGAATGGCTCTAGTGCAAGTTGGACTTATTAGGTGAGTGATTTTGGAAGGTTAGAGGGCTTCTATGAAGTTCTGGGATCAAACTTTGGCTTTAGGGAAAATTTGGTTTTAGGTGGAAAAATCCCTGGGAGTTAGTAGGTAGGCTTTAAGAATAAAATGTGGAGAAAATGACACAAGAGGAGTGTGTGGTGTAGTGACAAAGTGACGCCACATAAGAGACAAGGGGGTGACGCCACAAGGAAGGAAGGAGGTCCAAGGTTCAAGTCTTGGCTTTTGCATTTTGGTTTTCTTTTTATATGGACTAGAGAATTTGGCATTAGATTTATATTTAGTTGCGCATTGTTTTAGACACTAGAGAAGCTTGTGGCCAAGTGGATAGCGGCGTGGATTATGTTGCAAGGGAGACTGGGTTCGAATCTCATGAGAAGCAAGGGAGTATTTATTTTGCGGTCTGGACGGGAAGAGTTTGATTTGGACTTAAACTCTGCTGATGGAAGGATGCCACATCAGAAAGATACAAAGAAGGAAGGTGAGAAGCTAGTTATATATATGGAGCATCATTTTAAGAGGAGGATGAATACACCTTGGAGGGCGTTTGGGCACAGGAGTGGTCGGAGCGCGGATTAGCACCAGATTCCTATCCGGTGTGTAACTCTCTTTACTCTAGCTGTAGAGCGGCAAATGCCGAAGTGTCGATCACGGCAATAGTAGCAACACGAGCGTGCGAGTGCACGTGTGGGGTTTCGAGGCGATAGTTGAGACCATCAGTAGTATTCTTGTGGCTTCAGGTTGCTTGGGCCACTATGGGCCCATGGCCCAAATTGAATAAAATTTTATGATGGTGTGGTATATAGTGAACTAGACTAGGTGAATCTCATATACGTGGCTAGATTTGTGTTAGATGGGCCACACGAGTGTGTGGGCCCGAATGGGCCAAAATCGGGTTTTATGCCCAATATTTCGGTAACGACTGGGAATGGTAGTCGAGTCGCTCGAGGAGACATTAAGCCTTCGAAAAGGCCATTGCAGGTGCGAAATTACTGAAATACCCTCGATAGGTAAATTACTGTTATACCCTTAGAGGTTGATTAGGTTGATTATGTTGTATTTGTTATTCTGATTATGATGGTAATTCGTTTCATATGTTATATTTGATATATGATTTGCATACATGTCATACTGCATACACGAATTATTATGTCACGGTATGTTGCATGGGCTTGGGATATGATGAAAGGGTAAGTGTATAGTGGCTTTGCCATGATCTGTTGTAGTGGCTCTGCCACGATCTGTTGTAGTGGCTCTGCCACGACTGCTCGTGACTCACACGCCGACGATGAATGACTTTGACCGCCATCAATGGTGTGTAGTGGTGAGGGTTGATTGTAGAAATCCCCAATGGTGATTGGCTGGTACGGGAGGTGTGTAGCGGATGGAAATCTAGGTTGGGATGGGTTTTGCAATATCTTGCATATGCTATCTGTTATTCTGTACTGTAGGGCTAAGGCCCAGTTGGTATTTGAATGGGCTCCGGCCCAGCTATGGTTGGTGTGGAATGATTGCACACTGAGTCTTCTTGACTCACCCCTTTTGTTTAAATTTTTGCGGGTAATTCATAGATTATGGGTTTTGGAGCCGGGGCGGACTTGAGTGGCCATACGTTACGATTACTTCTTTCGTAAACTCCGTTTTAATTTGAACTTATTTTAATTCGGGATTTTATTTTGTAATAAGGCCACTATTACTTTAAATTTGGTATTTTATTTGGTTTAGATTTTAATTTGATTACTGCCTATTATTATTAAATGTTCAATATGGGAATTTCCTAAACCCTTAATAATCATTTTCCAAAATGTTAAATAAAGGATTACCAGCGAATAAATAATTAAACTCGAAATTTTTAACAAACACGTAGTTTTTAACAACCCTATTATGTAACATGCCAGATCCAGTCATAACTTCTAGGCCGGGTTTGGGGTGTTACAAATATGGCATCAGAGCCTATGTTCAAAAACTCAGCTGTGGAATGGGTTCGACAGTGTTTTCCAAAAATTGGTTTGAAATATTGTTTAAGAAATATATGTTTTATTTTTTTGAGGTATGGCACCCGAGTCTCCGGCACCAAATCCGTAAGTTCCCTTTTTACTATATTCTATTATATGCTGAATGATTGTATTTATTATGCGATGTGTGGATGTGATGCTTGAATATAGAAATTGTATATGTGTGAGAAATATCTATTTGCTTCGGTGTTAGATAGTTGGTTGTGTGAAGGGGTTCCAAAATTAAGTTAGAAAGGTATTAGTGTTATTAGATCAAAGTGCGCAACGTGAGCGTAGTGTGGTAGGTTAGGATGTGTGAATGTACCTATAGTTGGAAATTTCGAGGACGAAATTTCTTTAAGGAGGGTAGATTTGTAACATCCCGAAATTGGGCCTAGTAGGATTGGGCCCAATGGGCCTTGCACGTAGTAGCGTTTAAAATTTTTGAGAACAATAGAATGGCTTTAGTGCAAGTTGGACTTATTAGGTGAGTGATTTTGGAAGGTTAGAGGGCTTCTATGAAGTCCCGGGATCAAACTTATTAGGTGGAAAAATCCTTGGGAGTTGGTAGGTAGGCTTTAAGAATAAAATGTGGAGAAAAATGACACAAGAAGAGTGTGTGGTGTAGTGGCAAAGTGATGCCACATAAGAGACAAGGGGGTGACGCCACAAGGAAGGAAGGAGGTCCAAGGTTCATGTCTTGGCTTTTGCATTTTGGTTTTCTTTTTAAATGGACATTAGAATTTGGCATTAGATTTATATTTAGTTGCGCATGGTTTTAGACACAAGAGGAGCTTGTGGCCAAGTGGTTTGTGGCGTAGATTATGTTGCAAGGGAGCCTGGGTTCGAATCTCATGAGTAGCAAGGGAGTATTTATTTTGTGGTCTGGACGGGAAGAGTTTGAGTTTGATTTAAACTCTACTGATGGAAGGATCCCACATCAGAAAGATACAAAGAAGGAAGGTGAGAAGCTAGTTATATATATGGAGCATCATTCTAGGAGGAGGATGAATACACCTTGGAGGGCGTTTGGTCGCAGGAGTGGTCGGGGCGCGGATTAGCACCAGATTCCTATCAGGTGTGTAACTCTCTCTACTCTAGCTGTAGAGCGGCAAATGCCGAAGTGTCGATCACGGAAATAGTAGCCACACGAGCGTGCGGGTGCACATGTGGGGCTTCGACGCGATAGTTGAGGCCATTAGTAGTATTCTTGTGGGTTGAGGCTGCTTGGGCCACGATTGGCCGAAGTAGGCACAATGGGCCCGTGGCCCAAATTGAATAAAATTGTATGATGGTGTAGTATATAGTGAACTAGACTAGGTGAATCTCATATACGTGGCTAGATTTGTGTTAGGTGGGCCACACGAGTGTGTGGGCCCGAATGGGCCCGAAATCGAGTTTTTAGACCCAATAGTCCGGTAATGACCGGGAATGGTAGTTGAGTCACTTGAGGCGACATTAGGCCTTCGGAATGGCCATTGCAGGTACGAAATTACTAAAATACCCTCAATAGGTAAATTACGGAAATACCCCTGAAAGGTAAATTACTGTTATACCCTTAGAGGTTGATTAGCTTGATTATATTGTATTTGTTATTCTAATTATGATGGTAATCCGTTTCATATGTTATATTTGATATATGATTTGCATACATGTCATACTACATACACGAATTATTATGTCACGACATGTTGCATGGGCTTGGGATATGATGAAAGGGGAAGTGTGTAGTGGCTTTGCCATGATCTGTTGTAGTGGCTCTGCCACAATCTGTTGTAGTGGCTCTGCCATGATCTGTTGTAGTGGCTCTGCCACGATCTGTTGTAGTGACTCTACCACGATCTGTTCTAGTGACTCTGTCACGATTCTGACGATGAGCAGCATGACTGCCATCAATGGTGTGTAGCGGTGAGGGTTGATTGTAGAAATCCCCAATGGTGATTGGCTGGTACGGGAGGTGTGTAGCTAATGGAAATCTAGGTTGTGATGGGTTTTGCATCATCTTGCATATGCTATCTGTTATTTTGTACTGTAGGGCTAAGGCCCAGTTGGTATTTGAATGGGCTCGAGCCCAGCTATGGTTGGTGTGGAATGATTGCACACTGAGTCTTCTTGACTCACCCCTTCTGCTTAAATTTTTACAGGTAATTCATAGATCGCAAGTTTTGGAGCCGGGGCGAACTCGAAGTGGCCATGCGTTACGATTAATTCTTCCGTAAACTCCGTTTTAATTTGAACTTATTTTAATTCTGGATTTTATTTTGTAATAAGGCCACTATTACTTTAAATTTGGTATTTTATTTGGTTAAGCTTTTAATTTGATTACTGCCTATTATTATTAAATGTTCAATAAGGGAATTTCCTAAACCCTTAATAATCGTTTACCAAAATATTAAATAAAGGATTACCAGTGAATAAATAATTAAACTCAAAATTTTTAATAAACATGCAGTTTTTAACAACCCTTTTATGTCACATGCCAGATCCGGTCATAACTTCTATGCCGGGTTTGGGGTGTTACACAAGTTATGTTAGTCAAACTTGATTAAGAGTATTATTCAAGTTAAGGAAGATGAAGTTGAGTTTATGTTTACAATAGCAAAGTATACTAATCTATGTGATTAAGTGATACAAGAATCTTGTTTACCTTACAAGCATGAGACTAGTAAGTAACATGAGATGAGTATGAATAAGTAAGAGTAAGTAAGCTCAAGCAATTGCGATTTGTGATGCTATTGTTTATGAGGGATGAATTGTGTTAAGCAATTATATTGTTATATGCATTACATGCAAACTTACTAAGCTAAATGCTTACTTCTTTATTTCTTTCTTTCCTTGTAGTCTCGCCAAGCTAACTCGTGGATCATTGACGTCGGAGCTCGGAGCACACTATCGATCACTATTTTGGTATAGCCAAGTTGTTTATATTAAGTATTACGTGTATAGGAAACATTTCATTTTATGTTATGTCCTAAGAGGAGCCAAAGTTTTGGCTATCAAGTTTATTATTCTTTTTGTATATGGCTAAAGAGATTGGCAAATGTTTACTAAGTTTATATATATCAATGTCGATGACTCATGCATCATTGTTCATGTTTTGATGAAATATTTGAGTTGTTGAATTGGGTATATGATTGATCTTGATTTCAAGGTGGCAATTGGCTTGGAAAATAGCCTCTAAGTGTCCACACAGCTAGTCGCACGAGCGTGTGTCTAGGCCGTGTGTGACACACGGTCAACCATACGGGTGTCTCAATAGGCCGTGTGTCCCCTGCATGTTATTGTTTTAAGTCAGTATCGACCACGGGCTAGCCACACGGGCATGTGTCATGGCCGTGTGAAATAGTCAGTGTCCACCACGGGTGGAGTAAACGAGCATGTCTTTGGGTACACGATCGTGTCCCAAGTCACACAGGCGTGTGACCCCTATTATGCTGAAAATATTTCTAAGTTCGTAAAAGTTTCCGGTTGAGCTCCGAAAGCTTCTGGATGTGAGTTTTAGGGCTTGTAAGCCTATAGAGCTATGTGATTACTAAGAAAGAAAAGTTTTTAAATCGAAACAAAATTTTATAGCCCGTAAGTACACGTTCAAGCATGTTTCAAGTATCGTAATAGCTCGTATCCAGTCCCAACTTCGGACTCGGGTATGCGTTGTTACACGATTGGTTTGGGAGTTGGAAATTTCGGGGATGAAATTTCTTTAAGGAGGGGAGAGTTGTAATGCACCGAATTTTTGGGCCTAGTAGAATTAGGCTTATTGGGCCTTGGGCTTGGGAGTGTGTGAAATTTTTAAGAGCAAGAGAACGACACAAATGCATGTTGGATCTGTTAGGTGAGTGATTTTGGAAGGTTAGGGGGCTTCTAAGAAGTCCTGGGTTCAAGTCATGTCATTTGGGAAATTTTTATTTTTTAGCATTAGGGCAACCCTGACTCCTGGTATTAAGCATTTTAAGTAATTAAGATTAAATTGTGACACAAGAGAAGCTGGTGGCTTAGTGGTAAGTGGCATAGGGAGTGAAGCATGCTGGTCTAGGGGGTAAGTGGCATGTTACCTATGCAAGAGGACTAGTGTTCGAATCTTGGTGGGGTGCATTCTTACACTATTGCATTTCTAGTTATGAGATCCGATACAGAAATGGGCTAGGCCCAAATGATTTTGTTATGGGCCGAGACCCAAAAGATATGGCAATAGGTTGAGGCCCACTGAAACTGTACTGTGACCGAATAGGACTCAAGCCCAATCTGTTTCTGTATTCTGTTTATCTGACTGACTATTTTTCTATTAGGGGATTACACACTGAGTTTTCGTAAACTCACCCCTTTTTTTTAATTTCTCTGGTAATCCTCGGCAAGCGGTTCGACGTACTGGAGGACTCAGAGGTGGCCATAGTACGAACATATTTAAATTTTAGTATTTTATTATACCTTACCTGGACCGCTTTCTTATTGGGTTGTGATAAGGCCTCTTTTAATTTTTGGTTTTCAATTTGGGATTTTCAGTTTATTAGGTTTTCTATCTGTTAAAAGTAGATCGCGATTTTCCAAAACAAATAACTGTTTTTCAAACGCTACATTTCCGCAACTGAATTTTAAATATCATGTTTGTAAATCATTTTTTTAGATTAAGCTTCCGCAGCAAATAAGGTTTTTAATGTAATAACGTTTTACAAGAGAATGGCTTTTAATAAACCACGATCGAAAATGAACAAACGCAAACTGAGGTTTTGTACAACTTTTTCTTGGTTTCACAATTTTAAATTTCAAGAAGGGTTTTCAATGAAAACATGGTTTTCAGAAAACACTTCAATGTGACATACCGGATTTGGGCCTAACTTCTAGGCCGTGTTTGGAGCATTACATGATTTTTGGTGAAATTGATAAAAAGGACTTGTTTGCAGAAGAAGAACCAATATGTGTATAAAATGTAAAATAGTTAAAATTGTGAGCAGCTATAAGAGAATATGAATAAGCTAGGCTTGGGTGTGTGAAAAATGAACACATTTCATTTTACGAGCCTATGGAATAAAGTGTAAACATTGAGAAAATTAGGGGCTAAATTGTAAATTTTTCCATAGGAAGATTTTGGACTGATTTGAATAATGTGTATTTTAAATAAGCTAAATGTGTCATTATAGATCAAGAAGAACGTGGAATCAACCTTGACCGAGGAAAAGGCAATGTTTCGGACTAAATTGCAAATTTACACATTTTGTATCGAGGTAAGTTTTTATGTAAATGATACATCCCTTTTATACATGTTTTTACATATTAATGTATTATGTGAAATGTGAGTGAATATTATTGATATTTATTAAAATGATGAAAAGTGAGGAAATTTCGAGATGAACCTTAGAAATAGAAAAAGGATACGGATGATCATTGTATATGTGATTATTGGTGGGCTGTGTGCGATACCACCGTGTTTATCATTATTGGTTGGTTGTGTGCGATACCACCGTGTATATGTGATTATTGGTGGGCTATGTGCGATACCACCGTGTATTCGGTATTATTTCGAAGTGTTCATCTGGAAAATTTGACTAAGTGAAATTATGTGTGACAATGTGGTGACAAGTGCAGGGTTATAAGTGCATGTAATTGTGAGCAATGTCTATGATATGTATTTGGAATGTGGTAAGGTTTGAAATGAGTAAGTGCAACTTCAAGGATTTGAATTGTTCTTGAGTAGTATGTAATGATCTTGACTGATAAGTATGTGGTATGATGTTCATTGTTTACATATAGACTTACTAAGCTTAAAGCTTACTCCCTTCTCTTTTCCCTTGTTTATAGTGTCGCCAAGCCAGCTCAGGATACGGAGATCGTCCGAGGATCATCCACACTATCCACACATTTTGGTATATTGAGATTTACATTGAATTATGGCATGTATAGGAATTTGGTTATTTTGAAAGTGTCATAATTATTTGACCAAGAATGTGGCCTATGTCATCGATATATCATTTTGTATAAGGCTATGTGGTGTGGCTAATATTGATTGTGTTATAAGTCTATGATGAAGCCTTTCATGAATGAGCTTGCTTGCCTAAGTGGGAATGAATGATAGCATGAAATTGAAGTGTGGGAAGTGTGACATGTGAACGTTGTGTAGGTGCATGTGTGATGGCTAAGTATAAGTGTGGTTATACATGATGAGTATGGTTATTAAATGGTGCATGAATGTTTTTAATGTGGAAAAATAGATGTCTAATAATAGGATGTTAAGTTGGGTTGGAAATGGTATAAGTGTGGTGCAAGTCATAGTATACCGATTCTACAACTGTCTAAAAACAATGGTAACAATATTTTCTTATAAATTTAATAAATGTTAATAGATTTGATCGCTGAAGTCAGAGCTTTAAAATTTAAAAAAAGAATGATCGAACCTGAAAACTAACTCTGACAGTGATTAAAGGCAAGTGTACCTATCGAACAGTAGTATAGTTTAAGCAAGACCGGATATCGAACCCAAAGGAACCAAAAGTATTAATACTAACTTTCTTTTTAATATTTAGCCTTAAAAATAAAGTGAAGTTGTTTTGATCTAAATTAACGACGACTAAGCTAAGGACAAAGACAAAAAGAACGAATTGGGAAATAACTTGAAGAAAAACTCAATTGATCACGACGATACCCTCAGGAAGAATCCACCTAGACTTCACTTGTTACCTAACCTTGAATCATATGATTTATTTACTTAGCTTGATCGGTAGGACTCCCTATCCTATGCTAAACCCTCTCTCGAGGCGAATAACATCTAACCCTAGGTTAATTAGTGGAACTCTCGTTCTCTTATAATAACCCCTTAGAATAGCAGTAAATCGATCTGTGGATTCCCATATTAGGTTTCACCCTAATCTGGCGAAATCTCGTAACCCTATCTCTAGGCATTCGATCAACTCCGCTTAATTACACTAGATCTACTCTTAAGCAGGGTCTATTCCTCCTCCAGCTAAGCACATCAGATTTGGATTAAGCATGCATAATTAAGAACAAACTAAGTAATTATCATAAAATTCAGAAATCAAATAACAAGATTCATCTAGGTTTCATCCTCTTAATGTATCTGAGGGGTTTAGTTCATAACTAAATAAGAAAACATCTCAAGAGAAAAGATAAAACAAAACATAAGAAATCCCTAAAACTCCCTAAAGGAATTGAAGGAGAATTCCACCGTCTTGAGTATAATTTCGGCTTCTTGGGATGGATCAACTGGCTAACTTCGAGCGATTCCCACAATTCTGACTTTCTGGCTTGGCTCCTTGGCCTAGCTTGACCCCCCTTCAATGGTGGTACTTAGGGGATATATAGGCTCTTTTGAATGCGATTCTTTCTCCGTGAGTATCCTTTTCTGATTAAAATTGCTCATTCCAGCGACAGAGGCACGGCCATGGCACACGCCCATGTGAATTGACTTCAAGCCGTGTTCGGATTTCCTATTTGAGGCACGCCGTGTAAGTCGGGGTTGAGGCCGTGCTCTAGGTGATCAGTGATGTAACACCCCTATCCCGAGTCCGTTGCCGGATTAAGGTTAGGAGCGTTACCAGACAGATCAGAAACATTCACAGACGAAATCATACATTCAATCATCATTTTCAGACATAATGTCCCTTAAACGGGTCCTCGAGGACCTAATCATACTTATAAGTCGAGTCGGGACTAAACTGAAACACATACGAAATTCGATGAAAATTTGAAACTTTTCTAAAATACAGGAGAGACACGCCCGTGGGAGGAGACGGTGTGCCCTCCATGACTTCTAGACACCCCCGTGTATCCATCCTTGTTTGTACTAACTATACCAACACAGTCATTAGGCACGCCCGTGTGCCATGGCCGTGTACTTTTAGGTCATATACTGACTTCCCCACAACGGCCACCAAGCACGCCCATGTCGAGGCCGTGTACTTTTAGGTCATATACTGACTTTAACCACACGGCCTGGGCACACGCCAATGCTTTGAACGTGTGTCTTACACAGTCCTTACACACGGCCGTGTAAAATGACCGTAGTCTAGCTTTATTTAAAACATTAAGGTGTAGGGTTAACACGGTCTAGACACACGCTCGTGTCTCTAACTGTGTAAGCAACTAGAGGCTATTTACCAAGCCATTTGCCTCCCTGAAATTAAGATCAACCCAACTCAAAACAATTCAATTCATTACTAGCAATTTTCATGAATAATACTACGTATTTCATTGATATCTATATACAAACAACTTAAACAAATTTGTCCAACCACTTAGCCATATACAAAAGAATAATAAACTTGATAGGCTATACAATGGCATTACACAACATGTTCTCAAAATGAATGATTCCTACATGCCATACTTAGTAATATAATTTAGTTATACCAAAATAAGGGTCAATAGTGTGCTACGAGCTCCGACTCCAATGATCCACCAATTAGCTTGGCGGGACTACATAGAAAGAAACAATCAAAGACGTAAGCATTTAGCTTAGAAAGTTTGCATGAATAACACGTAATAAATAAACTTGCTTCAGATAAACCATTTGACATAAGAATGGTATCATTATCTCATCTATAAAGCTTACTTACTCATACATGATTCTTACTTGTCTCATGGTACTCACTAATCTCATACTTGTAAGGTAACAAGGTACCTGTATCACTTGATCACATTGATCAGCATACTGAAACCTAACAATTATGTCTTCTATCTCATAATTCATAACATGAATAATATTCAATTCCAACTTGGTAATAGCTATGCTTTCTTTACATTCCTGTGTTCACATTTTAGCTTACTCATTTGCCTGATGAAATTCCATGAACTACCGAGAATACTAGATCTCTTGTCATGTACTTCATGCCAATGCCATACTCTAGATATGGACTTATATGGAAGATCTCTTCTTGAATCAATGCCAAGCTTGCCTTGGTCTTACATGATAAATTATTCAATGCCAAGCTTGAGTCCTTGGACTTACATGATAACTTGCTTGATAACTTGATCAATGCCAAGCTTGAGTCCTTGGGCTTACATGATAACTTGTTTGATAACTTGATCAATGCCAAGCTTGAGTCCTTGGGCTTACATGATAACTTGCTTGATAACTTGATCAATGCCAAGCTTGAGTCCTTGGGCTTACATGATAACTTGCTTGATAACTTGATCAATGCCAAGCTTGAGTCCTTGGGCTTACATCATAACTTGCTTGATTGCCGATGCCATGCCTTGGCTTGGTCTTATACGGACTTTCTTATCTCATGTAATAGACCGTATCTCCCGGGTAATTCATCTTCAATTGGGACTTTTTCTTGTTTAATCTTATTGAATTCTTTTTTTAACATAACATTAAACCATTCATGATAACAATGTATATTATATTAAGCAATTAAATGATAAAATCATAAAGCTTAGAACTCATACAAAGTTACCTCAATACACAAAATGTATGTAGTTATGCAATTTAGTCCTCGACTTTGTTCTTGCCTCGGTTTTGATCCGGGCTTCGTTTTTCTTGATCTATAATCATAAATCGATCATTTCATAATCATATTGACTAAATTGACTCATAACCCCTAATTTGGGAAAATTACTATTTTGGCCCTACACTTTCTTATATTTGCACTTTTGCCCCAAGGCTCGTAAAATGATTTTCATGCAACTTTCTTAAACTACATGCTTAGCTGAATCATTTTCTATACTATAGCAATCATCAATTCTCTCTATTTCCAATAGGTATGACCAATTTTATAACTTTTACAAAATGGTCCATACTATCATGTTTCATGAAATTCATTAAAGAAAAGATGTTTATCTAACATCAAACTCTCATAAACTCCCATAAAACATCATTTAGCATACATGTCACTCATGGGTACATTTTTAAACATGCATCTTTGCTCATCAAATAGCTAAAAAATAGCTTACTCATGCTACCGGGACTTCACAAATACGAATAATATTGAAAATCGGGCTTAGGAGTGCTTACTAGATAGCTTGAAAAATTGAAGAACCCTAGCTATCGCTTCCTTCAATTTTCGGCAATAGGGGAAGAAGATGATGAGATTTTTATCATCTTTTTCTTATTTTAATCACTTATTAGACAAATGACCAAAATGCCTTTATTACTAAAAATTTCTATAATACCATCTCAAGGCCAATTTTTGTCCAAAAATTAAATTTTGGGCAAATTGTTACTTAAGGGCTCATAATTCATATTCTAAAGTTATTTCATACAAAAAGGCTTCTAGAAACTCAAATTTTGCAACTTTTGCAATTTAGTCCTTTTTGGACCAATCAACCTCAATTTAATAAAATTGCTTCATGAAACTTTTATACTAGCATGCAAACATAATATAAACTTTAAAAACTCATAATTTCACCTCGGATCTGTTGTCTCACACCACTATTCCGGCTAGGCCCTAAATCAGGCTGTTACGATTCTCCCCCTCTTAGGGATTTTCGTCCTCGAAAATCTTACCAGCAAAAATGTTTGGATACTGGTTTCTCATACTCTCTTCTGGTTCCCATGTAGCTTCTTCTATTCTATGTCTTTGCCACAATACTTTCACTAGAGCAATACTTTTATTTCGTAACTGCTTGACTTCCCGAGCTAAAATCTTGATTGGTTCTTCACCATAAGTCATGTCGGGAAGAATCTCTATTTTTGACGGGGTAATTACATGTGAAGGATCTGATCGGTAGTGTCTCAACATTGACACGTGAAACACATCATGTATCTTTTCTAATTCTGATGGTAAAGCTAAATGGTAAGCTACCGGCCCAACTCTTTCAGTTATCTCGTAAGGTACGATGAAACGTGGGCTTAGCTTGCCTTTCCGGCCAAATCTGAGAACTTTCCTCCATGGTGACACTTTCAAGAAAACTTTATCTCCAACTTGGTAGTCCATCTCTTTTCTCCTTTAGTCCAAATAGGGTTTCTGTCTGTCTGATGCAGCTTTCAAACATTCTCGTATCACTTTAACCTTCTCTTCAGCTTCTCGAACCAAATCAACCCTGTGAATTTGGTTTTCCTTGAGTTCAGTCCAGAACAAAGGTGTTCTGCACTTACGCCCATATAGGGCCTCATAAGGTGCCATCTTTGAGCTCGATTGGAAACTATTATTATAGGCAAATTCTACCAATGGAAGGAACTTTTCCCAACTGCCTTGGAATTCGAGAATACAACATCTGAGCATATCCTCAAGTACTTGAATTACTCTCTCCGACTGACCATCAGTCTGGGGATGAAAAGTTTTACCAAAGTTTAACTTTATACCCAGGGCTTCTTGCAGCTTTTTCCAAAATCGAGATGTGAATCTTGGGTCTCTATCCGATATAATTTATAAAGGAACTCCATGAAGCCTTACTATTTCTGAAACATACAAGTTTGCCAAATTGTCGAGGAAGAAATCCACTCGTACTGGTATGAAATGGGCTGACTTCGTAAGTCCATCAACTACAACCCATATATCATCCTTCTTACTTGGTGACAAAGGTAAACCCGTTACAAAATCCATGGTGATGCGGTCCCATTTCCACTCGGGAACCAATATGGGCTAAAGTAAACCCGAAGGTACTTGGTGTTCAGTCTTTACTTGTTGACAAATCAAGCACTTGGAAACAAACTCTGAAACATCCTTCTTCATTTTTGGCCACCAATACAGTTCCTTCAAGTCATTATACATCTTAGTACTACCTGGATGTACAGATAAACACCCGTTATGTGCCTAGTGCAAAATTCTCTGAATAAGCTCTTCTTTTCTCGGTACACAAACCCAATCTCTAAACATCAAATATCCATCAGAATCATCCGAAAGTCAGATTTGGCATTTGATTCACACTGAGCTCTCTTGACTTTCAATTCGTCATCTTCTTTCTAAGCCTCAAAGATCTCTTGAAGAAACATTGGTCTAGCTCTCAACTCAGCTAAAATAGAACCATCATCGGATAAAATCATTCTTGAATTCAATACTCTTAAAGCAAAAAGGGACTTCCTGCTCAAAGCATCGGCGACCACATTCGCCTTTCTTGGATTATAATCGATGACCAACTCATAATCTTTTATCAACTCTAACCATCTCCGCTGCCTTAAGTTCAACTCTTTCTGCGTCATCAAGTACTTCAGACTTTTGTGATCAGTAACAATACGACATCTTTCACCATATAAATGGTGTCTCCAAATCTTCAAAGCAAAGACTATGGTAGCTAATTCTAAATCATGCGTCGGATAATTCTTCTCATGAGGTTTCAACTGTCCAGATGCATAAGCAATCACCTTGCCTTCTTGCATAAGTACATAGCCTAATCCATTTAAGGATGCATCTCTGTAAATTATAAATTCTTTCCCCGACTCAGGTTGTACCAAAACTGGTGCTTCTGTCAAAATTGCTTTCAGTTTTTCAAAACTTTGCTGGCATCTTTCTGTCCACTCAAACTTCACATTTTTCTGTAACAATTTGGTCATCAGGGTTGCAATCATGGAAAACCCTTTGACAAATCGCCTGTAATAGCCGGCTAGGCCTAGAAAACTTCTAATCTCAAAAATGTTCTTTGGTGGCTTCCAGTCCATTATGGCCGAGATCCTATTTGGATCTACTCGAACTCCATCTTTTGAGACAATATATCCCAAAAATCCCACTTCCTTGAGCCAAAATTCACATTTACTGAACTTGGCATACAACTAATTCTCTCGTAGAATCTGTAAGACTGTCTGTAAGTGCTCAGCATGCTCGTTCTCATCTCTAGAATAAATCAGTATGTCGTGAATAAAAATGACTACGAACTTATCAAGGTATGGTCTAAAGATGCGATTCATTAAGTCTATAAATACCGCAGGAGCATTGGTCAACCCAAAGGGTATGACTAAAAATTCATAATGCCCATACCTCGTTCGAAAAGCAGTCTTGGATACATTTGAATCTTTCACTCTCAACTGATAGTACCCCGATCTCAAGTCTATTTGGGAGAACACAGTAGCTCCTTTCAATTGATCAAACAAATCATCGATCTTAGGCAATGGGTACTTGTTCTTTACTGTCACTTTATTGAGCTGGCGGTAATCTATGCACAATCTCATAGTGCCATCTTTCTTTTTCACAAACAAAACCAGAGCACCCCATGGTGAACAACTTGATCTTGTAAAACCCTTGTCTGTCAACTCTTGCAACTGTATCTTTAGTTCTTTCAACTCTGTTGGAGCCATTCTGTAAGGAGTAATGGATATAGGTACAGTACCAGGGGCTAACTCAATGCTGAACTCTACCTCTCTAACTGGTGGTAGTCCCGGTAATTGCTTGGGAAAAACATCCATATACTCACATACTATCGGCACTGACTCAATCTTCAGCTCTGTTTCTTTATCATTCATCACAATTCATACCCTTTTCTTAAACATCTCTGTGCTGTCATATTAGCAATCATTTCCGATAATCCCTCATGTTTCTCTGATTCTATATGAAGAATATCTCCAGTTTTACATCTCATCTCAATGTATTTCTTCCCACAATTTACAATCACATCATGAGTAGTTAACCAGTCCATACCAAAAATGAGGTCGAATTCATCAAATGGTAACAACATAAGGTTTGCTTTAAAGTAATGACCTCTAATCATTAATAGACAATCTTTACATACTTTATCCACCAACACACTCTTGCCTAAAGGATTGGACACTTTAATCATAAATTCAGTAGAATCTATAGGCATACTCAAATCAGACACTAATTTTATACAAATGTAAGAGTGTGTGGATCTGGGATCTACTTTGGTATTGAAAAGAGAAAAGGTACCCATAATAACATCAGGGGAAGATGCCTCTTCGCGAGCGCGAATGGCATAGGTCCTTGCAGGCGCTCTACCCTCAGGTCTTGTGGCCTACTCTCGAGGGTTACCTCTTCCACTTGCCCCACTTCCCGGGTTCCTTTGCGGTCTCCCTCTGACCATACTCCCAGATCTCGGGTTTTGAATTCTCTCTTCTTTAGTTATCGTTGGACAATCTTTTATGGAATGGTCTTAGGAACCACATCTAAACACGTATTTTCATGTGCTCAGCATTCTACAAGATGGCGTCTGCCACACTGTGGGCACTCGGGTTTGTCAGGTCAAATGTTCCCAACACTTGCAACCGAAGTAGTCTGTTCTTTATTCCCCGAATACTGTTTACTCTTGAAACACCCCACACCCAGCCCACGAGCCTTGACCGGATCTGGTATGTTTCTCGATGTAAACCTGTTAAAAATCCTTTTGTTCCTTCGAAAAATAGTGTGTTTTAAAAGAAATATTGTTTTGGGTTGGGCTCGAGAAGAAAACAAAATCGTTTTATAATAAAAACCCTTTTTGAATTTTAGGTGATAAAACATATAAAGTACATTTAGAATAAATTACTTAATCTTTAACTTAATAAAAATTTGTAAACATAATGAAACAATGAAATAATTCAACAGTGGCCTTATTACATCAAAACAAACCTAAATAATTATAAGGTACTTAAATGAAATAAAATGTCCAAATAAATAAAACTTCAAGCTGAGCATGGCCACCACAAGTTCTGCCGTCCCGGTCCATCACTGTTCATCACCTGAAACATGTTCCCACAACGGAGTGAGTCAACAGACTCAATGTGTAACCAACACTAAAGTTAACAATTCAGGCTTACATAATCATATCACATATCAATACATATAACAGATAAAATAATGATGCAACCCGAACCCAAACCTAGATGCCATCTGCTACACATCACCCGTACCATCCTACACACCGTGGGGACTACTAAGTCAACCCTCCATCCGCTACACAAGATCGAAGGCAGTCGCTGCAGTCGACGTGCTCATTGCCCTTATAAATATTTGTGGCATAGCCACCAGATTAAATAATTGTGACCGAAGTCACCAAATTCAGATATCGTGGTCTTAGGTCACAACATTCAGATATCGTAGTCTTAGGTCACCACATTCACTTCCCCTTTTCAATAACCCATATGCCCCATATCATATATTATGCATTAACATGCCAAATTTTACATTCTTATCACTTATCACATGTTAAATATAACATATTTCATAATCCTAGTAGGAGTAGGAAACGTACCTGAGTACTTTGTACCATAACATGGTACCTTAGCCACATTCTTACACTTTCATATTAATACATATATCATGTTTAAGCCATAAATCTATTAAGATTAGTGTAGGGTACACACCTGGTATTCTTATTGAGTCGCTGATTTCCCGAAAAGCTTGATCTAATGCCTTAGATCTTAAATCCCTACACTAGGCCAACCTTAATATGTTAGTAAAGAGCCTATTCGGCTATAAGACCAAATCCCAATAGGATTAGTACACTTAAAACCTACCTTGCTGCCAATTGACTTAAGAATCAAGTCCCGAACACTTTGTGAGGCACACCCTTGTAATCGGCTAGCCACCAAAACTCCTAACTAGTTAGTTTTCGGCTTTTTAAACAAATAAGAAATAGATCTAGAATACCAAGCATGGCCTTGGCCGATTGTACTTAGGCACTTACCTTGCGATTTCCAAATCTCGAAAGTATCCCTCGGCTATGGAGATGTCGAAACCTAACGGGATACTGTTAGATTCCACTTCTAACATTTAAATCACCATTACATAGCCCTTGGCCGAATATGCACTTACCTTGGTTGGCTAGATCTCGAACTATCTCCCTTAAAAGTCGACACTAGCAAAGATCCCGAAATCTCTCCTTAAGATTTCGGTCAAAGAACAGTAATAAGAATTAGCCTCTAGAATTTCGACAAGTTCTTAAAGGAAAGAATAGAAATCAAACTTAATCTTACCTCTATTGAAGAAATCGATAGCACCTATCTCTGTCACCATAGGGATATTCGGTTTTGAGACTTGGAGAGTAGTCGACTATGGCCTAGAGAGATCTTGCTTTCGGCTTTTGAAAGTTTATGAAATAAGAAGAGAAAAGGGTTGAGCAATTTGGTAATGAAGTTTCGGCTACACATGGTGTATTTTCGGCTTGGCAAAACAATGAAGAAAGGAGATATTTGCTAGAGAGAATTTGGCAGAGAGAGAGCTGAAAGAAAGAATGAATGGCCCTCTTTCCCTCTAGTAGCCGAAATTGCTAACTTAGAGTCCCTTACTTGGCCACCACTTCTCCACATTTTGATAGCTTTATCTCTTTAATTAAAGAATAAATCCTCATTTATCTCTCTTGAAAATAATCTAAAATAAATCTATTATCTGTCCCCTATTTAGCCGAAATTTAAAGAGAATAAAACTTCTCTTTTAAAAGCCTTAATGCCATCCACCTCTCTGCTCCTTGTAGCAAAAATAAAAATTTTATTTTGCTTCCTAAGTGACTCGAACTCAAGACCATTTGCACCTGTATGTGGCGTCACTTGCTAGGCCCTTAAGTGGCGCCTTGTAGCCATTCTTCCAAGCCCAATTTCATGTCATGTTTTACCTACAAATTTTCTTAAGGCCACCTTGTTTTAGTTTCCTCTTTTCAACTTAGCATTTCCTTACATTTCCAAGTTTCCAAAAATGTTTACTTTCCTCTTTTGAAACTTAACATTTCTGAAACATTTCCTTACATTTCCAAGTTTCCAAAAATGTTCACAATACATTCATAACGCATAAGACATGTCATTTTGTATAATTAAATCAAAAAATGCATAGGCCCATTTCCAGGATGTTACAGTTCTACCCCCTTAAAATAATTTCGTCCTCGAAATTGCCTGGCTAAAATAAATGAGGGTATTGCTGTCGCATTGCCTCTTCTGGCTCCCACGAAGCTTCCTCTGATCCATGGTTGCGCCATAACACTCTGACTAGAGGAACTGACTTCCTCCGTACCACTTTTATGTCTCGTTCCATTTTGAATCGGCTCTTCTTCGTAGGATAAGTCTGGCCTTAGCTCCACCTCTTCAACCGGTACAACGTGAGATGGATCCGATCGATATCGACGTAGCATGGAAACATGGAATACGTCATGCATCTGCTTCAACTCCGATGGCAACTCTAACTAATATGCCACTGGTCTAAGTCGCTTCAACACTCGATAGGGCCCTATAAACCTTGGGCTTAACTTCCCTTTTCGACCAAATCTCATCACCTTCTTCCAAGGCGAGATTTTCAGAAACACTTGGTCCCCCACTTCAAACTCTATCTCTTTCCACTTGAGGTCGGCATATGACTTTTGCCTGTTAGAGGCTTCTTTCAACCGTGCCCGAATTATCTCCACCTTCTCATCGGATTCGGCCACAATCTCAGGACCCAAAACTCGACGTTCTCCCAATTCCGTCCAACACGTAGGAGTCCGGCACCTTTGACCACACAGTGCTTCGTACGGTGCCATCCGAATACTAGCTTGGTAGCTATTGTTGTAGGCGAACTCTGCTAAAGCCAAATAGTCCTCCCAACTTCCTCGGAAATCCATCATACAGCCCCTCAGCATATCCTCTAACACTTGAATTACCCGTTCAGATTGCCCGTCCGACTGTGGATGAAAGGTCGTAGTGAAATCCAACTTAGTGCCTAAAGCTTGATGAAGTGCTTTCCAAAACCGAGACGTAAACCTTGGGTCTCTATCCGAAATGATTGACACCGGCACTCCGTGTAACCTCACAATTTTCACTACATATAACCTGGCCAACTTCTGAACAGAATAATCCACTCTTACCGGGATAAAGTGCGCGGACTTGGTCAAACAATCCACTATTACCCACACCGAGTCCTTCTTAGTAGGTGTAAGGGGAAGCCCACTAACAAAGTCCATGGTGATTCTTTCCCACTTCCATTGTGGAATCTCGATTGGTTGAAGTAATCCTGATGGAACTTGGTGTTCATCCTTAACTTGCTGACACGTCAGACATTTTCCTACGAATTCAGTAACTTCCCGTTTAAGATCAGGCCACCAAAACTGTTCCCTTAGATCCCTGTACAACTTAGTGCCTCCAGGATGCATAGCATAAGGGCTACTATGCGCCCCCCGAAGAATCTTTTGTCTTAACTCCTTGTCCTTTGGCATACAGACCTTTCCCTTGAAGCACAATACTTCCTCATCGTTAACACCATAATCTTCTAACTCTCTGTTCTGTACTTGCTGTAGCTTAGCACTTAAGTCCTCATCCAACAATTAACTTTCCTTTACCTCATTCAACCACGTGGGTTTGACTTGCAATTCTTCCAGCAGACTTCCATCATCATACAAACTTAAGTGTGCGAACATCGCCCTCAGATCTGACACTACCTTTTGACTTAGAGCATCCGCTACCACATTCACCTTGCCTGGGTGATACTCGATCGAACAATCATTATCCTTTAATAGCTCCACCCACCTTCGCTGTCTTAAGTTCAACTCTTTCTAAGTCAACAGATACTTAAGACTTTTGTGGTCCATGTAGATTATCGACTTTTCTCCATAAAGGTAATGCCTCCACACCTTGAGAGCGAAAACCACTGTCGCCAATTCCAAGTCATCAGTTGGGTAGTTAACCTCATAAGGCCTTAGTTGTCGAGACGCATATACGACTACTTTTTTCATCTTGCATTAGAACACAGCCTAATCCCGTATGCGAAGCATCACAGTACACCACAAAATCCTTTCCGGCCTCAGGCTGAATCAAAACTGGAGCTTCCGTCAAGACCTTCTTAAGCTTCTCAAAGCTCTCCTGTTGCTTATCTGTCCATACAAAGGGTACTTCCTTCCTCAATAACTTTGTCAAAGGGGCGGCTATTGACGAGAACCTTTCCACAAACCTTCTGTAATAGCCTGCCAAACCTAAGAAACTTTGGATCTTAGCCATGGACCTGGGTGGTTTCCAATCCAACACTGCTTCGATCTTCCTAGGATCCACCCTTATTCCCTCTGGGAACACGTCCACGAAGTCCCTTACCGTTCTGACTCTACTGACACCTTCTTCCTTTCAATCTAACGTACTTACGAAGGCTAGAAACGCCTTGCACCCTTTCAGAACCATCCTTTCAGCCTTTAGTGCCAAAACTACATTAGACAAGTAGTTCCTTCTTTCTCCTATCATGATAACCACCTTATCCTATGGGGTTCTTAGTTCCATTCATTTAGCCGCACAATCCAACACGGCCCGGTGCTCTACTAACCAATCCATACCAAGTATGAGGTCAAATTCTCTGAAGGGAAACTCTATTAAGTCAGCTCGAAAGTTCACTGCCTGAATTTCTAGGGGTACACTCCGAAAGATCTTATCCACCACTACAGTTTGGCCTAATGGGCTTACTACAGTCACCTCCCTATAAGAAAGTTCAGAGTCTAGGCCTAGTGTTTCCACTATACTACATGCAACATATGAATGGGTCGAGCCCACATCAATAATAGCAAAATAGGCCTCGCCATGAATAAGGAACGTACCGGTTATGACGTCCGGCGCGTCTCCATCCTCCCTCCAGCGAACTGCAAAAACCAAACCCGGTTGCCTTGCCTCAGTGTTAGTAGCACCTCTGCCTGGTGTTCCACGTCCTCTGCCAGCACCATTACCTCTATTATTCGGACTACGACCATGTTGAGGCTGCTGTCCACCTCTACCAGCCTGATTAACGTTCTGAGCTGCTGGCCGACTTCCCTCCAGTTTCATTGGACAATCCTTAATCATATGGTCCTTGGATCCACACCTGAAACATCCTCCTGTCCTCTTCCAACACTCTCCTAAGTGTCTCTTCCCACACTGATCACAAGGACGATACTGCCCTCCTGCACCAACTTGCTGACCTCGCGGCCCACCAACTCTGGGCCTTTTCTGCACACTCCCAGACGGTCCTGATGACCCATAACCCCTCTTGGGCCTATTCCTATCAGAGCTCTGCTTTTCCGAGTCCTTGATTCCCTCGGCTACCTTAGCCTTTTCCACTAACGCGAAAAATTCCCGTTCCTGATGTGAGGCTATCAACAACCTTAAATCATCCCTCAGTCCGTCCTCAAAACTGACACAGCGCTCGTGCTCCGTTGCCACTACTCCTCGAGCATATCGGCTCAACCTCAGGAACTCAACTTCATACTCTGCCACGGACTTGTTCCCTTG
Organism: Gossypium bickii; assembly: GCA_025503065.1. Classification (NCBI taxonomy): domain Eukaryota; kingdom Viridiplantae; phylum Streptophyta; class Magnoliopsida; order Malvales; family Malvaceae; genus Gossypium; species Gossypium bickii. The sequence goes on along the minus strand of CP106711.1, from coordinate 111,615,731 downwards.
AACCAGCCCCATAAATGCCTTCCTTTGTTCATCAGTATACCGAGTACTGACATACTTCTTCTGATAAGCCGTCTTAACATAGTCCCACGTCAGATCCTTAGCTGTGGCACTATCACGAACTGTGAGCCACCATTGGTACGCTTCATTGCGTAGGAATGCCACCATTCTTTTCAGCTTTTCCTCAGGGGTCAAATCAAGCTCATCCATAATCCGCTCAGTTGATTCCAACCAATATTCAGCGGTACTGGGTGCCACTCCTGACACTCCATGGAACACCTCAGCTCTGTTGGCACGAAGTCGCTCAGGTACCGACTTCCGAGCTCCCGAATTTCCTCCTGCACCAGTCACCAACTCAAGAACTCGTAGCACAGCCTGCGACACAGCATCATCCCCCGTCTGAGCTTGCTACTCAACACCAACAGCTGGGGGTGGTGGTGGCGGTGGTACCTCGTTGTCAGACCCTTGACCCGACCTAACGGGTTCTGACACAGTCATCCTACCTCTACCGCGTCCTTGCACGTTTCGACCACGTCCCCTAGAGCTTATTTCTACTACCATGCTTTAATCTGATTAAGAAATTTTATGAATTAGTACTTGTTTCACTGATTATCCGCGAAGAAATTTTATGGATAGAAGCTCAGTAGTGGTTCTTTCGATTCAATCAAAGTTTTCATGTCTTCTATCCTAATTCAGAGAAGTACATTCATTCAATGACATCCATTCCATAGTATCTCCCATACACATTAACTCTTCGGACATTTCTGTTCGTTCCTATCCCAGGGGTATTTTCATCATTTATACTACTGGGGTATTTTCGTAATTTTTTTTTCAAAATAAAGTTCCGTGGTGATTTTATCAATAAGGGTATTTTGGTAATTTTGCGTTCTCGGGGTATTTTTGGAAATTTTGAAACCCAGAGGTATTTTCATAATTTCTAAAATCAACGTATTTTTGATGATTTGTAAATTATGGTTTATTGAACATTTTATAAGGTAACGAAAATTTTGATAAAAACTGTGAGTATTTTGGAAATTTCATAAACGAAGGGCATTTTTGTAATTTTACCACTAGGGGTATTTTTGAAATTTTATAAATCGAAAATTTTTCAGAAAAAATTTGTAAAAATAGTTCTCACAAATTAAAAAGGTAATTTTAAGAGTTTTAAAACTAGGGTTTTTATAAAAACACGGCTAGTTCCCTTTCGGGTTTTAGTTATTGTGTTTAGCCTATGACCGAGTCCTCTTGGTTAGGGTGAACCGAAGCTACGCACCAGGTAGGATTCCAGCGAAGAGGAGGTGAGTCACTAGGACTACTTAAGTACCAGGCTCTTCCAGATCCAATCCTAGATATGCGCATAGGGGTTACCACACCCTAACTCGGCGACTTAGCCATAGGGTTGTTTAGTTAGGCACTTAAGTCTTATGTAAGTGTTGGGGAAAACTAATCTCAGGGTTCAAGTACTTATCATGCTAATCTACGTTCCATTCCATTTCTACCCTTCTACAGATCATTCAATAAATCACACAAATGGATAGAAGTACTTAACTGGTGGACTGCGGGTCGGAGACTTAGGTGCCATGCCAGAAAAACCTGAAAATTTCCACAAATTTCTTTTGGGCTAGATTTTGAAAATGTTTTTGGCCTTAAACCATAGGCTGAGTGTTTAAAACTGGGCTCTGATACCAAATTGAAACACCCCACACCCGGCCCACGAGCCTTGACCGGATCTGGTATGTTTCTCGATGTAAACCGGTTAAAAATCCTTTTGTTCCTTCAGAAAATAGTGTGTTTTAAAAAAAATATTGTTTTGGGTTGGGCTCGAGAAAAAAACAAAATCGTTTTCTAATAAAAACCCTTTTTGAATTTTAGGTGATAAAACATATAAAGTACATTTAGAATAAATTACTTAAACTTTAACTTAATAAAAATTTGGTAACATAATAAAACAATGGAATAATTCAACAGTGGCCTTATTACATCAAAACAAACCTAAATAATTATAAGGTACTTAAATGAAATAAAATGTCCAAATAAACTAAAACTTCAAGCTGAGCATGGCCACCACAAGTTCTGCCGTCCCGGTCCATCACTGTTCATCACCTGAAACATGTTCCCACAACGGGGTGAGTCAACAGACTCAATGTGTAACCAACACTAAAGTTAACAATTCAGGCTTACATAATCATATCACATATCAATACAGATAACAGATAAAATAATGATGCAACCTAAACCCAAACCTAGATGCCATCCGCTACACATCACCCGTACCATCCTGCACACCGTGGGGACTACTAAGTCAACCCTCCATCCGCTACACACCATCGAAGGCAGTCGCTGCAGTCGACGTGCTCATTGCCCTTATAAATATTTGTGGCATAGACACCAGATTAAATAATTGTGACCGAAGTCACCAAATTCAGATATCGTGGTCTTAGGTCACCACATTCAGATATCGTGGTCTTAGGTCACCATATTCACTTCCCCTTTTCAATAACCCATATGCCCCATATCATATATTATGCATTAACATGCCAAATTTTACATTCTTATCACTTATCACATGTTAAATATAACATATTTCATAATCCTAGTAGGAGTAGGAAACGTACCTGAGTACTTTGTACCATAACATGGTACCTTAGCCATATTCTTACACTTTCATATTAATACATATATCAAGTTTAAGCCATAAATCTATTAAGATTAGTGTAGGGTACACACCTGGTATTCTTATTGAGTCACTGATTTCCCGAAAAGCTTGATCTAATGCCTTAGATCTTAAATCCCTACATTTGGCTATAAGAGCCAAATCCCAATAGGATTAGTACACTTAAAACCTACCTTGCTGCCGATTGACTTAAGAATCAAGTCCCGAACACTTTGTGAGGCACACCCTTGTAATCGGCTAGCCACCAAAACTCCTAACTAGTTAGTTTTCGGCTTAAGAAGTTTCGGCTACACAAGGTGTTAAAAGAAAGAATGAATGGCCCTCTTTTCCTCTAGTAGCCGAAATTACTAACTTAGAGTCCCTTACTTGGCCACCACTTCTCCACATTTTGATAGCTTTATCTCTTTAATTAAAGAATAAATCCTCATTTATCTCTCTTGAAAATAATCTAAAATAAATCTATTATCTATCCCCTATTTAGCCGAAATTTAAAGAGAATAAAACTCCTCTTTTAAAACCCTTAATGCCGTCCACCTCTCTGCTCCTTGTAGCAAAAATAAAAATTTTATTTTGCTTCCTAAGTGACTCGAACTCAAGACCATTTGCATCTATATGTGGCGTCACTTGCTAGGCCCTTAAGTTGCGCCTTGTAGCCATTCTTCCAAGCCCAATTTCATGTCATATTTTACCTACAAATTTTCTTAAGGCCACCTTGTTTTAGTTTCCTCTTTTCAACTTAGCATTTCCTTACATTTCCAAGTTTCCAAAAATGTTTACTTTCCTCTTTTGAAACTTAACATTTCTGAAACATTTCCTTACATTTCCAAGTTTCCAAAAATGTTTACTTTCCTCTTTTGAAACTTAACATTTCTGAAACATTTCCTTACATTTCCAAGTTTCCAAAAATGTTCACAATTCATTCATAACGCATAAGACATGTCATTTTATATAATTAAATCAAAAAATGCATAGGCCCATTTCTAGGATGTTACAACTCTTGTCTTTCCTTGAAAATCCCGTGGAAGTAGCCGATAGGGTGTGGAAATCTCTTGACTTCTTGGACAAATATTGGAATGACTTATTCCACTGTCTCTTTCTAGAGTCGCGAGACTCCATTTCAGACTTCTTCTTCTCTTTTACTAGTTCTTCGGCGTTACAAGCCCTTTCTACTAGTACAACAAATTCCTTTAACACCAGAACAGTAACTAACAACTTTATATCTTCATTTAATCCATCTTCAACCTTTTACTCATGATGGCCTCAATGGATACACATTCACGAGCGTACTTGCTGAGTCGTATAAACTCTCACTCATAATCAGTTACTGACATCCTGCCTTGCTTCAGCTCTAAAAATTCCTTCCTCTTCTGGTCTACAAACCTTTGGCTGATATACTTTTTCTTGAACTCGTCCTGGAAGAATTCCCATGTGACTCTTTCCCTCAGTACTATCGACACCAGAGTGTTCCACCATTGATAAGCAGAATCTTTTAAGAGAGAGATTACACACTTCATGCATTCTTCAGATGTGCATGACAGTTCATTGAATACCCTGATGGTATTTTTTAACCAGAATTCAGCCTTCTCTGGATCATCATCTCTTTTAGCTCGAAATTCTTTTACCCCATGATTCCTGATCTTATCAGTTGGAGGTTTATCTCCTCTTATCACCTCTACTACTTGAGGGGCTACTGGAGCAGGTTGTGGAACAGGCGGGGGTGGAAGGGGTTGTGCATTCGGGTTCGCCCGAACGAACTCTGTATACCATGTGTTCATCATGTGGAGGAAGGCTTCTCTAGCCTCTTATCCTTCTTGACTCACCATAGTGGGCCTATTCTCATTCTCATTCGGCACCGTCCCTTCTACGGGAGCTGGTGCGTTACTTTCTACATCATCCGCCATATCTCTATTGGGATCTATTTACTATATGTATAAACATAATTGAAGTCGTCAGGAGTCATCACAATATCATTATAAAAATATTCTTACGTATGGCATGTATAACTAGACCCATGCTCGTGCTACGTTAATCCTAGAACCGACTAAATCGTAGCTCTGATACCACTAAATATAACACCTCTATCCCGAGTCTATCGCTGAATTAAGGTTAGGAGCGTTACCGGACAGATTGAAAACATTCACAGACGAAATCATACATTCAATCATCATTCTCAGACATAATGTCCCTTAGACGGGTCCGCGAGACCCTAATCATACTTATAAGTCGAGTCGGGACTAATCTGAAACACATACGAAATTCCATGAAAATTTGAAACTTTTCTAAAATACAGGGGAGACACGCCCGTGGGAGGAGACCATGTGCCCTCCACGGCTTCTAGACACCCCCGTGTATCCATCCTTGTTTATATTAACTATACCAACACGGTCATTAGGCACGCCCGTGTGCCATGGCCGTGTACTTTTAGGTCATATACTGACTTCCCCACCACGTCCACCAAGCACGCCCATGTCGAGGCCGTGTACTTTTAGGTCATATACTAACTTCAACCACACGGCCAGGGCACACGTCCATGCTGTGGACGAGTGTCTTACACGGTCCTTACACATGGCCATGTAAAATGACCGTAGTCTAGCTTTATTTAAAACATTAAGGTGTAGGGTTAACACGGTCTAGACACAAGCCTGTGTCTCTAACCGTGTAGGCAACTAGAGGCTATTTAGCAAGCCATTTGCCTCCCTGAAATTAAGATCAACCTAACTCAAAACAATTCAATTCATTACTAACAATTTTCATGAATAATACTACGTATTTCATTGATATCTATATACAAACAACTTAAACAAATTTGTCCAACCACTTAGCCATATACAAAAGAATAATAAACTTGATAGCCTATACAATGGCATTACACAAAACATGTTCTCAAAATGAATGATTCCTATACATGCCATACTTAGTAATATAATTTGGCTATACCAAAATAAGGGTCGATAGTGTGCTACGAGCTCCGACTCCAATGATCCACCAATTAGCTTGGCGGGACTACATAGAAAGAAACAATCAAAGACGTAAGCATTTAGCTTGGTAAGTTTGCATGAATAATACGTATTAAATAAACTTGCTTCAGATAAACCATTTCACATAAGAATGGTATCATTATCTCATCTATAAAGCTTACTTGCTCATACATGATTCTTACTTGTCTCATAGTACTCACTAATCTCATACTTGTAAGGTAACAAGGTACCTGTATCACTTGATCACATTGATCAGCATACTTAAACCTAATAATTATGGCTTCTATCTCATCATTCATAACATGAATACTATTCAATTTCAACTTGGTAATAGCTATGCTTTCTTTACATTCCTCTGTTCACATTTTAGCTTACTCATTTGCCTGATGAAATTCCATGAACTACCGAGAATACTAGATCTCTTGTCATCTACTTCATGCCAATGCCATACTCTAGATATGGACCTATATACAATATCTCTTCTTGAGTCAATGCCAACTTGCCTTGGTCTTACATGATAACTTATTTAATGCCAAGTTTGAGTCCTTGGACTTACATGATAACTTCCTTGATAACTTGATCAATGCCAAGCTTGAGTCCTTGGGCTTACATGATAACTTGCTTGATAACTTGATCAATCCCAAGCTTGAGTCATTGGGCTTACATGATAACTTGCTTGATCACTTGATCAATGCCAAGCTTGAGTCCTTGGGCTTACATGATAACTTGCTTGATTGCCGATGCCATGCCTTGGCTTGGTCTTATACGGACTTTCTTATCTCATGTAATAGACCGTATCTCCCGGGTAATTCATCTTCAATCGGGACTTTTTCTTGTTTAATCTTATTGACTTTGTAACATCCTAGATTAGGGGTTATGCATTTGTGCATAATTCATGAGTTAGTAGGTTTTGGCAATGTTGGAAGTGTATTAAGGGTTTTTAAAATTTTAGGATGGAAGAAGAAAGCTTTGGAAAATTATTGGTTTTTAAGTAAAAAGTGGAGCTAGGTAAATGAGGCTTTAAAAGAAACTCCGTGTGAAGCATGACACAAGGAACCATGTGGTAAAATGGCATGTTTTATGAATTATGAATGTGTTATATGAATTCTATAAATAAGGAAATGTATGGAAATATATGGAAATGTATGGAAGTGTATGGAAATGTGTGGAAATGTGTGGAAATGTATGGAAATGTAAGGCAATGTAAGGAAATGTAAGAAAATGTAAGGAAATGTAAGGAAATGTATGGAAATGTATGGAAATGTAAGGAAATGTAAGGAAATGTGAGGAAATGTATGGAAATGTAAGGAAATGCAAGGAAATGTAAGGAAATGTCTTGTCTTGGAAATGTAGGGAAATGTCCTGAAAATGTAAAGGAATAAAGAGGAAAGTGAATATTTATGGAAACTAGAAATGTAAGGAAATGGTTCAAAAATGGAAAGTACACATTTTTGGAAACCTGAACATTTTTGGAAACTTGGAATGTAAGAAAAATGGCAAATTCTGAGCCGATCGAAAATTTTAGGAAACTTAGAAATGACCCCGAAATGATGAGTTTTAAAGTTCAAAATAGGAAATAAGGGCTAGAGGGCCTTAAAAGAAAAAGTTGGAGAAGTTTGACACACAATTAGGCTTGGAAAAATGGCTCAAGGTGTCACTTAGGGGCCTATGGAAATGGCGCCATGTGCAAGAGTCATTTGTTGGGCTTGGGTTCGAGTCACTTGGGAAGCAAATAAATAAGTTTAATTTTTGCTTCCAGAAGGTTGAGGTGGAAGGCATGGGTTTCTAGAAAAGGAAGAGTTTTATTTGCATAAATATGTGAATAATAAGAGATAAATAAAGGAGTTTTATTCACATAAATATGTGAATAATAAGAGATAAATAAAGGATTATTTTCTAAGGAGATAATTGAGAGATAATTAATGGATGAAAGGCTTTTATCTTTTAAATAAAAGAGATAATATTATCAAAAAGAGGAGTGGTGGCCAAGTAAAGGACTCTAGCTAGTAATTTTGGCTATAAAAGGAAGAGTAAGGCTATTCTTCATTCATTCTTTTCTCTTCAAGAAAACCTCTGCACAAATTCTCTAAAGTTTCTCCTATTCTCTCTGCTAAATTTTCTCTGCCATTATTCTCTTTTTCTCTTTTCTTTTCTTCTATTCTTTTCTTCTTCATTCTTCTCCTCTCAATATTCCAAAAGCCAAAAAGCTTGCTAAGATCAAGGCCATAGCCAAGAAGGTTGAAGTGAAGGTGCAATCGATTTCTTCAAATAAGGGGATCTTTCAGGATTTACTAAGTGTCGACTACAAGGAAGGAGAAGTTCTTTTCCCGAAGGTACACCATAGGCCGCGTGTTCCCTAGTTATTCGATGAATTTGAGGATTTAAGAATCTAAGGTAAGTCATATTTAACATTCGGCTAAGGGTTAATTGTTGTGAATAAATGTTAGAAATTGATCTAACATGTAGTTATAGGGATTTCGACAGGAGGATACAAGGATTTCGGGATTTGAGAATTTCAAGGAACTTGAGATCTAAATCAGTAGATCATTCTTCCTGATTTCAAGGAATCATATAAGCAAATCAGTGTGTACCCTTACTAACCTTCAATAAATTACGTGGTAATTATTAAATATATGAATATGTATCGAGTATGTGAATGTGGTTAAGTACCACAAATGTGGTAAGAGTACCTGGTATGTTTCCTACTTTTGATAGGATTATGAATGTGATATACTTTGAACATGTGATTAGTAACATGAATGAAAATTAAGTATGTGGAATATGTTATAAAATAATTGGGGCATTTGGGATATATGTGAAGGAAGAAAGTGAAGGTGTTGACTTCGGTCTCACCAACGAAGGTGTTGACTTGGTCTCACCAACGAAGGTGTTGGTTTCGGCCTCACCAACGAAATATGGTGGCTACGGCCCCATTGCGTGAATATGGTAACCGGTTACATTATTTGAATATAGTGTCTAATGACACAACGCGTAAGTGGGCGATGAGCACGTCGATTGCGCAAATGATCGCTTCGATGGTGTGTAAGCGGATGGAGGGTTGACTTAGTAGTCCCCACGGTGTAATTGCGCGTGCACGCGGGTGGTGTGTAGCGGATGGACAAATAGGCTTGGGTTGGGTTGCATCATTATTTGATTTGAATATGCTTTGATATGAATATGTATGCCCGGAATGTTGATTGTTAGTTTGTGTACACATTGAGTCTGTTGACTCACCCTTTGTGGGACTATTTTTAAGAAAATGAGCGATAATGGACCGGGTCGAGAGGAGCTAAAGGTGGCCATGCATCACTTGAAGAATTTATTAGAATTTGGACTTTACTCAATTTTAGTATTTTCAATTTTATCTTTGGGTTTGAATGATGTAATAAGGCCATAAGGCCCAAGTTGGATGGTTTTATTTCCTCGCTTTTATTTTCATTGTTATGTTATGAATTATTTTTGACTAAGTTTAATTAAATTTATTTTAAAAATAAACCCTAAATTGTTTTGTCACCAAAATTAAATGTTTTCTAAATTAAATAAATGGGTTTCCAACCTAAGCCCAACCCAAAACCAATATCTTTCTAAAAATTCACAAAAATTTCTAAGTAACAAAAGAATTTGAAGCCGATTTTCTTAAGGAACATACCAGATCCGGTTCAGGCTCGTGGGCCGGGTGTGGGGTGTTTCAGACTTCTTTGTTTAACATAACATTAAACCATTCATGATAACAATGTATATTATACTAAGCAATTAAATGATAAAATCATAAAGCTTAGAACTCATACAAACTTACCTCAATATACAAAATGTATGTAGTTATGCAATTTAGTCCTCGACTTTGTTCTTGCCTCGGTTTCGATTCGAGCTTTTTTTTTCTTGATCTATAATCATAAATAGATCATTTCATAATCATATTTACTAAATTGACTCATAACTCATAATTTGGAAAAATTACTATTTTGCCCCTATACTTTCTCATATTTGCACTTTTGCCCCAATACTCGTAAAATGATTTTCATGCAACTTTCTTAAACTATATGCTTAGCTGAATCATTTTCTCTACTATAGCAATCATCAATTCTCTCTATTTACAATAGGTATGACCAATTTTATAACTTTTACAAAATGGTCCATACTATCATGTTTCATGAAATTCATTAAAGAAAAGATGTTTATCTAACATCAAACTCTCATAAACTCCAATAAAACATCATTTAGCATACATGTCACTCATGGGTACATTTTTAAACATGCATCTTAGCTCATCAAATAGCTAAAAAATATCTTACTCATGCTACTGGGACTTTAAAAATACGAATAATATCAAAAATCTGGCTTAGGAGCACTTACTAGCAAGCTTGAAAAATTGAAGAACCCTAGCTATGGCTTCCTTCAATTTTCGGTAATGGGGGAAGAAGATGATGAGATTTTTATCATCTTTTTCTTATTTTAATCACTTATTAGACGAATGACCAAAATGCCTTTATTACCAAAAATTTCTATAATACCATCTCAAGGTCATTTTTTGTCCAAAAATTAAATTTTGGGCAAATTGTTACTTAAGGGCTCATAATTCATATTCTAAAGCTATTTCATACAAAAAGCTTCTAGAAACTCAAATTTTGCAACTTTTGCAATTTAGTCCTTTTTGGACCAATCAACCTCAATTTAATAAAATTGCTTCATGGAACTTTTATACTAGCATGCAAACATAATATAAACTTTAAAAACTCATAATTTCACCTGGGATTCATGGTCTCGCACCACTATTCTGGCTAGGCCCTAAATCGGGCTGTTACAGGTGAGGCACGGCCGTGTAGGCTTTGGGCCAGGCCGTGTCGATTTCGTGCTAAGGCTTATTTACTCCGATTTGGGCTCGTTTTACGTTCTTTTCATCCTCGGGTGCTTTCCTAGGTATAAGACATGAAAAAAAAGGATTAAAAGCACCTTTTTCATAAATTAAGGGATAAATCATCCAAAAGCATATTAAATGTGGGCTTAAAATATGTTACTTTTATGGTTTATCAAGATTCTAATCATATTGACCTTGACGAGGAAAAAGGTAAATGTAATATTTTGACATTTAAACAAGAAGTAAGTTCATAATGATTGCTGCTCAATGTAATTCACTTGCAATTTATTGTTGTTTTCTAGTTAATTGATTGATATATATATGTGAAATTTCTTTGGTTATTTATATAACAATGAGAGTTGCAATCATTTACGTATATATATATGAAACTGAGAACAACTTATTAGTAGCGTTTCTTGAAATTCTATTAAATTTATATGTGAATGAAATGAATTTTAGTGTGCATACAGAAATCAAGAAGTGCCCCTAAATGCGCATCTGTGCCCCTATTTGCACTTTGGTTCGAGGGGAGCCATCACACGATCTTTCATACTTTTAATTTAGTTTTTGTTTTCTTTCTTTTGCTTTCATTAGTTTTTAGTTTATTTTTATGTTCACTTAACCTAGAAAATCCTATTCCGATGTTAGTTGATCGTGAGGAGAGGATGTTCAGAAACTACTCTATTTCTTAGTTGATCGTGAGGAGACGATGTTCAGAAACTACTCTATTTCATTGATTAATTCAGCAGCATTCTCGTCCCTTTATTCTTTTATTTACATTGTGTTTGATAATTTTATTAATTTAATGTTTGTAAAAGTATTGGAATTTATTTTGTGTTTCATACTTATTTTGAATAATTTGATTGTTTCATTAATTAATTGATTAAATAAATAATAACATAAAATTTACTGTTTATTTGAGAATAATTAATATATAATGAAGCGACACCCTACTAAACGATCTAGACAGGTGAGATCGAGAGGGTATCCTGTTGAGTAGAACTCGTACCAAGTCGTGGGACCGAGAAAGTATCCATCTCCTCAACTTTGTTCTGACTGGCTCTTAAATCGACTACTGAGTTACGACTACGGTGGAGACGCAGTGATTTTTCTAATTCCGCTACTTGGGCGCGTAACCTCTCCTTTTCGCTTTGGCTTTCTAGCAGGTTCTTTCTCAAAGCGTCCTCTCGTACCCAAGCCTCTTGAAATTTCCTCTCCCACTGATCGGTCTTAGATTTTTCTTCTTCAATTTCTTGCTGCCATTGCTCTGATGTCTTACCTAGCCCCGCAGTTCTGATAGACATGCGCAGCTTCTTGTAGTCCGTCTTTAAGCTATCCAAGTCTTCTTCGGCTTTGTTCTTTCCTTTTTTAAATTTTTCAGCCTCGAACTTATGGACGTCAACATCTAATCCCAATTGCATCTTTTTTTCTTCTAGCTGCTCTATCCTCTTACCCACTCCCATCTTTCTCTCTCGAAATCTTGCTTGATAATTTCCAATTCGGTTGGGATCACTTGCAAATGTTCTTCTATTGGTCGAGTATTTCCTTGGATTGGCCCCGAATATTGTGTCATTGATTCTTTTGGCCCACCATTGATTGTACTCGGGGGTCACCATGGGCCCTATGGCGAGTCTCTTCATTTTCCGGGTTTGGGTCCATGCATCTGATATCTCGCGAACTTTCTCCTTATAGTTGTCATCCTTGTATGAAAATTCACATTGGGCTAATCCATGTGTTGCAGGTACGAACTGCCTCGATCGATACTGCCTCATCACTGATAACGGGGCATACCCGACAGCTCCCCATATTCCAAGCAGAGGAACCCAGTCGAACCCTCCACACCGATACAGGATCTCGTCAGTGATCATCCATGGAGCTTTCCATACTACATCTTTGGCTTGCAGGTTTTGGAGAATCGCCATCCACTTCTCTCCAGATAGGTCGTCTCTCCTTGGCGCATTTGCTAATTCCTCAAGAGGAGAGTAATTCTCGAAAAAGACTTTGCATGAGGCTCTTTCTTTCTTCCAAAAATGGCAATGAAACCAAGATAACAACAACTGTGCACATCCCACGAATCTCCCTTCGCCCGCTCTTCGGCAAGCGTTCAATGATCTGAAGGTCTCAGCTAAAATCGCAGGGACAGGCGTAATTCCCTTGTCAAGTTTATCAAATAGGTCTGAAACCGCATCCTCTACATGTCCCAAAGCCTTGGGAAAGATGACCAAACCATAGATGCTTAGAGCGAAGACATCGACCCTCTTCTTCTTATCAGGATGTGCCAAGATCAAATCCCTTAAGTGTTTCCAAGGGATGCACTTACAATCTCCCTTTTGCTTAATCCGAGTCGTGACCCATTGTTCGCTCATCCCCGTAATGTTCATTAGCCTCTTCGAGAATGCCGGCACATTTGCAAACCTTGAATACGCCTTATTAGTTTGAAATCTCGGGCACCGAAACAAAGCTGTATACTCCTCCACGGTAGGCACCAAATCCACCTCTCCAAAAGTGAAGCAACTGCAGGCGGGGTTCCAAAACTGAGTAATAGCTCGGAGTAGGTACTCGTCTACCTTGATATCAAGCAGATAGGGCAGATCGCCGTAGTTATAGTAGAGCAGTTGTTTGTCCTCGCTTCCTCATGAGTTCCATGTTTCCTTTAATTCTCGCAGGTCATTTTGAGCCGCACTAATACGGGTGAAATCCCATAACTCTGATTCATACCCCACTGCTAGACTATCTCCTTTCTCTTGCTGTATTTTTTCGGACCATACCTGAACTGCCGCATTATCCTCCACTCTATCGAGAAATCCCTTTTCCATGTTAAGCTTTTCTGTTTAGTAACTGAATGTAGATCAACACCTTTTTATGATGAAATGCCATGCAATAAACGTAAAACACGACAGGTTAGTATCAAGTATAAAAAAGAAACTTAAAATAAACAGGAAATGATCAAACTCCTATTTTAAGGTAACGACTAAGATTCCCATAGTTCTACCTGCAACGGGCTCCTAGGTCTCCCTATATGTGGTTTGGTTCTAAAGCAAGGGTACCTGAACTAGCAGATTCCTCGATCCTCACCCATTATAGGCTCATATAGACCGATTTCAGTTCAAGGGGATACATTTCCCTATGGCTGCACGGAGATAGAAATCTGACGAAGACATAGGTACGGATGTATCCCGAAAGTGGTCCACTATCTTGCACGGAGGTAAAAACCTCACGAAAGAGTAGCTTCTCACTCCCACTTAAGGGTGTGACCGCAGTCATGCAATGTAATGCCAAAATTATTTCACAAAACTCGACAGTATAGCACAAACGACTGCATCAAAGAGGAACATGATTTTTCAAAACATTTTTCGACTTTCAATCGAAAGGACAAAAATCAATCAATTTACGGCCTGACTCTCGCGTCCCCAGTGGAGTCGCCAAGCTGTCGTAACCATTTTTTTGACAAAAACGGAAATTGAACTTGGTTTTTAAAAATGAATAAAACGTGAATCGACTTTAAAAAATAGGGAGTCGCCACCGATCTTTTATTAGGTGTGATCGGATCACCTTTGTTTTAATAAAAAATTTTGATTTATAAAACAGTGGTTTTGGTCTACGAAATTTGAGAAAACGGGTTCGGAAGTCGGTTACGTGCGAGGAAGGGTTAGCACCCTTGTCACGCCCAAAATTGGTACCAAATTGATTAATTAACGTCCCAATGTCGAAATTTTGAAAGAATTTAAAAAATTGATCTCTTTTGGAAATATTTGAATTTTCTCGAATTGAATATCAAGATATTCTTGTTCCGAAGGAATAAAATATCACATCCAGTACATAGGACACAACAATTTTAATCCTTGGATCCAAGGTCATCTCTTAATCCCCAAGACTCATGCATAAAAATATTAAAAGGATATTCGATCTTTGGCGAAGCGAGAGAACCGAAACCCAACACATAGAGTACGATCTCTCGAATTTCCAAATATAGAATATTGCCTTATTTGGAAACCTTTAATTTTGGATGAAATTTATAAGGGATTTTAGGTTAAGTTTTAAAGAAACATGTTTCAAAACGGGAATGAGATTATGCTATGAAGAGGATGATAATGTAACACGAATTTGGCGTCAATAATAATACGTATAATACGTTAACTTTGGAATCATTAATCTAAAATATTTATATGAATGAATAATAACATTGATAATAAAATAATAATATAAACAAAAGTGACGACGATAATGTCAAAGATACGTAAATACGAATAAATAAATCATAATGCGTGCAAGAACGATAATCACATAACTTACATTATTTAAACATCAGAATTAATAGTCAAAAAAAAAAAGAATCAACCAATTTTAAAAGAAATAACACATGAAATAATTTAAAATAATTTACAAAATAATTTTAAGTAAAGAATACATAAAAAATAATATATGAGATAATTTTAAAACGGTGCCAAAAAGGAACTAAAAATAAAAATTAAAATAACAATACATAGTTTAATAAAAATAATACAAAAAAAAAACTTAAGACAAATAACAATAATAATAATAATAATAATAATAATGGTAATAGTAAAGCAAAAATAATAATAATAATAATAGCACTATAATTATGAAAATAAACAAATAAGGACTAAGTTGAAATTAGAATAAAATTAAAGCGCTGAAATCACAATAAATAAAAAATAAAAAGAATGGGGTATGGATTTGAACGGAGCATGCACAAAACACAAGGACCGAACGCGTAAAATTCCCAGGCTTAGACGCTCATTCATGGGTCAAGGATCCGATTAAAACCCAGAGAGATTAAAGGGAAAATTTCGTAAAAAGGAAAAATACCAAAAAGGTTGTTTAAATGGCGTTGCAAAAGGATGGGGACCGATTGCGAAATTATCCCTTTTAAGGGATATGCGCATATTCCCTTTAATATGCGGCTCCATTTCATCAAAACCAAAAAAGTTACTTCATTTTTTATGCTCCAGGACAAAAACCAACCATTTCTTTCAAAAAAAAAATTCTTTTTTGTCGTATTCTAAACTAAGTCAGAAAGAAAGAAAAAGAAAAAAAAACTTAAAACTCTAAAGCTTCTCCCTTCTCAAAATCAAAATGGTAACCCTCTCTTCCTCTTTTTCCTTCGACGTTCAGCCTCTCTTCGCAGCACCATGCCACCACCGTTTCGGTGGCCTGTGATGCCCAAAACAGGACTTTTCGGCCTTTTGTTGGAACCTCTTTTAAAGCCCCAAAAACCCCAAAGGAGAAACCCCTTTTTTTTGCCTTCGGTCTAGCTTCGATGGTGGAGACGAGACTCCGACGACACGCCCCGACGGCTCAGGTATGGTTTCGTCTCTAATCTCCCTTTTGATTTTGTTTTCGTTTTTTTTTTAAATATACATAAAGAAAATAAAAATAAAAATAGTAAACAATGAATCAAAATATCAAAAACTAAATCCACCCTATTTATTGATTCTGATGGTTCATGTTTCCTTTCCTCCCTCCTCCTCCGTTTTTTTTGTAATTTGTAAAAGATGTTTTAAAATACCAAAATAAACAAACAAAGCAATAACAAACAGCAAAAAAAAAAAAATCAAACCAAAGAAGTAAAATCGAAATCAACACCTCTTTTTTTTTTATCTTTGATTGCTGATAATTTCTTTGTGAAGTCCCCCCTTTTACAATGTTTTCTCCTTGATTTTTCTTTTTGATTTTCAATCTCTCCTGCCTAAAAAATGATCCCCCCCTTTACATCATTATTTCTTCAGTTTTTATATCCGAAAATTGAAGAAAAAAATAAAATAAAATACAATGGGTTCCTCTTTTTTGCTGTCATTGTTTGTCTTGTTTTGCAGGCGTGGGGAGCAAGCGCAAGTGGGGGAGCGGCTGATGTTGGATAGTGGCGTGGTGGCCAGATGCCAAAAGGCCCTAGGTGCAACGCACCTAAGGTTTGGAAATTTTGATTTTTTTGTTGCTGTGGGTTAGGGTTGTAATTGGGCTTTAGGGTAGGCTGATTAGTATTTGGGCCGTTTGGACTTAGGCTTGAGTTTGGTATTTGGTTTATTGGGCTAGGCTAATTTTGGGTTTAATTTGGGTTTAATTGGATTGTTGTTTTTTTGGACTTTTCATTGGGCCCGGGCATAAATTGGTTGTTACAGCTGCCCCTCTTTGCTCATTGTCGTGAAACGAGAATAGAGCAAAGACAAGAGAAGGACCAATTTTGCCCGGTCTTGGCCAAGTATAGATTCTTCAGGTGCTTTTCTTCCGCAAACATCTTCAAACCCTGTTGCTTTGATCCACTCCAACGTTGTTCCTGCGAGACATGACCGTGGCTTCAATTCACTTTTCCTCAGTCTTGTTCATTCTTTAACTTGCTCCAACATGACTTCTCGACAAAGAGATTTGTGGCCTCGATCTACCAACTGCTCCACTGGGATTTTGAGGAAATAAATCTGAGCTTTTCGAACTGCTTCCTTGTTCTTCTTCCCCCCCCTTTTTTTTTAGAATGACAATTGGAAACAAAAATTCAAAGATAGAATTTGAGGATATCTCGGTCTGTGACCTGAGACTCAACTCAACTCTCATGCTATGAGTCGATTTTTGAATAGAAATTAAAAAATAGAAATTAAATACCTTGGGGTGCCCCGAGGCTTAACTCACCTCTCGTATTATGATTTGATTTTCGAACAGAAATTAAGTACCTCGGCGTGTCCCGAGGCCCAACTCACCTCTCGCATTATGAGTTGATTTTCGAATAGAAATTTAAAGATAGAAATTAAATACCTCGGCGTGTCCCGAGGCCCAACTCACCTCTCGCATTATGAGTTGATTTTCGAACAAAAATTTAAAGACAGAAATTAAATACCTCTGCGTGTCCCGAGGCCCAACTCACCTCTCGCATTATGAGTTGATTTTCGAACAGAAATTTAAAGACAGAAATTAAATACCTCTGTGTGTCCCGAGGCCCAACTCACTTCTCGCATTATGAGTTGATTTTCGAACAGAAATTTAAAGACAGAAATTAAATACCTCTACGTGCCCCGAGGCCCAACTCACCTCTCGCATTATGAGTTGATTTTCGAACAGAAATTTAAAGACAGAAATTAAATACCTCTGCGTGTCCCGAGGCCCAACTCACCTCTCGCATTATGAGTTGATTTTCGAACAGAAATTTAAAGACAGAAATTAAATACCTCGGCGTGTCCCGAGGCTCAACTCACCTCTCGCATTATGAGTTGATTTTCGAACAGAAATTTAAAGGCAGAAATTAAATACCTTGGCGTGCCCCGAGGCTCAACTCACCTCTGGCATTATGAGTTGACTTTTGAACAGAAATTTAAAGACATAAATTAAATACCTCGGCGTGCCCCGAGGCTCAACTCACCTCTCGCATTATGAGTTGATTTTTGAACAGAAATTAAATACCTCGGCGTGCCCCGAGGCTCAACTCACCTCTCGCATTATGAGTTGATTTTTGTAAAGAAATTTAAAAGACACCTCAGGGTGTGACCCGAGGCTCAACTCACCTCTCTCTGATATGAGTTGATATTTGCAACCGGAATCTCAAAATATATCATCTGGTGGAACTTGGATGTCTTCTTTTTCCTTGGTTTGACGCAACCATCGTCAAGACTTATTGCTTTACTGGCGTACCTGTATGTGTCATGCGTGATGATGTCATGATATGCATGTGTTTGTCCTAAATGCCTATGTGATTATGTCATGTGTCTTGGGCTTGTTCGTCATGTATCTCTTTCATTGCGGCTTTCATGGTAGCCTGCGTTCATTGCTTCGACTCTTGACTTTTCTTTCAGGTTTTGTACCCGTCCTTCAAACCTCAGGAGTAATCTGCGTTTCTCATATATCACCCTTTTGCCCCACTGTAGCTTCAGGGTTCATCTCATTGTGACCCGGGGGTGTAGGATTTGAATATCCTCCATTTGCCCCATTGCGACTCTAAAACATAGGATTTGTCTTTTCTTCAACCTACCCTCTTGTTATTCAACGGTACAGGATCTGTATCAGCTTCCTTCTAACGATCAATCTTTTAGGTGACCCAACCAGATGTATATGCGTGATGATTGCATGAATGCAGAAATGTCATTTCTTTTCAAGAATGATCCTGGTTTTGCACTTGGGTTAACAATGCCCATTTTCCGTCAAGATTGTGTCACTGGCACGGTACCTTGTCGTTTTGTTCAATCAACATAATTTGGACTCAGATACTTCCAATCCCTTAGACTCGGTGCATCTTAAGCAATAATCCTGTTTCAGACTCTTCTATTGTTTAGAGGTTTCCAGAGTAATATGCGAAACTCCTTTCATGAAAGTATTGTTAGTCCAACAATTGTTATTTCAATGCAAAATGCTCAAAAGGGACCATAATGATGGACGAAATGGGGATTTATTGGGAGTATAGCTCGAATTAAACAAGTTAATCAAAGCCAACATGTGCAATGAAGAAGCAGTTTATTTAGAGTGTATTTTGGAAAGACAAAGATAGCTGACTCAAAATAGAACTAGGTGCCCCAGATATCGCAGCTTGAGCTTCTCTGTTCAAACTTCTTGAGGACCTTTCTAAACTCAATATGTGTTTAGGGGATCCGGAGTACTTTGTCGATGCCCCAAGGCGCAATCTTCATTTGTTAGAGCGTAGCAAGACTACTGTGTGCCCCATCTTTATCAAAATTTGAGCTGTCCTTTTCGGGCTTTCAACTCAAACCTACCTTTGGCCTCAAAGCGCCCTTTGCGGGTTTTCACTTTGGCCTCTCCTTTTTCTTCTTTTTCTTTTTTCTCACTCTTGTTTTTGTTGTTTTTGTTGTTGTTGTGTTTTTTTTTTTGAATTCACCGGATTGGGCAGGTCCTTGTCGTCTATCTCAGACCATATCCTTGTTTCCCTGGAACGGGCCTTCTTTGCTACCTAAGGTCCTTCCTGATTTGGGCATCTCTTTTCTTCTGAGGTCCTTGTTGCATGGGAAAGGATCTTCTTCAAGGCCCTATCATGAAATTTTCTAAGGCGATCCCTTTCGTTGTAAACTCGCTTCCTCTGATCGTGACAGATAGCTCTTAACATTGTCTCTTCAAATTCACTTGATCATATCGGGATTGAATCAATTTCGTCTTATCCAACTTTGGCTCAGCCCGTGCCCCAAAAAAAAGATTTTGACTTCACTAGGCGAAACCCAATGAGGAGGGTGTTGCCTCAACAGAGGTCCTGGCCGACGTTTAACGACTATAAAAAGGGTAAATGTAACTTCTATATGCGAACATTCATAGGTTTAGGCCATCTTCCTAACAATCTTTGTTTTGTTCCCCCGTTTTCTTTTTTTTTAGACTGTGGCGTGGCACTTGATCTTTGAAAAGACTGCAAACTTTTGACATTGTGCGGTTGAATATGATCTTTTCACCTTTGTCCATATTTTCCTTCCTTTTTTTTTATTTTATTGACCATCAGCCTTGTAATATTGGCATATGAAGCGACTCTCACCCTCTTAGTAAAAAGATCATCCTCCCCCAAAACTCATCGATGCAAACCAGAAGCCTTCGAAGAGACTGGCTTGATAACGTCCATGCCCCCACGTGTTGGAAAAGGCACGTAAGTTTTGTCATCCTCGATTTAGCGTTTGATGCAGTTTTTCTTTCTGGGTAGACCAGCAGCTCGTATCCCTTGATTTGTTTAGTCGGGGTAGAACCATCAGCATGTGGACTTCTACTGTGACTTCCTTAGCTCGGACAGTGTACTCATGCCTCAGCAGTCCTGGCGTGATTATACGCAAATACCTTTTTTGAACTCACTGATTCCTTGCCTTGTTTCTACGGCTAGCTGAGCTTCCATTTTCATTTCCCTTGCAGTGTTTACTGACACTTCGTAGGATAGGATCCACCATTCTTAACAATTTAGGAAATAAGTTGCGGCCTTTGCCATCTCCGCAGTCCTCCTATCCCTTTAGACACATATCTCATTAAAAGGAGAGTTGGTAACAGCGTTGCTCATGTCATTGATATCCGGGGGACCCATTTTTGGTATGAAGGTGGAAAATTAAAAGTACGATGTGAAAATGAACATATATAGAGTATGAAATGCGAAGAGTGAAAATAAAGATGCATTTTATTGAAATAACAATTCTAGAAACAAGCCTATTTCACGAAAGGACTCTTGTTGCCTCTAGGCTTAAAGCAACAAGCATGTTTCACATATCACTCTAGATTAGCTAAAATACACGGATCCTCTACGAATCCCATTGTTCAAAAACAGACAGAGAGGATAAGGATGTATCAGTGAAACCTCCTTAATTGCATCATCCCTCCGTCACTGCATTTACGTTCCCTTCAGCATGGTTTGGGAGTGGATTTCCAGCCAAATTACTGACCCCATCAAATCGTAAAATGCCCGTATCAATAAGACTTTGGACCTTTCTTTTAAAGGCTAGGCAATTATCTGTGGAATGCCCCCGGTTTCCCGCATGGTACATGCAGCTAGCATTGGGATCGTACCATTTAGGGTATAGAGGTTTCAATGGTGCTATGTAATGCGGTGCTATTAATTGTCCCTCCAATAATTTTGGGTACAATTCTCCGTATGTCATGGGAATAGGGGCAAACTGAGGTTTTTCGGGATTAGGTCTCGTCGGTCTTGGTTCATTTTTGGGTTGGCTTGGAGCGGTCATGGTATTTGGTGAGAATATGGTGAGTGGTCTTTGGACATCGGTGGCATAGACGGGATAAGGAGAAGGGGTTTGATAGTAGAGGCTTTGGGGAGGAAAATAGACGTTTGGAGGCGGGCGGAATTGAGGTTGTGTTTGGATTGGGTACGGACTAGAAGCGTAGTGGTTTCCAGTCCCCACCATATGGGTTTCAGGCTCTTTCTTCTTTACAAGTGCTGACCTCTTCTCGGACCCTTCCATTTTTCCGCTCTTGATGCCGTTTTCAATGAGTTCACCAGACACCACGAGGACTGTTATCTCATTTTTTGTTAGCGGGGGCTCGACTTGGACTGAGAGGTCCCTCCACCTCTGAGCGTATTGTCTGAAGGTCTCCGTTGGTTTCTTTTCTAACATTTGTAGCGTCAGCCGATCGGGAGCCACATCAGAAACATGTTTATATTACTCACAGAATGTAGTTGCTAGGTCTTTCCATGACCGGATCCTTTCTGTGCTAAGTTGATCATACCATCGGAAGGCTGATCCGATCAAGCTTTCTTGGAAGCAGTGTATTAACAGCTTGTCCTCATTCAAGTGTCCAGCCATCTTTCGATAAAACATGATAAGATGTGCCTTCGGACATCTCGTTCCCTCATATTTTTCGAAATCTGGCGCTTTAAACTTTGGAGGCAGGACCAGATCAGGCACCAGACTGAGCTCTTTGGGGCTTAGTGCAGAAAAGACTCCAGTGCCCTCCACCACCTTGAGTCTTTCTTCCAAGATCCTGTACTTTTCCTCAGCATCATGATCGTCCTTCTTTAATCTAGCTATTTCTATCGGATCATCCAAATCCGGAACAATTGGATTAGCAGAATTATCTCCAGCGTTTGATACGTATATACCTTGCCCCAGATGGGTAGGTGGGGTGGGTTGTTGTTCCAGGCCTACTGGGTTCCCTTGAGGATATCCTCTTTGCGTTGCATGAGCGTGGGGTGGTGTGAATCTTGGGGGATAGAATGGATCTTGATTATCCCTCGAATGGGGCTCCGTAATGTCAGGACTTTGCGCGGGTCCTTTTCCTTTGGCCATAGCCGTCAACATCTCCAACATTCTATCCATTTGATCCCTATGTTCTCGTGATTCCTCGCGGGATTTCATCATCAGGTCCCTCGCTTCTTGCTGTGACTTGGCTAACTGTTCTTGCAACTCTTTCTGGGTTCTTTCCATCCTTTCGATCCTTTCATTGAGTTCGGCGTCCATAGCTCTAGTTCTTAAGCGTGTCCTATAGGGATGATGTGATTCCAGGTTCGTAATGTCGTAGCTGCGGATTATGTGATTTTAAGTTTAGCGAATAGTTAAGGTGATATGATGCTAATGTATGTAATGCAATGCCAATGCATGATATGGATGCGAAAAGGTGTTGATTTAATTCAATTTCATTAGATAAACTTTACTAGAAAACAAATTTCCTTTCATAGAACGGACGATTACATATACGACTTAGCCTTAATGCCTAAGTCCTTAATTTTCCTAAGAAGCCAAGCTAAACTTTGGCCTCGCTCCGATCCTGACTCGTACATCAGACTTAACGCATCGGCTCGAATCGCTAAGGTTTGCAAATGATCGGCCACTTCTCGGATTTGAGCCACACCCTCGCCCATCACATAGTCTCTATTTCTGATCTGCTCTTGGGAATGATGGAGCTGCTCCCTCCAATATTCATTGTTTGCTTCAAGGAGCTCCACTCGATTATTACTATCTTGTAATGCAGTCTCGAGCTCCCCTATCTTTCCTCTCATCTCTTCAACTTTGTTCTGACTGGCTCTTAATTTGACTACTGAGTTACGACTACGGTGGAAACGCAGTGATTTTTCTAATTCCGCTACTTGGGCGCGAAACCTCTCCTTTTCGCTTTGGCTTTCTAGCAGGTTCTTTCTCAAAGCGTCCTCTCGTACCCGAGCCTCTTGAAATTTCCTCTCCTACTGATCGGTCTTAGATTTTTTTTCTTCAATTTCTTGCCACCATTGCTCTGATGTCTTATCTAGCCCCGCAGTTCTGATAGACATGCGCAGCTTCTTGTAGTCCGTCTTTAAGCTATCCAAGTCTTCTTCGGCTTTGTTCTTTCCTTTTTTAAATTTTTCAGCCTCGAACTTATGGACGTCAACATCTAATCCCAATTGCATCTTTTCTTCTTCTAGCTACTCTATCCTCTTACCCAGCTCCCGGCTCTTTCTCTCGAAATCTTGCTTGATAATTTCCAATTCAGTTGGGATCACTTGCAGCTGTTCTTCTATTGGTCGAGTATTTCCTTGGATTGGCCCTGGAATATTGTCATTGATTCTTTTGGCCCACCATTGATTGTACTCGGGGGTCACCATGGGCCCTATGGCGAGTCTCTTCATTTTCCGGGTTTGGGTCCATGCATCTGATATCTCGCGAACTTTCTTCTTATAGTTGTCATCCTTGTATGAAAATTCACATTGGGCTAATCCATGTATTGCTTGCATTTGAATCGCCTCGATCGATCATCGCTCATCACTAATAATAACGGGGCATACCCGACACTCTCCCATATTCCAAGCGAGAGGAACCCGGTCAGACCCTCCACACCGATCACAGATCTCGTCAGTGATCATCCATGGAGCTTTCCATACTACATCTTTGGCTTGCAGGTTTTGGAGAATCGCCATCCACTTCTCTCTAGATAGGTCGTCTCGCCTTGGCGCATTTGCTAATTCCTCAAGAGGAGAGTAATTCTCGAAAAAGACTTTGCATGAGGCTCTTTCTTTCTTCCAAAAATGGCAATGAAACCAAGATAACAACAAATGTGCACATCCCACGAATCTCCCTTCCCCCTCTTCTTCTAAGCGCTCAATGATCTGAAGGTCTCAAATTTAAAATCGCGAGGACAGCGTAATTCCCTTGTCAAGTTTATCAAATAGGTCTGAAACCGCATCCTCTACATGTCCCAAAGCCTTGGGAAAGATGACCAAACCATAGATGCTTAGAGCGAAGACGTCGACCCTCTTCTTCTTATCAGGATGTGCCAAGATCAAATCCCTTAAGTGTTTCCAAGGGATACACTTACAATCTCCCTTTTGCTTAATCCGAGTCGTGACCCATTGTTCGCTCATCCCCGTAATGTTCATTAGCCTCTTCGAGAATGCCAACACATTTGCAAACCTTGAATATGCCTTATTAGTTTGAAATCTCGGGCACCGAAACAAAGCTGTATACTCCTCCACGGTAGGCACCAAATCCACCTCTCCAAAAGTGAAGCAACTGTAGGCGGGGTTCCAAAACTGAGTAATAGCTCGGAGTAGGTACTCGTCTACCTTGATATCAAGCAGATAGGGCAGATCGCCGTAGTTATAGTAGAGCAGTTGTTTGTCCTCGCTTCCCCATGAGTTCCATGTTTCCTTTAATTCTCGCAGGTCATTTTGAGCCGCACTAATACGGGTGAAATCCCATAACTCTGATTCATACCCCACTACTAGACTATCTCCTTTCTCTTGAGGTATTTTTTCGGACCATACCTGAACTGCCGCATTATCCTCCACTCTATCGAGAAATCCCTTTTCCATGTTAAGCTTTTCTGTTTAGTAACTGAATGTAGATCAACACCTTTTTATGATGAAATGCCATGCAATAAACGTAAAACACGACAGGTTAGTATCAAGTATAAAAAAGAAACTTAAAATAAACAGGAAATGATCAAACTCCTATTTTAAGTTAACGACTAAGATTCCCATAGTTCTACCTGCAACGGGCTCCTAGGTCTCCCTATATGTGGTTTGGTTCTAAAGCAAGGGTACCTAAACTAGCAGATTCCTCGATCCTCACCCATTATAGGCTCATATAGACCGAGTTCAGTTCAAGGGGATACATTTCCCTATGGCTGCACAGAGATAGAAATCTCACGAAGACATAGGTACGGATGAATCCTGAAAGTGATCCACTATCTTGCACAGAGGTAAAAACCTCACGAAAGAGTAGCTTCTCACTCCCACTTAAGGGTGTGACCGCAGTCATGCAATGTAATGCCAAAATTATTTCACAAAACTCGACAGTATAGCACAAACGAATGCATAGTTTAATAAAAATAACAATACATAGTTTAAAACGGTGCCAAAAAGGAACTAAAAATAAAAATTAAAATAACAATACATAGTTTAATAAAAATAATACAAAAAAAAAACTTAAGACAAATAACAATAATAATAATAATAATAATGGGAATAGTAAAGCAAAAATAATAATAATAATAATAATAATAATAGCACTATAATTATGAAAATAATCAAATAAGGACTAAGTTGAAATTAGAATAAAATTAAAGCGCTGAAATCGCAATAAATAAAAAATAAAAAGAATGGGGTATGGATTTGAACAGAGCATGCACAAAACACAAGGACCGAACGCGCAAAATTCCCAGGCTTAGACGCTCATTCATGGGTCAAGGATCCGATTAAAACCCAGAGAGATTAAAGGGAAAATTTCGTAAAAAGGAAAAATACCAAAAATGTTGTTTAAATGGCGTTGCAAAAGGATGGGGACCGATTGCGAAATTATCCCTTTTAAGGGATATGCGCATATTCCCTTTAATATGCGGCTCCATTTCATCAAAACCAAAAAAGTTACTTCATTTTTTATGCTCCAGGACAAAAACCAACCATTTCTTTCAAAAAAAAAATTTCTTTTTTGTCTTATTCTAAACTAAGTCAGAAAGAAAGAAAAAGAAAAAAAAAAACTTAAAACTCTAAAGCTTCTCCCTTCTCAAAATCAAAATGGTAACCCTCTCTTCCTCTTTTTCCTTCGACGTTCAGCCTCTCTTCGTACCACCATGCCACCACCGTATCGGTGGCCTGTGATGCCCAAAACAGGACTTTTCGGCCTTTTGTTGGAACCTCTTTTAAAGCCCCGAAAACCCCAAAGGAGAAACCCCTATTTTTTGCCTTCGGTCTAGCTTCGATGGTGGAGACGAGACTCCGACGACACGCCCCGACGGCTCAGGTATGGTTTCGTCTCTAATCTCCCTTTTGATTTTGTTTTCGTTTTTTTTTTAAATATACATAAAGAAAATAAAAATAAAAATAGTAAACAATGAATCAAAATATCAAAAACTAAATCCACCCTATTTATTGATTCTGATGGTTCATGTTTCCTTTCCTCCCTCCTCCTCCGTTTTTTTTTTAATTTGTAAAAGATGTTTTAAAATACCAAAATAAACAAACAAAGCAATAACAAACAGCAAAAAAAAAAAAAAAAAAAAAAAATCAAACCAAAGAAGTAAAATCGAAATCAACCCCTTTTTTTCTTTTATCTTTGATTGCTGATAATTTCTTTGTGAAGTCCCCCCTTTTACAATGTTTTCTCCTTGATTTTTCTTTTTGATTTTCAATCTCTCCTGCCTAAAAAATGATCCCCCCCCTTACATCATTATTTCTTCAGTTTTTATATCCGAAAATTGAAGAAAAAAATAAAATAAAATACAATGGGTTCCTCTTTTTTGCTGTCATTGTTTGTCTTGTTTTGTAGGCGTGGGGAGCAAGCGCAAGTGGGGGAGCGGCTGATGTTGGATAGTGGCGTGGTGGCCAGATGCCAAAAGGCCCTAGGTGCGGCGCACCTAAGGTTTGGAAATTTTGATTTTTTTGTTGCTGTGGGTTAGGGTTGTAATTGGGCTTTAGGGTAGGCTGATTAGTATTTGGGCCGTTTGGACTTGGGCTCGAGTTTGGTATTTGGTTTATTGGGCTAGGCTAATTTTGGGTTTAATTTGGGTTTAATTGGATTGTTGTTTTTTTGGACTTTTCATTGGGCCCGGCCATAAATTGGTTATTACAGCCATCTTAGGTGGTAATTCTTAATGAAGATTGTAACACCCCAAACCCGGCCTAAACGTTACGACCAGATTTGGTATGTTACAGGGTGAAGCAAAAATGAGATCTTGTAAAATTTAGGAAAATCGTAGTATTTGAAAACTATTCGATTAAGGTGATGTCTTTGAAAACAGTGGTTTGGTAGTGTAGAAAAAATTAACAATTTGTGTTAAGCGAATATTCGTTAAGCTTGGTGAAAATTTGAAAGAAAACGTATGTTTTGAGTTACACCATATTTTGAAAACCCCATTTTTAATTTCTTTATTAAGTTTGCATAGTGTCAAATTTTAAATAAATAATAAATAGATAAAATAAAACCCAATATTAATTTAGAAAGTCCTTATTACACAAATAAAATCCCCAATTCAAATTAAAGTAAAGCAGGAAAAGTCCACATAAAGTAAAGTCTTTTTGGCCTCCACGAGTCCGCCTCAGCTCCCATATTCGCGATCTAGGGATTACCTGAAAGGTTAAGCAAAGGGGTGAGTCACCGAGACTTAGTATGTAAATCCCCTATAACACATATTCGGCTCGAGGCCCACAATCGCATATCGGGCCTTTGCCCACTCTAGATAACATAAAAATAAATGAATGCATCATGTCCCAACCCAAACCTAGTTTTTTCATCCTCTACACGCCAACCCGTACCAACAAATCACACCGTGGGGATTTCTACAATCAACCCTCCATCCGCTACACGCCACTTTGACAGTCATGCTGTCAGTCATAATGTCGATCACTAAGTGACCAAAATCGTACAACGTGGCTTAGCCACCGATCACAATGTGACCAAATAATATAACGTGGCTTAGCTACCGATCACTATGTGACCTCACAATATAATGTGGCTTAGCCACCGATCACTATGTGACCTCATAATATAACGTGGCATAGCTACCGATCACTATGTGACCTCATAATCAAGCACTTCCCCTTAAACATCATAACATCCCAAATCCCATGCAATATGACATAATAATTCGTGTATGCAGTATGTCATGTATGCAAAACATATATCAAATATAAGTATAACATGAATTACCATCATAATCAGATAGACATAATACAACATAATCAAGCTAATCAACCTCTAAGGGTATAACTGTAATTTTACCTAGCAAGGGTATTTTCGTAATTTACCTATCGAGAGTATTTCAGTAATTTTGCACCTGCAATGGCCTTTTCGAAGGCCTAATGTCTCCCCGAGCGACTCAGCTACCATTTTTGGTCGTACCGGACTATTGGGCCTAAAACTCGATTTTGGCCCATTTAGGCCCACACGCTCGTGTGGACCACCTAACACAAATCTAGCCGCGCATATGAGATTCACCTAGTCTAGTTCACTATATACTACACCATCATACAATTTTATTCAATTGGGCCCACTTCGGCCCATCGTGGCCCAAGCAGCCTCAACCCACAAGAATACTACTGATGGCCTCAACTATCGCGTCTAAGCCCCACACGTGCGCTCGTACGCTCGTGTGGCTACTATTACCGTGACCGTTAATTTGGCATTTGCCGCTCTACAACTAGAGTAGAGAGAGTTACACACTTGATAGGAATCTGGTGCTAATCCGTGCTCCGACCACTCCTGTGCTCAAACGCCCTCTAAGGTGTATTCACTCTCCTCCTAGAATGCTCTATATATAGCTAGCTTCTCACATTCTTTCTTTGTATCTTTCCGATGTGGGATCCCTTCGTCAGCAGAGTTTAAATCCAACTCAAACTCTTCTCGTCTAGACCGCAAAATACTCCCTTGCTTTTCATGAGATTCGAACCCAGGCTCCCTTGCAACATAATCCACGCCGCTAACCACTTGGCCACAAGCTCCTCTTGTGTCTTAAACCATGCGCAACTAAACTTAAATCTATAGCCAAATTTTAAAGTCCATTCAAAAAGAAAACCAAAATACAAGAGCAAATACTTGAACCTTGGACCTCCTTCCTTCCTTGTGGCGTCATCCCCCTTGCTCCCTAAGTGACGTCACTTTGCCACTACACCACATACTCCACTTGTGTCATTTTTCTCCACATTTTATTCTTAAAGCCTACCTACTAACTCTCAGGGTTTTTTCGCCTAAAACCAAAATTTTCCTAAAGCCAAAGTTTGATCCCGGGACTTCATAGAAGCCGTCTAACCTTCCAAAATCACTTATCTAATAGGTCCAACTTTCATTTAAGCCGATCTCTTGTTCTCAAAAATTTTAAACGCTACTACGCTTAAGGCCCATTGGGCCCAATCCTACTAGGCCCAATTTCGGGATGTTACAAAGATGAAACTGAGAGGGTATTCTTAACTAAGGGTAGTAAATACTTAATTAAAGGTTATTGTTGACTTAATTAATAATTAGGGTTAAAGTTGATTCTTGGCTGAGAGGGCTCACCTTGTCAAAACTAGGAATAGGAGAAACAAATAGTTAACTTAAGGTTAGTTTTAGCTTTCGGTTAAAATAATTAGTTAATTTTATTATTTTTTTGGATTTACACTACTAATTCGTAACTCGACTAGATTATTACTTAATTTCTGTAATTAATTTAATAGTGATTTTCTCCAACCAATAATCCCTTGGGTACGATCCTCGGAATATATAATAAGTGTTTTGCTGTAAACAAAACTATATTAAAATTTGACATGTTCACCTGCAGATACAACACTTAACTCTACATCTTTTATTTGCGCGATTTTTAGCCGAAACATTCACACATTGGGCTGCAGTCTGTCACAACTTAGGGAATGACTTATAAACCATTTAGTTAAATGACTATTATTATCATTTTGATGTCCTTTTTGTATTTTCATACATTTATATAGTTTTTAGTTAAAGGAACTAAATTTACCATGTTTAGGGATTGGAACTCATGTTTAATGGATTTACAGACAAATTCTTTACCACTACATCAATAAATTTTCTTAAGTAAGCTTCTAAAAATTTTAATTTTTAACAAAAAATGTTTTCTCTCACCAAGTTTGTTATTATTTTTAGTTTTGAACCATACATTTCATTATTTATTGCACGTTAATTTTAAAAACATTTATATTGTAAATATGTAATTTCCAGAAGTATATGCATATAATAGAATTTCTAATAATAAAAAAATAGAAGAAATAATAAAAATTAAAGTTAGCATAAAGAAAATAATAATAGTAAGCTCTTAAAACTATAACCCAAATTTAACCCGGACAAAATAGGATTACCACATACTTTAGGAAATAAGAACAAAAAAAAAAAGTGAATAACTTATTATTTCAAATAAAATTGCATACTCACCTTTAGTTAAATAAATTATTTTAAAGTTGTATGGGATAGTAACAGTTTGTAGAAAAAGAAAGCGATGAGACCTTTATATTTTCATTGAAAAACATTACACAAATTGGTAGTTGATAAAGAAAAGTGACATTTAACATGTCATTTTTTTATCTAGTATTGCATGTATAATTTTGGAAAGGATGAATAGCGTTGAAAGAGGCTGGGGAATTCTGTTATGAATTCATCATCTAATTTACTAAAATGTCTTAAAAAATGCTGAAATCTTGTATTTATGGTTAAACATTTTACTAAATATACAACTACCATGAAGCTATATAAAACCCAAAATTGTGATTGAAAGATAGTGTAAAGTTTTAGTTAAATAAAGAATTGTATACTTCTTGGAAAAAAATGGGAGTGGAGAAGAACATAATGGTGCTGTGGATTTGTGCAATGGTGATAAGCTCAATGGTGATGGAAGAGGGTACAAATGCGACACCAATTAGCTACCCAGGACTGGGAAAAAATCGTCAAGTTCCATGCAAACGAGGAGGCGGTAATTGCCTCCCACCACCATCTAACGGTTATGATAGAGGATGCTCACACCTAAAAAGATGTCGAAGTCATCATTCGATCGGTCACTATACAACACCCATCCTTCATTGACCACAACTAGAAAATGCACATCATGAACTTTTCCCTTTTTTTTTATAAAATTATATGAAAAAAAAAAAAAGAAGAATTAATCATTTCATCTATTAATTCATTCCTTATTCTTGTAACCCATGAATTCCAGAAATATATAATTCAACTATTTTTTTAAACATTTTGTGCAAAGGTCTTATTGATATTTTCTCTAATTGATATAAGTTGTCTTACATTCTTAAAAAAGTAACGTAGAAATAGTTTTATTGGCACAATGAAGAAATACTTGAGTAAAGTAGTGCGAACAATGGAGATCTTATTAACTTCAATGAGTTTGCATGATAGAGGTGTTGTCACTCTCTAGTTTCATGGGTCACACGAAGGAACCGGCAACTGATGCATAAGTTGAATTGAACCAAGACTAATATTCTACACTAATTGAACTATTCAGAGGATCGTTCCCAAAGGAGGTTGAATTGAACCAAGACTAATATTCTACACTAATCGGGCTAAATAGTAGTAATCTAAAAGTATATTATGAAACACCAAGTTAAAGGCAATCAATCAAAATAACATAAGTTAACAAAAATTAAAGACAATCAATTTTAACAATTGAAATTAAATTCAATTAAGCATGCATAAGATTAATTCATTTCAGTGTTCCTAATTAACTTCATCTAAAAAAATAGTATATCGATAATGACAATATATCGCAAGGAAAAGAGAAATAAAAATAAAGAACATACAGATTTTTATGTAGAAACCCATTCGGGAAAAAACCACGGGCAGAGGAGAAGAAAATTCATTATGTCGAATTCGAATGATTACAAGAGGAGTAGACTATGCTATTTATAGGCTTGTAAAACCATATTCTAATAGAAGTGTAGTAAGATTGAAACACCTTATTCTAATGAATATCAAATAGATGGAGTTTAGAAAGGTTTAAAAAATATTATTCTAAAATAAAATAAAAAAGTGTAGTTTTATATGGATTTTACTTTTATTTTATTTTACCACTGTATTTTATTTAAATAAGGATTCGGGTCACTTAATTCTAACAATCTCCACCTTGACACGAATTTTCATGAACAAATTCTTCATCGCGGAATCTCAACGAACAAGTTCTCCACCTCTACCATAAAACCCCTTAAGGGTTTAACTTCAACAATGAACACCAACCAAGTTCAGGCGATGCTCAAACTTGGTTATATGAAGTGACTTAGTCATCATATCTGCAGGATTTTCATGTGTACTAATTATGCTCACAACAATATCACTACGAGCAATAATATCACGAACAAAATGATACCGAACATCAATGTGTTTTGTTCTCTCATGAAACATTTGATCTTTTGTAAAGGAAGATGGCACTCTGACTGTCACAAAATACTATAATAATTTGAAGGTCTTCATTGAGTTCACTAAAGAGTCCCTTCAACCAAATAGCTTCTTTACAAGCCTCAGTAATTGCCATGTACTCAGCTTCAGTGGTAGACAAAGCAACTATAGTTTGCAAAACTGATTCCACAACCTTCGATTGTAAAGACATAACTTGTAAGAGGTCTTCTTCTATCTAGGTCTCCAACAATATTAGCATCAACACACCCAATGACTCCATCTCTAGTTCTTCCAAACTGTAAGCAAACATCAGTAGTACCTCGTAAGTATCTTAAAATCCACTGAGCTGCTTTCTAATGTTCTTTACCAGGATTCGCCATGTATCTACTAACTGCACTAACTGCATATGAAAAATCTGGATGTGAACAAACCATAGCATACAAGAGAGATCCCACTATACTAAAATATGGAACATGTGACATGTACTCAATCTCATCATCTGATTGTAGAGACAAAGCCGATGAAAGCCTAAAATCAGCTACTAAAGGAGTACTAAAAGGCTTAGCATTCTGAATATTGAACCTGCAAAAAACTTTCTCAATGTACCCCTTCTTACTTAGGTAAAATTTACTTGTTTTTCTATCTCTAACCATGCCAAGTATCTTGTTTGCTGGTCTCAAATCTTTCATCTCAAATTCTTCACTTAGTTGGGCTTTGACCTTTCTTATCTCTTATTTGTCTTTCACTGCTATCAACATGTCGTCAACAAAAAGGAGTAGATACACAAAGAACCATCACTGTATTTCTTAAAGTAAACACAACTGTCAAAGCTACTTCTTTTGAAATCATGAGAAGTCATAAAGGAATCAAACCTCTTGTACCACTATCTTGGTGACTGTTTCAAATCGTAAAGGGACTTTTCAGAAAGAAAACGTAGTCTTCTTTTTCTGACACTGTAAAACCCTCTAGTTGTTGCATGTAAATATCCTCCTCAAGTTCTCCATGCAAAAAATGTAGTTTTTATATCTAACTACTCAAGCTCTAAATCATGCATGGCCGTAATACCAAGCAAAGCTCGAATTGAACTATTCTTCACAACTGGGGAGAACACAACAGTGAAGTCCACTCCTGGAATTTGACTGTAACCCTTTGCAACAAGCTTTGTTTTATATCTTCGCTCTTTAACTCCTGGAGTCTCTTCTTTCTTTTTAAACACCCATTACAATGGACAATCTTTTTACCTTTAAGAAGTTTCACAAGATCTCATGTTCTGTTTTTGTGGAGTGGTTTCATCTCCTCTTGCATAGCAAACATCCACTTTTCTCAGTCTTCACAGCTAACCGCCTCAAAATATTTAGATGGCTCTTGGTTTGCATCTATATCTTCAGCCACATTTAAAGCATAAGCAATTAGATCAACCTCGGCATACTTCTTTGGAGGTTTAATTTCTCTTCTAGTTCTGTTTTTTGGTGATAGAGTATTGTGATGATGAAGCAACTCTATTTTGAATTTTTGTACCGGCTTGAGGAGTCGACTCTGTTGTAGATTCTGGATTAATCTGATGCTCCACCTACTTTTTATTTTCTTTACTGGAAGACTCTTTAAGAGATAAGTTAGGTAGTATAGCAGTTTCACCAAAAGTAACAACTCTGCTAAGCACAACTTTTCTATTTTCAAGACACCAGAGCTTATACCCTTTTACACCAGCTTTATAACCAAGAAAAATACATTTACTGTAAAAGTCTGATTTTGGCCCTAATCGGAACGATGGTTTTGGGACCACGAATCTGAGTTAAAAAATATTTTAATATTATTTTCTATGCCTATTATGTGTGAATTGGTGTGTGTGAAAATTTCGTATTAAAATTTGATTTAATCAAAGAGACAGAACATAAAGGGAAAGTGATCCGAGAAAGTTTGAAAGCAGTGTCAGATCATCGGAAATCATATGCGGATTTGAAACGTAAAGATATAGAGTTTCAGGTGGGTGACCGAGTATTTTTTAAAGTCTCGCCGTGAAGAAAATACTTAGATTTGGTCACAAGGGAAAGTTGGGTCCGAGATTTATTGGGCCGTACGAGATTATTGAACCTATTTCGACCGGTTGCGCACAAGTTGATGTTGCCACCTGAGTTAGAAAAGATCCACAATGTTTTCCATGTATCGAAGCTTCGATAATATAGATCCGATACTTCTCATGCGATTAGTCCATCAGAAATTGAGATTCAATCTGATTTGACTTATGAGGAAGAACCGATTCATATTTTGGCTCGCGAAGTGAAAGAGTTGCATAATAAGAAAATATCGTTGGTGAATGTACTGTGGAAAAAGCACGGGGTTGAGGAAGCAACTTGGGAGCTTGAAGATTCAATGAAAGAACGTTATCCTAACCTATTCACCGGTAAGATTTTCGGGGACGAAAATCCCTAAAGGGGAGAATTGTAACATTTCGATTTTGGCCCTAATAGGAAAGGTGGTTTCGGGACCACGAATCCAATTTAGAAAAATATTTTAATATTATTTTCTATTCTTATTATGTATGAATTGGTGTGTGTGAAAATTTTGTATTAAAATTTGATCATTTTGGTGCTTAATTGTGAAAAGGGGCTTAATCGCATAACAAGAAAATTTGGTGGTTAAATGGGTAAGTACTGAATTGATGATGGTTTTATAAATTAAAGTATTGGTAGGATAATTCATCCATAATTAAGCTTAGTGGCCGGCCAAACATTGCATGAAATAGTGTTTGGGATTTATTTATTATATTTTTATGTTATAATGTTATAAATTATAATATGATAATATATTAAATTGAATATAATAGATAAAAGATGAAAAAAATATTCATCTTCTTCTTGTTTGGACCAAAACCAAAAGAAAAGAGAAAGAAATAAACCTAGCTCCATTCGGCATTGATTTAGCTTGATTATGGTAAGAGTTTAACTCAGTTTTTGATATTTTTTACGTTTTTGAGATTGTTGCTTTGTGTTTTAGATAGCCCATGCTTGACTTTTAGAATTTGATGTGTGTTTCGTGAGCTGCCATTGAAGGAAGCTTGTTGTTATTGTTCTTTGATGATGAAATATTGATTATATGAGTTAGATTAACAAGTTTTGTTCTTGAATTTTTGATTAAATTGGTGATTTGGATTAAATTGCAAAAATAATTTTTTTGGGACTAAAATGTAAAATAAATGAAACATATGGACTTATATGGATCTAGTGAACATTCGGCCTAGGCATAGCATATGCAAATTTTGTGTATTTTGTGTTTTGTGCAATAGGGATTAAATTGTAAAAAGTGTAAAATATCAGGGGTAAAAATGTAATTTTCCTATTTATTATTTTTTTTTTTTTTGATTAAATTGAATGAAAGTGTGTTGAATGGGATTAACATGAAATTTATATAGACCAAGAACAAAAAGGATCGGGAGTGGATAGGGAAAGGCAAAGTTAATCGAATAGTCGGGAAACAAAGTCTGTCGATACTCGAGGTATGTTTTTAAGCAATTGAGTTAAATTAAATTTTATCTAAAAAGTTGTATATAAATTTTAATAGAGTTAAATATATGTATTGGGACATTGTCGAATGTGTGATATTTGAATTACAGATGATTTTAGCCGAATGTGATACATAGACATGTTAATAAAATAACCATGTGTGATGTGGATTTGAGATATGAACATAGCCAATTATGAGATATATTTATATATCAATAAATAGCCGAATGTGATGTTGATTTGGTAAGGAAATAAGATAGTCGTCTAAACATGTATGAATGAGAAATTTTGATACCGAGCACTAAGTGTACGAAATCGGTCATTTGGCACTAAGTGTGCAAATTTTAAAATACCGAGCACTAAGTGTGCAAAATTGGTTGTTATGCGCTAAGTGTACGAAAGGAATTTCCGAGTACTAAGTGTACAAAATTGGATAATAGGCATTAAGTGTGCGATTGATTATTATTTTTGGATTGAATTTGGTAAGTTGATATTATGAGATGACATTATCAAAAAAATTAAGTACGTATGACAATTTAGTTTGGATGGAATGTGTTTATCAAATAAATAGCTCGATTTATATAGGATGGTATGGGAAATGTTTACAAAATCTCATTGATTTTATATGAATTATATATATATTGTAATTCGGCCATATAAAATTTTGTATAAGAAGTCCATTTAATAAGTATTGATCTTGAATATGTGATTTATATGAGATTGAAATATAAGTATAAATTTGGTAAGTATATATATATGCATATAAATCTTGTTTCGAAGACTAGAATGTTTGGCCTTTGGGCTATGAAATGTGGTTGGTTTTCGAATGTGATATATATATTCATATATATATGTGTTATGTTTATAAATCGTGGCAGTGATTATATTTATTTGATTTTATTGATACAGTGATATAATGCATTATAGTGGCATAATTGCTTATAACTTACTAAGCTATAATAGCTTACTGTGGATGTGTTTATTTGAATTTTTTTATAGATCTGAAGTCTGGTTAAGAGCTCGGGGATCATCGTCAAAGTCTATCACACTATCAACTATCTTTGGTACCCTTTTTATAAGTTGAACTTTTGAAACTATGGCATGTATAGGCTATATTACTCTTTTGAGTTCTTTATAAATAGGATGTACATAAAATGCCATGCGAAAATGGCTATGCTTCTTTGCTTGGGTTTGATTTGGCCTTTTTATCATAGTGTTAATGTTTGTGTATGTTCAGCCTTGTTATAAGTATATTTTCGAAGTTCATTTCATAATATTTTTATATGTGAAAATTGAGTATATGAATTTGGTTTGAGTAAGACATATAGTATATTTTGGTTGGTGGATGTACTTTTGCTTTATTATATATATGTACATACAAGTTAAGTTATGAGATAACTATGTTATGCTTTATGTATGTGTCTATTGGATGTGGTTTATTAATGATCAAATTGTGGTATATTAGTTTATAAAGATTCGGCCATAGTATTGACTAAATTTGGAGTATATATATCTTATTGGATTTACATGTGGTATTCGAATATGAGGTTTGAATGATTTGAGTTAAATTATCGTTGTAAATATCCATTTATGGTATTTATGTGATTTAATAAATATAGTTACATGATTGGTATGAATGACATTACAGGTTATGTTCTTAAATTTTGTATATTCGGGCATGATATGTGTAAGTTTATAAATGGGGTTTGATCTTATATGCTTTAGGTCATGTGTATGAAATGTTTGGTTTAGAATAATTTGGTTATGTCATTTATAAGGGATTGATTGATAATATAGTTGGATACTATCGCCGATTAGTAATGTATTTGGTATATCTTTGATTTGGTTTAGTAAAGTTTTGGTATATATGTATATTTAGCTTAAAATGTTTGGTACATTATTGGTAAAATGATTAAGAGCAAATATGCATATTCGGTCATATTAACCCATTGAACAAATGAATGGAAATTTTTGTTATTCGATCAAAACTGCTTTTATATGCAATTGATGATATAGATTTGTGATATGTTCGTTAATGTTTAAGTAAGCAATGAAAGCATATGTTTGAACTTGATAGCATGGATTGTTTATGTTTTACTTTAAATAAAGGATTTATATGAGTGTGCGGATTTATAGTTAGTTTAAAAATGCCTCATAATCCAAATCCAGCGATGAATACGTGTTAAGGGTGTTACATTTTACTGGTATCAGTGATACAGTTTAGTCGGTTCTCGGACTAACATAGCGCGTGTGAGTCTAGCTATACATGCTATAATTTTTACTGTGATAGTGTGATCACTTCTGACCGTGAAATGTGTTTTATTCTTTCGTATAGTAAATGGATCCTCATCCAGAGTGAGCCGTAGCTGATTATGTCGAGAGTGTGGTGCCTGCTCCCGTGCAAAGGACCGCTACGGTTGAATCTCGACCAGCTACGAGTAACCAAGATGAGGGGGCTAAACAAGCCTTCTTTAGTGTAATGAATGATTGGTTCAATCAATACTTCCGGACCAATCCGGCTGTTCAACAACCCCCGAACCCTACTAATCCACATGTAGTACCTGTGGTACCTCCGATTATTAATCCTGAGAGAATAAATAAGCTTTCGGTCGAGAGAATCAGAAAACACGAGGCTCAAGAGTTTAGAGCTGAAGCTAATGATGATGCTGAACGAGCTAAATTTTGGCTCGATAATACAATTCGTGTTTTCGATGAACTATCCTATATGCCTGATGAGTGCCTGAAATGTGCTATATCTTTATTACGAGATTCTGCTTATTATTGGTCGAACACTCTGGTTTCGGTTGTTCCAAAGGAACGAGTCACTTGGGACTTCTCTCAGTCTGAGTTTCGCAAGAAATACATTAGTCAGCTATTCATAGATTTGAAACGCAAGGAATTTCTCGAACTTAAACAGGGTCGTATGACTATATCCGAGTATGAACGCAAGTTTGTGAGACTTAGCCGTTATGCCCGCGAGTGTGTTTTATCAAAGACAGCCATGTGCAGAAGATTTGAATAAGGTTTAAATGAAGACATAAAATTACTAGTTGGTATACCTGAGTTTGTGATACTTGTTGAGCGAGCTTGCAAAGCCGGAGAACTAGGGAAAGAAAAACGAAAAAGCCGAGTTCGAAGCTAGAGATTTTCGTAAGGGATCAGCGAGCAAATTTTCTCAATCATCATCAAAGAAGTTCAAGAATGACAATAGTCGATCCAAGGCTAATACAGGGATCTCTATACGAGAACGACCACCAATAAGTTCACGAGCTACCTCGATTGCTATTGTTGAGAATACTCGATCGGATAAACCTGAGTGTCATCAGTACGGTAGGCGACACTTTGGAGAATGTTAGAGCAAGACCAACAACTGAGCTTGCTACAAGTGTGGTTCGCAGGATCACTTCATTCGGGATTGCCCAGAGTTAGCTGAGAAGGATAATGCTCAGAGTGGAAGACCAAGTGGTACTGCAGCTAGAGGTAGACCACCTCGAAATGTGAGAGGTCGGAGTGACACTCAGATAGGGACTTCGGATACAGCTATTCGATCAGAGGCTCGTGTGCCAGCTAGAGCCTATGCCATTTGTGCTCGAGAGGAGGCTTCATCTCCAGATGTTATCATTGGTATATTTATTCTCTTTAATACTAGTGTAATTGCTTTGATTGATCCCGGTTCAACTCATTCCTACATATGTGAAACATTAGTTTCAGTAAGACTTTACCTGTTGAGTCTACTGAGTTTGTGATCCAAGTTTTGAATCCCCTGGGCCAGTGTGTGCTAGTTGATAGTGTGTGCAAGAATTGCCCTTTGATGATTCGAGATTCATGTTTTCCGACTGATTTGATGTTACTACCATTTGATGAGTTTGATATCATCCTCGGTATGGATTGGTTAACTGTGCATGATGCCATAGTAAATTACAGACGAAAGACTATTGATCTGTGGTACCAGAATAATGAGATAATTCAGATTGAATCTGCAGATTTAAATGGGCTACCAGTAGTAATATCTTCGATGTTGGCTCGAAAGTATATGAGAAAGGGCTGTGAAGCTTACTTTGCTTATGTGATTAATAATAAAGTGACCGAAAAGAAGATTGAATCTGTAACTATTGTATGTGAGTACCCGGATGTGTTTCTAGAAAAATTGTCGGGATTACCACCTGTTTGAGAGGTAGAGTTTGGTATTGAGTTAGTACCAGGGACGGCCCCAATCTCGATAGCTCCGTATAGAATGGCACCGACTGAATTAAAAGAGTTGAAAGCCCAGTTGCAAGAGTTGACAGATAGAGGTTTCGCTCGACCGAGTTTTTCTCCCTGGGGAGCACCAGTGTTATTTGTAAAGAAAAAAGACAGAACTCTGAGGATGTGTATCGATTATCGACAGCTTAATAAAGTAACCATAAAGAATAAATACCCGTTGTCGCGTATTGATAATCTGTTTGAGCAACTGAAAGGGGGTTCAATATTTTCAAAAATAGATTTGAGATCGGGTTATTATCAGTTGCGAGTCAGGGATTATGATGTGCCAAAGACTATTTTTCGGACGAGATACGTCCATTACGAGTTTTTTGTGATGCTGTTCGAACTCACTAATGCCCCTACTATTTTCATGGATTGGATGAATCGGGTATTCAGGCAGTATTTTGATCGGTTTGTAGTTGTGTTTATAAATGACATTCTGATCTATTCGCGCGACAAAACCGAGCACGCCGAACACTTGAGACTTGTATTACAAATTTTGTGTGATAAACAGTTGTACGTGAAATTCAGTAAATGTGAGTTGTAGTTACGTGAAGTTAGCTTCTTGGGGCATGTTATTTCAACATCAGGTATCCGGGTTGATCCGAGTAAGATTTTGGCTATACTTGATTGGAAACCTTCGAGGAATATTTCTGAAGTTTAGAGTTTTTTGGGACTTGTCGGATATTATAGACGCTTTGTGAAAGGTTTCTCAATAATTGCAACTCTGATGAAAACGCTACTTTAGAAAGATGTTAAATTCGAGTGGACGGAAAGGTGCCAGAAGAGTTTTGATCAGTTGAAAACTTTGTTGACTGAAGCTCCAGTTGTAACAGACCAATTTTGACCCAAATCGGAACGGTGGTTTCGGGACCACGAATTCGAGCCTGAGAAATATTTTAATATTATATTTTGTGTTTATTTTATGTGATTTAGTGAGTGTGAAAGTTTCGTAGAAAAATTTAGTCGTTTAAGTGCTCAATTTGATAAAAAGGATTTAATCGAGAAAAGCGCAAAAGTTGCATGCTAAAGTGAGGAGTACTAAATTGATTGTGGCTTTTTAAGTGGGTGTACCAAAAGGGCAATTAGCCCATTAACCATATTAAGGGACGGCAATGGGCCTTTATAAGTCCAAATTATATGTTAATTTAGTTTATTATATAGTTATATTAATGTGTTAAAATAATGTTAACAATATGTGTTTGTTTTATCATTAAATAATAAAAACAAGTGGGGAGAAAGAGAACATACCTTGTTCTCTTCTTCTTGGCCGAATGTAGAAAGTAGAGACTCCATTGTTGAAGCTTGATTTTCGGCAAGATAAGGAGCTTGATTGAGGTATGGTCGGTTTTTGGTTTTTGATAATTTTTACGTTTTTGAGATCGTTGCTTCGTATATTATCCGACCCATGTCTAAATTTTTGAAAATACCATGTATATAAGATTCGGCCATTAACATGTTTAGATAGTTTTGATGTTTAATGGTTCTAGATTAAAGGTATGTTAAGGATTTACAAGTTTTGTATTGGAGTTTTTGGTGATTTTGAGTATATAGGGCTAAATTGAAAAGAATAAATTTGTGAAAAATTAAAATGTTAAATAGATGAAATGCATGGACACCCATGGTTATGGGGAAGATTCGGCCTAGCCATGGTGTTAGAAAATTTTGCATATTTTGAGTTTTGTGTAAATTGGATCAATTTGTAAAAATGGGAAACATTAGGGGCAAAATAGTAAATTTCCCACTTGTGTGTTTTGGGACTAAATTGAGATGAAATGCGATTAAATGAGCTAAATTCTAATGTGTTTTAGATCAAGAGCAAAGAAAAATGGAATTAGACCGGGGAAGACGAAGGTTCTCGAATAAGCCGATTTCACACGGACTATCGACAACCGAGGTAAGTCCTTTAGCTAAAATATGTCAATAAATTAATTATGAACTTAGTGAATGATGAATTGTGGAAATTTAGAGTATAAATTCATGATATAGCCGAATGTGAATGTATAGTATTGAAGTGAATTTATTTTGGCTAAAGCAAGGTGAATAAGTAAGTTCTTGAGCTACCTTATGTTTAAAGGTTATTTACAAATCTAATGAATGATAAAATTTGTATAAGTTTGGTGTAAAACCATGAGTTGGCCGAATGTGATGATGATGGACTGGATTGATTTCAAATATTTTTAATGCAATGTGAATAAATGCATATGGTTCGATATGTGATAGTGAAATGTGAAAAGCATGTAAAACTATTCTGACATTCGGGCTTCGAGCCTAGCGGTGCCTCGTGTGCGGGTGACATAATCGGGCTTTATGCCTAGCGCCTGCCTTGTGCCGGTGTTATTTATCGGGCTTTACGCCTAGCGAGCCTTGTGTGCCGGTGTTACTTTTCAGCTTTTACGCCTAGCGTGCCTTGTGCCGGTGCTACTTTTCAGCTTTTACGCCTAGCGAGCTTGATGCCTGATGTATTTT
Source organism: Gossypium bickii (assembly GCA_025503065.1). Lineage (NCBI taxonomy): Eukaryota > Viridiplantae > Streptophyta > Magnoliopsida > Malvales > Malvaceae > Gossypium > Gossypium bickii. Next base: position 111,573,285 of record CP106711.1, on the reverse strand, counting down.
ACAAAAGAGAAATTGAATCTTTGTTCAAGACAATTTAAAGCTATTTTATTGAGTATACGGTTCAGGTAAGCATGTAAGGTATGCTATGTTTAATATTACTTGGGTCAAATTAATATCATGAGAATTGTGTTATATGTGTTCGAAGTTAATATTGATGGATGTAATATGATAGAATTCGAGCTTAGAATGTGCTATTATGGAACAATTGGTTTTCAAGTATAAATGTTAAGAAAGGAGATTTTCATGCGATATGCTTATATGAACCACAAAGAAATGTAGGTTGAAGGAAATGATTCCGAATTTACTTGGGTTAATGAATTACTAGTATCTGGCTTTGTATAAATAATTTACTTAATTGCCTATGTGAAATGCCATAAGTTGATTGCTTTCATTTCGTAAATAATTAAATGTTTTATCATCATGAGTTAGGACTTATTAAGCTAGTAAGCTTAATTATGTGAAATGTTCTCCTTTGTTTTATAGATTTTGGTCACGTTGCGGGCTCGTGAAGGATTTTCAAGAAGTCAACCACACTATCGCCTTCCTTTGGTATTTTGAATTTTGGTTACGAATTAGAAGGCATGTATAGGCTAGATGAAGTTTTAGAAACATACGATGTTTGACCTTGTTCATGAATATAGCCATGCGAAAATGGCTATTTCCTTTGGTTGTGTATCGTTATATGTTCAAATTTTATAACTTGCTCGTTCATAAATGTATGTTTTAAATTTGATCATGGCCTAAATTACATATGGGATTGTTTTTTTTTTGTATATATATATATATGTATGGTTAAGGCATAGAGTTTAAATAAAATTGAGTAAGGAGGTTATAAACTAGTTAATCGTATTTTCGAAATAAAAAGAATTCGAGTTGACAGCAGTGATGTGATTTTGAAAAATCACCAAACATTGGATAAGTTGTGTTAGAAGGTGAATGAGGTATAGAATCAAAGCTTAATGGGTCTATTTTGATATGAAAGAAACAGAGTAGGCAAAGGAGTTTTATGTTATAAGATTTTTAAATTTTAGTGAGACCTGTTCTGGATGAATTCGTGGGTCCATGTTCTGTTTTGGGAAAATTGTCATAAATTGTACAAAAATAATTAGAGAACATAGTTTATATGCTTAGAATCCTTAATGAGTCTATTTTTGATTGGAATAAGCAAGAACATTATTGAAATTTTGTACCATGAGAAAAGTGAGTTCTTGTAATGATAGGTCAGAATCGTCAACAGTGAAATAGGGGAAATTTTAAGAAAAATCTGGTATTGATTGACCAGACCAAAAATTCTGGAAAAATTATGGTAAATTCTTATATGAGTCTTGTTTCAAGGAAAATTTATGGATCTGAATTTCGAGTTTGGTAACTTGAGTTATGGTCAAATTAGTCAGCATGACGTAGTTTGACAGTTTTAAATTTTTATGTCCTGAACTTGTAGTCAAGTATAGTAATGCCACTTACTCAACTCCGGCGATGGTCTCGGGTAAGGGATGTTACACCAGTGCTTGTTCAGCCTGAGTTGGGTAAAGAGTTCGTTATCTTCAATGATGCGTCCTTGAATGGTTTAGGTTGTGTTTTGATACAGGAGGGTAATGTTGTAGCCTACACCTCGAGACAGTTAAAACCGCACGAAAAGAACCATCCGACGCACGATCTCAAGTTAGCTGCCATAGTTTTTGCTCTGAAAATATGGCGTCACTATCTGTTTGGTGAAAAATGCCATGTCTATTCCGATCATAAAAGTCTAAAATACTTAAAGACTTAGAAGGATATGAATTTGAGACAACATCGATGGTTGGAATTGTTAAAAGACTACGAGCTCGTGATTGATTATCACCCGGGAAAGCTAATGTGGTTGCTGATGCTTTAAGTCGAAAATCACTGTTTGCTTTACGTCTAATGAATGCAGATATGGCTTTGACTGATGATGGTGCGATAGTTATAGAATTGAAAGCAAGACCGCTATTTGTTCAACAAATTTGTGAAGCTCAAAAGAGTGATGATAATTTAATAGCAAAAAGGGATCATTGTGGTTCTAATACTGATTCAGAATTTCAAGTTGATGTTGAGGGATGTTTGCGGTTTAGAAACCGAATATGTGTACCAAAAGATCCTGAGTTGATTCGGATGATTTGTAACTAAGCCCATAATAGTACATTTTCTATTCACTCGGGTAACACTAAAATGTATAATGATCTGAAACAGCATTATTGGTGGCATGGTACGAAACGAGATATTGTAGATTTCGTATCGAAATGCTTGAAATGCTTGATTTGTCAACAAGTAATAGTTGAGCATCAAGTGCCATTGGGATTACTTTAGCCGATTATGATACCCAAATGGAATCGGGTTCGAGTCACGATGGATTTCGTATCTGGGTTACCATCGACACCGAGAAAGAAAGATGCAATCTGGGTTATTGTTGATAGATTGACGAAGTCAGCTCATTTTATTCCAGTACGTACAGACTACTCGCTCGATAAGCTAGATGAATTGTATATTTCTCAGATTGCGCGATTACATGGAGTACCTATTTCTATTGTTTTGGATAGAGATCTGAGGTTTACATCGCGGTTTTGGAAGAAACTGTAAGATGCATTAGGAACTAAATTGCATTTCAGCACAGCTTTTCACCCTCAAACGGATGGTCAATCCGAGAGAATTATTCAAATACTTGAGGACATGTTAAGATGCTGTGTTCTCGAGTTCGAGGGTACGTGGGAACGATACTTGCCTTTGATTGAATTTGTGTTCAATAGCAGCTTTCAATCAAGTATCAAAATGGCACCTTACGAGGCTTTGTACGGTCATAAATGTCGTACACCTTTATATTGGACCGAGCTAAGTGAAAGCAAGATACACGGGGTTGACTTAATCAAAGAGACCGAATAGAAAGTAAAAGTGATCCGAGAAAGTTTGAAAGCAGTGTCAGATCGTTAGAAATCATATGCGGATTTGAAACGTACAGATATATGAATCACCACAATCCGGGCCGAAGCCCATTTCAATAATGGTGGCAATTGGGCCTTAGCCCATCAAAGCCTTAGTTGGGCCTTAACCTGTATCAAATGTCACATATCATATTTATCTGGGCCTAAGCCTATCACAATATTAAAATCCATATATGCAACGCATTAATGCCCCTACCAACCCTGCACTCCGTCTCCTATCTAGCCCTGCACTCCTGTGGGGATTTAATCCACCCAACCATCCCTACACACCTTATGTAGCACCGGTTTCGGCACTGACTTATGGGTGCAGCATGGCTACTCGGTGGCTAAAAAGCCTTCAGTGGATCCACAGTCGTCAAGCGACCATGCGATCCTATTAGCACTTCCTCCGTAGTAATAATCCCATCCCCATGCAACATAATAACACATGAATGCAACATAGAATAATTATCATACGATAACAATCATAAATCGCATACAAGAATATAATATGTAGGGCCATTTTCTTCATTTTGCCTTTCAAGGGCATTTTGGTCATTTTACCCATCGAGGGTATTTTAGTAATTTTACACACCTAGGGTATTTTAGTAATTTTACTGAACAAGGGTATTTCGGTAATTTTACCAACCAAGGGTATTTCAGTAATTTCGCAAATTGGGGTATTTCGGTAATTTCCTAAACTAGGGGTATTCTAAACAGAGATAATGAGATGATTGGGCCTAGGGCCCATTCTCAGCCCAAATGGGCCCATACGCTCGTGTGGCCCATTTGGTCTAAACCTAGCCACAGATATGAGATTCCCATAGTCTAATCCAACATCTACTACACAATCATACAACTTATTCATATGGGCCCACGGGCCCATTGGGCCCACTTGGCTTATCGAGCCCCAAACAGCCTAACCCACAAGAATACTCATGATGGCCTCAACTATCGCATCGAAGCCCCCACACGTGCGCTCGCATGCTTGTGTGGCTTTCATCGCCATGTGACCAGCATTTCGGCATTTGTCGCTCTACAGCTAGAGTAGGGCAAAATGCACACTTGATAGGAATCTGAAGCTAATCCGCGCTCCGAATGCTCCTATGCCCAACGCCAACTAGGGTATGCTTCCTCTCCTCATAGACAGCTCTATTTAGAGCCAGCTTCTCACCTTCCCTCTTGCTAGCTTTCCAATGTGGGATCCCTCATTCAGTAGAGTTTAAATCCAATACAAACTCTTGCCGCCCCAACTTAACAAAATAAATATTCCCTTTTTGTTACTTATGATATTCGAACCCAGGCTCCCCTGTAGCATAATCTACGCCGCTAGCCACTAGGCCACAAGCTCTTTTTGTGTCTTAAAGTATGCACAACTAAATATAAACATATGGGCCAAAGTCTAAGTTCACTTAAAAATATATCAAAATGAAATGCAAGCGCCAAGACGTGAACCCAAGCACTCACTTATCCCCTTAATGACGCCTTGCCATTAGACCACTCCATTCATTGTGTCATTTTTCTCCATATTTTATTCTTAAAGCCTACTACTGACTCCCAGGGTTTTATTCACCTAAAACCAAAATTTCCCCAAAGCCAAAGTTTGAACTGAGGACTTCATAGAAGCCCTCTAACCTTCCAAAATCACTCACCTAATAGGTCCAACTTGCATTAAAGCCATTCTCTTGTTCTCAAAAATTTTAAATGCTCCCGTGCCCAAAGCCCAATGGGTCCAATTCTATTAGGCCAAAATTCGGGTCGTTACAAATCTTCCCCTTAAAGAAATTTCGTCCTCGAAATTTCCAACTATCTAATAACCGCACAATATCGGTTATACCACTACGCTTCTGCTGCGCACTCTAGTCCTAATTGCAAATTAGGTAAATAGCTCATTATCACTTCGCGTATTATCTGAATTAGAAATTTTATGAATTTAGCTCATAGTTCCAGTGATTAAACAAATGTTTTATGGAAGTAGTAGTTAAGAGTTGTCTTCGAAATTGCAAGCTCACTACAGTCTTAGTCTCCTATAGGCCTCAGTCTTACTCTAACTAAGTGTCTTAGTATAGTCTATCATCTAAAGTAAGCCCAGTAACTATCTACAGCATAACAGTTTAAACAGATAGGAGAACTTACTTGGTCCGACGCCGGAGACTCGGTATGCCACACAAAAATATTCCAAGACCACTTCAGAATCATTTGTAAACATCTTTAAAATAAAAACTAAAGCCCATTTCATAGCCCGAGTTTTGCAACTTGACTTTGATACCAATAAATGTAACACCCCAAACCCAGCCTAGAAGTTAGGCCCGAATCTGGCGTGTCACATTGAGGTGTTTTTCGAAAATCGCGTTTTCATTGAAAACCCATTCTTGATATTTAAAAACTAAAGTCCCAGTTTGCGATTGTTATTAATAATCGACATTTATTAAGAAGTCATTACCTTCAAAACCTTGTTCGATGCAGAAGCTTAATTTAAAACAATTGACTAATGAAAACGTGATATTTACAACTCAGTTGCGAAAGTGTAGTGTTTTGAAAACAGATATTGTTTTGGAAAACCGCGATTAAATGTTGAGCAGATTTAAAACATAATAAACTAAAAATCCAAAACTGAAAACCAGAATTTAAGAGAGGCCTTATTACAAAATATAAACACAAAATAAAATAAATATAAGTGGAATACAAAAATCCGAAACTGCTCGTAGTGTGGCCACCTCTGAGTCCTCCAGTACGTCGAACTGCCTACTGAGGAATTACTTGAGAAAAATAAAAAAGAGGGGATGAGTTTAAGAAAACTTAGTGTGTACAACCGTCATCAGTAAGAACATGAATCACAAGAATCCGGGCCGAAGCCCATTTCAATAACGGTGGCAATTGGGCCTTAGCCCATAAAAGCCTCAGTTGGGCCTTAACCTGTATCAAATGTCACATATCATATTTATCTGGGCCTAAGCCCATCACAATATTAAAATCCATATATGCAATGCATTAATGCCCATACCAACCCTGCACTCCGTCTCTTGTCCAACCCTGCACTCCTGTAGGGATTTAATCGACCCATCCATCCTTACACTCCTTATGTTGCATCGGTTGCGACACTAACTTATCGGTGCAGCATGGCTCCTCAGTGGCTAAAAAGCCTTTTGTGGATCCACAGTCGTCAAGCGACCATGCGATCCTATTAGCACTTCCTCCGTATTAATAATCCCATCCCCATGCAACATAATAACACATGAATGCAACATAGAATAATAATCATACGATAACAATCATAAATCGCATGCAAGAATAACCATATAACATATAGGGGCATTTTCGTCATTTTGCCCTTCAAGGGCATTTCGGTCATTTTAACCGTTGAGGGTATTTCAATAATTTTACACACCGAGCATATTTCAATAATTTTACGTACTAAGGGTTTTTCGATAATTTTACCCACCAAGGGTATTTTAGTAATTTCACAAATTAGGGTATTTCGGTAATTTCCTAAACTAGGGGTATTCTAAACAGAGATAATGAGAAGATTGGGCCTAGGTTCGACTCTCAGCCCAAATGGCCCACATGCTCATATGGCCCATTTGGCCCAAATGTAGCCACAAATATGAGATTCCCATAGTATAATCTAGCATCTACTACATAATCATACAACTTATTTATATGGGCCCACGGGCCCATTGGTCCCATTTGGCCCATTGAGGCCCAAATAGCCTAACCCAGAAGAATACTCATGATGGCCTCAACTATCATGTCGAAGCCCCCACACGTGCGCTCGCACACTCGTGTGGCTACCATTGTCGTGTGACCGCCATTTCGGCATTTGCCGCTCTACAGCTAGAGTAGGGCGAAATACACACCTGATAGGAATCTGAAGCTAATCCGTGCTCTGAATGCTCCTATGCCGAATGCCAACCAGGGTATGCTTCCTCTCCTCATAGACAGCTCCATTTATAGCCAGGTTCTCACCCTCCCTCTTGCTAGCTTTCCGATGTGGGATCCCTCATTCAGTAGAGTTTAAATCCAACACAAACTCTTGTCGCCCCAACTTAGCAAAATAAATATGCCTTTTTGCTACTCATGAGATTCGAACCCAGGCTACCGTGTAGCATAATCTACGCCGCTAGCCACTAGGCCACAAGCTCCTCTTGTGTCTTAAAGTATGCGCAACTAAATATAAACCTATGGGCCAAAGTTTAAGTTCACTTAAAAATAAATCAAAATGAAATGCAAGCGCCAAGACGTGAACCCAAGCACTCACTTATCCCCTTAATGACGCCTTGCCACTAGACTACTCCCTTCCTTGTGTCATTTTTCTCCACATTTTATTCTTAAAGCCAACTACTAACTCTCAGGGTTTTATTCATCTAAAACCAAAATTTCCCTAAAGCCAAAGTTTGAACCCGGGACTTCATAGAAGCCCTCTAACCTTCCAAAATCACTCACCTAATAGGTCCAACTTGCATTAAAGCCGTTCTCTTTTTCTCAAAAATTTTTAAATGCTCCCGTGCCCAAAGCCCAATGGGCCCAAGTTTACTAGGCCCAAATTTGGGTCGTTACAATCCCTTCTCACTTGCACAATTTATTAAATTTATTAGAACCGGCTCTAAGTCATTGTCTGTATTTTATTTGTTTTCCCATTTGTTTTTCAATCATAGCTTTTAAAGACTTAAATACGGAAAGCACATCGCTTTTCTGCTTCAGGAAGAACGCCCAAAGTTTTCTAGAAAAATCATCAATAAAAGTTAGCATATAATTAGATCCACCTCTCAAAGGCACTCTTACTAGCCCCCATAGATTAGAATGGATATACTTCAACGTTCCCTTCGTGTTATAGATTCCTCTGGTGAATCAAACTCTCATTTGCTTCTCAAAAATGCAATGCTCACAAAACTTCAATTTGCAAATTCCTTGCCCATTAAGAAGTCCTCTTTTGCTCAATTCTACTATGCCATTCTCACTCATATTCCCTAGGTGCATATGCCAAAGTTTCGGAATATCATAATTTGACAAGGAAGAGGAAGCGATAGTTGCATCACTAATAAGAACCCTGCAAAACATATAACTTGGCAGTTTCTTCCCTTTCATCACAATGAGGGAACCTTTAGAAATCTTTAAAACCCCACTTTCAGCTGTGTATTTGTACCCTTTTGAATCAAGAGTACTCAATGAAATTAAATTTTTGTTCAATTATGGAACATGTCGTACGTCATTAAGTGTTCTAACAACTCCGTCAAACATCTTAACATTAATTGTTCCAACACCTGCAATTTTACATGAAGCATTATTTTCCATCAAAACAACACCTTCAGACGCTATTTCGTAAGTTATAAACCAATCTCGATTTGGACTCATGTGGAAGGTGCAGCCTGAATCAAGGATCCACTTATCGCTCACTTTAGAATTGTTGACAGAAGAGTCTAAAAGTTCACCATCGCTGTAATCTTCTACAACATTAGCTTCACTGAAATTTTTTGGTTGTTTTCCCTTTTGATTCGCAGCCTCCCTATTGATCTTATTCTGTAGCTTATAGCACTCAGATTTAATGTGACCTTTCTTCTTGCAGAAGTTTCAAGTTTTACCTATGTTTGAATACTTTGATCTACCTTTAGATTTACCGCGAGGATTCCATTCTTGTGTCATTCCACGATCATCATTACCATTCCGATCTTGGCTCCCATGAATAATGAGACCCTCACCTTGAGAGTCGGTTTTAACCACAAAATGCTTCATATTATCATACGAGGTCAAAAAATCATAAACCTCATCAATTATGAGTCTCTCACGGCTATATAAAATTGTGTCTCTAAAGGCTGAATAAAACGGCAGCAACGAACAAAGTAGAATCAACCCTAGATCTTCCTTATCATGCTGAATCTCTATGACCTCCAAGTTTGAGAGAATTTCCTTAAACACTATTAAGTGTTTGTACATATGCACCTTCCTCCATACGATGAGCTGAAAGATGTGCTTCATATGCAGCTTGCTGGTTATAGTTTTTGACATACATATTTGTTCCACCCTCTTCCATAATCCAACGGTAGTTTTCTCCTTCATCACATCCTGCAAAATTTCGCTAGACAAATGCAGATGTAACTGTGTTAACGCCTTTAGATCCTTGTGCTTCTTCTCTTCCTCCGTCAATATTGAAGGCATCTTATCTACCCCTAGCAGGGGCTTCCTCTAAGTCCATCTGTGTAAAAACTGCCTACATCTTTATTTGCCACAACGCAAATCTAGTGTTGTGATCCAACAGTGGGATTTTATACTCCAAAGACGTCATTACCGTGATTGAGATGAACTCAGAAGCTCTGATACCAATTTGTAAAAAAATAGAATGTCAATAATGACAGTATATAGCAAGGAAAAGAGAAATAAAAATAAAGAACATACAAATTTTTACGTGGAAACCCTTTCGCGAAAAAACCACGGGCAAAGGAGAAGAATATTCACTATATCAAATTCGAATGATTACAGGAGGAGTAGACTATGCTATTTATAGGCTTGTAAAATCATATTCTAATAGAAGTGTAGTAATATTGGAACACCTTATTCTAACCAATATCAAATAGATGGAGTTTAAACCTTTATTCTAAAATAAAATAAAAGAAGTGTAGTTCTATATGGATTTTACTTTTATTTTATTTTACTACTGTAGTTTATTTAAATAAGGATTCGGGTCACTTAATTCTAACACTTCAAAACTTGAGTTTTATAGAGTTAGCTATTAATTAACCAGTTATTACCTCTTAGCCTTTAACTAATTAACTAATCGACCAATACATGCTTATCTCTTGAAGTTAGTCGATCACGAGCGAAGGATGTTCTGAAATAGTGCCATTTCATTGATTAATTCATGACCATTCTCGTCCCTTTATTCTTCTGTTTATATTGCATTTGATAATTTTATTAATAGAGTATTCATATAAATATTGGAATGTATTTTGTGCTTCATACTTATTTTGAATGACTTGATTATTTCGTTAATTAATTGATTAAATAAATGATAATATAAAATTTAGTGTTTATTCGAGAGTACTAAATATACTAGGAAGTGACACCCATAGTAGAAGATCTAGACAAGTGAGACCGAGAGGGTATCCTGTTGAGTAGAACTCCTACCAACCAGTGAGATTGAAGGGGTATCCGTATGCCTAGGTGAGACCGAAAGGGTATCTTAGGTTGTAATCCTTATTGAAGATGAGATCGAGAGAGTATTATTAACTATGGGTAATAAATACTTAATTAGGGGTTATTGTTGACATAATTCATAATTTGGTTATTGTTGGCTAAGGAGGTAGAAGATTAACTCACTAAAGTGTTCCTAATTAACTTTAGAACTCGAGTTTTAACATGTTAGATATTAATTAACAAGCTATAACCTTAATTACTTCCTAGGGTCTTTAATCCTGTAACACCCCAAACCCGGTCTAAACACCACGACCGAATCTGGTATGTTACGGGGAAATGTGTTTGAAAAAGACTTGGTTGCACTAGATAGATTCGATAAAACTTTGTTCCTTTTTATTGAAAAGCGAGTTGTTTAAAATCGTTACTAAACATTTAGACTTAGTAAAATTGGATTTCACGATTTAAAACAATTGATCTTTATTGGTTTATAAAATCAAAGTGATACCCGATGGTATAGTTGAAAACGTATCGCTTTGTTGGTTTGAAAACGTTGTCTTTCCAAATTTTAATAAAATTCGTACCAAGTTATTATTTTACAGCATACCAAAATCTAATGTAAAACATAAACATCATAAAGCACATCTTAAAAAGGCTCTTTACAAATCCAAGATAAAACCCAAAATAAAGGTAAGCAAACTAAGGTACCCAAATGAAAATGTCTGAGTAAAACTTTTTATTCAGCATGTCATAAGCACCCCGAGTCCATTCCGGCTCCATGTCCGCGTCTAAGTGCCACCTGAAATGTCAAAGGAGAGGGTGAGTCGAATGACTCGATGTGTAAATCCCGCTCCCGATAAAAACAAAGATGCTAACACACATCATACATAGCAACATAATTAATGCAACCCGATCCTAACCATCCATACACCATTTCTACCCGTGTGTGGTACCAAACCACCGGTGGTGCCAAACCACCGTGACGTATAGTCACAATGTGTTACCAAAACACTTGGTGTCCCAAAGACACAATATCCGTCAATGTGGTACCAAACCCTTTGGTGTCCCAAAGACACAATTGTGCTACCAAAGCACCGTGACCGGTCACAAATCCAAAGATGGGGCCAACCCATCGTGTGTTACCAAAACACTAGCGACGATCCCATATCTCAAGTGGGGCCAACCCACGGTGGTCAAACCACGGGACAAGTCGCAATGAGGTGCCAAACCTCTGGTGTCCCAAAGACACAATGTGCTTCCAAAGCACCGTGACCGTAGTCACAAATGCGGTGATGGGGCCAACCCATCGTGTGTTTACCAAAACATCGGCGTCAATCCCAGTATAATCATCATCAGGGGCCAACCCATCGTGGTACTGAGCCACTGGGGCGAGACGCGAGGTACCAAACCTCTGGAGGTGCCAAACCTCTGGTGACCCAAAGTCACAAAGTGTGCTACCAAAGCACCGGTGCTCGTCAAGACAAAATATCACTTTGCTCCTCCTCTCATATCACCCATCAACATACCATACTCATGTAATCATGCATCTCATGCAAGTCATGCATATTATGCCAACATACCAAGCATTATCTCTCATAGCATACATACAAAACATAGGTCACGATATTATACTTCATTAATAGTACTCATAATAGAACAGACTTACCCGAATCGTCCACATACCCCATTTGGGTATTCCTTGTCCATCATCTTGTTATAATTTTAACAGGCATATCGGTTTATTAAAATATTACTAAGTATCAGGGTGTTAGTTTACACACCTGGTAATCACGAGTCTAAAATCCCAATCGAAACGATCTAAGTCCCTCGAGTATTGACTCCTTGAAGGTGATTTGGTCTCCTACCAAATCCGAGTCAAGCAAATGATTCCTCTTCCAACAATCAAAGACCCTAATAAACCAATAGTTAATCACTAATCACTTTAAACTTAATCAAAATCAACTGACCATAATCGGCCCTTAACCAAACCATAACCAACAAAAACCAAGAGAGGGAGATGTGACCATTCGGACTTGCTCTTACCAACACCCAACCGATTGAGCAAGGCCTCCAATACACCACTGCTATTCGGCCAAAAGAGACTACTAGGAGAAGGAGAATATTCGGCTATGTTGGAAACAATAGAAAGAAGAAATCGGCACTATGAGTTTAACTTTTCTATTTTCTAGCTTTGAGGAAAACAATGTGAAATGGGAGCAGAGTTTCTACAATTAAGCTTAGGAAAAGAAAATGGAATTTGAGAAGTAAGATGATGGTAGTTTCGGCACAAAAGAAATGGGGAGAGCAAATGGGTGATTCGGCTAACACGGTTTCAAGAAGAAAAGAGAGTTGAAGTAAGGAAGAAACAAGTTTCGCTCACTAACACAAAAAGGTAAAAAATTTCTACAAAAGAGAGCTTATGTTTGGTTTGCAAAAGAAAAGATGGAGTCACTCACTTGGATTTTTGGTTTCAAGAAGTAAAGAAAATGAGAAGGTACCTTGGAGAATTCGGCTACAAGTATCAAAAGGGACTTTTTGCTATACCAAAGTGTGGACCAAAATGCCAAAATTTCCAAATGAAATTCGGCACTCCTCCAATCTTCACACTACTATGCCATCTCCCCCAAACTCCCCTAAAATTCGGCCTCAATCCCCATTCACTCCACTCCACACATTTCAAATGTGTGGACCAAGTCACACTCCACTATTTACTCTCCACCATCCTTTTGAATGTGAAGACCAAGTCAATGGCAGAGTTTGAACTGCACACTACTACTCCTTCTCCATGCCGTAAAAATGGAAGCAAAAAGTGGGATTCTCGCAGCTTGAACATAGGACCCCTTCCCTTGCAAGTGACGTCAAACACAAGCCCCAAGTGGCGCATGGTTTGCCACTTTACTAGCTCAACTCTTGTGCTAGAATTTACCAACAAATAATTATAAACCCCACTCAACGACTCCTCTTTCACCCAAAGCTTAAAACTAAAATTTTTCTACCTACTCAGGCTTATTCCTAGCCTACCATTAAACCCCGAATCACACAAACAACAACATAACAATCCCAACACATGCCATATCATGCAACAACAAAATAGCCCCTAACCCGGGATATTACAGTTCTACCCCCCTTAAAAATAATTTCGGCCTCGAAATTACCTGGTCAAAAGAGTTGCGGGTATTGCTGTCTCATCGTATCCTCGGGTTCCCACGTGGCTTCTTCCACGCCATGGTTCCGCCAAAGAACCTTAACCAAAGGCACAGACTTTCTACGTAGAACCTTGACATCTCGATCTAGAATCTGCACAGGTTCCTCTTCCATAGTCAAATCTGGATTTACCTCGATCTCCTCTCTCGCTACTACATGTGATGGATCCGAGCGGTACCTCAAAGCATCGAAACGTGAAAACGTCGTGAATCGGCTAAGCTCTGCGGCAACTCAAGCTGATCGCCATCGTCCAACTCGTCTCAATACCTTATACGGCCCAATGAATCTCGGACTAAGCTTGCCTTTTCTGCCAAACCTCAGCACCTTCTTCCAAGGCGAAACCTTTAAGAAAACCCGATCTCCCACAGCGAACTCTATATCTCTTCGCTTAAGATCGGCATAAGACTTTTGCCGGTCCGAAGCTTCCTTCAAACGAGCCTGAATCAACTTAACCTTGTCCTCGGTCTCAGCAACCAACTCAGGTCCCAACAACCGACGTTCTCCCAACTCTGTCCAACATGTAGGTGAGCGACACTTCCTACCATACGATGCCTCATACGGTGCCATCTTGATGCTTGCTTGGTAATCGTTGTTATAGGCGACCGGCTAACGGCGAAACTCTTCCCAACCGCCTCAAGTCGAACACAACCTCTCGGCATGTCTTCCAAGATCTGAATGACCTTTACGATTGCCCGCCGATCATGGGGTGAAAAGCCGTCTTTGAAATCCAAGCGCGTACCAGCCTGATGCAACGCTCTCCAGAACCTCGACGTAAACCTGGGATCCCTATCCGAGATTATCGAAACTGGTACACCGTGTAGCCTTACTATCTCTGACACATAAAGCTTCGCCAATCTCTAGAAGTGAATAGTCCACTCTCACGGAATGAAATGGGTCGACTTAGTCGACGGTCCACGATAACCCAAATCAAATCCTTCTTGCTTGGCGTGGCGATAAACCACCGCGAAATCCATAGTTATCCTTTCCCATTTCCATCGAGGAATTTTCACAGTGAAGCAAACCCGACAAAGAATCGATGTTCACCCTTGACCTGCTGACAAGTCAGACACTTCCCAACAAACTCTGTCACCTCTTTCTTCAAGCCAGGCCACCAAAACTGCTCTTTAAGATCCCTATACATTTTGCTACCTCCAGGATGCATAGCATAAGGACTGCTATGTGCGTCCTGAAGAATCCTCTGCCTCAGCTCAACATCTTTAGGCATACAAGCCTTCCCTTGAAAACACAGAACCTCATCACTAGACAAGCTGTAACCCTCCAAACCACCATTCTGCACTTGCAACCTTCGCGCACTCAGAACCTCATCCTCCAACTGTTTCTCTTTGATCTGCTCAACCCAAGTAGGCTTAACCTGCAGTTCTGCCAGAATACTCCCGTCGTCATACAAACTCAAATGGGCAAACAAAGCTCTTAAGTCCGAAACAACCCTACGGCTCAACGCGTCTGCCACCACGTTAGCCTTGCCCGGATGATACTCGATCGAACAGTCGTAGTCCTTGAGCAACTCAACCCATCTACGCTGCCAAATTCGGATCCTTCGAGTCAATAGGTACTTCAAACTCTTATGATCTGTGTAGACGATTGACTTCTCACCGTATAAGTAGTGCCTCCAAATTTTTAGAGCGAAGACTACAGCTGCTAGCTCCAAGTCGTGCGTCGAATAGTTGACCTCGTGTGGCCTCACCGCCGAGAAGCATAAGCCACAACCTTACCCTCCTCGCATCAAAGACACAACCCAAGCTTGCGTGTGTGATGCATCGCGATCTGCATGTGAATTCCTTACCACCTCGAGTTGAATTAACACAGAGCCTCACAAAGATCTTCTTCAACTTATCAAAACTCTCCTGCTGTTTCTCGGTCCAAACGAACGGAACTCCCTTTCTTAATGACTTAGTCATCGGTCTTTGCAATTAACGAAAAACCTCAACAAATCTTCGATAGTATCCTGGCCAAACCCGGGAAACTCCGAATCTCATCGATTGACTTAGGAGGCTTCCAATCCAAAACCGCCTCAACCTTCCGAGGATCTACTCTAATTCCCTCGGCTGACACTACATGACCCAAAAACGTCACTTCACTAAGCCAGAACTCGCACTTACTGAACTTAGCATAGAGTTGCTTCTTCCTCAAAATTTGCAACACCACTCTTAAGTGTGCATCATGCTCTTCTTCCGACCTTGAGTAAACCAAGATGTCGTCAATGAAAACCACGACGAAACGGTCCAGATACTGCTGAAACACCCTATTCATCATATCCATAAAGGCCGCCGAGCGTTAAACAACCCGAACGGCATTACGAGAATTTGTAGTGCCCGTCATCGAGTCCAAACGCCGTCTTATGGATATCCGCTTCCTTAATTTTCAACTGATGATACCCAGACCTCAAATCCATCTTCGAAAACACCGATGCACCTTTCAGCGATCAAACAAGTCATCTATCCGTGGTAACGGATACTTGTTTTTAATCGTCGACTTATTCGGTTGGCGGTGAGTCGATACACATCCGCATCGAACCGTCCTTCTTCTTGGCGAATAATACCGGCGCTCCCCACGGTGAAACACTTGGCCTAATGAAGCCTCGATCCAACGACTCCCGAATCGAGCCTTAAGCTCCACCAATTCCTTTGGTGCCATCCTATATGGAGCAATAGACACCGCGCGATCCACCCTGTAGCGAGATCTATCCCAAACTCTACCTCACGATCCGGTGGCAAACCGGAAGCTCCTCTGAAACACATCTACAAATTCCTTAACAAGATGCGAACCTTCTCAACAAAGCGGACTCTTTAGCCTCTAAGGCATACACATGAACCACATACGCTTCACAGCCCTTTCTGACCATCTTTACAGCTTTTAATGCCGATACCACATTGGATAGGTAATCTCTCCTATTACCTATCATAATCACTTCATCTCCCTTATCCGTCGATAGAACCATGCGCTTAGTCGCGCAATCCACCTTGGCCTGGTACTTAACCAACCAGTCCATCCCGAGAATCGATCGAACTCCCCAAACGGCGGTTCCATCGGATCGGCGGCAAAAACTACCCCTTGGAGTTCTAGGGGTACATCCTTATCTGACTTATCTACTACTACTGAGTGACCTAGAGGGCTAAGTATCGATCATTTGTCTAGAAGCGGTTTAAGTCTAAGTCCATGGTCTCAACTATACTACTAGCAACATACGAATCGTGGAACCCAAGTCAATTAAAGCGGTATAGGGAGAACCAAAAATCAAAAACGTCTGCGGTGATTACGTCCGGTCGTCGCCCTCCTCGCGGCGCCTAGGCGCATACACGAACCGAGGCTATCGTGCCTCGAGAACTACCCGCGCCTGCCGGTGCTCCACGACCTCGACCAAATCCATTACCACCTCTGCCATTGCCACGGCCCCTGCGTGGTGGCGGTCCATTACCTCGAGAATCGATTACGGCCCGACTCTCGGGCCCGATCCACGGCCATCCTACGCGGGCGGTCCCTAATCGATGATCCGAGAACCACACTCGAAGCAACCTTTTCCACCACCCAACAACCACCCCAATGAGATTTCCCACGCGATTACATCTGCGACGGTCCCCGCCTAGCGGCAACAAACCTAGCGGATCGATTACGCCCACTCGGTCTAGCCCTCTTCGTGGTTACCGGGCGATCCGTAAGACCCAACGCTCCTCTTAAGCCTACTCCTGTCCATGCTCATCTCTTATCGACTCCTTAACACCCTCGGCTACCTTAGCCTTCTCGACTAAGACAAAGAAACCCGCGCTCTGCGGCGTGGAGCAATCGCCGACCTCAACTCGTCTCGCGACCATCCTCGAACGAACACACCTCTCATGCTCGGTGGCTACAATGCCCCGGCATACCTACTCGGCCTTCAGAACTCGGCCTGCGTACTCAAAGAATGGTTTACTCCCCGAACAAGCCTCGAAAATGCCTTACGCTGGGAGTCGATGTAACTAGCCCCGATGTATTTCTTTTGATATGCAGCTCAAAATAATCCCATGTCGGATCCTCACCGCCACACATTGTCCCGAACCGTGAGCCACCACTCGATATGACTCATCTCGGAGAAGCGATCGATGCCCTTCAACTTCTCTTGGCCGTCAAGTCCGGATCATCCATGATCCGCTCGGTTGCCTCCAAACCAATATTCAAGGTGCTAGGAGCAACACCCGATACACCTCGGAAAAATTCGGCCCCGTTAGCGGAGTCTCTCAGAACAGATTTCCTAGCTCTGCACCACCACTTACACCACCACTCTTTCCAACACCCGCGGCGCCGCTCGCGTGACCTTTGCATCGTCTCGATCGATCTTGGAACTCACCACCTCCACCACCGGGTGGCGGGCCCAGATCTCATTTTCTCGACCCTTGACGGATCCTACGGGTTGAACTCGTCATCCTACCTCGGCCTCGACCACGAGTATTACGGCCACGTCCACCTCGAGTACTCATGACTAAACGATCTACGTTTCTGATTAAGAAGATTTTTATGCATTAGTATCGTTCCACTTTCTTAACCGCAAAGAAATTTTATGGATGGAGTTTAATCAGGGGTTCTTTCGAGCAACCAAAGTTTCAATCTTCTATCCTATTCACCCAAAAGAGATTATACATTCATTCCTTAACCCTTTCCATACCTATTCACTCTTCGGACATTGCTGCCCATTCTAACCCAAGGGTATTTTCGTCATTTTCCCCTACAGGGTATTTTCGTAATAAAAGATATTTTAAACTTTCGTAAAACCGGTCAATTTGAAATTCCAAAATTTGAGAGTGTTCTTTGGAAATTTTGTAAAATACTTCGTTTTGGAAACCAGGGGTATTTTAGTAATTTTCACAAATTGAGGGCGTTCTTGTAAATTTTCCAAAATCAAAATTTTCGATTGATATTTTGTAAAACAGAGTGTTTGAATTTCGTAACATCATTGAAATTTTGGGCAAAATCATTGAGTTGCTATTTTATAAACCGGGGGCATTTTAGTAAATTTACCCCTAAGGGCATTTTTTGTAATTTTCCATAAATCAGGTTTTTCAAGAAAATTGTTGTAAAAGTGACATTCTCAGTTTTGAAAGAGTTTATTGCAAAAAGTTTGAAAACATTAGGGTTGTTGTTGTATTTTCGAAAACATGGCTAATTCCCTTTTCGGGTTTTAGTCGTTTGGTTAAGTCTATGACCGAGCCTTCTTGGTCAGAGTGAACTCGAGCTACGCACCAGGTGGGATTCCTGCGAAGAGGAGGTGAGTCACGAGGACTGCTTAAATACCAAGCTCTTCCGGATCCTGTCCTAGACATGCGTACAGGAGTTACCACACCCTAGCCCCGTGGCGGAGTCATAGATTGGTTTAGTGCTTTAAGTCTTATGCTTTAGTTCAAGTGTTTGAGTGATCTAATCCTAGGGTTTAAGTCCTATAATTCTAACTACGTTCCATATCACCTACCCTTCTACAAATAATAATTCACGGAAGAGTTTAGAATTACTTACCTGGGCGAACTGGTGCCGGAGACTCGGTGCCATGCCTTGTAAACCATGTATTCAATCCCAAAACACTTAAAACGAACTTTTGAAAACAATTTGGGCCTCAGGCCCACAGCCGAGCTTTTGAACTTAGCTCTGATACCACAATTGTAACACCCCAAACCCGGTCCAAACACCACGACCGAATCTGGTATGTTACGGGGAAATGTGTTTGAAAAAGAATTGGTTGCACTAGATAGATTCGATAAAACTTTGTTCCTTTTTATTGAAAAGCGAGTTGTTTAAAATCGTTACTAAACATTTAGACTTAATAAAATTGGATTTCACGATTTAAAACAATTGATCTTTATTGGTTTATAAAATCAAAGTGATACCCGATGGTATAGTTGAAAACGTATCGCTTTGTTGGTTTGAAAACGTTGTCTTTCCAAATTTTAATAAAATTCGTACCAAGTTATTATTTTACAGCATACCAAAATCTAATGTAAAACATAAACATCATAAAGCACATCTTAAAAGGCTCTTTACAAATCCAAGATAAAACCCAAAATAAAGGTAAGCAAACTAAGGTACCCAAATGAAAATGTCTCGAGTAAAACTTTTTATTCAAAGATGGCATAAGCACCCCGAGTCCATTCCGGCTCCATGTCCAAGGCCTAAGTGCCACCCGAAATGTCAAAGGAGAGGGTGAGTCGAATGACTCGGTGTGTAAATCCCGCTCCCGATAAAACAACATGCTAACACACATCATACATAGCAACATAATTAATGCAACCCGATCCTAACCATCCATACACCATTTCTACCCGTGTGGTACCAAACCACCGGTGGTGCCAAACCACCGGTGACGTATAGTCACAATGTGTTACCAAAACACCGGTGTCCCAAAGACACAATATCCGTCAATGTGGTACCAAACCACCGGTGTCCCAAAGACACAATTGTGCTACCAAAGCACCGTGGTGACCAAGTCACAAATCCAAAGATGGGGCCAACCCATCGTGTGTTACCAAAACACTAGCGAGACGATCCCATATCTCAAGTGGGGCCAACCCACACGGTGGT
Organism: Gossypium bickii; assembly: GCA_025503065.1. Classification (NCBI taxonomy): domain Eukaryota; kingdom Viridiplantae; phylum Streptophyta; class Magnoliopsida; order Malvales; family Malvaceae; genus Gossypium; species Gossypium bickii. Next base: position 111,553,462 of record CP106711.1, on the reverse strand, counting down.
CAAACCACGAGGACAAGTCGCAATGAGGTGCCAAACCTCTGGTGTCCCAAAGACACAATGTGCTTCCAAAGCACCGGTGACCGTAGTCACAAATCGGTGATGGGGCCAACCCATCGTGTGTTACCAAAACACCGGCGTCAATCCAGTATAATCATCATCGTGGGGCCAACCCATCGTGGTACCGCTGAGCCACTCGGGACGAGGCGCGAGGTACCAAACCTCTGGAGGTGCCAAACCTCTGGTGACCCAAAGTCACAAAGTGTGCTACCAAAGCACTTTGGTGCTCGTCGAAGACAAAATATCACCGCTCCCTCTCTCATATCACCCATCAACATACCATACTCATGTAATCATGCATCTCATGCAAGTCATGCATATTATGCCAACATACCAAGCATTATCTCTCATAGCATACATACAAAACATAGGTCACGATATTATACTTCATTAATAGTACTCATAATAGAAACAGACTTACCAATCGTCCACATACCCCATTTGGGTATTCCTTTGTCCATCATAATCGTTATAATTTTAACAGCATATCGATTTTTAATAATATTTCTAAGTATCAGGGTGTTAGTTTACACACCTGGTAATCACGAGTCTAAAATCCCAATCGAAACGATCTAAGTCCCTCGAGTATTGACTCCTTGAAGGTGATTTGGTCTCCTACCAAATCCGAGTCAAGCAGCGATTCCTCTTCCAACAATCAGCACCCTAATAAACCAATAGTTAATCACTAATCACTTTAAACTTAATCAAAATCAACTGACCATAATCGGCCCTTAACCAAACCATAACCAACAAAAACCAAGAGAGGGAGATGTGACCATTCGGACTTGCTCTTACCAACACCCAACCGATTGAGCAAGGCCTCCAATACACCACTGCTATTCGGCCAAAAGAGACTACTAGGAGAAGGAGAATATTCGGCTATGTTGGAAACAATAGAAAGAAGAAATCGGCACTATGAGTTTAACTTTTCTATTTTCGGCTTTGAGGGAAAACAATGTGAAATGGGAGCAGAGTTTCGGCAATTAAGCTTAGGAAAAGAAAATGGAATTTGAGAAGTAAGATGATGGTAGTTTCGGCACAAAAGAAATGGGGAGAGCAAATGGGTGATTCGGCTAACACGGTTTCAAGAAGAAAAGAGAGTTGAAGTAAGGAAGAAACAAGTTTCGGCTCACTAACACAAAAAGGTAAAACAATTTCGGCCAAAGAGAGCTTATGTTTCGGTTTGCAAAAGAAAAGATGGAGTCACTCACTTGGATTTTCGGTTTCAAGAAGTAAAGAAAATGAGAAGGTACCTTGGAGAAATTCGGCTACAAGTATCAAAAGGGGACTTTTTGCTATACCAAAGTGTGACCGAAAATGCCAAAATTTCCAAATGAAATTCGGCACTCCTCCAATCCTCACACTACTATGCCGTCACTCCCCCCCCAAACTCCCCCTAAAATTCGGCCTCAATCCCCCCATTCACTCCACTCCACACATTTCAAATGTGTGGACCAAGTCACACTCCACTATTTACTCTCCACCATCCTTTTGAATGTGAAGACCAAGTCAATGGCAGAGTTTGAACTGCACACTACTACTCCTTCTCCATGCCGTAAAAATGGAAGCAAAAAGTGGGATTCTCGCAGCTTGAACATAGGACCCCTTCCCTTGCAAGTGACGTCAAACACAAGCCCCAAGTGGCGCATGGTTTGCCACTTTACTAGCTCAACTCTTGTGCTAGAATTTACCAACAAATAATTATAAACCCCAGCTCCAACAGCTCCTTTCACCCAAAGCTTAAAACTAAAATTTTTCTACCTACTCAGGCTTATTCCTAGCCTACCATTAAACCCCGAATCACACAAACAACAACATAACAATCCCAACACATGCCATATCATGCAACAACAAAATAGCCCCTAACCCGGGATATTACAAATCCTTTGGTTTAATTGCACATAATTTAATTGACTAACTCAGGTTCAAACCTTAATTCATCTGTTAATTATTCACACATTTGTTCATTAATCTCCTTAAAGAAATTAGCCATTCATGGATTTAGATACAATTATCCCTAATTTCGTATTTAACTGAGATAATGGTTCAACCGATATATGGGCGCTGCACCATGCTTTACACCTCGATGGCGTGATGAGACGGTTAGATTGAAAGAAAGAGTGAGAACAACTAAAGCTACACAGCCATGAAATCTCTCACAACCTGTTCTTATTGTAGCAATGTCCTATGGGGATCTAATGGAGGTAATTCGTAAGTGTGGGGAGAGAATTTAAATGAAAAGAGCAAGATGACCCAATGGGCACCGAGAACTGGCTTTCGTAAGTTTTCTGTATGAAAGAAAAGCTACAATGCTCTTGAACTGATAGTCTTTGGTGTGTGTTTTCCTTGCCAGAAGATGAAGCTTATCAATGGTGGAATACCATAACTAGTATCATTCCAGAGATCATGTGAAATTGAAATTTTTCTTTGAGAATTTTAGGGAGAATTTTCTTAATAAACTCTTCATTGAGCAAATGTAGAAGGAATTCCTAGAGCTAAAATAATGGAGAATGATTGTGTTCGAGTATGAAGGATAATTCATTCGGTTGAGTAAATATGCTAATGATTTGGTTCTACATGAGGAAGGCCTTTGTATTAGATCTGTATGAAGGTTGAACGACGAACTCCGTGTGCTGTTGTCCGCGCTAGAAATTTAGGACTCTGCTTCCCTATCAGCAAAGGCTCAAAGAATTGAATTAGTGATTCAAAAAATAAACAAATTCAGAGTCCAGCAGAGGAACAAATGTAGGGCCTCTAGTGCATTTCAAAATGCTGGATTTAGGAAACATTTAGGGCATGTTGAATACACGAGATTAGTTTAGAAAAAACATAAACAAGACACGGTGGCTAAACACTTAATTCTACCACGATATATAATTGACTTCCGATTTTCAAACTCAAACACATTAGCTCACTAGATTACAAGATAAACAAATTCAAGAAATGTTAAGCATAGTATTTCATTGAAAGAAGGAAAAAAAATAGATTCATGTTCGAAGAATACAAGTGGTCAAAAACGTCAATATTTAGTTTAATACTCCATGAGTTTTATCACGTAGGTCACATAGGACTTTTTGACTAGTAATGGTTTATATCTTAGGTTGGTTCGGGATTAAAGAATTGACTCTAACTAATTAACTAATCTACCAATAAATGATTATCTCTCGACCACATTTTCTTGACTAGAGCTGGACAATCATTAAATCTCTCACATCATGTTCCTGTTGTAGCAATGTCCTATAGGACTTCAAGTAGGAAAGTAATGAAGCTAGGATCAAAGGCTGCAGCTAGAGTTTACATGATGCAAGTAAAAGAGGACATTGAAGCCTTCGATGTTATCACTTGTAATTTTACTTTATTCAACAACATCATTCATGCTTTGGTAAATCCTAGATCAACTTATTCATATTTATGTGATAAGTTTGTGAATGAAAGGAGTCATAATGTTGTCCTTACTAAGAATAGTATGATGGTTACCGACCCACTCGGTTAGAATACTATTGTAAAAAGACTAATAAATGATTGTTCGTTGGGTTTTGGTGAATATATCTTTTTGGTGGGCTTGATCCTGTTGAGCTTCCATGAGTTTGAGGCCAACCTATGGTTGGATTGGCTGACCTAACATAACGTGGTTATTTAATGTAAATCCAGAGGTGTTTGGTTGATAACTGAAGATGGCAAAAATATGTTTATTTTGGGGGTGATGCGTAATAGTAGGAACCGTATAATCATAGTTGTTTCATATCGAAATTTTGTTGTTAAAGGTGAATAGGCTTATTTGGCATTTATCTTGCATTCAACATTGGTGAAATGTAGCAGCCCGAATTAGGGCCTAAACGAAATAATGATTTCGAACCCATGAATCCAAGGTCAAAATATTTATTCCGATTGAGTTTTAGTGTTTATTGAGTGATTGGATGTTTGTGTGAAATATTAGTTGAGAAATTTTATTGTTTGGATGTCCAATTTCATAAGTTGGACTAAATTGCAATGCGTGAAAAGTGTGTATTATAATCCATAAAGGTACTTGATAGAGATTGGTTTTTAAATTGTAACGCCTTATATTTTTGGACCTAGTAGAATTAGACCTATTGGGCCTTGGGCAAGGGAGCGTTTAAAATTTTTGAGAACAAAAGAACGACCCTAATGCAAGTTGGACCTATTAGGTGAGTAATTTTGGAAGGTTAGGGGGCTTCCATGAAGTCCCGAGATCAAACCTGGGCTTTAGGAAAAAATTTGGTTTTAGGTGAGTAAAACCCTCGGAGATGGTAAGTAGGCTTTAAGAATAAAATGTGGAGAAAAATGACATAAAAAGAGTTGTGGTCTAGTGGCAAATGGCGCCATATAGGAGATAAGAAAGTGACGCCATAGAGGAAGCAAAGGGTCCAAGGTTCAAGTCTTGGCGCTTGCATTTCATTTTGATTTCTTTTTAAATGAACTTAGACTTTGGCCCATAGACTTATATTTAGTTGCGCATGTTTTAAGTCACAAAAAGAAGCTTGTGTTGTGGTGGCATGTAGCATCTAGAGCATAGGAGAGGGCAAGGGTTTGAATCCCATTGCAAACAAAAAGGGATATTTATTTTGCTAAGTTGAGACGACAAGTGGTTGTGATGGAATTAAACTCTGCTGAAGGAGGGATCCCACATCGAGAAGCTAGCAAGGGAGTAGGCGAGAAGATGGCTTTAAATAGAGTGATCTATGAGAAGAGTAAGCAAACCTTGGTTGGCGTTTGGGCATAGGAGTGTTTAGAGAGCGGATTAGCTTCAGATTCCTATAAGGTGTGTATTTCGCACTACTCTAGCTGTAGAGCGGCAAATGCCGAAATGCCAGTCACACGGCGATGGTAGCCACACGAGAGTGTGAGCGCACGTGTGGGAGCTTCGACGCGATAGTTAAGGCCATCATGAGTGTTCTTGTGGGTTTAGGGTGTTTGGGCCACGATGGGTCGAAAGGGGCCATGCTTGTATGATTGTATGATTGTGTAGTAAATATTGGTCTGGACTATGTGAATCTCATATCTGTGACTAGATTTGGGCTAAATGGGCCACACAAGCGTATAGGTCCATTTGGGCCGAGAATGGGCCCTAGCCCCATTCACATCATTATTTTTGTTTAGAATACATTGGTTTACAAAAATACTGCAATACCATTGGTTTACTAAATTACTGAAATACCATTGGTTTACAAAATTACTGAAATACCATTGTTTACAAAATTATTAAAATACCCTCAGTTTGTGAAATTACTGAAGTACCCTCGGTTTGTAAAATTACTGAAATACACTTGATTTGTGAAATTGTCGAAATCTCTTGATTTATGAAATTACAGAAATACCCTGAATTTGTGAAATTACCGAAATACCTCAATTTATGAAATTACCGAAATACCCTTAATTTGTAAAATTATTGAAATACCCCTGATTTGTGAAATACCCCTATAAGGTAGAATTACTGAAATACCCCTGTAGGTTAAAATTACTGAATTACCCCTGTAGGGTAAGATTACCAAAATACCCTTATAGGGTAAGATGACTATGTTGCCCTTGTGGGTAAATGACTGACTTAGACTATGAGTTGATTAATTTAACTGTGGTTGTATAACTGATATGCTTTTATTACATGTTTAAATGATTGTTACTGAGCATAGTCAGTTTGCATTCACGTGTAATGATTGAGCATGACATACACGACATATTGCATGGGGTTAGGACAAAGTTACGGAGGAAGTGTATGGCCCATTGTCGTTCTGTACAATGCTTTCAGCCTTTCTGTGATATTTATCGCTTTTAGCCGTTCTGTTAACCGGCAGCGATGCTGCGATATTTATGGCTTTTAGCCATTCTGTCTACGGCGCCAAGCCGTTCTGTTGACTTAGTGCCGCAACCGATGCTAAGCTTGGTGTGTTGGCTGGGTGGGTCGATTTTATCCCCACATGGTGGATTGGTTGGTACGGGTGGAGAGTTTGGATGGACAAGGTTGGGTTACATGTTCATTTTCATTGTTATCGAGTAGGACTTTGGCCCGCATCGTTTGATTTGGTTTACGTATCTTGATCATTACTCTAGTAAAGGGATTACACACTGAGTTTTCGTAATCCCCAGCCTTAGAGGATTTTGAGCTGCGGAGGACTCGGAGGTGGCCACACGTCAGATATGGTTTAAAGACTAAACTTAGCGATTTTATTTTAATTTAATTATTTTAAATTATTAGGTTAATAATTTTTGTAATAAGGCCATTGGGTTTTTCTTTTAACGTTTATTTGGTATTTCTTTAAATTACAAACTGCTAGTCTGTTAAACACGTGTTTTTAAAAACTATAACCACTATTGTTAAAATATCACGCATTCACAAATGTTTGAATCAAACTTCCGCAACAAACAAGGTTTTGAAAGTAATAATGTTTTTGCAAGAGAATGACTTTTAATAAACTACGTTTTGAAGATAAGCAAATGAAATCTGAGGTTTTACATGGCAGAAAGTTTTAAATTCTTTAAAAAGGGTTTCTAATGAAAGCATGATTTTCGAAAAACACTTTAATGTGACACGCCAGATTTGGAACTAACTTCTAGGCAGGGTTTGGGGTGTTACATAAATTGAGAGTTCTTAGTTGGTATTAGACCATTATATTATAGGGGGATAAAATATCGAAATGACTAATGAAGGGCAATTTGGCTATTTGGCTAATAAAATAAATAAAAGGGAAAATAAGTCTAAAATGTTGTACATCTTCATCCTCCATAGCCGAAAATTTCAAGGAGCCATAGTTAGGGCATTGCTTTATTTTCAAGCTTGATTGTAAGTAACTCCTAACCCCGTTTTTTATATTCTTCATATTTTTGAAATTCTCGTAGCTCGATCTAGCAATTTCTAACACTATTTTGAGCTAGAGTTTGTGTTTGAAATTTTACCCATGGATGACATGCATGTATTTTGATATCTATTGTAGAATATGAAAGCTTGAAGTGTGATAAACAACTTTTGCTAGATGATTTGAAACGCCCCAAATTTTTGGGCCCGGTAGAATTTGGCCTATTGGGCTTTGGGCATGGGAGTGTGTAAAATTTTTAGAACAAGAGAACGGTGCAAATGCATGTTGGATCTGTTAGGTGAGTGATTTGCGAAGGTTAGGGGGCTTCTAAGAAGTCCTGGGATCAAGACATGTCATTTGGGAAATTTTTATTTTTTAGCATTAGGGAAACCCTGACTCCTGGTATTAAGCCCTTTAAGTAATTAAGATTAAATTGTGACACAAAAGGAGCTGGTGCCTTAGTGGTACGTGGCGCAGAGAGTGAAGCCTGCTAGTTTAGGGGGTAAGTGGCGTGTTACTTGTGCCAGAGGACTAGTGTTCGAATCTTGGTGGGGTGCATTGTTACACTATTGCATTTCTGGTTATGAAATCCAATACGGATATGGGCGAGGCCCAAACGATTCTGTTATGGGCCAAGACCTAAACGATATGGCAATCGGCTTAGGTCCATTGAAACTATACTGTGACTGAATAGGGCTCAAGCCCAGTCTACTTCTGTATTCTATTTATCTGATTGTCTATTTTTCGTAAACTCACCCCCTCTTTTTAATTTTTCAGGTAATCCTCGGTAAGTGGTTCGACGTACTGGAGGATTCTGAGGTGGCCACATTGCGAACAACTTCAAAATTTTAGTATTTTATTATACCTTACCTAGACCGCTTTCTTATTGGGTTGTAATAAGGCCTCTTTTAATTTTTGGTTTTCAATTTGGGATGTTTAGTTTATTAAGGTTTCTATCTGTTAAAAGTAGATCGCGGTTTTCCAAAACAAATAACTGTTTTGTAGATAGCGATTTTCCAAAACAAATAACTGTTTTTCAAACGCTATGTTTCTGCAACTGAATTTTAAATATCACGTTTGTAAATCATTTGTTTTAATTTAAGCTTCTGTAGCAAATAAGGTTTTTTAAGGTAATAAAATTTTACAAGATAATGACTTTTAATAAACCATGATTGAAAATGAACAAACGCAAACTAAGGTTTTGTACAAATTTTTCTTGGTTTCACAGTTTTAAATTTCAAGAAGGGTTTTCAATGAAACATGGTTTTTGAAAAACACTTCAATGTGACATACGAGATTTGGGCCTAACTTTTAGGCCGAGTTTGGGGCGTTACATTTAGTGGTATCAGAGCCAGGTTTGCAAAACTCAACTGTGGATTAGGTTTTTAAAATTAGATTTTCGAAAGATTTGTTTCAAAATGGTTTGAAAAGAGTTGAAGTCTTTGAAATGTTGTAGTGATTGTTTTTTTGAAAGTGTAGTTCACGGAGTCTCCGACGCCAAATCAGAAAGGTTTTTGAATATCGTTGTTTGCTGTTATGCAATAGGAAACACTGTGATTACTTTAGATATTACACTGTACTGTGATGCTTAAATTTATATTTTGTATTTTTTCTTTGTGATGTTGTGGATATAGAAATTATATTTGTATGATATCTATCTGCTCTAGTGGATAGGTATTGTGGGTGTGTGTAAGAGGTAATGTTTTGGAAATATAGTGCGCAGTGAAAGTGCGGTGGTGTAGTTTGGGTTGTGTGACTGTTCTGAGAGTTGGAAATTTCGAGGACGAAATTTCTTTAAGGAGGGGAGAGTTGTAACGCCTCAAAATTTTGGGCCCAGTAGAATTGGGCCTATTGTGCGTTGGACATGGGAGTGTGTAAAATTTTTGAGACCAAGAGAACGACTGATCGTGTCTGTCGAGTCTTAAAATTTATAAAAAGAATGATCGAACCTGGAACTAACTCTGACAACGATTTGAGGCAAGCGCACCTATCGAACAGTAGTATAGTTTAGGCAGGACTAGAATATCGAATCCCAAGGGAACCAAAAGTACTAATACTAACTCTCTTTCTATTATTTAACCTAAGAATTAAGTGAATTTGTTTATCTAATCTAAAATTTACTATCAACTAAACTAAAGATGCAAAGACAAAAAGGATGAATTGAGAAAATAACTTCATAGAAAACCAATTGATTAAGACGTCACCCAAGGAAAAGTCCACCAAGATTTCACCTGTTATAAAACTCTGAACCAGACGATTTATTCATTTGACTTGATCCGTAAGATTCCCTAATGTATATTAAACCCTCTCTCAAACGGAATAACGTCTAACCCTAGGTTGATTAATTGAAATCTCTTTCTAATTAAAACCCCTAAAATCGCATTAACTCAATCTATGGACTCCCATATTAGGTTTCACCCTAATCTGGCAAAATCTCGTCACCCTATCTCTAGGCGCGCGATCAACTCCTGTAATATCCGGGATTTTGGGCTTGTGCATTTTTGCTTAATTGTAGGAAGTAGTATGCCTATGGGTGTTTTGAATGTGTCTTATAGATTTTGAGAACTTTAGACTGTAGGAGAATGCCTTAGAAATATGGTATTTTAAGTTTTAAAGGGGGAGCTAGGGAAATGAGGCCTTAAAAGAATTTGCAGGGGAAATTGGACATAGAAATGGGCTTGTTAAAGTGGCAAGGAGGCACCACTTAAAGCCTTAAGCAGTGACGCCACAAGCAGTGTGCAGGGCTTAGGTTCGAGCAGCAAGGGACGTAAATAGGAGTTTTATTTTGCAGCAAAGATGAGCAATGGTGGACGGCATGGGAAGACTGGATGGATGAGCATTAGATGTGGTCAAATTCCTTTTTAAAATTCGGCTAAGGTAGGAAGATAATTGTTGTTTTATTTAAATTATTTTAAATGGGTAAAGAAGAGAGGAAATAGGAGAAAAAGAAGGAAGCTGATAAGAGGGAAGAGAGTTGGCCAGCCTAGGGACTCCCTTCATGGCATTTTCGATTTTGGTGTTAGTAGGATAGGTGTGCCGAAAATTGGTTCTCTTTTCACTTCTCTCATTTGTGCCGAATATCCCTCTCTCAAAATCCAATCATTGCCGATTCTCCCTAAAGCCTCATACTCTTCCTTTTCTTTTCCTTGTTGAAGCCGAATCTCCCTAGTGTTCATCAAGCCGAATCTATAACCCTTTGCTATTCTTTTCTAAGCCGAAAGTTCACTTCACTGACACCCATTGAAACCGATTAGTCCTAAGCACCAAGATCCTATCATCTTTCTCATTTGAACCAAGTTCGCTACTTCAGGATCTTCTTGTCGATTCCTTGGAGGGTGTTGACCATTTGCATTTTGGTCTTTCTTTTTCAGTAAGGACCTCTTCTATGTCGATTTACTATTCTTTTTCTTTCCCTGGCTGTCGAAATCAAGGCTTTAACCACATTGTTGCTCTATGGCCGAAACTCTGAAGGAGGGTTTCAGGATTCTGATTATTGTTAACTACAAGGGGGGAGGTCTTCGGGATTTCAAGAGCCAAGGTAAGCCATGTGTGGTATTCGGCCAAGGGCCATTTCCATAGATCTTGTACAAAAGGCTGACTCTAACATGTATCATGTAGGATTTCGACATCTCCATAGCCAAGTGACTATTTTCGGGATTTAGATCAACAAGGTAGGGGAGTATGAACATTCAGCCAAGGCCATATTAAGTGTTAGTGACTAGCCGATTCTGACATTGATTTATTAGGAGGAGTACAATCTGTTCGGTAGACTTTCGGGATTCAGGAAACACGTTAGTAACCAGGTGTGTAGCCCTACACTAACTCCTAATAGATTAATGGTATGGATATTATGTATGTGTTAATAGAAATATGAAAAGTGTGGCTAAAGGTACCATTCAATGGTACAGTGGATTCAGGTACGTTATCCATTAATGCTCTATTAATAATATTATGAATATTGAACATGACACATATGAGAATTTGTTACGAATGTGAAATAAGGTAAATTGCATTATTTCTGCATGTTTATATGACGCATGGGCATACGGGTGATACTAAAAAGGGGAAGTCATCTGGTGGTTTTTACCATAATATCTGGTGACTCATGTCACATAATCTAAATGTGGTGACTTATGTCACATATTGTTATCTGGTGACTCTGTCACATTATCTGGTGGCTATGCCACAATTTATAAGGGCGATGTGCAAGTTGTCTGCAGCGACTGCCTTCGATGGTGTGTAGCGGATGGAGGGTCAATTTAGTAATCCCCACGGTGTGATTGGCTGGTACGGGTGATGTGTAGAGGATGGATATTTAGGTTTGGGTTCAGGATTGCGTCATTACCTATATTTGCTATGTATATATATATATATGATTTGATATGCCTAAATCGTTTGGGACTTTGTGTTGGCTGTTACACACTGAGTCTGTTTGACTCACCCCTCGTGGGCTAACATTTTGCAGGTGACACTCAGTAAATGGACCGGGTCGGCAGGGACATAGTGGTGGCCACGCTCAGCTCAATGTTATTTTATTTTTAGTTTTTATATTTAAGATTTGGATTTATTTTGGGTTTTGCTTTGATGTAATAAGGCCATTACTATTAAACTATTTTATGCATGCATTTTATTTATTTTAGTATGATACGATTTTTATTAAATCAATGGTTAAATAATTTTTCTTTAAAATAAATTTTAAATGTTTTGACACCTAAATACAAACGATTTTCAATTTAAAGGTAAACTCTAAAACAACTCGGCATTTCTTTTAACTTATAGTTTTGAAATATAAAGATAAGGTTTTAATAAATTCCAGACTTCAAGAATAACATTGTTTTCAATTTGAACCCAACACAAATCAATTTTTCTTCAAAACCACCCAAATTTTCCAAAGTAACAAACAAATTTCTGAAATGTTTTACTCGAGGAACATACCAGATCCGGTCAAGGCTCGTGGGCCGAATTTGGGGTGTTTCAGTTGGGTATCAGAGCCAGGTTTTAAACTCTCGGCCTTGGGTTTAAAGCCCACAATGTTTTCAAGATAGAGCCCAAAGAAGTTTTGTGGAAATTTTAGGAATTGAGCAGGTTTTCCGGCATGGCACCTAAGTCTCCTACTCAAGTCCACTGGTAAGTACCTAATCGTTGTATGATTTATTGTATGATTTGTATGTGGGTATAATGGGATCGTAGATTAATACATTAGGAGTTATTGAACCCTAGGATTAGTTTACCCCAACACAAGAATTACATAAAATTTAAGGCCTAATTAAACAAACCTGTGACTAAGTCACCGAGTTAGGGTGTGGCAACCATTGTGCGCATGTTTAGGATTGGATTCAGGGAGAGCCTGGTATTTAAGCTGTCCTAGTGACTCACCTCTTCTTCGCTCGAATCCTACCTGGTGCGTACTGACGGTTCACCCTAATCAAGAGGACTCATTCACGGGCTAAATTCAATAATTAAAACCCGAAAGGGACTAGCCATACTATTTTATAAAAACCTTAGTTTTAAAATCACCAAATTACCCCTTTGATTTGTAAAAAAAAAAAAAAAAAAAAACCATTTTTTTACTTTGAAATTTTTTTCAAAATATTCCGGTTTATAAAATTACCCAAATACCCCTAGTTTGTAAAATTACTAAAATACCCTTGGTTTATAAAAATTATCATACTACCCTCGACCTTTACTAAGATTTTCTTACTTTACAAAAATACCAAAAACCTCTATTTTGCAAAATATCAAGATACCCTGATTTGGAAATTTACCAAAATACCCCTATAAGACAAATTACGAAAATACCCCTGGGATTGGAATGGACGAAAATGTTCGAGTGGCGAATGTGTGTCGTAGATACTACTAAATGGATGTGTTTCCTGAATTAGGGTAGAAGACTTGAAACGAAAACCCTGAAATGATCGAGAGAACTACTACTAAACTTCTTTACATAAAACTTATTCGTGGGTAATCAGTGAAACAAAGACTAATGCATAAAACTTTTTAAACCAGATTAAATCGCGATCGTACACATAAGTTCTAGGGGAGGTGGTCGTAATGTGCGAGGGCGTGGTAGAGGCAGAATGACTGTATCAGAAACCGTTAGGTCTGGTCTAGGGTCCGAGAACGAGGTACCACCACCCCCACCACCAGCTGTTGGAGTTGAGCATCAGGATCAGACGGGGGATGATGCAGTAGCACAGGCGATGCTGCGGGTTCTTGAAATAGTGGCTGGAGCAGGAGGAGGTATGAGAGCTTGGAAGTCTATACCCGAGCGACTACGAGCCAATGGAGCTGAGGTATTTCGTGGTGTATCCGGTGTAGCACCCAGTACGGCTGAGTATTGTTTGGAGGCGACAGAGCGAATCATGGATGAGCTGGATCTGACTGCAGAGTAGAAACTGAAAGGAATGGTGTCGCTTCTCCGTGATGAGTCATATCAATGGTAGCTCACGGTTCAGGATGGCGCTACCGCTGAGGACCTCACTTGGGAGTATTTTAAGGCGGCGTATCAAAAGAAGTATGTTGGGACTAGCTATGTTGATGCGCAGAGAAAGACATTTCTGGGGCTGGTGCAAGGGAATAAGTCCGTAGCGGAGTATGAAGCGGAATTCTTAAGGCTGAGCCAATATGCTCGAGGAATCGTAGCTACGGAGCATGAGCGATGTGTCCGGTTTGAGGATGGACTGAGGGATGACCTGAGATTGTTGATAGCTCCACAGCAGGAGCGGGAGTTTGCCGTGTTGGTAGAGAAGGCTACGGTAGCCAAAGGGATTAAGGAATCTGTGAGACAAAATACAGATCAGAATAGACAAAAGAGAAGTTTTAGATCAGCAGAATCGTCTGGGAATGTTCAAAAGAGGCATAGAGTTGATGGGCCGCGAGGTCAGTAGGTTGTTATAGGAGGGCAGTATCGTACTTGTGCTCAGTGTCAAAAGATGCACTTAGGAGAGTGTTGGAAGAAGACAGGGGGATGTTTTAAGTATGGATCCAAGGATCACATGATTAGAGACTGTCTTATGAAAACGGACGGGAGCCGATCAACAGGTCAGGGTTTCAATCAGGCTGGAAGAGGTGGACAGCAGCCACCGCGGGGTCGTGGTCCATTTGGTAGAGGTAATGGTTTTGGAAGAGGACGGGGAACACCAGGCAGAGGTGTTGGTAATACAGAGGCAAGACAGTCGGGTCTGGTGTATGCGGTTCATCAGAGGAAGGATGGAGACGCACCGGACGTTATAACCGGTATGTTTCTTATAGCTGACAAGCCTTACTTTGCTTTAGTTGATGTTGGTCCGACCCACTCTTATGTTGCATGTAGAGTAGTTGAAACACTAGGCATAGCCTCTGAACTGTCTAATAGGAAGATGACAGTAGTGAGCCCGTTAGGTCAAACGATAGTGGTAAGTAAGATATTTCGGAATGTACCTCTAGAGATTCAAGGAGTGATATTCCCTGCTGACTTGATGGAACTACCATTTGAAGAATTTGATCTCATTCTTGGCATGGACTGGCTAGTGGAACATCGGGCTAAATTGGATTGTGCAGCTAAGCGAATGGAGTTAAGGACGCCGGAGGATAAGGAGATAATTATGATAGGAGAAAGAAGGAGCTACTTGTCCAACATGGTTCGAAAAGGGTGGAAGGCATTTTTAACCTTCGTTAGTGCGTTGAAGGTAAAAGAAGGGGGAGTTAGTGGAGTTAGAACAGTAAGGGAATTTGTGGATGTTTTTTCGAAGGAGTTACCTGGAATACCCCCGGATATGGAGGTGGAGTTTGGAATTGACTTACTGTCGGGTACAGCTCCTGTGTCAATTGCTCCGTACAGAATGGCAACAAAGGAGTTGGTGGAGCTTAAGGCTCAAATTCAAGAGTTGCTTGATCGTGGGTTTATTCGACCCAGTGTGTCTCCATGGGAAGCATCGGTCTTGTTTGTGAAGAAGAAGGATGGGACTATGCGTATGTGCATAGATTATCGTCAATTGAATAAACTGACCGTCAAGAACAAGTACCCGTTGCCAAGGATAGATGACTTGTTCGATCAGCTTAAAGGGGCCGCGGTGTTTTCAAAGATAGACTTACGGTCTGGATATCATCAACTTAAGGTAAAGGAAGCAGATAACCATAAGACAGCTTTTCGGACAAGATACGGGCATTATGAATTCCTAGTAATGCCGTTCGAATTAACGAATGCCCCAACTGCGTTCATGGATATGATGAACCAGATTTTTCAACCTTACTTGGATCAGTTCGTCGTTGTGTTCATTGACAACATCCTAGTGTATTCCAAGTCTGAGGAAAAACATGATGAGCATCTCCGGGTAGTGTTGCAAGTGATAAGGGAGAAGAAGCTCTATGCCAAATTCAGCAAGTGTGAATTTTGGCTTAAGGAAGTTGCGTTCTTAGGGCATGTGGTGTCTGCAGAAGGGATAAGGGTGGATCCTCGGAAGATTGAGGCAGTGCAAGATTAGAAACCACCAAAGACTGTGGCTGAGGTTCGTAGTTTCTTAGGATTGGCAGGCTACTACAGAAGGTTTGTAGAAGGGTTCTCATCAATAGCTGCACCTCTGACGAAGTTGTTGAGAAAGGAAGTACTTTTGTATGGACAGATAAGCAACAGGAGAGCTTTGAGAAGCTTAAGAGTGTTTTGACGGAAGCTCCTGTGTTGGTTCAACCTGAGGCGGGGAAGGATTTCGTGGTGTATTGTGACGCTTCTCATACAGGATTAGGATGCGTATTGATGCAAGACGAGAAGGTAGTCGTTTATGCATCTCGACAATTAAGGCCACATGAGCTGAACTACCCGACGCATGATTTGGAATTGGCGGCAGTGGCCTTTGCTCTTAAGGTATGGAGGCACTATCTATATGGAGAAAGGTCAGTGAGCTACACAGACCACAAGAGCCTTAAGTATCTGTTGACTCAGAAAGAGCTGATCCTGAGACAGCGAAGGTGGGTGGAGTTATTGAAAGACTACGATTGTTCCATAGAGTATCACCCGGGCAAGGCGAATGTAGTGGCGGATGCCCTAAGTCGGAAAGTAGTATCAGACTTGAGGGCAATGTTTGCACATCTTAGCTTGTATGACGATAGAAGTTTATTGGCAGAGTTGCAAGTTAAGTCGACATGGTTGAATGAGGTGAAAGAAGGACAGTTGGCAGATGATGATTTAAGTGCTAAGTTGTGGCCAGTGCAGAGTGGCGAGTTGGAAAACTATGGTGTTAACAGTGAAGGAGTGATGTGTTTTCATGGCAAGGTCTGCATGCCTAAAAATAAGGAGTTATGGCAGAGGATTCTTCAGGAATCGCATGGTAGCCTTTATGCTATGCATCCTGGAGGTAGTAAGTTGCACAGAGATCTAAGGGAACAGTTTCGGTGGCCTGGTCTTAAGAGGGAAGTTACTGAATTTGTAGGGAAGTGCTTGACGTGTCAGCAAGTCAAGGCTGAGCACCAAGTTCCGTCAGGATTGCTTCAGCCGATAAAGATTCCGCAGTGGAAGTGGGAGAGAATCATCATGGACTTCGTTAGTGGGCTTCCCCTTACGCCTACTAAGAAGGACTTGGTATGGGTGATAGTGGATCGATTGACAAAGTCCACGCATTTCATACCGGTGCGGGTTGACTATTCTCTGCAGAGGTTAGCAAGGTTGTATGTGGCAGAAATTGTGAGGTTGCATGGAGTACCGGTATCGATTATTTCAGATAGAGATCCAAGGTTTACATCTCGATTTTGGAAAACACTACATCAGGCTCTGGGCACCAGACTAGATTTCACTATGGCATTTCATCCGCAGTCGGACGGTCAGTCGGAGCGAGTGATCCAGGTGTTAGAGGATATGTTGAGGGGCTGTGTGATAGACTTCAGAGGAAGTTGGCAAGAATATTTGCCTTTAGCAGAATTTACATATAATAACAGCTATCAAGCCAGTATTCAGATGGCACCGTATGAAGCACTGTATGGACAGAAGTGTCGCACTACTATGTGTTGGACAAAATTGGGGGAACGTCGAGTTTTGGGTCCAGAGATTGTGGCAGAATTCGAAGAGAAGGTTAAGGTAATTCGGGCATGGTTAAAGGAGGCATCTGACAGGCAAAAGTCGTATGCGGATCTTAAGCGAAAGGAAATAGAGTTTGCTGTGGGAGATTAGGTGTTTCTTAAAGTTTCGCCTTGGAAGAAGGTGATGAGATTTGGTCGCAAAGGGAAATTAAGTCCCAGGTCTATAGAACCTTATCGGGTTTTAAAGCGAGTTGGACCAGTGGCATACCAATTAGAGTTGCCTCCGGAGTTGAAGCAGATGCACGATGTGTTCCATGTTTCTATGCTACGTCGTTACCGATCGGATCCATCTCATGTAGTGCCGGTTGAAGAGGTGGAGCTAAGGCCAGGTTTGTCCTACGAGATGTGAAGGTATTACGGAGGAAATCAGTTCCTCTGGTCAAAGTATTATGGCGTAACCATGGATCGGAAGAAGCTTCGTGGGAGCCGGAAGAAGCAATGCGACAGCAATATCCTCAATTATTTTAGCCAGGTAATTTCGAGGTCGAAATTATTTTAAGGGGGTAGAACTATAATATCTGGGATTTTGGGCTTGTGCATTTTTGCTTAATTGTAGGAAGTAGTATGCCTTTGGGTGTTTTGAATGTGTCTTATAGATTTGGAGAACTTTAGAGTGTAGGAGAATGCCTTAGAAATATGGTATTTTAAGTTTTAAAGGGGGAGCTAGGCAAATGATGCCTTAAGAGAATTTGTAGGGGAAATTGGACTTGTTAAAGTCTTATAGAAATGGGCTTGTTAAAGTGGCAAGGAGGCGCCACTTAAAGCCTTAAGCAGTGACGCCACAACCAGTGTGCAGGGCTTAGGTTCGAGCAGCAAGGGACGTAAATAGGAGTTTTATTTTGCAGCAAAGATGAGCAGTGCTGGACGGCATGGCGAGACTGGATTGATGAGCATTAGATGTGGTCAAATTCCTTTTTAAAATTCGGCTAAGGTAGGAAGATAATTGTTGTTTTATTTAAATTATTTTAAATGGGTAAAGAAGAGAGGAAATAGGAGAAAAAGAAGGAAGCTGATAAGAGGGAAGAGAGTTGGCCGGCCTAGGGACTCCGTTCATGGCATTTTCGGTTTTGGTGTTAGTAGGATAGGTGTGCCGAAAATTGGTTCTCTTTTCACTTCTCGCATTTGTGCCGAATATCCCTCTATCAAAATCCAATCATTGCCGATTCTCCCTAAAGCCTTATACTCTTCCTTTTCTTTTCCTTGTTGAAGCCGAATCTCCCTAGTGTTCATCAAGCCGAATCTATAACCCTTTGCTATTCATTTCTAAGCCGAAAGTTCACTTCATTGACACCCATTGAAACCGATTACTCCTAAGCACCAAGATCCTATCATCTTTCTCATTTGAACCAAGTTCGCTACTTTAGGATCTTCTTGTCGATTCCTTGGAGGGTGTTGACCATTTGTGTTTTGGTCTTTCTTTTTCGGTAAGGACCTCTTCTATGTCGATTTACTATTCTATTTCTTTCTCTGGCTGTCGACATCAAGGCTTTAACCACGTTGTTGCTCTATGGCTAAAACTCTGAAGGAGGGTTTCGGGATTCTGATTATTGTCGACTACAAGGGGGGAGGTCTTCGGGATTTCAAAAGCCAAGGTAAGCCATGTGTGGTATTCGGCCAAGGGCCATTTTCATAGATCTTGTACAAAAGGCTGACTCTAACATGTATCATGTAGGATCTCGACATCTCCATAGCCAAGGGACTATTTTCGGGATTTAGATCCACAAGGTCAGGGAGTATGAACATACAGCCAAGGCCATATTAAGTGTTAGGGACTAGCCAATTCTGACATTGATTTATTTGGAGGAGTACAATCTGTTCGGTAGACATTCGAGATTTAGGGAACACGTTAGTAACAAGGTGTGTAGCCCTACACTAACTCCTAATAGATTAATGGTATGGATATTATGTATATGTTAATAGAAATATGAAAAGTGTGGCTAAAGGTACCATTCAATGGTACAGTGGATTCAGGTACGTTGTCCATTAATGCTCTGTTAATAATATTATGAATATTGAACATGACACATATGAGAATTTGTTACGAATGTGAAATAAGGTAAATTGCATTATTTCTGCATGTTTATATGACGCATGGGCATACGGGTGATATTGAAAAGGGGAAGTGATCTGGTGGTTTTTACCGCAATATCTGGTGACTCATGTCACATAAACTAAATGTGGTGACTTATGTCACATATTGTTATCTGGTGACTCTGTCACATTATCCGTGGCTATGCCACAATTTATAAGAAGCGATGTGCAAGTTGTCCTGCAATGATCGCTTCGATGGTGTGTAGCGGATGGAGGGTCGATTTAGTAATCCCCACGGTGTGATTGGCTGGTACGGGTGATGTGTAGAGGATGGATATTTAGGTTTGGTATCAAGATTGCATCATTACCTATATTTGCTATGTATATATATATGATTTGATATGCCTAAATCGTTTGGGACTTTGTGTTGGATGTTACACACTAAGTCTGTTTGACTCACCCCTCGTGGGCTAACATTTTGCAGGTGACACTCAGTAAATGGACCGGGTCGGTAGGGACTTAGTGGTGGCCACGCTCAGCTCAATGTTATTTTATTTTTAGTTTTTTATATCTAAGATTTGGATTAATTTCAGGTTTTGCTTTGATGTAATAAGGCCATTACTATTAAACTATTTTATGCATGCATTTTATTTATTTTAGTATGATATGATTTTTATTAAATCAATGGTTAAATAATTTTTTTTTAAATAAATTTTAAATGTTTTGACACCTAAATACAAACGATTTTCAATTTAAAGGAAAACTCTAAAACAACTCAGCATTTCTTTTAACTTATAGTTTTGAAATATAAAGATAAGGTTTTAATAAATTCTAGACTTCAAGAATAACACTGTTTTCAATTTGAACCCAACACAAATCAATTTTTCTTCAAAACCACCCAAATTTTCAAAAGTAACAAACAAATTTCTGAAATGTTTTACTCGAGGAACATACCAGATCCGGTCAAGGCTCGTGGGCCGGGTTTGAGGTGTTTCAACTCCGGTTAATTATGCTAGATCTACTCTTAAGCAGGGACTTTTGCTCCTCCACCTAAGCACATCTGACTTGAATTAATATCCCAAAAATATCAACACAAGAATTAAGAACACATAATTAAGAACAAGTCAAATATTTATCATATAGTTTAGCAAATGATAACAAGATTCATCTTAGGTTTCATCCCCCTTAAGTATCTAAGGGTTTAGTTCATAACAATAAAAGAAAACATCTCAAAAGATAAGATAAAACAGAACATAAGAAATCCCTAAAACCCCCTGAAGGAATTGAAGCAGAGATCCGCCGTCTTGAGTATAACACCGGCTTCTTGAGATGGATCAACTGGCTATTTTCGAGTAAATTTCCAAAAATCTGACCTTTCTGGCTCGGCTCCTTGGCCTAGCTAATCGTCCTCTTCTAGGTTATACTTAGCGTGTTTATATAGGCTTTTGAGATGGGTTTCTTTGCCCCTAAGTATCCAAATCCGAGTGAAATTCTTTTTTCTAGCAACAGGGACACGGCCGTGGCACACGCCAGTGTAAGTCGTGGCCAAGCCGTGTTTGGACTTTTAATGAGGCACGACCGTGTGGTCTTCGGCCCAGGCCGTGTCGATTTCTATTTTGGCCCAATTTGGTCCATTTTAAGCCCGTTTCTAATTCTTTTCGTCATTGGGTGCTCTCCTGGGTATAAAACATGAAAAGAAATTATAACACCCCAAACTCGGTCAACACGCAATGACCGAATTTGGCATGTCACAAGGAAAAATGTTTTTGGAGTAAACAGGTTGGTGATTTAATTTTGAAAAGAAACGTTGTTGAAAACAAGTTGTCATCTTTTATTTTAAGAAAACCTTTTGATTTTATGAAAAGCCAAGTTGGTTTGAGTGAAAAAAACCGTTTCGAATTTAGTCTTTAAGAAAAATATAGCTTTTAAAGTATATCTTGTTAGCTAATTACCATAACTTGTTTGCCGTTACTCGATGGTAAAGTTTTAGAAAAACCCGATAAGTTGTGAGAGTTTGGAAAACTATCATTTTAAAGGTTATTTAGGCATGCCATTTGGTTTAACTTATACAAATTTAGTGAAAATATAAAATAGATGAATAAACCCAAAAATATAAGCTAGTGGCCTTATTACAAACCCAAAAACCAAATTTAATAGCAAAGTAATAACCGAAATAGTAATTTAAAACAAAACCTGAAAAAGAATGCACATGGCCACCTCGAGTCTACCCCGGCTCTGCATCCGCGATCTACGAATCATTTGTAAAATGTAAAGGAAGGGATGAGTCACCGAGACTCAGTTCATAAATCCCCATCCCGATAATATCAAGGCACTTACACAATTCATAAGTCAATATGTAAGTCATGCAACCCAAACCTAACCATCTGAACTCCTGTATCTACCCCGTGTGGTCAAAACCACTGGTGACCGTAGTCACAAATAATATAAGTGTGGTCAAAACCACTGGTGACCGTAGTCACAAATAATATGGGTGGGGCCAACCCATCTTGTGGTCAAAACCACTGATGACAATCCCATAATCAACATGTGGGGCCAACCCACTATGGTACCAAACCACTGGGACGAGTCACAAATAATCCATGTGTGGTCAAAACCACTGGTGACTGTAGTCACAAATAATATACGTGTGGTCAAAACCACTGGTGGTCAAAACCACTGAGACTTAGTCACAAATAATATGAAAAGTGGGGCCAACCCACTGTGTGGTCAAAACCACTGGTGACAGTCCAGAATCATGCCTTCCCCCTCTTCTCATTACACCCGTGCAATATGACATAATAATTCGTGTATGTAGTATGTCATGTATGCTAAACATATATCAAATATAAGTATAACATGAATTACCATCATAATCAGATAGACATAAAATAACATAATCACCCTAATCAACTTCTGAGGGTATAACCGTAATTTTACCTACCAAAGGCATTTTCGTAATTTACCCACCAAGGGCATTTTCATAATTTACCCACCAAGGGTATTTTCGTAATTTACCCACCAAGGGTATTTTCGTAATTTATCTACCAAGGATATATCAGTAATTCTACACCTGCAATGGCTTTTCCCAAAGGCCCAAATGTCGCCCTGAGCCACTCAGCTACCATTTCCGGTCATACCGGATGATTGGGCCTAAAATTCGATTCCGGCTCATTCGGGCCCACATGCTCGTGCGGCCCACCTAGCATAAATCTAGCCATGTATATAAGTTCCACCTAGTCTAGTTCACTATATACTACACAATTGCACAATTTACTCACAATTGGGCCCACTTCAGCCCATCGCGGCCCAAGCAGCCGCAACCCACAAGAATACTACTGATGGCCTCAACTATCGCGTCGAAGCCCCACACATGCGCTCACACGCTTGTGTGGCTACTATTGCCGTGACCGGCACTTCGGCATTTGCCACTCTACAACTAGAGTAGAGAGAGTTACACACCTGATAGGAGTCTGGTGTTAAACCGCGCTGCGACCACTCCTGTGCCCAAACGCCCACCAAGGTATGTTAACTCTCATCCTGGAATGCTCTTTATATAGCTAGCTCTCCACCTTCCTTCTTTGTATCTTTCTGATGTGGGATCCCTTCGTCAGTAGAGTTTAAATTCAACTGAAACTCTTCCCGTCCAGACCGCAAAATAAATACTCCATTGCTTCTCATGAGATTCGAACCCAGGCTCCATTGTAGCATAATCCACGTCGCTAACCACTTGGCCACAAGCTCCTCTTGTGTCTTAAACCGTGCGCAACTAAATTTGAATCTATAGCCAAATATTAAAGTCCATGTAAAAAGAAAACCAAAATGCAAGAGCCAAGACTTGAACCTTGGACCTCTTTCCTTCCTTGTGGCGTCATCCCCTTGTCTCTTATGTGGCGTCACTTTGCCACTACACCACACACTCCCCTTGTGTCATTTTCCTCCACATTTTATTCTTAAGGCCTACCTGCCAACTTTCAGGGTTTTTTTCAGCTAAAACCAAAATTTCCCTAAAGCCAAAGTTCGATCCCGGGACTTCACAGAAGCCCTCTAACCTTCCAAAAATCACTTAAGTCGATCTCTTGTTCTCCAAAAATTTAAACGCTACTACGCTCAAGGCCCATTGGGCCCAATCCTACTAGGCCCAATTTTGGGATGTTACAGAAAGGATTAAGATCACCCAATTACATAAATTGAGGCTTAAATCATGCAAAAGCACGCTAAATGTGGGCTTAAAATATGTTAGTTTTTCGGTTTATCAAATACCCCCACACTTAAGCTTTTGCTTGTCCTCAAGCAAAATTCTCAAGTCACAATTGAAACAAACTTCCTCGATCTATAAAATTTATCAATGATGTTTCATTATAATTCAAAGATAATTAATACATGGATAATTCAACTCAAAAGCTCCTAAAGATTCAAACAATCAAAGTCATATTTATAGCCCTGAAAACTTTAGGTGTTTCCCTTCAACTAAATAATTACCTCTAATTCAAAATTGACAAGGGTTGATATCCTCACTAGAGATTCACTCAAATCACTCAAAGTGTTTAAGGTTCAAAATTAAGCACTCAAAAGTCAAACAAGAAAACTTAATCCCATAGGCTTGCATGAAAATCAAATCTCCACCACTAAAGTATGAGATGATACACAAATCAAAAGGTCTTTACAGGGTTTTAACGGGGCTTAGGTTAAGGGTATGGATATAGGTGGAATTAGAAGGTTAGAATCAAGATTGACCTGACAATTTACCTAACTAGAAAAATAAACTAATCTTAAGTAATTACATCAATAGAACTTCATTACTAATAATACGAGCTTCTTCTTTAAGATGTAGAGTTTTAAACGTATAAGCTCGATTCATAGAACAAATACTGATTATACATCGTTTTTTTTAAGAATAGTAATAACAAAGTCTTTGGGTTATTATTAGTGGGTAAGTCAATGAAAAGGGTTGTTAGGATCAAATGGGTTCACTAGGGGTTAATTATGAAGGTAGGCCTTTTAGTGGTGTAAGTGGGATAAATCCTAAGTGCCTTTATCATCTCTGTATATCAAATCATAGGTGTGGTCTCGACATGTATAATCAATGCAAGTTCTAGAATAACAAATCAATGTTGACACACTCATAATCAAAAAATGAGAAAGAAAAAGAATATATGCTCTAATAGCATCAAAGCCTCACAAAAATTATGGGTGTTTGACATCAACCTTGTAAAATTCAAACTTCAAGGTAACATTCAGATTCAGGTAGACAACCTAAAAAAAAAATTATTCTGAAAAATAGACTTATCATGCTTGATTCTCTAGTATTCTTCAAATTTAATCATCAATGCACAATTATCAATGACTTAATCTAAAACATATCAATAGGAATCATAAATCAGGGAAATTTCATTCTAATCATAATATGAGAAACTTACTTTTCGAACAAGGCATAATTCAGGATTTTCAAATAGTACTATAATTAACCCCCCACACTTAAGTTGTACATTGCCCTAAATGTACAAAGATAGATAATAACATTTAGTAGATAAACAAAAGAGAGGGAGAGAAGTGAAACTTCCTAAATTATGGCTGAAATCTTTTGAAGGATGTGGAAATACGTTAGAGGTGCCGTCTTTTGTTGCGGTGGTTACTAACGAGCCCTGCGCTAGATGAAGAAATTGGCTAGCTCGTGAAGAATTAGCCAGGAATTGTTAAGACACATTTAAAATAAACTAAATATATAATTAAAGACAAGAAAGATGAAGAGAAAGAAAATAGAAATTCAATTAAACTAAGGCTAAAAGATAAAGGGGCTTGAGAATCCTTATTGGTTGATGGTTCGTGAGGTGGGTGTGACCTTTAAGGCTGCGGAGGTGCTGGCGGTGGCGGAAGTGGCGTGATTCCCAAGTAGCCCTTTGTACCTGACACTAAGAAACTAAAATAAAATAAACTAAATGAAGTAAAAAAAAGTCAAAGAGAAGGAAAATAAAGGAGAAGATAAAAGTAAAACAAAAGATAAATGGTCTCAAAGACCCTTGGCTTGTTGAGTGGATGAAGTAGCCGGCATGAGCTTATGCTAATCGGTCTCGCTAAGGAGGACTATGCTTGAATCCTTTCGTTTCTTCGACATGGCCAAAAGATTGAGAGGAATACTATGAGAACAAAAAAAAATGCTGAGAGTGGAGGGTGTAGAAGGATGTAATGGAGGAAGAAAGGTGAGAATTAGGTGAGAACAGGGAGGGGTGGGTGGTTTAAATAGAATTCTCAGGTCAGGTACATTTACACACCCGTGTCTCGTGGGCGTGGCATCTCACGCGGCCACCTCGCATGGCCGTGGTGGGCTTCATTTATTTCTCTCACGCCCATGCTCATGTCGCCATGCCCGTGTGCGATCAAACAGTGTCGACCACGACCGCATCGCATGGCCGTGGGGTTTTGTCGGTGCCCGCGGAGTGGTGGTTTGAGTCCGTGACTCGAAGGTTTTATTTGTTCTGACGTCCCTGCCATGTCAGTACGAAGATTCATAAAGTCCACACGGCTACGGCCACGGCCGTGTACAAGGCCGTGTGGCCTGGAAATTCTGTATTTTTATTTAGTTTTGAGTTAAGTGTTGTACAGAGAGAATAAAATAATATAAATAAGATGAAAAATGCAGAAGCTAATGAGGTTAGTACTCGGGTTGCCTCCCGAGAAGTGCTCGTTTATAGTCTTAAGCTAGACTCTCCTCTCTTTTGTATATTCATGGTGGTTTGAGGAGTTGAAAGTCCTTCCTCGTGCTGGTAGTTCCATTATCATGATAGAGTTTAAGTCGATAAGCATTTATTTTTAAAGTGCCAGACATAGGGTTACTTAACTCGACTGTCCCGTACGGAAAAACATTGATTACCTTGAAAAGAATTTCCTTGCTGGTGTTAGGATCAGGAGGGGACACTCGTGGATCTGCTTTATCTAGTAATACCTGATCTCTTATTTTGATCTTGTGTTTCTCGTAGGGTGGCTTTGGTTTTGCTTCGGCTATCGCTAGTTCTTTTTTAAGGTGCGTTTTCCCCTCTTTTATTTCATCAATCTGAATCATTTGTTCCTCATAAGTTATTTCTTTATTGGCACAGGGTTAGGATCAGGATCATGCTGTGGTGTTTCCTGAAAAGAAGGGTTAACCGGATGGTTATCAATAGAATTTACCTTCTCACCTTGGTTATTCGACGTTCTAGAATAATCGAGGGCTTGAAGAGTGACTGTCTCGTCACCTACAGAGAGCATAAGTTCACCTGCATCGACATTGATCTTAGTTCTGGCAGTTGCTAAGAATGGTCTTCCTAATATTAAAGGGATCGTGCTGTCCTCATCCATGTCTAAGACGACAAAGTTTACCAGGAATACGAATTTATCAATTTTGACAACTACATCTTCAATTATACCCCTAGGCATTCTAACAGTTTTATCAGCTAATTGAATGCTCATCCTAGTTTTTTTGGGTTTCCCTAGACTTAGTTGTTTAAATAATTTATAAGGCATGACATTTATGCTTGCCCCTAAATCAGCTAACGCTTTATCAATAGATAAACTACCAATTAAGCATGGAATTGTAAAACTCCCTGGATCTTTTAATTTTTGTGGTAGTTTCTTTTGCAACATTGCTGAGCACACTGTGTTTAGTTCCACATGTGATTCCTCGTTAATCTTTCACTTGTTTGTCAATAGCTTCTTTAAAAATTTCATGGACTCTGGCGTCTACAAAAGAGCTTCAAGAAACGGTAAGTTAATATGTAATTTCTTTAATTAAGAAACTTACCGAATTTTTCCTCTATATCGTCTCTCGTTATTGCTTGGGAATACGTATGCGAGGTTTGTACTCTTTGATTATCGGTTTCAACTTGTTATTGACCTCAACCATATCTTCTTCTACTACCTTCGTTTGTTCTAAATTAGGCGCATCTAACCCTTCGCTATCTTGAGTTGTTGTGACTTGAACTTGCTCCCTTGGGTTAGTCTCAGTGTTGCTTGGTAGTCGTCCCTGTGGTCTCTTATAAGTCTACTTAGCAAGTTGCCTAAATTGATCCTTGAACTCCTGTGACAATGCCTCAAGTTTTGTTTCTATCTTCTGGAAACTTGTTTCTGAGGCTGCTATGAAGTTTGTCAGCACCTCTTCAAGGTTTGGCTTCGTTTCCTGTGGGTAGGGCTGTTGTTGGATGTTTTGGGAAGGTTATTGTCTTTGATTTCTTGACCGCCCCATGAGAAATTGGGTGGGTTCTTCTAACCTAGATTATAAGTACTACTATACGGGTTATTGTTAGATCAGAAATTATTACCTATATAGTTCATTTGTTCGCTCTTCATGCCCTGTCCGTAGGGTGGGTACTCAAGATTCGCCACTCTTTCACTTGCGTCGCACTGAATAACTAGATGTGCCTGCGAAGAACCATAGAAACTATCAAATTTTTTATGTATCAATTCTACCTGATTTGATAGTGCGATCATTGCATCAATGTTGAAAACTCCGGCTGCTTTGGCTGGCCTTGTCCTTGTAACTTGCCACTGATAGTTAATCAGTGACATCTCTTCTTTAAACTCGTAGGTTGCTTTAGGAGTTTTGTTGTTCAGGGTTCCGCTGGTGGCTGAATCGATTAGTTGTCTTGTTGAGGGGTTCACACTGTTGTAAAAAGTTTGGACTTGTAGCCACAAAGGTAATCCGTGGTGTGGACACTTTCTCAACAAATCTTTGTATCTCTCTCATGCATCGTAGAGTGTCTCTAAATCTATCTGCACAAAAGAAGAGATATCATTCCTTAATTTTGCTGTTTTGGCCGGTGGGAAATATTTTAACAATAATATTTTGGTCATTTGGTCTTATGTAGTGATTGACCCTCTTGGAAGAGAATGTAACCAATGTTTGGCTTTATTCCTTAAGGAAAAGGGAAATAACTAAAGACGGATGGCATCATCAGTAACGCCATTTATCTTGAAGGTATCACAGAATTCTAGAAAATTCGCTAAGTGTGTGTTAGGATCTTCATCCTGCAAACCATCAAACTGAACAAACTATTGTATCATATATATAATGTTAGGTTTCAGTTCAAAATTATTTGCAGCAATAGTAGGCCTAACAATACTAGACTCAGTTCCTGTTAAACTAGGTTTAGCATAGTCATACATAGTGCGTGGAGCATGATGTTCGGCTATCTCTGGAGGTGGCAGATTATTTTCAGCCATCTCTTCTGTGGTATTTATTTTGGCTTCTTGTTCTTCGTCTATGTAGTTTAAGCTTTGCATTACTTCTCTGCGATTTCTGTGAACGGTACCTTCAATATCACTGTCGTAAAGTAGAGGTCCTATCGGGTTCCTTCTAGTTATAAACTAGAGGTACCTGAAAGGAACAAAAGAAAGGACGAAAATTTAGAAAAACAAAAAAAAAAGATTTAATTGTAAAAATAAAATAAATATGGCTAAAGTAATAAAAATTAAGCTTTCCTAATATTTCAGCTCCCTGGCAACGGTGCCAAAAACTTGATCGTGTCTATCGAGTCTTAAAATTTATAAAAAGAATGACCAAACCTGTAACTAATTCTGACAACAATTTGAGGAAAACGTACCAATCAAACAGTAGTATAGTTTAGGCAAGACCGAAATATCGAATCCCAAGGGAACGAAAAGTACTAATACTAACTCTCTTTCTATTATTTAACCTAAGAATTAAGTGAATTTATTTATCTAATCTCAAATTAACTATCAACTAAACTAAAGATCCAAAGACAAAAAGGATGAATTGAGAAAATAACTTGAAAGAAAACCAATTGATTAAGACGACACCCAAAGAAGAATCCACTAGATTTCACTTGTTATCTAACTCTGAACCAGACGATTTATTCATTTGACTTGATCCGTAAGATTCCCTAATGTATATTAAACCCTCTCTCGAAGCGAATAATGTCTAACCCTAGGTTGATTAATTGAAATCTCTTTCTAATTAAAACCCCTAGAATCGCATTAACTCGATCTGTGGACTCCCATATTAGGTTTCACCCTAATCCAGCAAAATCCGTCACCCTATCTCTAGGCGCGCAATCAACTCTGCTTAATTATGCTAGATCTACTCTTAAGAAGGGACTTTTTCTCCTCCACCTAATCGCATCATACTTGAATTAATATCTCGGAAATATCAACACAAGAATTAAGAACACATAATTAAGAACAAGTCAAATATTTATCATATAGTTCAGCAAACGATAACAAGATTCGTCTTAGGTTTCATAACCCTTAAGTATCTAAGGGTTTAGTTCATAACAATAAAAGAAAACATCCCAAAAGAAAAGATAAATCAAAACATAAGAAATCCCTAAAATCCCCTAAAGGAATTGAAGGAGAGATCTGTCGTCTTGAGTATAACTCCGGCTTCTTGAGATGGATCAACTGGCTATTTTTGAGTAAATTTCCACAAATCTGACCTTTCTAGCTCGGCTCCTTGGCCTAGCTAACCATCCTCTTCTAGGTTATACTTAGGGTATTTATATAGGCTTTTGAGATAGGATTCTTTGCCCCTGAGTATCCAAATCCGAGTGAAATTCTTCTTTCCAGTGACAGGGACACGGCCATGGCATAGGCCCGTGTAAGTCGTGGCCAGTCCGTGTTCAAACTTTTAATGAGGCACGACCGTGTGTTATTAGGCCCAGGTCGTGTCGATTTCTATTTTGGCCCAATTTGGTTCGTTTTAAGACCATTTCTCGTTCTTTTCGTCATTGGGTGCTCTCTTGGGTATAAAACATGAAAAGAAAGGTTTAAGAGCACCAAATTACAAAAATCGAGCCTTAAATTATCCAATAGCATGCTAAATGTGGGCTTAAAATATGTTACTTTTTCGGTTTATCAATGGCACAAATGCATGTTGGATCTGTTAGGTGGGTGATTTTGGAAGGTTAAGGGGCTTCTAAGAAGTCTTGGGTTCAAGTCATTTCATTAGGGAAATTTTAATTTTTTACCATTAGGGGAACCCCTGACTCCTGGTATTAAGCCTTTTAAGTAATTAAGATTAAATTGTGACACAATAGGAGCTGGTGCCTTAGTGGTAAGTGGCGTAGGGAGTGAAGCCTGCTGGTCTAAGGGGTAAATGGCATGTTACCTATGCCAGAGGACTAGTGTTCGAATCTTGGTGGGGTTGAAACACCCCAAACCCGGCCCACGAGTCTCGACCGAATCTTGTATGTTCCTCGAGTAAAACATTTTCAAATCCGTTTGTGATTTTGGAAAACTTGGGTGGTTTTGAAGGAAAATTTATTTTTGGATTGGGCTCGAGTTGGAAACAAGTTTATTCTTGAAAGCCAGGTGTTTATAAAACTTTGTATCGAGTGGTTTGAGACTTTATCTTATATTGAAAACCATTTGTGTTAAATGTCAAAACATTTTTAAGATTCGTTACTTAATCTTTAATTTGATAGAAATACGTAGCATAATAAAATAATTTAGAAAGCATGCATAAACAGTACCATATTAGTGGCCTTATTACATCAAATAAAAACCTGAAATAAATCAAAATACTTAAATAAAAAGGAAGTCCAAAGTCAAGTAAAAACTCTGAGTTGAGCATGGCCACCACTAAGCTCCTGCCGACCCGGTCCATCACTAAGTGTCACCTTGAAACACCCCAAACCCGGCCCACGAGCTTTGACCAGACTTGGTATGTTCCTCAAGTAAACCGGTTCAAAGTTCTTTTGTTTCTTAGGGAAAA
Organism: Gossypium bickii; assembly: GCA_025503065.1. Classification (NCBI taxonomy): domain Eukaryota; kingdom Viridiplantae; phylum Streptophyta; class Magnoliopsida; order Malvales; family Malvaceae; genus Gossypium; species Gossypium bickii. Next base: position 111,522,817 of record CP106711.1, on the reverse strand, counting down.
CTTGTGTGATTTAAAAAAAAATTATTGTTTGGGTTGGGCTTATGATGAAAACGAATTCATTTTTTTTATATTGGGAACCCTTTATAATTTTAAGAATAAAACATTTAGAGTACATTTAAAATAAATTTCTTAAAACTTTAGCTTAATAAAGTTTGTAACATAGTTAAACAATAAATAGAAATAAAATAGTGCACTATGGCCTTATGGCATTATTACATCAAATAAATCCAAATAATTCGGAGTACTTAAAAATCAATAGTCCATAAAAATAAAAACTTCATGTTGAGCATGGCCACCACAAGTTCTGCCATCCCGGTCCATCACTGTTCAACACCTGAAACATGGTCCCACAACGGGGTGAGTCAAACAGACTCAATGTGTACACGACACTAAATCATAATAGAATTAGGCATACAAGAGTTACACATTCAGAACAATGAATACAAGTTATGATGCATTCCCAAACCCAAACCTAATTGTCTATCCACTACACACCCCCGTACCTGCAAGTCACACCGTGGGGACTACTAAGTCAACCCTCCATCCGCTACACACCATCGAAGGTAGTCGCTGCAGTCGACGTGCTCATCGCCCATATAAAATTTGTGGCATAGCCACCAGATAATTGTGTCATGAGACACCACATTTAGATAATGTAACCGAAGTTACCACATTCAGATAATGTGACCGAAATCACCACATTCAGATAATGTGACCGAAGTCACCACATTCAGATAGTGAGACCGAAGTCACCACATTCACTTCCCCTTTCTCATATAACCTCAATGCCCCATATTATTCATATTATGCATATCATACTTAAATTCACATTCATGTCACTTTTCACATGTTAAATATAACATATTTCGTAATCCTAGTAGGGGTAGGAATCGTACCTGAGTACTTTGTACTATAACATGGTACATAAGCCACTTTCATATTCTTAATGTCACATATTTTAATTAAACATGCCATAAAACGTATTATGAAGTAGTGTGGGGTACACACACATTAAACAACAAATTCTTTGAGATCTCGAAATCTGATCTACCGCTTAGATCCTTAACCCCTACATTTGATTAATCACTTTAAAAAGCTATTCGGCCATAAATCCAAATCCTAGTAGGATTAGTATACTTAAACTTACCTTGTTTGCCGATTTGATTAATAATGAAATCCCGAAATTTGTAGTATTCCTTCCTTAAAAATCGGCTAGCCACCAAATCATTTAACTAGGTCAGTTTCCGGCTTTTGAATAAATAGGAAATAATTCTAAATACCAAAAATAAGCCTTGGCCGAATACTTCATATGCTTACCTTGTGGATTTTAAATCCCGAAACTCACCGAATAACTAGGGAACACGTGGCCTATGGTGTACCTTCGGGAAAAGAACTTCTCCTTCCTTGTAGTCGACACTTAGTAAATCCTGAAAGATCTCTTCAAAGTTTTGGCAACAAGATATTAATGGGGTTAGTCCTAGATTTCGGCAAATCTTAAAAGAAAAAGGATGAAACCGAATGAGATCTTACCCTTACTTGAAGAAATCGATTGCACCTTCACTTCAATCTTCAGAGATTCGGCTATGGCTAGATGATGATCTCAGAACTTTCAGCTTTTGAAGGGATTAGAGAAGGAAGAATAAAGATTGAGGATTCAGCTAGAACACAAGGTATTTCGGCTTGGCAAAAATAAAAGAAGAAGAAGATTTGGTGAAGAGAATTCGGTAGAGGCTTTCAAAGAACAGAAAATAATGCAGAATGGCCTCTCTTTTCCTTTTATAGCCGAAATTACTAAGCTAGAGTCCCTTACTTAGCCACCACTCTTCTATTTTGATAGCTTTATCCCTTTAATTATCATAAATAAAAGAGTTTAATCCAACATTTATCTCTTCAAAATAATCCAATTTAAAAATCCTTTATTTATCACCTTTTTAATCGAATATTTATGAAAATAAAACACCTCCTTTCTAGAAGCATGTGCCATCCACCTCGGTCTTACGAAGCAAAAATAAAACCTCCTTTGTTTGCTTCCCAAGTGACTCGAACTCAGCCCAATCCCCTTGCATATGGCGCCATTTTCATAGGCCCTAAGTGACATCTTCAGGCCACTTTTCCAAGCCTGTTTGTGTGTCAAATTTCACAAACTTTTTCTTTTAAGGCCACCTTGCCTTAATTTCCCCTTTTAAACCTTAAAACTCGTCATTTCTAGGTCATTTCTAAGTTTCCAAAAATTTTCGATCGACTCTGTAAACTTGACATTTCCTTACATTTCCAAGTTTCCAGAAATGTTCACTTTCCTCTTTTGAATCATTTCCTTACATTTCCAAGTTTCCAGAAATGTTCACTTTCCTCTTTTGAATTTAACATTTCCATACATTTCCAGGTTTCCAAAAATGTTCATTTCCAGATCCTTTCCATACGTTTTCAGGTTTCCAAAAATGTTCATTTCCAAATCATTTTCATTCATTTCCGGGTTTCCAAAAATATTCGAAATTTATTCTTAGTACATAAAACATGTCACTTTGTACAATTAAACCCAAAATGCATAGGCCCTTTCCAGGATGTTACACACCTGAAATAAGTATTCCCCTACGGGGTGAGTCAAACAGACTCCATGTGTAATCAACACTAAATCTCAACAATTCAGACATGTCATATCATATTATACAAATATATAACAGATTAAAGTAGTGATGCAAACCCGAACCCAAACCTAGATAGCCATCCGCTACACATCACTCGTACCAACCATCACATCGTGGGGACTACTAAGTCAACCCTCCATCCGCTACACATCATCGAAGGCAGTCGCTGGAGACGACATGCTCATCGCCCTTATATATTGTGGCATAGCCACCAGATACAATTTTGTGACATGAGTCACCACATTCAGATAATGTGACCGAAGTCACCACGTTCATATATTGTGGAATAAAACCACCAATTCACTTCCCCTTTCCATATAACCCATATGCCCCATGTCATACATATCATGCAATATCATGCCTTAAGCCTTATCTCACATTCTTATCATGTTCACATACATAACATATTCCAAATATTCACATCTTCTATTAACTTAAAGTTAACGTTACGTACCTGAGTACTTTGTACCATTGCATGGTACCCTTAACCACATCATACTTATTCTTATTAACACATTTAATAAAACATAACCATAAATCTATTAAGGCTTAGTACGGGGTACACACCTGGTATACTTATCGAATTCACTTCAAATCCCAAAAAATCTGATCTATTGCTTTAGATCTTTAATTCCTATATTAGGCCAACCCTAAATATATTAGTAAAAAGCCATTCGGCTATAAAACCAAATCTCGAAGGATTAACGTAACCAACTTCTTACCTTGCTGCCGATTGGTTATAAACCAAATCCCGAAATTTTGTAGTGTTTTCTCCCTTGCAATCGGCTAACACTCAATCACTACATAAGTTAGTTTCGGCTTTTAAACATTTAAGCAATAGATCGAAATCCCTAAGTATGGCCTTAGCCGAATGTACCTATGTACTCACCTTGCGATTTTAACCCCGAAAAGTGTTATTTGGTTGGGTATCTGTCGAAATCACCATGGCATATGTTAGATCCAAAACTAACATTTAATCACCATACATGGCCTTTGGCCGAATACCACATGACTTACCTTGAATCCCGAATGATTCTTCTATTGTAGTCGACTTAGCAGAAAGCCTAAAAATCCTCCTTCAAAGGTTTGGCCAAAGGTCATTAAGGAGTTAGAATCTTGATTCCGGTTAAAAGAAAAGAAATAGAATGATGACAATAGAATCCCTACCCTAAATGTTGAAATCGGCAACCCCTTTACTTGAATCCACACGCTATTCGGCTATGGCCTAGATTGATTTCGGCTTTTGATGAACACTTAGAAGGTTTCGGCTTTAATAAGGGAAAGAAAAAGAAAAAGTGTGAAGCCTTAGGAAGAATTTGCTATGAGGAGACTTTGAGAGAGATTTCGGCTAGACTAAAAGAAAGGAGAATTAAGGGGTCTGATCCTATGGAGAGAAAAGAGAAAACGAAAGGAGGCTGAGATCTTTTTTATGAAATTCGGCTATTCCCTTTCTAATTTGGCCGAAAATCACCCCTAGGAGGAGCCCCACATTCGGCCACTGCATCCCTCCCTATCACAAGCCTTATTTTCCTCCTATTTTATCTCCTCTTCATCTATTCAAAATATTTTATCCCCGCTACGTTTTCACAACTCAATTTTAAATATCACGTTTGTAAATCATTCTTTTTAAATTAAGCTTCAGCAGCAAATAAGGTTTTTTAAGGTAATAACATTTTACAAGAGAATGACTTTTAATAAACCACGATCGAAAATGAACAAACGCAAACTGAGGTTTTGTGCAAGTGTTTCTTGGTTTCACAGTTTTAAATTTCAAGAAGGGTTTTTTAATGAAATCATGGTTTTTGAAAAACACTTCAATTTGACACACCAGATCTGGGCCCAACTTCTAGGCCGGGTTTGGGGCGTTACATGATTTTTGGTGAAATTGATAAAAAGGACTTGTTTGCAAAAGAGGAAATAATATGTGTATAAAACGTAAAATAGTTAAAATTGTGGGCTGCTATAAGAGAGAATATGAACCAGCTAGGCTTTGCTGTGTCAAAAATGAACACATTTCTATTTACGAGCCTAGAGACTAAAGTGTAAAAATTGATAAAGTTAGAGGCTAAAATGTAAATTTTGCCATAAGAAGATTTTGGACTGATTTGAATAATATGTATATTAAATAAGCTAAATGTGTCATTATAGATCAAGAAGAACGTGGAATCAACCTTGACCGAGGAAAAGGCAAGGTTTCAGACTAAATTGCAAATTTACACATTTTGTATCGAGGTAAGTTTGTATGTAAATGATACATCCTTTTTATTTCTGTTTTTACATATTAATGTATTATGTGAAATGTGAGTGAATATTATTGATATTTATTAAAATGATGAAAAGTGAGGAAATTTCCAGATGAACCTTCGGAATAGAAAAAGGATACGGATGATCACTGTATATGTGATTATTGGTGGGCTGTGTGCGATACCACCGTGTTTATCATTATTGGTGGGCTGTGTGCGATACCACCATGTTTATCATTATTGGTGGGCTATGTGCGATACCACCGTGTTTATCATTATTGGTGGGCTTTGTGCAATACCACCGTGTATATGTGATTATTGTTGGGTTGTTTGCGATACCACCGTGAATATGTGATTATTGGTGGGTTGTGTGCGATACCACCATGTATCCGGTATTATTCTTGTAACAGACCGAATTTGACCCTAATCAGAACAGTGGTTTTGGGACCACAAATCTGAGTCTGAGAAATGTTTAAATATTATATTTTATGTTTATTATATGTGAATTAATGTGTGTGAAAGTTTTGTAGAAAAATTAAATCGTTTGTGTGTTTAATTTAACAAAAAGGACTAAATTGCGTAAAGTGTAGAAGTTGCATACTATAGTGGAAGGTACTTAAATGATGATGGTTTCTTTAACATAGAGTATTAAAAGGGCAATTAGCCCATTTTAAAGTTAGTGGGTGGTATATGTCATAAATAACCTTAAGTTATATATATTAGTTTTGTTTTATTTGAAAGGTTAAATTTGTAATTAAATAATTACTTAATATATGTTAAAATAACATAAAACAAAGCCATCATCTTTTTCACTCTTTCTTGGCTGAATATAGGAGGAAGAAATAAAACTTTGGGTTCTTTGATTTTCGGCACTTCTAGGCTAAAATTCAAGGTGAGTTTTTAGTCGATTTTTGTTAATTTTGACGTTTTTAATATCGTTGCTTCGAACGGTAGCTTACCCATGTTGAAATTTTTGAATCTAAGCATGCTTGATATTCGGCCATTGATGTGTTCATGTAGTTTTTGATGTTTGATGATTTTATTTTAAAGATATGTTAAAGATTAGTGTATTTTGTATTGGAAATTTTGGTGAATTTAAGTATTTTGGGCTAAATTGCAAAAATAAATTTATGAGGGGGCTAAAATGCAAAATAAATGAAAGAAATGGACTTGTAGGGTCCCTATGAATATTCGGCCCTTGTATAGTTTCGTGAAATTTTGTGTATTTTGTGTTTTATGCAAATAGGACTAAATTGTAAAAATGTGAAACATTAGGGGTAAAATGGTAATTTGCCTGTTTATGTATTTTGGGACTAAATTGAGATGAAATGTGCTTGAATGAGCTGAATTTTAATGTGTTTAGATCAAGAACAAAGAAAAATGGATTTGGATTGGGGAAAGACGAAAGTTATTGAATAGCTGGTCTACGCGGTCCGTCGACAGTCGAGGTAAGTCCTTAAGCAAATATATATATTAAAAGTTAATTATGAGCATGTTAAATGATACTGTTGATAATTTTGAGTATAAATTGTGGGTTAGCCAAATGTAAGAATGTCAAATTGGATTGAATATATAATTTGTTAATATGATACAAAATAGTATATTCGATATGATATGTGGTTGTAATATGAGGTATATGATTTGTTTGTGATGTTCGTATTAAGAAATGTGTATTGAAGAGATATTTTGGGCTTCGAGCCTAGCAGGCCTCGTGCCGGTGAATATATCGGGCTTAATGCCTAACAGGCTAAATTCCGGTGTTTTAAATCTCAAACTTCAAGTCTAGCAGGCAAGGTACCGATGTATGCGATTCGGATTATTGCATGGCTTGTTATATGCTGGTGAGTTTTTGATTTCCGAACTTTGATTGCAAAATAGTAAAGTTATGAAACAAATCATGGAAGTTTAAGTCTATGAAAATGAAATTGTGAGTTCGACCATAAGGTATGTATCAAGCTTACTTTAATATTATGATTTTATGTTATGTTGATAAGTGAATAAAGTGATGAGAGAAAGTGATATACATATGATAGATGGAAATTAGTTATAATCTATACTATGAGAGAATTTGTTATAGAGAAGCATGGGAGAAGTAAGGTATTCGTACTGGTATAACTATATGCATAAGTGTGTGAATGTTTACTTGAAATATGATGTATGGTGGTAAAGAAATAAAAGTTTATATGCATATATATATAGTGAGATGAGATATTCGGTTTTGGTAAACTATTTATTAAGTCATGAATGATTAATGTTAAGAAATGGTTATTTAGATGTTTGTATATTCGAATGCTATATTGTGGTAGCTTAAGGCTTACTAATCTAGCAAGCTTACCTTGTGTGTGTACATTGTTTGTTTTATAGATTTCGTTCAAGCTACGGACTCAGGGGATCGTCAGAAGAATCAACCTTACTATCGACTCTTTGGTACTCATAAACTTAGTTTTTGATTCAAAAGGCATGTAATAGCTAGGCTAAGTTGTAAACCAATGTTAGTTAATCTTGTATACAAGTATAGCCTTGCAAAAATGGCTATTATTTTCGGACTAAGATTTACTTAGGTGTTTTGTTATAATGACTTGCTAAATTGTTAATGGTTATGTGTTTTAGTCATGTTTTAAGCTTAGATCGGAGGTATATATATATATGTATCTACATAACATGACTTATATGTTGAGATGTTAGTTATGGTTCGGTGATGACATTGAAATGTTTATGTATTTTTATTTAGGTTGATCGTTGGAGTCTTAATTTGAGATCCGAATATTTGGTCAATGGTGTAGGTATACTTATGTATTCGGCTAGATATATAGCTCATGTATTGGTAGGTTAATAATGATTTTTGTGTCCATAATTAGTTAACATGGCTTTGATTAAATGAATGTGAAAATAGGAGTATTGACTAAATTTTAGATGTATATATGTATAGTTATGTTTAATAGGTATGTACATTGTTCTTGAAAGATGAATAGAGTTCTGATACATGTTTCAAGATTATATGATTTGGTTTTGAGGGATGAAATTTCTATAAATATTTGGGTTGATCATGGAAAAAAGATGTTGCATAGGTGATCGAATGTATGGTAATGAATTTGTTGTACTTTGGTATTTTAGGTTAGTTATTGAGCATATATTTTTGATATATTATGTAATGATATTCATGTCAAAGAAATTTTAGCGTACATGTGGTTTAATAATTATAATTGAATATGGCTTTGTCTTTGAGAAATATGAGCATATTACCTTCTATCACGAACATGTTCGGTTATACTATAGTGTATTAATGTCATATGCGAACGGTTAGACAACAGAGTTCTGTGGGTTTGTATGTCTTAATAGGCAAATTATTTATAAGGTAAGTAATGATGTGGAGATAATTGACTTAGATAATAGATGTGTGTATAATCATTCATTTATATTTTTATAAGGTGAATGGTAAATGTTTGAAAATGTATTAAATAGTTGAATGACATATATTTGATAATTCAATGTTTTGAAATATACAAGCATGATTTTAATTCCTTTTGGTTCGATAGAAGTATGAATTTTGATAAATGACTGCGATGGTCTGAGTTGGGTTGGTAATGCCTCATAACCCTAATCCGACGACGGGAGCGGGTTAGGGGTGTTACAATTCTGAAGTGTTCATCGGGAAAATTTGACTACGTGGAATTACGTGTGACAATGTAGTGACAAGTGTAGGGTTATAAGTGCATGTAATTGTGAGCAATGTATATAATATGTATTTGGAATGTGGTAAGGTTTGAAATGAGTAAGTGCAACTACAAGGATCTGAATTGTTCTTGATTAGTACGTAATGTTCTTGGTTGATAGGTATGTGGTATGATGTTTATTGATTACATATAGACTTACTAAGCTTAAAGCTTACTGCTTTCTCTTTTCCCTTGTTTTATAGTGTAGCCAAGTCAGCTTAGGATACAAAGATCACCGGATGATCATCCACACTATCCACACATTTTGGTATATTGAGATTTACATTGAATTATTGCATGTATAGGAATTTGGTTTTTTTGAAAGTCTCGTAATTGTTTGGCCAAGAATGTGGTCTATGTCATTGATATATCATTTTGTATAAGGCCATGTGATGTGGCTAATATTGATTGTGTTATAAGTCTACTATGAGGCCTTTCGTGAATGAGTTTGCTTGCCTAAGTAGGAATGAATGATAGCATGAAATTGAAGTGTGGGAATTGTGACATGTGAATGGTTGTGTAGGTGCATGTGTGATGGCTAAGTTTAAGTGTGGTTATACATGATGAGTATGGTTATTAAATGGTGCATGAATGTTTTTAATGTAGACAAATAGATGTCTAATAATAGCATGTTAAGTTTGGTTGGAAGGTATAAGTGTGGTGCAAGTCATAGTATACTGATTCTACAACTGTCTAAAAACGAAGGTAACAATATTTTTTTATAGATTTAATAAATGTTAATAGATTCCAATCATGTTGACCTTGATGAGGAAAAAGGTAAAGGTAATATTTTGACTTTTAAACAAGAAGTAAGTTCATAATGATTGTTGCTCAATGTAATTCACTTGTAATTTATTGTTGTTTTCTAGTTAATTGATTTATATATATATGTGTGTGTGAAATTTCTTTGGTTATTTATATAACAATGAGAGTTGCAATTGTTTATGTATATATATATGTAACTGAGAACAGCTTATTAGTAGTGTTTCTTGAAATTCTATTAAATTTATATGTGAATGAAATGAATTTTAGTATGCATACGGAAATCAAGCAGTGCCCCTAAATGCACATCTATGCCCCTATTTGCACTTCGATGCGAAGGGAACCATCACACGATCTATCACACCTCTAGACCGGGCCTAGAAGTTAGGCCCGAATTTGGTGATGTCACATCAAAGGGATAATTCAAAACGATTTTGCTAAGTTAAATTTTAAGGCCCAAAAGCCCAAAATCCTTGAGTCTTGTTAACTAATGATAAAAGACCATTTAATTATTTTAAGTATTTCGAAAACCATATTTAAACATAAGAAATTTACTCCGGTTTAATAATTAAGTAAACAGTTGAAACAACAAAACTCAAAATCCAAACTCAAATTGGAGTACAAGGCCTTATTACATAAGTAATGAAAATCATGTCTTTTGAGACAAATAAATAAAGCTTCTAAGTATCTTGTAGTGTAGCCATCTCCGAGTTCTCTCCCACGTCGAGCCATTTACCGAAGATCACCTAAAACATTTAATAAAAAGGGGTGTGAGTTTCGAAACTCAATGTGTACGACCCTTGGTAGTCCAATCAACATACAATTATCACATTGGGCCTAAGCCCTATCAAAAACGGTGGTCTTCGGCCTTAGCCCATAATGACCTCATATCACAACAATATCACATGAATGCAATGCACCCATCCCAAATCCAACCCTGCATTTCATTTCCTTTCCAACCCTACACTCCTGTGGGCATATAAATATCAACCCACCCATCCGTACACTTCAAAGGTAGCACCAACAGCGGCACTACTCAAACGTTGCAGCAAAACTGCTATAATGGGCTTAAAGCCACCGATAGATCCACGGTCGTCAAGCGACTATGCGATCCTTACATATCTTCCTCCGTATCATCAAACACACCCAAATGCAACATATATTTCATGAATGCAACATACACAATTTCACACATTAAGCAATTAGGGGTATTTTTAGTCATTTCACTACCCATGGGTATTTCTATAAATCTACTCTTGTAACACCCCAAACCCGGCCTAGACGTTATGACCGAATCCAGCATGTCACATAAAAGGGCTTGTTTAAAACTATGCTTTTGTTATAACATTCGCATTCTTTTTGAAACTTCGAGCTTTGTCGTTCATGATAATCAGATTTTGTTTTTATGGTTTTCTAGTAAAAACGTTGTTATTGTCATTAATTCCGAAAACTTTATTCATGTTAGAAATCTGATTTAGTGAATTGCAGAAATGTGAGATTTTGGAAAATAGTTGTTAAAGTTTTTAGGATACCTCCCTTATTAAACCATATCAAAGTACGCAATAACAGAAATGAAAGTTTAAAAGAAATCTTAAGTCCAATGGCCTTATTACAAAATATTAAACCCAAATTTAAATAAATCTCAAAGTAAAGTAAAACGGGAATTTACTAAAATTTCGATGTATGGCCACCTCGGAGTACTCCACCGCTCCAAATCCTCAATCATGGGGATCACCTACAAGATTAAGCAGAAGGGTGAGTTACGAGAACTCAGTTTGTAATCCCCTAATCGGTCACTAACTGGGCCTGAGCCCACAGAAGCAGACTGGGCCTTAGCCCAAACAGAAACGAACTGGCCTGAGGCCCATAAATAATCAGACTTGGCCTTATCCCTATTAACATGGTAAAACAGATAATACATGCAATGCAACCCAACCTAACCTAATAATACGTCCGCTACACACCACCCGTACCAGCCCAACACACCTGTGGGGATTTCTACAATCAACCCTCCATCCGCTACACAACTCGATGGCAGTCGCACTGCTCATCGCCAAATTCGTGGCGAAGCCACCAGAATAACAGAATACATGTGGCATAGCCACTATACAGATTGTGGCGGAGCCACCGGAATATGTGGCAGAGCCACCAGATTACACTTCCCCGATCATCATCATTATCCCAATCCTATGCAGAATGTCGTGACATAATAGTTTAATGTATGCAAAAATGTACCAACATAACAAATATACCGAAAAACACATTATCATGCTAAAACCCACCCTTGAGGGTATAATAGTAATTCACCCACCAAGGGTATTTTGGTAATTTACCCACTAAGGGTATTTTGGTAATTTTATCTATTCACGGCTTTTCGAAAGCCTAATGTCGTCTCTTGTGACACGGGATCCTTATGGGATCTCTACGGAGCTAATGGGCCAAAAATCCATTTCAAGCCCAAATGGGCCCACACACTTGTGTGGCCCATTTCGCACGTTTTTGGTCTCAGTTTTCCAGATTTCGCAACCACCCTTACTCTTGGACCATTTTTTTGACAATTTCGCCCATGTGGACCGAAAAGCCCATTGGGCCCGTTAAGCCCGATCGACTCGGTTAGGCCCATTCCAGCCTCAGTTTCGCAAGAGTGATCATGACACTCTCCGTGACTTACCTCAGTTACCCGTGTCTCGATTTACCACTATGAGCGCTCGCACGCTCGAGTGGTCACAGATGTCGGTTTCCAGCTTTTCGACTTTCAGCCGAGTCACAGAATATTCCAAACATGCATTCGGAAAGGTGTGAGATTACACACCTGATACGAGCGTAGATTGAATCCTCGAGATTACGCACCTAAAAATCCATACACTTAAATCACTAGTCTTAATCTCAGTAAGACATGTCCATTAGATTGAAAACGACAACTCAATTCACCCTACTTACCAAGAACGTCGGCAACTCCTTGCTACGTTTGAGAGTTTAGTTCACTTCCTCTGATCACAAAATCGAGTCCCTTAAAAAGAGTACGAGTTAGCGATGTTATCTCAAAATGACGACAAAACGGCCTTTCGGCCTAGATAAACTTAGAATAAGAATGTCCATCCATCACCTATATTTACGAGAACCCAAAGCTAAAAAGAGGCCGAGAGAATGTGCTAGCACTCCAACAGGTTCGGCCTTAGAAAGAAGGAATAGAGTGAGAATTTCGACTTTTAGAGAGAATAGAAAAACAAGAACCGATGGCAAAGAAATAAGAAAAAGATTTTACCTTGTGCTCACAATAGTTTCGAAAAGCCAAGGTAGATTCGACAGACAAAAGAGATTACAAGTGTTCGGCTAAAAGGAAAGAAGAACCAATTCAAACTGGGGAAAAGTAGAGGTTCAGTTAATGGAGAAAAAGTAGAGAAAAAAAGAAGAAAAAATGAGGTTTCAGCTATTGATGTTTTTGGAAATCACAAATGAAAGGAAAACTGCTTGAAGAGAAAAGAGAATGAGTCAAAAGGCAAGTTGGAGTTCCAGCAAAGAGAATAGAAAATGCCAAAATTGCAAAAGAAAAACTAATATGCACTAGAGAATTTCGGCACAAAACATCCAAAGGCTTCGGTTCATCCTCCCTTCACCATAATGCCAAATTTTCACCCCAATAACAACCTCTAGCCGGATTTCTCCTCCCCACACACCCCACATTCGACCAAACTCTACTTTTCACCCTCAAATCCCATGATTCTCTGCTCAACTTTCTCCTCAATCCACTCTCCATCATCCATTCAAATCCCTTGACCAAGTCTTCAACTATCCCGGTAGAATTTGATCCAGACTCAGCTACCTCCTCTTCCTGAGCACAAAAATAAAACTTCCAACATGCTGCTTGTAGGGTTCGAACCTCCAACCCTCTTTGCACTCCTTTTGACGCCACACCACCTTGCCACACACTCCACTTGTGTCTCCCATTCACACACCAATTTACTTAAGTCCTACTACCAGAAGCCCTCTCCACTAATGAGCTAGGAAGCAAAATTTTCCCAGGGATTGGGCTCGAACTCGAGCCTCCCTAGGACCCCCCAAACACACCCAAAAGACACGCCAAGCTAGCCAAACACATAGAATAGTGCAAAATGCCGAACCCCTAATTTTAGGATGTTACAACTCTACAGGGGTATTTAAGTAATTTTGCAAAATAGTGGTATTTTGGAAATTTTGTAAATCAAGGATGTTTTCGTAATTCTGCAAATCAAGGGTATTCTGATAATTTTACAATTCGGGGGTATTTTAGTAATTTTGTAAATCTAAGGATATTTTGGTAATTTTTAAACTAAGGGTATTTGGTAATTTTCAAACTAAGAGTATGTGGTAATTTTCAAACTAAGGGTATTTTGGTCCCTCTCGGGTTTTAGTTATGAACTTTGGCCTGTTAACAAGTCCTTGCAGCTAAAGTGAACAGACACTACGCACCAGGTAGGATTCCAGAGAAGATGAGGTGGGCCACTAGGACTGCTTAAGTACCAAGCTCTCCCTAGATCCAGTCCTAGAAATGCATGCCTGTTGCCACACTCTAACCCAGCGACTTGTCCATAGACATGTTGATTATTAAATTAACTCTTATGCGGTTAAAGAGTTGTTCAGAACAAGGCCTAAAGTCCATTAACTCTAGCATACTTGTTTACGTCCCCATAAAGCCCATCAAGCCCATTTCACGTTCATATAGCCCATTATGCCCAAATCACATCCTTATGGCCCATTAGGCCCAGATGTCATTCATATGGCCTATTAGGCCCAAAATAATTCCAGATCATGTAACATGCATGACTAACTCAATTCATATAACCAAATCAATCAATTTCATCAAACTTAGCCTTAGGGCCCACTAGGCCCATTTAGCCACTTTCGGCTTTTTGGCATTGTTGATATCATGTGTGTGTAGTGTTTGTACACACCTGGTTACTGCGACGTGCTATACTATCCTTGGTCTTGAACATACAACCAACCAGCCTTCAACCAATCACCCATACTTAATCAAAATATTTACCAAAAGTCGAACCCTTACCGTAACCTTACCGTGTGCCACCGGGTTCTAATATTCCTTCCTTAGCTACTAATCACGACTATCCCCTAGATCTGGACTCACACACATACACCATCAAACTTCGAGTGACTCATAATTCACACAAGTCACCCCTATAGATCATACTCACATTCGGCCATTTACTTAAACCACAACTGAGGCGAGTACACTTACCACTTGCTATCGATCTTTACGACGCTTGCGATCTTTGAACCCTACCCTTGTTAATACAGGGTTAACGACAAGGAGATATTAGATAGCCCTTCAGCTTTTAACAAAACACACTAAGGAGGTTGACTGGGTACTTACCATTTGATCCTGAGGCCTAGATATCTACTGAACAAGATTCGGCTTTTAATCACTTGATCAATAGATTTGTGATGGAGGAAAAACAACAAAGAATTGGCACAAACAGGGATTTCGGTAGATAGGGATGATGGTATTCGGCAATGGAAAAAAAGATGAGGGGAAGAAAAGAAAGAAAGATGGAAACTCAAAGAACCCCTCTAATGAATTCGACACTCCCTTTTATAGTCAAAGCCGAACTACCTTCCCCCCACAGTCCCATTCGGCACCAAAACATCCACACCTCAATCCCCTATCTTTTCTCTCTTATCTTTACCTTAAATTTCTCTCCTGAACTCTCCCTTCTAGAGTCCACTTTAGCGCCACTACCATCCTTCCATGTGCAAAAATAAAACCCCTTAATTTGCCACTCTTAAGCCTCGAACCTTGGACCTCCTCACCTGCTAGTAATGCCACCTTGTAGCTCCCTAAGTGACGCCATCTTGCCACTGGACCACAGCCCAACTATGTCCTATTTTACCATGAATCTGCTTAAGAGGCCTAATACCTTAGATTAGGGTCCACTAAGGCAAAAATTAATTTTTCCCTATGGTCTTCCCTATCCCTAAGAATTCAAATAACCCTCAAAGCCCACATGCCAATTGTCATTTTCTCGCTCACTTAAAATTTTTTCTGAGCCCAAAGCCCAATAGGCCCAATTCTACTAGGCCTGAATTCGGGGCGTTACACGATCTTTCATACTATTAATTTAGGTTTTTTTTTCTTTCTTTTGCTTCCATTAGTTTTTAGTTTCGTTTTTATTATGTTCACTTAACCTGGAAAACCCTATTCCGATGTTAGTCTATCGGGAGCGGAAGATGTTCAGAAACTGCTCTATTTCATTGATTAATTCAGCAGCATTATCGTCTCTTTATTCTTCTATTTATATTGTTTTTGATAATTTTATTAATTTAATGTTTCTAAAAATATTGGAATTTATTTTGTGTTTCATACTTATTTTGAATGATTTGATTGTTTCATTAATTAATTGATTAAATAAATAATAACCTAAAATTGAGTGTTTATTTGAGAATACTTAATATATAATGAAGCGACACCCTAGTAGAAGATCTAGACAGGTGAGATCGAGAGGGTACCCTGTTGAGTATCTGTATGCCTAGGTGAGAACGAGAGGCAATCTTAGGCGGTAATTCTTAGTGAAGATAAAACTGAGAGGCTATTCTTAACTAAGGGTAGTAAACACTTAATTAAAGGTTATTGCTGACTTAATTAATAATTAGGGTTAAAATTGATTATTGGCTGAGAGCTCTCACCTTGTCAAAACTATGAATAGGAGAAACAAATAGTTAAATTAGGGTTAGTTTTAGCTTTCGGTTAAAATAATTAGTTAATTTTATTATTGTTTTGGATTTACACTACTAATTCGTAACTCGACTAGATTAGTACTTAATTTCTGTAATTAATTTAATAGTGATTTTCTCCAACCAATAGTCCCTTGGGTATGATTCTCGGAATATATAATAAGTGTTTCATTGTAAACAAAACTATATTAAATTTTGACATGTTCACCTGCAGATACAGCACATAACTCTACATCTTTTATTTGCGTGATTTTTAGCCGAAACATTCACACGTTGGGCTGCAATCTATCACAACTTAGGGAATGACTTATAAACCATTTAGTTAAATGACTATTATTATCATTTTGATGTCCTTTTTGTATTCTCATACATTTATATAGCTTTTAGTTAAAGGAACTAAATTTACCATGTTTAGGGATTGGAACTCGTGTTTAATGGATTTACAGACAAATTCTTTACCACTACATCAATAAATTTTCTTTAGTAAGCTTCTAAAAAGTTAATTTTTAACAGAAAATGTTTTCTCTCACCAAGTTTGTTATTATTTTTAGTTTTGAACCATACATTTCATTATTTATTGCACTTTAATTTTAAAAACATTTATATTGTAAATATGTAATTTCTACAAGTATACGCATATAATAGATTTTCTAATAATAAAAAATAGAAGAAATAATAAAAATTAAAGTTAGCATAAAGAAAATAATAATAGTAAGCTCTTAAAACTATAACCCAAATTTAACCCGGACAAAATAGGATTACCACATACTTTAGGAAATAAGAACAAAAAAAAGTGAATAACTTATTATTTCAAATAAAATTGCACACTCACCTTTAGTTAAATAAATTATTTTAAAGTTGTATGGGATAGTAACAGTTCTTAGAAAAAGAAAGGGATGAGATTTCCTTTATATTTTCATTGAAAAACATTACACAAATTGGTAGTTGATAAAGAAAAGTGACATTTAACATGTCATTTTTTATTATCTAGTATTGCATGTGTACTTTTGGAAAGGATGAATAGCGTTGAAAGAGACTGGGGAATTTTGCTATGAATTCATCATCTAATTTACTAAAATGTCTTAAAAAATGTTGAAATCTTGTATTTATGGGTAAACATTTTACTAAATACACAACTACCATGAAGCTATATAAAACCCAAACTTTTCTGGAAAAATCATCAATAAAAGTTAGCATATAATTAGCTCCACCTCTCAAAGGCACTCTGGCTGGCCCTCATAGGTCAGAATGAATATACTTCAAAGTTCCCTTCGTGTTATGGATTCCTCTGGTGAATCAAACACTCGTTTGCATCTTAAAAACGCAGTGTTCACAAAACTTCAGTTTGTAAATTCCTTGCCCATTAGGAATTCCTCTTTTACTCAATTCTGCTATGCCATTCTCACTCATATTCCATAGGTGCATATGCCAAAGCTTAGTAATATCATAATCTGACAAGGAAGAGGAAGCGGCAGCTCCATCACCAGTAAGAACCCTGCAAAACATATAACTTGGCAGTTTCTTCCCTTTCATCACAATGAGGGAACCTTTAGAAATCTTCAAAACCCCACATTCAGCTGTGTATTTGTACCATTTTGAATCAAGAGTACTCAATGAAATTAAATTTTTCTTCAATTATGGAACATGTTGTACGTCACTAAGTGTTCTGACAACTCTGTCAAACATCTTAACATTAATTGTTCCAACACCTGCAATTTTACACAAAGCATTATTTCCCATCGAAACAACACCTTCAGACACTATTTCGTAAGTTATTAACCAATCCCGATTTGGACTCATGTGGAAGGTGCAGCCCGAATCAAGGATCCACTCATCGCTCACTTTAGAATTATTGACAGAAGCGGCTTAAAGTTCACCATCGTTGTAGTCTTCTACAACATTAGCTTCATCAAAATTTTTTGGTTGTTTTCCCTTTTGATTCGCAGCCTCTCTGTTGATCTTATTCAACAGCTTATAGCACTCGGATTTAATGTGCCTTTTCTTCATGCAGAAGTAACAAGTTTTACCTCTGTTTGAAGACTTCGATCTACCCTTAGATTTACTACGAGGATTTCGTTCCTGTGTCCTTCAACGATCATCATTAGCATTCCGATCTTGTCTCCCATGAACAATGAGACCCTCACCCTGAGAGTCGATTTTAACCACAAGATGCTTCATCTTATCATACGAGGTCAAAGAATCATAAACCTCATCAACTGTGAGAGACTCACGGCTATATAAAATCGTGTCTCTAAAGGTTGAATAAGACGTTGGCAATGAACAAAGTAGAATCAACCCTAGATCTTCCTTATCATACTGAATCTCAATGACCTCCAAGTTTGAGATAATTTCTTTAAACACTATTAAGTGTTCATGCACAGATGCACCTTCTTCCAAACGATGAGCAGAAAGACGCTGCTTCATATGCAGCTTGATGGTTATAGTTTTTGACATACATATTTGTGCCACCCTCTTCCATAAACCAGCGGCGGTCTTCTCCTACATCACATCTTGTAAAATTTCGTTAGACAAATGCAGATGTAACTGTGTTAACACCTTTAGATCCTTGTGCTTCTTTTCTTCCTCCGTCAATATTTAAGGCATCTTATCTACCCATAGCAGGGCTTCCTCTAAGCCCATCTGTGCAAACACTGCGTGCATCTTTATTTGCCACAACGTAAATCTGGTGTTGTGATCCAACAGCGGGATTTCATACTTCAAAGGCGCCATTACTGTGATCGAGATGAACCCGAAAGCCTAATACCAATTTGGAAAAAAAATAGAATGTCGATAATAACAGTATATAGTAAGGAAAAGAGAAATAAAAATAAAGAACATATAAATTTTTACGTGGAAACCCTTTTGGGAAAAAACCACGGGCAAAGGAGAAGAATATTCACTATATCAAATTCGAATGATTACAAGAGGAGTAGACTATGCTATTTATAGGGTTGTAAAACCATATTTTAATGGAAGTGTAGTAATATTGGAACACCTTATTCTAATCAATATTAAATAGATGGTAATAAGGTTTAAAAACCTTATTCTAAAATAAAATAAAAGAAGTGTAGTTCTTTATGATTTTACTTTTATTTTATTTTACCACTGTATTTTATTTAAATAAGGATTCGGATCACTTAATTATAACACTTCAGAACTCGAGTTTTATAGAGTTAGCTATTAATTAACCAGCTATTACCTCTTAGCCTTTAACTAATTAACTAATCGACCAATACATGTTTATCTCTTGAAGTTAGTCGATCGCGAGTGAAGGATGTTCTGAAATAGTGCCATTTCATCGATTAATTCATAAGCATTCTCGTCCCTTTATTCTTCTATTTATATTGCATTTGATAATTTTATTAATTGAATATTCATATAAATATTGGAATGTATTTTGTGCTTCATACTTATTTTGAATGACTTGATTATTTTGTTAATTAATTGATTAAATAAATGATAACCTAAAATTTAGTGTTTATTCGAGAGTACTAAATATACTAGGAAGTGACACCCATAATAAAAGATCTAGGCCAGTGAGACCGAGAGGGTATCCTGTTGAGTCGAACTCGTACCAAGCAGTGAGATCGAAGGGGTATCCGTATGCTTAGGTGAGACCGAAAGGGTATCTTAGGTTGTAATCCTTAGTGGAGATGAGTTCGAGAGAGTATTATTAACTATGGGTAATAAATACTTAATTAGGGGTTATTATTGACATAATTCATAATTTAGTTATTGTTGGCTAAGGAGGTAGAAGATTAACTCACTCAAGTGTTCCTAATTAACTTTAGAACTCGAGTTTTAACATGTTAGCTATTAGTTAACAAGCTATAACCTCTTGGCCTCTAACTAATTAACTATTCGAACAATACACGCTTATCTCTCGACCTCACTTTCTTGACTGAGATAAATTATGATTTACTCAGTAAATATATCTTTCAATCTCGTTTATCCAAAATTACTTCCTAGGGTCTTTAATCCTTGGGTTTAATTGCACATAATTTAAATGATTAACTCAGGTTCAAACCTTAATTCATCTGTTACTTATTCACACATTCGTTGTAATATTCGGCATTTAGGGGTTATGCATTTTAACTTAAATGTATGTGGTAGCATGTCTATGTGTGGTTTGAATGTGTTTTGGGGGTTTCAGGAACCCTAGAATGTAGGTGAATGCCTTAGAAAAATATTGGATTTTAAGTCTTAAAGGGGAGCTAGGCAAGTTAGGCCTTAAGAAAAATTGAATGTGGAGTTAGACTCAAGTACTGGGCTAGTAAAGTGGCAAGGGAGGCGCCACTTAGAGCTCAGGGGAGTGACGCCTCAAGGAGTGTTCAGGGCCTAGGTTCGAGCAGCAAGGGAAGCATTTGGAGCTTTTATTTTGCAGCAAGAAGGAGCAGTGGTGGACGGCACTGGGACACTAAGTGGATGAGCATTTGATTAAGTCAAATGCATTTGAAATTCAGCTAGGAGAGAAAGATAAGGGTTGACTCATTCAAATATTTTTGAATGAGGGGATAAGAGGAAAACTAGGAGGAAAATGTGGGATTTGAGAAGAGGGTGAGAGTTGGCCAGCCAAGGGACTTCTTTGATGACCACTTCGGTCATGTAGGTAGAGGGGAGTAGTCGAATTTGCTTAAGGGGTTTTTGTGCTTTTCTTTTGCCGAAATTCAGCCCCTTCTCTTCTAAGTTCTCACTCTTTTCTTTCCATACACGAATCACACCGAAGACGCCTCTCTTCCTCACTTGTTCACCTTGGCCGAACCTTCAATAGTCCATTAAGGTCACTTTCTTTTCCATTTTTCTTCTTCACTACACTCATCCTTAGATCGAAATCTCTATCTCAATTCCCCATTACCGCAACACCTCTTTAAGCCTCACACTCTTCCTTTCCATTCTTTAGTTAAAACTGAATTCACCTAGTAATTAAGATCCCCTAAGCCGAATCTTAACTTGAGCCTCACCATTCTTTCTTCCTCTTCCTCACCAAAGCCGAACCACTCCATCATTCACTTCTTCATCTCATAGTTCTTTCAAAAGCCGAATCCCCTATCTTGTGGCCATAGCTGATTGCATCTCTACCTCTGCCGATTTATTCACTAGACCAAAAGCCTATCATCTCTCTCATCTGAACCGATTTCTCTACGTCAGGTTCTTCTTGCCGATTTCTTGGAGTTTATTGACCATTTGCGTTTTGGTCATTACTTTTTCCGTAAGAATCTCTTCTAGGCTGATTTCTTTTCCTTTTTCTTTTTTTGACTGTTGAAAAACAAAACTTTAATCCCTCATATTCCCTTTGGCCGAAACCTTGAAAGAGATTTCAGGATTCATTTGTAGCCATCGGTTGGAAGGGAAACTTTCGGGATTTGGATACTCGAGGTAAGGGTGCTGACATTCAGCCAAGGGCCATTCTCTTTAGTGTTAGTCGATTTCTTATCAAGTGTTATGTAGGTACTCAATCGATTCCCGAAGTGAAAGCCGGAAGCTTTAGTATTCTGTCGATCTAGGTAAGCCTTGTTCGTTTCAGATCTATGTTTTTAGATTACTACATTCAACCGTTTTCTCTGATTAAGTTAATATCATGGAGTCGGGATCTAACCAATCTAAGGAGAGGATTTCTAGCGCAAACCCTACCCCTAAGTTCAAGAAACGCTCGGTTTCTACTGTTCGTGATTGGCCACCGGGGTGCGGGCCAGCGTCGGAAAGGGATAAGCAGTTCATTGTTATCCCTGCTAGCGAGAGTGTCGGTATCCATAGTATTGTTCTCACTATTATTAGGTGTGTAACTCTACATTGATCTCCTGATAGATTAATAGCAATAATATTAAATATGTGTTAATGGAAATACGAGTAACATGGCTAAGGGTACCATTCAATGGTATAGTGCATTCAGGTACGATACCCCTTAATATTCTGTTGGTAATGCTTATAAACATTGATATGAAATATGTGTGATTTCGATATGACTCTGGGGTAAGGTATATTGTATGATAATTGATTAATATGTATGTTGCATGGGCATATGGGTGATATTGATAAAGGGGAAGTGTTTCGATGGTTTTTACCATAATATCCGGTGACTTATGTCACATATTATGTATCCGGTGACTTATGTCACATATTATGTATCCGTGACTTATGTCACATATTATGTATCTGGTGACTTATGTCACATATTATGAATCCGGTGACTCTGTCACAATTATCTGGTGGCTGTGCCATGGTTATAAGGGCGATGTGCGCTTGATCATGCGATCGCGCCGAGGGTGTGTGTGTGAGATGGAGGGTCGATTTAGTAATCCCACGGTGTGATTGGCTGGTACGGGTGGTGTGTAGAGAATGGAAAACTAGGTTGGGCTGGGCTACATTGCATACATGTTTAAATATGCTTCATTCTGTGGGCTTAAGGCCCAGATTGCGTTTATGGGGATTTGCACACTGAGTCTCGATGACTCACCCCCTTTGCTTAATTTTACAGGTAATCGTTAGATTGCGGATTTGGGAGCTGAGGTGGACTTGAGGTGGCCATGCTTTACTATTTCTTACAAAAACTACATTGCCTTATTTTGAACTTATTATATTGGGATTACATTATGTAATAAGGCCTATGGTATTTTATTTGATTTTAGCTTTTAATTTGGTTCTGCTATTATTGATGGAATTTTAATTGGATTTTCCTAAAATGTTAATAAATCGTTTCTTATTCAAAATTACTTAAACTCAATTTTTTTCCACAATAAATATAAAGAATACGAACTTTTTAACGAACGCACAGGTTTTAGACATTCCTTTCATGTGACATGCCAGATCCGATTGTAATGTCTAGGTTGGGTTTGGGGTGTTACATTCGTCCAATAATCTCCTTAAAGAAATTAGCCATTCATGGATTTAGATACAATTATCCCTAATTTCGTATTTAACTGAGATAATGGTTCAACCGATATATGGGCGCTGCACCATCCTCTACACCTCGATGACGTGATGAGACGGTGAGACCGAAATAAGAGTGAGAACAACTAGAGCTACACAGCCATGAAATCTCTCACAGCCTATTCTTATTGTAGTAATGTCCTATGGGGATCTAATGGAGGTTATTCGTAAGTGTGGGTGAGTGAATTTAAATGAAAAGAGCAAGATGACCTAATGGGTGCCGAGAACTGGCTTTCGCAAGTTTTCTGTGTGAAAGAAGAGCTACAATGCTCTTGAACTGAAAGTCTTTTGTCTGTGTTTTCCTTGCTAGAAGACGAAGCTTATCAATGCCAGAATACCATAACCAGTATTATTCCAGAGATCATGTGAACTTGGAATTTTTCTTGAAGAAGTTTAGGGAGAAGTTTCTTAATAACCTCTTCATTGAGCAAATGTAGAAGGAATTCCTAGAGCTAAAACAATTGAAATGATTGTGTTCGAGTATGAAGGAAAATTCATTCGGTTGAGTAAATACACTAATGATTTGGTTCTAAATGAGGAAGGCCTTTGTATCAGATCTGTATGAGGGTTAAACGAAGAACTCTGTGTGCTGTTGTCCGCACTAGAAATTTAGGACTCTGCTTCCCTATTAGTAAAGGCTCAGAGAATTGAATTAGTGATTCAAAAAATAAATAAATTCAGAGTCCGACAGAGGAACAAATGTGGGGCCTCTGGTGAATTTAAAAATGCTAGATTTAGGAAACATTTAGGGCATGTTGAATACACGAGATTAGTTCAGAAAATATATAAACAAGATAAGGTGACTAAACACGTAATTCTACCACGATATATAATTGACTTTCAATTTTCAATATCAAACACATTAGTTCTCTAGGTTACAAGATAAACAAATTCAAGAAATGTTAAGCATAGTATTCCATTGAAAGAAGGACAAAAAATTAGATTCATGTTCGAAGAATAAAATTGGTCAAAAAACGTCAATATTTAGTTTAATATTCCATGATTTTATCACTTAGGTCACATAGGACTTTTTCACTTGTAATGGTTTATATCTTAGGTTGGTTTGGGACTGAAGAATTGACTCTAACTAATTAACTAATCTACCAATAAATAATTATCTCTCGATCACACTTTCTTGACTAGAGCTGGACAATCATTAAATTTCTCACATCATGTTCCTGTTGTAGCAATGTCCTATGGGACTCCAAGAAGGAACGTAATGAAGCTAGGACCGAAGGCTTCAGCTAGAGTTTACCTGATGGCAGCAAAGGAGGACATTGAAGCCTTTGATGTTACCAATTGTAATTTTACTTTATTCAACGACATCATTCATGCTTTGGTAAATCCTAGATCAATTTATTCATATATATGTGATAAGTTTGTGAATGAAAGGAGTCATAATTTTGTCGCTACTAAGAATAGTATGATAGTTACCAACCCTGTAACATCATAAAATTCGGGAATTTATAATTTACATTACATCATGCGTTAGACTAGTTAAAAATGTTAATTGCGCATGTTTAGGGGTCCTAAGAAGGCTTGGGGTCAAATTGGGCCTCAGCAAAATTTCTGTGTTTAAGCAGTTTAAGGAGAGAAGGTAAGTGGCATCAATGCTTAAGGAAATAAGTGTGTATTTTGTCAACAATAGGGAGCATATGGCAAGGAGGTTGTGGCGTCAAGTGGAGAGCATGGAGGGAAGGGGTTCAAATCCCACCTAGTGCAAGATTTTTGATTAATTTTTATACTGCTCTTCCAAGTGTTGGCCATGGCATCAAATATTGTAAGGGAGACTTTTTATTGATGGAAAGATGAATAAGAAAATAAGGTAAGGAGGAGAGTAAGGAAAGAAGTAAAGGAAAGGAGTAAGAAGGGGGATATGTTGGTCGAATATTTGGAAGGTGCTTGGGATAGAATTATTTTTGGTCAACCAACATCTTTTTGGTGTTAGGGGCACACAGTTTTGTTAGGGGGGAGAAGGGAGAGCCGAAATTCCTATAGCTCATTTGCAAATTTGTGCATGTAAGATGGGTTTTTCTTTTAACACTTTTGTGCATTTTCTTCAAATCTTTTTCCTTTGTTGCCAAAAAATAAGATCGCCAAAACACTCAATCCACTTTGGTTCATTTTCTTTTGGTAATAGCGGAACTTCTCTAAAACTCCTTTGTCCATCACTTCATTTCTTCTTCACCATTTCCTCAACCATTCTCCCTTTCCCTTAAATCGACACTACTTTGTGGCCGAACCTTCTTTGTTCTTTTCTCATCAATAGCCGAATCTTTATCATTTCTCTTCTCCATCTCGCGTGTTGGGCATCTCTTCTTTGACCGAATCAGTAAGTGGCTCTATTCTATCCTTTTATTTTTTTCCCTAGTCGAATGTGTGTTTATTATCATTCGGATGTTCACTTTTGTTCAAAACCGAAATATCATTCTCTTATAATCCTTCATTTTGTGATAATCTTCTTGTCTCATTCGTAACCATAAGTCAATCGCTGGAGATCGGATTCATCATCATTAATGTAAGGAGTTTCTTTTTAGATTTTTCATTATATCTCTACTCGGTATGTTGCAAATCAGATTGAAGTTTCGATTAATCGATTGTTTTAGGGACGAAGGCACTCGATATTCTCTACTTGTTAATCCCTCGGATGTAGTGGTAAGCCGAAACCTCTCCTTAGATAAATACGTTCACTCATCATAATATTTTTCTAACCGAGACTTTTCAATGGAGGCAAGTGGTATCGATTTGAAAGGAAAAGCGATAGGAGGAGACAAAAGGAGTGGATTTGCGATTCCTACTCCCAAGTTCAAACGAAGGGCGGTATCGATAGTTCGGTATTTTCCACCAGGTTGTGGACCATCATCCGATAAGAATAGACAAATCGTGGTCGTTCACGATATTGAGAGTAAGCATTTCATTAGATCGTCTAATTTATATTTAGATTAATAAATCTCGTTTGTTGGTTAATTGAGTGTAATGATGATTTAGGTACCGACGATCAAGAAGGTTTAATCCTTACCATAATCAGGTGTGTAATCTCACACCGAAATCCCGTAGAATCATGATTCGATATCACGTTGGAAAATAGACCGTTATTATTTATATGGCTAAAAATCGTAATATGGCATAAATCGAGAAATTTGCTTAAATTACATTATTTATATAGATTTGTCAAAATTGGTATTAAAATTGTTAAAATTACAAAAATGCCCCTATAGGCTGAGTTACGAAAATGCCCCTATGGACTGAATTACGAAAATGCCCCTATGGGCCGATTTACCCAAATGCCCCTATGGGCTGATTTATTAGAATGCCTTAGTGGGCCGAATTCCAAAGTTCTATAATGGGCCGATTCACCGTAATAAATTGCTGGACTAATGATTGTTGTTCATATATGTGGATATTATGCTTTATTATGTATGTTTCATGTTACATATTGCATGGGTTGGGAAAAATGTTGAAGAGTAGTGTAGCCTGGTGGCATTGCCACAAAATGTTCATTATTATATTTACTTATGATTTCAGTGGCTTGGCCACAATAAAAATATATAATATAGCAGCTCGGCTGCAATTTGGTGTGAGCGGCGGGGTGGGTTGACTTGATCCCCACAGGTGTGATTGGCTGGTCGGGGGTGTGACGGATGGATGGGTTGGGCTGCATACATTACATTTAAACTTTGTTATGTAAGTGGGCTTAGACCCAAGACATTCCTAAGCGGGTTCAGGCCCAGTGGAGGACGGTAAGGGGATTATACACTTAGTTTTTGTAACTCACCCCTTTTTCTTAACCCTTGCAGGTAATGCTCGGTGATGAGGACTTGGGCCATGGCTAACTCGGTGGAGGCCATACTTCAAAAATGGTGTTTTTTTTTTTTGAACTTTAAATTTCAATTTCGGTTTACTTTATTACTTTTACTATTTTGGGTTTTTAAGTTGTAATAAGGCCTTTGGAATATTTTATTTTTGCTTTATGTTTGACATACTTAGTATCTTGCTTGATTTATTTTAAATGGGAATTTTCTAAAATCATAAATAATGGTTTCCAAAAATTGATTAACAAATGGTTTTATAATATTTTCGTATAAATAGTTTAACTCGAATTCTCTTTCAAATTACCAACGACATTTTCAAAAGTCACGATTTTAACGTTCACTACCTCGATTTTTTTCATTCATCAATCAACCTCTCAAAAATAGTTTTATTTTATCAAAAATTTATATCCAAACTTGTTTTCTTAACCATAACCAAATAACATCTATTTTAGTATGAATCACAAGGACTTTATATGTTTTTCACATGTGACATGTCAGATCCGATCATAACGCATGGGCCGGGTTTGGGGTGTTACATTTTATGGTATTAAAGCCCGGTTGCAAAACTCGGCTGTGGTTTGGGTTCAATAGCGTTTTCCAAAGTTGTTTAAAATTTTAATTTATAAATGCATGTTCTAAAGGAAGTATGGCACCACGGGTACACGGCACCAAGTCAAGTAAGTTTATGTTTTCATTTTATGATTATTGAGGTATGACTGTAGAAATACTCTAGAACTTTTAGCTTTAGGAGCAGAAACTATAGAGATTGAGACTTTAGGATATGTGTTGCTAAAACGGCTTTACTTTTTATACTCCATAAAACATTGTTTAATAAACATTGAATAGTATATTGATTCATAAGACTTGTAATCACATTAAATCGATTTAGCAAACATGAGCGCTAGAGGACGTGGACGCGGTAGACATGGCTGTGGTAGAGGCCAAGATACTAGAGTTGTATCTGAGGCATCGGGACATGTGCTGGAAATAGACGCCCCTGTGTCACCGATGACTGAAGCTGGGTCACATGATCGAATGAGAGAGGACGACGCTCTATCCCCAGCAATGTTACGAGTCTTGGAAAGGGTTGCTGGGACAAGAACTAGGTTAGCAGCTCATCGGTTGGTATCTGAGCGACTCAGATCGAATGGGGCTGAATTATTTAGGGGAATTTTAGGTGTAGCCCCTAATGTAGCGGAGTACTAGCTTGAGGCAGTAGAGCTGATTATGGACGACCTGGATTGCACCGCCGAGTAGAAACTGAAGGGTGTTGTGTCGTTGCTGAGAGATGAGGCGTATCAGTGGTGGCTCACTATTCGAGAAGGCACTCAGGCTGATCGTATTACCTGGGAATTCTTTAAGATAGTACCGAAGGAAGAAATTCCTGAATCTAGTCCAATGAGGTAAATCTGTGGCAGCTTATGAGGCAGAGTTTCTGCGTCTAAGTCGGTATGCCCGGGGTATAGTATCGACTGAACGCTGTGTGCGTTTTGATGACGGGTTGCGTGATGAGTTGATGGTACTGATAGCCCCACAGAATGAGAGGAATTTTGCCACACTTGTGGAAAAAGCTAAGATAGCTGAGGAGGTTAAACACTCGAAATGGAAAAATCGAGACAAGGATAGGGGAAGGAGCAAGAGGGACTCTGGATACTCAGGTTCTGCTAGAGGTTTTCAGAAAAGGCCCAAGAATGAGGGGCCAGTTCGAGTGGGTGCTCCAGCTGCTACCAATCAGTTACAGCCTCGCGTAGATTGTAGGAAAGTTCACTCAGGTGAATGCTAGAAGAGAACTGGTGGTTGTTCCAGATGTGGTTCCGAGGACCATTGGTTTAAGGATTGCTGTCGAGAGCCTACTCAGACACAGGTGGTTCATAACAAATTCGCACAGCCATCAGGAGGCGCTCAGCAGCCGCTGAGAGGCCGTAGGCTAGGTCGACGTGGTAATGGCATAGGAACAGGTCATGGTGTATCGGGTAGAGGTACTGGTAATAGGGGTAACACAGAGGCGAGGCAGCCAGGGTTGGTCTACGCGGTCAGACGTCGAGAGGATGGCGATACACCTGACTTCATAACCAGTACGTTTTTCATAGCTGATGTACTTGTTACTGCTTTCATAGATATTGGATCCACCCATTCGTATGTTGCTTGTGCCGTGACTGGAACTTTGAATATTAGATTTGAGATTTTTGCTAGAGAAACAACTGTGATTAGCCCTTTAGGACAGTCGGTGGTAGTAAATAAGTTGTTTAGGGATGTTCTCTTAGAAGTTCAGGGGGAAGTATTTCTGGCTGATTTGATGGAACTTCCATTCGACGAGTTCGATCTTATCTTGGGCATGGACTGGCTGGTTAAGCATCGTGCAAACTTGGACTATGCTCCAAAGCAGATGGTACTAAGAACTTCGAAGGATAAGGAAGTGATGATGATAGGTGAAAGAAGAAATTACCTGTCTAATATGGTATTTGCTTTAAAGGCAGAAAAGTTGGTACGAAAGGGGTGTGGAGCATGTTTAGCCTTCATCAGTGCTTTGGATGCCAAAAAATTATCCGTAGAGAGTGTTCGAACAGTGAAAGAGTTTTTAGACGTCTTTCCCGAGGAGCTTCCAGGATTGCCTCCAGATCGGGAGGTGGAGTTTGGCATTGAGCTGTTGCCAGGAACGGCTCCAGTGTCCATTGGCCATTATAAAATGGCACCGAATGAGCTCGTGGAACTTAAAGCTCAAATTCATGAGTTGTTAGATCGCGGATTTATTCGACCAAGTGTGTCACTGTGAGGAGAGCCGATTTTTTCGTTAAGAAAAAGGATGGGTCGATGCGTATGTGCATCGATTATAGGCAATTGAATAAGTAGACGATCAAGAACAAGTATCCGTTATCGAGGATCGATAATCTGTTCGATCAGCTGTGAGGAGCTTCAGTTTTCTCAAAAATAGACTTGAGATAGGGATATCACTTGCTTAAAGGCAAGGAGGCAGATATTCACAAGACTGCGTTCTGAACTCGTTACAGGCATTACAAGTTCTTGGTGATGCCATTCGGGTTGACAAATGTACCAGCTGCATTTATGGACATGATGAACTGAGTCTTCCAACCCTATCTAGATCGATTTGTGGTGGTGTTTATATATGACATCTTGGTGTATTCGAAGAATGAAGAAGAGCATGATTCGCATCTGCAGGTAGTATTGCAGATATTAAGGGAGAAGCAACTGTATGCCAAATTCAGTAAGTGTGAATTTTTGCCGAGGGAAGTGATCTTTTTGGTGCATGTTGTGTCTGCAGAAGGAATTAGAGTTGATCCCCGGAAGGTTGAGGCTGTATTGGATTGGAAGCCGCCAAAGTCAGTGGCAGAAATTCGGAGTTTTCTAGGTTTGGCTGGATATTACAGGCGTTTTGTTGAGGGGTTTTCGTTGATTACTGCACCCCTAACTAAACTGTTGCATAAGGGAGTCTCGTTTGTGTGGTCAGATAAACAGGAAGGGAGCTTTAAGAAATTAAAGAAGATTCTGACAGAAGCGCCAATATTGATTTAACTTGAGGCTGGTAAGGAGTTTATTGTCTATTTTGATGCGTCACACCCGGGCTTGGGTTGTGTACTGATGCAAGGGGGAAAAGTAGTGGCTTATACATCTTGTTAATTAAGGCTACATGAGGTAAACTATCCCACACATGATTTGGAGTTAGCTGCAGTGGTGTTTTCTCTGAAGATTTGGAGACACTATTTGTACGGAGAGAAGTCAATTATCTATACGAATCATAAGAGTCTGAAGTACCTCCTTACCCAGAAGGAGATGAACTTAAGACATCGGAGGTGGATAGAACTGTTGAGAGAATATGACTTCTTAATCGAGTATCATCCAGGAAAAGCTAACATAGTGGCAGATGAGTTGAGTTGTATAGTGATATCGGATTTGAGAGCAATGTTTTCTCATCTCAGCCTTTATAAAGATGGTAGCATGTTAACCGAACTTCAGGTGAAGCCTGCATCTGTAACATCCCGAAATTGGGCCTATTAGGATTGGGCCCAATGGGCCTTGAGCGTAGGAGCGTTTAAAATTTTTTGAGAACAAGAGATCGACTTTAGTACAAGTTGGACTTATTAGGTGAGTGATTTTGGAAGGTTAGAGGGCTTCTATGAAGTCCAAGGATCAAATTTAGGCATTGGGAAAATTTTGATTTTAGGTGAAAAAACCCTAAGAGGTGGTAGGTAGGCTTTAAGAATAAAATGTGGAGAAAAATGACACAAGTGGAGTGTGTGGTGTAGTGGCAAAGTGACGCCACATAAGAGGCAAGGGGGTGACGCCACAAGGAAGGAAGGAGGTCCAAGGTTCAAGTCTTGGCTCTTGCATTTTGGTTTTTTTTTTTTTAATGGACTTTAGAATTTGGCATTAGATTTATATTTAGTTGCGCATGGTTTTAGACACAAGAGAAGCTTGTGGCCTAGTGGTTAGTGGCTTAGATTATGTTGCAAGGGAGCCTTGGTTTGAATCTCATGAAAAGCAAGGGAGTATTTATTTTGCGGTCTAGACGGGAAGAGTTTGAGTTGGATTTAAACTCTATTGATGGAAGGATCGCACATCGGAAAGATACAAAGAAGGAAGGTGAGAAGCTAGCTATATATATAGCATTCTAGGAGGAGGATGAATACACCTTGGAGGGCGTTTGGGCACAGGAGTGGTCGGAGCGCGGATTAGCACCAGATTCCTATCAGGTTCGTAACTCTCTCTGCTCTAGCTGTAGAGTGGCAAATGTCGAAGTGCCAATCACGGCGATAGTAGCCACACGAGCGTGCGAGTACACGTGTGGGGCTTCGACGCGATAGTTGAGGCCATCATTAGTATTCTTGTGGGTTGATGCTGCTTCGGCCGCGATGGGCCGAAGTGGACCCAATGGGCCCGTGGGCCCAATTGAAAAAAATATATGATGGTGTAGTATATAGTGAATTAGACTAGGTGAATATCATATACGTGGCTAGATTTGTGTTAGGTGTGCCACACGAGCGTGTGGGCCCGAATGGGTCGAAATCAGATTTTAGGCCCAGTAGTCCAGTAAAGACTGGAAATGGTAGTTGAGTCACTCAATGCGACATTGGGCCTTTGAAAAGGCCATCCCAAGTGCGAAATTACCGAAATACCCTCGAAAGGTAAATTACAGAAATACCCCTAGAAGGTAAATTACTGTCACACCCTTAGAGGTTGATTAGCTTGATTATGTTGTAATTGTTATTCTGAATATGACGGTAATTCGTTTCATGTTATACTTATATTTGATATATGATTTGCATACATGTCATACTGCATACATGAATTATTATGTCACGACATGTTGCATAGGCTTTGGAATATGATATTAAAGGGGAAGCGCTCTGGTGGCTCTGCCACGATCTGTTGTAGTGGCTCTACCACGATTTGTTCTGGTGACTATGTCACGATTCTGAAGATGAGCAGCTAACTGCAGCATGCCATCAATGGTGTGTAGCGGTGAGGGTTGATTGTAGAAATCCCCATTGGTGTGATTGGCAGGTGCGGGTGGTGTGTAGCGGATGGAAATTTAGGCTGGGTTTGGGTTTTGCATCACATTGCATTGATATCTGATTATCTGCTATTCTCTGCTAGTAGGGCTAAGGCCCAGTCTGATTCTGTATGGGCTTCGCCCAAAGTGATATGTAAGGGCTAGGGCCCAATTATGGTTAAGGTAGAGTAATTGCACACTAAGTTTTTGTAAACTCACCCCCTCTTTTTAAATGTTTCAGGTAATCATTAGATCGCGAATTGGGAGCTAAGGCGGACTTGTGGTGGCCATGCAATGTTTTTTCGTAAACTCGTTTCTTTTATTTGGACTTATTTTTATTTGAATTTTTGTTATGTAATACGGCCACTATAACTTTAATTTTGGTATTTTCTTTGGTTTAGCTTTTAATTGATTACTGCCTATTATTATTCAATGTGCAATACAGGATTTTCCTAAACCCTTAATAATTGTTTTTTCAAAATGTTAACAAAAAGGATAACAATCAATAAATATTTGTAACATCTCAAAATTTTTTACAAACGCTCAGTTTTTAAACAAACTTTTATGTGACATGCCAGATCCGTCATAACTTCTAGGCCGGGTTTGGGGTGTTACAGCATGGGTAAGTCAGATTAAGGAAAAGCAGTCGACAGATAAAGTGTTGGGTTCTCGACTTCAGCAAGTGAAAAGAGGTGAGATAGGGGATTTTGGATTGAATAGTGATGGAGTATTGTGTTTTCGCGGAAGAGTTTGTATGCCCAAGGATTCGGAATTGAGGCAAATGATTCTGCGCGAGGTGCATAGTAGCCCATATACTATACACCCCGGGGGAAATAAGATGTACCGAGACCTCCGTGAGCAGTATTTGTGGCCAGGGTTGAAACGAGAGGTTATCGACTTCGTGAGTAAGTGCTTGACATGTCAGTAGACGAAGGCGGAACATCAACTGCCATCGAGGTTGCTACAATCGGTGAAAATTCAACTATGGAAACAGGAAAGGATAACGATGGACTTTGTTAATGGGTTACCCTTAACGCCCATTCGGAAAGATTCAGTATTGGTGATTATGGATCGGTTAACGAAGATACTCATTTTCTACTTGTTCATACGGATTATTCATTGTAGAAGTTGGCCAAGTTGTATGTAGCAGATATCGTGAGGTTGCTTGGGGTACCGATGTCTATAATATCAGACAGGGATCCTAGGTTTACATAACAGTTCTGGAAGGCTTTACATGAAGCTTTGGGTACAAGGCTAAATTTCAGCACGACATTTCATATGTAGACTGATGGTCAGTCAGATAGAGTAATCCAGATTCTTGAAGACATGCTAAGAGGCTGTGTGATCGATTTCAGGGGTAGTTGGGAAGATTTTCTACCACTTGCAGAGTTTGCATACAACAACAGCTATCAATCTAGCATCCAGATGGCACCTTATGAGGCGTTGTATGGTCGTAGGTGTCGTACTCCTACTTGTCGGATTGAACTATGGGAGCGATAGTTATTGGGTCCTAAGTTGATCTCGGAGACGGAGGAAAAAGTTAAGGTAATTCGGGCTCGATTAAAAGAAGCTTCGGACAGACAGAAATCGTACGCGGATCTGAATCGTAAGCATAGAGAGTTTGCGGTGGGAGATCAGGTTTTTCTGAAGGTCTCACCTTGGAAGAAGATCTTTAGATTTGGACGGAAGGGCAAGTTGAGCCCTAGGTTCATCAGACCATACCGTATTGAAGCGCGTTGGACCAGTGGCTTATCAGCTTAAGTTACCTCATGAGTTAAGTCAGATACATAGCGTATTTCACGTATCAATCTTAAGGAGTTATTGTTCGGATCCGTCGCATGTTGTGCCAGTAGAGGAAGTTGAAATAAGACCTGACTTATCTTTTGAAGAGGAGCCAGTGCAGATTTTAGATCGGGATATTAAGGTGCTGAGAAGGAAGTCAGTTCCATTAGTCAAAGTATTAAGGCGGTAATCACGGGTCAGAGGAAGCTACATGGGAGCCAGAGGACACGATTCGACAATAGTATCCTCATCTCTTTTAATCAGGTAAATTTTGAGGTCGAAATTTCTTTATGGGGGTAGAATTGTAACATCGTGAAATTCGAGAATTTATAATTTACATTACATCATACGTTAGACTAGTTAAGAATGTTAATTGTGCATGTCTAGGGGTCCTAAGAAAGCTTGGGGTCGAATTGGGCCTTAGCAAAATTTCTGTGTTTAAGTAGTTTAAAGAGAGAAGGTAAGTTGCATCAATGCTTAAGGAAATAAGTGTGTATTTTATCAGCATAAGGGACCATATGGCAAGGCGGTTGTGGCGTCAAGTGGAGAGCATGGAGGGAAGGGGTTCAAATCCCACCTAGTGCAAAATTTTTGATTAATTTTTCTTCCGATCTTTTTACTTTGTTGCCGAAGAATAAAATGACCAAAACACTTAATCCACTTTGGTGCATTTTTTTTTTGATAATAGCCAGACCTCTTTAATACTCCTTTGTCCATCACTTCATTTCTTCTTCACCATTTCCTCAACCATTCTCCCTTTCTCTTATATCGACACTACTTTGTGGCTAAACCTTCTTTGTTCTTTTCTAATCAATAGCTGAATCTTTATCATCTTCTCTTCTCCATCTCGTATGTTGGGCATCTATTCTTTGATCAAATCAGTAAGTGACTCTATTGTATTCTTTTATTTTCTTTTTCCCTAGACGAACTTGCGTTTATTATCATTCGGATGTTCACTTTTGTTCAAAACTGAAATATCTTTCTCTCATAATCCTTCATTTCGTGATCATCTTCTTGTTGTAGTATTATAGTAGAAAGCCGAATATCTTGTCCTTGTCTCATTCGTAACCATAAGTCAATCGATGGAGATCGGATTCATCATCTTTAAGGTAAAGAGTTTCTTTTTGGATTTTTCGTTATATCTCTACTCGGTTATGTTGCAAATCGGATTGAAGTTTCGATTAATCGATTCTTTTAGGGCCGAAATCACTCGATAATCTCTACTTGTTAATCCTTCGGAAGTAGTGATAAGCCGAAACTTCTCATTAGATAAATATGTTCACTCATCATAGTATTTTTCTAACCGAGACTTTTCAATGGATGCAAGTGGTATCGATTTGAAAGGAAAAGCGATATGAGGAGACAAAAGGAGTGGATTTGTGATTCCTACTCCCAATTTCAAACGAATGGCGGTATCGGCAGTTCAGGATTTTCCACCGGGTTGTGGACCATCATCCGGTGAGAATAGACAAATCGTGGTCGTTCACGATATTGAGAGTAAGCATTTCATTAGATCGTCTAATTTAGATTTAGATTAATAAATCTCGTTTGTTGGTTAATTGAGTGTAATGATGATTTAGGTGCCGACGATCAAGAAGGTTTAATCCTTAATGTAATCAGGTGTGTAATCTCACACCGAAATCCCGTAGATTCATGATTCATTATCGATATCCCGTAGACTTAGATTAAAATTGTTAAAATTACGAAAATGCCCCTATGGGCTGATTTACGAAAATGCCCCTGTGGGCCGATTTACCAAAATGCCCCTATGGGCTGATTGACGAAAATGCCCCTATGGGCTGATTGACGAAAATGCCCCTATGGGCTGAATTACGAAAATGCCCCTATGGGCCAATTTACCCAAATGCCCCTATGGGCTGATTTATTAGAATGCCTTAGTGGGCCAAATTACTAAGTTCTATAATGGGCCGATTCACCGTAATAAATTACTGGACTAATGATTGTTGTTCATATATGTGGATATTATGCTTTATTATGTATGTTGCATGTTACATATTGCATGGGTTGGGAAAAATGTTGAAGAGTAGTGTAGCCTGGTGGCATTGCTACAAAATGTTCATTATTATATTTACTTATGATTTCAGTGGCTTGGCGACAATAAAAATATATAATATAGCAGCTCGGCTGCAATTTGGTGTGAGCGGCGGGCTGGGTTGACTTGATCCCCACAGGTGTGATTGGCTGATCGGGGGTGTGATAGATAGATGGATGGATGGGTTAGGGGTATGGCATTTTGGCCTTATAAATGGTCTATAATGTCACACGGTCATGGCACACGGGTGTGCCTAAAGACCGTGGGTGAATTGGCAGAATACAGCTTAGTAGCACACGGCCTTGACACGGGGGTGTCAGCTAGCCGTGGTGTACAAGTCAGTAGCTATCTAAGAGTACACAACCATGGCAGACGGGCGTGCTAGGTGGCCGTGGAGGGGAAGTTAGTATATGGCCTAGTAGAACACGGCCATGGCACATGGGCGTGCCTAGTGATTGTGCTGGTATAGTCAGTATATGGACACGGAAGGATACAGGGGGGTGTCTAGCAGCCGTGGAGGGCACACGGTCTCCTTCCACGGGCGTGTATCCCCTGAATCTTAGAAAAATTTTTAAGTGTTCGAGAATTTTTGTGTATGTATGGTTTAGTCCCGGCTCATCTTTAGTATCAGATAAAGGTCTCATAGACTTTGATAAGGGACAATCTGTTTGTAAATGGATGTGATTGAAGATGATTGACTTTGTGTTGTAAATTTTGATATTAAATGTTTTGATTGATCAGTAATACCTCTTAATTCTTTTTCGACGATGGTCTCGGGTTAGAGGTGTTATATTTTATTGGTATCAGAGCTACAATTTACTTGAATCTCAGACTAACGTAGCATGTGTGAGTCTAGCTATACATGCCATATTTGAAATTGTGATAGTTTGATGAATTCTGACAGCTAAACATGTGTTTTTATATAGTAATGGAACCCGATCGAGTAGTTGCTGACGATGTAGAAAGTAATGCGCCTGCTCCCGCTCAAGGGACAGTGCCGGCCACATCTAGGGCGAATGATAGTGGTGAGGGAGGAGAGGCTAAGCAAGTCTTCTTTTGAATGATGAGTGAGTGGTTTACGGAGTTCGTTCGAACGAATCTGGCTGTTCCACAACCTCCACCCCCACAAGTACCTGTTGTGCCACAAGTTGTAGATCCGATCAGATTGAATAAACCTCCTGTGGATAAGATTTGTAAGTATGAGGCCGAAGTGTTTAAGGCCACATCAAATGACGATGCTGAGCGAGCCGAGTTTTGGCTTGAGAATACAATCAGAGTATTTGATGAGATGTCGTTGATCCCTGATGTGCAGTTTCCTTGTTGAGAGACAAGGATTACAACTGGTGGAAAACATTGATATCTGTGGTTCTGGGAGAGAAAATCACCTGGGATTTCTTTTAAGCTAAGTTCAGAAAGAAGTATATCAGTCAACGCTTCATTGATCAGAAATGTAAAGAGTTTCTAGAATTGAAACAGGGCCAGTTGTCTGTTACTGAGTACGAGCGAGAATCTGTAAAATTGAGTCAATAAGCGAGAGAATGTGTTTCGACCGAAGATACTATGTGCAAATGTTTCATAGAAGGATTGAATGAAGACATTAAATTTTTGGTTGGATACTTGATATTAATGAGTTCGTTGTGTTAATTGAAAGAGCGTGCAAAGCTGAAGAGCTCAGTAAAGAAAAGAAGAAAGCCGATTTCGAAGCTTGTGATGAAAGAAAGAGATCGATGAATAAGTTTTCTCAACCTTCAACCAAGAGATTTAGAGATGCTAGCAATTGTTCAAATACTTCATTTGGACATCCAAGTAGAGATCATTTGAGACAAAGTATTGGTCCACGAATTCAAGATCGGAATGAATCAAGTGTTGGCAGTGTTAAGAGTAACAAGAATGAGTGCAGACAGTGTGGAAGGCGACATGTGGGAGTGTAACACCCCAAACCCGGTCTATGCGTTTAGACAAGATTTGGTTTGTCACACAAATCAAACATTCGTTTATACTTAATAGTTAAAATAGAAGAGTGCTACAAAACTTTTTGAAAATAGAGTTTAATAAAATTAAACTTGAGGATTTGAAATTCGAGGCTTTAAGAAAAATATTTGTTTGAAAACTTATCGTCAAAATTTAAATGTCAAAATCTTAAGATAGTTTAAAAGAACTTTGAAGGAATTTAAAATAATTAAAGTGCCCAAACATTTGTTATAAAACCAATGTTCTTAAGAAAACTTAACATATTTAGGATAAAACCATATTAAAAGTTTAGAAATAAAATTTAAACCATCCACACAATAAAATCCATAAAATCATAATAAGAGGCCTTATTACATAAAACCCATAATGTAAATTTAAAATAATAACTTAAATAAAGTCATAATTTATAAAACCCAAGTTCGTAGTATGGCCTCCACCAAGTCATCTCCGACCCAAGTCCACATCAATTTCCATTACCTGAAAAGGTTAATAAAATTGGGTGAGTTACAAGGAACTCAGTGTGCAACTCACTTACCATCATTATTGGGCCAGATCGTCAAGACATTGAGCTGGGCTTGAGCCCATTTACAGATTTCAACAGTATATCATAAAATAAAATAACATAATTT
Organism: Gossypium bickii; assembly: GCA_025503065.1. Lineage (NCBI taxonomy): Eukaryota > Viridiplantae > Streptophyta > Magnoliopsida > Malvales > Malvaceae > Gossypium > Gossypium bickii. The sequence goes on along the minus strand of CP106711.1, from coordinate 111,484,045 downwards.
AAAAATGAATGCATGTAAAATGAATTTCCCAACCCAAACCTAAAATCCATCCGCTAACACCCCCGTACCAACCAACACACCTGTGGGGATCAAGTCAACCCACCCCGCCAAACACACCAAGTATAGGCTTTAAGCCTTTAAATAATTTTGTAGTGCACTACCGAACTAGATTGTGACATTGTCACCGAACTAGAGGCATTTAGCCGAATTTGTGGCAGAGCCACCGAACTAGAGGCATTGAGCCAAATTTGTGGCAACTGGCCATTCTTCTCTTCATATAACCCACCCCATGCAATCATGCGTGTATAACCAATATAATCACATAACAGATTTTTAATTATTCCATGACATCGGTGGGTTTATCAATAAACATTTCATTAGGCCCATATAAATAATTTAGCGACTAGCCCATTTAATGATTTAGTGGGCTTTGGCCCATTTATCGAACTAGAGTATTATTGGCCCATTTATCGAACTAGAGTATTATTGGCCCATTTATCGAACTAGAGTATTATTGGCCCATTTATCGAACTAGAGTATTATTGGCCCATTTATCGAACTAGAGTATTATTGGCCCATTTATCGAACTAGAGTATTATTGGCCCATTATGTCAATCTAGCGCTTTTTCGTATTTTTCTGGCTTTAACCGCTTTCATGTATTTTCACAAAAGTATCAATTACTACATAATTTTCCGAATTTACCATTTTCACGCTTTTATCGCAATACTTATGATTAGAAATCTAACTCAAAATGAGTGTGAAATTACACACCGTTATGGAGAGAACTAAACTTTCCCGCTCTTCAACACCTATACGTATTGTGTTAATTAAAACACTATAATCTATAATAAAACCGATCTAAATATAGCGATCTAGAAATTTACCCTCGGATTTCCGTAAGACTTCTACTTGCGATTTCTCTCCGATCGATGGTTCGCTAACCGAATCGAAACCACGAACAAATAATGGTTCGGGAGTACGAACGACTTCGAACAATTGATTTTCCTCGGTTGAACGTCCGCAACCCGGTGGAAAATCCCGGATTCCCGAAATAGTTCTTTGCTTATAATTAGGGGGAATAACAGAACCTCCCTTCTTCCGAAGGCTAAACACCGCCCTTTTTTTTCCCTATTTTGAATGTCTTCAAAGACAAAGAACGTTACTCCAATCTAAAATAAGTTTTCGAAATAATACCAAGGTTTTTAGAGTTGTGATTTTCTTACCACAAATATCGATTCCAAGGACTTGTGTCACCCACGACTTCTTGATTTCCAACTTCCGTTATCGCATTAAAGTATAACAAAATAAACGTTAAAAGAAGGAACGTTTATTTTGATCTAATAAAGCCTTCAAATCACCATCCATATTCGGCCATAACCACTATTAGCTAATCGAAACAAAAAGAATCTCTTACCTAAACTCCACGTCGAAAAGAAAGGATTTGAGAATGGTATTGATGGATGAAAGATTCGGCTATGTGAGATTAAGGAGAGAAGAAAATAATTTGGCTTGTAGTCACCTTAATATTCGGCCATGAGAGTGTAGGTAGAGAGAATTTCAATTGAAAGAAATCAAATAGGAGAAAGATGGTGATGATGTTGCTTTGATTTCAAAGTGAATAGGAAAAAGAAAAGAAAAAGATGAGCTTGAGAGAGATGGATATTCGGCAATGGGGAGAAGAAAAGAAAAGAATGCTCTCTTTAGGTTTTGGTAAAATCGGCACAAGGAGAAAGGCACAAAATTGACACCAAAGTGTAAAACAAAAATGACCAATTTGACAAAAGAAACTAGGCTTACCAAGGGCACAATTTCGGCCAAAGGGAGAGAAGGTTGAGAGAATTTTCAAAGCTTCCACAAAACAAAAATGACCAAAACAAAAACTAAAACTCCTAGCCAAAACTATCACCAAAATTCGGCTCCCCCCCTAGCCATAATGCCGTCCATATGCTTGGTCTTTAGGCCAAGATATTGTTTCCATGAACAACTCCTTGATTCATGCCTCATATCCTCACATTTTACTTATTCTTTTGATACCCTTCCTTAAGTTCAAATTTTCCTTATTCCTTTGATATACTAACCAAAAATAACAAGTCAACACCTTCCATATATGCTCTTGGCCGACACTTGCTATACATGGGCAGAAAAATCAAAAATAAAATTCACCTAGATGCTATTTAGGGGTTTCGAACCTTCACCCCCATGCACTAGCTCATGCGCCAACACCACTTGTCCAACTACTCATCTTATGCTACACATTGACACTTAAATTAATTTATGTGTCAATGCCACTTAGTCTATTTCCATAAATTCTCAAAATTAATATTATTCCATCTCAATAAATTTTAATTCTTCTTCAGGACTATACTAAATACAAAAATAAATAAAGAAATTCCATCTTCTAGAATAATTACTCAAAGCACACAATGAAAATAAATTACTCGAATTTTCAGGGTGTTACAACTCTACCCTCCTAAAAAAAAAATTTCGTCCTCGAAATTTACCTGGCTGAAAAAGGTGAGGGTATTGTTGTCGAATTGCATCCTCAGGCTCCCACGTAGCTTCCTCCACTCCGTGGTTACGCCATAACACTTTGACCAACGGCACAGTCTTCCTTCTTAGCACCTTAACATCTCGGTCTAAGATTTCCCGTTCCTTCCTCCTCAAAAGACAAGTCTGAATTCAACTGCACTTCTTCTACCGGTACTATGTGCGAAGGATCCGATCTATAGCGCCTCAGCATGGAGACATGAAAAACATTATGAATTTGGCTCAATTCTAGAGGTAATTCGATCTGATAGGCCACTGGACCAACTCGTTTCACCACACGATATGGTCCAATGTATCTAGGACTCAACTTGCCCTTCTTTCCGAATCTGAAAATCTTCTTCCAAGGTGAGACCTTCAGGAAAACTTGATCTCCCTCGGCATACTCAATATCCTTACGTTTCAGATCCGCATACGACTTTTGTCTATCCGAAGCTTCCTTTAACCGTGCTCGAATAACTTTCACTTTCTCTTCCGTTTCGGAAATCATCTCAGGTCCTAACAACTGCCGATCGCCCAACTCAGTCCAACAAATAGGAGAACGACACCTACGACCATACAATGCCTCGTAGGGTGCCATCTGAATGCTAGACTGGTAGCTGTTGTTATACGCAAATTCTGCCAACGGTAGAAAATCCTCCCAACTACCTTTGAAGTCGATTACACATCCTCTTAACATATCTTCCAGAATTTGAATCACTCTCTCCGACTGACCATCTGACTGGGGATGAAAAGCCGTACTGAAGTTTAGCTTTGTACCCAGAGCTTCATGCAAAGCTTTCCAAAATCGAGATGTAAACCTAGGATCCCGATCCGATATAATTGACACGGGTACCCCATGCAACCTCACGATTTCAGATACATACAGCTTCGCTAACTTCTGCAACGAGTAATCCGTGCGCACTGGTAGAAAGTGAGCAGTCTTCGTCAAACGATCAACAATTACCCAAACAGAGTTTTTCTTAGTAGGTGTTAAAGGTAACCCACTAACAAAATCCATCGTTATTCGCTCCCATTTCCAGAGAGGAATCTTAACTGGTTGTAAAAGACCTGACGGCAGTTGATGCTCCGCTTTCACTTGCTGACAAGTTAAACATTTTCCCACAAATTATGAAATCTCACGTTTCAACCTGTGCCACCAATATCGTTCACGAAAAATCTGATACATCTTATTTCCTCCGGGTGCATAGCATAAGGGCTACTATGCGCGCCTCCTCAAAATCATTTGCCTCGATCCGAGTCCTTAGGCATACTGCACCCTTCCATGAAAACACAACACACCTTCCGGTTTATTCCAAAATCCTCTATTTCACCATTTTTAACTTGCTGAAGTAAAAGTCCCAACTTCTCATCTAATTTCTGTTTTTCCTTGATTTGATCCAACCATAGAGGCTTCACCTGAAGTTCCGCTATCAAACTACCATCCTCATACAAACTCAAATGGGCAACCATGGCTCTCAAATCAGATACCACCTTACGACTTAATGCGTCCGCCACCACATTAGCCTTTCCAGGATGATACTCAATTGAGAAATCATAGTCTTTAAGCAGCTCCACCCATCTTCATTGTCTCAAGTTTAACTCCTTTTGAGTAAGAAGATACTTAAGACTCTTGTGATCCGTATAGATGATAGACTTTTCACCGTATAGGTAATGCCTCCAAATCTTTAAGGCAAACACCACTGCCGCTAGCTCCAAATCATGAGTAGGGTAGTTTACTTCGTGCGGTCTTAACTGACGAGAAGCATAAGCTACTACTTTCCCACATTGCATCAATACGCAACCTAAACTCGTATGTGACGCATCACAAAAAACTGTAAACTCCTTCCCAGCCTCAGGTTGAATCAATACCGGTGCTTCCGTTAAAACCTTCTTCAATTTCTCGAAACTTTCTTGCTGCTTGTCGGTCCATACATACAAAGACTCCCTTTAAAAAGCTTAGTTAGGGGTGCGAAGAATCAACGAGAACCCTCAACAAAGCGTCCTATAGTAACCCGGCCAAACCCAAGAAACTCCGAATCTCACCACCGACTTCGGTGGTTTCCAATCCAATACAGCTTCAATCTTCCGAGGATCCACCTTTATTCCTTCGGCTGATACCACATGACCCAAGAAAGTCACTTCTCTTAACCAAAATTCACATTTACTGAATTTGGCATACAACTGATTATCCCGAAGCACTTGCAATACAATCCGCAAATGCAAGTCATGTTCTTCTTTGCTCCTCGAATAAACCAGAATGTCATCTATGAATACCACCACAAACCGGTCTAAGAATGGTTGCAAAACCCGGTTCATCATATCCATAAATGCAGCTGGTGCATTGGTCAACCCAAACGGCATCACCAAAAATTCATAGTGTCCGTAACGGGTTTGAAATGCCGTCTTGTGAATATCCGCTTCTTTCACCTTCAGCTGGTGATAACCTGACCTTAAATCAATTTTGGAGAAAACTGAAGCTCCCTTCAATTGATCAAATAGGTCATCAATCCTTTTTCTTGATCGTCAGCTTATTCAATTGCCTATAATCGATACACACACATGATCGACCCATCCTTTTTCTTAACAAACAAAACCGGTGCTCCCCACTGAGACACACTCTCGGTCGAATAAAACCCCAATCTAGCAGCTTCTTGAATTTGGGCTTTAAGCTCAGACAACTCCTTCGGTGCCATTCTATAAGGAGCAATGGACACCGGGCGATTCCGGCAAAAGCTCAATACCAAATTCCACCTCCCCATCCGGAGGTACACCAGAAGTTCTTCGGGAAAGACATCGTGAATTCCTTCACGCTTCTCACATCTTCCACCGATGCACTCTTTGGCATCTAAAGCACTAATAAATGCTAAAAATGCTCCGCACTTTTCGCACCAACTTCTCCGCTTTTAACGCAGTAAATCACGCTTGCTAAGTAATTTCTCCGCCGCCTATCATAACTATCTCCTTATCCTCCACGCTCTTATCGACATACGCTTTTTGGCACAATCTAGCTACGCCTGCTTAACCAACCATCCATGCCTGAATGATATCAAATTCGCCAAATGGCAAATCCATCAAATTTGCCAGAATGTTTCTCCTTGAATTACTAAGGGCACGTCTCTAAATAGTTTATTAACCAACACCGACTGTCCTAAGGGACTAATCACCCTCATCTCATTATCGGAAATTTCAGGGTCTAAATTCAAGTTTCCAGTTATGGTGCTAGCAACGTACGAATGAGTAGAACCAATATCTATCAAGACAATAACGGGTACATCAGAGATGAAGAACGTACCAGTTATCACATCAGGTGCATTGCCATCCTCATGGCGTCTCGATCGCATACACCGATCCCCGCCGCCTTGCGTCCGCGTTGCCTCTAGGACCATTGCCCCGACCCGCTGCACCTTGACCACGTCCAGCTCCATTACCACCACGACCCGGTCCACGACCTCTCGGTGGTTGCTGAGCTCCTCTCGCCGGTGGTGCATCAGTAGCACAAACTTCTTGAGTTGTATCCATACGTCGAGGGCAACTCCTATATTGATGATCCGTCGATCCACATTTAGCAAGCACCCGTCTTCCTCCAACATTCTCCGGAATGCCTTTTCCCACAATCAGCACAATCTCGACTCTGATTAACAGCTACAGGTGTTTTACCTTGAGCAGGCTCATCATTCCGAAACCTCTTCGGGAACCTTTTTGAAGAACCCGAATTCTTCAGATCTCTCTTGCTTCGAACTTGCTCCCGATTCTGACGTTCCGAGTTCTTAACCTCTTCGGCTATCTTGGCCTTCTCCACGAGCGTGGCAAAAGTTCTAACTTGCTGTGGGGCTATCAGAACCCGCAACTCATCTTTCAAGCCATCCTCAAAGCGCACACAACGCTCATGATCCGTTGCCACTATCGTTCGAGCATAGCGACTCAAACGTAAGAACTCAGCCTCATATCTTTGCACCGCCTTATTTCCTTGCACCAGTTCAAGAATTCTTTCCTTCTAGCACCCACATAGCTTGTTCCCACATATTTCCCTTGAAAAGAAGCCTTGAAGAATTCCCAATTAACTAATGCAAAGATCGGTGCCTTCTCGAACAATAAGCCACCATTGGTATGCTTCGTCCCTTAACAAAGATATCGCTCCTCTTAGCTTTTGTTCCACAAAGACACTCAAGATCGTCCCATAATTCGTTCCATCGCCTCAAGCCAATATTCAAACGACATTGGGAGCTACACGAGAGACACCTCTCAAAACCTCACCCACCGGATTTCAATCGCTCCGATATCGACCCACGAGCCGTTGGCCCGGGCCTGATCCAAATGACCCTTTCAAGTACTCGCAGCATTGCTCGTGTCACAGCATTATCCTCTTCCATATGGTCGTGCGATCCCGTCTCACTCTCGAGTGACGCAGGTGCATCCATTTCCGGCATATGACCCGGCACTTCGATTGCGCCCCTAACACCTCGTCTCTACCACGCCCACGCCTCTCTGCGTCCACGACCACGTCCTCTAGTGCTCATAGCGACTAATTCGATTTAATCTGATTAAGAGTTTTATGAATCAGAATAATATTTCAGTTGTTTATTAACGATGTTTCATGTTATGAAGGAGATAGAGTTGTTTTCGCATATTGTCTCAATCTCTACGGTTTTAACACCTAAAACTAGAAGTTCTAGAGTGTTTCTTATAATCATATCATAATCGTAACAGACAATCAGTATACAGATACTTACTTGACTTGGCGCGGGATGCTCATGGTGCCATACTACCTTAAAATCAAAAGTCTAGATATTTAAATTATTTTTCAAACAGATTTCATTGTCGAACCCAAACCACAGTCGAGTTTTGAACTGGGCTCTGATACCATTAAATGTAACACCCCAAACCCGGTCTATGCGTTTAGACAAGATTTGGTTTGTCACACAAATCAAACATTCGTTTATACTTAATAGTTAAAATAGAAGAGTGCTACAAAACTTTTTGAAAATAGAGTTTAATAAAATTAAACTTGAGGATTTGAAATTCGAGGCTTTAAGAAAAATATTTGTTTGAAAACTTATCGTCAAAATTTAAATGTCAAAATCTTAAGATAGTTTAAAAGAACTTTGAAGGAATTTAAAATAATTAAAGTGCCCAAACATTTGTTATAAAACCAATGTTCTTAAGAAAACTTAACATATTTAGGATAAAACCATATTAAAAGTTTAGAAATAAAATTTAAACCATCCACACAATAAAATCCATAAAATCATAATAAGAGGCCTTATTACATAAAACCCATAATGAAATTTAAAATAATAACTTAAATAAAGTCATAATTTATAAAACCCAAGTTCGTAGTATGGCCTCCACCAAGTCATCTCCGACCCAAGTCCACATCAATTTCCATTACCCAAAAAGGTTAATAAAATTGGGTGAGTTACAAGGAACTCGAGTGTGCAACTCACTTACCATCATTATTGGGCGGATCGTCAAGACATTGAGTCGGGCTTGAGCCCATTTACTGATTTCAACGATTATATCATAAAATAAAATAACATAATTTAAAAATGAATGCATGTAAAATGAATTTCCCAACCCAAACCTAAAATCCATCCGCTAACACCCCAGTACCAACCAACACACACCGTGGGGATCAAGTCAACCCACCCCGCCAAACACACCAAGTATAGGCTTTAAGCCTTTAAATAATTTTGTAGTGCACTCACCAAACTAGATTGTGACATTGTCACTGAACTAGAGGCATTTAGCGAATTTGTGGCGAGCCACCGAACTAGAGGCATTGAGCCAAATTTGTGGCAACTGGCCATTCTTCTCTTCATATAACCCACCCCATGCAATCATGCGTGTATAACCAATATAATCACATAACAGATTTTTAATTATTCCATGACATCGGTGGGTTTATCAATAAACATTTCATTAGGCCCATATAAATAATTTAGCAACTAGCCCATTTAACAGTTTAGTGGGCTTTGGCCCATTTATCGAACTAGAGTATTATTGGCCCATTTATCGAACTAGAGTATTATTGGCCCATTTATCGAACTAGAGTATTATTGGCCCATTTATCGAACTAGAGTATTATTGGCCCATTTATCGAACTAGAGTATTATTGGCCCATTATGTCAATCTAGCAGTTTTTCGTATTTTTCTCGGTTTTAACCGTTTTCATGTATTTTCACAAAAGTATCAATTACTACATAATTTTCCGAATTTACCATTTTCACGTTTTTATTGCAATACTTATGATTAGAAATCTAACCCGAAAATGAGTGTGAAATTACACACCTGGTTATGGAGAGAACTAAACTTTCCCGCTCTTCAACACCTATACGTATTGTGTTAATTAAAACACTATAATCTATAATAAAACCGATCTAAATATAGCGATCTAGAAATTTACCCTCGGATTTTCGTAAGACTTCTACTTGCGATTTCTCTCCGATCGATGGTTCGCTAACCGAATCGAAACCACGAACAAATAATGGTTCGGGAGTACGAACGACTTCGAACAATTGATTTTCCTCGGTTGAACGTCCGCAACCCGGTGGAAAATCCCGGATTCCCAAAATAGTTCTTTGCTTATACTTAGGGGGAATAACAGAACCTCCCTTCTTCCGAAGGCTAAACACCGCCCTTTTTTTTCCCTATTTTGAATGTCTTCAAAGACAAAGAACGTTACTCCAATCTAAAATAAGTTTTCGAAATAATACCAAGGTTTTTAGAGTTGTGATTTTCTTACCACAAATATCGATTCCAAGGACTTGTGTCACCCATGACTTCTTAATTTCCAACCTCCGTTATCGCACTAAAGTATAACAAAATAAACGTTAAAAGAAGGAACGTTTATTTTGATCTAATAAAGCCTTCAAATCACCATCCATATTCGGCCATAACCACTATTAGCTAATCGAAACGAAAAGAATCTCTTACCTAAACTCCACGTCGAAAAGAAAGGATTTGAGAATGGTATTGATGGATGAAAGATTCGGCTATGTGAGATTAAGGAGAGAAGAAAATAATTTGGCTTGTAGTCACCTTAATATTCGGCCATGAGAGTGTAGGTAGAGAGAATTTCAATTGAAAGAAATCAAATAGGAGAAAGATGGCGATGATGTTGCTTTGATTTCAAAGTGAATAGGAAAAAGAAAAGAAAAAGATGAGCTTGAGAGAGATAGATATTCGGCAATGGGGAGAAGAAAAGAAAAGAATGCTCTCTTTAGGTTTTGGTAAAATCGGCACAAGGAGAAAGGCACAAAATTGACACCAAAGTGTAAAACAAAAATGACCAATTTGACAAAAGAAACTAGGCTTACCAAGGGCACAATTTCGGCCAAAGGGAGAGAAGGTTGAGAGAATTTTCAAAGCTTCCACAAAACAAAAATGACCAAAACTAAAACTAAAACTCCTAGCCAAAACTATCACCAAAATTCGGCTCCCCCCTAGCCATAATGCCGTCCATATGCTTGGTCTTTAGGCCAAGATATTGTTTCCATAAACAACTCCTTGATTCATGCCTCATATCCTCACATTTTCCTTATTCTTTTGATACCCTTCCTTAAGTTCAAATTTTCCTTATTCCTTTGATATACTAACCAAAAATAACAAGTCAACACCTTCCATATATGCTCTTGGCCGACACTTGCTATACATGGGCAGAAAAATCAAAAATAAAATTCACCTAGATGCTATTTAGGGGATTCGAACCTTCACCCCCATGCACTAGCTCATGCGCCAACACCACTTGTCCAACTACTCATCTTATGCTACACATTGACACTTAAATTAATTTATGTGTCAATGCCACTTAGTCCATTTCCATAAATTCTCAAAATTAATTTTATTCCATCTCAATAAATTTTAATTCTTCTTCAGGACTATACTAAATACAAAAATAAATAAAGAAATTCCATCTTCTAGAATAATTACTCAAAGCACACAATGAAAATAAATTACTCGAATTTTCAGGGTGTTACAGGGAGAGTGCTGGGGCAAGTACAACAATGGAGTTTGTTATAAATGTGCATCCCGAGATCATTTAATTCGAGATTGCCCGAAAATGGTCGAAGAGGAAAATGTTCAGAACGAAAGACCGAGTAATGTGACGGCTAGAGGTAGACCACCCAGAAACACCAGAAATGTGAATGATAGCCAAAGAGGGACAGCTAATATAGCTGTAAGATCGGAGGTGAGAGTTCTTGCCCAAGCCTATGCTATACGTGCACGAGAAGAAGCATCATCTCTAGACGTCATCACCGGTACTTTCACTTTATTTGATATTGACGTTATTAATTGATAGAGACAGAGTCAACTCAGTCCTATGTGTGTGTGAATCTAGTAACGAGTACAACTCTACCTGTTAAGTCTACTGAATTTGTGGTTAGAGTATCGAACCCTTTAGGCAAGTGTGTCTTGGTGGATAAGGTGTGCAAGAATTGCCCATTGATGTTTCGTGATATATGCTTTCCGGTTAATTTGATGTTGCTTCCCTTTGATGAATTTGACGTAATTCTGGGTATGGATTGGCTTACTCTACATAGTGCCATCGTGAATTGTAAAAGAAAGAGTACTGAATTGAGAAGTCAGGACAGTGAGCTAGTTCGAATTGAATCCAATGACATGAAAGGATTACCAGCTATCGTATCTGCGATGAAAGCAATGAACTATGTGAAAAAGGGTTGTGAAGCTTATTTGGCATACGTGATTGATACGAAAGTGTTGGAAAATAAAATTGAATCAATTCTTGTGGTATGTGAGTTCCAGATGTGTTTCCTAAAGAGCTGCCGGGATTACCTCCAAATCGAGAAGTGGTGTAACATCCTAAAAAAAATTTAGAATCAATATGTTGCATAATTTTGGTGCTTAGCTAGTGAAATGATTCAATGTTTGTGTTTTAATAGTCTCGAGAAGGCTCGGGAATTATTTGGATTTTGGAATAAATTGTGGTAAATAGTACTGTATTGAAGTGGATCAAGTAACCTTGATGTTTAAGGTAATTAATTGGCAGAAGTTAGCATAAGATGAGCAAGTAGTAAAGTGGAGTTGGCGCCATGAGTGTCTGATTGAGGCCAGAGGTTCAAATCTCTTGTTATGCATGTGGAATTTTATTTTTTCTTTCCATCTTTATATAGTGTCGGTCAAGCAAGCATTTATGGTAGCTTAGACTTTATTTTTATGGCAACGTGGCTAATGGATTAAGGCAAGAATTGAACACAGGGAAAGGAATCAATGGGATAAGGCATGTAGGGGGAACACAAGGCACTTTACAAGGAGGATGTTTTGGAAAGTTTGGAATGGCCAAACTTTGACCTTGGTGTCCATGTATTTGGACGATTTTAGGGGTTATGGGGGTGGCCGAAATTTTGAAGGCTTTAGTAAGGATGTGGTAGCTAGTTGGTCATTCTCATTTGGTCATTTTGTTTTTCTCTCCAAAAGCTTTTCTCTTCATCTTTCTCTCCCTAGCCGAATGCACATTGAGAATTGGTGAGCATCTTTTTTTTTCCTCTTTTGGTCATTCCATTTTGACCATTTGGTCTTAATTTTACCTTTTTTCTCAAACCATTTCTCTAGTGCCGAAAACACCAAAACTTGGAAGGCCATTTTCTTTTTCTTTTCTTTCTCCATATCCGAATGCTCTCTAACCTCAAATCTCTCTCTTTGTTCATCTTTCATTCTTGAAATGAACCAAAAACCGAAACACCTAATTGTCCTATACCTTTACTTCATCTCATCCTTCTTACAAAACTCATCCAACATTTTCTCCCTTCTCTTTTCCTCCATGGCCGAATGGTGCTAACATCATCTCTTTCAATTTTTCTTCATAGTCGAATCTTCCTCTTCACATATATTTTTCTTATCAATCATTCTTTCTACAATCGTTTTGATCAATCGGTAAGAACCCTCTTCAATTCTTTATTTTCTTCCTTTTCTTATGCCGAATCTACATATTGATTTGGGAGGGTCTTTTGACCAAAAATATTATCATTTATCTCTCTCTTGGACAAATCTTTTTCGTCTTTATAGTGAAATAGAGAAAGGCCGACACTCGGAGTGTTCGTAATCATCGTGAATCGCTGGGATTCGGTCCAAAGTGTAAGGGACGCTATCGCTTGATTTTCATCCTTTGAACGTAAGGATTTCGTGGTAAGCCGATTTTGCCCTTAAAACCAATTGTTTGAATTTCTAAAAAATTAGTTGGACAAATATTCTTTTGTTAGTGGAGGCAAACAAGATAGGGTCAAAAAGGGTGGTGAATAGTGTTCGGAAGAGGGGCAGATTCACTATTCCTTCTAGTTTCAAGCGAAGGGTTGTTTCGGTAATCTGAGATTTTCCATCGAGTTGTGGACCATTATCCGGTGAAAATCAGTTATTCGAGGTTGTTCGTAGTCTAGAGGCACCGATGATCTGAGATTTTCCACCGGGTTGTGAACCGTCAACCGGGAGAACTGAAAAATAGTAGTTGTTCAAGTTTCCGAGGGTAAAACTCTAGACCGCTTACTTTAGCATAGATTTATTTTAAGTGTTAGTGTTCTAATCGAGCGTTATAATGTATTTAGGTATCGACGATCATGTAAGTGTAGTCCTCACCGTAATCAGGTGTGTAATCTCACACTATATCTCATGGGTTAGATGACAATACCGTAGTAAATATTGGATTAAAAATCGCAAAGTTAGTGAAATAGAAAAATATGGTATAATTAACACTTTAGTGTTAAGATCGTGAAATCGGTTTTAAGAATATGGTAAATTACGAAATTGCTCTTAAAGGGGCTAAAACGATAAAATGTGATATTTTGGGCCATATGTGATAAATGGGCCATATGTGTTATTTGATAAATTGGCCAAGTGTGATATGAGATGAATGGGCCAAATTGTGAAATAGGCCAAAATATGATATAGGCCAGATTCCTAAAATTTTTATAATGGGCCTTATGTTGGAATAATTATATTAATGAATTATTATGCATGTTGTATACATGATTTCATGGGTTGGGATATTTGACGAAGAGAAGTTCTGGTAGCTTTGCTACAAAATTTTGGTGGCTTGTCCACAAATTGATATATGGCTTAATGCCCAGTTTGATATATGGCTTAATGCCTAGTTTGATATATGGCTTAATGCCCAGTTTAATATATGGCTTAATGCGCAGTTTGGTGTGTTGGCGGGGTGGGTGACTAAAGCTCCCCACAGGTATGCTGGTTGGTACGGGTGGTGTGTAGCGGATGGAAATTTAGGTTTGGTTTGGGAATTGCATACCACTTGCATTCCATACATGATAAATTGTTATACTTGAAATGGGCTCAGGCCCAACTAAATGCTTGGATGGTTTTGGCCCAGTGGACTATGCTAAGTAAATTACACACTGAGTTCTAAAGTAACTCACCCTGTTTCCTTTACCATTCTCAGGTAATGATCAGTAATGGAGACCTGGGCCGGGGATGACTCAGTGGAGGCCAAACTACGAATAATGGTTTATTTAAACTTTGAATTTCTTTTAAGTACTTTTATTTAATTACTATTTAAGTTGTGATGTAATAAGGCCTCTGGTTAAATTTTATGGATGTTTTACTTGTGGATGGATTTTATATCATGATTTAGAAACTTAATCGGGATTATTTTATTAAATGTTTTCTTCAAATTTAAGTGCAATAAGGGTTTTATTCTTAAATATTATTAACTCAGAAATTTTCTTCAAAAGAAAGAAATTCTTTTAAAAATCTTGTTTTCAACATTTCTTTTGAACTCTTTTAAATTTCTTGGAATATCAAGTCAGTATTTTTTTCTAAGTTTCAATTTATAATCTTCTACATCTTAAATCATAGATTTTAAATCAACCTCGTTTTTTTATGAACTCCATTCCAAAATATTTTTAAGGATCTGTTTTCTTTAAATCTTTAAAAGATTAGATGTATGTTCGATTTGTGTGACATGTCAAATCTGGTCTTAACGCATTGACCGAGTTTGGGGTCTTACATTTTATGGTATCAGAGCCAGGTTCAAAAGTCGACTGTAGTTTGGGTTCAACAATGATTTTCGTTTAAAATTGTTTTAAATTTATAGAATACATGTTTTTTAAAGGTAGTCTGGCACCACGAGTATCCGGCACCAAGTCACGTAAGTGTATGCAAATTTAATTATTATTATTATTATTATTATTATTATTATTATTATGACATGACTATAGGAACACTCTAGAACTTTTAGTTTTAGGTGTTGCAAGTATAGAGATTGAGACTATAGGATGCATTTACAAAAACAACTCTACTTCTTATATATCATAAAACATCGTTAATAAACACTAAAATAGTATACTGATTCAGAAAACTTGTAATCAGATTAAACCAAAATAGTCAAAATGAGCGCTAGAGGACGTGGACGTGGTAGTCGTGGCCGTGGTACAAGCCGAGGTGCTAGGGTTGCGTCTGAAGCATCGGGACATGTACCAAAAATGGATGCACCTGCATCACCTGGGACTGAGACTGGATCACATGACCATACGAGGGAGGACATTGCCTTGACCCAAGCAATGTTGCAAGTCTTGGAAATGGTTAGTGGAGCTAGAACTGGGCCAGCAGCTCGTGGATCAATTTCGGAACGACTTAGATCGAGTGGTGCCGAGGTTTTTAGGGATATCTCTAGAGTAGCCCCAAATGTTGCGGAATATTGGCTCGAGGCTGTAGAGCGGATTATGGATGACCTAGAGTGTTCTGCCGAACAAAAATTAAGAGGAGCTGTGTCTTTGTTGAGGGACGGGGCATATGAATGGTGGCTTACTGTTCGAGAAGGCACCCAGGCTGAACGTGTTACATAGGATTTCTTCAAAGCTACTTTTTAAGGAAAGTATGCCGGGACAAGTTATGTGGATGCCTGGAGGAAAGAATTCCTAAATCTGGTTCAAGGAAATAAGACAGTGGCAGCTTACGAGGCAGAATTTCTACGCTTGAGCCGTTACGCTCGGACAATAGTGCCAATTGATCATGAGCGCTGTGTACGCTTTGAGGATGGGCTGAATGATGAGTTGCGGGTTCTGATAGCCCCGCAACAAGAAAGGACTTTTGCCACGCTTGTGGAGAAAGCCAAGATAGCCGAAGAGGCTAAGAACTCAGAACGTTAGAACCGGGAAAGAGTCAGAGGAAAGAGGGACTTTAAGTATTCGGGTTCTACTAAAAGGTTCCAAAAGAGGCCTAGGAATGATGAGCCAGCTCAAGCTAGAACACCTGTGGCTACCAACTAGATCCAACAATGTGCTGACTGTGGAAGACGACACCACGGGGAATGCTGGAAGAGAACCGGTGGTTTGTTTTAAATGTGGTTCTAAGGACCACCAATTTAAGAATTGCCCTCGACGGACTGCTCTGACTCAAGAAGCTCGTAACCCTGATGCACAGCCAACTAGAGGCGCTTTGCAGCCACCGAGGGGTCGTGGACCAGGTTAGATGTAATGGCACTGGACGAGGTCAAGGTGCACCGGGTCGAGGTAATGGCTTCAGAGGTAACGCGGAGGCAAGACAGCCAGGGTTAGTCTATGCGGCCAGGCGTTGGGAGGATGGCGATGCACCTGATGTGATAACTGGTACGTTCTTCATCTTTGAGGTACCTGTTACAGCTTTGATAGATATCGGGTCTACCCACTCGTATGTTGCTAGTGCTATATCAGGAAATCTGAATATTAGATCTGAGATTACCGATAAAGAGATGACGATAATTAGTCCTTTAGGACAGTCTGTGATCGTGAATAAATTGTACAGAGAAGTGCCTTTAGAAATTCAAAGAGAAATATTTTTGGCGGATTTGATGGAACTGCCTTTCGGCGAGTTCAATCTTATTTTGGGCATAGATTGGTTGGTAAAGCACTGGACGCACTTAGATTGTGTTGCAAAGCGGATGTCGATCAGGACTTTAGAAGATATGCAAGTAGTAATGATAGGCGAACAAAAAAATTATTTGGCAGATGTGGTATTTGCTTTAAAGGCAGAAAAGTTGGTGCGAAAAGGGTATGGAGCATTCCTAGCCTTCATTAGTGCTTTGGATGCCAAGGAATTATCGGTGGAATGTGTGACAACGGTGAAAGAATTTCCAGATGTCTTTCCCGAAGAACTTCCGGGTCTACCCCCAGATTGGGAAGTAGAATTTGGCATTGAGCTTTTGCCCGGAACGGCTCCGGTGTCCATTGCTCCTTATAGAATGGCGCCGAAGGAGTTAGCGAAGCTTAAAGCTCAAATTCAAGAATTGTTGGATCGGGGATTTATTCGACGAAGCGTGTCTCCGTGAGGAGCACTGGTTTTGTTCGTCAAGAAGAATGATGGGTCGATGCGTATGTGCATTGATTATAGGCAGTTGAATAAATTGACGATCAAGAATAGGTATCCATTGCCGAGAATCGATGACCTGTTTGATCAATTAAAAGGAGCTTTAGTTTTCTCCAAGATTGATTTGAGATCGAGTTATCATCAACTCAAGGTTAAAGAGGCAGATATTCATAAGACGACATTCTGAACTCATTATAGACATTATGAGTTTTTGGTGATGCCGTTTGGTTTAACCAATGCATCAGCTGCATTTATGGACATGAGAACCGAGTCTTTCAACCCTACCTAGACAAGTTTGTGGTGGTGTTCATAGATGATATCTTGGTATATTCGAGGAATGAAGAAGAACATGACTCACATTTGCGTATAGTACTGCAAATACTGCGAGAAAAGCAACTCTATGCCAAATTCAGTAAGTGTGAATTTTGGCTGAAGGAAGTGACTTTCTTGGGACATGTTATGTCAGCCTAAGGAATCAGAGTTGATCCTTGGAAGGTAGAGGTTGTGTTGGATTGGAAACTACCGAAGTCAGTGGCTGAGATTCAGAGTTTCTTAGGTTTGGCTGGCTATTATAGACGCTTTGTTGAGGGGTTTTCGTTGATTGCTACACCACTAACTAAGCTGTTGCGAAAGGGAGTACTGTTTGTGTGGACAGATAAACAACAAGAGAGTTTCGAGAAATTGAAGAAGATTTTGACGGAAGCACCAGTACTGATTCAACCTAAGGCTGGAAAAGAGTTTATTGTTTACTGCGATGCATCACACACGGGTTTAGGATGTGTGTTGATGCAAGATGGAAAAGTGGTGGCTTATGCATCCCGTCAGTTAAGGCCGCACGAAGTCAACTATCCTACTCATGATTTGGAGCTGGCTGCTGTGGTTTTTGCTTTAAAATTTTGGAGGCATTATCTCGATGGTGAGAAGTCGATCATTTATACGGACCATAAGAGTCTTAAGTCAGTCATTTACCCAAAAGGAGTTGAACTTAAGACAACGAAGGTAGGTGGAGCTGTTAAAGGATTATGACTTCTCAATCGAGTATCATCCTGGAAAGGCTAACGTGGTGGTAGACGCGTTGAGTCGTAAGGTAATATCAGAGTTAAGAGCAATGTTTGCTCATCTCAGTTTGTATGAGGATGGCAGTTTGCTAGCAGAACTTCAGGTGAAACCTTCGTGGTTAGAACAGATCAAGGAGAAGCAGATATCAGATGAACAGTTGGGTCCCTTAATGCAACAAGTTGAAAGTGGTGTAATAGGGGATTTTGGAATGAATAAGGATGGAGTGCTGTGTTTTCGCGGAAGAGTGTGTATGCCCATAGATTCGAATTTGAGACAAGTGATTCTGCGTGAGGCGCATAGTAGCCCTTATGCTATGCACCCCGGAGGAAGTAAGATGTATCGAGACCTCTGTGAACAGTATTGGTGGCCAAGGTTAAAGCGGGAGGTAACTGATTTCATGGGTAAGTGTTTGACTTGTCAACAAGTAAGGCAGAACATTAATTACCGTCGGGATTGTTGCAACTGGTAAAGATTCTATTATGGAAATAGAAGCAGATAACGATGGACTTTGTTAGTGGGTTACCCTTAACACCTACTAAGAAAGATATCATCTGGGTGATAGTGGATCGATTGACGAAGACTGCTCATTTCCTACTAGTTCATACGGATTACTCACTGCAGAAGTTGGCTAAGTTGTATGTATCGGAGATCGTGAGGTTGCATAGGGTACCAGTGTCTATTATATCGAACAGGGACCCTAGGTTTATATTGCGGTTTTGGAAAGCTTTGCATGAGGCTGTGGGAACAAAGTTAAACTTCAGCACGGCTTTCCATCCTCAGTCAGATGGTTAATCAGAAAGAGTAATTCAGATTTTGGAAGACATGTTAAGGGGTTGTGTGATTGAATTCAGAGGTAGTTGGGAAGATTTTCTACCGTTGACAGAGTTTGTGTACAATAACAGTTACCAACCTAGTATCCAAATGGCACCCTATGAAGTGTTATATGGTCGTAGGTGTCGTATCCCTAGTTGTTGGACTGAATTGGGGGAACAGCAGTTATTGGGTCCTGAATTGATATCTAAGATGGAAGAAAAAGTAAAGGCGGTTCGAGCACGGTTAAAGGAAGCTTCGGATAGACAAAAGTCGTATGCGGATCTGAAGTGTAAGGATATTGAGTTTGCAGTGGGAGATCAAGTCTTTTTGAAAGTCCCACCTTGGAAAAAGATCTTTAGATTTGGAAGGAAGGGCAAGTTGAGCCCTAGGTTCATTGGATCGAACCGTGTGTTGAAGCGTGTAGGACCAGTTGCTTATCAGCTTGAATTACCTTCGAAGATAAGTCAGGTTCATAATGTTTTCCATGTTTCTATGTTGAGGCATTATCGATCGGATCCGACTCACATAGTACCGGTAGAAGAAGTTGAGATAAGGCCAGACTTGTCTTTCGAGGAGGAACCAGTGAAAATCTTACATCATGATGTTAAGGTGCTAAGAAAGAAGTCTGTACCATTGGTTAAGGTTCTATGGCATAATCACGGAGCGGAGGAAGCTACGTGGGAGCCTGAGGACACAATTCGGCAACAATACTCTCACCTCTTTTAACTAGGTAAATTTTGAGGATGAAATTTTCTTTAAAGGGGTACAATTGTAACATCCTAAAAAAATTTAGAATCGATATGTTGCATAAATTTGGTGCTTAGCTAGTGAAATGATTCAATGTGTGTGTTTTAATAGTCTCGAGAAGGCTCGGGATTTATCTGGATTTTGGAATAAATTTTGGTGAATAGTACTTCATTGAAGTGGATCAAGTAACCTTGATGTTTAAGATAATTAATTGGCAAAAGTTAGCATAAGATGAGCAAATAGTAAAGTGGAGTTGGCGCCATGAGTGTCTGATTGAGGGAAGAGGTTCGGATCTCTTGTTTTGCATGTGGAATTTTATTTTTTTCGTTCCATCTTTATAGTGTCAGTCAAGCAAGCATTTATGTTAGCTTAGACTTTATTTTTATGGCAACATGGCTAATGGATTAAGGCAAGAATTGAACATAGGGAAAGGAATCAATGGGATAAGGCATGTAGGGGGAACACAAGGCACTTTACAAGGAGGATGTTTTGGAAAGTTTGGAATGGCCAAAATTTGACCTTGGTGTCCATGTATTTGGACGGTTTTAGGGGCTAGGGGGTGGCCTAAATTTAGAATGCTTTGGTAAGGATGTGGTAGCTAGTTGGTCATTCTCATTTGGCCATTTTGTGTTTCTCTCCAAAAGCTTTTCTCTTCATCTTTCTCTCCCTAGCCGAATGCACATTGAGCATTGGTGAGCATCTTTTGTTTTTCTTCTTTTGGTCATTCCATTTTGACCATTTGGTCTTAATTTTACCTTTTTTCTCAAACCATTTCTTTAGTGCCGAAAACACCAAAACATGGAAGGCCATTTTCTTTTTCTTTTCTTTCTCCATAGCCCAATGCTCTCTAGCCTCAAATCTCTCTCTTTTATTCACTTTTCATTCTTGGAATGAACCAAAAATCGAAACACCTAATTGTCCTATACCTTTACTTCATCTCTTTCTTCTTACAAAACTCATCTAACATTTTCTCCCTTCTCTTTTTCTCCATGGTCGAATGTTGCTAACACCATCTCCTTCAATTTTTCTTCACAACCGAGTTTTCCTCTTCATATATATTTTTCTTATCAATCATTCTTTATACTCTCGTTTTGATCAATCGGTAAGGACCCTCTTCAATTCTTTATTTTTTTCCTTTTCTTATGCCGAATCTACATATTGGTTTGAGAGGGTCTTTTGACTGAAAATATCATCATTTATCTCTCTTTTAGACAAATCTTCTTCATCTTTATAGTGAAATAGAGAAAGGCCGACACTCGAAGTGTTCGTAATCATCGTGAATTGCTAGGATTCGGTCCAAAGTGTAAGGGATGCTATCGCTTGATTTTCATCCTTTGAATGTAAGGATTTCGTGGTAAGCTGATTTCGCCCTTAAAACCAATTGTCTTAATTTCCGAAAAATTAGTTGGACAAATAATTGTTTTGTTAGTGGAGGCAAACAAGATAGGGTCAAAAGGAGGGTGAATAGTGTTCGGAAGAGGGGCGGATTCGCTATTCCCTCTAGTTTTATGCGAATGGCTGTTTTGGCAATTTGAGATTTTCCAACGGGTTGTGGACCATCATCCGATGAAAATCAGTTATTCGAGGTTGTTCGTAGTCTAGAGGTACCGACAATCCTGGATTTTCCACCGGGTTGTGAACCGTCAATGGGGAGAACCGACAAATAGTAGTTGTTCGAGTTTCTGAGGGTAAAAATCTAGACCTCTTACTTTAGCATAGATTTATTTTAAGTGTTAGTGTTCTAATCGAGCGTTATAACGTATTTAGGTATCGAAGATCAGGAAAGTGTAGTCCTCACCGTAATCAGGTGTGTAATCTCACATTGTATCTCATGGGTTAGATGACTATACCGTAGTAAATATTGGATTAAAAATTGCAAAGTTGGTGAAATCAGAAAATATGGTATAATTAACACTTTAGTGTTAATATCATGAAATCGGTATTAAGAATGTGGTAAATTATGAAATTGCCCTTGAAGGGGCTAAAACGAGAAAATGTGATATTTTGGGCCATATGTGATAAATGGGCCATATGTGTTATTTGATAAATTGACCAAGTGTGATATGATATGAAATGGGCCAAATTGTGAAATAGGCCAAAATGTGATATAGGCCAGATTGCAAAAATTTTTATAATGGGCCTTATGTTGGAATCATTACATTAATGAATTATTATGCATGTTGTATACATGATTTCATGGGTTGGGATATTTGACGAAGAGAAGTTTTGGTAGCTTTGCTACAAAATTTTGGTGGCTTGTCCACAAATTGATATATGGCTTAATGCCCAGTTTGATATATGGCTTAATGCCCAGTTTGATATATGGCTTAATGCCGATTTTGATATATGGCTTAATGCCAAGTTTAATATATGGCTTAATGCCCAGTTTGGTGTGTTGGCGGGGTGAGTGACTAAAGCTCCTCACAGGTGTGCTGTTGGTACGGGTGGTGTGTAGCGGATGGAAATTTAGGTTTGGTTTGGGAATTGAATACCACTTGCATTCTATACATGATAAATTGTTATACTTGAAATGGGCTCAGGCCCAACTAAATGCTTAGATGGTTTTGGCCCAGTGGACTATAGTAAGTGAATTACACACTGAGTTCTAAAGTAACTCACCCTGTTTCCTTTACCCTTCTCAGGTAATGATCAGTAATGGAGACTTGGGCCGGGGATGACTCAGTGGAGGCCAGACTACGAATAATGGTTTATTTAAACTTTGAATTCTTTTATGTACTTTTATTTAATTACTGTTTAAGTTGTGATGTAATATGGCCTCCGGTTAAATTTTATGGATGTTTTATTTGTGGATGGATTTTATATCATGATTTAGAAACTTAAGCGGGATTATTTTATTAAATGTTTTCCTCAAATTTAAGTGCAATAAAGGTTTTATTCTTAAATATTATTAACTCGAAAATTTTCTTCAAAAGAGAGAAATTCTTTTAAAAATGTTGTTTTCATAATTTCTTTTGAACTCTTTTAAATTTCTCGAATTATCAAGTCAGTATTTTTTTCTAAGTTTCAATTTATAATCTTTTACATCTTAAATCATAGATTTTAAATCAACCTCATTTTTTTATAAACTCCATTCCAAAATATTTTTAAATATCTGTTTTCTTTGAATATTTAAAAGATTAGATGTATGTTCGATTTGTGTGACATTTCAAATCTGGTCTTAACGCATAGACCAGGTTTGGGGTGTTACAACTGGAATTTTGTATTAAATTAGTGCCAAGGACTACTCTCATTTCTATAGCTCCATATAGAATGGCACCAACAGAGTGGAAAGAGTTAAAATCGCAGTTGCAAGAATTAACTGATAGAGGATTTGCCCGACCGAGTTTCTCACCCTGGGGAGCTCCTGTGTTATTTGTGAAAAAGAAAGATGGAACTATGAGAATGTGTATTGATTATCGACAGCTGAATAAAGTGACAATAAAGAACAAATATCCGTTGCCTCGTATCGATGATTTGTTTGATCAGCTGAAGGAAGGTACAGTGTTTTCTAAGATAGATTTGTGATCAGGTTACTATCAGTTAAGAGTTACAGAGTCTGATGTGCCTAAGACTGCTTTCAGAATGAGGTACGAACAATATGAATTCTTAGTTATGCCTTTCGGATTAACAACTGGTCTTGCAGTGTTTATGGATTTGATGAATCGAATATTCAGATCGTATTTGGATCGCTTTGTGGTGGTGTTCATTGATGACATTTTGATCTATTCGCGTGATGAGACGCAGCATGTCGAACATCTGAGAACTGTGCTACAAACTCTATGTGAGAAATAATTGTATGCAAAGTTTAGCAAATGTGAATTGTGGTTGCGTGAGGTTAGTTTTCTGGGACATGTTGTATCAGCTACTGGGATACGAGTTGATCCGAGTAAAATCTCTGCTATTTTGGAGTGGAAGCCTCTGAGAAATCTGTCTGAAGTCTGTAGCTTTTTGGGACTAGTAAGATATTATAGATGATTTATGAAAGGCTTCTCGATGATTGCTACTCCGTTGACAAAGTTGTTATAAAAAGATGTTAGTTTTGAATGGTCAGAAAAGTGCCAGTAGAGTTTTGAGCAGTTGAAAGTGTTGTTAACAGAAGCATCAATGTTGATTCAACCTGAGCCATGCAAAGAATTCATAGTTTACAGTGATGCATCATTGAATGGTCTGGGCTGTGTGCTAATGCAAGAAGGGAAAGTCATTCCATACGCTTCGAGACAGTTAAAACCGCATGAAAAGAATTACCCAACGCATGATCTTGAATTGGCTGCGATTGTGTTTGCATTGAAGATTTGGCGTCACTATCTGTTTGGAGAAAAATGTCACATTTATACTGATCATAAGAGTTTAAAGTATTTGATGACTCAGAAAGATTTGAACTTGACATAGAGAAGATGGTTAGAGTTGTTGAAAGATTACAAACTTGTGATAGATTACCAACCAGGTAAAGCTATTGTTGTAGCTGATGCCTTGAGTCGAAAATCATTATATACTTTGCAAGCTTTGAGTAATCAGATAGATCTGTGTGATGATAATGTGATGGTAGCTGAATTTAAAGTTAAGCTGATGTTTGTACAGCAGATTTGTGATGCTCAGAAAAGTGATGTTGAAATGATGGCTAAACAAATTTTGTGTGAATCAAATACTGAATCAAAAATTCAAGTAGATAGTGATAATTGCCGGAGATTTAAAGATCTAATTTGTGTTCTGAGAAGTTCAAGGTTGATTTCGATGATTTTGACTGAAGCTCACAGTAGTCATTTTACTGTACATCCGGGGAGTACGAAGATGTATAATGATCTGAAACAGTTCTATTGGTGGCATGGCATGAAAAGAGATATTTTTGACTTTGTGTCGAAATGCTTAGGTTGTCAGCAAGTCAAAGCTGAACATCAAGTTTTGTCTAGTTTGTTACAACCGATTATGACTGCTGAGTGGAAATGGGAGAGAATTATGATGGACTTTGTGTCATTTTTGCCCTTATCTCCCAGTAAGAAAGATGCAATTTGGGTGATAGTGGACAGATTAGCGAAATCAACTCATTTCGTTCCGGTGAGAACTGATTATTCTTTAGATAAGTTAGCTGAATTGTATATTGATGAGATTGTGAGATTGCACGGAGTACCGTTATCTATAGTGTCTGACAAAGATCCGAGATTTACCTCGCGATTTTGGAAGAAATTTCATGATGCTTTAGGCACGAAATTGCATTTCAGTACTGCTTTTCATCCGTAAAAGGATGGTCAATCAGAGCAAATCATTCAGATTCTTGAAGACATGCTGAGATGTTGCATACTTGAATTTGACAAAACGTGGGAAAAGCATTTATCATTGATTGAGTTTGCTTATAACAACAGTTTTCAATCTAGCATTAAAATGGCACCATATGAGGCTCTTTATGGTCGAAAGTGTCGAACTCCATTATATTGGATTGAGCTGAGTGAGAATAAAATTCACATGGTTGATCTTATACTAGAGACTGAGCAGAAAGTAAAAGTAATTCGTGACAGTTTGAAAGCAGCCTCTGATCGCCAGAAGTCTTATGTAGATTTGAAACGAAAAGATATTGAATTTGAGGCTGGTGATAAAGTGTTTTTGAAAGTGTCCGCGTGGAAGAAATACTTCGATTTGGCCAGAAGGGCAAGCTGAGTCCAAGGTTCATCGAACCTACGAGATCATTGAACGAGTTGGGCCGGTTACTTATAGATTGAGATTGCCATCTGAGTTAGAAAAGATTCATAATGTGTTTCATGTGTCAATGCTTCGACAGTACAGATTAGATCCATCTCATGTGATTGTTCTTACTGAAGTTGAGATTCAGTCAGACTTGTCATATAGTGAAGAACCGATCCGAATCTTGGCACGAGAGACTAAAGAATTGAGAAATAAGAAAATCTCTTTAGTGAAAGTATTATGGCACAAACATGGAATTGAAGAAGCTATGTGGGAGCCTGAGAAAGTTATGAGAGAGCATCATCCACACCTATTCATTGGTAAGATATTCGGGGACGAAAATCCCTAAGGGGGGAGAGTTGTAACAGCTCAGTTTAGACCTTAGTCAGAACAGTGGTTCGAGACCACAAATCCGAGGTCGTAAAAATATTTTAATGGTATTTTTTGTGTGAATGATATGTGACATAGTCTGTGTGAAAATTCTGTGTGACAATTTGATCGTTTGTGTATCGAATTAAGAAAAAGGACTGAATCGCATATAGAGTAAAAGGTATGTGCTGAATTATAAGTACCTAAGTGTTGATGTCTTTATATAGTGGGGGCCTTATGTTGTTAATAAACCATTTTAAGATAGTGGATGGTAAAATGACATACTAACCTTATATTATATTTGTTTTATATGTTTTATAAAAGGGTAGAGTTGGTATTTGTCTAATAAGTTATTATTAATGAAAAAAAAAAACAAGTTGATGGCCATTTTCTCATATTTCTTCCATCAAAAAATAGAAAAGGGAAGAGCCATTGAAGCTTTGTGATTTTCAGCACATATTTAGCTTAATTCAAGGTATGTTGAGCTCAATTTTTAATAATTTCTACATTTTTGTAATCGTTGCTTTGTGCTTTACAAAACCCATGTTGTAATTTTGTGAATTGATGGTGTCTATGGAATGTACCATTGATGAAATGAGGAGCTTTGTGATGAGTGTTGATGTTAAATGAAAGATATGTGTTTAATGAACATGTGTTGTTCTTGAATTTTTGATGAATTTAGCTAAATAGGGCTAAATTGTAAAAATAACTTTTTGAAGGACTAGAATGTGAAATAAAAGAAAATGTGTGGGTTTGTATGGATATCAGTAAAATTTAGCTAAGCTTCTGCTAGGTGGAATTTGGTGAATTTGATGATTTTGTGAATTAGGTTTTGAATTATGGTTTTGAATTATCCCTTTGATGTGAATCATCAGATTCAGCCATAATTTCTGGGCCGGGTCTGGGGGTGTTACATTTAGTGGTATCAGAGCCTAGTTGCAAAGCTCGAGCTGTGAAATGGGCCTTAGATTTTGTGTTTTTCAAACAAGTAGATTAAAAAGTTTTTGCAGGATTCTTGAAGTGTGGTTCACCGAGCCCTCGACGTTGAACCAAGTAAGTTTTTCTATTATTATACTTGTTTAAATTATTGAACTGTATTTAGATATTGGGCTACTTTAAACAATAGGTTCTTAGAGACTAAAGCTCGTAGGAAACTTAAGCATGTAGTGGATTTACAACTGTGAAACAACTTTTAAATTGGTACTTGCATATGACATGTGCTATAAATAGTGGAGCTATGAACTAATTTCATAAAATTCCTAATCTGATAATACGAGAATCAACAATGAGCGCTAGAAGACGTGCAAGGAGTCGTGGCAGAGGCCGTGGAAGTGTTAGGGCTGGATCATCAGCATCAGGCCACACATCTGCTGGGGAGGCACCGGCTTCACCAGAGCATGAGATGGTCTAGGAGACAAAGGTCAGAGTGAGGCCATAACGTCTGGGCCGGGTCTGGGGGTGTTACAGTAGATGAGATTATTGGTGGGCTATGTGCGATTGATAAACCGTAAAAGTAACATATTTTAATCCCACATTTAGTATGCTTTTGGATGATTTATCCCTTAATTTATGTAAAAAGGAGCTCTTAATCCTTTCTTTCCATGTCTTATACCTAGGAAATCACTTGAGGATAAAAAGAACAAGAAACGGGCTTAAATCGAAGCAAGTTAGGCCAAGGGAGAAATCGACATTGCCTGGACTTAAGCCCACACGGCCGTGCCTCACCGATCATCTAGAACACAGCTTTACCCCGATTCACACGGTCGTGTCTCATTAAAGAAATCCGAACACGGCTTGAATATTGTCCCCATGGGCGTGTGCCATGCCCGTGTCCCCGTCGTGGCAAAGAACAATTTCATTCGAATTTGGATACTTTGGGGTGAAGAAACCTATTTTGAGAGCCTATATAAACCCCCTAAGTGTCAGCTGAAAGGGGGCGGTTAGCTAGGCCAATGAGCCAAGCCAAAAAGGTCGGATTTGTGGGAATCACTCGAAGGTATCCAGTTGATCCATCTCAAGAAGCTAGAATTCTACTCAAGACGGCGGATCTCCCCTTCAGTTTCTTCAGGGAGTTTTAGGGATTTCTTATGTTTTGTTTTATCTTTTCTTTTGAGATGTTTTCTTTTATAGTTACGAACTAAATCCTTCAGATACTTGAAGGGGATGAAACCTATGATGGATCTTGTTATTGTTTTTCTAAATTATATGATAAATACTTAGTTTGTTCTTAATTATGTAAGCTTAATCGAAATTTAATGTGCTTAGGTGGAGGAGGAATAGACCCTGCCTAAGAGTAGATCTAGCAAAATTAAGCGAAATTGATCGCACGCCTAGAGATAGGGTGACGAGATTTTGTCGGATTAGGGTGAAACCTAATATGGGAGTCCACAGATCAAGTTACTGCTATTCTTGAGGGTTATTAAGAGAGAAAGAGATTTCCATTAATTAACCTAGGGTTAGACGTTATTCGCTTTGAGAGAAGGTTTAATATACGTTAGGGGGTCTTAAGGATCAAACTAAGTGAATGAATCGTATGATTTAGGGTTAAATAACAAGTGAAGTCTAAGTGGATTCTTCCTGAGGGTATCGACTTAATCAACTGAGTTTTCCCAAAGTTATTTCCCCAATTTAGCCTTTTTGTCTTTGTGTCTTTAGCTTAGTAGTTAATTTAGATTAGATTAAATCAACTTCACCTTATTTTAGGTTAAATAATAAAAAGAAAGTTAGTATTAGTACTTTTAGTTCCTTTGGGTTCGATAATCCAGTCTTGCTTTAGCTATACTGCTGTTCGATAGGTACACTTGCCTTTAATTGTTGTCAGAGTTAGTTTCTAAGTTCGATCATTCTTTTATAAATTTTAAAGCTTTGATTCACATCGATCAAGTTTTTGGCGCCGTTGCCGAGGAACTAAAATATTAAGAAAGCTCTATTTTTATTACTTTAGCCATATTTTTTTATTTTCTGCAATTTTTTTTATTTTTTTAGTTTAATTTCTAATTTTGCTAAATCTTCTTTCTTTCTTTTCCTAGTAGGCACCTCTAGTTTATGACTAGAAGGAACCCGGGAGGACCACTAATGTACGATACTGATATTGAAGTAACCGCTCGAAGGAATCATCGAGAAATTAGGCAAGCCCTAAATTACACAGAGGAAGGGCGAGAATCCAATCCTACTAAAGGGATGGACGAGAATAGTCCACCACCACATGATGTGGGAGAAAACAATGCTCCACAAACTATGTTTGATTATGCTAAACCGCATTTAACAGGAGCAGAATCAAGTATTGTTAGGCCCGCTATAGCTGCTAATAATTTTGAATTAAAGCCTAACACAACACAAATGATTCAACAATTTGTTCAATTTGATGGTTTGCAGGACGAAGACCCAAATACACATATAGCTAATTTTTTAGAGTTCTGTGATACTTTCAAAATAAATGGAGTTTCTGGTGATGCCATACGTCTTCGATTATTTCCCTTTTCATAATTAAGGATTATTAGAATCATAATTAAATGCATGAACTTACAGGATCAATTTGCTGTAACAACTCATAGTATCACAATCAGCGATCAATGTCATTTTAAGTCCTTATTTCCATTTCCAATTACACACATCAGTATAATCCAATATTATGCAATTAAGTTCCTATATTACATTTAAAAATGTACTAAAATTAAACCATACGAACTTACTTGACAAAATTGCAGCAATGACAAAGGTACATGGACTATTTGGTAATTTCTTTTTCCCTCAATTTTCCACTTATTCATGATATAAAATAATGTTTTAACTCAATTAACTAATTCCAATAGTAAAATTAGCTCAGTTTATGCAATTAATCATTTTTGACTTTTTTACAAAGGTATCCTCAACATTTTATTTTTATTCAATTTAGTCCTTAAGCCCTAATCATGCAAATTAACCATTTTTATTTTGAAAAAATCGTTAAACTCGTTACCACGAGGGTCAATCACTACCATGGACCAAATGGCTGAAAAAGTTTTATTAAAATATTTCCCACCGGACAAAACGGCTAAATTACGAAATAATATCTCTTCTTTTGTGCAGATGGATTTAGAAACGTTATACGATGCATGGGAGAGATACAAGGATCTCTTGAGAAGGTGTCCACACCATGGTTTACCCTTGTGGCTTCAAGTCCAAACTTTTTATAACTGTGTAAACCCCTTAACGAGGCAACTAATCGACTCAGCCACCGGTGGAACCCTGAATAATAAAACTCCTGAAGCAGCCTATGAATTCATTGAAGAGATGTCGCTGAACAACTATCAGTGGCAAGTTACAAGGACAAGGCCAACAAAAACAGCTGGAGTTTACGACCTCAATGCAGTAACCATGCTATCAAATCAGGTAGAATTAATGAATAAAAAGCTTGATAGTTTGTGTTCTTCACAGGTACATCCAGTAATGCAGTGAGACACAAGTGGAACTGTGGTGAATCCTGAGTACCCACCCTACCAACTAGAAGCAGAGAGCGAACAGATGAACTATATAGGTAATAATTTCAGATCCAATAATAATCCGTATAGTAATACTTATAATCCAGGTTGGAGGAACCACCCAAATTTTTGGTGGGGAGGACAAGGAATTCAAGGAAATCAAAGACAACAACCTCCTCAAAACTTCCAAAATCAGCCCCATCCACAAGAAAAGAAGCCAAATCTCGAAGAGATGCTGACAAAATTCATGGTAAACATAGAAAATCGTTTCCAAGATATTGAGAAAACACTTAAAGATCAACAAGCATCGATTAAAAAACTCACCGAGTCAGTCGGGGAACTCACTAAGTCGATTGGACTACTCACTAAGATAATCTGTGAAATACAAACAGAGACTTTTTCTAAAGGAACACAACAGATAAAGGTAGTTTGAAACACCCCAAACCTGACCCACGAGCCTTGACTGGATCCCGCATGTTCCTTGAGTAAAACGTTTCAAAACTAGTTTGCATCTTTTGAAAATCTTTGAGTGATTTTGGGAGAGAACTCGAATTGGGTTGGGCTCAAGATGGAAACTAATTTAATTTTGAAATATAAGTTTTTTTATGAAAAATTCCATTGTTAAGTTTCAAAACTTTAAGTTAGAAGATATGCCGAATTTGTTTTAGGTTTTATCTTTAAATGAGAAATCATTTTCTTTTAGGTGTCAAAACGTTTAGAGTTCATTCTTAAATAAAATTTACTTCATCTTTAATTTGATAAAAATTTCATATCAGAAGAAAATAATTAAAAATGCATGCATAAACAATTTATAACTATGGCCTTATTACAAGAAAAACTGAAATAAATTCAAAAATACTTAAAATATAAAAAGTCCAAATTAAAATAAAGTCCCGAACTGAACATGGCCACCACTAAGCTCCTGCCGACCCGGTCCATCACTGATCAACACCTAAAAAATATTCCCAGAACGGGGTGAGTCAAATAGACTCAGTGTGTATAACCAACACTAAGTCCCAAACGATTTAGGCATATAACATATCATACATATACATGGAGCAATTTATAATTAGTGATGCAATCCCGAACCCAAACCTAGATGCCATCCGCTACACATCACCCGTACCAACCTGCACACCGTGGGGACTACTAAGTCAACCCTCCATCCGCTCCACATCATCGAAGGCAGTCGCTGCAGTCGATGTGCTCATCGCCCTTATATATTGTGGCATAGCCACCAGATAACATTTTGTGTCAAGGGACACCACATTCAGATAATGTGACCGAAGCACCGTATTCAGATACCGTGGCATAAGTCACCACATTCACTTCCCCGTTCATAATTACTCATATGCCCCATGCCATACAAATACGCATTAACCATGTCATATCCCTTATTCACATTCTTATAGTTTCACATATGTGCCATGACAGATCTCATTATAATCCTAGTAGGAGTAGGAAAACGTACCTGAGTACTTTGTACCATTGCATGGTACCTTAGCCATATTTTTCACATTCTTATTAACATATTTAAGAAAACATAACCATAAATCTATCGAGAAATAGTGTGGGGTGCACAACTGATATATTTATCGATTCACTGATTTTCCGAAAAACCCGATCTAACGCTTTAGATCCTAAGTTCCTTGCTGCCGATTTGATTATTAATCAAATGCCGAAAATCTATGACCTTCCTACCCTTCAATCGGCCAATGTTAAATCACTTAACTTGGTTAGTTCCGGCTTTTGCATAAATACGAACTAAATCTAAAGCACCAAATATAGCCTTGGTCGATTGTACATATGTACTTACCTTGTGATTTGAAATCTTGAAAATAGTCACTTAACCAAGGAGATTGTCGAAATCCTACAGAGTACATGTTAGATCCAATTCTTTAACATTAAACCACAATAAAATGGCCTTCGGCCTAAGATCTTATTTGCTTACCTTTGATCTAACAAAATCCCGAATGATCTTCTATTGTAGTCGACTAGCAGAAAACCCGATATCTTCCTTCAAAGATTCGGCCAAAGATCATTAAGGGGTTAGAGACTTAATTTCGGTTATAAGAAAAGGAAATAAGGTGATGACCATAGAACCCTTAACCTTAATATCGGGAGCGGTAACACCTTTTTATTGAATCCATACGCTATTCGGCTATGGCCTAGATTGATTTCGGCTTTTGATGAACACTTAGAAGGTTTCGGCTTCAACAAAGGAGAGAAAAAGAAAAAGTGTGAAGCCTTAGGAAGAATCGGCTATGAGGAGACTTTGCTTGAGTTTTCGGCTTTGGCAAACTAAAAGGAGAAGAGGAATGCACTAGAGAATTCGGCAGAGAGAAAAGGAGAAAGAAAGAATGATGAATGGCCTTGTTTTCCCCTTTCTGCCGAAATTACTAAGCCTAGAGTCCCCTATTCAGCCAACACTATCATATCCCTTGTTTTTCTCTTTATCTCTTCATTTAAAATTTGATAAAAAATAATCCCACATTTATCTCTTATCTTGGCTGAATTTTAGAGAGAATTAAACTCATCTCCCTAGTGCCTTGGTGCCGTCCACTACTGCTCACTCTGCAGCAAAAATAAAAACTCTATTTGCTTCCCTTGTGACTCGAACCCCGGCCCACTTACTCCTGCTTGTGGCGTCATTTCTAGAGGCCTTAAGTGGCGCCTCCAAGCAACTTTTCCAAGCCCATTTGTGTGTCATATCTCCCCTACATTTTCTCTTAAGACCTATCAGGCCTAGCCCCCTTTTCTAGATTTAAAATCTAATAATTTCTAAGGCATTTCCCTACATTCCGGGGTTCTAAAAATTCACATAA
The DNA here is from genome assembly GCA_025503065.1 of Gossypium bickii. Taxonomy (NCBI): domain Eukaryota; kingdom Viridiplantae; phylum Streptophyta; class Magnoliopsida; order Malvales; family Malvaceae; genus Gossypium; species Gossypium bickii. Next base: position 111,451,262 of record CP106711.1, on the reverse strand, counting down.
CACATTCATAACACATAAGACATGCTAGTTCACATAATTTAAGCACAAATGCATAAGCCATAATTATGGGATATTACAGTTCTACCCCCTTAAAATAATTTCGTCCTCGAAATTACCTGGCTGAAATAAGTGAGGGTATTGTTGTCGCATCGCTTCCTCTGGCTCCCACGAAGCTTCTTCCGATCCATGATTTCGCCATAACACTTTGACTAGAGGAACTGTCTTCCTCCGTAGCACTTTCACATATCATTCCAAAATCTGAATTGGCTCTTCCTCGTAGGACAAATCTGGCTTTAGCTCCACCTCTTCAACTGGAACCACATGCGATGGATCCGATCGATAACGATGTAACGTAGAAACATGAAATACGTCGTGCATCTGCTTCTGAAGGCAATCCCAACTGGTATACCACTGGTCCAATTCACTGTAATACCCGATAAGGTCCTATAAACCTTGGACTTAACTTCCCTTTGCGACCAAACCTCATCACTTTCTTCCATGGCGAAACCTTAAGGAACACTTGATCTCCCACAGCAAATTCTATCTCCTTCGGTTTCAGATCCACGTACGACTTTTGCCTATCAGATGCTTTCTTCAACCGTGCCCGAATTACCTCAACCTTTTCCTCAGACTCTGCCACAATCTCTGGACCCAAAACTCGACGTTCCCCTAATTCCGTCCAACATGTAGGAGTGCGACACTTCCGTCCATACAACGCTTCATACGGTGCCATCCGAATACTGGCTTGATAGCTGTTGTTGTATGCAAATTCCGCTAGCGGCAGATGCTCTTCCCAACTACCTCTGAAGTCTATTATACAACCTCTCAACATATCCTCTAACACTTGTATTACTCGTTCAGACTGCCCATCAGACTGTGGATGAAAAGCCGTAGTGAAATCCAATCTGGTGCCTAACGCTTGATGTAGAGACTTTCAAAACCGAGACGTTAACCTTGGATCTCTATCGGAGATGATCAATACCGGAACTCCATGCAACCTTACAATCTATGCCACATATAACTTTGCCAACTTCTGCAAAGAATAGTCAACCCGCACTGGAATGAAATGCGCGGACTTTGTCAATTGATCCACTATCACCCATACTGTGTCCTTCTTAGTAGGCGTAAGGGGAAGCCCACTAACGAAGTCCATGGTGATTCTCTCCTACTTCCACTGCGGAATCTTGATTGGCTGAAGTAACCCTGACGGAACCTGATGTTCAGTCTTAACTTGCTGACACGTCAAACACTTGCTGACAAATTCGGTAACTTTCCCCTTAAGATCAGGCCACCAAAACTATTCCCTTAAATCTCTATACAACTTAGGGGTACTATACGCTTCCCGAAGAATCTTCTGCCTTAACTCCTCATTCTCCGGCATACAGATCTTACCCTTGAAACACATCACTCCTTCGTCATTAACGCCATAATCTTTCAACTCTCCATTCCTTACTTGCTGCAACTTAGCGCTTAAATCCTCATCTGCCCACTGACTTTCTTTCACTTCATTCAACCACGTCGGCCAGCAGACTTCCATCGTCATACAAACTCAAATGCATAAACATCGCCCTCAGATCCGATACTACCTTCCGACTCAGGGCATCCGCTACTACATTCGCCTTGACCGGGTGATACTCTATAGAACAATCGTAGTTCTTCAGTAACTCCACCCAGCTTCATTGTCTCAGATTCAACTCCTTCTGAGTTAACAGATACTTAAGACTCTTGTGGTCTGTGCAGATCACTGACTTTTCCCCGTAACGATAATGCCTCCATACCTTCAGATCAAAGCCCACTGCTGCCAATTCCAAGTCGTGAGTCAGATAGTTAAGCTCGTCAGGCCTTAATTGTCGAGACGCAAAAGCGACCACTTTCCCCTCTTGCATCAGAACACACCCTAATCCTGTGTGAGAAGCATCACAGTACACCATGAAGTCTTTTCCTGCCTCAGGCTGAATCAAAACTGGAGCTTTAGTCAAGACCCTCTTAAGCTTCTCAAAGCTCTCCTGTTGCTTCTCTGTCCATACGAAATGTACTTCCTTCCTTAACAAATTCGTCAAAGGCGCGGCTATTGATGAAAACCCTTCTACAAACCTTCTGTAGTAGCCTGCCAATCCCAAGAAACTGCGAATCTCAGCCACAGACTTAGGTGGTTTCCAATCTAGCACTGCCTTAATCTTTCGAGGATCCACCCTTATTCCTTCTACGGATACCACATGCCCTAAGAACGCAACTTTCTTAAGCCAAAATTCACACTTGCTGAATTTCGCATAAAGCTTCTTCTCCCTCAATACTTGCAACACAATCCGGAGATGCTCATCATGTTCTGCCTCAGACTTGGAATATACTAGGATGTCATCGATGAACACAATGATGAACCGATCCAAGTAAGGTTGAAAAACCCGGTTCATCATATCTATGAATGCGGCTGGGGCATTCGTTAAACCAAACGGCATCACTAAGAACTCATATTGCCCGTATCTTGTTCGGAAAGCCGTCTTATGGATATCTGCCTCCTTCACCTTAAGCTGATGATATCCCGACGTAGATCTATTTTCGAAAATACTACTGCCCCCTTCAGCTGATCGAACAAGTCATCGATCCTTGGCAAAGGATACTTGTTCTTGATGGTCAGCTTATTCAGCTGACGATAATCTATGCACATACGCATAGTTCCGTCCTTCTTCTTCACAAACAAGACCGGTGCTCCCCACGGAGACACACTGGGTCGAATAAACCCACAATCGAGCAACTCTTGGATTTGAGCTTTGAGCTCAACCAACTCCTTTGGTGCCATTCTGTATGGGGCAAATGACACCGGAGGTAACAAGTCAATTCCAGATTCCATTTCCCCATCCGGGGGTATTCTAGGTAATTCCTCTGGAAACACATCTTCAAATTCTCTTATTATTCTAACTCCACTAACTTCCCCTTCTTTTCCATCCAACGCGCTTACGAAGGCTAAAAATGCCTTGCACCCTTTCCGAACCATCTTATCAGTCTTTAATGCTGAAACTACGTTACACAAGTAGTTTCTTCTTTCTCCGATCATGACCATCACTTCATCCTCCGGGGTTCTTAATTCCATTCGTTTAGCTGCACAATCCAACACAGCCCGATGTTCCACTAGCCAATCCATGCCAAGTATGAGATTGAATTCTCCGAAGGGTAGTTGCATTAAGTCGACAGAAAATGTCACTCCCTGAATCTCTAGAGGTACACTCCGAAAAATCTTATTCACCACTACAGTTTGACCTAATGGGCTCACTACAGTCATCTCCCTATCGGATAGTTCAGAGGTTATGCCTAGTGTTTCAACTACACTACATGCAACATAGGAATGGGTCGAGCCCACATCAATCAGAGCAACATAATGTTTACCAAATACAAGGAACGTACTGGTTATGACGTCCAGCGCGTCTCCATCCTCCCTTTGACGAACCGCATAAACCAGACTCGGCTGTCTTGCCTCTGTATTCCCAACACCTCTGCCGGGTGTTCCTCGTCCCCTTCCAGCACCGTTACCTCTACCATTCGTACCACGACCTCGCTGAGGCTGCTGTCCACCTCTGCCAGCCTGATTAGCTCCCTGACCTGTGGGTCGACTCCCGTCTCTCTTTATGGGACAGTCCTTAATCATGTGATCCTTAGACCCACACTTGAAGCATCCTCCTGTTTTCTTCCAACACTCCTCTAAGTGCATCATTCCACATTGATTACAAGTACGATACTACCCTCCTGAACCAGGCTGTTGACCTTGCAGCCCATCAACTCTAGGCCTCTTTTGTACATTTCCTGACGATCCAGCCGATCCAAATCCTCTTTTTTGCCTATTCCAATCAGTGTTCTACCTTACAGAGTCCTTAATTCCCTCGGCTACCTTAGCCTTCTCTACCAACACTGCGAACTCCCTCTCTTGCTGTGGAGCTATCAATAACATTAGATCATCCCTCAGTCCATCCTCAAACCAGACACATCGCTCATGTTCAGTAACCATTATCCCTCTAGCATAACGGCTTAGCCTTAAAAATTCAGCCTCATACACTGCTACGGACTTATTTCCTTGAACCAGCCCCAGAAATGCCTTCCTCTGCGCATCAATGTAGTGAGTACCAACATACTTCTTCTGATATGCCGTTTTAACATATTCCCAAGTAAGTTCCTCAGCCGTAGCACTATCCCAAACCGTGAGCCACCATTGATATGACTCATCACGGAGAAGCGACACCAACCCTTTCAATTTTTCCTCAGCGGTCAGATCGAGCTCATCCATGATTCACTCAGTCGCTTCCAACCAATACTCAGCCGTACTGGGTGCCACACAAGATACACCATGGAACACCTCAGCTCCATTGGCCCGGAGTCGCTCGGTACAGATTTTCGAGCTCCCATATTTCCTCCTACTCCAGCCACCATTTCAAGAACTCGCAAGCCACGACTGTGATACAAAGATCATCATCACCGTCTCGATCCTCTCGCTCAACACCAATAGCTGGTGGTGGGGGTGGTGGTACCTCATTCTCAGATCCTTGACCTGATCTAACTGGTTCCGACACGGTCATTCTGCCTCTACCGCGTCCTCGTACGTTACGACCACGTCCCTTAGAGCTCATTTCTACGCTCGCGCTTTAGTCTGATTAAGAAATTTTTATGCATTACTATATGTTCCACTGATTATCCGGGAAGAAATTTTATGAAAGAAGTTTATTAGTAGTTCTTTCGATCAATTAAAATTTTCGTTCAAGCTTTCTATCCTAATTCAGAGGAGCACATTTATTCAAACATTCATTCAGTAGTATCTACCACACATATTCATTATCCTAACATTCTTGTCTGTTCCTATCCCAGGGGTATTTTCATCATTTGTCCTACAGGGGTATTTTGGTAATAAACCAGGATAATTCGAAAAATCTCTATAAATCGAAGGTATTTCAAAATTTGCAAAACTTGGGGTTCTTTTTGAGAATTTGTTTTCCAAATCGGTGTTGTTGCAGAAATTTTGGAAATCGGGGGTCATTTTGGTAATTTTGTAAAACAGGGGTAATTTCGTAAATTTCCAAATCAAGGTACCTTAATATTTTGTAACGATAAAGTTTTGGGTATTTTTGCAAAATCAGAAAATGTTATCGAAATCGGGGATAATATGGTAATTTTGGAAACCAGTGGCATTTTACTAATTTTACCACTAGGGGCATTTAGGTAATTTTGTAAATCGAAGATATTCTGGAAAATTTTCAAACTAAGTTTTGCTACAATTTAAAAGCGATAATTTGGTGATTTTAAAAACGAAGTTTTTATGAAAATACAGCTAATTCTTTTCGGGTTTTAGTTATTGGGTTTAGCCCGTGAATGAGTCCTCTTGGTTAGGGTGAACCGAAGCTAAGCACCAGGTAGGATTCCAGTGAAGAGGAGGTGAGTCACTAGGACTGCTTAAGTACCAGGCTCTTCTGGATCCAATCCTAGACATGCGTACAAGGGTTGCCACACCCTAACTCGGTTACTTAGTCACAGGTTTGTTTAATTAGGCTTTAAAGTTTTATGTAATTGTTGGGGTAAACTAGTCCTAGGGTTCAAGTACTTAATATACTATTCTACGTTCCATTTATACCCTTCTACAATTCATAATGTAAGTCACACAATTGATTAGGGGTACTTACCTGGTGGACTTCTGGTCGGAGACTTAAGTGCCATGCCAGAAAACCTGCTCAATTTCAAGACTTTTACAGAAATTCATTTGGGCCTAAATTTTAAAACATTGTGGGCTTTAAACCCAAGGCCGAGAGTTTAAAACTGGGCTCTGATACCAGCTAAAACACCCCACACCCGGCCCACGAGCCTTGACCGGATCCGGCATGTTCCTTGAGTAAACCGTTTCAACACTGGTTTGTATCTTTTGAAAATCTTTGAGTGATTTTGGGAGAGAACTCAAATTGGGTTGGGCTCACGTTGGAAACTAATTTATTTTTGAAATATAAGTTTTTTTTATGAAAAATTCCATTGTTAAGTTTCAAAACTTTAAGTTAGAAGATATGCCGAATTTGTTTTAGGTTTTATCTTTAAATGAGAAATCATTTTCTTTTAGGTGTCAAAACGTTTAGAGTTCATTCTTAAATAAAATTTACTTCATCTTTAATTTGATAAAAATTTCGTATCAGAAGAAACTAATTAAAAATGCATGCATAAACAGTTTATAACTATGGCCTTATTACAACAATACCCGAAATAAATTTAAAAATACTTAAAATATAAAAAGTCCAAATTAAAATAAAGTCCCGAACTGAACATGGCCACCACTAAGCTCCTGTCGACCCGGTCCATCACGGATCAACACCTGAAAAATATTCCCACAACGGGGTGAGTCAAATAGACTCAGTGTGTATAACCAACACTAAGTCCCAAACGATTTAGGCATATAACATATCATACATATACATGTAGCAATTTATATTTAATGATGCAATCCCGAACCCAAACCTAGATGCCATCCGCTACACACCACCCGTACCAACCTCCACACCGTGGGGACTACTAAGTCAACCCTCCATCCGCTACACATCATCGAGGCGATCATTTGCGATCGACATGCTCATCGCTTCTTATATATTGTGGCATAGCCACCGAGATAACATTTTGTGTCAAGAGACACCACATTCGATAATGTGACCAAGTCACCATATTCGAATCTGTGACATAAGTCACCATATTCACTTCCCCGTTCATAATTACCCATATGCCCTATGCCATACAAATACGCATTAACCATGTCATATCCCTTATTCACATTCTTATAGTTTCACATATGTGCCACGACAGATCTCATTATAATCCAAGTAGGAGTAGGAAAACGTACCTGAGTACTTTGTGCCATTGCATGGTACCTTAGCCATATTTTTCACATTCTTATTAACATATTTAAGAAAACATAACCATAAATCTATCGAGAAATAGTATGGGGTTCACACCTGATATATTTATCGGTTCACTGATTTCCCAAAAAACCCGATCTAACGCTTTAGATCCTAAGTTCCTTGCTACCGATTTGATTATTAATCAAATCTCGAAAATCTGTGACCTTCTTTCCCTTCAATCGGCCAATGTTAAATCACTTAACTTGGTTAGTTCCAGCTTTTGAATAAATACGAACTAAATCTAAAACACCAAATATAGCCTTGGCCGGTTGTACATATGTACTTACCTTGCGATTTGAAATCCTGAAAATAGTCACTTAACCAAGGAGATTGTCGAAATCCTATAGAGTACATGTTAGATCCAATTCTTTAACATTAAACCACAATAAAATGGCCTTCGGCCTAAGATCTTATTTGCTTACCTTTGATCTAACAAAATCCCGAATGATCTTCTATTGTAGTCGACCAGCAGAAAACTCGAAATCTTCCTTCAAAGATTCGGCCAAAGATCATTAAGGGGTTAGAGACTTGATTTCGGCTATAAGAAAAGGAAATAAGATGATGACCATAGAACCCTTACCCTTAATATTGGGAGCGGCAACACCTTTACTTGAATCCACACGCTATTCGGCTATGGCCTAGATTGATTTCGGCTTTTGATGAACACTTAGAAGGTTTCAGCTTCAACAAAGGAGAGAAAAAGTAAAAGTGTGAAGCCTTAGGAAGAATCGGCTATGAGGAGACTTTGCTTGAGTTTTCGGCTTTGGCAAACTAAAAGGAGAAGAGAAGATGCACTAGAGAATTCGGCAGAGAGAAAAGGAGAAAGAAAGAATGATGAATGGCCTTGTTTTCCCCTTTCTGCCGAAATTACTGAGCCTAGAGTCCCCTATTCAGCCAACACTATCATATCCCTTGTTTTTCTCTTTATCTCCTCATTAAAAATTTAATAAAAAACAATCCCACATTTATCTCTTATCTTGGCCGAATTTTAGAGAGAATTAAACTCATCTCCCTAGTGCCTTGGTGCCGTCCACTACTGCTCACTCTGCAGCAAAAATAAAAACTCTATTTGCTTCCCTTGTGACTCGAACCCTGGCCCACTTACTCCTGCTTGTGGTGTCATTTCTAGAGGCCTTAAGTGGCGCCTCCAAGCCAATTTTCCAAGCCCATTTGTGTGTCATATCTCCCCTACATTTTCTCTTAAGACCTATCAGGCCTAGCTCCCTTTCCTAGATTTAAAATCTAATAATTTCTAAGGCATTTCCCTACATTCTAGGGTTCTAAAAATTCACATAACACATTCATAACACATAAGACATGCTAGTTCACATAATTTAAGCATAAATGCATAAGCCATAATTCCGGGATATTACACAGTTACACTAAGAAGTGGAAAGGAATTAGTCGAACCAAAGAAAACAATACTACACGAAGATAACAAATCCAGAGATGAGGGAGTTGAGGACATAAATCCAGTACGCAAAGAAAGTAAACCACCAATCCCATATCGAGCAAAGTTGAAGAAAAAACAATTAGATGCACAATACGGTAAGTTTCTTGAACTTTTTAAACAAATACACATTAACTTACCTTTTGTTGAAGCCATTTCACAGATGCCGACATACGCAAAATTCTTAAAGGAACTCCTGACGAATAAAAGGAAGCTTGAAGAAGTATCAATGGTGGAACTTAATGAAGAATGCTCAGTCATCCTCCAAAACAAGTTACCAACCAAATTAAAAGATCCAAGAAGTTTTACTATTCCTTGTCTAATTGGTAGCTTAAATATTAAGAAGGCATTAGCTGATCTAGGTGCCAGTATTAATTTAATGCCTTACAAAATGTTTAAACAACTAGATCTTGGGGAACCAAAACCCACTAGGATGAGTATCTAGCTAGCAGATAGATCTGTTAAATATACTAGAGGAGTTATTGAAGATGTCTTAGTAAAAATTGATAAATTTATTTTTCCCATTGATTTTATTGTGCTTGACATGGATGAGGACATTGAGGTTCCCTTAATTCTAGGTCCCCCTTTTTTAACTACTGCTAGGGCTGTTATCGATGTAGGGGATGGTAAACTCGCATTAAGAATAGGCGATGAGGAAATTGTCTTTCAAATTTATGATGCCATTAAATATTCTAGAGAACAAGATGATTCCTGTTCTTTTGCTGATACCACTGATCATATCATTGAAAACTCATTACAGGAAATTCTACACGGCCTAGAATGAGAAACGGGCCTAAAACGAAGCAAACTAAGCCAAGGGAAAAATCAACACGGCCTGGACTTAAGCCCACACGGCCGTGCCTCATCAATCATCTAGAACACGGCCTTACCCCAATTCACACGGCCGTGTCTCATTAAAGAAATTCGGACACGACTTGAAGATCGTCCACACAAGCGTGTGCCACGCCCGTGTCCCTGTCGTGGCAAACAATAATTTCTTTCGGATTTGGATACTTTGGGGCAAAGAAACCTATTTCGAGAGCCTATATAAACCCCCTAAGTGTTAGCTTTGTGGGAACCACTCGACGGTAGCTAGTTGATCCATCTCAAGAAGCCGAAATTCTACTCAAGACGGCGGATCTCTCCTTCATTTCCTTCAGGGAGTTTGAGGGATTTCTTATGTTTTGTTTTATCTTTTCTTTTGAGATGTTTTCCTTTATAGTTATTAACTAAATCCTTTAGGTACCTGAAGGGGGTGAAACCTATGATGGATCTTGTTATTATTTTTCTGAATTATATGATAAATACTTAGTTTGTTCTTAATTATGTGAGCTTAGTCCAAATTTAATGTGCTTAGGTGGAGGAGGAATAGACCCTGCCTAAGAGTAGATCTAGCATAATTAAGCGGAGTTGATCGCACGCCTAGAGATGGGGTGACGACATTTTGCTAGATTAGGGTGAAACCTAATACGGGAGTCCACAAATTGATTTACTGCTATTCTAGGGGGTTATTAAGAGAGAAAGAGATTTCCAATAATTAACCTAGGTGGATTACGGATCAAACTAAGAGAGAAAGAGATTTCCAATAATTAACCTAGGGGATTACTGCTATTCTAGAAGGTTTAATATATGTTAGGGAGTCTTACGGATCAAACTAAGTGAATGAATCGTATGGTTCAGGGTTAAATAACAAGTGAAGTCTAGGTGGATTCTTCTTGAGAGTGTTGTCTTAATCAACTGAGTTTTCCCAAAGTTAGTTCCCCAATTTAGCCTTTTTGTCTTTGTGTCTTTAGCTTAGTAGTTAGTTTAGATTAGATTAAATCAACTTCACTTTATTTTAGGTTAAATAATAAAAAGAAAGTTAGTATTAGTACTTTTAGTTCCTTTACTACTGTTTGATAGGTACACTTGCCTTTAATCGTTGTCAGAGTTAGTTGCTAGGTTCGATCATTCTTTTATAAATTTTAAAGCTTTGATTCACAGCAATCAGCAATACCACCGTGTTTATCATTATTTGTGGGCTGTGTGCGATACCACCATGTTTATCATTACTAGTGGGCTATGTGTGATACCCCCGTGTTTATCATTATTGGTGGGCTTTGTGCGATACCACCATGTTTATCATTATTGGTGGGCTATGTGTGATACCACCGTGTTTATCATTATTGGTGGGCTTTGTGCGATACCACCGTGTATATGTGATTATTGGTGGGCTGTGTGTAACGGTCTGGTTTATACCGTAGTCGGAACAGTGGTTTCGAAACCATAAATCTGAGTTCGTATAATATTTTAATATTATATTCTGTGCCGTTGATATGTGGCTTAGTATGTGGTAAATTTTCGTAAGTGAATTTTTCTGTTCGTGTGTTTAATTTGAGCAAAGGATTGATTTGTATTAAATGTGAAAGTTGTATGCCATTTGTTGATGTACTAATGTCTTGTGCATTTTTAAAGTTATGGCCTTAAATGGCAATTTAACCACTATTAGTTAGTGGGTGAATGTGGTCAAAAATAACCTTGTATAATATGCTTTATATATTTTATTTTGAAGGTTAAATTTGGAAATGGGTTATTAAGTATATTATGATAGAATAAAGCATAAAAAAATGGCCATTTCTATTCATTCTTTCACCGAAAATACAAAGAAAAGAAAACAAGGTTTTAAGCTAGCTTTATTTGGCCATTGTTCAAGCTTGAATTCAAGGTTAGTTTCTGATTCGTTTTCGATAATTTCTACGTTTTTTCAATCATTGCTTTGAGAGCTATCAAACCCATGTTTTAATTTCATGAATTGATGATGTTTGGGAAAAATGCCATTGATAATATGTTAAGCTTTGTGATGCTTTAAGGTGTTAAATGATAGATTGGTGGTAGATGAACATGTTTTACTCTTGAATTTTTGATGAATTTAGCTTAATAGGGCTAAATTGAGAAAATGACAAATTGAGGGACTAATTTGTAAATTTGATAAAAAATGTGGGCTTGTATGTGATATATATGTATTCGGCCAAGCTTGTGTACAAGTAGATTTTGTGAATTCGATGTTTTGAGAAAAATGGACTAAATTGCTAAGTTGTGCAAATATGAGGATTATTTTGCAAATAGCCCTAAATATGTGTCTTTGGATTGACTTGAATGAACTAGTGAATAAAAGGATTAATTCTGAACATGTTTAGCTCAAGAACCGGGAAAAACAGATTTAGATAGCGGGAAAGCGAAAGTTATCGAGTAGCCGTTTTCTATTCTGATAAACCACATCCGAGATAAGTCACTATACAAATAAATGAAAATGTATGCATTTGAAATTGTTCATATGTTTAATGATGATAATGAATGCTTATGAGAAATTCTGTAAATTAAACTCCGAGATAAGTTCCGTATAATGACTTAGTCTGATAAGCCTCATACGAACCTTGACATAGGTATTTGTTCTATTTTATCATGTAAGACCACGTCTGGGACATTGGCATTGATTTAAGATTTGTGTAAGACCTTGTCAAGGACAGTGACATCGATATCTGATTATGTGTAAGACCACGTCCGGGACGTTGGCATCAATATAAACTCTACGTATAAGACCACGTCTGGGACGTTGGCATCAGTATGTCGCTTACGTGTAAGACCATGTCTGGGACATAGGCATCGTTTTGATTCGTATAAGACCCTGTCTGGGACAGTGGCATCGATATCCGAGTGTAGGTAAGACTTCGTTTGGGACATTGGCATTGTACAATTATTCTGAGTTTTCTAATTATCCCATCGGAATTATTACTATTCAGTGAGCAAGTCTATAATACGTTCTGCAAATCCGAGCTATGAACAAATATGTGATAGTAAATTTAATTCAGGTATGTTGATTATATTCTAATTGTGTATACAAGGTAAACATCAATATAATTCTATTATGATGCTATGAATATAGTAATGAGATAGGTGTTTATATGATCTTTGAATTGGGAATATGGTTAATGTGGTCAAAGGTTTATGAATCAAAGAAAATATATGCATTTTATGCTAAGTTGTTGTATATTGACTTACTAAGCTTTTGGAAAGCTTACTCTGTGTATGTTTATTCTGCTTTATAGGTCGTCAAGGCTACTGAAGGCTCGAAACCATCTTGGATCGTCATCACACTATAAACCTTATTTTTGGTACATTTTGATATTGTATAAAGCTAGATATGGCATGTATAGGCTAGTATTTTGGTATGAATAGTTATGTGGTCTTAGCCATGTGATTTGGCTATTTAAGAATTGAAACTTTGCTTAAATGAATGTATCTTTTAGTATGATGAAAAGAATGTGGAATGTTCAAATTTGAATGAGCAATTGCATGAATTAGTCTTGTAATGATATGAGTTTTAATCCTTGAGATTGTCTTAGTTGGAATTGGTTTGATTGTAAGGTTGAATGGTTATTTTGGTATGCTTTTGATGGTTTTATGTGCATGAAATGTCTTGTGTGAATATGGCTTGTAGGTATGACCCCTTTGTGGATGGCATTTGGCCTTGTAAATGGCCTATAATGTCGCACGGTTGTGGCACACGGGCGTGCCTTTGACCGTGGGTAAATTGGCAGAATGCAGCCTAAAATCACACGGCCTTGACACGGGCGTGTTGTAATATCCGGGATCTATGGCTTATGCATTAATGCTTAATTATGTGAAGTAGCATGCCTATGTGTGTTCTGATTGTGTTGTATGAATTTTGTGAACCTTAGAATGTAGGAAAAATGTAACATCCCGAAAATAGGCTTGTACATTTTTTGCTTAATTGTATGTGAAAGCATGCTTACGAATATTCTGAATGTGTTCTATGAATTTTGTGAACCTTAGTGTATAGTTAAATAGCTTAGGAATTATTAGATTTTTAAACTAAAAAGGGGAGCTAAGTTTGGTAGGGCCTTAAGAGGAATTGTATGCAAAATATGACACACAAATGAGCTTGGAAAAGTGGCTTAGAGGTGCCACTTAGGGCTCTGGAAATGACGCCACATGCTAAGGGGAAGGACTTGTGTTCGAGTCGCGTGGGAAGCAAAATTTTAAGGCTTTAATTTTAGCATGTGACGTCAATGAGAGGGAGTAGGGGGGACGGCACATGGCTAAATTCTAGGAGTTTTTATCCCTTTTATTTTTTTAGGATAAAAGATGATAAATGAGGGATTATTCTTTAATTTTAAAAAAAAGAGATAAAGAGGAAAATAAGGGAGAAGTGATGGCCAAGTAAGGGACTTTAAGTTTAGTAATTTTGGCTAAGCTAGGAAAGGGAATAGCCGAATTTCATTTAGCAAATCAGCCTCCCTTTTCGTTTACTTTTTTTCTCTCCCAAGGTTTTTCTTTTCTTCTTCTTTCACTCTAGCCGAAAACTACCTCTCCCTAAAAGATCACCATTGCCGAAACTCCTAAGCCTCATACTCCTCTCTTTGTTCCTGTGAAGCTGAATCTCTCAAGAGATCATTGAAAGCCGAAATCAAGTTGCTTTAGCCACAGCCGAATCTCTGTGGTCTTAAGCAAAGGTGCTGTCGACTGTAGTATTAAGGTAAGAGCACTTGATTTTTGTGGATCAATCTCTTTTAGCCGAAGCTTAGGGACTAACTCTAATCATGTTCTTTGGCCAAAACTTGAAGGAGGAAGTCTTCGGGATTCAAAGAAATCAAGGTAAGTCATATTTGACATTCGGCCAAGGGCCATTGGTTTTGATTAAATGTTAGAAGTTGATCTAACATGTGGTTTTAGGGATTTCGACAGAAGTTATAACCAAAGATTAATTTCGGGATTTGGTTAGCAGTGAAAACGGCACCAAGGTAAGGATTCAATTACCATAATCCTATTGGGATTTGGATTTGTGGCCGAATGGGTTTTCAATAAATCTTTAATATTGGCCGAATGTAGGAATTAAAGCATTAGATCGGGTTTTCAGGAAAGCAGTGAATTGATAAGAATATCAGGTGTGTGTACCCTTCCTTAAGTTTTAATAGATTTATGGTCCTAATTAGTGGCATGTGTTAATATGAAAGTGTAAGAATATGTCTAAGGTACCATGCTATGGTACAAAGTACCCAGGTACGTTTCCTACTCCTACTAGGAATATGAATATATGCTATATATATAACATGTGAATAGTGATAAGAATGTGAATTAAGGCATGATGTGCATGATATGTATGATATGGGGCATTCGGGTTATATGAAAAAGGGGAAGTGAATGTGGTGACTTCGGTCACATTATCTGAATGTGGTGACTTCGGCCACATTATCTGAATGTGGTGTCACACGACACAAATATTATCTGGTGGCAATGCCACGAAAATTATAAGGGCGATGAGCATGTCGTCTGCAGCGGCAGCCTTTGATGGTGTGTAGCGGAAGGAGGGTTGACTTAGGAGTCCCCACGGTGTGCAGGTTGGTACGGGTGATGTGTAGCGGATGGCATCTTGGTTTGGGTTCGGGTTTACATCATAATATTAAATGTTATATGTACATGTATGACTTGACATGCCTGAATTTGTTAGGATTTAGGGTTGGTTATACACATTGTGTCTATATGACTCACCCCGTTGTGGGAACATTTTCAGGTGACAATCAGTGATGGACCGGGTCGGCAGAAGCTTAGGGGTGGCCATGCTCAGCAAGGAAATTTATTTGATTGAGACTTTTTATTTTAAGTACTTTGAATTTAATGTTGGAATTTATTTGATGTAATAAGGCCATAGTTGAACTATTCTATTGTTTCGTTTTATTCTATTATGTTACAAATTTTTATTTAATTAAAGTTTTAAGTAAATTTATTTTAAAACTAACACTAAACGTTTTATCACCTAAAATTTCAATATAAGCGAAACTTGTTTCCAACAAGAGCCCAACCTAACAAAAATAATTTTTTTTCTTTCAAAACACACAGTTTTTTTAAAAGCGACAAAAGAATTTGAACCGGTTTACATCGAGGAACATACCAGATCCGGTCCGGGCTCGTGGGCCGGGTGTGGGGTGTTTCAGTTTGGTATCAGAGCCCAGTTTTAAACTCTCAGCCTTGGGTTTAAGGCCCAAAACGTTTTCAAATCGAGCCCAAGTAAGTTTTATGAAAATATTTTTAGAAATAAGCAGGTTTTTCTGGCATGGCACCTAAGTCTCCGACCCGAAGTCCACCAGGTAAGTACCTCTAACCATTTGAGTGATTTATGTTGTGAATTGTAGAAGGGTAGAAATGGAACATAGATTAGAAAATTAAGTACTTGAACCCTAGGACTAGTTTACCCCAACAATTACATAAGACTTAATGCCTAATTAAATAAACCTATGGCTAAGTCGTCGAGTTAGGGTGTGGCAACCCCTGTGCGCATAAGACTTAAGGACTATCAAACAAACCTGTGACTAAGTCACCTAGTTAGGGTGTGGCAACCCCTGTGCGCATGTCTAGGATTGGATCCGGAAGAGCCTGGTACTTAAGCAGTCCTAGTGACTTACCTCCTCTTCGCTGGAATCCTACCTGGTGCGTAGCTTCAGTTCACCCTAACCATGAGGACTTATGCATGGGCTAAACCCAATAACTAAAACCCCAAAGGGATTAGCCACATTTTCAAGGAAACCCTAGTTTTTAAAGGTCAACAAACTACTCTGTTATTGTGAAAATTGTTATTTTTGGAAAAATTTCCTAAAAATTTCTCAGTTATAAATTTACCTAAATACCCCAGGTTGTGAAATTACAAAAATGCCGTTGATTCATAAAAAGTCCAAACAACCCACAGTTTTATCAAAATTTCCTTACTTTATGACAAGTCCAAAAACCCTAATTTGCAAAATATCAAAATACCTTGATTTTAGAAAATTACGAAATTGCCCCTAACTTGCAAATTACCAAAATGACCCTAACTTCCAAAACTTTTGCAACATCACCATTTTGGAAAACAAATTCTCAAAAAGAACCCCCAAGTTTTGTAAATTTTGAAACACCTCGGAATTATTAACACTTTACAAATTTACCCTGGTTTATTACCGAAATACCCTCGAGTTACAAAATTACCGAAGTACCCGCGGATTTCAAAATTTCCAAAATACCCTCGGGAATGCAAAATTACCAAAACACCCTTATTGAAAAAATCACCAAAGAACCATATTTTGAAAAATTACGAAAATACCCCTGTAGGATAAATTACGAAAATACCCCTGGGGTAGGAATAGACAAAAATAGAGAAATAGAGAACTTGTGTGAATGAATGTTTGAATGAATGTGCTTCTATGAATTAGGATAGAAAACTTGAACTTTGATTTATCAAAAGAACTACTTCTAAACTTCTTTCATAAAATTTCTTCGCGGATAATCAGTGAAACCAGTATTAATTCATAAAATTTCTTAATCAGATTAAAGCACGAATGTAAACATGAGCTCTAGGGGACGTGGTCGAAACGTACGAGGACGCGGTAGGGGTAGGATGACCATATCTGAACCCGTTAGGTCGGGTCAGGGATCTGATAATGAGATACCACCGCCACCACCACCAGATGTTGGTGTGGAACAGCAAGATCAGACGGGAGACGATGCTGTATCACAGGCGGTGCTGCGAGTTCTGAATATAGTGGCTGGTGCTGGAGAAAATATGGGAGCTCGAAAATCTGTACCCGAGCGACTCCGAGCCAATAGAGCTGAGGTATTCCGTGGAGTATCGGGTGTAGCACCTAGTACGGCTGCATATTGGTTAGAGGCAACCGAGCGAATTATGGATGAGCTTGACCTGACTCCGAAAGAGAAACTAAAAGGAATGGTGGCACTACTACGCGATGAAGCGTATCAGTGGTGGTTAACAGTTAGGGATGGTGCCACAGATGAGGATCTGACCTGGGAGTATGTTAAGGCAGCATATGAGAAGAAATATGTTGGCATACGGTATACTGATGAGTAGAGAAAGGCTTTTCTGGGGCTGGTTCAAGGGAACAAGTCCGTGGCGGAATATGAAGCTGAATTTTTAAGGCTGAGCCGATATGCTCGTGGAGTAGTAGCTACGGAGCATGAGCGTGTGTCCAGTTCGAAGACGATTTAAGGGATGATCTAAGATTGTTGATAGCTCCACATCAGGAGCGGGAATTTTCTGCTTTAGTATAGAAAGCTAAGGTAGCTGAAGGGATTAAGGATTCTGTGAAGCAGAATATGGATCGGAATAGGCCAAAAATAGGTTTTGGATAGTCAGGATCATCTGGGAATAAGAGGCCTAGAGTTGATGGGCCGCGAGGTCAGCAAGCTACTACAAGAGGGCAGTATCGTACTTGTGATCAGTGTGGAAAGAAACACTTAGGAGAGTGTTGGAAGAAGACATGAGGATGCTTTAAGTGTGGGTCTAAAGATCATATGATTAAGGACTGTCCAATAAAACCTGATGGGAATCGACCAGCAGCTTAGAATGTTAATCAGGTTGGTAGAGGTGGACAGCAGCCTCAACGAGGCTGTGGTCTGAATGGCAGAGGTAATGGTGCTGGCAGAGGACGTGGAACACCGGGCCGAGGTGTTACTAATACTGAGGCAAGGCAACCGGGTTTGGTTTATGCGGTTCGCCGGAGGGAGGATGGAGACGCGCCGGACGTCATAATCGGTACGTTCCTTATTTATGACAAGCCCTATTTTACTCTGATTGATATGGGCTGGACCCATTCTTATGTTGCATGTAGTGTAGTCGAGACACTAGGCCTAGACTCTGAACTCTCTGATAGGCAGATGATTGTAGTAAGCCCATTAGGCCAAACTCTAGTGGTGAATAAGACCTTTCGGAGTGTACCTCTAGAGATTCAGGGAGTGAACTTTCGGGCTGACTTAATGGAACTACCTTTCAGAGTGTACCTCTAGATATTCAGGGAGTGAACTTTTGGGCTGACTTAATGGAACTACCCTTCAGAGAGTTTGAACTCATACTTGGAATGGATTGGTTAGTAGAGCATCGGGCTGTGTTGGATTGCGCGGCTAAGCGAATGGAGTTAAGGACCCCGGAGGATGAGGTAGTGGTCATGATGGGAGAAAGAAGAAACTACCTGTCTAATGTAGTTTCGGCGTTGAAGGCTGAGAAGATGGTTCGGAAAGGGTACAAGGTATTTCTAGCCTTCGTAGTGCTGTGGATGCAAAAGAAGGGGAATTAGTGGAGTTAGAAAGGTAAGGGACTTCATGGATGTTTTTTCAGAGGAGCTACCAGGAATACCCCCAGATAAGGAGGTGGAATTTGGAATAGACTTGCTACCGGGAATAGCTCCTGTGTCAATCGCTCCATACCGAATGGCGCCAAAGGAGTTGGTTGAGCTCAAGGCTCAAATCCAAGAGTTGTTGGATCGTGGGTTTATCATGCCCAGTGTGTCTCCGTGGCGAGCACCGGTCCTGTTTGTGAAATAGAAGGATGGAACTATACGTATGTGCATAGATTATCGTCAGTTGAATAAGCTGACCATCAAGAACAAGTATCCTTTGCCAAGGATCGATGACTTGTTCGATCAGCTTAAGGGGGCCGCCATTTTTTCGAGGATCGATCTAAGGTCTGGATATCATCAGTTGAAGGTGAAGGAGGCAGATATCCATAAGACAGCCTTTAGGACAAGATACGGCCATTTTGAGTTTGTAGTAATGCCGTTTGGGTTAACAAACGCCCCAGTCACATTTATGGACATGATGAATCGGGTTTTTCAACCCTACTTGGATCGGTTTGTCGTTGTGTTCATCGACGACATCTTGGTGTACTCCAAGGCAGAGGAAGAGCATGATGAGCACCTACGGATTTACAAGTATTAAGGGAGAAGAAGCTCTATGCCAAATTTAGCAAGTGTGAATTTTGGCTTAAGGAGGTGGCATTCTTAGGGCACGTGGTGTCTGCTGAAGGAATAAGGGTGGATCCTCGGAAGATCGAAGCAGTGTTGGATTGGAAACCACCTAGGTCCGTGGCTGAGATCCGTAGTTTCTTAGGTTTGGTAGCTATTACAGAAGGTTCGTGGAAGGGTTCTCGTCAATAGCCGTGCCTTTAACAAAGTTGTTGAGGAAGGAAGTACCTTTTGTATGGACGGATAAGCAACAGGAGAGCTTTGAGAAGCTCAAGAAGGTTTTGACTGAAGCTCCAGTGTTAATTCAGCCGGAGGCAGGAAAGGATTTTATGGTGTATTGTGACACACACGAGATTAGGCTGTGTACTAACGCAAGATTGAAAGGTAGTCGCTTATACGTCTCGACAGTTAAGGCCTCATGAAGTTAATTACCCAACTCATGACTTGGAATTAGTGGCAGTTGTCTTTGCTTTCAAGGTGTGGATGCACTATCTCTATGGCGAAAAGTCGATAATCTACATAGATCACAAGAGCCTTAAGTATTTGCTGACTCAGAAGGAGTTGAACTTGAGGCAGCGAAGATGGGTGGAACTACTGAAGGACTATGATTGTTCGATAGAGTATCATCCGAGCAAGGAGAATGTAGTTGCGGATGCTCTAAGTCGGAAGGTTGTGTCAGATCTGAGGGCGATGTTCGCACATCTGAGCTTGTATGATGATGGAAGTCTGCTGGCAGAGTTGCAAGTTAAGCCGACGTGGTTGAATGAAGTCAAAAAGGGACAGTTGGCTGATGAAGATCTAAGTGCTAAGCTACAGCAAGTACAGAATAGAGAGTTGATAGATTATGGTATTAACGACAAGGGAGGATTGTGTTTCAAGGGTAAGGTATGTATGCCTAAGGACAAGGACCTAAGACAGAGGATTCTTCAGGAATCGTATAGTAGCCCTTATGCTATGCATCCTGGAGGCACTAAGTTGTACAGAGACTTAAGAGAATAGTTTTGGTGGCCTGGTCTGAAGAAGGAAGTTACGAAACTTGTCGGCAAATGTTTAACGTGTCAGCAAGTTAAGGCTGAACACCAAGTTCCGTCAGGATTACTTCACCCGATAATGATTCCACAGTGGAAATGGGAGAGAATTACCATAGTGGGCTTCCCTTACGCCTACTAAGAAGGACTCGGTGTGGGTAATAGTGGACCGTTTGACCAAGACCGCGCATTTTATTCCAGTGAGAGTTGACTATTCCCTGTAAAAGTTGGCAACATTGTATGTGGCAGAAATTTTAAGGTTACATGGAGTGCCGGTATCAATCATTTCGGATAGAGACCCAAGATTTACTTCTCGGTTTTGGAAGGCTCTACATCAAGCTTTAGGCACTAAGTTGGATTTCACTACGGCTTTTCATCCACAGTCGGACGGTCAGTCTGAATGGGTAATCCAAGTGCTAGAGGATATGTTGATGGGCTGTGTGATGGAGTTCAGAGGAAGTTGGGAAGACTATTTGCCTTTAGTCGAGTTTGCCTACAACAACAGCTATCAGGCTAGTATTCGGATGGCACCATATGAAACGTTGTATGGCCGGAGGTGTCGAACTCCTACATGTTGGACTGAATTAGGGGAACAATGAGTTTTGGGTCCAGAGATTGTGGCAGAATCCGAAGGAAAGGTTGAGATAATCCGAGCACGGTTGAAGGAAGCTTCTGATAGACAAAAGTCGTATGAAGATCTTAAGCGAAAGAAGATAGAATTTGATGTGGGAGATCAAGTGTTCCTTAAGGTATCGCCTTGGAAAAAGGTGATGAGATTTGGTCGGAAAAGGAAGTTAAGTCCAAGGTTTATAGGACCCTATCGAGTATTGAAGCGAGTTGGATCAGTGGCATATTAGTTGGAGTTGCCACCAAAGTTGAAGCAGATGCACGACGTCTTCCATATGTCCATGCTACGTCGATATCAATCAGACCCATCTCATGTGGTACCAGTTGAGGAGGTGGAGTTAAGGCCAGATTTGTCCTACAAGGAAGAGCTGATTCAGATATTCGAACGCGACGTGAAAGTGTTACGGAGGAAGTTAGTTCCTCTAGTCAAAGTATTATGGTGCAATCATGGATCGGAGGAAGCTTCGTGGGAGCCAAAAGAAGCAATGCGACAGCAATACCCTTATCTATTTCAGCTAGGTAATTTCGAGGACGAAATTATTTTTAAGGGGGGTAGAACTGTAACATCCCGAAAATGGGCTTGTACATTTTTGCTTAATCGTATGTGAAAGCATGCTTACGAATATTCTGAATGTGTTCTATGAAATTTGTGAACCTTAGTGTATAGTTAAATACCTTAGGAATTATTAGATTTTTAAACTGAAAAGGGGAGCTAAGTTTGACAGGGCCTTAAGAGGAATTGTATGCAAAATATGACACACAAATGAGCTTGGAAAAATGGCTTAGAGGTGCCACTTAGGGCTCTGGAAATGACGCCACATGCTAAGGGGAAGGACTTGTGTTCGAGTCGCGTGGGAAGCAAAATTTTAAGGCTTTAATTTTAGCATGTGACGTTAATGAGAGGGAGTAGGGGGGACGACACATGGCTAAATTCTAGGAGTTTTTATCCCTTTTTTTTTTTTTTAGGACAAAAGATGATAAATGAGGGATTATTCTTTAATTTTAAAATAAAGAGATAAAGAGGAAAATAAGGGAGAAGTGATGGCCAAGTAAGGGACTTTAAGTTTAGTAATTTCGGCTAAGCTAGGAAAGGGAATAGCCGAATTTCATTTAGCAAATCAGCCTCCCTTTTCGTTTACTCTTTTTCTCTCCCAAAGTTTTTCTTTTCTTCTTCTTTCACTCTAGCCGAAAACTACCTCTCCCTAAAAGATCACCATTGCCGAAACTCCTAAGCCTCATACTCCTCTCTTTGTTTCTGTGAAGCCGAATCTCTCAAGAGATCATTGAAAGCCGAAATCAAGTTCCTTTAGCCACAGTCGAATCTCTGTGGTCTTAAGCAAAGGTGCCGTCGACTGTAGTATTAAGGTAAGAGCACTTGATTTTTGTGGATCAATCTCTTTTAGCTGAAGCTTAGGGACTAACTCTAATCATGTTCTTTGGCCGAAACTTGAAAGAGGAAGTCTTCGGGATTCAAAGCAATCAAGGTAAGTCATATTTGACATTCGGCCAAGGGCCATTGGTTGTGATTAAATGTTAGAAGTTGATCTAACATGTGGTTTTAGGGATTTCGACAGAAGTTATAACCAAGGATTAATTTCAGGATTTGGTTAGCAGTGAAAACGGCACCAAGGTAAGGATTCAATTACCATAATCCTATTGGGATTTGGTTTTGTGGCCGAATGGGTTTTCATTAAATCTTTAATATTGGCCGAATGTAGGAATTTAAGCATTAGGTTGGGCTTTCAGGAAAGCAGTGAATTGATAAGAATATCAGGTGTGTGTACCCTTCCTTAAGTTTTAATAGATTTATGGCCCAAATTAATGGCATGTGTTAATATGAAAGTGTAAGAATATGGCTAAGGTACCATGCTATGGCACAAAGTACCCAGGTACATTTCCTACTCCAACTAGGAATATGAATATATGTTATATATATAACATGTGAATAGTGATAAGAATGTGAATTAAGGCATGATGTGCATGATATGTATGATATGGGGCATTCGGGTTATATGAAAAAGGGGAAGTGAATGTGGTGACTTCGGTCACATTATCTGAATATGGTGACTTTGGTCACCTTATCTAAATGTGGTGTCACACGACACAAATATTATCTGGTGGCTGTGCCACGAAAATTATAAGGGCGATGAGCATGTCGCCTGCAGCGGCAGCCTTCGATGGTGTGTAGCGGAAGGAGGGTTGACTTAGGAGTCCAAACGGTGTGCAGGTTGGTACGGGTGATGTGTAGCGGATGACATCTAGGTTTGGGTTCGGTTTTGCATCATAATATTAAATGTTATATGTACATGTATGACTTGATATGCCTGAATTTGTTAGGATTTAGGGTTGGTTATACACACTGTGTCTATATGACTCACCCCGTTGTGTGAACATTTTCAGGTGACAATCAGTGATGGACCGGGTCGGCAGAAGCTTAGGGGTGGCCATGCTCATCAAGGAAATTTATTTGATTGAGACTTTTTATTTTAAGTACTTTGAATTTAATGTTGGAATTTATTTGATGTAATAAGGCCATAGTTGAACTATTCTATTGTTTCGTTTTATTCTATTATGTTACAAATTTTTATTTAATTAAAGTTTTAAGTAAATTTATTTTAAAACTAACTCTAAACGTTTTATCACCTAAAATTTCAATATAAGCGAAACTTGTTTCCAACTCGAGCCCAACCCAACAAAAATATTTTTTTTCTTTCAAAACACAGTTTTTTTTAAAAGCGACAAAAGAATTTGAACCGGTTTACATCGAGGAACATACCAGATCCGGTCCGGGCTCGTGGGCCGGGTGTGGGGTGTTTCAAAAAATGCCTTAGAAAATGTTAAGTTTTAAGTTTAAAAGAGGAAGCTAGGCAGAGGAGGCCTTAAGAAAATTAGTAGGGGAAATATGACACAAAAAATGGGCTTGTTTAAGTGGCTTGGAGGCGCCACTTAGGGCCTCAGTATGTGACGCCATAAACAGGGTGCAAGGGGCTAGGTTTGAGCTGCAAGGGAAGCAAATAAAAGAGTTTTATTTTACAGCAAGGAGCAGGAGAGGTGGACGGCAATGGGGCACTAAGGGATGAGTTTAAGATGTAGTCTAATCCTTTTGAAATTTCGGTTAAGTAGAAGATAAATGAGGATTTATTTTTTTTAAATTATTTTGAATGTGCAAAAAAGGAGAAAAAATAGGAGCAAAATAAGGGATTTGGTATGGAAGGATGTAGTGGCCGAATGTGGGGCTCTTTTGGTGGTATTTTCGGCCAATGAGGGAGAGTAAGGCCATTTACTTTCTTTTCTTTTCTTTTGAGTCTCTACCGAATTCTCTAGCAAATATCCTCTCTTCTCTTTTATTTTGTCAAAGCCAAAATACCCTGTGTTCTAGCCGAATCCCTATCATCAACCTTCTTCTTCTTTTGCAAACTCAATCAAAAGCTGAATATACCAATAGCCCTTAGCCGATTGTCCATTAAACCCTAAAAGCCAAAAAATTGTTGATCAACATCTAACTATAGCTGAATCTCTCAAGTGGTGTCAGGTAGGAGTACAGTCGACTATAGTATTAAGGGTAAGATTAGTTGTTATTCGATTTTCAATTCTTTTTCTTTTAGCCGAATGTAACACCCCAAACCCGGCCCATTCACTACGACCGAATTTGAAATGCCACTGCGGAACACGTTCGAAAATATTCTTACTTAAGAGTAAAAACCGTTAAAAATTTTGTTGCCTTTAATAAAACATTTTCGTGACTTAAAATATTCTAAGTAAAAATTAAATTGTTATAAAAATACCGGATTCAAAACTTTATTATACATACTTAAGAAAATAAAATCATTTGCAATTAATATTTAAATTGTCAATCCATAATGGAACATAATAATAAAAATACTTAATAAAAATACTTAAATACTTTAATGGGCCTTATTACAATAAATAATTAAACCAAAATACTTAATAATAAATCGATTGAAATAATCAAAACATCTTCTCGCATGGGCCACCTCGTATCCACTCCAACCCGGTCCGATCATCATATCACTGCGATGTTTGATAAATAATTGGGTGAGTCATACAAACTCAGTGTGTAATTAAACCACTGAATTCCACCCACATGTTAACCACATATTATCCCATATATCAGATAAAAATTAACATATTCACATATTATCACATTCTGGACTTGGCCCATATTCATATCACATTCATATAATAGGGTAGTTAACCACATAATTTCCACATACTAGGCTTAGCCCATTTCCACACTGATCCACGACCATATCTTTGGGCTTGGCCCTTTTCACATTAACCCACATATCACTGGGCTTGGCCCATTTTCACATTAAATACTCATATCACATTAATCCACATATCATATTGGGCTTGGCCCATTTCCACATATGTTCTCATACGAAATCATGCAATTATGAAGCCCAACCCAAACCTAGGGTCCATCCTCTACACACCCCCTTATCCAGCCTACCACACACCAGGGGATTTATTAAATCGCCCTCTCTTTTTCACTCCAAAAAGCATTCAATGCCGTCCACGTGCAATTAAGCACAATAATCCACAACGCGACCTCAGTCAGCGCCAATCCACGACGTAGCCGTAGCTAACACCAAAACCACGATGGGACACATAGTCACTCATCAACCACGATATAGCACATAGCTTATATCAACCACGATGAGACACTGAGCTACTCATCAAACCATACGAACTTAATCGCAATTAATCCACAACGTGACCTCAGTCAACGTCAATCCACGATGTAGCTCAAGGCTAACATCAAACCACGTACTCGAAGTACACCCTGTCCTTCTTTCATATCCCACCCACGCACCTGCAACATAAAATAATGCCATGATAATGCATGTACATGTCATTTAGCATATTATCACATATTCACATCAATAATCACAGTTCATCAGATTCGGTACTTACCGTATTATCGACATACCCCTTGAGGGTATCCATATCACAATTTCCACTGCACTAGTTAGCACAATTTTAACACATATAGATATAACACAAAAACCTGGAAAACGGTGGGTTAATCACACACCTGATTACTTGTAGAACTACGCTTTCAAGATCGACGCTATCATTAAGTGATACTACGGCTATCTGCCTATTTTACTGCTCTGATGCTGGTCCACACCCCGGTGGCCAATCCCGAACTGCAGAGACTGCTCTTCTCTTAAACTTAGGGATAGGAGTTATCCCTTGTCCTCCTTAACTAGCACTCGAATCCATCGACAACACTTAATTAGCATCAAACGATTAATCATCCAAATTATAATCTAACATAACGAATCCAAGGGCTTATCGAATAATCTTACCCAAAACAAATAGAAATCCCGAAAGTTCCTCTTAACCACTGTCGATTTATCCCTATTCCATCATAGTCAAATCGGTCACACTTATTAGACAAAATATGGCCTTAGGCCGAAACTACAATGGCTTACCTTGCTATAGTTGAATCCTTATACGCTTCTTTAACGGTCCCTAATGTCGACACACAAAAGAAACGCATTAATAAGGCCCTAAGCCCATTCAGCCACTCCTAAAAATCAAAGTCCTACCCTTGATTTCGGTACCACCAATAAGAGAAAAGAAAGCCGATTTTGAAAGGTGAAAACACTTACCACTACACGTTACTTGAAGAGGCTAGAAGAAAGACTCACACTAACGCTTTCGGCCCTTAAGTCTTGCGACAAGAAGAGAGAATGAGGACACTATGGAATTCGGCTATGGCTTCTAAATGGCAAGGGGTTATTCGGCTATCCAAGAAAATATGTAGAATGAAAGTTGAAGAAAAGAGAAAGAATAGGGAGAAGAAGTGAGAAGCAATTCGGCTCAAAGAGAGAATTAGAGGAACAATTTTCGGCCAAGGAAAATAAAATGAAGAAAAGAATAATTAAAGGATGGTCACCCCTATTTATGCTACTCAATTTTGACACTCCTACCTCCTCTCAAATTCCACTTCCTTCTCCTATAATAACTCTTGAACACATATTCAAAATATATAAAATAAATCTATAATTATCTTCTATTTATCAACTTAAAATAAATCCACCTTAATTAATAGAATAAAAATTATCCATCATTAATCCCTCTTAAATATCTCTTATCTACCTATAAAAGAATAATCTAAATAAAAATAAATTAACAATTATCTACTACTTATCTAGCCAAAATTTGATAGAAGAATTAGAATCCTCCTCCAATTGGAAGTCCCAAGTGCCGTCCACTGCTTCTTTCTTTCCTGGCGCCAAAAGCCAAAATTAAAA
The DNA here is from genome assembly GCA_025503065.1 of Gossypium bickii. Lineage (NCBI taxonomy): Eukaryota > Viridiplantae > Streptophyta > Magnoliopsida > Malvales > Malvaceae > Gossypium > Gossypium bickii. The sequence continues at coordinate 111,424,181 of CP106711.1, read as the reverse complement.
CACCCAACTGCTACTCCCGCGCCTTCAACCCGAGACCTGCTGGAGCTTCACTGCAGATAACGCCCCAGCCACTCTGCCAAGACGCCTCTTTATGATATAATTCACCCTGAACTTCTTTTAACACCTCTTTCCCAAGCTCCCCCTTGTCCTAGCGCTCCAAGCCACTCTGCTGTGGCGGTTTTTATGACATAAACCCGCCACAAATTCTTTTAAGACTTCCTTTACCCTTAACGCCAACTTGCAAAACAAAAACTCCTTCCTGTTGCCAACAAGACTCGAACTCCAGACCCTTGTTGGCGTCATTCCCAGGCCTTAAGTGGCGTCCTTAAGCCACTTTACCAAGCCCATCTCTATGTCCTAAAACCTTGCCATTTATTTTTAAGGCCTTTTTAGCCCAGCTCCCTTTTTGACGCAAAAAAAATAAAAAGTCTTTGATGCGCCCCGTGTTACTCGAACCTCTTCCCTCCTGCACTCCTTTGCACCTTAGCGCCTCAAGCCACTTTGCCAATTAATTTCTTGTGTCCTAAACTCCACAAAATTCTTTTAAGCCCTTCTTGCCTAGTTTCCCCTTTTCACTTAAAATTCTAATATTTTCTAAAGTTTTTCCCCTTCACCTAAAATTCTCAAAAACTCCTAAAATGTATCCAACCGCACTTAAAGCCTACTAATCACTTGAGTTATGCTCCAAACACATAACCCCTAATTTAGGATGTTACACCGAAAATTAAGGACTAATCCATTATTGTTCTTGGCCAAAACATGGAAAGATCTTTCGGGATTTCCATAGTAGCCGACTTCTAGGGAGATCATTCGGGATTTCAGGTCTAAGGTATGTAAGGTGAAAGATTAGGCCGAAGGCCATGTATTCAAATGTTGGAATTGGATCTGACATAGTGCTTGTAGGGATTTCGACAGAGACTAAGGATAAGTGATATTTCGGGATTTAGATCCACAAGGTAAGTGCATGTGATATTCGGCCATGGCCCTATTTAGTGACTTAGATCTATTTCTTATTTATTCAAAGTCGAAAACTAACTAGTTAGGTGATTTAGTGCTTGGCCGATTGCAAGAAGAGACATCACAAAGTTTTGGGATTTGATTAGTAATCAATTCGGGAGTAAGGTAAGGACCTTGGTTGCGATAATCCTTCGGGATTTGGTGATTTAGCCGAATAGGCTTTTGCTAAAATACTTAGTGTTGGCCGAATGTAGGAACTAAGGATCTAGAGTTCTAGATCGGGATTTTCGGGATTTCAGTGGAAGCGTTAAGTAAACCAGGTGTGTACCCCCACACTAACTCTTAATAGATTTATGGCATCAATTTAATATAGGTGTTTATAATAATGTGAAATGTGGCCAAAGGTACCATGCAATGGTACAAAGTACTCAGGTACGTAACCTTAACATTATGTTAATAAATGATATGAATATTTGGAATATGGTACGTATTAGAATATCGATAAGAATGTGAAATATGGCATAAGGCATGATATTGCATGTTTTGTATGACATGGGGCATATGGGTTATATGGAAAGGGGAAGTGATCTGTGGTTTATACCACAATATCTGAATGTGGTGACTCCTGTCACGAAATTTGAATGTGGTGACTTACGTCACAAATTATTATCTGGTGGCTATGCCACAATATATAAGGGCGATGAGCACGTCGTCTGCAGTGACTGCCTTCGATGATGTGTAGCGAATGGAGGGTCGACTTAGTAGTCCCCACGGTGTGATGGTTGGTACGGGTGATGTGTAGCGGATGGTTATCTAGGTTTGGGTTCGGATTGCATCATTATATTTAATTGCTATATGTATATGTATGATCTGATATGCCTGAATCGTGGGACTTAGTGTTGGTTGTTACACACTGAGTCTGTTTGACTCACCCCATTGTGGGATATCTTTTCAGGTGACACTCAGTGATGGATCGGGTCGGCAGGAGCTTAGTGGTGGCCATGCACAGCTTAGAATTTATTTTATTTTGGACTTTCTATTTTCAAGTATCTTGGATTTATTCGGGTTTGTTTTGATGTAATAAGGCCGCTTGATATTAAACTGTTTATGCATGCATTTTAATTATTTAGTATGATACGATTTTCATCAAATTAAAGTTCAAGTAACTTTTCTTAAAAATAAATTCTAAATGTTTTGGCACTTTTCAATTTAAGTAGTAAACTCTAAAAACTCGACTTTTACCTTTAACTTATGGTTTTGAAATATAACAATAAAGTTTTAGTAAAACCTAATCTTCAAGAATAACGATGCTTTCAATTTGAACCCAAATCAAAATTTCTCCAAAATCACCTAAAGTTTTCCAGAGAAACAAACAAGTTTTGAACCGTTTTACCCGAGAAACATACCGGATCTGGTCAAGGCTCGTGGGCCGAGTTTGGGGTGTTTCAATTTGGTATCAGAGCCCAGTTTTAAACTCTCGGCCTTGGGTTTAAAGCCCATAACGTTTTCAAGTTGAGCCCAAATGAATTTTGTGAAAGATTTTGTGAAATGAGCAGGTTTTCTGGCAAGGCACCTAAGTCTCCGACCCGAAGTCCACCAGGTAAGTACTCCTAACTCTTGTATGATTTATAGTATGATTTGTAGAAGGGTATATCGGGAACGTAGATTAGCATAGTAAGTTATTGAACCCTAGGATTAGTTTTCCCCAACATAAGAATTACATAAGACTTAATGCCTAACTAAACAAACCTGTGAAGTAAGTCGCCGAGTTAGGGTGTGGCAACCATTGTGCCATGTTTAGGACTGGATTCAGGAAGAGCCTGGTATTTAAGCAGTCCTCGTGACTCACCTCCTCTTCGCTCGAATCCTACCTGGTGCGTAGTGACGGTTCACCCTAACCAAGAGGACTTACTCATGGGCTAAACTCAGTGACTAAAACCCGAAAGGGACTAGCCATATTTTTATGAAAACCCTAGTTTTAAAAATCAAGAAACTACCCTTTTGAATTGTGAAAATTATTTATTTTGAAAATTTTCCAAAATATTCCCAATTTACAAAAATTACCTAAATAACCCTGGTTGTAAAATTACCAAAATAACCCTGATTTCCAAAATTCCTGCCATATCTTTGATTTGGGAAAATTTTTAAAATACCCTTGAATTTTGAAAAATTCAGAGAGCCTTGATTTATTAAGATTTTCAAATTGACCCTGATTTATTACCAAAATACCCCTGTGGGAGAAATGACGAAAATACCCCTGGGTTAGGAGCAGACAAAAATGTTCAAATGATGAATGTGTATAGTAGATATTACTGAATGGATGTGTTTCTCTGAATTAGGGTAGAAAACTTGGAACAAAAACTTTGATTGATCGAAAGAACTACTACTAAGCTCCTTTTCATAAAATTTCTTCGCGGATAATCAGTGGAACAAAATACTAATGCATAAAATTTCTTAAATCAGATTAAAGCGCGATCGTAGAAATGAGTTCTAGGGGACGTGGTCGTAATGTGCGAGGACGTGGTAGGGGCAGAATGACCGTATCGGAACCCATTAGATCTGGTCAAGGGTCCGAGAATGAGGTACCACCACCCTCACCACCAACTGTTGGTGTTGGCGCAGCAAGATCGACGGATGATGCGATATCACGAGCGATCTTGCGAGTTACGGAGATGGTGGCTAGAGCAGGTGGAGGTATGGGAGCTTGGAAATTTGTACCCGAGCGACTCCGAGCTAATGGAGCTGAGGTGTTTCGTGGTGTATCTGGAGTGCCACCTAGTACAGCTGAGTATTGGTTGGAGGCGACAGAGCGAATTATGGATGAGTTGGATCTGACCGCTGAGGAGAAGCTAAAAGGAATGGTGTCGCTTCTTCGCGACGAAGCATATCAACGGTGGCTTACAGTTCGGGATGGTGCCACAGCTGAGGATCTCACTTGGGAGTATGTTAAGGAGGCGTATCAGAAGAAGTATGTGGGTACTAGTTATACTGATGCGCAGAGGAAGGCATTTCTAGGGCTGGTTCAAGGGAACAAGTCCACAGCGAAATACAAGGCTGAATTTTTAAGGTTGAGCAGGGATGCTCGAGGAGTTGTGGCTACGGAGCATGAGCGATGTGTTTGGTTTGAAGACGGACTGAGGGATGACCTGAGGTTGTTGATAGCTCCGCAGCAGGAGTGGGAATTTGCCGTGCTAGTCGAAAAGGCCAAGGTAGCTGAGGGGATTAAGGACTCTGTAAGGCAGAACACTGATCGAAATAGGCAAAAAAGAGGTTTTGGATCGTCAGGATCATCTGGGAATATTCAAAAGAGGCCTAGAGTTGATGGGCCGCGAGTCGTCAGCAGTGGCCGGGACCGATGGCGTGATCGTACTTGTACTCAGTGTGGAAAGATACACTTAGGAGAGTGTTGGAAGAAGGCAGGAGGATGCTTTAAGTGTGGGTCTAAGGAACACATGATTAAGGACTGTCCTATTAAGATAGATGGGAGTCGACCCACAGGTCAGGGTTCTAATCAGGCTGGAAGAGGTGGACAGCAGCCTCAGCAAAGTCGTGGTCCGAATGGTAGAGGTAACGGTGCTGGAAGAGGACGTGGAACACCAAGCAGAGGTGTTGGTAATACAGAGGTAAGACAGCCGGGTCTAGTGTATGCGGTTCGTCGAAGGGAGGATAGAGATACACCGGATGTTATAACTGGTACATTACTTATAGTTGGCAAGCCTTATTTTGCTTTGATTGATGTGGGCTCTACCCATTCTTATGTTGCATGTAGAGTAGTTGAAACTCTAGACATAGCCTCTGAACTTTCTGTTAGGGAGATGACTGTAGTGAGCCCGTTAGGCCAAACTGTAGTGGTGAATAAGATCTTTCAGAGTGTACCTCTAGAGATTCAGGGAGTGATATTTTCTGCCGACTTAATAGAACTACCCTTTGGAGAATTTGATCTTATACTTGGTATGGACTGGCTAGTGGAGCATCGAGCTATATTGGATTGTGCAGCTAAGCGAATGGAGTTAAGGACCCTGGATGATAAGGAGATAATTATGATAAGGGAAAGAAGAAACTACTTGTCTAATGTAGTTTCAGCACTGAAGGCTGATAAGATGGTTCGGAAAGGGTGCAAGGCATTTTTGGCCTTCGTTAGGGCGTTGGATGCAAAAGAAGGGAGAGTTAGTGGAGTTAGAACAGTAAGGGAATTTGTGTATGTCTTTCCGGAGGAGTTACAGAATACCCCTGACGGAGGTGGAGTTCGAATTGATTTGTTTGCAGGAACGACTCTCTGTGTCAATTGCCCGTGCATGAGAATGGCACCAAAGGAGTTAGTTGAGCTCAAGGCTCAGATCCAAGAATTGCTTGATCGTGGGTTTATCTGACCCAGTGTGTCTCCATGGGGAGCACTGGTCTTGCTTGTGAAGAAGAAGGATGGAACTATGCGTATGTGCATAGATTATCGTCAGTTGAATAAGCTGACCATCAAGAACAAGTACCCTTTGCCAAGGATAGATGACTTGTTCGACCAGCTTAAGGGGGCCGCGGTATTCTCGAAGATAGATCTACGGTCTGGATATCATCAGCTTAAGGTAAAGGAAGCAGATATCCATAAGACAACTTTTCGAACAAGATACGGCCATTATGAGTTTCTAGTAACGCCGTTTGGATTGACGAACACCCCAGCCGCGTTCATGGATATGATGAATCGGGTTTTTCAACCTTACTTGGATCGGTTCATCGTTGTGTTCATCGACAACATTCTAATGTATTCCAAGTCTGAGGAAGAGCATGATGAGCATTTTCGGGTAGTGCTGCAAGTGTTGAGGGAGAAGAAGCTATACTCCAAAATTTAGCAAGTGTGAATTTTGGCTGAAGGAGGTTGCATTCTTAGGACATGTGGTGTCTGCAGAAGGAATAAGGCTAGATCCTCGAAAGATTGAGGCAGTGTTGGATTGGAAACCACCTAAGTCTGTGGCTGAGGTTTGTAGTTTCTTGGGATTGGCAGCTATTACAGAAGGTTCGTGGAAGGGTTCTCATCAATAGCCGCACCTCTGACGAAGTTGTTGAGAAAGGAGGTACCTTTCGTATGGACAGATAAGCAACAAGGGAGCTTTGAGAAGCTTAAGAGGGTTTTGACTGAGGCTCCAGTCTTAATTCAGCCTGAGGCAGGAAAGGATTTCGTGGTGTATTGTGACGCTTCTCATACAGGATTGGGATGCGTATTAATGCAGGATGGGAAGGTAGTTGCTTATACGTCTCGACAATTAAGACCACATGAGGTTAACTACGCGACGCATGACTTGGAATTGGAGGCTGTGGTCATTGCTCTTAAGGTAAGGAGGCACTATCTTTATGGAGAAAAGTCAGTAATCTACATAGACCACAAGAGCCTTAAGTATCTGTTGACTCAGAAGGAGTTGAATCTGAGATAGCGAAGGTGGGTGGAATTATTGAAAGACTACGATTGTTCCATAGAGTATCACTCGGGCAAGGCGAATGTAGTGGCGGATGCCTTAAGTCGAAAAGTGGTGTCGGATCTGAGGGCGATGTTTGCACATTTGAGCTTGTATGACGATGGAAGTCTGCTGGCAGAGTTACAAGTTAAGCTGACATGGCTGAATGAGGTGAAGGAAAGTCAGTTAGTGGATGAGGATTTAAGTGCTAAGCTGCAGCAAGTGCAGAATGGGGAGTTGGAAGATTATGGTATTAATGACGAGGGAGTATTGTGTTTTAAGGGCAAGGTCTGTATGCCAAAGAATGAGGACTTAAGGCAGAGGATTCTTCAGGAATCGTATAGTAGCCCCTGTACTATGCATCCTGGGGGCAGCAAGTTGTATAAATATCTAAGAGAACAGTTTTGGTGGCCTGGTCTTAAGCGGGAAGTTACAGAGTTTGTGGGGAAATGCTTGACGTGTCAGTAAGTTAAGGCTGAACACCAAGTTCTGTCAGGATTGCTTCAGCCAATCAAGATTCCGCAGTGGAAGTGGGAGAGAATCACCATAGACTTCGTTAGTGGGCTTCCCCTTATGCCTACTAAGAAGGACTCGGTATGGGCGATAGTGGACCGATTAACAAAGTCCGCGCATTTCATTCCAGTGCGGGTTGACTATTCTTTGCAGAAGTTGGCGAAATCTGGCGAAATTGTATGTGACAGAAATCGTGAGGTTGCATGGAGTGCCGGTATCGATTATTTTAGATAGGGATCCAACGTTTACGTCTCAGTTTTGGAAAGCTCTACATCAAGCTTTAGGCACCAGATTGGATTTCACTACAGCATTTCATCCACAATCGGACGGTCAATCTGAACGAGTAATCCAAGTGTTAGAGGATATGCTGAGGGGATGTGTGATAGACTTCAGAGGAAGTTGGGAAGAATATTTGCCTTTAGCTGAGTTTGCATATAACAACAGCTATCAGGCCAGTATTCAGATGGCACTGTATGAAGCGTTGTATGGACGGAAGTGTCGCACTCCTACGTGTTGGACGGAATTAGGGGAGCGTCTAGAGATTGTGGCAGAATCCGAGGAGAAAGTCGAGGTAATTTGTGCACGGTTGAAGGAAGCATCTGATAGGCAAAAGTCGTACACAGATCTTAGGCAGAAGGAAATAGAATTTGATGTGGGAGATCAAGTGTTTCTTAAAGTATCGCCATGGAAGAAGGTTATGAGATTTGGTAGCAAAGGAAAGTTAAGTCCAAGGTTTATACGACCCTATCAGGTATTAAAGCGAGTTGGACCAGTGGCATATCAGCTAGAATTGCCTCCGGAGTTGAAGCAGATGCACGACGTATTTCATGTTTCTATGCTACGTCATTGCACGACGTATTCCATGTTTCTATGCTACGTCGTTATCGATCGGATCCATCTCACATAGTGCCAGTTGAGGAGGTAGAACTGAGAACTGATTTGTCCTACGAGGAGGAGCCGATTCAGATTTTGGAACGAGATGTGAAAGTGCTACGAAGGAAATCAGTTCTTTTAGTCAAAGTATTATGGAGTAATCATGGATCAGAAGAAGCTTCATGGGAGCCAGAAGAAACAATGCCACAGCAATACCCTCACTTATTTTAGCCAGGTAATTTCGAGGTCGAAATTATTTTAAGGGGGTAGGACTGTAATACCCGGGATCTATGGCTTATTCATTAATGCTTAATTATGTGAAGTTGTATGCCTATGTGTGTTCTGATTGTGTTGTATGAATTTTGTGAACCTTAGAATGTCGGAAAAATGCCTTAGAAAATATTAAGTTTTAAGTTTAAAAGTGGAAGCTAGGCAGAGGAGGCCTTAAGAAAATTAGTAGGGGAAATATGACACAAAAAATGGGCTTGTTTAAATGGCTTTGAGGCGCCACTTAGGGCCTCAGTATGTGACGCCATAAACAGGGTGCAGGGGGCTAGGTTCGAGCTGCAAGGGAAGCAAATAAAAGAGTTTTATTTTGCAACAAGGAGCAAGAGAGGTGGACGACAATGGGGCACTAAGGGATGAGTTTAAGATGTGGTCTAATCTTTTTGAAATTTCTGCTAAGTAGAAGATAAATGAGGATTTATTTTTTTAAAATTATTTTGAATGTGCAAAAAGGAGAGAAAATAGGAGCAAAATAAGGGATTTGGTATGGAAGGATGTAGTGGCCGAATGTGGGGCTCTTTTGGTGGTATTTTCGGCCAAGGAGGGAGAGTAAGGCCATTTTCTTTCTTTTCTTTTCTTTTGAGTCTCTACCGAATTCTCTAGCAAATATCCTCTCTTCTCTTTTATTTTGTCAAAGCTGAAATACCCTGTGTTCTAGCCGAATCCCCATCATCAACCTTCTTCTTCTTTTGCAAACTCAATCAAAAGCTGAATATACCAATAACCCTTAGCTGATTGTACATTAAACCCCAAAAGCCGAAAAATTGTTGATCAAAATCTAGCTGTAGCTGAATCTCTCAAGTGGTGTCAGGCAGGAGTACAGTCGACTACAGTATTAAGGGTAAGATTAGTTGTTATTCGATTTTCAATTCTTTTTCTTTTAGCCGAAACTTAAGGACTAATCCATTATTGTTCTTGGCCGAAACATGGAAAGATCTTTTGGGATTTCCATAGTAGCCGACTTCTAGGGAGATCATTCGGGATTTCAGGTCTAAGGTATGTAAGGTGAAAGATTAGGCCAAAGGCCATGTATTCAAATGTTGGAATTGGATCTGACATAGTGCTTGTAAGGATTTCGACAGATACCAAGGATAAGTGATATTTCGGGATTTAGATCCACAAGGTAAGTGCATGTGATATTCGGCCAAGGCCGTATTTAGTGACTTAGATCTGTTTCTTATTTATTCAAAAGCCGAAAACTAACTAGTTAGGTGATTTAGTGCTTGGCGGATTGCAGGAAGAGACATCACGAAGTTTCGGGATTTGATTAGTAATCAAACCGGCAGTAAGGACCTTGGTTGCGATAATCCTTCGGAATTTGGTGGTTTAGCTGAATAGACTTTTGCTAAAATACTTAGTGTTAGCCGAATGTAGGAACTAACGATCTAGAGTTCTAGATCGAGATTTTCGAGATTTCAGTGGAAGCGTTAAGTAAACCTGGTGTGTACCCCCACACTAACTCTTAATAGATTTATGGCATCAATTTAATATAGGTGTTTATAATAATGTGAAATGTGGCCAAAGGTACCATGCAGTGGTACAAAGTACTCAGGTACATAACCTTAACATTATGTTAATAAATGATATGAATATTTGGAATATGGTACGTATGTGAATATCCATAAGAATGTTAAATAAGGCATAAGGCATGATATTGCATGTTTTGTATGACATGGGGCATATGGGTTATATGGAAAGGGGAAGTGATCTGGTGGTTTATACCACAATATCTGAATGTGGTGACTTTCGTCACAAATTATTATCTGGTGGCTATGCCACAATATATAAGGGCGATGAGCACGTCGTCTGCAGCAACTGCCTTCGATGATGTGTAGCGGATGGAGGGTCGACTTAGTAGTCCCCACGGTGTGATGGTTGGTACGGGTGATATGCCGCGGATGGTTATCTAGGTTTGGGTTCGGGATTGCATCATTATATTTAATTTCTATATGTATATGTATGATATGATATGCCTGAATCGTGGGACTTAGTGTTGGTTGTTACACACTGAGTCTGTTTGACTCACCCCGTTGTGGGATATCTTTTCAGGTGACACTCAGTGATGGATCGGGTCGGCAGGAACTTAGTGGTGGCCATGCACAGCTCAGAATTTATTTTATTTTGGACTTTCTATTTTCAAGTATTTTGGATTTATTCGGGTTTGTTTTGATGTAATAAGGCCACTTGATATTAAACTATTTATGCATGCATTTTAATTATTTAGTATGATACGATTTTCATCAAATTAAAGTTCAAGTAACTTTTCTTAAAAATAAATTCTAAATGTTTTGGCACTTTTCAATTTAAATATTAAACTCTAAAAACTCGACTTTTACCTTTACCTTATTGTTTTGAAATATAACAATAAAGTTTCAGTAAAACTTAATCTTCAAGAATAACGATGTTTTCAATTTGAACCCAAATCAAAATTTCTCCAAATCACCCAAAGTTTTATAGAGAAACAAACAAGTTTTGAACCGTTTTACCCGAGGAACATACCGGATCCGGTCAAGGCTCGTGGGCTGGGTTTGGGGTGTTTCACGTGTCACATGGCCGTGGTGTATAAGTCAGTAGCTAGCATAAAAATACACGACCTTGGCACGGGCGTGCTTGGTGGCCGTGGTGGGGAAGTCAGTATATGGCCTAAAAGTACACGGCCATGGCACACGGGCGTGCCTATTAACTTTGTTGGTATAATTTGTAAACAAGGTTGGACACGGGTGTGTCTAGAAGCCGTGGAGGGCAGACGGTCTCCTTCCACGGGCGTGTCTCCCCTGTATGTTGGAAAAGTTTCGAATTTCCATGGAATTTCGTAGGTATTTCAGTTTAGTCCCGACTCAACTTCTAAGCATGATTAAGGATCTTGAGGACCCGTTTAAGGGACACTATGTTTGTGAATGTTGATTGAATGTATGATTGTCTGTAGTAGTTTCCAATATGTCTGGTAACACTCTTAACCTTAATCCGGCGATGGACTCGGGATAGGGGTGTTACACAGTGTGCGATACCACCGTGTATATGTGATTATTGGTGGGCTGTGTGTGATACCATCATGTATCCGGTATTATTCCAAAGTGTTCCTCGGGAAAATTTGATAAGTGAAATTACGTGTGACAATATGGTGACAAGTGCAGGGTTATAACTGCATGTAATTGTGAGCAATGTCTATGATATGTATTTGGAATGTGGTAAGGTTTGAAATGAGTAAGTGCAACTACAAGGACCGGAATTGTTCTTGATTGGTATGTAATATTCTTAATTGATAAGTATGTGGTATGATGTTCATTGTTTACATATAGACTTACTAAGCTTAAAGCTTACTCCCTTTTATTTTCCATGGTTTTATAGTTACGCCAAGCCAGCTCAGGATACGGAGATCGTCGGTAAATCATCCACACTATACACACATTTTGGTATATTGAGATTTACATTGAATTATGGCATGTATAGGAATTTGGTTATTTTGAAAGTGTCATAATTGTTTGGCCAAGAATGTGGTCTATGTCATTGATATACCATTTTGTATAAGGCCATATGATGTGGCTAATATTGATTGTGTTATTAATCTATGATGAGGCCTTTCATGAATGAGTTTGCTTGCCTAAGTGGGAATGAATGATAGCATGAAATTGAAGTATGGGAAGTGTAAAATGTGAATGGTTGCGTAGGTGCATGTGTGATGGCTAAGTATAAGTGTGGTTATACATGATGAGTATGGTTATTAAATTGTGCATGAATTTTTTTAATGTAGACAAATAGATGTCTAATAATAGCATTTTAAGTTTGGTTGGAAATGGTATAAGTGTGGTGCAAGTCATAGTATACCAATTCTACAACAGTCTAAAAACGAAGGTAACATTATTTTCTTATAGATTTAATAAATGTTAATAGATTCCAATTATATTGACCTTGATGAGGAAAAAGGTAAAGGTAATATTTTGACTTTTAAACAAGAAGTAAGTTCATAATGATTGTTGCTCAATGTAATTCACTTGTAATTTATTGTTGTTTTCTAGTTAATTGATTGATATATATATGTGTGTGTGTGTGTGTGTGAAATTTCTTTGGTTATTTATATAACAATGAGAGTTGCAATCACTTACGTGTATATATATATATGAAACTGAGAACAACATATTAGTAGTGTTTCTCGAAATTCTATTAAATTTATATGTGAATGAAATGAAATTTAGTGTGCATACGAAAATCAAGAAGTGCCCCTAAATGCACATCTGTGCCCCTATTTGCACTTCGGTGCGAGGGGAGCCATCACACGATCTTTCATACTTTTAATTTAGTTTTTTTTTCTTTGTTTTGATTTCATTAATTTTTAGTTTAGTTTTTATTATGTTCACTTAACCTGGAAAATCCTATTCCAATGTTAGTCGATCACGAGCGGAGGTTGTTCAGAAACTACTCCATTTCATTGATTAATTCAGCAGCATTCTCGTCCCTTTATTCTTCTATTTATATTGTGTTTGATAATTTTATTAATTTAATGTTTGAAAAAATATTGGAATTTATTTTGTGCTTTATACTTATTTTGAATGATTTGATTGTTTCATTAATTAATTGATTAAATAAATAATAACCTAAAATTGAGTGTTTATTTGAGAATACTTAATATATAATGAAGTGACACGCTAGTAGAAGATCTAGACAGGTGAGATCGATAGGGTATCCTGTTGAGTAGAACCCGTACCAAGTCGTGGGACCGAGAGAGTATCCGTATGCCTAGGTGAGACCGAGAGGCCATCTTAGGTGGTAATTCTTAGTGAAGATGAAACTGAGAGGGTATTCTTGACTAAGGGTAGTAAATACTTAATTAAAGGTTATTGTTGACTTAATTAATAATTAGGGTTAAAATTGATTCTTGGCTAAGAGGGCTCACATTGTCAAAACTAGGAATAGGAGAAACAAATAGTTAACTTAGGGTTAGTTTTAGCTTTCGGTTAAAATAACTAGTTAATTTTATTATTGTTTTGGATTTACACTACTAATTCATAACTCGACTAGATTAGTACTTAATTTCTGTAGTTAATTTAATAGTGATTTTCTCCAACCAATAATCCTTTGGGTACGATCCTCGGAATACTTAATAACTGTTTCATTGTAAACAAAACTATATTAAAATTTGACATGTTGACCTGCAGATACAACACTTAACTCTACATCTTTTATTTGCACGATTTTTAGCAGAAACATTCACGCGTTGGGCTGCAGTCTGTCACAACATAGGGAATGACTTATAAACCATTTAGTTAAATGACTATTATTATCATTCTGATGTCCTTTTTGTATTTTCATATATTTATATAGTTTTTAGTTAAAAGAACTAAATTTACCATGTTTAGGGATTGGAACTCATGTTTAATGGATTTACAAACAAATTCTTTACCACTACATCAATAAATTTTCTTTAGTAAGCTTCTAAAAAATTAATTTTTAACAGAAAATGTTTACTCTCACCAAGTTTGTTATTATTTTTAGTTTTGAACCATACATTTCATTGTTTATTGCTGTAACGACCCGAATTTAGGCCTAATAGAATTGGGCCCATTGGGCCTTGGGCGTGGGAGCATTTAATTTTTTTGGAGAACAAGAGAACGGTTAAAATGCAAGTTGGACCTATAAGGTGAGTGATTTTGGAAGGTTAGAGGCCTTCTATGAAGTCCCGGGTTCAAACTTTGGCTTTAGGGAAATTTTGGTTTTAGGTGAATAAAACCCTGGGAGTTAGTAGTAGGCTTTAAGAATAAAATGTGGAGAAAAATGACACAAGGAAGGGAGTGGTCTAGTGGCAAGGCATCATTAAGGGGATAAGTGAGTGCTTGGGTTCAAGTCTTGGCGCTTGCATTTCATTTTGATTTATTTTTAAGTGAACTTAGACTTTGGCTCATAGGTTTATACTTAGTTGCGAATACTTTAAGACACAAGACGAGCTTGTGGCCTAGTGGCTAGCGGCATGGATTAAGTTATAGGGGAGCCTGAGTTCGAATCTCATAAGTACCAAAAAGTGGATATTTATTTTGCTAAGTTGGGGCGGCAAGAGTTTGTGTTGGATTTAAACTCTACTCAATAAGGGATCCCACATCGGAAAGATAGCAAAAGAGAAGGTGAGAAGCTGGCTTTAAATAGAGAAATCTAGGAGGAGAGTAAACATACCTTGGTGGGCATTTGGGCATAAGAGTGCTCGGAGCGCGGATTAGCAGCTTCAGATTTCTATCAGGTGTGTATTTCGCCCTACTCTAGCTGTAGAGCGGCAAATGCTGAAATGCCGATCACATGGCAATGGTAGCCACACGAGCGTGCGAGCGCACGTTTGGGAGCTTCGACGCAATAGTCCAGGCCACCATGAGTATTCTTGTAGGTTGAGGCTGCTTGGGCCACGATGGGTTGAAGTGGGCCCGTGGGCCCATATGAATAAATTGTATGACTGTGTAGTAGAAATTGTACTCGACTATGTGAATCTCATATCTGTGGCTAGAATTGAGCAAAATGGGCCACACGAGCATGTGGGCCCATTTGGGCCGAAATGGGCCCTAGGCCCATTCGCATCGTTATCTCTATTTAGAATACCCTTGGATTACAAAATTACTGAAATACCCTCAGTTTGCGAAATTATTGAAATACCCTTAATTTGTGAAATTATCGAAATACCCCTGATTTGTGAAGTTACTGAAATACCCTCTGACTGCAAAATTACCGAAATACCACTGATTTGTAAAATTACCGAAATACCCCTAATTTGTGAAATTACCAAAATACCCTCGATTTACAAAATTACTAAAATACCCTCGAGTTGTAAAATTACTGAAGTACCCCCAGTGTAACATCCTGAATTTTTGGGCCTATTCATTTAATGTGTGGTTATGTTTAATGTGAGTGTTAAGGGTTCAGAATGGGCTCAGGTTTGGGCCGAGGCTGTAGTTAAAATTCTTGTTTGAACACTTTAGTGGAAAGCTTGTTAAGTTAGGGCATAAAAAATTAGCTGTGTTTTAAAACACAAGATGGGCTTGTGGCCCAGTGGCAAAATGGTGCCACTAAGAGGGAAGGATGTTGGCGTCAATTGAGGTCCAAGGTTCGAGTCGCAGTACCCATCTATTTTAATTAATTTTAACTTCAAGGGAGAGCAGAGTTGGAGTCAGTCAGAATGCTTGAAATTAGGAAGAATAATTGATGGATAATGTGGATAATATGGATGATAAAGTAACTGATAAAGGAAGGAAGAGGTGGTGTTATCTAGGCTTCTTTTGAAGGTGTGAATGGATTAAGATAGAGGAGAAAAGATAGGAATTATCTGCTGAGTACAGTGTTGGCCGAATTTCCATCTCTTTGAGGGGTACCGAAATTTCCCCTACTATTGGATTAGTTGTTAGTTATCAGGAAGGGCACTTTCGGGTTTTGATAGGTAAGTGCCGAAATTCTCTATAAATAGGGGGATATCTCACCAATTCCGGCATTTGAACCCTACTTTTTCTTCATTTTTTGTGCCGAAATTCTCAGTCTCTCCCGCTGCAATTTCTGTCAACTTTCTTTCAAAAAGTCGAAAACTTTATTAAGCCATCTTTCTCTTCTTTCTTCTAAAAGCCGAAATCTCGTGTTTCACTTTCTTCTTCATTTTATTCCTCTTGTGCTGATTTCTCTATAAAGCTGAAATCTCCATAGTTTTTCTCTGATTGCCGAATCTCCTCTCAAGTGTTAGCCGAATTCCCTGTGTTGAGGTAAGTGTCGACTCCTGCTATTCCATTAGATTTCTTTCAGTTTTTAGGAAGCAAGGCCGAATGGCCACTTGGTTTATTAAGGTTGTCGATTGAGGCTAATATTTCTCTCTTTTTGCATTTTGAGCGGCATTCCGGGATTTGAAGGAAACCCGATCATTTAGATCTAAAAGCCAGAAATCGCTAGTCTCTAATTTCGGGATTTCTAGGTAAGGATTTCAATTCTCCTTAAGATGATCAATCGTTTTCTCTTCATTAGGCGTGCCTTAACCAAATGTTTCGTTACCAGCCTCTGAACAACACATTGGGCAGATAGCAGATGTGCTGACTATGGATAGCGTCGACGTAGAAAGTCTTGTTCTAACGATAATCAGGTGTGTAGATCTCTAACGCACTAGTTAACTATAATCTATATGTGTTATGGGCTAAAAAGCCGTAAAATGGCTGTGTGACAGTCGAATAAAACCCTAAAAGGGTTAGGCAAGGATGCCATGTATCTAATCATGGAAGTCTCTATGTGTATCGAAATATATGTAAGCCTGTTTTCTTAAAGATGGTATGATGTTTTCTGTATGTATGCATGGGGTGGGATTATGATAATGAAGGGGAAGTGCATGATAGGTCACTTGGTGATCGGTGGTTAAACCACAAAATCTAAAATTAGGTCACAGTAGTGATTGGTGGCTGAGCCACGTTATATTATGAGGTCACATAGTGAGCGGTGGCTATGCCACGTTTAATGATTCCTGAATAATAGGAATAGGCAGTACGGTTGTCGTTATGGTGTGTAGCGGATGGAGGGTTGATTGTAGAAATCCCCAAGGTGTGATGGTTGGTACGAGTTGGTGTGTAAAGGATGGAATTCTAGGTTGGGTTGGGTTATGCATCATTTTGTTATTTATCATGTGACTATGATTGTTGCCTTTATGTATGGGCCAGGGCTCATAATGTGTTTGTGGGCCTTAGGTCAGCGTGTCCGGGATTTATACACTGAGTCTTGGTGACTCACCCTTTCATTTTTCTCCACTCATTCAGATGAGCAGTAGATCATGGACATGGGAGCTGAGACAGACTCGAGGGGCCATCAAGTTTATTTAATTTCCTAAACTATTTTCGGTTTTTCTTTAAGTTTGAATTTGGGACTATTTAAGTAATAAGGCCCCATAGTTTATATCTCACTACTTCGTTTTTAATATTTGCAACTTATGAATTTTTGTCAAAGGATTGATTATTCAAAATAGTAATAATACATGGTTTTATTTTCAAAAAGTCACCTATTTATTCAAATATTGTCTAATTAACTTACGATTTCCGAAACCAACAAAGCAAAAGTTTTAATGTACAACCCGTAGAATACCAGATCTGGTCGAAACATATGGGCGGGGTTTGGGGTGTTACACCTAGTTTGTAAAATTACCGAAATACCCCTAATTTATGAAGTTAATGAAATACCCTTGGTTTGCAAAATTACCAAAATACCCTTGGTTTGCAAAATTATCGAAATACCCCAGTTTGTGAAATTACCGAAATACCCCTATGTTGCAAAATTACTAAAATACCCTTAGTGGGTAAATTTCTGAAATACCTCTGGGTTGTAAAATTACTAAAATACCCTCGATAGGTTGAATGATCGTTTTACCCTCAGTGTTGGCAAGTAATGATATATGTTAACATTATACTTGTATATGTTGATATGTACATTGCATTTTATCATGTTGTATGGGGCGGGTTAATGATTGAAGAGCAGTGTAGCCTGGTGGCATAGCCACAATATATTTATATATATACATAATTATGACTCCGATGGCTCAGCCACAAATATTCTGTGTTTAGCAGCTTGACTGCAATATTGGTATGATTGGCGGGGTGGGTTGACTTGATCCCCACAGGTGTGATTGGCTAGTCGGGGGTGTGTTGGTTGGATTGGGTTGGGCTGTATTACTTCATTTGCACTACTATGTTTATAGGGCTTAGGCCCAATTTCATGACTTATGGGCTCGAATCCAGTTAATGTCAGTTAGGGGATTACACACTGAGTTCTTATAACTTACCCCTTTTCCTTAACCTCAAGGGTAATGCCTAGCAGTAAAGGATTTGGAGCCGTGGACGACTCGGTTGAGGCCATACTATAGAAACATCGCTTGCAAACTTTAGTAAATTTTCTTTTGCTTTATTTATTTTTGCTTATGTGGTTTAATGATTTGTAATAAGGCCTCTCGATAAATTTTCTTTCAAGTTTTCATTAATAACTATTGATTTCATAAATACGTGATTTTCTTAAAACATAATTAATAGTTTTTTAAAAACATCACGTTCTCTCAAATACTCATGGTTGATGTTTTTTTCACAGCGAAGCCGTTATATTGCTTAAACGGTAATAACTTCATAAAAAGGACAATAAATAAATTGGGTTTTTATTTTCAAACATCAAAACTCGAAGTTTTAAAGAGACACGATACTTTCAACTTACGCTTAGATTTTTGATAAAACTTCCATGTGACACACTAGATCCGGTCATAACATCTAGGCCGGGTTTAGGCTGTTACAATTGCACGTTAATTTTAAAAACATTTATATTGTAACTATGTAATTTCCACAAGTATATACATATAATAGAATTTCTAATAAGAAAAAAATAGAAGAAAATAATAATAGTAAGCTCTTAAAACTATAACCCAAATTTAACCCGAACAAAATAGGATTACCACATACTTTAGGAAATAAGAACAAAAAAAAAGTGAATAACTTATTATTTCAAATAAAATTGCACACTTCCCTTTAGTTAAATAAATTATTTTAAAGTTGTATGGGATAGTAACAGTTTGTAGAAAAAGAAAGGGATGAGATTTCCTTTATATTTTCATTGAAAAACATTACACAAATTGGTAGTTGATAAAGAAAAGTGACATTTAACATGTCATTTTTTTATCTAGTATTGCATGTATAATTTTGGAAAGGATGAATAGTGTTGAAAGAGACTGGGGAATTCTGTTATGAATTCATCATCTAATTTACTAAAATGTCTTAAAAAATGCTGAAATATTGTATTTATGGTTAAACATTTTACTAAATATACAACTACCATGAAGCTATATGATCATTTTTTTCGCGATGTCAAAGTCTTAAAATTTATAAAAAGAATTATCGCACCTGGAAACTAACTATGACAACGATTGAGGCAAGCGTACCTATCGAACAGTAGTATAGCTAAGGCAAGACCGAAATGTCGCACCCGAAGGAACTAAAAGTTCTAATACTAACTCCCTTTTTATTATCTAGCATAAGAATTCAGGGAACTATTTATCTAATCTAAATTAACTAACTACTAAACTAAAGACTCTAAGACAAAGAAGAATGAATTCGGGAAAATAACTTGGAAGAAAAACCAATTGATTTAGACGACACCGAAGGAAGAATCCACCTAGACTTCACTTGTTATCTAACTCTGAACTAGACAATTTATTCATTTGACTTGATCGGTAAGATTTCCAAAGTTATATTAATCCCTCTCTCGAGGCGACTAACGTCTAACCCTAAGTTGATTAATTGAAATCTCTTTTTAATTAAAACCCCTAGAATCGCATTATCTCGATTTATGGACTCCCATATTAGGTTTCACCCTAATCCGGAAAAATCTCGTCACCCTATCTCTAGGCGCGCGATCAACTCCGCTTAATTATGCTAGATCTACTCTTAGGCAGGGACTTTTGCTCCTCCACCTAAGCACATCATACTTGAATTAATATCCCGGAAATATCAACACAAGAATTAAGAACACATAATTAAGAACAAGTCAAATATTTATCATATAGTTCAACAAACAATAATAAGATTTATCTTAGGTTTCATCCCCCCAGGTATCTGAGGGTTTAGTTGATAACAATAAAAGAAAACATCTCAGAAGAAAATATAAAACAATACATAAGAAATCCCTAAAACCCCCTGAAGGAATTGAAGGAGAGATCATCTTTAGTATAACTCCGGCTTTTTGAGATGGATCAGCTGGCTATCTTCGAGCAAATCTCCACGACTCTGCCTTCTCTGGCCTAGTCGGACACCCCCGACTAGAGTCGTGTGTTCCCCATTTTCTGGTCATACTTAGGGGGTTTATATAGGCTTTTGAATATGTTTCTTAGCCCCTAAGTATCCAATTCCGAACGAAACTCTTCTTTCCTGCGATAGGGACCGCCCATGGCACACGCCCATGTAAGTTGTAACACCCCAAACTCGATCAAAACGCTACGACAGAATCTGGCATGTCACAGGAAAGCAAAAATTTTGAAAACTGAGTTATCGTCATGAGTTGGGAAAAATCTTTGATTTTATAGAAATAGTATTTATATTGAGTGATCAATTGAAAACACTTCGAGCTTTAATTTGAAACTTTAGTTACTTTGCTACTAAGTCCATTTGTTAAATAATTAATTGAGGAATCTCAAAATCCCATAGTTTTTAAGTTTTGGAAATCATCCATTTCGTAATTTATTAGGCATGCTTTAATGATCAAAAATAAAATAAGAGAGAATTAACAAAACAAATAAAAACCAAATTAACATTTAGATGGCCTTATTACATTACCAAAATCCAAATTAAAGTAGGATAATTCCAAAATAACTCTTTAAAATAAAATCCAAAATATTATGCATGGCCACCTCGAGTCCTCCTCGACTCCATATCCGCAGTCTAAGGATTACCTGCAAAGATTAACGGAAGGGGTGAGTCACCGAGACTCAGTGTGTAACTCCCCGTCCAAAAGATTTTAGGGCTCTCACACTGATTTATAGGCAAAGTATGTATGTCATGCAACCCAACCAACCAAAATATCTATCCGTATCTCCTGTGTCTACCCAACATTTGTGGCACCTAGCCACTGGTGGTACCTAACCACTGGTGGTTCCAAACCACTGGTGACAAAAGTCACAAATAATAGTATGTGGGGCCAACCCACTTGTGGTACCTAACCACTGGTGACAATCCCTAATATCAATACGTAGGGCCAACCCACTGTGGTACCAAACCACTGTGACGAGTCACAAAAATAAAATATATGTGGTACCTAACCACTGGTGGTTCCAAACCACTGAGACTTAGTCACAAAATGATAATATATGGGGCCAACTGACTTGTTGTACCTAACAACTGGTGACAGTCTGAAAGATCATATTTCCTCCCTCTTCTCATCATATCCCATTTTCATGTACATGCTTTACATCATGGTATGATCATACTAACAATATAAAACAACATTCATTTCACTCATACATGCATTCATTAATAACAGCACATAATAGCACTTACTTGGAGTCCTCGCTTTTACCCACAAAGGTAACTTAGTGAACCATACCATCACTTCGGCTTTTGGCCATATA
Source organism: Gossypium bickii (assembly GCA_025503065.1). Taxonomy (NCBI): domain Eukaryota; kingdom Viridiplantae; phylum Streptophyta; class Magnoliopsida; order Malvales; family Malvaceae; genus Gossypium; species Gossypium bickii. Next base: position 111,403,025 of record CP106711.1, on the reverse strand, counting down.
CAGATAATAACATAATTAACATATAAAGTGTGTGAGAGTTACACACCTGATAACAGGCAATAACACACTTTCAACATTGACACTATCACTAATCGAAACCACAACTATTTGTCTACGATTCTGCTCAGAAGCCAGCCCACAACCCGGTGAGCAATCCCGAACTGCTGACACTGCTCGCTTCTTAAACTTAGGGGTTGGGTTTACAGGTCCAACCCTCCTATCTCTTGGCTGACATTTGAGTCCATGAATAAACCTTGGTCACTATACCGGATTAAAGCAGTGAAATTGAACCATAAGGGAATAACACTAAAACTAAGTGTCCTTACCTAGATCGATAAATCCCGAATCTTTAGGCTTGATCCACAAGTCAAACGAATCCTGGAAGTCTCTAAAAGAAAGTGTCACCACCTATATTCGGCCAAGACTTTAAAGAATGGGATCACTGCCTTCGGCACCCAAACGCAAGAAAGATGTTTAAAACGAAAAGAAACACCTGCCACAACCACTAGAGAAACCGATTGGAAATGATGGAAGATTAGTAACGGTGATCCACTGCAACTAGGAGTCGAAAGAATACGAATGTTAGAGGGTTTCGGCCAACCAAGCAGTTACAATAGAATGAGAAGTTCCGGCTTCTTCTTTAAGAGATTAAGAGAAGAGAAGTGAGTAGAAGATTAGAGAGATTCGGCTAAACAAATAAATAAGGACTACCTAGAAAAGATGACGAGTTTCGGCTTTTCTTTTTAGGAAATCGAAAGGGAAAGAGATGAGATTGCTAGAAAGATTCGGCCAAAGCAAAAAGGACTTACCAAACACCGAAGTTGTTCTGCTCTTGAAAAGGAAGAGATGAAAAAGAGAGGTGCTCTCTACCAAGAGATATTCGGCTAAAGTGTTTGAAAGAGAAGAGATGAGAGTAACAGAGTTTTTGGTAAAAGATGAGGCTTCAGAGGGTTTCGGCATTGAGGTTAGTGACAAAGAAAATAAAACAAAAGTGACAAATGAAAGGCAAAGCAGGTTTCGGCCAAGCACAAACAAAGAAGAAACTGACGAGAGGAGTGGAAGATGTTTCGGCTCAATGAAAGAAAAGGGAAAGCAAAACAAAATGTTAAGAGAGTGTTTCAGTTTTGGAAATTAAGAGAAAAGCAAAATGCACAGTATGGTATGGGTGTTTCGGTTTTTGACAAAAAGAAAGAACAAAAGAAGCTTTTGGTCCTATCTAGCTCGCCGAAAATGCCCAACACGCCCCCTAAGGCTATTTTTAACATTCGGCATCTCCCTAACCTCACTAAACCGAACACACACTCACACCCACTCCTCATAATTGCGGCTAACACTTCACACTCTTCAATCCTTTCTTTTCCTCTTTAGTTTTCTCCTGATCACACATTCAAACTTGTTTGAATAATTCAAACTCCTTGAATTGCTCTCTTCCACTCATTCAAAGGTGTTGACCCATTCAACACTCATACACCAGAGTCCAAGCTGAGTGCAACTCCCCCTTACCTTAGCGTCAAAAAGAAATCCCCAAAAGGAATTCTCGCAGCTCGAACCAAGTCCCTGCCAGCTTCCCTGTGGTGTCACTTCCCTAAGCTTTAAGTGGAGCCTCCTTGCCACTTTACCAAGGTACTTCTTGTGTCAAAACATACCACCAATCGCCCCTTAACTCCTATCCCATTCAGCTGCCCTCCAAAGTGCCCAAAAAGCAAATTTTCTTTAAGGCTCTGGCTCACCCCTAGGTCATTCCTGGACCCCTAAAGTACCCTAAACTAACATGGCAAACATAGCATTCACACCCAAACACACAAAATGCAAAGGCCCTAATTCAGGATGTTACAGTTCTACCCCCTTAAAATAATTTCGGCCTCGAAATTACCTGGTCAAAAGAGTTGAGGGAATTGCTGTCACATAACATCCTCTGGCTCCCACGTGGCTTCTTCTGATCCATGGTTCTGCCATAACAGCTTCACCAAAGGAACTGATTTCTTACGCAATACTTTGACATTCCGATCCAAGATCTGCACTGGTTCCTCCTTAAAAGATAAGTCTGGGGTTACTTCAATTTCTTCTACTAGCACAACATGAGACGAATCCGAACGATAGCGTCTAAGCATAGAAACGTGAAATACATCATGGATCTGACCCAACTCCGAAGGCAACTCGAGTTGATAGAGTACTGGTCCCACAGGCTTCAACACCCAATAAAACCCGATAAACCTGGGGCTCAACTTGCCCTTCCGACCAAATCTTAGCACCTTCTTCCATGGTGAAACCTTTAAGAATACCTGCTCACCCACTGCAAACTCTATATCTTTGCATTTTAGAGCAGCGTAGGACTTTTGCCTGTCCGAAGCTTCCTTCAATCGAGCCCGAATTAACTTAACCTTGTCTTCTGCTTTAGCCACCAACTCTGGACCCAACAATTGACGCTCACCCAACTCTGTCCAACATGTAAGGGTACGACACTTTCGCCCATATAACGCTTCATACGGCGCCATCTGAATACTCGTCTGGTAGCTATTGTTATACGCGAATTTCGCCAACAGTAGGAATTCTTCCCAACTACCCCTGAAGTTTAAGACACAGGCCCTCAACATATCCTCCAGAATCTAAATTACCCTCTCTGACTGTCCATCAGACTGTGGATGAAATGCTGTACTGAAATCCAACTTTGTACCCAAAGCTTGATGTAACACCTTCTAAAATCTTAACGTAAATCTAGGGTCTCTGTCCGACATGATCGACACTTGCACCCCATGCAACCTTACAATCTCCGCTATATATAATATAGCCAACTTTCGAAGAGAGTAATCCACACGCAAAGGTAAGAAATAAGCAGACTTTGTCAAAGGGTCAACTATTACCCAAATCGAATCCTTCCTAGTAGGCGTAAGGGGTAGCCCACTGACAAAATCCATCCTGATCCTTTCCCACTTCCACTGCAAAATCTTCACCGGTTACAACAACCCCCAAGGCAACTGATGCTCGGCCTTGACCTGTTGAAACGTTAAGCATTTACCCACAAATTCAGTTACTTCTCGCTTTATACCCTGCCACCAAAACTGCTCCCGCAAATCCTGGTACATCTTACTACCTCCTGGATGCATAGCGTATGGACTGCTATGTGCTTCCTGAAGAATCTTTTGCCTCAACTAAACATCTTTTGGCATGCAAACCTTCCCATGGAAGCATAAAACTCCATTGCTATTCAAGCTATACCCTTCAAATCCACCATTCTACACTTGCAAAAATCGAGCGCTCAAGACATCATCAGATAATTGTTTCTCTTTAACCTGATTCACCCATGTTGGCTTCACATGCAGTTCCGCCAATAGACTTCCATCATCATACAAACTAAGGTGGGCAAACATTACTCTTAAGTCTGATACTACCTTACCGCTCAACGCGTCTGCCACCACGTTAGCCTTACCCGGATGATACTCAATCGAGCAGTCATAATCCTTCAACAGCTCGATCCACCTCCACTGCCTTAAATTCAACTCCTTCTAGGTAAGGAGGTATTTCAAACTCTTTTGATCTGTGTAAATGATAGACTTCTCCCCATACAAGTAATGTCTCCAGATCTTCAGGGCGAAAACCACTGCAGCCAAATCCAGGTCATGCATCGAATAATTCACTTCGTGAGGTCTCAAATGTCGATAAGTATACGCTACTACTTTCCCCTCCTACATCAGCATACATCCTAACCCTGTATGCGACGCATCACAATAGACAGTAAACTATTTCCCTGCTTCAGGCTGAATCAATACCGGAGCTTCTGTCAGAATCCTCTTTAACTTCTCAAAACTTTCTTGTTGTTTGTCTAACCACACAAACGGAACCCCTTTCCTTAACAACTTGGTTAACGTTGCTGCAATCAGAGAAAACCCTTCAACAAACCTTTTGCAATACCCAGCTAGACCAAGAAAACTCTGAATCTCTGCCACAGACTTAGGTGGTTTCCAATCCAACACAGCTTCAATCTTCCGAGGGTCAACCCTAATCCCCTCAGCTGACACCACATGGCCCAAAGAGGTAACTTCCCTTAGCCAGAACTCGCTCTTACTAAACTTTGTGAATAACTGCTTCTCCCTAGAATTTGCAAAACCACTCGAAGATGTGAATCATGCTCCTCCTTGGACTTTGACTACACCAGAATATCATCTATAAACACTACAACTAATCGATCCAAATACGGTTGAAAAACCCGATTCATCATGTCCATAAACGTTGCTGGCGCATTGGTCAATCCAAACGACATCACAAACAATTCATAGTGACCATAGCGAGTACGAAACGCCATCTTATGAATATCCTCCTCCTTGACCTTAAGCTGATACGCCGACCTCAAATCTATCTTGGAAAAGACTGACGCTCCCTTAAGTTGATCGAACAAGTCATCTATTCTCGGTAACGGATACTTATTCTTAATCGTTAACTTATTCAACTGACGGTAATCAATACACATTTGTATTGACCCATCCTTCTTTTTAATGAATAGCACCTGTGCTCCCCAAGGCGATACACTCAGTCGGATAAAACCCCGGTCTAACAACTCCTGAATCTGCGCTTTCAGCTCCACTAACTCCTTCAGTGCCATTCTATATAGGGCAATAGACACTGGCACTGTTCTGGGTGGAAGACCAATACCAAACTCAACCTCGCGATCTGGAGGCAATCCCGGAAGCTCTTCTGGGAAAACATCAGAAAATTCCTTCACCGTTTGAACATTCCTCACAGCTGACTCCTTGGCCTCTAACGCACAAACATGAACCATAAATGCCCTACATCCTTTTCTCACCATCCTCTCGGCCTTCAAAATAGATACCACATTAGATAGATAGTTCATTCTCTCACCTATCACTACCACCTCTTCACCCTCAAAAGTTCTCAACACCATGCACTTGGCTGTACAGTCCAAACTTGCTTGATATTTTACTAACCAATCCATCCCTAAGATCAAATCGAACTTCCCGAATGGCAGTTCCATCAGATCAACCAGAAATACTACCCTTGAAGTTCAGGGGTACATCCTTATACAATTTATTCACCACTACAGATTGTCCTAGAGGGCTAACTACAGTCATCTCCCTAGAAGAAGTCTCATAATCTAAGTTCAGAGTTCCCACTATATTACTAGCAACATAAGAGTGCGTCGAACCAATATCAATCAAGGCAGTATAAGGCAACCCATAAATTAGGAACGTACTGGTTATGACGTCCGGTGCGTCGCCCTCCTCTCAGCGCCTAGCTGCATAGACCAACCCAGGCTATCTTCTATCTGTATTCCCAGCACCTCTACCCGGTGCTCCACGGCCTCGACCAAAACCATTTTCTCCCCCGATTAGACCACGACCCCTCTGCGGTTGCTGACCATCTCTTCTGAATTGTGCACGTCCTTGACCCTCAGACTGTGCCCTGACTGGCCTCCGTGGGCAATCCTTAATCTGGTGATCCAAAGATCCACATTCAAAACATCCTCTACCACCTACCCAACACTCTCCCGAATGAAACTTTTCGCATCGAGCACACAGCGGTGGCCACTGAGCAACAACAGGCTTTGCAGCTTGATTCGGCCCGCCAAGTCTAGCCCTTTTCTAAAAACCCCCAGCAGACTCTAATGGCCCGAAACTCCTTTTATGTCTATTTCTCTCCAGATTCTGCTTCTTGGACTACTTCACCTCCTCGGCTATCTTAGCCTTTTCCACAAAAACAGCAAATTCCCTTTCTCGCTGTGGAGCAATCAACAATCGTAGCTCATCTCTCAGCCCGTCCTCAAACCGAACACAGCGTTCATGGTCCGTGGCCACAATACCCCAAGCTTAACGGCTTAACTGTAAGAATTCTGCCTCATACTCGGAAACTGACTTACTCCCCTGAACTAGATTCAAAAATACCTTACGCTGCGTATCCATATAACTCGTTCCAACGTACTTCCTCTGAAATGCTATTTTGAAGAAATTCCAGGTGATATCATCAGCCATCGTGCCATCCCTGACCGTGAGCCACCACTGGTAGGACTCGTCTCGAAGGAGAGACACGATCCCTTTCAACTTCACCTCTGTCATGAAGTCAAGGTCATCCATTATACGCTCAGTCGCTTCTAACCAGTATTCAGCTGCGTTGGGAGCTACACAAGAAATGCCCCTAAATACTTTCGCTCCATTGGCTTAGAGTCGTTCAGACACTGATTTTTGGGCCCCCGTACTCACGCCTGCTCTAGCAACTCTCTCTAAGACCCGTAGCATCTCCTGAGACACCGCATCGTCTCCACCTGTTTGGTCCTAAAATTCTGGTTCCACAACTGGCGGCGGCGACGCCTCATCTCCTGATCCATGACCAGACCCTACTGGTTCCGGTACAGTAATCCTACCCCTACCACGACCACGCACATTACGCCCACGTCCACAAGTGCTCATGACTAACTTTCACGATTTTGATCTAATTTAAGAGTTTTATGAGTTAGCATTCTTTCACTGTTTATTACCGAACAGTCTTATGAGTATATTATCAGAGTAGCTGCTTCCGCGAATGCACACAGTCCTACAGGCTTCAGTCTCTAAGGTAAATTTCCTAATTCTAGCATTCATATCACAAAACATTTAAATCATACAATTAATAATTAGTAAACTTACCGTCGCGGATCGATGCCAGAGACTTTGGTGCTATGCTTCCCAAAAACATGTATTTCATCGAAACCATTTTGCAAACCATCTATTGAAAAATAATTTGGGCCTTATACCCACAGTCGAGCTTTTGAACTAGGCTCTGATACCACAATTGTAACACCCCAAACCCCGTAAAACGCTACGACCAAATCTGGCATGTCACAGGAAAGAAAAATTTTTGAAAACCGAGTTATCGTCATGAGTTGGGAAAAATCTTTGATTTTATAGAAACAGAATTTATATTGAGTGATCAATCGAAAACACTTTGAGCTTTAATTTGAAAAATTAGTTTCTTTGCTACTAAAATCCATTTGTTAAATAATTAATTGAGGAATCTCAAAATCCCATAGTTTTTAAGTTTTGGAAATAAAATCCAAAATATTATGCATGGCCACCTCGAGTCCACCTCGGCTCAAATCCGCAGTCTAAGGATTACCTGCAAAGATTAACGGAAGGGGTGAGTCACCGAGACTCAGTGTGTAACTCCCCGTCCGAAAGATTTTAGGGCTCTCAAACAGATTCATAGGTAAAGTATGTATGTCATGCAACCCAACCAACCTAAATATCCATCAGTATCTCCTGTGTCTACCCAACATCTGTGGCACCTAGCCACTGGTGGTACCTAACCACAGGTGGTTCCAAACCACTAGTGACAAAAGTCACAAATAATAGTATGTGGGGCCAACCCACTTGTGGTACCTAACCACTGGTGACAATCCCTAATATCAATACGTGGGGCCAACCCACTGTGGTACCAAACCACTGGGACGAGTCATAGAAATAAAATATATGTGGTACCTAACCACTGGTGGTTCCAAACCACTAAGACTTAGTCACAAAATGATAATATGTGGGGCCAACCGACTTGTGTACCTAACAACTGGAGGCAGTCTGAAAGATCATATTTCCTCCCTCTTCCCATAATATCCCATTTTCATGTACATGCTTTACATCATGGTATGATCATACTAACAATGTACAACCACATTCATTTCACTCATACATGCATTCATTAATAACAGCACATAATAGCACTTACCTAGAGTCATCGCTTTTACCCATAAAGGTAACTTAGTGAACCATACCATCACTTCAGCTTTTGGCCATATACAGATAATAACATATTTAACATATAAAGTGTGTGAGAGTTCCACACCTGATAACACGCAATAACACACTTTCAACATCGACACTATCACTAATCAAAACCACACTTATCTGCCTACGATTACGCTTTCGTAAGTCGGCCTCTGACCAGTGAGCAATCCCGAACTCACCGACCTTCGCTCGCTTCTTAAACTTAGAAATTTGGGTTTACAGGTCCAATCCCTCCTATCGCTTGGCTGACATTTGAGTCCATGAACAAACCTTGGTCACTAGACCGGATTAAAGTAGTGAAATCGAACCATAAGAGAATAACACTAAAACTAAGGGTCCTTACCTAGATCGACAAATCCCGAAGATTTAGGCTTGATACATAAGTCAAACGAATCCCGGAAGCCTCTAAAAGAAAGTGTTACCACCTATATTCGGCCAAGACTTTAAAGAATGGGATCACTGCCTTCGGCATCCAAACGCAAGAAAGATGTTTAAAACGAAAAGAAACTCTTACCACAACCACTAGAGAAACCAATTGGAAATGATGGAAGATTAGTAACGGCGATCCACTGCAACTAGGAGTCGAAACAATACGAATGTTAGAGGGTTTCGTCCAACCAAACAGTTACAATAGAATGAGAAGTTTCAGCTTCTTCTTTAAGAGATCAAGAGAAGAGAAGTGAGTAAAGGATTAGAGAGATTCGGCTAAACAAATAAATAAGGACTACCTAGAAAAGATGACGACTTTTAGCTTTTCTTTTTAGGAAATCGAAAGGGAAAGAGATGAGATTGCTAGAAAGATTCGGCCAAAGCAAAAAGGACTTACCAAACACCGAAGTTGTTCTGCTCTTGAAAAGGAAGAGATGAAAAAGAAAGGTGCTCTCTACCAAGAGATAGTCGGCTAAAGTGTTTGAAAGAGAAGAGAGGAGAGGAACAGAGTTTTCAGTAAAAGATGAGGCTTCAAAGGGTTTCGGCTTTGAGGTTAATGACAAAGAAAAAAAAAACAAAAGTGACAAATGAAAGGCAAAGCAGGTTTCGGCCAAGCACAAATAAAGAAAAAACTGAGGAGAGGAGTGGAAGATGTTTCGACTCAATGAAAGAAAAGGGAAAGAAAAAAAAATGTTAAGAAAGTGTTTCGGTTTTTGAAATTAAGAGAAAAGCAAAATACACAATATGGTATGGGTGTTTCGATTTTTGACAAAAAGAAAGAACAAAAGCTCTTGGTCCTATCTAGCTAGCCGAAAATGCCCAACATTCCCCCTAAGGCTATTTTTAACTTTCGGCCACTCCCTAACCTTACTAAACCGAACACACACTCACACCCACTCCTTACAATTTCGGCTAACACTTCACACTCTTCAATCCCTTCTTTTCCTCCTTAGTTTTCTGCTGATCACATATTCAAACTTGTTTGAATAATTCAAACTACTTGAATTGCTCTCTTTCACTCATTCAAAGGTGTTGACCCATTCAACACTCATCCACCAGAGTCCAAGCTGAGTGCAACTCCCTTTTACCTTGGCGTCAAAAATAAATCCCCAAAAGAGAATTACCGCAGCTCGAACCAAGTCCCTGTTAGCTTCCCTGAGGCGTCACTTCTCTAAGCTTTAAGTGGCGCTTCCTTGCCACTTTACCAAGGCACTTCTTGTGTCAAAACATACCACCAATCACCTCTTAACTCCTATCCTATTCAACTCCCCTTCAAAGTGCCCAAAAAGCAAATTTTCTCTAAGGCTCCGGCTCACCCCTAGGTCATCCTAGACCCCTAAAGTACCCTAAACTAACATGACAAACATAGCATTCACACCCAAACATACAAAATGCAAAGGCCCTATTTCAGGATGTTACATAAGTCACGGCCAGGCTGTGTCGAGGCTATTAAGTGAGGCACGACTGTGTGGTCCTGGGCCTAGGCCGTGCGGATTTCGTGATATGGCCCATTTACCTTGTTTTGGGCCCATTTTCTGTTCTTTTCGTCCTTGGGTGCTCTCCTGAGTATAAAACATGAAAATAAAGGATTAAGAGCACCGAATTACATAATTCAAGGCTTAAATCATCCAAAAACATGCTAAATGTGGGCCTAAAATATGTTACTTTTACGGTTCATCACTATATAAAACCCAAACTTGTGATTGAAAGATAGTGTAAAGTTTTACTTAAATAAAGAACTGTATATTTCTTGGAAAAAAATGGGAGTGGAGAAGAACATAATGGTGCTGTGGATTTGTGCAATGGTGATAAGCTCAATGGTGATGGAAGAGGGTACAAATGCGACACCAATTAGCTACCCAGGACTGGGAAAAAATCGTCAAGTTCCATGCAAACGAGGAGGCGGTAATGGCCTCCCGCCACCATCTAGCGGTTATGACAGAGGATGTTCACACCTAAAAAGATCTCAAAGTCATCATTCGATAGGTCACTATACAACACTCATCCTTCATTGACCACAACTAGAAAATGCACATCATGAACTTCTACCTTTTTTTATAAAATTTTATGAAAAAAAAAAAGAATTAATCATTTCATCTATTAATTCATACCTTATTCTTGTAACCCATGAATTCCAGAAATATATACTTCAACTATTTTTTAAACATTTTGAGCAAAGGACTTATTAATATTTTCTCTAATTCATATAAGTTGTCTTACATTCTTATAAAAGTAACACAGAAATAGTTTTATTGGCATAATGAAGAAATACTTGAGTGAAGTAGTGCGAAAAATGGAGGTCTTATTAACTTCAATGAGTTTGCTGGATAGAGGTGTTGTCATCCTCTAGTTTCATGGGTCACACGAAGGAGCCTGCAATTGATGGATACATCTTAAACTCTTCATGTCCTCTTGGGAACATTGGCCAAATGACCGCCGCTAGATGTGCGAACGTCTGGATTGAAAATACTGTAGCTAAAGAGCTAATTAATAATGTAGTGTGTCAACAAGTATATGAGTTAAATTATAATATAGAATAATGTTACAATGAAACACTTCGGGAACTATTCAGAGGATTGTTCCCAAGGGAGGTTGAATTGAACCAAGACTAATATTCTGCACTAATTGGGCTAAATAGTATTAATCTAAAACTATATTATGAAAAACTATGTTAAAGGCAATCAATCAAAATAACATAAGTTAACAAAAATTAAAGACAATCAATTTTAACAATTGAAATTAATTTCAATTAAGCATGCATAAGATTAATTCATTTCAGTGTTCCTAATTAACTTCATGTAAAAAAGTAGTATATCAGTAATGACAATATATGGCAAGGAAAAGAGAAATAAAAATAAAGAACTTACAGATTTTTATGTGGAAACCCTTTCGAGAAAAAACCGCGGGCAGAGGAGAAGAAAATTCACTACGTCGAATTCGAATGATTACAAGAGGAGTAGACTATGCTATTTATAGGCTTGTAAAACCATGTTCTAATAGAAGTGTAGTAAGATTGAAACACCTTATTCTAATCAATATCAAATAGATGGAGTTTAATAAGGTTTAAAAAATCTTATTCTAAAATAAAATAAAATAAGTTTAGTCTTATATGGATTTTACTCTTATTTTATTTTACCACTGTATTTTATTTAAATAAGGATTCGGGTCACTTAATTCTAACAATCTCCACCTTGACACGAATTCTCAATAAACAAGTTTTTCATCGCAAACTCTCAACGAACAAGTTCTCCACCTCTTCCATAAAACCCCTTAAGGGTTTAACTTCAACAATGAACACCAACCAAGTCCAAGCAATGCTCAAACTTGGTTATATAAAGTGACTTAGTCATCGTATCTGCAGGATTTTCATGAGTACTAAATATACTCACAACAATATCACTACGAGCAATAATATCACGAACAAAAAGATACCGAACATCAATTTGTTTTGTTCTCTCATGAAACATTTGATTTTTGTAAGGAAGATGGCACTCTGACTGTCACAAAATACTGTACTGATTTGAAGGTCACCATTGAGTTCACTAAAGATTCCCTTCAACCAAATAGCTTATTTACAAGTCCCAGTAATCGCCATGTACTCAGCTTCAGTGGTAAACAAAGCGACTGTAGTTTACAAAACTGATTCCACAACCTTAGATTGTAAAGACATAACTTGTAAGAGATCATCTTCTGCCAAGGTCACCAGCAATATTAACATCAACATACCCAATGACTCCATCTCTAGTTCTTCCAAACTATAAGAAAACATTAGTAGTACCTCGTAAGTATCTTAAAATCCACTGAACTGCTTTCCAATGTTCTTTACCAGGATTCACCATGTATCTACTAACTGCACTAACTGCATATGATAAATCTGGATGTGAACAAACCATAGCATACATGAGAGATCCCACTGCACTAGAGTATGGAACATGTGACATGTACTCAATCTCATCATCTGATTGTGGAGACAAAGCCGATGGAAGCCTAAAATCAGGTACTAAAGGAGTACTAACTGGCTTAGCACTCTACATATTGAACCTGCAAAGAACTTTCTCAATGTACCCCTTCTTACATAGGTACAATTTAATTGCTTTTCTATCTCTAAGATTCTCCGTACCAAGTATCTTCTTTGCAGGTCTCAAATCTTTCATCTCAAATTCTTCACTTAGTTGGGCTTTGACCTTTCTTATCTCTTATTTATCTTTCGCTGCTATCAACATGTCATCAACATAAAGGAGTAGATACACAAAAGAACCATCATTGTATTTCTTAAAGTAAACACAACTATCAAAGCTACTTCTTTTGAAATCGTGAGAAGACATAAAGGAATCAAACCTCTTGTACCACTATCTTGGTGACTGTTTCAAACTATAAAGGGACTTTTCAGCAAGCAAACATAGTCCTCTTTTTTTGAAACTGTAAAACCCTCTAGTTGTTGTACGTAAATATCATCCTCAAGTTCTCCATGCAAAAATGTAGTTTTTACATCTAACTGCTCAAGCTCCAAATCATGCATGGCCACAATACCAAGCAAAGCTCGAATTGAACTATGCTTCACAACTGGGGAGAACACAAATGTAAAGTCCACTCCTGGAATTTAACTGTAACCCTTTCCAGCAAGCCTTGTTTTATATTTGTACTCATCAACTCCTGGAGTCCCTTATTTCTTTTTAAACACCCATTTACAACGAACAACCTTTTTACCTTTAGGAAGTTTCACAAGATCCCATGTTCTATTTTTTTGGAGTGATTTCATCTCCTCTTGCATAGCAAACATCCACTTTTCTGAGTCTTCACAGCTAACTGCCTCAAAATATTTGGATGGCTCTTGGTTTGCATCTATATCTTCAGCCAAATTTAAAGCATAAGCAATTAGATCAGCGTTGGCATACTTCTTTGGATGTTTAATTTCTCTTCTAGTTCTATTTTTGGCGATAGAGTATTGTGGTAAAGAAGCAACTCTATTCTAAATCTTTGTACCGGCTTGAGTAGTCGACTTTGTTGTAGCTTCTGGATTAATTTGATGCTCCACCTTCTTTTTAATTTTCTTTATTGGAAGAGCCTTTAAGAGATAAGTTAGGTAGCATAGTAGTTTCATTAAAAACAACATCTCTGCTAATCACAACTTTTCTATTTTCAGGACACCATCAATTATACCCTTTTACACCAGCTTTATAACAAAGAAAAACACATTTAATGGATCTCGGTTCCAATTTTCCATTATTAACATGAGCATACGCAGGACACCAAAAGATCTTTAAATCAGAATAGTCACTAAGATTACTAGACCATACCTCTTGTGGAGTCTTTTTCTCAATGGCAATGGATGGAGATCTACTGATAAAAAAAATATGCAGTAGAGGCTGCTTCGGCCCAAAATAACTTTGGTAAATTGGCATTTGACAACATACATCGAACGTTCTCCATGATTGTTCTGTTCATTATTTCTGTAACGCCATTTTTCTGTGGAGTATGACGAATTGTCAAGTGTCTCACGATCCCTTCTGACTTGTACAATTTATTAAACTTATTAGAACAGGACTCTAAGGCATTGTCTGTAGGGAGGTATTTTATTTGTTTTCCCATTTGTTTTTCAATCATAGTTTTTCAAGACTTAAATACGGAAAACACATCGCTTATCTGCTTCAGGAAGAACACCCAAACTTTTCTGGAAAAATCATCAATAAAAGTTAGCATATAATTAGCTCCACCTCTCAAAGGCACTCTAGCTGTCCCCCATAGATGAGAATGAATATAATTCAATGTTCCCTTCGTGTTATGGATTCCTCTGGTGACTCAAACTCTCGTTTGAACTTCAATTTACAAATTCCTTGCCCATTAAGAAGTCCTCTTTTGCTCAATTCTGCTATGCCATTCTCACTCATATCCCCTAGGTGCATATGCCAAAGTTTAGTCATATCATAATCTGACGAGGAACAGGAATCAACAACTGCATCACCAGAAAGAACCCTGCAAAACATATAACTTGGCAGTTTCTTCCCTTTCATCACAATGAGGGAACCTTTAGAAATCTTCAAAACCCCACTTTCAGCTGTGTATTTGTACCATTTTGAATTAAGAGTACTCAATGAAATTAATTTTTTCTTCAATTATGAAAAATGTCATACGTCACTAAGTGTTTTGACAACTCCGTCAAACATCTTAACATTAATTGTTCCAACACCTGCAATTTTACACGAAGCATTATTTCCCATCAAAACAACACCTTCAGAAACTATTTTGTAAGTTATAAACCAATCCTGATTTGGACTTATGTGGTAGGTGCAGCCCGAATCAAGGATCCACTCATCGCTCATTTAGAATTGTTGACAGAAGCGACTAAAAATTCACCATTGCTGTAGTCTTCTACAACATTAGCTTCACCGGAATATTTTGGTTGTTTTCTCTTTTGATTCACAGCCTTCCTGTTGATCTTATTTTGTAGCTTATAGCACTCAGATTTAACGTGCCCTTTCTTCTTGTAGAAGTTACAAGTTTTACCTCTGTTTGAAGACTTCGATCTAGCCTTAGATTTACCGCGAGGATTCTGTTCCTGTATCCTTCAACTATCATCATTAGCATTCCGATCTTGTCTCCCACGAACAATGAGATCCTTACCCTGAGAGTCAATTTTAACCACAAGATACTTCATCTTATCATACGAGGTTAAAGAATCATAAACGTTATCAACTGTGAGAGACTCACGTCTATATAAAATTGTGTCTCTAAAGGTTGAATAAGATGTCAACAACGAACAAAGTAGAATCAACCCTAGATCTTCCTTATCATACTGAATCTCCACGACCTCCAAGTTTGAGAGAATTTCTTTAAACACTATTAAGTGTTCGTGCATAGATGCACCTTCCTCCAAACGATGAGCAGAAAGACGCTGCTTCATATGCAGCTTGTTGGTTATAGTTTTTGACATACATATTTGTTCCAGCCTCTTCCATAATCCTGCGGTGATCTTCTCCCTCATCACATCCTGTAAAATTTTGTTAGACAAATGCAGATGTAACTATGTTAACGCCTTTAGATCCTTGCGCTTCTTCTCTTCTTCCGTCAATATTTAAGGCATCTTTTCTACCCCTAGCAGGGCTTCCTCTAAGTCCATCTGTGCAAAAACTGCGTGCATCTTTATTTGCCACAACACAAATCTGGTGTTGAGATCCAACAACGGGATTTCATACTTTAAAGACACCATTATCGTGATTGAGATGAACCCGGAAGCTTGATTCCAATTTGTAAAAAAAAAAATAGAATGTCGATAATGACAGTATATAGCAAGGAAAAGAGAAATAAAAATAAAGAACATACAAATTTATACGTGGAAACCCTTTCGGGAAAAAACCACGGGCAAAGGAGAAAAATATTCACTATGTCAAATTCGAATGATTACAAAAGGAGTAGACTATGCTATTTATAGGCTTGTAAAACCATATTCTAATAGAAGTGTAGTAATATTGGACTTCTTCTAACCAATATCAAATAGATGAAGTTTAATAAGGTTTAAAAAACCTTATTCTAAAGTAAAATAAAAGAAGTGTAGTTCTATATGGACTTTACTTTTATTTTATTTTACCACTGTATTTTATTTAAATAAGGATTCGGGTCACTTAATTCTAACACTTCAAAACTTGAGTTTTATAGAGTTAGGTATTAATCAACCAGCTATTACCTCTTAGCCTTTAACTAATTAACTAATCGACCAATACATGCTTATCTCTTGAAGTTAGTCGATCGCTAGCGAAGGATGTTTTGAAATAGTGCCATCTCATCGATTAATTCATGAGCATTCTCGTCCCTTTTATTCTTCTATTCATATTGCACTTGATAGTTTTATTAATAGAATATTCATATAAATATTGGAATGCATTTTGTTCTTCATTGTAATGCCCCAAATTTTGGGCCTAGATGAATTGGGCTTTGGGCTTTGGGCTTTGGGTCTCATAATTTTTTTAAGCAAGAAAATGACAAATGACATGTTAGCTTTATGGGTTTAATAAACTTGGAGTGTCTAGGGGTGTTGGAGAAGTTCTGGGTTCGAACTTTGATGAGAAGGAATTTTTAATTAATTATTAAAGGAACCAAGGTGGTGAGTAGTTGGGCTTTAAAATAAAAATAGGGAAAAATGGCATCAAAGAGCCTTGTGGTGGAGTGGCTAAGTGACGCCACTTAGGATATAGGAAGGTGGCATTATGGGCTAGCAAGGAGATCCTAGGTTCGAATCCTAACTTAGTATTTTTTTAGGAGTTTAATTTTAGTCTTCTAAAAGGTTAGAAGTGGTGTGGTGATGGACTCTAAGGAGAGTGATCAGAAGAGAAAATTTAGGAAAAGGATTAGGGAGTTATAAGGGAGAAAAACGAGGAGATGAGATGGGGAAGAGTTGGAGCTGATTGGGACTTTGGAGGGGTCAGTTTTGTGTATAAATAGGAAGTGCCGAATTCCGTCTGTGCTATTTTGGCAATTGGAATTCCCTTTGTGCTATTTCGGCAACTATAGTGCTCTATCGAATTCTCCTTCACTTTTTCTGTTCTAAACCTCGCCTCTTCCTTATGTGTTTTCTTTTATTCTCTTCTAAAGCCTTAAATTGAATATCATTCTCTTCTTTCTCCATTGCTTGTGCCATTCCACCTTCATCTCAATTATTGGGGACCAAATATTCGTGACTTCAAAAGCCGAAAACCTTTGCTCTTGGAGCTGATTTCTTCAACGCCCCAAAACTTGTGCCGAATACTCTAGTGACCAAATCTCTATCGTTAGGATCTGCAAGTCTCTGCCGAAAAGCTATCCGTACGTTTCGGCTTTTAGGTAAGTGTTCTTGATTTTGGGATAAGTTTGCCGAATAGTCTATAGTAAGGTAAAAGGTAACTTAAGTGGATACAAGCCACCTATTATTTTGTCTTTAACGATTAAGATTGATGCAGATCTAAGCGATATTCGTGAGTAGTAGATAAGGAAGGGCTATTAGGACTGGTGGCACACGGTAAGGTTAAGGTAAGGCTTCGGTTTTTGGTAAATATTATGGCTAAGTGTGTGATTGATTGGAGGTTGGTATTGGTTGTAGGTTCAAGGCTGAGGATAGTGTAACACGTCTCATTTACCAGGTGTGTACATACACTTCACACACGACAAATCGGCAAAAGCTAAAATCCCAAAAAACTAGAATGCCAAAAAGCTGAAATGCCGAAAGGTTGGTGCCAGCAACCACATAAGCGTACAAACATTTGTGTGGGAACATCGATACGATTACCGAGGCCAAGAGAGCGATCACATGGTCTTGGGCCACTATTTGTCCAATCGGGCCAAAAGGGGCTAAATGGGTCTGCCGAGCTCGTGGGCCAAAATCGGCAAGAGTTGATATGTGAAATTGAATGATGGATTGATATGGATTGGTTGTATGATTTGATTATAATAGGGTCTAGTGGGCTATATGGACATGATTGGGCTTAGTGGGCCTTATGGGATTTTAGAAATACATGCTAGGGTTTTAATGGACTCTAGGCTTAGTTCTAATGAATTTTTAAACAACATAAAACTTAATTTAATAATCAACCATGTCTGTGGACAAGTCGCTAGGGTAGAGTGTGGCAATGGACATATGCATGTCTAGGATTGGATCTAGGGAGAGCTTGGTACTTAAGCGGTCCTAGTACCCAACTCCTCTTTTCTAGAATCCTACTTGGTATGTAGTGTCTGTTCACTTTACCCGCGAGGACTTGTTGACGGGCCAAGGTTCGTAATTAAGACCCATACTTTTATGAATTACTGAAATACCCCTATAGGGTAGGATTACAGAAATACCCCTGAATTGCAAAATTACTGAAATACCCTTGATTTGTGAAATGACTAAAATACCCCTATGTGTTGATTGTAAGATTTATGAATGTTACATGTACATTTGATGCATTCATATGATATTCTGTTTAGGATACATATGGGTGGGACTTATGGAACGGAGGAAGTATATGAGGATTGCATGGTTGCTTGACAACTGTGGATCCACCGATTGCTTTTTAAGCCCATTATATGTTTAGCAGCTTTGCTGCAACGTTTGGTAGTACCATAATTGGGCTACCCTTGAAGTGTATCGGATGGGTGAGTCGATTTATAAATCCCCACAGAAGTGTTTCGGTTGGACGGAGACGAAGTGTACCGGATGGATTAATTTGGGAGGGTTTGCACAGCATTGCATGTATGATATTATTATGTTATTATTATGATATGTATGTTATTTGTTTGACGAGGGTCGTACACACTGAGTTTTTGAAAACTCACTCCCTCTTTTATTTTTCTCAGGTGATCCTTAGTAGGCGATTCAACGGATGGAGGGACTCAGAGGTGGCCAACTAACAAGATGATTAGACTTGTTTTTATTATTATCTAAATTCTAGATTTTGAGTTATTTATTTTGAGTTGTTCTATTCCGAATTGTAATAAGGTTTTCCCTCTAGTTATTATTCCATTACTTCCACTATGCATTGTGATTTTGAAACGGAACCTGGATTTATTTCTTTTAAGTATATTTCAAGTTTTTGAAAATAATTGTGTTTTAAGAGCGAGATTTCATTGTCAAAGGAAATTTTTACCTGGCAACAAGGAAAATGTTTTTTGGCTACACTTCATTTTGAAAGCGAACTGGATTTTACTTAACTTTTCTCTAGAAGAGTTTTCTATGAAAACAATGTTTTCACAAAAACACTTCAATGTGACACGCCGGATCCGAGCCTAACTTCTAGGTTGGGTTTGGGGTGTTACATTCATACTTATTTTGAATGACTTGATTATTTCGTTAATTAATTGATTAAATAAATGATAACCTAATATTTAGTGTTTGTTCGAGAGTACTAAATATACTAGGAAGCGTGTAACACCCTAAACCCGGTCAAAACGCTACGACTGAATCTGGTATGTCACAGGGAAAATCATTTTCACAGAAAACATGTTGTTGATTTAATTTTGTAAAGAAATGTTATCATAAATAAGGTGTCGTCTCTTACTTTAAGAAAAGTTTTGGTTTTTAAGAAAAGCCGAATTAATTGAGTAATATTGCTGAAGCCGTTTCAAATTTAGACTTAAGGAAAATTGAGTTAGCTTATTGTTACCACTTGTTTTTCGTTACCCCGATGGTAAAGTTTTGGAAAATTCTGATAATTTGTGGAAGGTTGGAAAACGTTCCTTTTATAGGTTAAGTAGGCATGCCGTTTTATTCAACTTAAACAAAATTTAGTGAAAACTCAAAACAGATAAAAAATCCCAAAAAATGAAATCCAGTGGCCTTATTACAAACCCAAAACCAAATTTAAAGTAATGTAAAAACCAAAATAATAGTTTAAAACAAAAACTCGAAATATTACGCATGGCCACCTCGAGTCCGTCCCGGCTCCGCATCCGCGATCTATGAATCACCTGCAATATGTAAAGGAAGGGGTGAGTCACCGAGACTCAGTGCATAAATCCCCATCCCGAAGATATTAATGCCCTTACACAATTTCATAAGCCGATATGTATGTCATGCAACCCAAAACCTAACCATCCGAAACTCCTAGGTCTACCCCGTATGGTACCAAACCACTGGTGGTCAAAAC
This sequence comes from Gossypium bickii, assembly GCA_025503065.1. Lineage (NCBI taxonomy): Eukaryota > Viridiplantae > Streptophyta > Magnoliopsida > Malvales > Malvaceae > Gossypium > Gossypium bickii. The sequence goes on along the minus strand of CP106711.1, from coordinate 111,383,242 downwards.
CACTGGTGACCGTAGTCACAAATAACATAAGTGTGGTGCAAAACGACTGGTGGTCAAAACCACTGGTGACCGAAGTCACAAATAATATGTGTGGGGCTAACCCACATTGTGGTCAAAACCACTGGTGACAATCCCGTATATCGATATGTAGGGCCAACCCACTGTGGTACCAAACCACTGGGACGAGTCACAAAGATAGATATATGTGGTACCAAACCACTGGTGGTTAAAACCATTGACACTTAGTCACAATATTATAGAAAGCAGGGCCAACCCACTGTGTGGTCAAAACCACTGGTGACAGTCTGCAATTATACCTTCCCCCTCCTCTCAACACCCGTTTTTGTGAACATACTTTTCATGGCATAATAATCATGCTTATCATATAGAAATATCATGGGATGGCTTATGCAGATTTAACACAGGCATTTAATGTAAGCCAATCAAACTGGACTTACCCAGAGTCCTCGCTTTTACCCACAAGGGTAACATACCGATTTCAACAACTATTCCAGCTTTTGGCAATATACATTATAAAACATATTAACGTATGAAGTCTGTAAGAGCTACACACCTGATTACCCATAATACGACGCTCTCTACGTCTACACTGTCGGTAACCAACACTATCGCTATCTGTCTACTGCTTTGCTCAGATGCCCACCCACACCCAGGTGGCCAATCGCAAACAGCCGACACAGCCCTCTTCTTGAACTTAGGGGCTAGGGTCTCAGATCCAACCCCTCCTAACATTTGGCTGACATTAGGGTCTATAGTACCTTTGGTCACTAAATCGGGTTAAATCAACAAAATCGAATCTAAAAGATTAATACATCACATAAAGCGAAGGCCCTTACCTAGATCGATGAATCCCGAAGATCAAGATCTAATTCACAAATCGAACAAATCTCGAGAGGCCAAACGAAGACGTTACTCTCCTACATTTGGCACAACAACACCATTAGGCCAAATAGCCATTCGACTTTGGCACAAATCCCGAAGGAGATAACGCAAAAAGGTGATCCCCCCTTACCTTAACACCCTTCAACTACCAAGCAGATGCCAAAGAAACCCGAAGATGAACCCTCCTTCAATCGGCCAAGAAGCACAAAATAAAGTTAATGCCTTCGGCATCAGAAAGAAGAGAAAGATGATTTGAAACGAGAGGGAGACACTTACCACACTTGAACAGGAATCCAGTTGACAGATTATGCCACAAGATGAAGATGAATCATTGACCCAAAAGAACGGAAAAAGAAAGAGTAAGCACCTAGGGAGAATTCGACCATTAGAACAAAAGAAAAAAAAAGGAAAAGAAAGGAAGAGGGAAAAACAATGAGATCTTACCAAGATTTGGGTTGAGATTCGGCTAGGAGCAAAAGAAGTATGGACTTCGGCTAATAAGGTTGTTCAAAAAGAAATAACAAAATGGAAGAAAAAGAGAAATGGTGATTCGACTTTTGGAGACAAGATGGGAAAAAGAAAAAAAATGAAACAAATTAAGTAGAATGGATTCGGCTAGCACAACAAAAAGAAAAAGAAAAGAAGAAAGCAAGAAAGGGGTTTTCGGCTTTTAGGATTGAAGAGAAGGGAAAAGATTTAGGCCCCAAATGTCATCTAGTTTTCGGCTATGGTCAAGAGATGAGAAAAGAGTTGAAATGCCAAGTGATTTTTGGCACGAAAGAAGATGAAAGAAAAGCTAAAGCAAAAAGTGAGACACACACACCAAATGCCGAAAATATTACCCAAGGCAACCAAATTTCAGCGCACCCTCCCACACTCCAAAACCGAATGCTCCATCACCCCTTAGACACTACAAGTTTCGGCTAAATACACACACCAACCCAATCCCTTCTTTTCCTCCTCCTTGAATTATTCTCTTCCACTCATTCAAACCAATTTGAATGAGTCAAACTCCTACAATTTCTCCTCTCCACACATTCGAACCTATTGACTTTTTCAACAGTTATCCACCAGAGTCCATCCTGAGTACTCCTCCTCTAGGTCCTCGCATCAAAAAGAATAAGCAGCAAAGGGATTCTTGCAGCTCGAACCAAGGCTCTCGTCACACCCTTGCTTCCTAAGTGGCGCCTCCCTTGCTACTTTACCACCTGGATTCCTGTGTCAAAACACACTAGTAATTTCCCCTAACACCTAACTCACTCAGCTCCCCTTCTTAGTGCTGTAAAAGAAAATTTTTGCAATGGCTCCGACCAACCCTTGGCTCATGCCTGGACCCTAAAACACCCTAGACTAACATAACATTCACACCATCAACATGTAGATAGAAAAAATGCAAAGGCCCCATTTTAAGGATGTTACAAAGTGACACCCATAGTAGAAGATCTAGACAAGTGAGACTGAGAAGGTATCTTGTTGAGTAGAACTCGTACCAAACAGTGAGACCGAAGGGGTATCCGTATGCCTAGGTGAGACTGAAAGGGTATCTTAGGTTGTAATCCTTAGTGAAGATGAGATCGAGAGAGTATTATTATCTATGGGTAATAAATACTTAATTAGGGGTTATTGTTGACATAATTCATAATTTGGTTATTATTGGCTAAGGAGCTAGAAGATTAACTCACTCAAGTGTTCCTAATTAAATTTAGAACTCGAGTTTTAGCATGTTAGATATTAATTAACAAGCTATAACCTCTTGGCCTCTAACTAATTAACTAATCGACCAATACACGCTTATCTCTCGACCTCACTTTCTTGACTAAGATAAATTATTATTTACTCGGTAAATATATCTCTCAATCTTGTTTATCTAAAATTACTTCCTAGGGTCTTTAATCCTTTGGTTTAATTGCACATAATTTAAATGACTAACTCATGTTCAAACCTTAATTCATCTGTTAATTATTTACACATTCGTTCATTAATCTCATTAAAGAAATTAATCATTCATGGATTTAGATACAATAATCCCTAATTTCATATTTAACTGAGATAATGGTTCAACCGATATATAGGCGTTGCACCATCCTCTACACCTCGTTGACGTGATGAAACGGTGAGACTGACAGAAAAAGTGAGAGCAACTAAAGCTACACAGCCATGAAATCTCTCACAGCCTGTTCTTATTGTAGCAGTGTCCTGTGGGGATCTAATGGAGGTAATTCGTAAGTGTGGATGAGAGAATTTAAATGAAAAGAGCAAGATAATCCAATGGGTGCTGAGAACTGGCTTTCACAAGTTTTCTGTGTGAAAGAAGAGCTACAATGCTCTTGAATTGATGGTCTTTGGTGTGTGTTTTCCTTGCTAGAAGATGAAGCTTATCAATGGTGGAATACCATAAACAGTATCATTCCAGAGATCATGTGAACTTGGAATTTTTCTTGAAGAAGTTTAGGGAGAAGTTTCTTAATAACCTCTTCATTGAGCAAATGTAGAAGGAGTTCCTTGAGTTAAAACAATGGAAAATGTTTGTGTTCGAGTATGAAGGAGAATTCATTTGGTTGAGTAAATACGCTAATGATTTGGTTCTAGATGAGGAAGGCCTTTATATCAAATATATGAGGGTTGAATGAAGAACTCCGTGTGATGTTGTCTGCACTAGAAATTCAGGACTCTGCTTCCCTATCAGCAAAGGCTCAGAGAATTGAATTAGTGATTCAAGAAATAAACAAATTCAGAGTCTGACAAAGGAACAAATGTGGGGCCTCTGATGGATTTCAAAATGCTGGATTTAGGAAATAGTTAGGGCATGTTGAATACACGAGATTAGTTCAGAAAAAATATAAACAAGACAAGATGACTAAATACGTAATTCTACCACGATATATAATTGACTTCTGGTTTTCACTATCAAACACATTAGTTCACTAGGTTATAAGATAAACAAATTAAAGAAATGTTAAGCATAGTATTCCATTGAAAGAAGGACAAAAAATTAGATTCATGTTCGAAGAATACAAGTGATCAAAAATGTCAATATTTAGTTTAATATTCCATGAGTTTTATCGCTTAGGTTACATAGGTCTTTTTGACTTGTAATGGTCTATATCTTTGGTTGGTTCAGGATTGAAGAATTGACTCTTAACTAATTAACTAATCTACCAATAAATGATTATCTCTCGACCACACATTCTTGATTAGAGCTGGACAATCATTAAATCTCTCACATCATGTTCCTGTTGTAGCAATGTCTTATAGGACTCCAAGGAGGAACGTGATGAAGCTAGGACCGAAGGCTTCAGCTAGAGTTTACGTGATACAAGCAAAGGAGGACATTGAAGCATTCGATGTTATCACTTGTAATTTTAGTTTAATCAACAACATCATTCATGCTTTGGTAGATCCTAGATCAACATATTCATATATATGCTATAAGTTTGTGAATGAAATAAGTCATAATGTTGTCCCTACTAAGAATAGTATGATAGTTACCGACCCACTCAGTTAGAGTAATATTGTCAAAAGACTAATATATGATTATTTGTTGGGTTTTGGTGAATATATCTTTTTTGTGGCCTTGATCCTATTGAGTTTCCATGAGTTTGACGCCATCTGTTGAGTTTCCATGAGTTTGACACCATCCTATGGTTGGATTGGTTGACCCAACATAACGTGGTTGTTTAATGTAAATCCAGAGGTGTTTGATTGATAACTGTAAATGGAAAAAATGTGTTTATTTTGGGGGTGATGCATAATATTAGGAACCGTATAATCATAGTTGTTTCATATCAAAAGTTTATTGTTAAAGGCGAATACGCTTATTTGGCATTTATCTTGCATTCAATTTTGGTGAAATGTAGCAGCCTGAATTAGGGCCTGAATGGAATAGTGGTTTCAAAATCATGAATCCAAGGTCAAAATATTTATTCCAATTGAGTTTTAGTTTTTATTGAATGATTGAATGTTTGTGTGAAATTTTGGTTGAGAAATTTTATTGTTTGGATGTCCAATTTGATAAGTTGGACTAAATTGCAATGGGTGAAAAATGTGTATTTGTAACGCCCCAAATTTTTGGGCCTAGTAGAATTGGGCCTATAGGGTTTTTGGCTTAGGAGTGTTTAAAATTTTTGAGAATAAGAGAACGACACTAATGCAAGTTGGACCTATTAGGTGAGTGATTTTGGAAGGTTAGGGGGCTTCTATGAAGTTCCGGGTTCAAACTTGGGCTTTAGGAAAATTTTGGTTTTAGGCGAATGAAACCCTGTGAGTGGGTAAGTAGGCTTTAAGAATAAAATGTTGAGAAAAATGACACAAAAAGAGTTGTGGTCTAGTGGCAAATGGCGCCACATGGGAGACAAGGAGGTGACACTATAGAGGAAATAAGGGATCTAAGGTTCAAGTCTTGGCACTTGTAATTATTTTTGTTTACCTTTTAAATGAACTTAGACTTTGGCCCATAGACTTATATTTAGTTGCGCATGTTTTAAGTCACAAAAGGAGCTTATGTTGTGGTGGCATGTAGCGTTTGGAGCATAGGAGAGGGCAAGGGTTCGAATCCCATTTTATGCAAAAAGGGATATTTATTTTGCTATGTTGGAGCGACAGGTGGTTGTGTCGGAATTAAACTCTGCTGAAGGAGAGTAAGCATACCTTGGTTGGCGTTTGGGCATAGGAGTGTTCAGAGCGCAGATTAACTCTAGATTCCTATCAGGTGTGTATTTCCTACTATTCTAGTTGTAGAGTGGCAAATGTCGAAATGCCGGTCACACGGCGATGGTAGCCACACAAGCGTACGAACGCATGTGTGGGAGCTTCGACGCTATAGTTGAGGCCATCATAAGTGTTCTTGTGGGTTTAGGCTGTTTGGGCCACAATGGGTCGAAAGGGGCCATGTAAGACTAATGGGCCAGTGGGCCCAATCGGATAAGTTGTATGATTGTGTAGTAAATATTAGATTGGACTATGTGAATCTCATATCTGTGGTTAGATTTGGGCTAAATGGGCCACACGAGAGTGTGGGCCCACTTTGGCCGAGAATGGGCCATAGGCCCATTCACATCATTATCTGTGTTTAGAATACTTGAGTCGCTCGAGGCGACTGTAGACCTTCTAAGGGGTCGACAAAATTACCGAAATACCCTCGATTTACAAAATTAATAAAATAGCCCCAATTTACAAAATTACTGAAATACCCCAAATATTAAAATTACCAAAATGCCCCCAGATTACAAAATTACTAAAATACCCCTGATTTGCAAAATTATCGAAATACCCTCGATTTGTAAAATTACTAAAATACCCTTGATTTGTAAATTACTGAAATACCCCCAATTTGTAAAATCACCGAAATACCCCTATAGGGTAGAATCACTAAACTACCCCTCTAGGGTAGAATTACCGAAATACCCTTGAAGGGTAGGATTACTGAAATACCCTTATAGGGTAAAATGGCTATTTTACCACTGAAGGTAAATGACTGATTTTGTGCCATGACTTGACTGTTATCGTATGACTGTGTTTTAACTGACTTAACTGTGGTCGTGTGACTGATATGCTTGTAATATATGTTAAATGACTGTTACTGAGTATGGTTATTCTGCATACACCTGTGATGATTGAGCATGACATACATGACATATTGCATGGGGTTGGGACAAAGTTACGGAGGAACTGTACGGCCCATTGTCGTTCTGTACAAGACTTTCAGTATTTCTACGAAATTTATGGCTTTTAGCCGTTCTGTTAACCAGCAGTAATGCTGCGATATTTATGGCTTTTAGCCGTTATGTTAACCGGTAGCAATGCTGGGATATTTATGGCTTTTATTTGTTCTGTTAACCGGCAGCGATGCTACGATATTTATGGCTGTTAGTCGTTCTGTCTACGGCGCCGAGCCGTTCAGTTGACCTAGTACCTCAACGGTGCTAAGCTTGGTGTGTTGGCTGGGTGGGTCGATTTTATCCCCACATGGTGAATTGGTTGGATTGGGCTAGATTTACATGCGCATATCTCGTATCGATACTAATTACAGAATGGGCTTAGGTCCACCGGTTTCTCATTATGAGCTAAGACCCACCTCATCATCGTGGTGCGTGATGGGATCAGGCCCAGTCTGTTTCTGCATACCGTATATTTGACTGTTTGTATTATAAGGGATTACACACTGAGTTTTCAGAAACTCACTCTTCTGTCTAACTATACAGGTAATCCCCAGACTTAGTGCATTTGGAGCTGCAAGGGACTCGGAGGTGGCCACAATAATGCTCCTGTTTTCATTTACTTGGCTTATTATTAGTTTCTATCTGGATTTTTTTTTTTATATTTGTAATAAGTCCTCTCGAATTATATAGTTTTCAATCTGAGGTTTTATGTAACATCCTAAATTTTTGGGCCTATGCATTTAATGGGTGAATATGTTTAATGTGTTAATTTAAGTGTTAGGGGTCCAAATTGGGCTCATGATGTGGTCAAGGTCTTGGTTAAATTTTCAGTTTGGACACTATAGGGCTTAAAACATGTTATCTATGTTTTCAAATACAAAATGGGCTTGTGGCCCAGTAGTCAGTAGCGCCACTTAGAGAGCAAGGAGGTGGCGTCAATTGGAGGCCCAAATTCAAGTTTCATGGATCCCAATTCTTTTAGTTTAAGTTACCTAATTTTCGATAATTAATTAGGTGGAGTTGGACGGCAACAAGGCTCAAAAATAGGAGGATTTATGTAAATGGGATAATGTAGATATTATAGTTGATAATATGGAAGATAAGAGAAGAAATTTAGGAATTTATTTAATATGATAATAGGGGAGATAATGTGCTGGTAAAGGAAGGAAGAGGTGATGTCATCCATGACATTATGGATGAGTAGTCAGATGAGGATAAGGAGAGAAAAGATAGGATTTATCTGCTGAGTGCAGTGTTGGCCGAATTTCCAATTTTAGCGGGGTGCCGAAATTCTCTTTAAATAGAGGGGATATCTCATCAATTCCGGCATTTGAACCCTGCTCTTTTCTTCTTTCCTTGTGCCGAAAATTTGAAGGCCATCTCACTTGCTTTTTTGTTCTCATCTTTTCTCTTCCAAAAGCCGAAAATCACCACCTCCCTCACCTTTTCTTTCGTTTTTTTTCTTTGAAAATTCCTCTTAGCCGAATCTTCTGATCCCCATTGTTATTCTTCTCCTATTCACTAAAAGCCGAAAAACACATCTAGTTCATCTTTTTGAGATTTTCTTAAAAGCTGAAATTCCTAGATCTATACTCTTCTACGCTTCGATCTTCTTCTGGGATTGCCGAATCTTTCTGCAAGGGGGTAGCCGAAATCATTTGTAGAGGTAAATGTCGATTTGTGTATTCTTTTTCAATTTTTAGAGACTCTAGCCGAATGGCTATAAGGAAACTGACCTTGAGTTTTTCTCTTATTTTCAGCATTTAGGGATTTGAAGTGGAGTCAATCGCATAGATCTCTAAGTCAGAGTTCAGTAACACACGAATTGTGCTACTTTTGGGATTTCAAGGTAAGGAGATCTATTAATTTTAAACGTGTAAATTCGAGTATTTATTAACCCTTGGCCGAATGTAAGGGAGCCCAAATCTTCGTGTTCTTCCGGCTTTTGAGCAAGGTTTTAGACTAAGGGTTGTAGATCCAGATAGTAAGGATATTGGCTAAGGGTGTAAAACTACGCGATATCAGGTGTGTAACACTTCCACACCATTTAGATTGCCTGTTAAAAATATGTTTATTAATCTGAAATATTCTGTAAAATACCAAATTTCTGGCATAATGGTTGAAACCCAAGGAGGGTAAAAGCGAATCACCAGGGTAGTGATCTCTGTCATTCCTAAGTGAATGTTCCTGTTAAGATGACATATGTGATAAGCATGCCGATTTTTGTGATTGCATGGGGATGGGTTTGATGAAAGGGGAAGTGTTCTATTGTAGTGGCTTTTGTCGTGACCTGTTGTAGTGGCTACGGCCATGATCTGACGATGAGCAGTATGACTGCCATCGATGGTGTGTAGCGATGTGGGTTGATTGTAGAAATCCACAATAGTGTGACTGGCAGGTAAGGGTGGTGTGTAGCGGATGGAAACCTAGGATTTGGGTTGGGCTTGCATAATTTTTGTTATATATTAATCTGTTATTCTGTTCTGTGGGGCTAAGGCCAAAATCTAATGGTGCATGAGGGTTTTACGACTAGAAGGTATGATGGCTCTATTAAGATCAGAGTGCGCAGCGTAAGCATAGTGCGGTGAGAAGGATTTTACGACTGTTAGTAAGTAATTTCGAGGACGAAATTATTTTTAAGGAGGGTAGAACTGTAACATCCTAGACTAGGGGTTATGCGTTCGTGCCTAATTCATGAGTTAGTAGGTTTTAGCAGTGTTGGAAGTGTATTAAGGGTTTTTAGAATTCTAGGATGGAAGAAGAAAGCTTTGGAAAATTATTGGTTTTTAAGTAAAAAGGGGAGCTAGGTAAATGAGGCTTTAAAAGAGACTCCGTGTGAAGCATGACACAAGGAACCATGTGGTAAAATGGCATGTTTTATGAATTATGAATGTGTTATGTGAATGTATGGAAATGTAAGGAAATATGGAAATGTAAGGAAATGTAAGGAAATGTATGGAAATGTAAGGAAATGTATGGAAATGTAAGGAAATGTAAGGAAATGTATGGAAATGTAAGGAAATGCCTTGTCTTGGAAATGCAAGGAAATGTAAGAAAATGTCTTGTCTTGGAAATGTAGGGAAATGTGTTGGAAATGTAAGGAAATGTCTTGTCTTGGAAATGTAGGGAAATGTGTTGGAAATGTAAGGAAATGCCTTGTCTTGGAAATGTGAGGAAATGTCCTAGAAATGTAAGGAAATGATGTGGAAATGATTCAAAAGAGGAAAGTAAACATTTCTGGAAACTTGGAAATGAAAGGAAATGTCAAGTTTTAAAGCTTAAAAAAAGGAAATTAAGGCAAGGTGGCCGTAAGAAAATTAGTAGGAAGAATTTGGCACACAAACAGGCTTGGAAAAGTGGCCTGGAAATGCCACTTAGGGCCCAGGTAAGTGACGCCACCTACATGAGCAAGTGGGCCTGAGTTCGAGTCACATGGGAAGCAAATAAAAGAAATTTTATTTTTGCTTCCAGAAGACTGAGGTGGACGGTACATGCTTCTAGAAAGGAAGTGTTATCTTTTCATAAATATTCGATTAAAAAGGTGATAAATAAAGGATTTTTAAATTGGATTATTTTGAAGAGATAAATGTTGGATTAAACTCTTTTATTTATGATAATTAAAGGATAAAGTTATCAGATAGAGGAGTGGTGGCCAAGTAAGGGACTTTGAATTATCTTTTATTTTAGGTGATAATTAAAAAGATAAATAAGGGATTATTCTTTAATTTTTAAATAAGGAGATAAGGAGGAAAATAAGGAAGAGTGGTGGCCAAGTAAGGGACTCTAGCCTAGTAATTTCGGCTATAAAAGGAAAAGAGAGGCCAACCTTCATTCTTCCTTTTCTCTTTTGTTCATCTGTACAAATTCTCTAGCAAAATTCTCTCTTCTCTGTTTTGCCAAACCAAAATACCTTGTTTTCTAGCCGAATCCTCCATCTTTATTCTTCCTTTTCTTTTCTTTCTAATCCCTCCAAAAGCCGAAAGTTGTGAGAGCATCATTTAGCCATAGCCAAATCTCTGAAAGTTGAAGTGAAGGTGCAATCGATTTCTTCAAATAAGGGTAAGATCCAAGTTTGGTTTCCATTCTTTTATATTTTAGACTTATCAAAATTTAGGGACTAATTCCTATTATTGATCTTGGCCGAATCATGGAAGGAAAGTTTCGGGATTTATTAAGTGTCGACTACAAGGAAGGAGAAGTTCTTTTCCCGAAGGTACACCATAGGCCGCGTGTTCCCTAGTTATTCGGTGAATTTCGGGATTTAAGAATCTAAGGTAAGTCATATTTAACATTCGGCTAAGGGTTATTTGTTGTGAATAAATGTTAGAAATTGATGTAACATGTAGTTATAGGGATTTTGACAGAGGGATACAAAGATTTCAGGATTTGAGAATTTCAAGGTAAGTTTAAGAATACTAATCCTACTAGGATTTGGATTTATGGCTGAATGGGTTTTTATTAAAATAGTAAGTGAATAATCAAATGTAGGGATTAAGGATCTAAGCGGTAGATCAGATTTCGAGATCTCAAGGAATTTGCTAAGTGAATCAGGTGTGTACCCCACACTACTTCATAATACGTTTTATGGCATGTTTAATTAAAATATGTGACATTAAGAATATGAAAGTGGCTAAGGTATCATGTTATGGTACTAAGTAATCAGGTACGTTTCCTACTCCTACTAGGAATATGAAATATGTTATTCGTAACATGAGAATATTATACGATTGTGAACTCTGGTATATTATGCATATTATTGTTATATGGGGCATATGGTTGTTTATTGAAAGGGGAAGTGAAAAGTGGTGACTTAAGACCACAGTAATCTGAAAAGTGGTGACTTACGACCACAGTAATCTGAAAAGTGGTGCCCTAAGACCGCAGTAATCTGAAAAGTGGTTTTCTGAAACCACAGATGCGGAGCCTTAAGCCCGCAAATTGGTGAGTAGCGGAAGGAGGGTCGACTTAGTAGTCCCCACGGTGTGTTTGGCAGGTACGGGGGTGTGTAGCGGATGGACAATTAGGTTTGGGTTTGGGAATGCATCATAACTTGTATTTTATGTTTTGAATGTGTAACTATTGTATGCCTGATTCTATTATGATTTAGTGTCGTGTACACATTGAGTCTGTTTGACTCACCCTGTTGGGGAATAATTATCAGGTGATGAGCAGTAATGGACCGGGTCGGCAGGAGCTAAAGGTGCCCATGCTCACCAAGAAGTTTATTCAATATGGACATTTTATTTTATTTAAGTACTTTAGAACTTTTATTTTGGGAATTATTTGATGTAATAAGGCCATAAGGCCATGATTGAATTTCTTTATTTCTTTTTACTTTTATTTATTTTGTTTACAAATTATTATTTAGGGATCAAGTAAATTTATTTTTAAAATAAACTCCAAGTGTTTTGGCACCTTAATTAAAAAGGAATTTTTAATATAAGATTAACTCATTTTCAACCCAAGCCCAACCCAAAAAACTAATTTTCTTTCAAAACACACAAAATTTTTCCAAAGTAATAAAAGAATTTTTAACCGGTTTACTTGAGGAACATACCAGATCTGGCCAAGGCAAGTGGGCCGGGTTTGGGGTGTTTCAGGTCCCTTAACATCCCGAGAATATGTAACGGGTCTCGTAGACCCATGATAGGGACGTTACGATTGTAAATGAAAAAAGTTTTTAATTGGAACGAAATTTTATAGCCTAAGGTTGTATGTTCAAGCAAGTTAAGTCCAGTAATGCCTCGTACCCTATTCCAACGTTTAATATGGGTAAGGGGTGTTGCATGGTGCATGAATATTTTTAATGTGGAAAAATAGATGTCTAATAATAGCATGTTAAGTTTGGTTGGAAATGGTATAAGTGTGGTGCAAGTCATAGTATACCGATTCTACAACTGTCTAAAAACGAAGGTAACAATATTTTCTTATAGATTTAATAAATGTTAATAGATTCCAATCATATTGACCTTGATGAGGAAAAAGGTAAAGGTAATATTTTCACTTTTAAACAAGAAGTAAATTCATAATGATTGTTGCTCAATGTAATTCACTTGTAATTTATTGTTGTTTTCTAGTTAATTGATTGATATATATATGTGAAATTTCTTTGGTTATTTATATAACAATGAGAGTTGCAATCATTTACATATATATATATATATGAAACTGAGAATAGCTTATTAGTAGTGTTTCTTGAAATTCTATTAAATTTATATGTGAACGAAATGAATTTTAGTGTGCATACGGAAATTAAAAAGTGCCCCTGAATGCACATCTGTGCCCCTATTTGCACTTCGGTGCAATGGGAGCCATCACTTGATATTTCATACTTTTAATTTAGTTTTTTTTTCTTTGTTTTGCTTTCATTAGTTTTTAGTTTAGTTTTTATTATGTTCGCTTAACCTGGAAAATCCTATTCTGATGTTAGTCGATCACTAGCGGAGGATGTTCAAAAACTACTCTATTTCATTGATTAATTCAGCAGCATTCTCGTCCCTTTATTCTTCTATTTATATTGTGTTTGATAATTTTATTAATTTAATGTTTGTAAATGATATTGGAATTTATTTTGTGTTTCATACTTATTTTGAATGATTTGATTGTTTCATTAGTTAATTGATTAAATAAATAATACCCTCAAATTGAGTGTTTATTTGAGAATACTTAATATATAATGAAGTGACACCCTAGTAGAAGATCTAGACAGGTGAGATCGAGAGGGTATCCTGTTGAGCAGAACTCGTACCAAGTCGTGGGACCGAGAGAGTATCCGTATGCCTTGTTGAGACCGAGAGGGCATCTTAGGTGGTAATTCTTAGTGAAGATAAAACTAAGATAGGGGTGAGCAAAGCTCGATTCGACTCGAAAAAATCGAAAAAAATCAAATTTCAAGTTAAACGAATTGAGTTATTCGAGTCAACTTGATTTTTTTTTTTGAATTTCGAGTTCGAATCGAGTTGAGTTTTTGAATTCGAATAACTCAAATAATTCGAATAATTCAAATATTAAACTATAATATTTTACATTTTTACCCCAAACTCCCAAACCTTTTTACTTTTCCCTCAAAACTTTTATTCCTTCCCACTTTCCCCCCAAAACTTTTACTGCCCTCCTACACCAATCCCCCAATCTACCCAAAATCTATTTCTAACCAAAATTTACTCTGCCATTTACTTTTTCTCAAAATTTCGTGGGACCGAGAGAGTATCAGTATGCCTAGTTGAGACCGAGAGGGCATCTTAGGTGGTAATTCTTAGTGAAGATAAAACTAAGAATAGGGGTGAGCAAAACTCGATTCGACTCGAAAAAATCGAAAAAAATCAAATTTCGAGTTAAACGAATTGAGTTATTCGAGCCAACTCGATTTTTTTTCGAATTTCGAGTTCGAATCGAGTTGAGTTTTCAAATTTGAATAACTCGAATAATTTGAATAATTCAAATATTAAACTATAATATTTTACATTTTTACGCCAAACTCCCAAACCTTTTTACTTTTCCCTCAAAACTTTTATTCCTTCCCACTTTCCCCCCAAAACTTTTACTGCCCTCCCATACCAATCCCCCAATCTACCCAAAATCTATTTCTCACCAAAATCTACTCTGCCATTTACTTTTTCTCAATATTTAGCTCCCAAAAACCTTCAAAACTTTTTATTTTTCCCCCAAAATTTTTACTCCCTCCCACTTTTCCCCTAAAACTTTTACTCCATTCCCATTTCACCTCCCATCTACCCCAAATCCATACCCCCTCCAATTTTTTTAATATTTTCCCTTCAAAATTTTGCTTCCCCAATTTATTTTCTCTCAAACTTTTATTCTCCAAAACTTTTTATTTTCCCCATAAACTTTTATTTCTCACTCTTTACTCTCAAATAAAAAATCAAAATTATCCAAAAAAAATCACTAAATATAAATAGTAATAATTTTATTTATATCTACTATTTATATTATTAAATTAAATTTCACATTTTATATTATTTATATTATTGAATTGTTTAGTCATATTGAATATTTATATTAAAATTGAATTATTAATTATGCCATAAAATATTCGTGTTAAAATTTTATATTGGTATCAATTTCACATTTTATCTTTAAAATAACTTTTATTAAAAAATTACATTTTTACATTTAATATATTTTTTAATTCCAAAATACATAGTGACAAGAATCTGAAGATAATTGAAAGAACTAAGCAAGCAAAGAAGCTAACCCGTATATAAAATATTAATAAATAAATAATTTGGTGATGAAAGTTAATAAAAAAAAATTGGTTAAGGTGGACAAATTTTATTACGATGGGTGATAATGGTTACAAGGACCCAAAATTATTTTTTAAAATTTAACTCGAACAAATATATTCGATTCGATTCGATTCGAATTCCATCTCACTCGACTCAATTCGAGAAAATTTCAAATCAAATTATGATGATAAAATATGATTCGCCAACTCGATTAACTCGAAATTTTTTCATTCGATTCGATTCGATCGAATGCTCACCCCTAACTGAGAGGGTATTCTTAACTAAGGGTAGTAAATACTTAATTAAAGGTTATTGTTGACTTAATTAATAATTAGGGTTAAAATTGATTCTTGGCTGAGAGGGCTCACGTTGTCAAAACTAGGAACAGGTGTAACACCTCAAACCCGGCCTAGACGTTACGACCGGATCTAACGTGCCATATCAAAGTGTCGTTTGAAAACCGGGCTTGTCGATTCAAGTTCGTTACTAAATTTTAAATCCCATATAATCAATTGCTGCTGAAAACGTTAGTGTTGTAAAATCAAATCAAGTTGTCCAATTATAGATCATATCAATTGTTCTAAGCTTATCGATCTGAAATAAAACCGCGGAAGCCTTTTCTTGTTGTAAACCTTAAGATTTGAAAAATGTGATTTTCTTTAGAAATAGTTATTGTTTTAAAAACCCGTGTTTTCTAGTCTAGCAAGTTAACGTAAAAAGGAAACACCAAATAAAAGTTAAAACCTTAAATGGCCTTATTTCAAAAATATCAACCCTAAAATGAAGTATTAAAAAGGCTAGATATAAATTAAAATACTCGCGAACAGGTGGCCACCTCTAAGTCCCTCGCAGCTCTAAATCATCTATGGTTAGGGATTACCTGTACAGTTAAAAGAAAAGGGTGAGTTACGAGAACTCAGTGTGTAATCCCATATCATGTTGTAACAATCTAGGCCCGAGCCCTATTCAGTAACAGACGTAACACCCCTATCCCATAACGCATAGCTTGATCAAAATACCACAGATCATATCTCATTCATATACACAAGTGACTATATAATTCAACTTATTTACTAGCCTATACATGCTATATTATCCCACATCAAAGAGTTTAGAAATACCAATTACTCCCTAGATAGTGTGATGAAATCTTCGATGACTTCCAACCCGAGCGAACATTTGAATCTCTGTAAAATACAGAGAATAAACAGAGTAAGGTAATAAGCTTAGTAAGCTTGTATAATTAACAACACTTTATAAAAGATTTAACAATTAGCTTGTCATTTTAAACAATTTGATTGCTTTTGAACCAGCCTTATTTAATTCAATATTTATTTCCTTAATAGTCATGTAATCCATGCGTAATTTATCACATCCACTCACGTATCACATGGATTTATCAATGTCACTTACTTGTCGAGTATTACACATATACCTGTACTGATTTGTATCTGCATTTCTATTTTCACATCATCATCTTTTCAGTGAAATCAATGTAACTATCATTGAATACTCAGTATCTTGCTCATTAAGAACCATATACTTGGTAGCCATCTATACTTATACCATATAAATATTACCTATCATATTTCATCAAAACATCATGAGTAAAAATAATAAGCATTTAAATTCACATAATATTCATATCAATTTATTTTCATTCAAATGACCTGTACACATTCATATAACCGATAGTAGAATTATACCGTATAACATCAATTCAACAACAAGAACAATAGTTCATTCACAAGGAAGAAACCAAATTTATAATATCTATTTAATATCTAATTCATCTCTCATTTCATTTATACCCATCAAATATCTCATGTAAGATTTCATCTTGTAACTTATATAATTCATTTAACACATCATCTTTATAATTCATCTACTCGTGTAGCAGTCAATTCTTGTAAATCATGTAACCTGTATAACATATGTTTATGTAAATCATATAACTCTTGTAGCAATATAATATCCATGTAATTCATGTAATTCATATAGCATGTATTCGTATAAATCATGAAATTCCTGTAACATATAAATCATGTATTGTAACATCCTGAAAATGGGTCTATGCTTTTTTTTTTGATTTAATTATACGAAATGGCATGTCTTATGTGGTATGAATGTATTGTGAACATTTTTGGAAACTTGGAAATGTAAGGAAAGCAATGTTAAGTTTAAAAGAGGAAAGTGAACATTCTTGGAAACTTGGAAATGTAAAGAAATACTTTGGAAATGTTAAGTTTAAAAGAGGAAAGTGAACATTCTTGGAAACTTGGAAATGTAAGGAAATGTCTTAGAAAATGTTAAGTTTTAAAGTTTAAAAAAGGAAACTAAAACAAGGTGGCTTTAAGAAAATTAGTAGAGGAAATCTGACATAAGAACGGGTTTGGAAAAGTGGCAAGGAAGCGCCACTTAAAGCCCAGTAAGTGACGCCACAAGCAAGGGGAAAGGGGCCTGAGTTCGAGTCGCATGGGAAGCAAATAAAAGAATTTTATTTTGCCACAAGGAGCAGAGAGGTGGACGGCACTAAGGAACTCAAGGGAGGAGTTTAAATTCTCTTAAAATTTCGGCTAAGGGGTGGATAAATAATGGATAATTATTGGTATTTTTAATAAGAGATAATTAAAGGATTATTTCTATTAATTTTAAATAAAGTGATAAAGATAAGAGGAGTGATAGCCAAGTAAGGGACACTAGGCCTAGTAATTTCGGCAATAGGAGGAAAATAAGGCCATTATTCATTTTTCTTCCTTCCTAGTCTCTGCCGAATTCTCTAGTAAGCTCTCTTCTCTTTTACTTTTTGTTAAGCCGAATAGTCCCTTCACAAAATCCACCATTGCCGATTCTCTAAGCCTTAACACCCTCTCTTTTCTTTTCTTCATTAAAGACGAATCTCTTTTGCACCTTATTCTCTTCTCGTTCTCTCAATCTCTCAAAAGCCGAAAGTTGTGAGATTATCATCTAGCCATAGCCGAATCTCTGAAGGTTGAAGTGAAGGTGCAATCGATTTCTTCAAATAAAGATAAGATCCAAATTTGGTTTCCATTCTTTTATATTTTAGACTTATTGAAATTTAGGGACTAATCCCTATTATTAATCTTGGCCGAGTTATGGAAGGGAGGTTTCAGGATTTAGGTGTTGTCGACTTCAAGAAGAGATACTTTCGGGATTTAAAATCCACAAGGTAAGCACATAGGTACATTCGGCCAAGGCCTATTTTGATATCTAGATCTATTTCTTATTATCCTAAAAACCGAAAACTAACCCATTTGTTAATTTAATGCTTGGCCGAATACAAGAAGGAATAAAGCAAAGATTTCGAGAATTGTTGGTGACCCAATCGGCAACAAGGTAGGTTTTAAGTGTACTAATCCTATTGGGATTTGGTCTTATAGCCGAATAGGCTCTTTGCTAACATATTAAGGTTGGCCGAATGTAGGGATTTAAGATCTAAGGCATTAGATCAAGCTTTTCAGAATTTAAATGAACCGCTAAGTGCATTAGGTGTGTACCCCACAGTATCTTTAATACGATTTATGGCAATATTTAATATAAGTATGTATAAGAATGTGAATATGGCTAAGGTACCATATTGTGGTACAAAGTACTCAGGTACGTTTCCTACTCCTAATAGGATTATGAATATATGTTATGACTCATATGTGAACAGTGATAAGAATGTGAAATTAGGCATGTTAATGCATAATATGTATGAGATGGGACAAATGGGTTATTGAAAAAAGGGGAAGTGAATGTGGTGATCTAAGACCACGATATCTGAATGTGGTGACTTCGGTCACATTATCTGAATGTGGTGAATTAACACCACGATATCTAAATGTGGTGACTTCGGTCACAATTATTTAATCTGGTGGCTACGCCACAAATATTTATAAGGGCGATAAGCATGTCGATCGCAAATGATCGCCTTCGATGGTGTGTGTAGCGGATGGAGGGTTGACTTAGTAGTCCCCACGCAATGCGCGGATGATGGTACGGGTGATGTGTAGCGGATGGCATATAGGTTTGGGTTCGGGTTGCATCACTTTTCTATCTGTTATAATGTGAATGTAATATGATAATGTATGCCTGACTTGTTAAATGTTAGTGTTGGTTACACATTGAGTCTGTTTGACTCACCCCGTTGGGGAATATTTTTCAGGTGATGATCAGTGATGGACCGGATCGGCAGAAGCTTAGGGGTTGCCATGCGAAATTCAGATTTTATTTTATTTCGGACCTTCATTTATTTCTAAGTACCTTGAATTTTATTTTGGGTTTTAATTTGATGTAATAAGGCCATAGTGCACTATTTTATTTCTGTTTTTATTTATTATGTTACGAAATTTTATTTATTAAAGATTAAGTTAATTTCATTTAAAATAAACTCCAAATGTTTTGTCACCTGAAATAAATGGGTTTCTAATATAAGATAAACTTGTTTTTTTTTTAACTCGAGCCCAACCCAAAAATAATTTCTCTCTTAAAACACATGGTTTTTTTTCCAAAGTAACAAACGAATTTTGAACCAGTTTTCTTCGAGGAGCATACCAGATCCGGTCAAGGCTAGTGGGCCGGGTTTGGGGTGTTTCAATTTGGTATCAAAGCCCAGATTTTAAACACTCGGCCTGTGGTTTAAGGCCCAAAACATTTTCAAAATCTAGCCCAAAAGAAATTTGTGGAAATTTTCAGGTTTTTCTGGCATGGCACCTAAGTCTCCGACCCGCAGTCCACCAGATAAGTACTTCTATCCATTGTGTGATTTATAGTATGATGTGTAGAAGGGTAGAAATGGAATGGAACGTAGATTAGCATGATAAGTACTTGAACCCTAGGACTAGGTTACCCCAACACTTACATAAGACTTAAGGCCTAATTAAACAAACCTAGGACTAAGTCACCGAGTTAGGGTGTGGCAACCCCTGTGCGCATGTCTAGGATTGGATCCAGAAGAGCCTGGTATTTAAGTAGTCCTAGTGACTCACCTCCTCTTCGCTGGAATGCTACCTGGTGCATAGCTTCGGTTAACCCTAACCAAGAGGACTCGGTCATAGGCTAAACACAATAACTAAAACCCGAAAGGGAACTAGCCGTGTTTTTATAAAAAACCTAGTTTCAAAACTCTTAAAATTACCTTTTTAATTTGTGAGAATTATTTTTACAAAATTTTTCGAAAAATTTTTGATTTATGAAATTACAAAAATACCCCTAGTGGTAAAATTACAAAAATACCCTTGGTTTATGGAATTCCCAAAATACCCACAGTTCTTAACAAGATTTCATTACTTTATAAAATGTTCAAAAACCCTAATTTTCAAATTATCAAAAATACATTGATTTTGGAAAATTACGAAATTGCCTCTAACTTACAAAATTACCAAAACGACCCTTATTTCCAAAATTTTTGCAACATCACCGTTTTGGAAAATAGAAGTCTCAGAAAGAACCCTCAAAGTTTTGCAAATACCCTTGAATTATTAAACTTTACAAATTTACCCTGGTTTATTACCAAAATACCCCCGAGTTTCAAAATTACCGAAATACCCCTGGGAATTCAAAATTACTAAAATACCCTTATTGACAAAATCAACAAGGAACCTTATTTTGAAAATTATGAAAATATCCCTGTAGGACAAATAACGAAAATACTCCTGGGATAGGAACGGACAGAAATGTCCGAAGAGTGAATGTGTATGGGAGATACTATAGAATGGATGTCACTGAATGAATGTTTGAATGAATGTACTTCTCTGAATTAGGATAGAAGACATGAAAACTTTGATTGAATCGAAAGAACCACTACTGAACTTCTATCCATAAAATTTCTTCGCGGATAATCAGTGAAACAAGTACTAATTCATAAAATCTCTTAATCAGATTAAAGCATGGTAGTAGAAATGAGCTCTAGGGGACGTGGTCGAAACGTGTGAGGACGCGATAGAGGTAGAATGACCGTGTTGGAACCCGTTAGGTCGGGTCAAGGGTCTGACAACGAGGTACCACCGCCGCCACCACCCCCAGCTATTGGTGTTGAGCAGCAAGCTCAGACGGGGATGATATTGTGTCACAGGCTGTGCTGCGAGTTCTTGAGTTGGTGGCTGGTGCAGGAGGAAATTCGGGAGCTCGAAAGTCGGTACCTAAGCAACTTCGTGGCAATGGAGCTGAGGTATTTCGTGGCGTATCTGGTGTAGCACCCAGTACGGCTGAATATTGGTTGGAGGTAACCGAGCGCATCATGGATGAGCTCGATCTGACCCCTGAGGAGAAGTTGAAAGGAATGGTGGCACTGTTACGCGATGAAGCGTACCAATGGTGGTTAACAGTTCGGGATGGTGCCACAGCTGAGGATCTGACCTGGGAATATGTTAAGACGGCATATCAGAAGAAGTATGTCAGCACACGGTATACTGATGAGCAAAGAAAAGCATTTCTGGGATTGGTTCAAGGGAACAAGTCCGTTGCGGAATATGAGGCTGAATATGGTCCTTCTCAATTCGGTGCCCATTTTCCTCGAAAGTCCTGTTGTATTGGGAGAATCTTTCTCAACACGAGTTCTCCTTCGCGAAATTCCCTTGGTCGCACCTTCTTGTCATGGGCTGTGATCATTCTCTTCTGGTACATCTGTCCGTGTCAGATTACTTTCAAGCGTTTTTCTTCGATCAGATTTAGTTGGTCATATCGAGCTTGAGCCCATTATGATTCTTCTAGTTTTGACTGCATTAAGACTCCTAAAGAGGGGATCTCAACTTCGATGGCCAGCACAGCTTCCATTGCATAGACCAGAGAGAAAGGAGTCGCCCCTATAAAGGTCTACACACATGTGCAATATGCATATAAAGCAAATGGTAGCTTCTCGTGCCAGTATTTATATGTCTCGGTCATTTTCCCAATAATCCTCTTAATATTTTTGTTAGCTGCTTCTACTGCTCCCTTCATCTTTGGGCAATAGGGGGAGGAGTTATGATGTTTTATTTGAAATTGCTCGCATACTTCCTTCATCATCTTGTGGTTTAGATTCAAGGCATTATCCGAAATGATTCTCTCTGACAAGTCGTATCGACATATAATATCTTTTTTTAAGAACCTACAAACTGCGATCTTCGTCATATTAGTAAATGAAGCGGCTTCTATCCATTTTGTGAAGTAATCTATGACCACAAAAATAAACTGATGTCTATTAGAAGCTTTTGGGGAAATCGACCCTATAACATCCATGCCCCACATAGAAAAAGGCCACGGAGAAGTCATGACATGAAGGGGCGAAGGTGCTGCATGAATTTTATTGCCATAAAAAACTTGACATTTGTCACACTTTCGTGCGTAACTAATGCAGTCGCTCTCCATCGTCAACCAGTAATAACCGAGTCTCATAATCTTCCTAGCCATAGTAAAACCATTGGCATGCATTCCACAAATTCCTTCATGGACCTCCTTAAGTATCTTTCTGGCTTCAATATCATCTACGCATCCAGGAGCACTTGATCTTTTCCTCTTTTGTACAGGATGTCCCCATCAAGAACAAATCCCATCTGATTGTTCTTTTGTCGTTCTCATTCGCTTGTTCGGGATACCTTTGATTTTTGACATATTCTAAGATATCATGGAACCATGGCTGTCCATCTGCCTCTTTTTCAATGCTAAAACAATGCGAAGGGGCCTCATATATGCTCATCTGGAGAGGCATTATTTCGGTTTCTTGGTTTGCTTTGAACATTGAAGCCAAAATGGCTTAGGCATCAGCCAATTGGTTTTCTTCTTGTGGGAAGTAATTAAAAGTTATTTCTTGGAATTCTTTGATCAGCTCTGCCACGAGATCGCGATATTTGACCAACTTCAAATCTCTCACTTCCCAATCTCCACGGATTTGGCAAATCACCAGCGCTGAGTCTCCGTATACCTCTAAGATTTTGATGTCTCATTCAATAGCTGCACGAAGTCCCATGATGCAAGCCTCATATTCCTCTATGTTATTGGTACAGAAGAAATTCAATCTGGCAGTGAATGGGCAATGATTCCCTACTGGGACACCAAGACTGCTCCAATCCCATGCCCCAATGCATTTGATGCACCATCAAAGCTCATCTTCCATGATTTCTCTTTTGACGACTCACATTCCTTTTCCGTAATGCACATCAAGTCTTCATTTGGGAAGTCAAACCTCAATGGCTTGTATTCCTCTATCGTTCGAGTTACTAAGAAGTCGGCTACTGCACTCCCTTTTATCGACTTTTGATTCACGTAGACGATGTCGTACTCCGATAGTAGGATCTGCCATCGTTCCATTCTTCCTGAGAGTGCAGGTGATTCCATCATGTATTTTATTGGATCTAATTTTGAAATTAATCACGTCGTATGTTACAACATATATTGTCTGAGTCTTCGAACGACCCAGACCAAAGCACAACAAAACTTTTCAATTGACTGGTACTTCACTTCATACTCAGTTTCTTGCTAAGGTTGTAAATTGCCATTTCCTTTTTCCCTGACTCATCATGCTGCCCCAGTACACAACCCAATGAGTTATCGAACACAGTCAGATGCAATATTAGGGGTCTCCCGTGAGTTGGCGGTACTAGCACCAGAGGGCTAGACAAATACTGTTTTATCTTGTCAAAAGCCACTTGGCACTCCTCATTCCATTCTCCAGGATTTTGTTTTCGAAGGAGTCGAAAAATCGGGTCACACTGGTTGGTAAGTTGAGCAATGAATCGAGCGATGTAGTTCAACCTCCCTAAAAATCCTCTGACTTCCTTTTGTGTGCGCAGAGGCGGTAGTTCTTGTATGGCTTTTATCTTATCTGGATCAACTTCAATACCTCTCTCACTGACAATGAAGCCCAGTAATTTCCCCGAGGTTGCTCCAAATGTGCACTTGGCTGGATTAAGCTTCAACTGGAACTTTCTCAGTCTTTCGAACAATTTCCTGAGGTTTCCAACATGCTCTCTTTCCTTCCGAGATTTGGCAATCATATCATCGACGTAGACTTCTATTTCTTTATGCATCATGCCATGGAACAACATCACCATTGCCCTTTGATATGTTGCCCTGGCATTCTTTAATCCGAATGGCATCACCTTGTAGCAGAATATTCCCCATATCATCATGAATGTAGTTTTCTCAATATCCTCGGGAGCCATCTTTATCTGGTTATAATCTGAAAATCCATCCATGAAAGAAAATAATGAATATTTTGCCGTGTTATCCACCAATGTATCGATGTGTGGTAAGGGAAAATTATCCTTAGGGTTTGCTCGATTCAAATCGCGATAATCCACACACATTTGCACCTTGCCATCTTTCTTTGGCACTGGGACTATATTAGCTACCCATTCTGGATATTTAGAGACTTGTAAGAAGCCAGCATCGAATTGTTTCTTGACTTCTTCTTTTATCTTTAAAGCATTTCGGGTCTTATTCATCTTAACTTCTGTTGAATAGGCTTGCATTCTGGTTTCAGTGGGAGTCTATGGACCACTACATCCTCGTTCAAACCTGGCATGTCTTGATACGACCATGCAAATACATCTTTGTACTCATGGAGCAAGGCGATCAAGTCATGTTTGGTGTTCTTTGAAATGGAGGTCCCAATCTTCACTTCCTGCCTCTTTTCTTCATTTCCTAAGTTCACTGTCTCAACAGTCTCTTGATGGGGTAGAATCTGTTTATCTTCTTGTTCTATCATCCTTAGTAAGTCAGGGGACGAGACATAATCTTCACATTTTTCCTCGACTTGGATTCTCCTAAACAAATAGCTTTTTCAAAATTGATTTCAGGACTTGTAACGGGATTGTTCATGTCGTTGATATCTGAGCACCTGAAAGGTGAATGGAAAAGAAAGCTATAGAGGAGCACCAAAGTATTAGAACCAAACAATCATAATGTTATGGCATGATATGAGGTACATGTAAGGACAGGTGGTGAGGAGATGAGGCAATTATGCAGTTAACGAGAATGAAAGAACTATGACGAAATGCATTTCCATTAATGTTCATTCAAATGATAAAGTTCCAACATCAGTTCTTACAAAAAGATCCCATTATTACCTAGGGGCCCATAAAAAGAGAGTTAATACTGAGCATTACTCTGGCGAGGACTTAGAAACTACAAGAAGATTCTCAACAGTCCAATTGCTCAAAATGAATCTCGGGGGACAAGGGCGTATCATTGAAACTTCATTACTTGTATCATCTCTTTTGTTAATAACATTTATACCGACGTTCTGAAGACCCCTCTCAATCAATAACAACATGCTTTGTGGATTATCTCTTCCCGGCTACATCATTCCTGCAGATGTAAATGTTTTCGACAAGGGCGGATACATTATGGGCTCCCATTCCACTTCCCGTCCTGAGGCTCTTGCGATCCTCTTTTCTTGATCTTTCTGCAGCTATTTCCTTCTTTGTCGCGCATCTAGCTTGAACCCTAAATCGTATCGAGCCTTGTGGTGTACCTGTTTTAGTGTTCTAGCTATCCCTTGCTGGTATCTTTCCTAAGCCTTTCTTTACTCGGGCTTCTTTTCCCACCGTCAGTTTAATTCCCATCTTAGCATTTCTTTATAGTTTGGGTGTGGGAATCTTGTTTCCTTCAGCAACAAATGTAGCATTAATAAATTTGAGGGAACGCAAGGAACATTCTACTACATCTTTGTTCACTTCGATGTAAGGTGTGACAGCAGAAATAGATGCAACGATGTCTTCTTCACCAGTGACCCTGATCAAGCGATTATCCATGACAAATTTCACTTTTTGATGGAAAGATGAAGGAACTGCCCCAGCAGAGTGGATCCAAGGCCTCCCTAAAAGGCAATTATACGAAGGAGTGATGTCCATGACCTGGAATTCTATGTTATATATGCATGGGCGCACTTCTAGAGGGATTTCAATCTTTCCCATAACCTCTCGTCGTGTCCCATCAAATGCCCTTACTGTGGAATGACAAGGCCTTAGATAGGACATATCAACTGGCATCCTAGAGAGTGTGGCCAAAGGCATGACATTGAGTGTAGATCCGTTGTCGATGAGCATATTCGGTACTATGTAACCCTTACAACTAGTCGTCATATGCAATGCCTTCACGGAGCCCCTACCATTTGGTGGTATTTCATCATCACTGAATGAGATGAAATTATCCGCATTTAGATTGTTCACCCATCTATCAAGCTTTTCTACAGATACATTGCTTTCCACAGCTTGATTGAGCACTTTTAGCAAGGCATTCCGATGTGACTCTGAGTTCAACAGTAGGGATAACACCAAGATTTTTGCCAGCTGCTTGTTCAACTACTCCACGATGTTATATTCACTGTGCTTGATGAACTTCAAGAATTCATGTGCTTCATCCTCATTCACAGGTCTTTTAATTTTTGGTTCTGACTGTATTTCAAAATCCACCTCAGCCTCATGCATCGGTGCCCTTCCTTTCTGATTTGAGTCAACGACTTTTTTCTTTGGTTCAGCCATTTCTGGAGAATAGCACCTCCCACTGCGGGTAGAGTGTCCTACTCTACTAATATCTCCAATCACAGCCTTTGGCTTTTCAACTTCGGGTGTGACAATGTTAATATCGTATTTCCATGGCACCGCCTTATCGTCCTTGTAATGGAAAGGAGAAGGCATTTTAATCACCACCGTCGGTTTGACTTCCTTCTTCTTGGCCTCATAATAAATCACAAGAGGCCGATCAGCGCTATAATGGATGACTGATGGTTGATTATCAGAGGCGCATATTTCCCTTTCCTCGGCCTTGTCCATTTTGTCAAAGATCTTGACCTCCTTGTTGTTCATCATGTCTTGGAGTAATTTTCTGAATTCCTCACAAGACTGGATGTCATGCCCTTCGATACCATGAAAGACGCAAAAACTTGGACCTTTTGTACTTTCTTCTTCGGAACTTCTGTTGGAATAACAAAACAACCCATTTTCCATCATCACCTCCCAGACTTTTTGCAAAGGTGTTTTTATTTTAGAAACGCAGCTTTTGGCTCGCCGCATGTCTTCCCTTGTCACTGCGCTCACGGTCCCTTCGGTATGGTTAGGGAGTAGGTTTCCAGCCACATTACCAGTACTGTCAAATCATAAAATCCGTGCATTAATGAGACCTTGAACCCTCCTTTTGAAGGCTATACAATTCTCCGTAGAATGTCACTGGTTTCTAGCATGATACATGCAACTGGCATTAAGATCGTACCATTTCGGGTATGGAGGCTTCAATGGTGCCATATAATGTGGGGATATTAATTGTTTTTTCAATAATTTCGGGCACAGTTCTCCGTACGACACAGGAATAGGGGTGAATTGAGGTTCTTCAAGATTGGGTCTAATCGGCCTTTGTTCATTTTTGGGTTGGCTCGGAGCAGGCATGGTATTTGGTGAGAATATGGTGAATGGTCTTTGGTTATCAGTGGCATAGATGGGGTAAGGAGGAGGTGTTTGATAGTAAGGGTTTTGAGGAGTGAAATAGAAGTTTGGAGATGGGCAAAATTGAGGTCGTGGTTGGGTTGGATACAGGTTAGAAGCGTAGTGGCTCCCATTCCCCACCATATGGGTTTCAGGCTCTTTTTTCTTTATAGGTACTGGCCTTTTCAAATTCTTAGGACCTTCCATCCTTCCACTCTTGATGCCATTGTCAATGAGTTCCCCAGACATTACGATATCGGCGAAGTCCTTTGCGGCATTTCCCACCAGCTTGTCATAAAATGGCGCTTTTAAAGTGTTGATAAAGAGGACTGTTATCTCAGTTTTAGTCAGTGGGGGTTCTACTTGGGCCAAGATATGCCTCCACCTTTGAGCGTATTGTCTAAAAGTCTTTATTGGCTTCTTTTTCATCATCTGTAGCGTTAGTCAATCAGGCGCCATATCAGAGACATGCTTGTACTGTTGACAAAATGCAGATGCTAGGTCTTTCCATGATTGGATCCTCTCTCTGCTGAGTTGATTATACCATCGGAGGGCTGATCCGATCAAGCTGTCTTGAAAATAGTGTATTAACAATTTGTCTTCATTCACATAGCCATTCATCTTCTGACAAAACATGATGAGATGTGCCTTTGGGCATCTCGTTCCATCATATTTTTCAAAATCTAGCACTTTAAATTTCGGAGGCAGGACTAGATCGGGCACTAAACTGAGCTTTTTGGCACTCAGTGTAGAGAAGTCTCCAGTACCTTCTATCACCTTGAGTCTTTCTTCCAGACTCTTATACTTGTTCTGAGCATCATGATTCTTCATTTTCAATTTGGCTATTTCTGCCAGATCATCCAAATCTGGAACGATTGGATCAGCGGGACTAGCTCTAGGGTTCGATACGAATATACCTTGGCCTAGATGAGCAGGTGGTTGTTCTAGGCCCGCTGATTCCCCTTGAAGCCAACCTCCATGCATTGCATTGGCGTGAGATGGAGTGTATCCTGGGGGATGGAGCGGACTCTGATTAACTCTTGAATGGGGTTCTGTAATATCAAGGCTCTGCGCGAGTCCTTTTCCTTTGACCAGAGCAGTCATCATTTCCATCATTTTGGCCATTTGATCCTTTTGCTTGAGTGATTCCTCTCGGGATCTTACCATCAGGTCCCTTCCTTCCTGCTGTGACCTGGCCAACTGCTCTTGTAACTCTCTTTGGATCCTTTCCATTCTTTCAATTCTTTCATTGAGTTCAGCATCCATAACTCTAGCTCTTAGACGTGTCCTATAAGGGTGACGTGATTCTAGATTCGTAGTATCGCAACTGTGGATTTTACAGTTTTAGCCTCAGTGAGATATTGCAGTGATATGCACATGTAATGAATGGATGAATGCATAAATGACAAATGAATGTTAGTCATGAATAAATATGTAAGAATTTGGTGTTGATTTCAAGATAGCTCCATAGGCATTCCATTAATCAAAAGAGTCTACTATAAAGAGTTTTACCATATCTGATCTAATAGTTACACTAGTTTCCTAGCCACATCGCCTTGTTTTTTTACTTGCTCTAAGAACTCTGCCATGCTTGATCCTTGTCTCGGTGGGAAATGGCAACTGAGAGCTTCAGCTTCATCTGACAATTGCATAATTTTCATAGCTACTTTGCGGATTTCATTGATCATTTTGCCGAGATGCATATCTGTTTCTTGGAGAGCTCTCTCATAGACCTGAATGTCTCTGTCATGCTGACCCTTCTTTTCTTATAAGGTTTTCAGGAGAGTGTCCAAATGCTGCGGATGAGCTTGCAGCGTATCTTCTAAATCTCGTATCTTCCTTCTTAGCTCTTGGTGTTCAGACTGACTAGTCGTTAATTCAGCGAGCACGGATTCGTATTTAACATTCTTCTTTCTTAACTCTGTCATAGCACGTGTGGCCTTTTCTTCTTCCTTCTTTGCTTTTCCTTTCCAGAATTCCACTCCGCCTTTGATGTTATTTAGTTCTTCCTTCCATTCTCACATCACGATTTGCCCAAATTTCACTATTCTCTATAGTTTCTCTTAATTTCTTATTTTCCAAATGGAGTCCCCTTAAGTCATTACTCATGGTCTCAGTTTCTTTCTTGGCTTTCTTGGTTCTGCATTTTTCAATTTACACATCGATCTTCAGATGGTAGTTTTCCTCTTGAAGAGAATTAATATCCCGTAACAACTTGGTCTTTTCACGTTCAAATTCATGTCTTGCCATTTCCAGTTCGGACGGCATTTCCTTTAAAAATGGATTCTGGGAAGTGTAATTTGTTGGCAACATTTGCTGACTACTCTCTCGCTGTTGTCTCCAAACGTCATAATCATGAGTGATAGTGTCTGCGTACAGAGCTAGCTCCATTAGGTAGATTTCTTTCCAAGACTTTGCAGTATCTCGGACCTTTTTCATGTAATTCTCACCTGTAAAAGTGAATTCAGACTGTGCCAATCCTCCGGTAGCTAGTATGAACTGTCGCGAAGTGAATTGCCTTTGGACCATTAACGGAGCGTATCCAATTCCTCCCCATATTCCAAGCAAGGGCACCCAATCTTGGCTCCCACATTTGTATAAAGAACTGAAGGACGGATCCATGGTGCTCTCCAAGTTATATCTTAGGCGCGGAGATTCTAAAAAACTAAAACCCAGTGCTGTTCGGTGACATCCTTCGGCCAATCTTTCCTAAGGTGAGCTTCCAATAGAGAGAATGTTTTCGAAAACATGTGGAAAGGTGTGCGTTCCACTTTCCAGAAGTGGCTCAGAATCCAAACATTAAGTAACTGTACACATTCGACAAAACGTCCTTCCCCTTTCCTCTTGTAGCTACTTAGAGATCTAAAAGTCTTAGCTAAGATGGTTGGGACGAGATTGATTTCTTGCCTGAATTTTTTGAAGAAATCCTCTACTGCAACTTAAATATGTCCAAGGACCTTTGGAAAGACGATTAATCCGTAAATGGACAAAGCAAAAAGATCCACTCTTTTCACAACATCTGGATGGTTTCGAACTAAGCCTCGTAGAGAAAACCACGGAACACAACTAACTTCATTCTTTTTCTTTATCTGTTTTTTAGCCCATGCATCTGTCATTCCCGTCAACTTCGTTAGCTTTTCTTGAAAGTCATTGGCTTGGGCATCTTCACATATATCTTGCTGGATTGTGCATTGTCAACGCGGAGCAAGGCGGCATACTCTTCTATGGTCGGAGTCATATCTTCTTAGTTGAAAGTAAAACACTGGTAAGCTGGGTCCCAAAATCGAACCGAGGCTTGAATCGACTGTTCACCGACGTTGATAGCGATCAAGTGAGCTATATCCCAGTACTTTTCAGTGAAGGTGCCCCTAGTATCTGAATCCCACTGTTTCCATATCCGAGTCAGGTCTTCGAGGTTATTCTGATGAGCATTCATAGTCACATGCTCAGGAAGGTCAGAGAAATCTCCTTCCTTTAAGCTGTCTCCTTTTGCTTTGTGGGTTTTCAAAGACCAATCTCGAACCACGGTATTTTTCTCGGTTACTCGTGTAATGGACTCCTCCATCAGAAACCCGTTTGTGGCAACCAATCTCTAATCAACACCCTTCTAACAAGATGCCTATGATGCATGATGAGAAAATAAAAATGAAGACAAATAAGCTTTGTTAGTAATCACAACAAATATAAACAAAGAAACATGGTAATTCTAACAAATTAAGCTGTTAAATCCTGCATTTTGGTGACTATTCTATGGACAGAGGTTCAGCATGGCTCTAATTAGGGTGGTTCATACGGTTCACTCTATGCGGTTCTGGTTCTAAAAAATGGTACTCGAATTGTCCGTACTATCGCCTGCTAGGGCTAGTACGGAGCCTCGGTTATCGCCCATCATAGGCTCGCGAGCTCAATTCGAGGGATTACATTTACTTATGCCTATGCGGAGGGACAAGTTAACTCACGAAAGCATAAGTCATATGTAACTCGGAAGTATTCACTACCCTGTGTGAAGGGATGAGAGAACTCACGAAGGCATAGCGTTTACTTCCACTTAAGCGGACGGAGCCCGGGTAGAGAGCTCATGTTATGCAAAAAATACAAGTGCACGGTGTGTGGGGAGAAACTCACAAACCTTTTCGTTTTCATTTTAAAACTAAAGAAAACTAAAAGCGTAAAAACTTAAAGCTGAAAAACAAAAGATAAAATAAGTTAAAAAATATTTACAACATGATGCAGAACAAAGAGTTTCGAAAAAAAAAATCAAATCAAATTTTCAATTTTCGACAAAAGGACAAAAATTAATCAATTTACGGCTAGACTCTCTTTAACGTCCCCAGTGGAGTCGCCAAGCTATTGTAACCATTTTTTGAAAATGGGAATCAACTTTAAAATAGGGAGTCGCCACTGACCCTTTTGTTTGAGGTGTGATCGGATCACCTTGAGATGGATCATTTTAATAAAACATTTTGATTTATTAAAATAATAATTTTGGTCTACGATGTTCGGGAAAACGGGTTCGGGAGTCGATTACGTGCAAGGAAGGATTAGCACCCTTGTCACGCCCAAAATCGGTACCAAATTGATTGATGTTGTCCTAATGTTGAAAACTTGAAAATACTTAAGGCAGAAAAACAAATAATTAAATCTGAATTGAATCTCTAGATAAACTCGTTTCGAAGGGATAAAAATATCATACCCAGCACGTTAGGATATAATACATTTATACTCCGACATCGAGATCATATTTGATTTTCAAAGTATGTAAAAAAGGGGTACTTAAGTATTTAGTCGAACGGAAAATCAACACCCAGCACGTTAGGATGTAATTCTTCGTACTTCTAAACATACAAATATTG
This sequence comes from Gossypium bickii, assembly GCA_025503065.1. Lineage (NCBI taxonomy): Eukaryota > Viridiplantae > Streptophyta > Magnoliopsida > Malvales > Malvaceae > Gossypium > Gossypium bickii. The sequence continues at coordinate 111,351,182 of CP106711.1, read as the reverse complement.
CCTTGTTTTTTTTTTTTTAAGTATGCATTCTTAAAATCGGCTCAACGTTTATTTTTTAATAGAATGAAATATTTAGAAAAGGTTTGAATATGTTGGAATTTGAAATAAGACATAAGAATAATATGCGTAGCAAAAATGGAAATAAATACATTTAGTATGAATGATAATATGAAGATCGAAAATGAAAATAAAATAAGGTAAACGAGTCAAAAAATAAAGAAAAAATAAAGTCAGAAAATAATAATAAAAATGTAACGTAATGATGATAAAAGGTAAGTAGATAATAGTGGCTGTAGTGATGACACTAATAATAGTGGTAGTGGTAAAGAAATAAAATAATGATAATAGCACTAATACAATTACTAACATTAAAGTGATGATCAAAATAATAATATTAATTTTAATGATAATGCTAATAACAACAGCAGTAGAATAAAGTAATAGTAATACATATAATAGTAACAAATATAATAAATAATAACAAGATGGGAAAATAAAGATAATAATAGTAATGATAATACAAGAAAAATGTAATCATAAAAATAGTGACGATAATAGTAATAACAATAGAGGGGAATAATATAAAAATAAACCGAAATAATAATGATACAAATAATAATAATATAATGGCATTAAATTAATTTTGATAATAAAATAATAATAAAAACAACTAACAGGACTGAATTAAAAAACAAGGCAAAACTTTGGGCCGCCACTCGGGAACGAAAATTAAGGCAAAGGATCAGTTTGAAAACAAAACAAAATTTGTGAGCCAAATTTAAAAGGACAAAGAGAACAAAGAACAGGACCAAATCAAGCAGAGCCGCAAAAGAAGGGGACCATTAGCGCAAATTTCCTTTGGAAGGGATATGCACACTCTGGAAACCCAAAAGGCGCCGCTTGCTCAACTTGTTACAGCCTTTCCTTTCTTTCTTTTCATTTAATATTTTAAAACCCCTTTTTATTACTATTCATTTCAATCTCTGTTCTAAAAAAACTAAAGCTTTAAAACTTCTCCCTTCCCTCTTTTGCACCAGACGATCGGACTTCCTCCCTCCGTTGCACCACCGCACCACCACCGTCTCGGTGGTCGGCGATGCTCGAGGTCGATCATAGCTCCTTTCGACAAAGATTCGGGTTAGTTCTTTCCCCTTTTTGCTCTTTTTTTGTTAATAAAAGATTTAAAGTAAAATAACTAAAAAAATGACAAAGAAGTGAAAGATAATAATAAAAATCTGAATCAACCTTCAAAGTTCTCTTGCTTTTGATTTTTGATTTTCCTAAAATGAGCGAAATTACCAGAATTCCTTTGGGTTTTTTTGATAATGTCCAAAAAAAAAAGAAAAAAAAAACCCCCGTACACTATTTTCCGAATGGCTTTATACCCGAAAGGTACAACACTTTTTATTAATATATTATTTTGTTCCATACTTCTCCACTTCGTTGCCTCTATTTCTCTGCTTGTCGGTCTCTTTTGCAGTGTATGGACGAGGCGTGGGGGTGTTGAACGAGGCACGAGGATGGCACTGGTGGTGGCTGGCAGTGGTGGGCGTAGTGTGCTCGTGGGGGCTGTAGACCGAGGGAGCGGCGCCTAGGGAGCAGCTATGGCTTCTTGTTTACCGACTTAGCTTTTAGGTTTTGGGCTTATTGGGATAGGTTTAGTCATTGGGTTTAGGGTTATTATTGGGCTAAATTATTTTGGGCTAGTTTCAATTTTGGGTTTGGTTTTGGAATTGGGTTGTAATGGACCTTTTTGGGTTTTTTAGTAATTTTGTAAAAGGACATTATGGACCATTCTTATTATTGGACTTTTTTTTTTTTGGTTTTTTTCTTTTAATGTTTATTGATTGGGCCTTTAGTCCGTATTGGGCCCGGGCCAAAATTGGTTATTACAGTAACATATTTTAAGCCCGCATTTACCATGCTTTTGGATGAATTAAGCCTTGAATTATGTAATTTGGTGCTCTTAATCCTTTGTTTTCAGGTTTTATACTCAAGAGAGCACTGGATGATGAAAAGAATGAAAAACGGGCCCAAAACGGAGTAAATGGGCCACACGGCCTGGGCCCAAGACCACATGGCCGTCCCTCATTCAACAGCCTCGAACACGGCTTGCCGACGACTTACACAGGCATGTGCCATAGGCATGTCCCTGTCATGAGAAAGAAGAGTTTCACTCGGATTAGGATACTTAGGGGCGAAGAAACACATTCAGAAGCCTATATAAACACCCTAAGTATCACCTAAAAGGGTGGAACCCAAGGCTTTAGTCAAGGGACATCCAACTAGCCCAAAGAGGACAAATTTGTGGGGATTACTCGAAGATAGCCAATTGATTCATCTCAAGAAGCCGGGATTATACTCAAGACGGAGGATCTCTCCTTCAATTCCTTCAGGGGGTTTTAGGGATTTCTTATATTTTGTTTTATCTTTTCTTCTGAGATGTTTTCTTTTATTATTATAAACTAAACCCTCAGATACCTGAAGGGGATGAAACCTAAGATGAATCTTGTTATCGTTTGCTGAACTATATGATAAATATTTGACTTGTTCTTAATTATGTGTTCTTAATTCTTGTGTTGATATTTCCGGGATATTAATCAAGTATGATGTGCTTAGGTGGAGGAGCAAAAGTCCCTACCTAAGAGTAGATCTAGCATAATTAAGCGGAGTTAATCGCACACCTAGAGATAGGGCGACGAGATTTTGCCGGATTAGGGTGAAACCAAATATGGGAGTCCATAGATCAAGTTAATGCAATTCTAGGGGTTTTAATTAGAAAGAGATTTCAATTAATCAACCTAGGGTTAGATGTTAGTCGCCTCGAGAGAGGGATTAATATAACTTAGGGAGACTTACGGATCAAGTAGGGAGTCTTACAGATCAAGTCAAGTGAATACATCGTCTGGTTCAGAGTTAGATAACAAGTGAAGTCTAGGTGGATTCTTCCTTGCGTATCGCCTTAATCAATTGGTTTTTCCTTGAAGTTATTTTCCAAATTTCATTCTTCTTTGTCTTAGAATCTTTAGTTTATGATCCCTGAAATCAGAGTTTTAAAATTTATAAAAGAGAATGATCGAACCTAGAAACTAACTCTGACAATGATTAAAGGCAACTGTACCTATCGAACAGTAGTATAGCTTAGGCAATGTAACACCCCTAACCTATATCCATCGCCGGATTAGGGTTATAAGGTATTACTAACCCAAACTCAGATCATCGCAGTCATCAAATATATGTCATTCAAATATTTAATACATGTTCGAACATTTACCATTCACCTAAAAATATATATATATATATAAAAGATGAATGATTATACACACACTTTATTATCTAAGTCAATAGTCTTTATATCATTTCTTATCTTATAAAATAATATAACTATTAAGACATACATACCCACCGAACTCTTTTATCTAACCGTTCGCAAATGACACTAATACACTATAGTATAACCGAACCTGTTCAAGATATAAGGTAATATGCACATATTTCTCAATTTCAAAGTCATATTCAATTATAACTATTAAACCACATCTACGCTGAAAGTACTTTGACATAAAGGTTATTACAAAATATATCACAAACATATGCTCAATAACTAACCTAAAATACCAAAGTACAACAATTTCATTACCATACATTCGAACATCTATACAATATCTTTTCCATGATCAACCCAAATACTTATAGGAATTGCCTCCCTCAAAACCGAATCATATAATCTTGAAGCATACATCAAAATTCTATTCATCTTTCAAGAACAATATACATACCTATTAAACATAACTATATATATATACATCTAAAATTTAGTCAATTCTCCTATTTTCACATACATTTAATCAAATCCATGTTAACTAATTATGGACACAAACATCATTTTTAACCAACCAACACATTTCTTTATATATTTCATAATGCTTTCATATATTGAACCGAACCTATTTATTCACATTACACTTAACAAGAAATAAAATTCACTTCAATAACATATCTTCACATTCGGCCATCTCCAAATTTTATGCTTTAAGTTTCCAAATTTCATCATTTAATAAGTTCATAATTAATTATTTAACATATACTTGCTTAGGGACTTACCTCAACTGTCGACGGACCGCGCAGACCGGCTATTCGATAACCTTCGTCTTTCCCCGATCCAAATCCGTTTTTCTTTGTTCTTAATCTAAACATATCAAAAACAAGCTCATTCAAGTTCATTTCATTTCAATTTGGTCCTAAAACATATCAACAGGGAAATTACCATTTTGCCCCTACTATTTCACTTTTTTATAATTTAGTCCTGTTTGCTTAAAATACAAAATACACAATATTTCTCCATACTACTCAAGGGCCGAATCTTCCTAGAGACCTTACAAGTCCATCCATTTAATTTATTTTGCAAATAAGTCCCTCTAGAATTTTATTTTTTTACAAATTGGCCCTAAAAACAAAAATTCATCAAAACTTCCAATACAAAATAAACTTATCTTTTATCTAAAATCATCAAACATCAAATACCATATGAACCTATCAATAGCCAAACATCAAGCATGCTTAGATTCAAAAATTTTAACATGGGTCAGCTACGATTCAAAGCAACGATCTTAAAAACATAAAAATTAACAAAAACCGAATTCAAACTAACCTTGAAATCAAGATTTTTCGGCATTTAGAATGTAACACCCCTAACCCGTATCCTTCGCTAGATTAGGGTTACGGGTATTACCAGATAAGTCAAAACTTCTGTTCAATCGATTTAAATTTTAGCTAAACATCTTATTAAATAATTCAATTATAAACAGACAAGTCCCACATGTGTAATGTCTGTTTAATACATTAATCCATGTCATACACGATATAATAATCAATGAATACAAAACGACCACTCGTAACTGATTAATAAAATTAACATACTTCAAAAGTCATTTCATTTTAATAACTAATGAGACCAAACCTTATGACTAGAAACTTTGTACCATATGGCCAAGATATACAGATTCATTGCAATATTATTTACACCCTTAACAACTTAGCTGAATAGACAAGAACACATACATAAGATTTTCATGAACATTGCATAACTTGTATTAAACTTAGATAGAACCAACACTTGATCAAATCAATCATTTACCTATAGCTAATGCATTTATAGACATGCGTATATATATATGTATATATATATATATACCTCATATACATGCTCATTAGTCACATTGAAATGTAAGCTTAAATAACTAATTTATATAACATGCACACACATAATTTCGAAAGATACCTGTTTAATACATACTTGTCTTCCATACATAATTTAACTTTGACCATATGTAATCGTCAGTATAATCCTTGCATCATAATGACATAAACACATTCAACATTCGATCATTACAATTCATATACTTCAACATCAAACTAGCACAAGATAAAGCCATAATCGAATGGTTATATTAATTATAAAGCAAACTTCCTAACTCGAACATGGACTCTGTCCATCCTAGACATATTTAACCTAAAGCACATGAAATTTCCTTATCCGCAAACTTTCCCTCTATATAACATACATCAACCTAAATATGCATGCAACAAGCCATGGATAAATTTGCTAATAACCAAGCATATCAAACATTCAACCATTCATTCATACCAAACTTAACTTTAAAATGCAACCATTATATCAAAGAGCATAAAAACTAAAGTTAACCAAGGAAATAAGCCTTTTTCGCAAGGCTATGCTATATTTATATACAAAACCAAAACTTATTGGGTTTACAACTTAGTCTAACCTATACATGCCTTTGATTCAAAACCAAGTATATAAGTACCAAAAAGGGATTGATAGAGTGGTCGATTCTTCTGACGATCCTCGGAGCCCGTAGCTTGAACTAAATCTATAAAACAAACAAAGTCTACACACAAAGTAAGCTCACTAGCTTAGTAAATCTCAAGCCATATAAATGACATATACATATACTTAACAATTTAGCTTCCATGCTTGCGGCAATTAGCATAATTAATTCGATACGAATTTCACTTAGCCGAATATTAGTCATATCCTTAACCTAATCAATAGTACTTTATCACATGAATTTATACAATATCATTTTATATGGACAACATATGCATTCGAATATTTTCAAGTTACATAAACATGTCATAATTCCGATCTCATTGCCCTTCACATCTATAACCGAATCTTCAAGTAACATAAATATATGTATATACCTCAATTTCACATATATTTATAAATCATACCAATCAATGAGAAGCTCAATATCATGAGATAGAATACAATTTGAATCATTAGCTTTACTACATCACGATTAGCTCATATAAAAAAAAACTATCTTACCTTATTCCTTACCAATACAATAAGCTGACCTTTTCCCGAGCTTATAGCTCATACTACTATGTATATACATCTCAACTTATTTAACTCTCAAATTCTCTGTTATGGCATATCTCCAGCAATAAGCCTGCTAGGCATTAAAGCCCGAAATAAATCATCGGCACAAGGCCTGCTAGGCAATAAGCCCAAAATAAATCACCAGCACGAGGCCTGCTAGGCAATAAGCCCGATATTAATCACCGACACGAGGCCTGCTAGGCTTGATGTAATATCCTAAAAATATTAGAGCATCATGTTGTTACTTGTGTTAGCTTGGATATGATTGTTATTGTGTGCTTAGTATATTTGTGTGAAATTTGGAAATATTAGCTAAGCTAGAATAATTTTTAGTATGGAAAATTTAGTGAAGTGGATTAAGTGAGCTTGACACTTAAGTTAATTTAAGTGTTAAGTTAAAGCACAAGGGAGTTAGTGGCATAGTGGATAAGGAGCTTGAAAGGTTGCTTGTGGGAAGAGGTTCGAGTAGCATGATTAGCATTTTGAAGACTTTATTTTGTGTATCCTAGCATTAATGGACGGTCAAGTTCAAATTATAGAAGGTTGGACTTTCAAATTTTTGGTAAGTTGAATATTGGTTAAGGAAAGTTTGAACTTTGGGAAAGGAATCTTAAGGTTATGGAAGGAAGGGGGACATAAGGCTTGGCTTAAGAAAGATGTTTTGGAAACTATTCTAAGGCCTTTAGTGCATGTATGTGGAAGGCATGTGTGGCTAGGGGGGTGGCCGAATGTTGTTAGGTGGTTTGGGGGGTGATATTTGGTCAACTTTTGCATTTGTGCATCTTTTGGCATTTGTTTTTCTTTCTCTCCAAAAACTCCCCTCCTTGGCCGAATGTGTATTGTGCTTTTAGTGCAATTTTGCTTTTGGTTTTTAGCCTCATTTTGTTTGAACCAAATACCATTTTCTTTCTTTCATTTTTCCTTTTGAAACCGAAACTATATTTGAACTTTGTGCATTTTTGTGCACTTTTCTTCTTTGGAAAAATAGGTGTTGGCCGAATCTCTTAATCCCATTTTCTCTCTTTTCTTTCTTTTGAATATTGTTCAAAATCACAACATTTCCTTTTTGTTTCATTTGGCCGAACCTCTTTCTTCCCCAAACTCACTTTTTCTTTCTTCTATTGTTGCTAAAATTGAATCCTCTCTCTTTCATTTTTATTCTCTTTTCTGCTCACATATTTTTCTTTCTTTCATAACCATATTGCCGAAACTTCTCACTCCCTTTTTGATTTGTTTTGGCCGAATATCATCAAGGGTAGGCATTCATTTTGGGTTTTCTTCAAATGGTTTTAAAAAAGGGTAAGTGTTAATGGCCGTTTTTCCTTCTTTTCTTTCTCTTTTCTATGCCGTTTTCTTGAACAAAGGCCGAACCTATGGGCATTTGTTTCAAGGTTCTAATCAATATTAGGAATCAATCATTCTTTTAGGCTTTTTGGGACTTCAGAAGCAATCGATCTAAGTCCATTCCATTAGCAATCGAAGTTGGTAAGTCAAGTGGTAAGGATTCAATATTCTTTAAGTTGGTTGAGAAAGCCTAAGGCTATTGGGATTAAGATATGATGTTGGCCGAATGGTTTTGATTAAAGTGTTGTGGTTTGGCCGAATGTAGGACAAGGTGATCTAGTACGGTAGATCGGATCTTCGAAAATTAGTATTTGCGTTGGTGAAAGGTGTGTACCTTACACACTTTATAACTCGGTTATGTATATGTATTTATAATATTAATTTACTAATCATATTATCAAAGTAGGAAAACGATGAGATCTTGATATGATATCATGATGGTATGAATGAGGATTCGGGTAAGTCCGTTTCTATATGTTGCTAATATATGTAGATTGAAATCATGATCTACGATTTATGATATATTTGTTATGTGATTCATAATAAAGTATGTTGACATGATTTGTTCAAATATTGCATTGTGATGGGTGATATGAGAGGAGGGGGAAGATTGATATTTGTGTCTTGGACACCGTAGGTTTGGTACCTCCAAAGGATTTGGTATCACATTTGTGTCTTTGGGACACCAGAGGTTTGGCACCTCATAGCGACTCGTCCTGTGGTTTAGTACCACCGTGGGTTGGCCCCACTTTTGAGATATGGGATTGTCGCCAGTGATTTGGTATCACAAGTGGGTTGGCCCCACAATTGGATTATTCATGACTTTGGTCACCAATGATTTGGTATCACATTTGTGTCTTTGGGACACCGAGGTTTGGCACCTCATAGCATGCGATCGTCCTCGTGGTTTAATACCACCGTGGGTTGGCCCCACTTTTGAGATATTGGATTGTCGCCAGTGATTTGGTATAACAAGTGGGTTGGCCCCACAATCTGATTATTTGTAACTTTGGGTCACCAGTGATTTGGTATCACAATATTGAATATCGTGACTTTGGTCACTGATGGTTTGGCACCACCAAAGTGGTTTGGTACCACACGGGTAGAAAAAGGAGTTTTCGGATGGCTAGGTTGGGTGCATCATATATATATATATTGCTTGGTTATAATTTGTGTAAGTACGTGGCTATTACCCGGGAGAGGCATTATGCACTGAGTCTTGGTGACTCACCTTCTCCCTTATCATTTCAGGTGATTCGTGAGATCGCGGATGAGGAGCCGAATGAGCTCGAGGAGGCCATGCAATAAAGTTTGATTTTTCATGAACTTCCATTTGGGTACTTAACTTTATTTTTATTTGGTTTTTGATTTAATTTGGGTTTGTAATAAGGCCTCTTTAATTATGTTTTGGGATTATTTATACGCTTTGGATTTGATTTAAATATGGTTTACAAATTATATGGTTGAATTAATGGTATGTGCACAAAGTTTTCTAAACTACAAAATACGATGGTTTTTAAAACGTTACCATCGGGTAACATAATTCATTTGATAGTTTTAACAACTTAAGTATTTTCGATAATTAATACTATTATTTTCCAAAACTCAAGTTTCCAAATTTTCATTCGTTACAGTTTTCAACCTAATCACTTTGGTTTCTTTTAAACTATAAAAGGTTTTCTAATCTATGGTTTTGCAACTAAGTTTTTAAGATTTATTTACGAGATTTCAAAGTAAATTGTTAGCTTTCAATTTATTATACACTTGTTTTCTACAAACATAGAACAACGAAGAATTTTTCACAAAAATTTAATTGTTCACTCGATTTTCTTCACAATGTTTTCCTCTGTGGCATGCTAGATTCGGTTATGGCGTATTGATCGGGTTTGGGGTGTTACAAATTGGTATCAGAGCCAAGTTCAAAAGCTCGGCTGTGGGCCCGAGGCCCAAAATGTTTTAAAGTATGATTTTAAAATATTTTTGTTGAAAATTTTATGGTTGAGAAGGCATGGCCCCGAGTCTCCGGCATCAATCCGCCTTGGTAAATACATCAAACTGTTGATTTTGATAATATGATATGATGATGTTGGCATGACTGAATAGTAGTAGGAACTACTTTAGAGACCCAAAACTATAGGTTTGGTGTACTCGCGAAACAACCTCTTATTAAAACTTTTCATAAAACTTTGCTTTAAAGAAAGTGGAATATTGACTAATGCATCAAACTTTTAAATCAGATAAGTCGAGATTTTAGACATGAGTACTCGTGGTCGAGGTCGTATTACTCGTGGACGCGATCGTGGTAGGATGGCTATGTCTGAACCAGTGAGGTCTGGTCAAGGATCCGAAAATGAGGTACCAACACCACCAGCGGTTGGAGTTGAGCATCAGGATCAAACGGGGGATGACGTAGTGTCTCAGGCGATGCTACGAGTCCTTGAAAGGGTAGCTGGATTAAGTGGAGGCACAGGAGCAAGGAAATCTGTACCCGAGCGACTCCGATCCAATGGAGCGGAGGTATTTCGAGGTGTTTCAGGCGTAGCTCCCAGTGCAGCTGAATATTGGCTAGAGGCGACGGAGCGAATCATAGATGACTTGGATTTGAGTGCTGAGGATAAGCTGAAAGGGATTGTGACGCTTCTTCGGGATGAGTCATATCAGTGGTGGCTCACGGTACGGGATGGTGCTGCAGCGGAGGATCTCACTTGGGATTATTTCAAGGTAGCGTATCAGCGGAAATATGTTGGGTCTAATTACATTGATGTGCAGCGTAAGGCATTTCTGAGTTTGGTCCAAGGTAGTAAGTCTGTATCAGAATACGAGGCGAAATTTTTAAGACTGAGCCGGTATGCTAGAGGTATCGTGGTTTCAGAGCACGAGCGATGTGTTCGGTTCGAGGATGGTTTGAGGGACGAGCTGAGATTGCTGATTGCTCCACATCAGGAGCGAGAATTTGCTGTGTTGGTTGAAAAGGCTAAGATAGCTGAAGGAATAAAGGAATCTGGAAGACAGAGTTACGACCGGAATAAGCATAAGAGAGGTTATGGATCATCCGGGTCAGCCGGTAATTCTCGTAAGAGGCTAGGCGAGTGGGCGAATCGGTGCAGGGAGGCTCATTATCGCTAATCGTGACCAACACGAGTAACCGATGTGGGAAATTTCATTGGGGCGAATGTTAGACCGGAGGGAAAGGATGTTTTGAGTGTGGCTCTCTGGATCATTGTGTGTGAGACTGTCCACGAAAGCTAGCCAGGAATCAGTTTCAGGGTCAAGGTCGTGCTCAGTTCAGAAGGGAAGGACCGCCACCGCATAGAGGTCGTGGTATTTGGTAGAGGAAGTAATGGTTCTGGTCGAGGCCGAGGAGCATCTGGCAGAGGTGCTGACAACACTGAGGCAAGACAGCCTGGTTTGGTGTACGCAGCGAGATGACGAGAGAAGGGAGATGCACCGGACGTCATAATCGGTACGTTCTTAATCTTTGGTGTGCCATATACTGCTTTGATAGATGTGGGTTCGACACATTCGTATGTTGCTAGTAGCATTTTAAAGACCATGAACTTAGATTCTGAGACTACTTCTAGGAAAATACTTAGTCCTCTAGGTCACTCTGTAGAAGTAAATAAGTTGTATAGAGATGTACCCCTAGAACTCCAAGGGGTAGTGTTCGTAGCTGATCTGATGGAACTACCATTTGGGGAGTTTGATCTGATTCTCGGGATGGATTAGTTGGTCAAGTACCAAGCAAGTTTGGATTGCGCTGCTAAGCGCATGGTTTTGAAGGCAGCTGATGGCGAAGAAGTGGTCATGATAGGTAATAGAAGAGATTATCTATCCAACATGGTATCTGCGTTGAGAGCTGTGAAGTTGGTCAGGAAGGGCTGTGAGGCATTTGTGGTCCATGTGTGTGCGTTGGAGGCTAAGGAGTCTCTGTAGGGAATGTTCGAACAGTAAAGGAATATACGGACGTATTTCTAGAAGAACTTCTGGGACTGCCTCCGGATCGTGAAGTTGAATTTGGTATAGATCTATTACCCAGAACTGCGCCAGTGTCTATTGCTCCGTATAGGATAGCACCGAAGGAATTAGGGGGATTAAAGGCTCAGATTCAAGAGTTGTTGGATCGAGGTTTCATTCGACCAAGTTTTTCGCCATAGGGAGCACCGGTACTTTTTGTCAAGAAGAAGGATGATACGATGCGGATGTGTATAAACTACCGCCAGTTGAATAAGCTGACGATCAAAAACAAGTATCCTTTGCCGAGGATAGATGACTTGTTTGATCAGCTTAAGGGGGCAGTGATTTTCTCTAAGATTGATTTAAGGTCTGGATATCATCAGCTAAAGGTGAAAGAGGCTGATATCCATAAGACGACATTTCGTACTCGATACGGGCATTACGAATTTCTGGTGATGCCGTTTGGGTTGACTAACGCACCGGTAGCATTCATGGATATGATGAATCGGGTATTCCAGTAGTGTTTGGATCAATTTGTTGTGGTATTTATAGACGATATTTTGGTATACTCAAAGTCAGAGGAGGAGCATGATGCGCATTTGCGAGTAGTGTTGTAGATTCTGAGGGAAAAGCAGTTGTATGCCAAATTTAGTAAGTGCGAGTTCTGGCTTAGGGAGGTGACTTTCTTGGGTCACGTAGTATCAGCTGAGGGGATTATAGTGGATTCTCGGAAGATTGAGGCAGTGTTGGATTGGAAGCTGCCTAAGTCAGTGGCTAAAATTCAGAGTTTTCTAGGTCTGGCGGGGTATTACAGAAGATTTGTGGAAGGATTTTCTTTGATCGCCGCACCTATGACCAAGTTATTGAGGAAAGGAATTCCATTGGTGTGGACTGAAAAGCAGCAAGAAAGTTTTGACAAGTTGAAGAAGATTTTGACTGAAGCTCCGGTTTTGATTCAACCTGAGGCAGGTAAAGAATTCACGGTTTACTGTGATGCATCACATACTAGTTTGGGATGTGTGCTGATGCAAGAAGGGAAGGTAGTGGCTTATGCATCTCGATGGTTGAGACCATATGAAATTAATTATCCTACGCATGACTTGGAATTAGCAGCTGTAGTTTTTGCTTTGAAGATTTGGGGACACTATTTGTATGGAGAAAAGTCGATAGTCTACACGGATCACAAGAGTCTTAAGTATCTTTTGACTCAGAAGGATTTGAACTTGAGGCAGCGTAGATGGATTGAGTTGTTAAAGGACTATGACTGTTCGATTGAGTATCATCCAGGCAAGGCTAACGTGGTGGCAGACGCGTTAAGCCTTAAAGTTGTATCTGATTTAAGATCGATGTTTGCTCGTCTTAGCTTATATGACGATGGGAGCCTTTTGGCTGAACTGCAAGTCAAGCCGACTTGGTTAGAGCAAATCAAGGAGAAACAGTTAGTGGATGATAGTTTGAATGATCGGAGGTTGCAGGTTCAGAACGGAGGTTTAGAGGATTATAGTTTGTCCAGTGATGGAGTATTGTGTTTTAAAGGGAGAGCTTGTATGCCGAAGGATGTTGAGTTGAGACAAAGGATTCTTCGGGATGCACATAGCAGCCCATACACTATGCATCCTGGAGGTAGCAAGATGTATCGGGATTTAAGAGAGCAGTTTTGATGGCCAGGTCTGAAATGGGAGGTAACTGAGTTTGTGGGTAAATGTCCGCGTGTCGCCAGTCAAGTCAAGGTCGAACATCGATTGCCGTCACAGGTTACTTCAATGGTGAAGATTCCACAGTGGAAGTAGGAAAGGATCACTATGGACTTTGTCAGTAGATTACCTCTTACGCCTAGTAAGAAGGATTCAGTTTGGGTGATTGTGGATCGTCTGACTAAGTCAGCTCATTTCATTCCGATAGGGGTGGATTACTCGCTTCAGAGGTTAGCTAAGTTGTATGTAGTAGAGATAGTAAGATTGCACGGTGTGCCAGTGTCGATCATCTCGGACAGAGATCCTAGATTTACGTCGAGGTTTTGGAGAGCATTACATCAGGCTTTGGGTACGCGGTTGGATTTTAGTACCTCATTTCATCCACAGTCTGACGGGCAGTCGAAAAGGGTTATTCAGATTTTAGAGGATATGTTGAGAGAATGTGTTTTGGACTTCAGAGGCAGCTGGGAAGAGTTTTTACCGTTAGCTGAGTTCGCATACAACAATAGTTATCAGGCAAGCATTAAGATGGCACCATATGAGGCGTTGTATGGTAGGAGGTGTCGCACACCTACATGCTGGACAGAGTTGGGTGAGCGTCAGATGTTAGGACCAGAGTTGGTTGCAGAGACTGAGGATAAGGTTAAGATGATTCAGGCTCGTCTGAAGGAAGCTTCGGATAGGCAAAAGTCGTATGTCGATCTCAAGCGGGGGGATATAGAGTTTGCCGTGGGTGACAAAGTTTTTCTGAAGGTCTCGCCATGGAAGAAAGTGTTAAGATTTGGGAGAAAAGGCAAGTTAAGTCCAAGGTTTATTGGGCCGTATAAGGTGTTGAGACGAGTGGGACCAGTAGCTTATCAGCTCGAGCTGCCATTAGAGCTGAGTCAGATTCACGATGTGTTTCATGTCTCCATGCTTAGACGCTATCGTTTTGATCGATAGCATGTTGTGGCAGTAGAGGAAATAAAGTTTGATTTTTCATGAACTTCCATTTGGGTACTTAACTTTATTTTTATTTGGTTTTTGATTTAATTTGGGTTTGTAATAAGGCCTCTTTAATTATGTTTTGGGATTGTTTATACGCTTTGGATTTGATTTAAATATGGTTTACAAATTATATGGTTGAATTAATGGTATGCGCACAAAGTTTTCTAAACTACAAAATACGATGGTTTTTAAAACGTTACCATCGGGTAACATAATTCATTTGATAGTTTTAACAACTTAAGTATTTTCGATAATTAATACTATTATTTTCCAAAACTCAAGTTTCCAAATTTTCATTCGATACAGTTTTCAACCTAATCACTTTGGTTTCTTTTAAACTATAAAAGGTTTTCTAATCTATGGTTTTGCAACTAAGTTTTTAAGATTTATTTACGAGATTTCAAAGTAAATTGTTAGCTTTCAATTTATTATACACTTGTTTTCTACAAACATAGAACAACAAAGAATTTTTCACAAAAATTTAATTGTTCACTCGATTTTCTTCACAACTTTTTCCTCTGTGGCTTGCCAGATTCGGTTATGGCGTATTGACCGGGTTTGGGGTGTTACACTTGAAGCCCGAATATTTCACATATTTAACAATTTCCATACACATCATTTAACACTGAAATCACAAACATTTCTTATATATTTCATAATGCTTTCATATATTGAACCGAACCTATTTATTCACATTACACTAAACAAAAATAAAATTCACTTCAATAACATACCTTCACATTCGGCCATCTCCTAATTTTATTCTTTAAGTTTCCAAATTTCATCATTTAATAAGTTCATAATTAATTATTTAACTTATACCTGCTTAGGGACTTACCTCGACCGTCGACGGACCGTGTAAACCGACTATTTGATAACCTTCGTCTTTCCCAGATCCAAATCTATTTTTCTTTGTTCTTGATCTAAACATATCAAAAATAAGCTCATTCAAGTACATTTCATTTCAATTTAGTCTCAAAACATATAAATGGGCAATTTACCTTACCCCTAGGGTTTCACATTTTTACAATTTAGTCCTATTTGCATAAAACACAAAATACACAAAATTTCTCAATACCACTCAAGGGCCGAATATACATAGGGACTATATAAGTCCATTTCTTTTATTTATTTTGTAAATAAGCCCCTCTAAAATTTTATTTTTACAAATTAGTCCTAATAACTCAATTTCACCAAAACTTCTAACACAAAATATACTAATCTTTAACATATCTTTAATTTAGAATCATCAAACATCAAAAATCACATGAATATGACCATGGCCGAACATCAAGCATGCATAGATTCAAAAATTTCAACATGGGTAAGCTACTGTTTGTAGCAACGATCTCAAAAATGTCAAAATTAACAAAAATCAACTAAAAACTCACCTTGAATTTTAGCTTTGAATTGCCGAAAATTAAAGGGTTTCAAAGCTTCATTCTTTCTCCCACATTCAGCCAAAGATGGATGAAAAAGATGATGGCTTATTATTATAATCTTTTAACATATAAAGTAAATAATTATTCAATTACTAATTTAACCTTTAAAATAAAATAAAACTAATATATAACTTAAGGTTAGTTATGAAATATGCCACCAACTAACTTGAAAATGGGCTAATTGCCCTTTTAATGCCCCATATTAAAAAGCCATCATCAATCTAGCACTTTACGCTATAGTATGCAACTTTTACACTTTACGTGATTTAATCCTTTTTGTTAAATTAAACACACAAACGATTAAATTCTTCTACGAAACTTTCACACACCTTAATTCACATATAATAAACATAAAATATAATATTAAAAGATATACATCATGACATATATATTGAGATATTGAGTTATGGTTCTGTGATGATTGTGGAAATGTTTATGTGTAAGGTGACCGATGGAGTCTTAATTTAAGGTTCAGGTATGAGGTCAATGGTTTGGTTATACTATGTTGAAACACCCCAGACCCGGCCGACGAGCCTTGACCAGATCTGGTATGTTCCTGGAAATAAACCTATTCAAAATTCTTTTGTTACTTTGGAAAAACTGTGTGTTTTGAAGAAAGTTTGTTTGTGGGTTGGGCTCGAGTTGAAAACAAGCTTGTTTTATATTGGAAACCCATTTATTTCAGGTGGCAAAACATTTGGAGTTTATTTTAAATGAAATTAACTTAATCTTTAATAAATAAAGTTTCGTAACATAATAAATAAAACAGAAATAAAATAGTGCACTATGGCCTTATTACATCAAATTAAAACCCAAAATAAAATTCAAGGTACTTAGAAATAAAAGAAAGTCTGGAATAAAATAAAATCTGAATTTTCGCATGGCCACCCCTAAGCTTCTGCCGACCCGGTCCATTACTGATCATCACCTGAAAAAAATATTCCCCAACGGGGTGAGTCAACCAAACTCAATGTGTACACAACACTAAATCATAATAGAATCAGGCATAACAAATATTACACATTCATATCATAGCATACATATTATGATGCATTCCCAAACCCAAACCTAATAAGCCATCCGCTACACTCCCCCGTACCAACCTATACACTGTGGGGACTACTAAGTCGACCCTCCTTCCGCTACACTCCATATCGCGGTCTTAGGTCACCACATTCAGATATCGCGGTCTTAGGTCACCGCATTCAGATTACTGTGGTCTTAGGTCACCACATTCAGATACCACGGTCTTAGGTCACCGTGTTCGTGATCTTAGGTCACCACATTCAGATATCACGGTCTTAGGTCACCGTGTTCGTGGTCTTAGGTCGCCACATTCACTTCCCCTTTTCAATAACCCATATGCTTCATATCATACATATTATGCATTAACATGCCAAAGTTCACATTCTTATTCTCATGTTACAAATAACATATTTCATATTCCTAGTAGGAGTAGGAAACGTACCTGAGTACTTAGTACCATAACATGGTACCTTAGCCACTTTCTTATTCTCAATATCACATATTTTAATTAGACATAGCCATAAAACTTATTAAGAATTAGTGTGGGGTACACACCTGATTAGCTTAACAAATTCTTTGAAATCCCAAAAAATCGATCTATCGCTTTAGATCCTAAATCCCTTGCTGCCGATTTGATAATTAATCAAATCCCGGAAACTTGTATTCTTCCCCTTTGAAATCGACTAATCATTAGATCCCTTGAATCGGTTAGTTTTCGGCTTAAAACACATAAAAATAGATCTAACTACTAAAATAGGCCTTGGCCGAATATTCATAGCCACTTACCTTAAGGATCTTAAATTCCGAAATTATCCCTTGGTTATAGCTTCTGTCGAAATCCCTAAAACCACATATTAGATCAACTTCTAACCTTTAATCACAATCAATGGCCCTTGGCCGAATGTCAGATATGACTTACCTTGATGGTTAAATCCCAAAAATCTTTTCCTTTATAGTCGACTATGGCAAAAATCCTGAAAGAATCCTTCCAAATTTCGGCAAATAAGAATATTGATGGGATTAGTCCTAGATTTCGACAAATCTAAAAGAAAAGAATAGAAATCAAAACTTGTTCTTACCCTTTCTTGAAGAAATTGACAGCACCTATGCTTGAAGCCCCTCAAAGATTCGGCTTTTGATGGATTGGAAAGAAAAGAAATTGGCTAATGGTGATATCTTGAATTTTTGGCTTTGGCTAACAAAAAGAAGAAGAACAAATGCTCTAGGAAATTCGACAGAGAGAAGGGTTGAGAGAAAGAATGATGAATGGCCCTCTTTTCCTTATATAGCCGAATTTACTAAATTAGAATCCCTTACATGGCCATCACTCTTCTATTTTGATAGCTTTATCTCTTTAATTATCTCCTAAAATAAAAGATAATTCAACAACTATCCTTACTTAGCCGAAATTATTAAACTCAAAGTCCCTTACTTGGCCATCACTTCTCCCTTATTTTCCTAATTAAAGAATAATTCCTCATTTATCTCTTGAAAATAATCTAAAATAAATCCATTATTTATCCTTATTTATCCACTATTTTATCTCTTAAAAATAAAAGAATAAAGGCTCCTAAATTATAGCCTTGTGCCGTCCACCTCACTTCTTCTGGAAGCAAAATAAAATTTCTTTTATTTGCTTTCCCTGTGAATCGAACTCAGGCCCAATCCCCTTGCATGTGGCGCCATTTCCTGAGGCCCTAAGTGGCATCTTCAAGCCACTTTTCCAAGCCCGTTTGTGTGTCATATTTCTCATACGTTTTCTCTTAAGACCACCTTGCTTCATGTCCCTCTTTTAAACTTTAAACTTAACATTTCTAAAGCATTTCCTCACATTTCCAAGACATTTCCTTACATTTCCAAGGCATTTCCTTACATTTCCAAGACAAGACATTTCCTTACATTTCCAAGTCATTTCTTTACATTTATTTCCTTACATTTCTAAGTCATTTTCCTACATTTCCAAGACAAGACATTCCATTACATTTCCAAGACAAGACATTTCCTTACATTTCCAAGTCATTTCCTTACATTTCCAAGACAAGGCATTTCCTTACATTTCCAAGACAAGACATTTCCTTACATTTCCAAGTCATTTCCTTACATTTCCGACTTTCCTTACATTTCAAAAATTCTAAAAATGCACACATCACATCCATAACACATGAGACATACTAATGCATAGGCTGTAATCCAGGATGTTACATATGTATTCGGCTAGATAAATAGCTCATGTGTTGGTTGGTTAATAATGATGTTTGTGTCCATAATTAGTTAACATGGATTTGATTAAATGTATGTGAAAATAGGAGAATTGACTAAATTTTAGATGTATATATATATATAGTTATGTTTAATAGGTATGTATATTGTTCTTGAAAGATGAATAGAGTTTTGATGTATGCTTCAAGATTATATGATTCGGTTTTGAGGAAGGCAATTCCTATAAATATTTGGGTTGATCATGGAAAAGATATTTGTATAGATGTTCGAATGTATGGTAATGAAATTGTTGTACTTTGGTATTTTAGGTTAGTTATTGAGCATATGTTTGTGATATATTATGTAATAACCTTTATGTCAAAGAACTTTCAGCATAGATGTGGTTTAATAGTTATAATTGAATATGGCTTTGAAATTGAGAAATATGTGCATATTACCTTATATCATGAATATGTTCGGTTATACTATAGTGTATTAGTGTCATATGCGAACGGTTAGATAAAAGAGTTCGATGGGTATGTATGTCTTAATAGTTATATTACTTTATAAGATAAGAAATGACATAGAGACTATTGACTTAGATAATAAAGTGTGTGTATAATTATTCAACTTATATATATATATTTTTAGGTGAATGGTAAATGTTCGAACATGTATTAAATATTTGAATGACATATATTTGATGATTCAATGTTTTGAAATGTACAAGCATGATTTTTAATTCATTTTGGTTCGATAGAAGTATGAATTTCGATAAATGAATGCGATGATCTGAGTTTGGGTTAGTAATACCTTATAACCCTAATCCGGTGATCGATACAGGTTAGGGGTGTTACATTTTAATTGGTATTAGAGCTCAGTGAAATGTAAATCACCGGCACGAGGCCTGCTAGGCTTGAAGCCCGAATATTTCACATATTTAACAATTTCCATGCACATCACTTAACACTGAAATCACAAACATTTCCTTATATATTTCGTAATGCTTTCATATATTGAACCGAACCTATTTATTCACATTACACTTAACAAGAAATAAAATTCACTTCAATAACATATCTTCACATTCGGCCATCTCCAAATTTTATGCTTTAAGTTTCCAAATTTCATCATTTAATAAGTTCATAATTAATTATTTAACATATACTTGCTTAGGGACTTACCTCGACTGTCGACAGACCGCGTAGACCGGCTATTCGATAACATTCGTCTTTCATCGATCCAAATCCGATTTTCTTTGTTCTTGATCTCAACATATCAAAAATAAGCTTATTCAAGTGCATTTCATTTCAATTTAGTCCCAAAACATATAAACAGGCAAATTACCATTTGCCCCTACTATTTCACATTTTTATAATTTAGTCCTATTTGCTTAAAATTCAAAATACACAATCTTTCTCCATACTACTCAAGGGCGGAATCTTCCTAGAGACCTTACAAGTCCATCCATTTCATTTATTTCGCAAATAAGTCCCTCTAGAATTTTATTTTTTACAAAGTGACCCTAAAAACAAAAATTCATCAAAATTTCCAATACAAAATAAACTTATCTTTTATCTAAAATCATCAAACATCAAAAACCATATGAACCTATCAATAGCCGAACATCAAGCATGCTTAGATTCAAAAATTTTAACATGGGTCAGCTATGATTCGGAGCAACGATCTCAAAAACATAAAAATTAACAAAAACTGAATTCAAACTAACCTTGAAATGAAGCTTCTAAATGCCGAAAATCAAAGAACATAAACCCCTTTTTCTTTCTCAATATTCGGCCAACAAGAGAGAATATGATAATGGCCATTTTCTTCTGTTTTATTTAACATATATTAAACATTTAATCATTTACTAATTTAACCTTTATTAATGTTTTAATAATAACATAATATCATGGACAAGTTAGTCATATGCCATCCACTTACTCCCAAAATGGGCTATTTACTCTTTTAATACTTATATTAAAAAGCCATAATCAATTAGGCACTTTTCACTATAGTTTGCAACTTTTACACTTTACGCGATTAAGTCCTTTTTTCTAAATTAAACACATAAATGATTAAATTTTCATACGAAACTTTCACACACATCAATTCACATATAATAAACACTAAATATAATATTAAAATATTTCTCGGACTCGGATTCGTGGTCCCAAAACCACTGTTCCAATTAGGGTCAAATTCGGTCTATTACAGGCAAGACCGGATTGTCGAACCCAAAGGAACTAAAAGTATTAATACTAACTTTCCTTTTATTATTTAGCCTTAAAAATAAAGTGACGTTGTTTTAATCTAAATTAACGACGACTAAGCTAAGGACAAAGACAAAAAGAACGAATTGGGAAATAACTTGAAGAAAAACTCAATTGATCATGACAATACCCTCAGGAATAATCCACCTAGACTTCACTTGTTATCTAAGTCTAAATCATATAATTTATTTACTTATCTTGATCCGTAGGACTCCCTAACATATATTAAACCCTCTCTCGAGGCGAATAACGTCTAACCCTAGGTTAATCAGTGGAACTCTTGTTCTCTTGTAATAACCCCCTAGAATAGCAGTAAATCGATCTATGGCTTCCCATATTAGGTTTCACCCTAATTCGCCAAAATCTCGTCACCCTATCTCTAGGCGTGCGATCAACTCCGCTTAATTACGCTAGATCTACTCTTAAGCAGGGTCTATTCCTCCTCTACCTAAGCACATCAGATTTATGCATAATTAAGAACAAAATAAGTATTTATCATATAATTCAAAAAATTAAATAACAAGATTCATCTAGGTTTCATCCCCTTCAGGTATCTGAGGGGATTAGTTCATAATGAATAAAGAAAACATCTCAAGAGAAAAGATAAAACAAAACATAAGAAATCACTAAAACTCCCTGAAGGAATTGGAGGAGAATTCCGCCATCTTGAGTATAAATCCGGCTTCTTGGGATAGATCAACGGGGTAACTTCGAGCGATTCCCACAATTCTGACCTTTCTGGCTTGGCACCTTGGACTAGCTCGACCCCGGTTTTGGCTTCTGTCAAACTCCCCCTTCAAGTTGCCTCCTTGGGTGTTTATATAAACTTTGAGATGCCTTACTTGGCCCCTAAGTATCCTAATTTAAGTAGAATTCCTACTAGGGTGTTTGAATAGGCTTTGGAGTGTGTTTTTTTGCCTCCAAGTATCCTTTCCCGAATGAAATTGCTCTTTCCAGCGACAAGGACACGTCCCTGGTACACCCCTGTGTGAATCGTGGCCAGGCCGTGTTCGGACTTTTAATGAGACACGGTCATGTGGTCTTTGGGCCAAGCCGTGTGGATTTCTTTCTTGGCCCAATTTGGTCTATTTTAAGCTTGTTTCTCGTTCTTTTCATACTTGGGTGTTTTCTTGAGTATAAAACGTGAAAAGAAAGGATTAAGAGCACCTTTTTATATAAATCAAGGGATAAATCATCCAAAAGCATACTAAATGTAGGCTTAAAATATGTTACTTTTACGGTTTATCAAATACCTCCACACTTAAGCTTTTGCTTGTCCTCAAGCAAAATTCTCAACTTACAATTAAAACAAACTTTCCATGATTCATAATTCCTATCAACAATGTCTCGTCATAATTCATAGATGATTTATACATGGATAATTCAACTTAAGGAGTCCTAAAGATTCAAACAATCAAAGTCGTATATTTGTAGCATGAAAACATAGGTGTCTCCCCTTATCTGAATAATTACCTTTAATTCAAAACTGACAAGGATTGACATCCTCGCAAAAGATTCACTCAAATCACTTAATAAGTGTTTAAGGTTCAAAATTAAGCATTCAATAAGTCAAACATGAAAAGTTAATCCCATAGGCTTGCATAAAAATCAAATCTCCACCACTGTAAAATGAGATGATACACAAATCAAAAGGTCTTTAACAGGGTTGTAATGGGGCTTAGGTTAAGGGTACGGATAAAGGCTGAATTAGAAGGTTAGAATCGATATTGACCTGACAAATTACCTAACTAGAAATACGAACTAATGATAAGTAATTGCATCAAATGAAAATTTGTGATACTAATGCTGTAATACGAGCTTTTTCTTCAAGACTTGAAATTTACATGCAGAAGCTCACCTAACATAGAACTAATAATGAATATACTTTATTTTTTTTAAGCACACATCAAATAATAATAGAAAGGAACTTTTACAAATGAAATATAGAACATAGTAAGGAAACTTGTTCAAATCAAATCTCGACAAAAAGGGAGTAAAGGAATAGTAATAACAAATACAAGATAGGTTTTGGGTTAACATTAGTGGGTAAGTCAATAAAAAGGTTGTTAGGATAAAAAAGGGTTCACTAGGGGTTAATTGTTAGGGTAGCTTTTTAGTGGTGTAAGTGGGTTAAAACCTAAATGCCTTAATCATCTCTGTATATCAAATCAAAGGTGTGGTCTCGATATGTATAATCGATGCAAGTTCTAGAATAACAAATCAATGTTGACACACTCATAACCAAAAAGTGAGCATGAAAAGAATGCATGCTCTATAAAGCTCAAAATCTCACAAAAATTATGGTTATTTTGATGTCAACCTCGTAAATTTCAAACTTCAAGATAATATTCAAATTCAGGTAGACAACCTAAATTTTTTTTCAAAAAAAAAAAATAGACTTATCATGCTTGATTCTCTAGTATCCTTCAAATTTAATCATCAATGCACAAATATCAATGGCTTACTCTAAAACATATCAATAAGAATCATAAATCAAAGGAATTTTCATTCTAATCATAATATGAGAGACTTCCTTTAGAACAATGCATAATTCAGAGATTTTCAAATGATACTATAGTTAACCCCCCCACACTTAAGATGTACATTGCCCTCAATGCACAAAGATAGATAATATGACAATATAGCGAGACAATCAAAAGATAAGGAGAGATGTGAAACTTCCTGAATTTTGGATGAAGTTAATGAAAAGAAACTGGATAGGATTGGAGGTGAACATGGGGAAGCGTCTCGAACCATTTAGAATTGGATGCTCGAAGGAGCCGGTCGAATTTTTTTGTAACCTAAGCTAAATCTAAATGACATAAATAATAAAAAGAAAATAATAAATAAAATAAATAAATAAATAAATGAAAATAAATAAATGAAGATAAAATTAAAAATATAAATATAAATATAAATAAAAATAAAAATATAAATATAAATAAAAATATAAATAAAAGTAAATAGTGATACGGTCCACGCCCATGTGCCTACCCGTGGTGCCCACACGGCCACGACTGTAACATCCTAAATTAATGGGCCTTTGCATTTGTTGTGTGTTACGTATAATATGCTAATTAGAGTGTTTAAGGGGTCCAGATTAGGCTCAGGATTGGGCCGAGGCCTTAGTTAAAAGCCTTCTACTTGGGCACTCTAGTGAAAAGCCAGTAGGATAGGGCTTAAAAGATGTTATCTGTGTTTTAAGACACAAAAATGGGCTTGTGGCCCAGTGGCAAAGTGGCGCCACTTAGGGGCTTTGAGGTGGTGTGATAAGCAGTAAGGGAGGTCCAAGGTTCGAGTCGCATTACCCATCTATTTTAATTAATTTTGGCGTCAAGGGAGAGCAGAGTTTGAGTCAGTTAGAATGCTTGAAATTAGGAAGAATAATTGATGGATAATGTGGATAATATGGATGATAATGTGGCAGATAAAGGAAGGAAGAGGTGGTGTTATCCATGTCACTTAAGGATGAGTGATCAAATGAAGATAGAGGAGAAAAGATAGGAATTATCTACTGAGTGCAGTGTTGGCTGAATTTCCATCTCTTGGAGGGGTGCCGAAATTTCCCCTACTATTGGATTAGTTGTTAGTTGTCAGGAAGGGCACTTTCGGTTTTTGATAGGTAAGTGCCGAAATTCTCTATAAATAGGGGGTATCTCTTCAATTCCGGCATTTGAACCCCATTCTTTTAAAGCTTTTCTCTCATTTTCTGCCAAAGCTGAAATCCCTAAATCCCATTCTCTCATCTTCACTTTTATGCAAAAGTCAAAACTCTTGATTTTAATTCTCTTCTCCATTATTTTCCTATAAGCCGAATAGTCATTGTTATTGTTTTCTCCTTGCCAATTTCTTCATCAAAGCCGAATCTTCATAGATCTTTTGAGATCATCTTTCCTTTTTGATCTTCTCAAAAGTCAAAATTCTCTAGGAGTTGCCGAATTCCCTGTGTTAAAGTAAGTGCCGAATCCTTCCTTCACTTCTTCTCTTTTGGTTTTTGGAGGCCAAAGCCGAATGGCTAATTGATGTGGCAAGGTTATCACTTGAGTAACATTCTGATTGTTCTTGTGTTCACATTTTGGGGCGATATCTTGGGAAAACAGGAGTAGATCGAATCATTCAGATTTTAAATGCCGGAAACCATTAAGTCTCTAAGTCTCATACCTATTTTCGGGATTTCAAGGTAAGGGGTTACTTTAGATTTTCGTTAGGTTGTATATCGTAATCTTAACCCTATGATATTGATTAACAACCATATGTTGTGATGGTAGCAACTAATAAGGTCTTTTAATGGAATCAAATATCGATTAGGTGAAGGATGGGATTGGATCTGTCAAACCAATCCCTAAGTTTAAGAAACGAGTGGTGTCAGCATTTTGGGATTGGCCATCGGGTTGTGGACCGGCTTCCGAACAACACCTTAGGCAGATAGCAGTTGTGTCGGCTACGGACAACGTCAACATAGAAAGTATCGTTTTATCGGTAAACAGGTGTGTAGATTTCTAACACACTAGTAAATTGTAATATATATGTGTTATGGGCTAAAAAGCCAGAAAGAAGTTGTGTAGACAGTCGAATAAAACCCTAAAAGGGTTAGGCAAAGGATGTCAGGTACGTGATCATAGAAAACTCTATGTGTATCGATATGTATTTATGAAAGCCTGTTTTCTTAAAGATAGTATGATGTTTTCAATTTTTCATGTGTGTATGCGCGGGGTGGGATTATGATAATGAAGGGGAAGTGCATGATAGGTCACTTGGTGATCGGTGGTTAAACCACAAATTCAAATGTTAGGTCACATAGGGATCGGTAGTTAAACCACAAATTCAAACGTTAGGTCACATAGTGATCAGTGGCTATGCCATGTTTAATGATTCCTGATTAATAGGAATAGGCAGTACGACTGTCGTTATGGTGTGTAGCAGATGGAGGGTTGATTGTAGAAATCCCCAAAGTGTGATGGTTGGTACGGGTTGGTGTGTAGAGGATGGACTTTTAGGATGGGTTGGGCCATTCATTATTTATTATTTATCATGTAATTATGATTGGTGCCATAATGTATGGGCCAAGGCCCATAATGTGTTTGTGGGCCTCAGGTCGTTGTGTGTTTCGAGATTTATACACTGAGTCTTGGTGACCCACCCCTTTAATTTTTTCTACTCTTTCAGATGAGAAGTAGATCGTGGACATAGGAGCCGAGACGGACTCGAGGGGCCATCAAGTTTTAATTCTTATAGTTTATTTTCGGTTTTCTTTAAGTTTTTCTTTATTTCAGGAATATTTATGTAATAATGCCCCATAGTTTATATTCATCTTATGAAATTATGAAATTATGAAATTATGAAATCCCTAAATCCCATTCTATCATCCTCACTTTTATGGAAAAGCCGAAACTCTTGATTTTAATTCTCTTCTCCATTCTTTTCCTATAGGCCGAATAGTCATTGTTATTGTTTTCTCCTTGCCAATTTCTTCATCAAAGACGAATCTTCATAGATCTCTTGAGACTATATTTCCTTTTTGATCTTCTCAAAAGCTGAAATTCTCTAGGACTTGTCGAATTCCCTGTGTTAAGGAAAGTGCCGAATCCTTCCTTCGCTTCTTCTCTTTTGGTTTTTAGATGCCAAAGCCGAAAGGCTAATCGATGTGGCAAGGTTATCACTTGAGTAACGTTTTGATTGTTCTTGTGTTCACATTAAGGGGCAATATCTCGAGGAAACAGGAGTAAATCAAATCATTCAAATTCCAAAAGCCGAAAACCACTAAGTCTCTAAGTCTCATACCTACTTTTAGGATTTCAAGGTAAGGGGTTTGTAACACCCCAAACCCGATCAACACACCACGACTGAATCTGGCATGTTACAGAGTGAAATCGTTTTGAAGAAAACGAGTTACCGATTTATCTTCAGTGAAAACCCTTTTATTGCTTTGTGTTTGGAGAAATCTTGTGCATGTAAAGTTAAAAACGTTAAGTTGTCTTTGAAATCCCGAAAATCTTTTTAAAACTCACTTGTTGATCAATACTTTGGAAAAATGTTAATGTCTATTAAGCCCCGAGTGAATTTAACTTAGTTAATTAAAACCGTTTGTATTTGAGCTTTAAAAAACTTAGATTTGAAAATCATTTAAGTTGGCTTTGTTATCATGTGAATTGTATTACCCGATGGTAAAGTTTAGAAACCCAGTGCGCATTATAGTTTAGAAAACTTTGTGTTTCAAGTTATTAAAACAAGTTAAATAATTTACTTAATCATATTTGAAATCAAATCTAAAGCAGATGAAAAAAAAATAAAAATAACCAATGGCCTTATTACAAACCCAAATAAAAACCAAAATTTAAAGTAAAGTACCCAAGTCAAAAGTCCATGTAAAACCAGAAGCAAATATCCCATGGCCACCTCGAGTCTACCCGGCTCCTCATCCGCAATCTACGAATCACTTGAAAAGATAAGGGAGACGGTGAGTCACCAAGACTCAGTGCATAATTTCCCTCCCAAATATAGCAACATCCTTACAAAAGTCATAACCAAGTAAACATATCATGCACCCAAACCCAGCCATCCACGAGTCCTTTTTCTACCCCATGTGGTACCAAACCACTGGTGGTGCCAAACCACTGGTGACCCAAAGTCACTGATATCAATAATAATGTGGTGCCAAACCAATGGTGACCCAAAGTCACGAATAATCCATATGTGGGGCCAACCCATGTTGTGATACCAAATCACTGGTGACAATTCCGTTTTATCAAATGTGGGGCCAACCCACTATTGTGCTAAGCCACTAGGACGAGTCGCTATGAGGTGCCAAACCTCTGGTGACCCAAAGTCACGAAATCAACTGTGGTACCAAACCACTGATGGTGCCAAACCACTGGTGACCCAAAGTCACAGATATCAATTTTTCCCCTCGTCTCATATCACCCATAATAATGCAATGCATATACATATCATGCCAACATGCTTTAATATTAAACATATATCGAACATAACATAGATCATAGCATTAGGAATCATATATCACAATCTCGTCAAACGGGCTTACTCGAGATCCTTACTCATACCCATAAAGGTATCATATCGAAATCTACACAGGTTTTGGCTTCTAACAAGTTTAGTGTAATATACTGAAATAGGGGTAATATTTTTATTAATTATTTTGCATAAGTATAGTCATCATGGTGTTGATTGAGGTATTTTAGGTGCTAGTGATAAGCTAAGGGAAGGCCTGAGCTATAGGAGAAATTTTATTTTTAAGTGTTAATTAGGGGGAGCTAGGCTAAGGGGGCTTTAAGAAAAGTTGTTGGGGGTTTATGGCATAAGAAATGCCTTGGTAAAGTGGCTTCCATGCCACACTTGGAAATGGATATAACGCCAACAAGGGCCTAGGTTGAAGCACGCGGCGACAAGTGGTGTTTTATTTGGGTTTTGGCGTTAAAAAGGAAGGGGCTGAGTTAAGAGGGTTTAAAGGACTTTGTGGGCATTGGTGGACAAGAAAGACGGGTTGGTGGAGCGGCTTGGGGCGCCACTTAAGGGTCTTGGCGAAGGGACTCAAGTTCGAGCCATGAGGGAAGCGCCTGGTGTGTTTTATTTTTGTTTTGGCATTAAGGCAAGGGTGAACTAAGGAAGGAGGTCTTAAAAGAATATGTGGTGGGTTTATGTCACAAAGAACGCCTGGGCAGAATGGCTTGGAGCGTTATGGCGACTTGCGGCGATGAGGGGGGGTTCGATTCACGTGGGCAGCAATGGATGGTTTTATTTTTATTTTTGGCTTTTTGCTTCAGGTGGAGAGTAGTTGGACGGCACATGGGACCTTTAAATAGATAAGGATAAGCTTGGTGTTTAGCATTTGAATTCGGCTGGAAGAGTGGATTATTATTATTTTATTTTGTATTTTATTTGAAGAGGTGATATTGGATAAAAGGTGGTTTTTATTTTATTTAGTTTGAATGTATGATAAGTGATAAATTAGAGAAGAAAGTGGGATTTGATAAGGAGCATAGTGATGGCTGAATGAGGGACACCTTGGGGGCTTGTAGTTTCGGTCATGAAGGTTGGGGGGAGTAGCTAAATATTATAAAAGGGTGGTGAGCTTTCTTTTGCCGAATTTTAGCCCTTTTCTTCTACACCTTCACTTTTTCTTCTCAAACACTACTCACATCAAAAACGCATTTCTTCCTCTACTTGTTCTCTTGGCCGAATCCATCTCTCATTTTCAATCTCTTTGCTTTTCTTTTCTTTTCCTAATAAGAGCTGAAACTCTAGAAAGCCTCATCAGCACCCCTTTTTCTTCTCTTATTTTCATCAAAACTGAAAGCACTCTTAGCCGAAACCTTTCTCTTCTCTTTGCTTTGTTTTGCTAAAAGCCGATTCTTTGGGGCCACAACTACTCTCTCTTAATCTTTTCAAGCGTATGGTAGTAAGTAATCTCTACTTTAGTGGTTGGTTTTGCTTCTTTCTATTTAGGTGCCGAAACAAAGTGGTTGGTATTGGTTTTTTATGGATGGCTGAAGGTGTTTAAGACCATAACCTGATGTTTCTTTTGTGTGTAGCCAGCGGGGAGGAGTATTAAAGGGGACTCTTAGGTTCAATCACTCAAGGTAAGGGTGGGTTCGGCCAAAGGCCACTTTTTGATGCTTTTTGGGCATAGAGGCCGAAACTAATATGGTTTTCTTTAGTGATTTTGGCAGACTTCTGGGTACAACGTGTGACTTCGAGAT
Source organism: Gossypium bickii (assembly GCA_025503065.1). Lineage (NCBI taxonomy): Eukaryota > Viridiplantae > Streptophyta > Magnoliopsida > Malvales > Malvaceae > Gossypium > Gossypium bickii. Next base: position 111,321,140 of record CP106711.1, on the reverse strand, counting down.
TTAGTTGATTGTATCAAGCAGGTGCGTAGTTATCGCACTGTCTTTTGGATTAATTTAAATATATTAAAATGTATATGTGCTATGTTATGAATGATAGCCGAGATAAGGGCTAAAAATGGTGGATACCCCTGATGGGTAACCGATTAACAAGGTCAGTATTTTATGTTATTAAATGATTACTGATGACTATGTGAAATGGAGATGAGCATGTTGTATATCTTTTATTAAATGATGTTTTATCATGATATATATATATGTGTGTGTGTGCATGAGGGCTTGGGATATGAATGTTGGAGGACAGGGTGTACATATTTATGTACGTGGTCTAATGTCAGCCTTGTGCTACATTAGCGCTTGATGTTTGCTATGTGCTTCATCAAGGGAGGTGTTGGCTAGGTGCCCATCTCGGCGGTTGATAGTTGTGTGCCTCATCGTGGATTGATTGATATGTGGGATTCCTACGGGATCGGTGGCTCAGCCACGGCCTTGAGCAGCAAGTCTGCCAAGGTAGGATATGTGGATCACGATGTGATCGGTGGTGGATTAGCCACGGCCTTGGGCAGGGAGTCTGCCAAGGTAGGTGTATTGGATGGACCCTAGGTTGGGTTGGGCTTCATAATTGTATTTTATGTATATGGACTGTGTGGATATGGGCGAAGCCCATATGTGGAGACATGTGAAATGACTATGCACTGAGTCTGTTTGACTCACCCAATATTTTATTAAACATTTCAGGTGATGCATAAAGCTTGGACCGGGTTGGAGTGGATACAAAGGTGGCCATGCAGAAGCAGATTTTCATGCAGAAAGATATTTTTAATTAATTAAGCATTTATATTTCCGGTACTTTGATTATTCAATTATTGTAATAAGGCCCCTAAAAGTATTTAAAGTTTGTTTAAGTGCTTTTCATTAAGTTTATTATTATGTTTTATTATGGATTGACAATGGAGGAATCATTTGCAAATGATTTTACTTAAATCTATATATACTAAAGTTTTAATCCAGATATTTTTATAAACATCACACCTTACTTAAGAATTTTAATGAACACTGTTTTCTAAACTTAACAAAATTTTCATGTTTTATCCTTAAGTTCAAATTTGTTTCAAACATTTTCCACAGTGTCATTTCAAATTCGGTCGTAGTGAATGGGCCGGGTTTGGGGTGTTACAATTTGGTATCAGAGCCCGGTTCAAAACTCGGCTTTGAGGGTTTTGGGCCCAAAAACATTTTTTATGGGCTTTTCAAAGATTTGGGCTTTCATAAAATTTTTCAGGTTATTCTGGCATAGCACCTGTATCTCCGACCCGTAGTCCACTAGGTAAGTACCCCTATTTGTTGAAGTGATTTATATGTGAATGTTATGGGCTTTTATGGAACGTAGATTAGTGAACTAAGATCTGTTAAACCCTAGGACTAGTCTACTCAAACACATGCATAAGACTTAAATACAATCAAACAAACCTGTGAAGTAAGTCGCCGAGTTAAGGTGTGGCCACTTGTGTGCGCATGTCTAGGATTGGTATTCGGTGGGAGCTTGGTATTTAAGCAGTTCGCGTGACTCACCTCCTCTCCACTCAAATCCTACCTGGTGCGTAGCTACGGTTCACCCTAACCAAGAGGACTTATTCACGGGCTAAACCCGATAACTAAAACCCGAAAGGGACTAGCCATGTAGTTTTATAAAATTCCTAGTTTTAAAGTTCCTAAATTACCCTTTTAATTATAGTAAAAGATTATTGTGAAAATTTTTCCAAAATATTTTTGATTTGCAAAATTACGAAAATACCCATGTGTTGTAAATTACTAAAATGCCCCTGACTTTTAAAATATCCGGTTTAACCCTAATTTTAATAAAATTTCCCTACCTTGCAAAAGTATTCAAAAACTCTATTTTGCGAAAATTCAAGATACTCTGATTTGGAAAATTTACAGAATTACCCTTGATGAACAAAATTACCAAAATAACCCTGAAATCTAAAATTTTTTTTTTACCTTTGATTTGAGAAAAATTTAAAAAAATACCCTATAATTTTGAAATTCAAAATATCTTGATTTATTAAGATTTTCAATCGACCCCGATTTATTACCAAAATACCCTTGTAGGAAAAATGACGAAAATACCCCTGGGATAGAAACGGGCAGAAATGTTCGAATAGGGAATATGGGTGGTGGATACCACTGAAAGAATGTGGCCTTGTTAGGAAATGAAGATACCTCCATCATGAATGTGATTGTGAAGGTGATTCTTTGAATTAGAGTAGTGAACTCGAACTGAAACTCTGATTGATCGAATGAACAACTTTTGAAAACTTCATTTCATAAAATTTGCTCGTGGATAAATAGTGGAACAAAATTTCTAATGCATAAAATTTCTTAAATCAGACTAAATCGAGGCGCTAGAAATGAGTTCTAGAGGACGTGGTCGTCGTGGACATGGTCGAGGCAGAATGGCTGTATCGGAACCTGTTAGATAGGGTCAAGGGTCTGATAATGAGATGCCACCACCACCCCCAGCTTTTGGTGCTAAGCAGCAAGATCAGACGAGGGGTGATGCTGTGTCGCAGGCTGTGCTGCGAGTTTTGGAGTTAGTGGCTGGAGCAGGTGGAAATATGAGAGCTAGGAAATCTGTACCTGAGCGACTCCGAGCTAATGGAGCTGAGGTATTTCAGGGCGTGTCAGGTGTGGCACCCAGTACAGCTGAATATTGGTTGGAAGCAACCGAGCGAATTATGGATGAGCTCGATCTGAGCCCTGAGGAGAAAGTGAAAGGAATGGTGGCGCTGCTTCGCGACGAGGCATATCAATGGTGGCTAACAGTTCGGGATAGTGCCACAGCTGAGGATCTCACTTGGGAGTATGTCAAGATGGCACACCAGAAGAAGTATGTTGGAACTCATTACATTGATGCTCAGAGGAAGGCATTTCTGGGGCTGGTTCAAGGGAACAAGTCCGTAACAGAATACGAGGCTGAATTCCTAAGGTTAAGCCGATATGCTCGAGGAGTAGTTGCTACGGAACATGAACGATGTGTCCAGTTTGAGGACGGATTAAGGGACGACCTGAGACTGTTGATAGCTCCTCACCAGGAACGGGAGTTCGCTGTGTTAGTCAAAAAAGCTAAGGTAGCTGAGGGAATTAAGGACTCTGTGAGGCAAAACAGAGATAAGGATAGGAACAGGGACAGGAGGAATTTTGGATCGTCCGAATCATCTGAGGGTCTTCAGAAAAGACCGAGGGTTAAAAATTCTGTTCGTGTTGCTAAGCCAACTACGAAAAATCTGGATCGTCCGTGTGCTCAGTGTGGAAGGTATCATATTGGCAAGTGCTGGAACTGGGAACAGGAATGTTTTAGGTGTAAGTCTAAATCTCACCTGATCAAAGACTGTCCTCAAGATCCGAATAGGGCTCGGACTATAGGCCAGGGTTATGTACAGCCGGGTAGAGATGGTCAGCAAGCGACAAGGGGTCGTGGTCCGAACCATGGAGGAAATGGTTCAGGCCAAGGTCATGGAGCACCAAACAGAGAGGCTAAAGGTGCAGATGCAAGGCAGCCAAGGTTGGTTTACGCAGTCGACCGTCGCGAGGGGGAAGATGTGCCAGAGGTGACAACGGGTAAGTTCTTATTTTTGGAATACCTTCAATTGTCTTGTTTGTGGTTAAGTTAATTCGTTCTTATGTTGCTAGTAAAGTGTATGGAATTTTGATTATGAACTTAGAGAATGTATCTAGAAAGCATGATAGTTCTTTAAGATCAGAGTGCGCAGCAGTAGCGTAGGATGATGAGTTAAGGATGCACGATTGAACGATAGTAAGTAATTTCGAGGACGAAATTATTTTAAGGGGGTAGAATTGTAAAATCCTAAAATACGGGTAAAATTTTTATTAATTATTTTGCATAAGTATAGTCATCATGGTGTTGATTGAGGTATTTTAGGTGCTAGTGATAAGCTAAGCGAAGGCCCGAGCTATAGGAGAAATTTTATTTTTAAATGTTAATTAGGGGGAGCTAGGCTAAGGGGGCTTTAAGAAAAGTTGTTGGGGGTTTATGGCATAAGAAATGCCTTGGTAAAGTGGCTTCCATGCGCCACTTAAGGGGCTGGATATAACGCCAACAAGGGCCTGGGTTCAAAGCACGGCGGCAGCAAGTGGTGTATTATTTTTGGGTTTTGGTGTTAAAAAGGAAGGGGCTGAGTTAAGGAGGGTTTAAAGGATTTTGTGGGCATTGGTGGACAAGAAAGCGGGTTGGTGGAGTGGCTTGGGGCGCCACTTAAGGGTCTTGGCGAAGGGACTCAAGTTCGAGCCATGAGGGAAGCGCCTGGTGTGTTTTATTTTTGTTTTGGCGTTAAGGCAAGGGTGAACTAAGGAAGGAGGTCTTAAAAGAATATGTGGCGGGTTTATGTCACAAAGAACGCCTGGGCAGAGTGGCTTGGGGCATTATGGCAACTTGCAGCAGTGAGGGCCGGGGTTCGATTCACGTGGGCAGCAATGGATGGTTTTATTTTTATTTTTGGCTTTTTGCTTCAGGTGGAGAGTAGTTGGACGGCACATGGGACTTTCAAATAGATAAGGATAAGCTTGGTGTTTAGCTTTTGAATTCGGCTGGAAGAGTGGATTATTATTATTTTATTTTGTATTTTATTTGAAGAGGTGATATTGGATAAAAGGTGGTTTTTATTTTATTTAGTTTGAATGTATGATAAGTGATAAATTAGAGAAGAAAGTGGGATTTGATAAGGAGCATAGTGATGGCCGAATGAGGGACACCTTGGGGGCTTGTAGTTTCGGTCATGAAGGTTGGGGGGAGTAGCCGAATATTATAAAAGGGTGGTGAGCTTTCTTTAGCCGAATTTTAGCCCTTTTTCTTCTACACCTTCACTTTTTCTTCTCAAACACTACTCACATCAAAAACGCATTTCTTCCTCTACCTTAGCACACCTACTGCTCAAGGCCGTGGCTAATCCACCGATCACCTAAGTGACCCCACATATCTGTATCCACGAGGTGACTCAATGTCATCCTCTTTCTACGATGATGCACACAGCTATCATCCGCCAGGAGGTAGCACATAGCCATCACTCCACATTGATTAAGCACCTAGCTAACATCAAGCGCCAATGTAGCACAAGGCTAACATCAGACCACGTGCATAGTGTACACCCTGTCCTTCCTTCATATCCATAACCCATCCCATGCACATGCAACATATAATAGTGTCATAATATAATAATGCATGTACATGTTAATCAGCATACTATCATATTTTCATTGGCACATTCACATATACACATAATAATCACATTACGTCTGGTTTGAGACAGACCTGATTATCAACATACCCCTTAAGGGTATCCACTTCATAAATTGCCACTGCACTTATTAGCACATCCATATAACACATGCAAATATCACATAAACCCAGAAAACGGTGGGTTAATCACACACCTGCCTATTAGCGAAATCCCGAACTACTCGAATCTAACACGATCTTGAAACGTAGTTCTTCCTTCTCCCTAACTGCCGATTTGGTCTCCTACCAAATCCCGAATCACACACTGAGTTCCCTTTGCAATCGGCCACCCACTGGTACCTACAAATAATTAGCCTTCGACTATAGAACAAATACGGAGTAGATCTAAACTTACTAAGTATCCTTACCGAAACGATCTAGAATCCCGAAGCCTCTGTTACCTCTATCGATTAGCCCCTAAAAACCATAATACACAATCGGTCACCACTTAAACCAATAATATGGCTTATGGTCGAATATCAATACTTCCTTACCTTGCTTACCAAATCCCAAAAAACTACTCCTTGCTCTTAAATTGCCGAAATCCCTATATACCATATGTTAAAATCGGCTAATACATAAATCCATGAATAATGGCTCTTGGCCGAATAGCACTTTGACTTACCTTGATGGATCAAATCCCGAGAGGCTCCCTTACTGGTCCTTAACGCTAACTCTAACGTCTACTTGTGAAGACTAAAAGAGAATAGATTTCGGCTATCTATTTCGCTTTAAAGGCTTTTGGCAAAGAAGAGAAAATAGGCACTTTGAGATGCGGCTAGGCTCTCCAAGGAAGCAAGAACATTCGGCTATCTCTTAAAAGTAGATGTAGATGGAAGAAAAAGATGTATAAAAGTGACTAAGAGATTTTGGCAATGGCTCCCAATGGAGATGAAACATTCGGTTAAGGTCTTAAATGATAAAGGGTCATTCGGCTTTTCAAGAAAAGATGGTGAATCAAAGTAGAAAGAAAAATTATAAGAAGAGAGAAAGGTTAGAGGAATTTCAGTAATCACCTAATGCACTAAATGGAATTCGGCACTACTCATGTAAGCTCCTAGAGTCCTATATTCGGCCACCTTATCTCCACTTATCAAATCCCAAAATTCCCTCCTATTTTATCTCTTTTGCACACATTCAAAATAAATAAAAATAACTCCACAATTATCCTACCTATTTAAAATAAATAAATCACATAATTATCTCCTATGTCTACCAACTTAAAATAAATAAAATAAAACTACCTTTATCCTATTCTTTAGCTGAAATTCAAAATAAAAACCAAGCTTATCCTTACCTTTTGAGAGCCCATGTGCCGTCCAACTCTTCTCCTTAGCCTTGACGTCACATGCAAAATAAAACACCAAAAATACTGCTTCCCACGCAACTCGAACTCCCGTCCTGCACCAAGCTTGCGGCGTCATTCCCAGGGCCTTAAGTGGCGCCTTGCAGCCACTTTACTAGGCTGATTCTTATGCCATCACTCTACCACTTATTCTTTTAAGGCCTCCTCCCTAGCTCCCCCTTGTCTTAACGCTAAAAGCAAAATAAAAACACGCCTACTGCTGTCAACAAGGCTTGAACCTGAGCCCTCTTTGCTGCAAGCTACAGATAACGCCCCAAGCCACTTTATCAAGGTGCTTTGTGTGACATGCTTCACCCAGAATTTCTTTTAAGACCTCATTGGTCAAGCTCCTTCTTGACGCAAAAATAAATGCCCATTTGCTTCCCACGTCGCTCGAACCTTCTCCCCCTTGAGGCTCCCTTTGAGGTAACCTTCCAAGCCCCAAGGTAGTGTCCCTTGCCAATTTGCCACACGATTCCTTGTGTCCTAAACTCCCCAAAACTTTTCTTAAGGCCTCTTCAGCCTAGCTCCTCTTTTAACTTAAAATCTGATTATTTTCCAAAGTTTTTCCCCTTCGCCTAAAGTTCTAAAAACCCTTAATACACTTCCAAAGACTGTCAAAACCTACTAACTCATGAATTATGCACGAACGCATAACCTCTAATCTAGGATGTTACAGTTCTACCCTCCTTAAAAATAAATTCGTCCTCGAAATTACATGGCTAGATGCACTCCTACTCACCACACTACGCTTACGCTGCGCACTCTGATCTTAATAGAACCATCTTACTTTCTAGGCACAATCTTTAAGTTCACGTCCTCTAGAACTCATTTCTAACGTCGCAATTTAATCTGATTAAAAAGTTTTATGCATCAGAATTTTTGTTCCACTTATTAACCGCGAACAATTTTATGAAAAGAGATATTTAGACGTAGTTCTCTCGATCAAACAAAGTTTCAGTTCAAGTTCACTACTCTAATTCAGAGAGTCACCTTCACATTCATCAATAGAGACACCTTTATTCACTACATTTCTATGGTCATTTCAGTCCTTTCCCAACCCAGGGGTAATTTCGTCATTTGTCCTATAGGGGTATTTTGGTAATAAATCGTGGTCAATGTGAAAATCTTTATAAATCATAGGTATTTCAAAATTTTCGAAACTTGTGGGCATTTTGAAAATTTCTATAAATCGAAGGTAATACAAAAATTTTAGGAATCGGGGTTATTTTGGTAATTTTGTAAGTCAGGGGTAATTCAGTAATTTTCCAAGTCAGGGTATTTCAATATTTCACAAAATAAGGTTTTTGGTATTCTTGGAAAGTAAGAATATTTTAAAAGTCGGGGAAAATATTGGAATTTTAGAAACCAATGGCATTTTAGTAATTTTACAACCAGGGGTATTTTCGTAATTTTGCAAATCAAAAAATAAATGTCTTCCAAAATCTACTTTAGGGTTTACAAACCAATGGGGTAATTTGATAATTTAAAAACTAAGGTTTTTATAAAAAAAATATGGCTAGTCCCTTTCGGGCTTCAATCATTGGTTTAGCCGATGACTAAGTCCTCTTGGTTAGGGTGAACGGTTACTACGCACCAGGTAGGATTCGAGTAAAGAGGAGGTGAGTCGCTAGGACTACTTAAATACCAAGCTCCTACTAAATCCACTCCTAGGTATGCGCACAACAGTTGCCACACCTTAACTCGACGACTTAATCACAGGTTTGTTTAATGGTCCTTAAGTCTTATGTACTTGTGTTTGAGTAGACTAGTTCTAAGGTTCAATAGATCCTAGTTCACTAATCTACATTTCCTTCATACTCATAGAATTCATATTCACGATTCATTTCAGTAATTAGAAGCACTTACCTGGTGGACTTCGGGCCGGAGATACAGGTGCCATGCTAGAATAACCTGAAATAAAAGTCCATATTTTGAAAAGCCCATTTTTGAAAACATTTTTGGACCCAAAACCTTCAAAGCTGAGTTTTGAATCAGGCTCTGATACCAAACTGTAACACCCCAAACCAGGCCCACGAGTCCTGACCGGATCTGGTATGTCACTGCGGAAAAACGTTTGAAAAGATTTTAACTTTAGAATAAAACATGAAAATTTATTGTCTTTAGAACAACATTTTATATTTAAAATGCTAAGTAAAAATTTGATTAGTACAAAATATCCGGGTTTAAAACTTAAATAAATATTTAAAAAATATAAATTTCTAAAAGATAAAAACAATTCCAAATGATAATTTAATCGTCATCTAGCTTAAACATAATAAAATGCTCAAATACTTTAACTGGGCCTTATTACAATAAATAAATAAACGAAAGTACTTAATAATATGCTGATTTAAGTAAATAAAGCGTCTTCTGCATGGGCCACCTCGTATCCACTCCAACCCGATCCGATCACCACGAATCATCTGCGATGTTTAATAAAAATTGGGTGAGTCATACAGACTCAGTGTGTAATTAATCCACTGAATTCCACCCACATGTCAACCCACATATTAACCCATATACCAGATAACAAGATAACATATTCACATAATAACACATTCTAGGCTGGGCCCATATTCATATCACTTATCAGGTAACAGGGTAATTAACCGCATAATTTCCACATATCGGGCTTAGCCCATTTCCACACTGATCCACATTCATATACTGGGCTTGGCCCTTTTCACATTAATCCACATATTAATTGGGCTTGGCCCATTTTCACATCAAATACTCATATTAGATACAATATGCAAAGTGCACCCAACCCAGCCTAGGATCCATCCGTTACACATACCTTAGCAGACTTGCTGCTCAAGGCCGTGGCTAATACACAGATCACCTAAGTGACCCCACCTAATGTCCATCCATTACACCTACCTTAGCAGACCTGCTACTCAAGGCCGTGGCTAATCCACCGATCACCTAAGTGACCCCACATATCTGTATCCACGAGGTGACTCGAGGTCATCCTCTATCTACGGTGATGCACACAGCTATCATCCGCCAGGAGGTAGCACATAGCCAACACTCCACCTTGATGAAGCATCTAGCTAACATCAAGCGCCAATGTATCACAAGGCTAAGATCAGACCACGTACATAATGTACACCCCGTCCTTCCTTCTTATCCATAACCCATCCCATGCACATGCAACATATGATAGTGTCATAATATAATAATGCATGTACATGTTAATCAGCATACTATCATATTTTCATCGGCACATTCACATATACACATAATAATCACATTACGTCAGGTTTGAAACAGACCTAATTATCAACATACCCTTTAAGGGTATCCACTTCATAAATTGCCACTACACTTATTAGCACATACATATAACACATGCAAATATCACATAAACTCGAAAAACGATGGGTTAATCACACACCTGCCTATTAGCGAAATCCCGAACTACTCGAATCTAACACGATCTCGAAATGTGGTTCTTCCTTCTCCCTAACTGCCGATTTGGTCTCCTACCAAATCCAGAATCACACTCTGAGTTCCCTTTGCAATTGGCCACCCACTGGTACCTACAAATAATTAGCCTTCGGCTATAGAACGAATACGGAGTAGATCTAAACTTACTAAGTATCCTCACCGAAATGATATTGAATCCCGAAGCCTCTGTTACCCCTATCGATTAGCCCCTAAAAACCATAATACACAATCGGTCACCACTTAAACCCATAATATGGCCTATGGCCAAATATCAATACTTCCTTACCTTTCTTACCAAATCCCGAAAAACTACTCCTTGCTCTTGAACTGTCGAAATCCGTATATACCATATGTTAAAATCGGCTAACACATAAATCCATGAATAATGGCTCTTGGCCGAATAGCACTTTGACTTACCTTGATGGATCAAATCCCGTGAGGCTCCCTTACTGGTCCTTGACGCTAACTCCAACGTCTTCTTGTGAAGACTAAAAGAGAATAGATTTCGGCTATCTATTTCGCTTTAAAGGCTTTCGGCAAAGAAGAGAAAATAGGCACTTTGAGATGCGGCTAGGATCTCCAAGAAAGCAAGAAAATTCGGCTATCTCTTAAAAGTAAATGTAGATGGAAGAAAAAGAGGTATAAAAGTGACTAAGAGATTTCGGCAATGGCTCCCAATGGAGATGAAACATTCGGCTAAGGTCTTAAATGAGAAAGGGTCATTCGGCTTTTCAAGAAAAGATGGTGAATCAAAGTAGAAAGAAAAAGAATAAGAAGAGAGAAAGGTTAGAGGAATTTCGATAATCACCTAACGCACTAAATGGAATTCGGCACTACTCATGCAAGCTCCTAGAGTCCTATATTCGGCCACCTTATCTCCACTTATCAAATCCCAAAATTCCCTCCTATTTTATCTCTTTTGCACACATTCAAAATAAATAAAAATAACTCCACAATTATTCTACCTATTCAAAATAAATAAATCACATAATTATCTCCCATGTCTACCAACTTAAAATAAATAAAATAAAACTACCTTTATCCTATTCTTTAGCCGAAATTCAAAATAAAAACCAAGCTTAACCTTACCTTTTGAGAGCCCACGTGCCGTCCAACTCTTCTCCCTAGCCTTGACGTCACATGCAAAATAAAACACCAAAAATACTGCTTCCCACGCAACTCGAACTCCCGTCCTGCACCAAGCTTGCGGCATCATTCCCAGGGCCTTAAGTGGCGCCTTGCAGACACTTTACTAGGCTGATTCTTATGCCATCACTCTACCACTTATTCTTTTAAGGCCTCCTCCCTAGCTCCCCCTTGTCTTAATGCCAAAAGCAAAATAAAAACACGCCTACTGCTGTCAACAAGGCTCGAACCTGAGCCCTCTTTGCTGCAAGCTACAGATAACGCCCCAAGCCACTTTATCAAGGCGCTTTGTGTAACATGCTTCACCCAGAATTTCTTTTAAGACATCCTTGGTCAAGCTCCTTCTTGATGCAAAAATAAATGCCCATTTGCTTCCCACGTCGCTCGAACCTTCTCCCCCTTGAGGCTCCCATTGAGGCAACCTTCCAAGCCCCAAGGTAGCGTCCCTTGCCAATTTGCCACACGATTCCTTGTGTCCTAAACTCCCCAAAACTTTTCTTAAGGCCTCTTCAGCCTAGCTCCTCTTTTAACTTAAAATCCGATTATTTTCCAAAGTTTTTCCCTTCAGCTAAAGTTCTAAAAACCCTTAATATACTTCCAAACACTGCCAAAACCTACTAACTCATGAATTATGCACGAACGCATAACCCCTAATCTAGGATGTTACAACTAAGCTAAGGACAAAGACAAAATGAACGAATTGGGAAATAACTTGAAGAAGAACTCAATTGATCACAACGATACCCTAAGGAAGAATCCACCCAGACTTCACTTGTTATCTAACCCTGAATCATATGATTTATTTACTTAGCTTGATCCGTAGGACTCCCTAACGTATATTAAACCCTCTCTCGAGGCGAATAACGTCTAACCCTAGGCTAATTAGTGGAACTCTCGTTCTCTAATAATAACCCCCTAGAATAGCAGTAAATCGATCTATGGATTCCCATATTAGATTTCACCCTAATCCGGCAAAATCTCGTCACCCTGTCTCTAGGCGTGCGATCAACTCCGCTTAATTACGCTAGATCTACTCTTAAGCAGGGTCTATTCCTCCTCCACCTAAGCATATCAGATTTGGATTAAGCATGCATAATTAAGAACAAATTAAGTATTTATCATATAATTCAAAAAAAACAAATAACAAGATTCATCTAGGTTTCATCCCCTTCAGGTATTTGAGGGGTTTAGGTCATAATGAATAAAGAAAACATCTCAAGAGATGTTGAAGGTACCGTTCACAGAAAACACAGAGAAATAAGGTGAAGCTTAAACTACATAGAAGAAGAGCAAGAAGCCGAAATAAATACTATAGAAGAGATGGCTGAAAATCATCCGCCACATCAAGAGATGGGAAAAAATCATGCTCCTCGAACTATGTATGATTATGCTAAACCTAGTTTAGCAGGAACTGAGTCAAGTATTGTTAGGCCTACTGTTGCTGCAAATAATTTTGAATTGAAACCTAACACTATACAGATGATACAATAGTTTGTTCAGTTTGATGGTTTGCTGGATGAGGATCCTAATACACTTAGTGAATTTTCTAGAATTTTGTGATACCTTCAAGATAAATGGCGTTTCTGATGATGCCATTCGTCTTCGGTTATTTCCCTTTTCTTTGAGGAATAAAGCCAAACAGTGGTTGTATTCTCTTCCACGAGGGTCAATCACTACATGGGATCAAATGACCATAAATTTTTTATTAAAATACTTTTCACTGGCCAAAACGATCAAGTTAAGGAATGATATCTCTTCTTTTGTGCAGATGGATTTAGAGACACTTTATGATGCATGGGAGAGATACAAACATTTGTTTAGGAGGTGCCCACACCACGGATTACCTTTGTGGCTACAGGTGCAAACTTTTTACAATGGTGTGAACCATTCAACAAGGAAATTAATCGATCCAACCGTTGGCGGAACCCTAAACAACAAAACTCTTGAAGCAGCCTACGAGTTTATAGAAGAGATGCCACTGAATAACTATCAGTGGCAAGTTACAATGACAAGGCCAGCCAAAGCAGCTGGAGTTTTCAACCTCTTTGCAGTAACCGTGCTATCAAATTAGGTAGAGTTGCTACATAAAAAATTTGATGGTTTATATGGTTCTTCGCAGGGACATCTAGTTATGCAGTGCGACGCAGGTGAAGGAGTAGCAAATCTTGAGTACCCACCTTACGGACAGGGCATGGAGAGCAAACAAATGAACTATATGGGTAATAATTTTCGATCTAACAATAACCGTTATAGTAATACTTATAATCCAGGTTGGAAGAACCACCCCTATTTCTCATGGGGTGGTCAAGGAAATCAAACGCAGCAACCATCCCAAAACTTCCAACAATAGCCCTACCCATAGGAAAAGAAGCCGAACCTCGAGGAGATACTGACAAAATTCATAGCAGTTACAGAAACAAAACTTGAAGAACAACAAGCATCGATACAGGAACTCAAGGATCAAATTGGACAACTTGCCAAAATCATCTCAGAACGACCACAAGGGAGCTTGCCAAGCAACACTGAAACTAACCCAAAAAAGCAACTTCAAGACATAACAACTAAGGATAGTAAAGGGTTAGATGAGCCCAAGGTAAGCCAAGAGAATATGATAGAGGAAGTTAAGAACGAAGTAAGCCATGATAAACCAAAACCGGTAATTAAAGAATACCAGCCTTGTATACCATATCCCAATGTGATGAAGGAAGACAATTCAGATGAATAATTCGGTAAGTTTCTTAAACTTTTAAAGAAATTACATATTAGCTTATCATTTCTTGAAGCTCTTTCGCAGATGCCAAATTCAAGGAAATTTTTAAAAGAGCTTTTGACAAACAAGCGGAAGTTAGATGAGGAATCGCATGTGGAACTAAACGCAGTGTGCTCAGTAATGTTGCAAAATAAACTACCATAGAAATTAAAAGACCCAAGGAGTTTTACAATTTCATGTTTAATTGGTAGATTATCTATTGATAATGCGTTAGCTAATTTAGGGGCGAGCATCAATGTTATGCCTTATAAATTATTTAAACAACTAGGTCTAGGGAAACCCAAACAAACTAGGATGAGCATTCAATTAGCTTATAAAACTGTTAGAATTCCTAGGGGTATAATTGAAGATGTTCTAGTAAAAATTGATAAATTTGTATTCCCAGAAGACTTTATTGTTTTAGACATGGATGAGGACAGTAGCATCCCCTTAATTTTAGGAAGACCCTTTTTTGCAATTGCCAGGACTAAGATTAATGTCAGTGCAGGTGAACTTATACTTTGTGTAGGTGACGAATCAATCAGTCTCCAAGCCCTCGACTCCGCTAGGACATCGAATAATCAATGTGAGAACATAAATTCTATTAATGACCATTCGGTTAAACCTTCTTTCAAGAAACACCACGAAACTACACAACTGAGCCCGATCCTATACCTCATGCCAACAATGAAATAACTCAGGAGGAACGAAGGCTTCAGAACGATGAACTAGACAAGTGGAAGACACACTTCAAGGAGAAATTAGGAATACACAAAGCAGAACCAACACCATTCCATGGGATAAACAAGTTTAAGATCAGAGATTGTAACAGCCCGATTTTGACCTAACCAGAACGGTGGTTTCGGGACCACGAACCCGAGTCAGAAAAATATTTTAATTTTATTTTCTATATTTATTATGTGTGAATTGGTGTGTGTGAAAATTTCGTATTAAAACTTTATCGTTTTGGTGCTTAATTATGAAAAAGGGCTTAATCGCATAAAATGGAAAATTAAGGGTTAATGTGTAAGGGCCGAAATGTGATTGTTTTTATATTATGGAGTATTAAGGTTGCAATTTGGCCATAAATAGATATTAGTAGCCGGCCAAAATACATGTAATAGTAGATGGATTACCAAATTATTTTTATATTGAAAATTTGGTGAATTTAATAACATATAATAATATAATAATAAAACATAAACCAAAGTGGATGAACATATTTTATTTTCATTTTTATCTCTCCATTTCTGAAACTAGAGAAGGAAGAATGAGCTTGAGCCTTTGAAACTTTCGGTCCTTGCATGTCTAATTAAGGTATGTAATTGAGTTCAATTTTTGATAATTTTTACATTTTTGAGATCGTTGTTTTGATTACTAGCTAGCCCAAGTTAGAATTTTTGAATTTGATGGTGTATTCATGAAATGCCATTGTTGATAGCTTGATGAAATTGGTGTTTAGTGTTGGAAAATAAATTTAGGTTGTTAGATTTATAAGTTTAATTAACACATTTTTGATAAAAATGTCTAAATAGGATTAAATTGTAAAATTTGTAAATTGAGGGGTCAAAATGTGAAATAAATGAAATGTATGAGCTTGTAATAAGACAATAAATATTCGGTCCTAAAGAAGTATAGCCAAATTTTGTGTAATTTGTGTTTTGTGCGAAAAGGACTAAATTGTAAAAAGTGTAAAATATCAGAGGAAAAATGGTAATTCTCCCATTTATGTGTTTTAGGATTAAATTCAATGGAATTATATTTGATTTAGCTAAATTTGAAATTTATTAGATCAAGAAAAAAGGATCGGGATTAGGTCAGGTAAAAGCGAAGTTAGTTGAATAGTCGGGAAACAAAATCCGTCGATACTCGAGGTAAGTTTTTAAGCAATCATATTGCATGAAATTTATCTATATCGACGTATATGATTTTAATAGAAATATATGTGCCAATATGTTGATAAGTCAAATGTGAGGTATACCTATTTTTGGTAATGGTATATTCAATTATGATATTGATTGGAAAATGACCAAAACCGAATGCGAGGTATAAATATATGTCAATGATATACTCGACTATGTTGTAAATCATGAAATGAACATATTACTATTGTCATATCCTAAAATTGGGCTTGTTCATTTTTTTTGCTTAATATGAAATAGCATGCTTTTGTGCTTTATAATGTGTTCAAAGAATTTTGTGAACCTTGGTGTGTAGTTAAATGCCTTGGAAACTATTAGATTTAAAATCTGGAAAAGGGAGCTAGGCCTGATAGGTCATAAGAGAATTAGTAGGGAAAATATGACACAAAAATGGGCTTGTTTAAGTGGCTTGGAGGCGCCACTTAGGGCCTCTGGAAATGACGCCACATGCAGGGGTAAATGGGCCAAGGTTCGAGCTGTGGGGTAAGCAAAATAAAGGTTTTATTTTACAGCAGAGGTGTGCAGCAAGGGACGGCACTAAGGCTAAATTTTAGGAGTTTAATCCTTTTCAAAATTCGACTAGATAAGGGATAAATGATGGATTAATTTTTATAAGGTAATAAGGAGGAAACTTAGGGATTTGATAAGGGGTGTGGAGTTGGCCGAATGGGGGACTCTAGGTTAGTAATTTTGGCAGAAAGGGGAAAAGCAATCATTATCCCCTTTCTCTTGAAGCCTCTACCGAATTCTCTCTGCAACTTTTCCCTTTTCTTTTCTTTTCAATTCTCTAAAAATCTATCTCGTCGTTTTCATCTTTTTCTTTTATTTATTTAGCCGAAATCTTTCTCTCCCTAAATATTACCATTGCCGATTCCTCCTTGTTCCTATACTCTTCCATTGTAGCCGAATACTCATCATCAATCCTCCTCTTCTACATTTCATAATATTTCCAAAAGCCAGAATTTCAGTGCTCAACAAGTAGTCTTAGCCGAATATCACTGTGGGTTTTGACAGAGGTGCCGTCGACTACAACATTGAGGGTAAGGGATCCTATTGTTGTCATTCTATTTCTTTTCTTTTAACCAGAAACAATGTACTAATCTTATTAGTGATCTGTGGCTGAAACTTGAAGGGTTTCCCGGGATTTCTGCTATTGTCGACTACAAGGAATCTTTCGGGACTTAAGAGATCTAAGGTAAGCCATGGATGATACTCGGCCATAGGCCATCCTTAAGTGATTTAATGTTAAAATTAAACCTAACCTATGCCTATAGGTATTTCGACAAACTTCATAGCCAGAGACAACTTTCGGGGCTTAAAACGCAAGGTAAGTGTACATGTACATTCGGCCAAAGGTTATAATTAGTGACTAGATCTATTCCTTATTTTATTCAAAAGCCGAAACTAACTAGTTAAAGGATTTAGTGTCTGTCTAGCTGATTACAAGAAGGAACATCGCAAGTTTTGGGAATTTGATTAGCAGAGAAATCGGCAGCAAGGGATTAAGATCTAAAGCATTAGATTAGGTTTCGGGATTTTAGTAAAAGCGTTAAGTGAATCAGGTGTGTACCCCTCACTAGATCTTAATAGTTTTATGGTAAAGTTGATATGCATGTCTATGATAATGTGAATATAGTCAAAGGTACCAAGCAATGGTACGAAGTACTCAGGTACGTAACTTTAACCTTAAGTTAATACAAGATATGAATTCTTCGAATATATCATGTATGTGAATATCGATAAGTATATGAAATAATGCATAAGGCATTGTAATTGTGTGATTTGTATGACATGGGCATATGGGTGAGTATGAATGGGGAAGTGATTTGGTGGTTAATACCACGTTATCTGAATGTGGTGGCTTCAGTCACAATTATCTGAATGTGGTGTCTCATGACACACAATATTATCTGGTGGCTCTGCCACAATATTTATAAGGGCGATGAGCACGTCGATTGCAATGACTGCCTTCGATGGTGTGTAGCGGATGGAGGGTTGACTTAGTAGTCCCCACGGTGTGCAGGTTGGTACGAGTGATGTGTAGCGGATGGTACCTAGGTTTGGGTTCGGGTTGCATCATATTATTTAAATATGTACATGTATGACTTGATATGCCTGAATTTGTTAGGACTTAGTGTTGTGGTTACACATTGAGTCTGTTGACTCACCCCGTTGTGGGAACATTTTTTTCAGGTGACGATCAGTGATGGACCGGGTCGACAGGAGCTTAGTGGTGGCCATGCTCAACTTGAAGTTTATTAAACTTTGGACTTTTTATATTTTAAGCATTTTTGAATTTATTTTGGGTCTTCATTTGATGTAATAAGGCCATACTATGAACTGCTATACGCATGCATTTTCATTCTTTTATTACGATATGATAAATGTTAAATCGAGGTTAAAACGATTTTTATAAAAAAATAAATCTTCAAATGTCTTGACACTTAAATTCAATTGATTCTTAATTTAAGGGTAAAAATCTTTAAAAATAAAATCGGCAAGTCTTTTATTATAAAAACAATGTTTTCAATAAATCACTGATTTCAAAATTAACATAGTTTTCAATTGAACTCAACCTAAGCCACTTTTACCTCAAAACCAATCGAATTTTTCCTAAGTAATTTGAAAAGTTTTGAACCTTCTTACTCGAGGAACATACCAGATCTGGTTGAGACTTGTGGGCCGGGTTTGGGGTGTTTCAACTATATATGTACCTATGTGGTTGAGGTTTAAGCTTTATGAATGTATATATGAATGTGAATAAGTGGCAAGCTTGAGATATACACTAAGTGTGCGAATTTCAATATACCGAGCACTAAGTGTGCGAAATCGGTCATTTGGCACTAAGTGTGCAAATTTCAATATACCAAGCACTAAGTGTGTGAAATCGGTCATTTGGCACTAAGTGTGCGAATTTCAATATACCAAGCACTAAGTGTGCAAAATCGGTCATTTGGCACTAAGTGTGTGAATTTTAATATACCGAGCACTAAGTGTATGAAATCGGTCATTATGCACTAAGTGTGCGAATTAAATGTCCGAGCACTATGTGTGCAAAATCGGCTAAAGAGCACTAAGTGTGCGATCAATTGTAATCTCAACGACTGAATTCGGTAAGTTGATACTATGAGATCTTATCATTCGAAATCAAGTACATGTGTTAAAGGGTGGCTTATTTGGATTGTTATTTTTAAAGGTATAATTTGAATGATTGAGTTGATTCGGTATAATAATTACTAGAGCATATAAAATGTTGAATAAATCACTTAATGATAGTCGGCTATGTGAGATGTTGGATTATAAGTATATGTGGATAGCTCGAAATTGAGTATGTGGATGAGTCTTGAAAATGGAATTGTATACTATATATTCGAATTTGAATTTAAGAGATAATAAGTGGTGTATGATTGTACTAGTAAACGGTTATTTGATAAATTCTTATTTACAATGTTTGTTTAAATCACTTTGAGTATTATTGTTAGGTTGATTAGATTGCTTATGACTTACTAAGCTATAATAGCTTACTTGGTATGTTTGTTTGTATTGTTTCTTAGATTTTGGTGACAAGTTACGAGCTCGAGGATCATCATCAAAGTCTATCACACTATTGACTCATTTTCGTATTTTATAAACTGAATTTTTGAAACTATGAACATATATGGCATGTATAGGCTAGTAATATTATGTTTGGTTTTGAAGTTGTTTATATTTGTATAGGCCATGCGAAAATGGCTTGTCCATCTTGTTAATCTTGAAATTTATATTTTGGCTTGATGAATATCTTTGGTTGTGTTTTTTGTTGATTTGGTTTTGGTATATATAAGTATGGTTAATGTATAGAGTTTAAATGAAATGGAGTAAAGATGTTATAAACTTGTTAAACATATTTTGCAATGAAAAAGTTTTTGGTTAGTAGTAGTGATATGATTTTGAAAAATTACCAAAAATAGGAGAAATGAAATTAGAAAGTGAATAAGATATATTATTAAATCTTCTTGTGTCTATTTTCATATGAAAGAAACAAAGTAGGCAAAGGAATTTTATATTATGAGATATTTAAATTTTAGTGAGACTGGTTCTGAAACACTTTGTGATCCACTGTTCTGTCTTAGAAAAATTATTAAAATTTGTTCACAAATAATCATAGAGCATAGTTTATATTCTTAAAATCCTTAATGAGTTTATTTTTGATTGGAATAAATGAGAACATTAATTGACTTAAGTACAATGAGATAACTGAGTTTTTGAAAAGATAGATCAGAACCATCAAAGTGTGAAATAGGGGAAAATTTAATGAATAAACTATACTAATTGGCCACAAGAAAAATTCTAGAAAAATTATAGTAAGCAGATATATGAGTCTAGTTTCAAACAAAATTTATGGATCTAAATTTGAAGTTTCATACATCGAGTTATAGTTAATTTAGTCAACATGACGCAAATGGACACTTTCAATTTTTATGCCCCGAATTAGTAGTTAAGTTTAGTAATGCCTCGAGCTCGACTTCATCAACGGCCTCAGGTAAGGGGTGTTATAGAGATCAGGTATTATTAGATAAGGCAGACCCTCAAATACCTCTTCCTGACCTTGACACAAACAAAGAAATCTCTTTTAAGGTAATTAATGTTTTCCCATACGGAACAATCGAGGTAAGTAATCCTACATTCGGTACTTTTAAAGTAAATATTACTCGACTTGAACCATATACCCACAATAGAACTGATAGCATGAGAAAGGACTTTCAACTCTTCAAACCATCATGAATATGAGAATGAGAGATAAGGCTAGCTTAAGACTATAAACAAGCGCTTCTCGGGAGGCAACCCGAGCACTAACCCCATTAATTTTTACATTTTTTATTTTTTCCTTTATTTTTTTCCTTTTTTAGCACCTAACTTTAAACTTCCATACCATATGGCCTTGCACATGGCTGTGGCCATGGCTGTGTGGACACCACGAATAGGTACATGGGCGTGGCGGAGATCGTGCTAAACCAAGACGAAAATTATTCCTAAGACACGGGCCTCGACTAAACGCCACGGCCGTGCGATGCGGCCGTGGTCGAAACTGCCTAAAGGACACGGGCTGAGATAAATAAACACGACCGTGCGAGGCGGCTGTCGTCGACATTTTTAGCTTTTTCTTTTAGTTTATTTTACTTTTTAGACTCTACCTTTTTTATTATTCTTTTCCTTAAATATATATTTAGTATATTTTGAATTATTATTACTAATTCCTGGCTAATTCTTCACGAGCTGCCCAATTTCTTCATCTGGCGCAGAGATTGTTGGCGGCCACCACACCACGACACTCCCAACTCAAGGAAACCATCCTAATTCAGGAAGTTTCACCTCTCCCTTTCTCTTAAATTTCATATACATATTTGTACATTGAGGGCAATGTACATCTTAAGTGTGGGGGGTGAATATTTATTTGGAGAAAGTGCCTAACTTTCTTCATTATTCTCAAATCCCTGAATTATGCCTTGTTCTAAAGTAAGTTTCTCATATTATGATTAGAAAGAAATTTCCTTTGATTTATGATTTTTATTGATATGTTTTGGATTAAATCATTGATAATTGTGCATTGATGATTAAATTTGAAGGATACTAGAGAATCAAGCATGATAAGTCTATTTTTCAAAAATTAATTTTTTTTAGATTGTCTACCTGAATCTAATTATTACCTTGAATTTGAAATTTACGAGATTGACATCAAAAACCCATAATTTTTGTGAGATTTTGAGCCTTGTAGAGCATACATTCTTTCGTGCTCACTTTTTATTATAAGTGTGTCAACATTGATTTGTTATTCTAGAACTTGCATTGATTATACAAGTCAAGACTACACCTTTGATTTGATATACAGAGATGATAAAGGCACCTAGGTTTTAACCCACTCACTCCACTAAAAGCCTACCTTCATAATTAACCCCTAGTGAACCTCTTTTAATCCTAACAACCCCTTTTTATTGACTCACCCACTAATATTAACCCAAAACCCTTTGAATTTGTTATCACCATCCTTCTTGACTACCCCTATATCAGGATTTGATTCGATCAGTTGCCTGACTATGATCTTTATTTCAAGTAGTCAAATTTATCCTTTATTATTTATTTGACTTGTTCTTTAAAAAAAAAACCAAAGTATAGTCATTATTAGTTCTACTAAGTGAGCTTACACATTTAAATTCCAATTGTTGAAGAAAAAGCTCTTATTATTAGTATTAGTATTACAAGTTTTCATGTGATATAATTATCCGTTATCAATTCGTCATTTCTAGTTAGGTAATTTGTCAATTCAATCTCGATTCTAACCATCTAATTCAGCCTTTATCCACACCTTTTACTCAAGCCCCGTTACAACCCTGTTAATGACCTTTTGATTTGTGTAACATCTCATATTATAGTGGTGGAAATTTGATTTTCATGCAAGCCTATGGGATTAACTCTTCATGTTTGACTTCTGAGTGCTTAATTCTGAAACACTTTGAGTGATTTGAGTGAATCTTTAGTGAGGATGTTAATTCTTGTCGATCTTGAATCAGAGGTAATTATTTAGATGAAGGAAAACACCTGCGTTTTTGTGCTACAAATGTATGACTTTGATTGTTTGAATCTTTAGGACCTTTCTATTTAAATTATCGATGTATGAATTATCTTTGAATTATGACAAAACATCATTGATGAGTATTATGAATCAAGGAAGTTCGTTTTAATTGTAACTTGAGAATTTTGCTTGAGGACAAGCAAAGGCTTAAGTGCGGGAGTATTTGATAAACCGTAAATGTAACATATTTTAAGCCCACATTTAGCATGCTTTTGGATGAATTAAGCTTGAATTATGTAATTTGGAGCTCTTAATCCTTTGTTTTCAAGTTTTATACTCAGGAGAGCACCGGATGATGAAAAGAACGAAAAACGGGCCCAAAACAGAGTAAATGGGCCATATCACGAAATCCACACGGCCTGGGCCTAAGACCACACGGCCATGCCTCATTCAACAGCCTCGAACACGTCCTGGCCACGACTTACACGGTCATGTGCCATGGGCGTATCCCTATCGTGAGAAAGAAGAGTTTCACTCGGATTAGGATACTTAGGGGCGAAGAAACACATTTAGAAGCCTATATAAACACCCTAAGTATCACCTAATAGAAAGGAACCTAAGGCTTTAGTCAGGGGGTGCCCAGCTAGGCCAAAGAGGGCAGATTTCTGGGGATTACTCGAAGATAGCCAGTTAATTCATCTCAAGAAGCCAAAATTATACTCAAGATGGAGGATCTCTCCTTCAATTCCTTCAGGGGTTTTAGGGATTTCTTATGTTTTATTCTATCTTTTCTTCTGAAATGTTTTCTTTTATTATTATGAACTAAACCCTTGGATACCTGAGGGGGATGAAACCTAAGATGAATCTTGTTATCGTTTGCTGAACTATATGATAAATATTTGACTTGTTCTTAATTATGTGTTCTTAATTCTTGTGTTGATATTTCAGGGATATTAATTCAAGTATGATGTGCTTAGGTGGAGGAGCAAAATTCCCTGCCTAAGAGTAGATCTAGCATAATTAAGCGGAGTTGATCGCACTCCTAGAGATAGGGTGACGAGATTTTGCCAGATTATGATGAAACCTAATATGGGAGTCCATAGCTCAAGTTAATGTAATTCTAGGGGTTTTAATTAGAAAGAGATTTCAATTAATCAACCTAGGGTTAGACGTTAGTCACCTCGAGAGAGGGATTAATATAACTTAGGGAGTCTTACGGATCAAGTAAAGTGAATACATCGTCTGGTTCAGAGTTAGATAACAAGTGAAGTCTAGGTGGATTCTTCCTTAGGTATCGTCTTAATCAATTGGTTTTTCCTCAAAGTTATTTTCCAAATATCATTCTTCTTTGTCTTAGAATCTCTAGTTTATTAGTTAGTTAATTTTAGATTAGATAAACAATTCCCTTAATTCTTAGGCTAGATAATAAAAAGAGAGTTAGAATTAGTACTTTTGGTTCCTTTGGGTTCGACTATTCGATCTTGCCTAAACTATATTATTGTTTGATAGGTGCGCTTGCCTCAAATCGTTGTCATAGTTAGTTTCCAGGTTTGATCATTCTTTACATAAATTTTAAGACATTGACATCGCACAAAGCAACGATCATTTGCTTTCTCCACCAAAACTGCAAAATCTCACTTCGTCTGTGGAGCTATCAGTACCCTAAGGCTATCCCTTAATCTGTCCTCGAACTGTACGCATCTTTAATACTCTGTTGCTACTATCCCCTTGGCATATCGACTGAGGCGCAGAAACTCAGCCTCTTACTCTGCTACTAGCTTATCTCCTTGAGTCAGACTCAAAAACTCCTTCCTTCGTGCATTTACATAGGCCGCTCCAATGTATTTCCCCTGGAATGCCGATTTGAAGAACTCCCAAGTGATCTGCTTCGGTTGGTTGCCCTCCTTTACGGTCAACCACCACTGATAGGCTTCTTCCCTAAGTAGGGATATTGCTCCTTTCAACTTTTGTTCAGTCGTGCAATCCAGGTCATCCATTATTCTTTTAGTAGCTTCCAACCAATATTCTGCCACATTCGGGGCCACACTCGCTACTTCTTTGAAAATCTCAGCCCCATTAGCTTGGAGTCGCTCTATGATCGACCCACGACTCCCCGTACCATTATTGGGCCCAATGACCCTTTCCAAGATTCTTAACATGGCCTGCGATATTGCATCTTTAGTAGCCCATTCATACGATCCCGTTTTAGCTCCTGGTGAGGCTGGAGCCTCCCCTACTCCAACGTTGGGCATATGGCCCGACGCCGACGACCTAGCCCTAGCACTTCCACGCCCTCTGCCGCAGCCTCTTCCACCTCTTCTAGCGCTCATCGTTGCTTTTTTCTAAATTAAGAATTTTATGAAATTAGTTCGTAATTTCCACTATTTTGAGCGCATGTCTTAAGTAAGTAACAACTTTTTAAAGTTATTTCATGGTCGAGAATCCACTACAGGCTTAAGTTCCCAATAGGCTTTAGTCTCTAAGAGCCTATTATTAAGTAGCCCATTATCTATGCAGTTCTGTAATTTAAACAGATGTAGAAAAAAACTTACTTGGCTCGACATCGAGGGCTAGGTGAGCCACACTTCAAGAATCCTGCCAAAAACTTTTAAAACCCAAAATCTAAGCCCATTCCACAGCCCGAGCTTTGCAACCGGACTCTGATACCACTATATGTAACACCCCAAACCCGGCCCAGAAGTTAGGCCCGAATCTGGAATGTCACATTAAAGGCACACTTCAAAACAATTTTACTAATTCACCATTTAAGGCCCAAAAGCCCAAAACTCTTGTGTCTTGTTAAGTTAAGATGAAAAGCTCATATTTTAGGAAAACATTCATATGTTTATTTCGAAAACCATGTTAACTTTAGAAATTTTATTTAAGTTTATTGACTGGATAGTTGAAACAAAAATAATAAAACCCAAAATCTAAAGTCAATTAGGAGATACATGGCCTTATTACAATTTAATGAAAAACAAAGTATTTAAAATAAATTCATTTGAACAGGTTAAAAACATTTGATCAGCTTGTAGTGTGGCCATCTCCGAGTCCTTTCCCATGCCGAGCCGTCTACTCAGGATGACCTGAAACATTAAATAAAAGGGTGTGAGTTTCGAAACTCAGTGTGTACGACCCTTGGCAATCAAATCACATACAAATATTCATATTGGGCCTTAGCCCATAATTACCTCATAACATATCATATCGTATCATATACCAACAAGATAATGCAAAACCCTTCCCAAAAATCCATCCGCTACACACACAATTTCCCTTCCAACCATTACACACCTATGGGGATTTCTAAACCAACCCACCCATCCTCTACACACCAAAGGTAGCACTCACAGCGGCACTACTCAATGTGACAGCAAAGCTACTAATCATATAATGGGCTTAAAGCCTCTGGTGGATCCATGATTGTCAAGCGACTATGCGATCTTCAAATCTTCTTCCGTACCATAATTCCCACCTATATTCATCCTAAGTAGAATATCATATGAATGCATCAAACACATGTGTAACATCTACAAACTCATATTCGTCACATAGCGATATTTTCGTCATTTCACTACCCAGGGGTATTTTCATAATTCTACCTTACAGGGTATTTTGGTAACTTGGCAAGATAGGGGTATCTCGGTAATTTTGTAAAATCGGGGTGTTTTGGTTATTTGCAAAACAGGGGTATTCTGGTACTTTTGCAAAATAGGGGTATTTTAGTAATTTTTCAAATCTAAGGGTATTTTAGTAATTTTACAAATCTAAGGGTATTTTAGTAATTTTACAAATCTAAGGGTATTTTAGTAATTTTACAAATGTAGGGGTTTTTGGTCCGTCTCGGGTTTTAGTTATGTACTTTGGCCCATCAACAACTCCTCGCGGCTAAACTTAACAGACACTACGCACCAGGTAGGATTCCAAAGAAGAGGAGGTGGGCCACTAGGGCCGCTTAAGTACCAAGCTCTCCCTAGATCCAATCCTAGACATGCACATGCCCATTACCACACTTTAACCTAGCGACTTCTCCACGGACAATGTTTAATTATTAAAGAGTCTTATGCGATTTAAGAGTAGTTGAAACTAGGCCTAAAGTCCATTAACCCTAGCATGGTTGTCTACGTCCTCATAAACCCCATCAAGCCCAAATTACATCCTTACGGCCTATTAAGCCCAAATCACATCCTTATGGCCTATTAGGCCCAAACAATTCCAGATCATGTAACATTCTTAACTAACTCAATTTATATACCAAACCAATCAAACTCATCAACCTTAGCCTTAGGGCCCACCGGACCCATTTAGCCACTTTCAGCTTTTCGGCTTTTCAACATCGCCGATATTGTGTGTGTAGTGTTTGTACACACCTGGTAACCTCGCGTGCTGCAAACCCTTTAGTCACGAACCTACAATAGACATTACTAGCGATTAACCAAAGCTTTAACACATACTTATCAAAAATCGAAACCTCACCGTACCCTTACCGTGTGCCTCACGTTCTAGTAGCCCTTCCTTTGCTACTGTTTGCGACTATCCTCTAGATCTGCACCCAAACACCTATATCATCAAAACCAAGTGACCCATACTGCACATAAGTCACCCTATGAGCCACATTAGATTCAGCCATTTACTAAACCATGACTGAGTCGAGAACACTTACCACCTTGTTAGCAATCCTTTCCTACCACGCTTGCGACTGTTGAGCCTTACCCTTTTTAATACAAGTTAACGACGATGAGGGGTTAGATAGCCCTTCGGCTTTTAACAAAACACACTAAAAAGTTCAACTAAGCACTTACCAAAATTCTCCTTTGATCCTGCGGCTTAGATATCTACTGAACAAGATTCAACTTCCAACATGACTAAGAGTAGGTAACAATCGATTGAGATGGAGGAGCAACCACAAAAGTTCGGCAAAAGTAGGGATTCGACAATGAAGGATGATAGTAATTTCGGTAATGAAGGGAAATTGGCTTTGTGGAAATTCAGCAAAAAGGGAGAAACCGTTTGAGGGGGAGAATAAATGAAAAGAAAATACGAAAACTTAGGACCCCTCACTGGAATTCGGCAACCCATTTTCATAACCAAGGCCGAATCCTACCTTGCCTCCACAGTACTGTTCAGCCACAACACTTCAAACTCCTCATCTCCTAACTTTTCTCTCTGATAATACCTTAATCATATCCGAAATCTCCTCCACATCCATCTGTCATGCTTACTTATAACTCTTCACGGCAAGAGTACCGAACCAACACAACTCCTATCGTCCATCTATTCAAAATAAAACACTCCAAAATGCACTCCTCCTGCTCGAACCTTGGACCTCTTCAGCTTTCACACACGCCACCTCATAGCTCCCAAGAGACGCCACTTTCCATTGGACCACAAGCCCATTTGTGTCTTATTTTCTCTTAATCTGCTTAAGAGGCCTCATGCTTGAGACTAGGGTCCACTAAGCAAGAAAAACTAAATTTTGTAACACCCCTAACCTGTATCCATCGCCGGATTAGGGTTATAAGGTATTACTAACCCAAACTCAGATCATCGCAGTCATTTATCGAAATTCATACTTCTATCGAACCAAAATGAATTAAAAATCATGCTTGTACATTTCAAAACATTGAATCATCAAATACATGTCATTCAAATATTTAATACATGTTCGAACATTTACCATTCACCCAAAATATATATATATAAAAGATGAATGATTATACACACACTTTATTATCTAAGTCAATAGTCTCTATATTATTTCTTATCTTATAAAATAATATAACTATTAAGACATACATACCCACCGAACTCTTTTATCTAACTGTTCGCATATGACACTAATACACTATAGTATAACCGAACCTGTTCATGATATAAGGTAATATGCACATATTTCTCAATTTCAACGCCATATTCAATTATAACTATTAAACCTCATCTACGCTGAAAGTTCTTTGACATAAAGATTATTACATAATATATCACAAACATATGCTCAATAACTAACCTAAAATACCAAAGTACAACAATTTCATTACCATACATTCGAACATCTATACAATATCTTTTCCATGATCAACCCAAATACTTATAGGAATTGCCTCCCTCAAAACCTAATCATATAATCTTGAAGCATACATCAAAACTCTATTCATCTTTCAAGAACAATATACATACCTATTAAACATAACTATATATATACATCTAAAATTTAGTCAATTCTCCTATTTTCAGATACATTTAATCAAATCCATGTTAACTAATTATGGACACAAACATCATTATTAACCAACCAACACATGAACTATTTATCTAGCCAAATACATAAGTATAACCAAACCATTGACCTCATACCCAAACCTTAAATTAAGACTCCAACGGTCACCTTACACAAAAACATTTCCACAATCATCACAGAACCATAACTCAATATCTCAATATATATGTCATGATGTATATATATATCTATACATTCAACTTGGCTTAAAACATGATTGAAACACATAGCCATTAACAAAAGAGCAAGTCATTGTATCAAAACACATAAGTAAAGCTTAGCCTGAAGGAAATAGCCATTTTCGCAAGGCTATACTTGAATACAAGATTAAATACCATTGTTTACAACTTAGCCTAACTTATACATGCCTTATGAAACAAAATAAGTTTATGAGTACCAAAAGAGTCGATAGTGTGGTTGATTCCTCTGACGTTCCTTAGAGCCCGTAGCCTGAACGATATCTATAAAACAAACATAGTCCACACAAAAAGTAAGCTCACTAGCTTAGTAAGTCTCAAGCAATATTAATGACATATAGATATACTTAACAATTTAGCTTCCGTGCTTGCGGCAATTAGCATAAATTATTCAATACAAGTTTCACCTAGCTGAATATTAGTCATATCCTTAATCTAATCAATAGTAGTTTATCACATGAATTTATACAATATCATTTCATATGGACAACATATGTATTCGAATATTTCAAGTTACATAAACATGTTATAATTCCGATCTCATTGCACATCATATCCATAACCGAATCTTCAAGTAACACAAATATATGTATATACCTCAATTTCTCATAAATACATAGATCATACCAATCAATGATAAGCTTAATATCATTAGATAGAATTCAATTTGAATCATTAGTTTCACCACATCACGATTAGCTCATATAAAAATAAACTAACTTATCTTATTACTTACCAATACGATAAGCTGACCTTTTTCCAGAGCTTATAGCTCATACTACTATGTATATACGTCTCAACTTATTTAACTCT
This sequence comes from Gossypium bickii, assembly GCA_025503065.1. Taxonomy (NCBI): domain Eukaryota; kingdom Viridiplantae; phylum Streptophyta; class Magnoliopsida; order Malvales; family Malvaceae; genus Gossypium; species Gossypium bickii. The sequence goes on along the minus strand of CP106711.1, from coordinate 111,291,395 downwards.
CAAATTCTCTGTTATGGCGTATCACCGGCAATAAGCCTGCTAGGCAATAAGCGCGAAATAAATCACCAGCACGAGGCCTGCTAGGTAATAATCCCGAAATAAATCACCGGCACGAGGCCTACTGGGCGATAAGCCCAAAATAAATCACTGGCACGAGGCCTGCTAGGCAATAAGCCCGAAATAAATCACCGACACGAGGCCTGCTAGGCTTGAAGCCCGAATATTTCACATATTTAACAATTTCCATGCACATCACTTAACACTGAAATCACAAACATTTCCTTATATATTTCATAATGCTTTCATATATTGAACCGAACCTATTTATTCACATTACACTTAACAAGAAATAAATTTCACTTCAATAACATATCTTCACATTCGGCCATCTCCAAAGTTTATGCTTTAAGTTTCAAAATTTCACCATTTAATAAGTTCATAATTAATTATTTAACATATACTTGCTTAGGGACATATCTCGACTATCGATGGACCGCGTAGATCGGCTATTCGATAACCTTCGTCTTTCCCCGATCCAAATCCGTTTTTCTTTCTTCTTGATCTAAACATATCAAAAATAAGCTCATTCAAGTGCATTTCATTTCAATTTAGTCCCAAAGCATATAAACGGGTAAATTACCATTTTGCCCCTACTATTTCACATTTTTATAATTTAGTCCTATTTGCTTAAAATACAAAATACACAATATTTCTCCATACTAATCAAGGGCTGAATCTTCCTAGAGACCTTACAAGTCCATCCATTTCATTTATTTTGCAAATAAGTCCCTCTAGAATTTTATTTTTTACAAATTGGCCCTAAAAACAAAAATTCATAAAAACTTCCAATACAAAATAAACTTATCTTTTATCTAAAATCATCAAACATCAAAACCCATTTGAACCTATCAATAGCCGAACATCAAGCATGCTTAGATTCAAAAATTTTAACATGGGTCAGCTACGATTCGAAGCAACGATCTCAAAAACATAAAAATTAACAAAAACCGAAGTCAAACTAACCTTGAAATCAAGCTTCTAAATTCCGAAAATCAAAGAACATAAACCATTTTTTCTTTCTCAATATTCGGCCAACAAGAGAGAAGATGATAATGGCCATTTTCTTATGTTTTATTTAACATATATTAAACATTTAATCATTTACTAATTTAACCTTTATTAATGTTTTAATAATAACATAATATCATGGACAAGTTAGTCATATGCCGTCCACTTACTCCCAAAATGGGCTATTTACTCTTTTGATACCCATATTAAAAAGCCATAGTCAATTAGGCACTTTTCACTATAGTTTGCGACTTTTACACTTTACGCGATTTAGTCCTTATTCTAAATTAAACACATAAACGATTAAATTTTCATACGAAACTTTCACACACATCAATTCACATATAATAAACATAAAATATAATATTAAAATATTTCTCGAACTCGGATTCGTGGTCCCGAAACCACCGTTCTAATTAGGGTCAAATTCGGTCTGTTACAACTCTTCCCCCTTTAAGGATTTTCGTCCCCAAAAATCTTACCGTTAAACAAAGTCGGAGATTGTTGCTTCATTAAATTCTCAGGCTCCCACGTAGCCTCTTCAACTCCGTGCCGATTCCATAGTACTTTCACTAATGGAATTCTCTTGTTTCTTAACTCTTTCATTTCTCAAGCTAAAATACAAATCGGTTTTTCCTCGTACGTCATATCAGGCCAGATTTCAACCTCTGACTGAGTGATCACATGCGACGAATCTGATCTGTATTTATGAAGCATCAAAACGTGAATTACGTCATGTATCCTTTCTAATTCAGAGGGCAACTTCAATCTATACGCAACAGGCCCAACATGTTCGATGATTTCATACGATCCGATGAATCTCGGACTCAATTTGCCTTTCCGACCAAATCGGAGCTCTTTCTTCCACGGAGAAACTTTCAAGAATACACGATCTCCGGCCTAAAATTCAATGTCTTTACGTTTAAATCAGCGTAAGACTTTTGACGATCTGATGCAACTTTCAAATTGTCTCTGATTATAGCCACTATCTGTTCTGTGTCTTTAATCAAATCGACCCTGTGTATTTTGTTCTCACTGAGCTCAGTCCAGTATAATGGTGTTCGACACTTGCGATCATACAAAGCTTCGTAGGGCGCCATTTTGATACTATATTGAAAACTATTGTTATAAGCAAATTCAATCAGAGGTATGTATCGTTCCCACATACCTTCAAACTCGAGAACACAACATCTCAACATGTCCTCAAGTATCTAAATAGTTCTCTGAGACTGACCGTCTGTCTGCGGATGGAAGGCTGTACTAAAATGAAGTTTAGTACCTAAAGCATCTTGCAACTTTTTCCCAAACCGCGATGTAAATCTCGGGTCTCTGTCTAAGACAATGGATTTCAGTACACCATGCAACCTCACAATCTATGATACATACAATTCAGCAAGTTTGTCGAGCGAAAAGTCCACACGAACCGGTACAAAGTGAGCTGACTTGGTCAGTCTATCCACTATAACCCAGACTGCATCTTTCTTGCTCTGTGTCGTAGGTAAACCGGATACAAAATCCATAGTGACTCTATCCCATTTCCATTCAGGTATCATGATCGGCTGCAGTAACCCGGAAGGCACTTAATGCTCGGCTTTTACTTGCTGACAAACTAAGCATTTTGAAACAAATTCAGATATATCCCGTTTCATACCAAGCCACCAATAGAACTATTTCAAATCATTGTACATTTTCGTGCCACCCGGATGTATTAATAATCGACTACTGTGAGCCTCGCTTAGAATCATCTGAATCAAATCTACATTTTTCGGGACACATACTCGGCCTTTGAAGTTTAAACAATCATTTGCATCAATTTGAAACTCTGACTCTGCATCATTTTCACACTGAACTCGTCTAGCAATCATATCTTTGTTAATTTTCTGTGCATCACAAATTTGCTAAACAAACATCGATCTCGCTTTTAACTCAGCTATGATCGAGCCATCACCTGTCATAACCACCTGTGCGTTCAACGCACGAAGAGAAAACAATGATTTTCGACTTAACGCATCAGCGACAACGTTAGCTTTTCCCGGATGGTAGTCAATCACTAACTCATAGTCTTTCAACAGTTCTAACCATCTACGTTGTCTCAAGTTCAGATCTTTCTGAGTCATCAAATACTTAAGCCTTTTGTGATCTGAATAAATATGACATTTCTCCCAGAATAGATAATGACGCAAAATTTTCAATGCGAAAACAATGGCTGCTAATTTCAGATCATGAGTTGGATAATTTATTTTGTGAGGCTTCAATTGTCTCGAAGCGTATGCTATAACTATGCCTTCCTGCATCAAAACGCGACCCAAACCATTTAAAGAAGCATCACTATAAACAACAAATTCTTTACCCGATTCCGGCTGAGCTAACACTGGACCTTTGGTCAAAAGGGCTTTCAACTGATCAAAACTTTTCTGATACTTTTTCGACCACTCAAACTTGACATCTTTCTGTAGTAGCTTTGTCAAAGGTGTAGCTATCACAGAAAAAACTTTCACAAACCGTCTGTAGTACCCCACAAGTCCCAGAAAACTTCGAATCTCGGAATCATTCTTTGGTGGTTTCCAATCCAGTATAGCCGATATTTTGTTTGGATCAACCCGAATACCTGAGGCTAAAACAACATGTCCCAAAAAGCTGACTTCATTCATCCAGAACTCACACTTACTAAACTTTACATACAACTTTTGATCTCTCAAAGTTTGTAGCACCAATCTCAAATGCTCGGCATGCTCAGTTTCATCTTTGGAGTAGATCAGTATATCATCAATAAACACTACTACAAATCGATCCAAAAACTATCTAAAAACCCGATTCAGCAGATCCATAAAAATAGCAGATACATTAGTAAGTCCAAAAGGCATAGCCAGAAACTCAAAATGTTCGTATCTCGTTCGGAATGCAGTCTTTGGCACATCTGTATCTCTAACTCGCAACTGATAATAACCTGACCTCAGATCTATCTTCGAAAATACTGAAGCCGCTTTCAACTGATCAAACAAGTCATCAATCCGAGGTAACGGGTATTTGTTCTTTATAGTTACCTTATTCAACTGCCGGTAATCAATACACATTCGCATAGTTCCATCTTTCTTTTTCACAAAAAGAACTGGTGCACCTAAAAGAGAGAAGCTCGGTCATACAAAGCCTTTATCTGTTAGCTCCTGCAGCTGTGCTTTCAACTCTTTCAACTCAGTAGGTGCCATCTGATATGGAGCTATCGAAATCGGAGTCGTCCACGGTACTAATTCAATACCAAACTCAACCTCTCGTACTAGTGGTAAACCCGGTAATTCTTCAGGAAACACATCTGGGTATTCACACACAACCGATACAGATTCAACCTGTTTTCCAGACACTTTATTATCCAATACATAGGCCAAATAAGCTTCGCACCCTTTCTCACATACTTTCAGGCTAGCATCGAGGATATTACTATCGGTAACCTATTTAAATCACTATATTCAACTCGGATGATCTTACTATTCTGACATCTCAAATCAATAATCTTTCTTTTGCAATTCACCACTGCATCATGCAAGGTTAACTAGTCCATTCCCAGAATTATATCAAATTCGTCGAAAGGCAACAATATTTAGTTAGTTGGAAAGCAGGAATCCCGAATCATCAACGGGCAACCTTTACACACTTTATCAACAAGTACACATCTACCCAAAGGGTTGGACACACGGATCACAAACTCAGTAGACTCGACTGGCAGAGTCTTACTGGGTACTAGATTTTCATACACATATGAATGAGTCGAACCAGGATCAACTAATACAATCACAGTAGTATCATAAAGTGTGAAAGTACTGGTAATGACATCCGGAGAAGAAGCATCCTCTCTGGCTCGTATAGCATAAGCTCTAGCTGGAGCTCTAGCCTCTGATCAAACTGCAGCGTCCTTCGTCCCTCTCTGACTGCCACCTACATTGCCTGAATGTCTGGGTGGTCGCGCTTGCGTCTTTGGCCGCGCTTTTGCGCTCGGTCTAGTGTTTTGAGCGAGATTCGCTTCAAGGCTAGCATCGGGCACTCTCGAAAAAAATGGTCTAACGATCCACATTTAAAGAAAGACCGATCCCGAACTCTACAACTCCCAGAATGCCATTTCCCATAATGTTTGCACTCAGCCCGGTTTTACGGAACATTACCAACACTAGCCATCGAAGTGGCTCGGGAACTCACTGGAGGTCGATCACGTCTAGGCAAGTCTGAAGTAGCTTTATGTCAGCTGGAGTCATCTCTGAACTTCTTATGCACTGAATGAAAAGTCTTACTCGATGATCTTTTACAAGTGTCTCTAGCTTCTATTTCAGCCTTTCTTTTCTCTTTTTCGAGCTCTTTGGCTGTACAAGCTCGCTCGACTAGTGTCACGAACTCTTTGATTTCAAGAATGCCAACAAGTAACTTTATGACTTCATTCAGACCATCTTCAAATCTTTTGCACATAATGGCTTCAGTACATATACACTCTCGGGCATAACGGCTCAATCTGACAAACTTCCGCTCATATTCCGTCACAGTCATACGACCCTATTTTAATTCTAGAAATTCTTTTCGTTTCTGATCAATGAATCTCTGACTGATATATTTCTTATGGAACTCAATTTGAAAGAAGTCCCAAGTTACTTTTTCTTTTGAAACCACTGATACTAGCGTGTTCCACCAGTGATAGGCAGTGTCCCAAAGTAGAGATATAGCACACTTTAGGCATTCATCTGGAGTACAGGATAGCTCATCAAGTACTCAAATAGTGTTATCAAGCCACATCTCGGCTCGCTCTGCGTCATCATCACCATTGGCCTTGAATTCTTCGGCCCCATATTTCTGGATTTTATCAACAGGAGGCCTACTAGATCTCATCGGATCTATCATCGGGGTTGTCAAAGGTATCGGAGTTGGATTATTCGGGGGTGGAGGTTGTGGTACAGCCGGGTTAGTCTGAATAAACTGGGTAAACCATTCGTTCATCATCTGGTAGAAGGCTTGTTTAGCCTTCCCCTCATGTATACCAGAAACTGGTCGAGAGTCTAATGGCGCTGATCCACATGCGAGACCAGGCGCGACGCTCTCTGCATTATCGGCTACGGCTCTGTCAGGATCGGAATCCATTTACTATGTAAAACATAATTGAAAATGTCAGAAGTCACCACACTATCGTATATACAAATAAGGCATGTATAGCTACACTCTCACACACTACGGTAGTCCTAGAATCGACTAAACCGTAAGCTCTGATACCAATTAAAATGTAACACCCCTAACCTGTATCCATCGCCGAATTAAGGTTATAAGGTATTACTAACCCAAACTCAGATCATCGCAGTCATTTATCAAAATTCATACTTCTATCGAACCAAAATGAATTAAAAATCATGCTTGTACATTTCAAAACATTGAATCATCAAATATATGTCATTCAAATATTTAATACATGTTCGAACATTTACCATTCACCTAAAAATATATATATATAAGATGAATGATTATACACACACTTTATTATCTAAGTCAATAGTCTCTATATCATTTCTTATGTTATAAAATAATATAACTATTAAGACATACATACCCACCGAACTCTTTTATCTAACCGTTCGCATATGACACTAATACACTATAGTATAACCGAACCTGTTCATGATATAAGGTAATATGCACAAATTTCTCAATTTCAAAGCCATATTCAATTATAACTATTAAACCACATCTACGCTGAAAGTTCTTTAACATAAAGGTTATTACATAATATATCACAAACATATGCTCAAAAACTAACCTAAAATACCAAAGTACAACAATTTCATTACCATACATTCGAACATCTATACAATATCTTTTCCATGATCAACCCAAATACTTATAGGAATTGCCTCCCTCAAAACCGAATCATATAATCTTGAAGCATACATCAACACTCTATTCATCTTTCAAGAACAATATACATACCTATTAAACATAACTATATATATATACATCTAAAATTTAGTCAATTCTCCTATTTTCACATAAATTTAATCAAATCCATGTTAACTAATTATGGACACAAACATCATTATTAACCAACCAACACATCAGCTATTTATCTAGCCAAATACATAAGTATAACCAAACCATTGACCTCATACCCGAACCTTAAATTAAGACTCCAACGGTCACCTTACACATAAACATTTCCACAATCATCATAGAACCATAACTCAATATCTCAATATATATGTCATGATGTGAAACACCGCACACCCGGCCCACGAGCCTTGACTGGATCTGGTATGTTTCTCGATGTAAACCGGTTAAAATTCTTTTTGTTCCTTCGGAAAATAGTGTGTTTTAAAAGAAATATTGTTTTGGGTTGGGCTCGAGAAGAAAACAAAATCGTTTTATAATAAAAACCCTTTTTAAATTTTAGGTGATAAAACATATAAAGTACATTTAGAATAAATTACTTAATCTTTAACTTAATAAAAATTTGTAAACATAATGAAACAATGAAATAATTCAACAGTGGCCTTATTACATCAAAACAAACCTAAATAATTATAAGGTTCTTAAATGAAATAAAATGTCCAAATAAAATAAAACTTCAAGTGAGAGCATGGCCACCACAAGTTCTGCTAGTCCCCGCCATCACTATTCATCACACAAACATGTTCCCACAATGGGGTGAGTCAACAGACTCAATGTGTAACCAACACTAAAGTTAACAATTCAGGCTTACATAATCATATCACATATCAATACATATAACAGACAAAAATAATGATGCAACCCGAACCCAAACCTAGATACCATCCGCTACACATCACCCGTACCATCCTGCACACCGTGGGGACAAAAATAATAAAGGCAGTCGCTGCAGTCGACGTGCTCATCGCCCTTATAAATATTTTTGACATAGCCACCAGATTAAATAATTGTAACCGAAGTCACCAAATTCAGATATCGTGGTCTTAGGTCACCACATTCAAATATCGTGGTCTTAGGTCACCACATTCACTTTTCCTTTTCAATAACCCATATGCCCCATATCATATATTATGCATTAACATGCCAAATTTCACATTCTTATCACTTATCACATGTTAAACATAACATATTCCATAATTCTAGTAGGAGTAGGAAACGTACCTGAGTACTTTGTACCATAACATGGTACCTTAGCCATGTTCTTACACTTTCATATTAATACATATATCAAGTTTAAGCCATAAATCTATTATGATTAGTGTAGGGTACACACCTGGTATTCTTATTGAGTCACTGATTTCCCAAAAAGCTTGATCTAATGCCTTAGATCTTAAATCCCTAAATTCGGCCAACCTTAATATGTTAGTAAAGAGCCTATTCGGCTATAAGACCAAATCCCAATAGGATTAGTACACTTAAAACCTACCTTGCTGCCGATTAACTTAAGAATCAAGTCCCGAACACTTTGTGATGCACATCCTTGTAATCGGCTAGCCACCAAAACTCCTAACTAGTTAGTTTTCGACTTTTTAAACAAATAAGAAATAGATCTAGAATACCAAGCATGGCCTTGGCCGATTGTATTTAGGCACTTGCCTTGCGATTTCCATATCTCGAAAGTATCCCTCGGCTATGGAGATGTCGAAACCTACAGGATACCTGTTAGATTCCACTTCTAAAATTTAAATCACCATTACATAGCCCTTGGCCAAATATGCACTTACCTTGGTTGGCTAGATCTCAAACTATCTCCCTTAAAAGTCGACACTAGCAAAGATCCCGAAATCTCTCCTTAAGATTTCGGTCAAAGAACAATAATAAGAATTAGCCTCTGGAATTTCGACAAGTCCTTAAAGGAAAGAATAGAAATCAAACTTAATCTTACCTCTATTGAAGAAATAGACAGCACCTATCTCTGTCACCACAGGGATATTCAGTTTTGAGACTTGGAGAGTAGTCGACTATGGCCTAGAGAGATCTTGCTTTCGGGTTTTGAAAGTTTATGAAAGAAAAAGAGAAAAGATTTGAGCGATTTGGTAATGAAGTTTCGGCTACACAAGGTGTATTTTCGGCTTGGCAAAACAATGAAGAAAGAAAATATTTGCCAGAGAGAATTCGGCAGAGAGAGAGTTGAAAGAAAGAATGAATGGCCCTCTTTTCCTCTAGTAGCTGAAATTACTAACTTAGAATCCCTTACTTGGCCATCACTCTTCTATTTTGATAGCTTTATCTCTTTAAAAAAAAATTAAAGAATAAATCCTCATTTATCTCTCTTGAAAATAATCTAAAATAAATCTATTATTTATCCCCTATTTAGCCGAAATTTAAAGAGAATAAAACTCCTCTTTTAAAAGCCTTAATGCCGTCCACCTCTCTGCTCCTTGTAGCAAAAATAAAAATTTTATTTTGCTTCCTAAGTGACTCGAACTCAAGACCATTTGCACCAGTATGTGGCGTCACTTGCTAGGCCCTTAAGTGGCGCCTTGTAGCCATTCTTCCAAGCCCAATTTCCTATCATGTTTTACCTACAAATTTTCTTAAGGCCACCTTGTTTTAGTTTCCTCTTTTCAACTTAGCATTTCCATACCTTTCCAAGTTTCCAAAAATGTTTACTTTCCTCTTTTGAAACTTAACATTTCTGAAACATTTCCTTACATTTCCAAGTTTCCAAAAATGTTCACAATACATTCATAACGCATAAGACATGTCATTTTGTATAATTAAATCAAAAATGCATAGGCCCATTTCTAGGATGTTACATGATGTGTGTATATATATATATACTTTCAACTAGGCTTAAAACATGATTGAAACACATAGCCATTAACAATAGAGCAAGTCATTATATCAAAACACATACGTAGAGCTTAGCCTAACAGAAATAGCCATTTTCGCAAGGCTATACTTAAATACAAGATTAAATGCCATTGTTTACAACTTAGCCTAGCTTATACATGCCTTATGAAACAAACTAAGTTTATGTGTACCAAAAGAGTCGATAGTGTGGTTGATTCCTCTGACGTTCCTTAGAGCCCGTAGCCTAAACGATATCTGTAAAACAAATATAGTCCACACACACAGTAAGCTCATTAGCTTAGTAAGTCTCAAGCAATACTAATGACATATACATATACTTAACAATTTAGCTTCCATGCTTGCGGCAATAAGCATAAATAATTCAATACGAGTTTCACCTAGCCGAATATTAGTCATATCCTTAATCTAATCAATAGTAGTTTATCACATGAATTTATACAATATCATTTCATATGGACAACATATGCATTCGAATATTTCAAGTTACATAAACATGTCATAATTCCGATCTCATTGCACATCATATCCATAACCTAATCTTCAAGTAACACAAATATATGTATATACTTCAATTTCTCATATATACATAGATCATACCAATCAATGATGAGCTTAATATCATGAGATAGAATTCAATTTGAATCATTAGTTTCACCACATCACGATTAGCTCATATAAAAATAAACTAACTTACCTTATTACTTACCAATACAATAAGCTGACCTTTTTCTGGAGCTTATAGCTCATACTACTACGTATATACGTCTCAACTTATTTAACTCTCAATTTCTCTGTTATGGCGTATCACCGGCAATAATCCTGCTAGGCATTAAAGCCCGAAATAAACCACCGGCACGAGGCCTGCTAGGCAAGCCCGAAATAAATCACCGGCACGAGGCCTGCTAGGTAATAAGCCCGAAATAAATCACCGGCACGAGGCCTGCTAGGCAATAAGCCCAAAATAAATCACCGACACGAGGCCTGCTAGGGAATAAGCCCGAAATAAATCACCGGCACGAGGCCTACTAGGCTTGAAGCCTGAATATTTCACATATTTATCAATTTCCATGCACATCACTTAACACAGAAATCACAAACATTTCCTTATATATTTCATAATGCTTTCATATATTGAACCGAACCTATTTATTCACATTACACTTAACAAGAAATAAAATTCACTTCAATAACATATCTTCACATTCGGCCATCTCCAAATTTTATTCTTTAAGTTTCCAAATTTCATCATTTAAAAAGTTCATAATTAATTATTTAACATATACTTGCTTAGGGACTTACCTCGACTGTCGACGGACCGCGCAGACCGGCTATTCGATAACCTTCGTCTTTCCCCGATCCAAATCTGTTTTTCTTTGTTCTTGATCTAAACATATCAAAAATAAGCTCATTCAAGTGCATTTCATTTCAATTTAGTCCCAAAACATATAAAGAGGCAAATTACCATTTTGCCCTACTATTTTACTTTTTTATAATTTAGTCCTATTTGCTTAAAATACAAAATACACAATATTTCTCCATACTACTCAACGGCTGAATCTTCCTGGAGACCTTACAAGCCCATCCATTTCATTTATTTTGCAAATAAGTCCCTCTAGAATTTTATTTTTTTACAAATTGGCCCTAAAAACAAAAATTCATAAAAACTTCCAATACAAAATCAACTTATCTTTTATCTAAAATCATCAAACATCAAAAACCATATGAACCTATCAATAGCCGAGCATCAAGCATGCTTAGATTCAAAAATTTTAACATGGGTCAGCTACGATTCGAAGCAACGATCTCAAAAGCATAAAAATTAACAAAAACCAAATTCAAACTAACCTTGAAATCAAGCTTCTAAATGTCGAAAATCAAAGAACATAAACCCCTTTTTCTTTCTCAATATTCGGCCAATAAGAGAGAAGATGATAATGGCCATTTTCTTATGTTTTATTTAACATATATTAAACATTTAATCATTTACTAATTTAACCTTTATTAATGTTTTAATAATAACATAATATCATGGACAAGTTAGTCATATGCCGTCCACTTACTCCCAAAATGGGCTATTTACTCTTTTAATACCCATATTAAAAAGCCATAATCAATTAGGCACTTTTCACTATAGTTTGCAACTTTTACACTTTACGCAATTAAGTCCTTTTTCTATATTAAACACATAAACGATTAAATTTTCATATGAAACTTTCACACACATCAATTCATATATAATAAACACAAAATATAATATTAAAATATTTCTCGGACTTGGATTCGTGGTCCCGAAACCACCGTTCTGATTAGGGTCAAATTCGGTCTGTTACAAATTTTTCTCCATGGTCCCCCTATCTCTAAGGCTTCAAATAATCCCGATAATAGCTTAATATTATTATTCTAACTGCTACACATACATACTAACTTTAATGCAAAAAAATAGGGTTTCAGGATTTTTGGGGCGTTACATCCTACGCTACAGGGGTATTTCAGTAATTGTAACACCACACACTCGATACCATTGCCAGAGTCGATCACGAGGCGTTATTTAACTTATCTTACTACTTCGGGTATAAAAAATTATTTTATTTCATCATTCACAATGCATCATCCATCTCACAAGAATATCATTAATTTAATTATAACTCGAGTTAAAAAACTCAAAATTTAGATCCGTAAATTTTTCATGAAACTAGACTCATATAACTTCTCACCATAAAAAATTCAGAATTTTTGGTTGGGTCAATTAGTACAGTTTATTCATTAAAATCTCCCCTGTTCCATAGTCCAACGGTTCTGACCACTCTTCATTAAAAATCAATTTTCTCATTGTAAAATATTTATTTGTTGTCCCTACTTATTTCTAGTGAAAGTGGACTCACTATGGAATCTATAAATATAAATTATAACACATAACTATTTTTGTACAATTTTAAATGTTTTTCTAAAGTCTAAACAAGGGACTTCAAATACCATTCTGACCCTATCTCACTAAAATTCAGATATCACAGAATATAGAATTCCTTTGCTTACATGTTTCTTTCTTATAAAAGTAGACACAATAATATTTAATTCTATATCTTATTCACTTTTTAATTCCATTTCTCCTATTTGTGGTGATTTTTCAAAGTCACATTACTGATGTTGTCCAAAAACTATTTCATTACAAATTTTTTACTTTTTCATACTTTCTTTGTAGTAAACATCACTTAGGTATCCATACAAAATAATTCGATCCCTATACATAACATATTAAATCATTTCAAAAGCATTTATATACCAAAGTAAAGGCTTGATAGTGTGATACGAGGCTCCGATGATCTCCAGTCCAAGTAATTTCAACACACTATAAAACAAAGGAAAGGAAAAGAATGAGTAAGCTACTAGTAGTTTAGTAAGTTACAAGTAAACAATAAGCACTCAATCAATAATTAACATTTTCACATACAATTAATTAATATCCTTCTTAGCAAATTGAATCACTGACACATGTACAATATTACCAGTTCACTTGCACATACATTTAAGTACTTAATCATTATCACGTATGCTCATTATTTCACTTGTATATGCATACATACTTCATCTCATATTCACTTTAATTTATTATTAACCCCGTTGAATACTCGAAATATACACGGATACATAGAGAATTAGCACATAAGTGCCACACTGATATGTAGCCGAAGCTACCACTGATCAATAACACTGGAAATGTCCATGGGCGTGCTCACACAAGCTGTCAGGTGTCTGCAACACATGCTAGATCACCCAGCACCCGGGACTCACTGTAACACTGTAACACTGGTCTCTAGAGATATATCACTTGTATCCACTTCTATTCCTAAGTTCAACCAGGAATTTACTCTTAATACTTATTTTAAACACTTTACCACTTGAATAATTCATAAACAATTTTCCTTCCACATTCAATATTAATTCAGATATCAAATATAATTCATAATTTATAAAAATATATTGCTATTATTTACACATAACTTACCTCGGATGCAAAATGACTATTTTCATAAATTAGTTGATAACCTTCTCTTTTCCCCGATCACCTTCACTATTCCTTCTTTCTTGATCTATATTAGCACAATTTAATACATTTATCAACATTCCATTCAAATACAATTTTTACACAATATTTTTGTAAAATTATGTTTTTGCCCCTAAAGTTTTATATATTTACACTTTTGTCCCAAAGCTCAGAAATTAAGCTTTATCCCTTATTCTTATGATTTATGATATGCTGGTCATTTTTTCCCTTCTGACAACATCAAATTCTCACTCTAACATGTACTTATGAATATTAGGTACTTTTACCAATTAAGCCGTTTTACTCGTTTTCACTTAAAATCGCTTAGCAAAAGTTGTTTAACATATTCTATCATAAAGCATCAAAATAAACACACATTTCACCTATGGGTATTTTTCCAAATATGAACCCTAGGTTAAATTATTGTTAGTATAAGCTAAATCAAGTTACTATGACTCCAAAAACGGGGCTTGGAATCACTTACTATGGAGCTTGAAAGCTTGAAACAAACCCTAGCTGTGGAGAGCCCTTGAAATTTCATCCTAATGATGAAGATGCACATATTTTGCCATCTTTTTCCATTTTAATTTCTTTTTAATACCAAATGACAAAAATGCCCTTCATTAAAAATTTAGTTATTTTTATCTATGTATGTCCATTTTTGTCCATGGAAATATAATGGTCTAATTACCATTTAAGGACTCCTACTTCAAACCCCTATTACAATCAAGTACTCTATGAATTAGAACCCCTATTTAGCAACTTTTGTAAATAAGTCCTAATGGGCAATTTAAGCATGCAATCAATAAAATTTCTTATTGATACTCTAACACATGTATTTAATCACTCGGTAAATCATAATAATTAATCGTAATAAACTTTTATATCTCAGATTCATGGTTTCGCAACCACTATTCTGATTAGGCCCTATTTCGAGCTATCACAGTAATTATTAGCAGTATGTGTCTTAATTACGAACCTTGGCCCGTCAGCAAGTCCTCGCGGCTAAGTGAACAGACTCTACGCACCATGTAGGATTCCAGAGAATAGGAGGTGGGTCACCAGGACCGCTTAAGTACCAAGCTCTCCCTAGTTCCAATCCTAGACATGCATATGTCCATTGCCACACTCTACCCTAGCGACTTGTCCACAAACATGTTTGATTATGAAATTAAGTTTTAAGTTGTTTAAGAATTCATCAGAACTAACCCTAGAGTCCATTAAAACCGTAGCATGCAATTATAAAATCATATAAGGCCCACTGAACCCAATCATGTCCATATAGCCCATTAAGCCCAATCATATACATGTAGCCCACTAGGCCCGATCATAATCAAATCATACAACCATCCATATCAATCCATCGTTCAATTTCACATATCAACTCTTGCCGATTTAGGTCCACGAGCTCGGCAGGCCCATTTAGCCCTTTCTAGCCCGGTTGGCCAAACAGTGGCCCGAAACTATGAGATCACTCTCTTAGTCCCTGTAGTCGTATCGGTTTTCCCACACGAATGTTCGCACGCTCGTACGGTTGCTGGCGCCAACCTTTCAGCTTTTCGGCATTCCAATTTTTCGGTAATTCAGCTTTTGCCGATTTGTCGTGTTTGAATTGTATGTACACACCTGGTAAATGAGACGTGTTACACTATCCCCAGCCTTGAACCTACAACCAATACCAACCTCCAATCAATCACACACTTAACCACAATATTTACGAAAAACCAAAGCCTTACCATAACCTTACCGTGTGCCACCAGTCCTAATAGCCCTTCCTTAGCTACTACTCACGAATATCCCCTAGATATGCATCAATCTTAATCGTTAAAGACAAAATAATAGGTGACTTGTGTCCACTTAAGTCACCCTTTCCCTTACTATAGACTATTCGGCCAACTTATCCCAAAATCAAGAACACTTACCCAAAAGCCGAAACGTATGGCTAGCTTTTAGGCAGAGACTTGTAGATCCAAGCTTGATTCTGATTTTTCCAAGATCCGATCCACCAAAAATCAAAGGAATGATGACATCGCCGCAGAGATTTGGTCACTAGAGTATTCGGCACAAGGTTTGGGGAGATGAAGAAATTGGCTCCAAGAGCAAAGGTTTTCAGCTTTTGAAGTCATGAATATTCAGTCCCCAACAATTGAGATGAAGGTGGGATGGCACAAGAAATGGAGAAAGAAGATAATGATATTCAATTTAAGGCTTTAGGAGAGAAGAAAAGAAAACACATAAGGAAAAGGTGAGGTTTAGAACAAAAAAAGTGAAGGATAATTTGGCAGAGCACTATAGTTGCCGAAACAGCACAAACGAAATTCCAATTGCTGAAATAGCACAGAAGGAATTCGGCACCCCCTATTTATACACAAAACTGAAACTCTGTCTACCCTCCCCAAAGTCCCAACCAACTCCAACTCTTCCCCATCTCATCTCCTTGTTTTTCTCCCTGATAACTTCCCAATCCTTTTCCTAAATTTTCTTTTCTGATCACTCTCCTTAGAGTCCATCATCACACCACTTCCAACATTCTAGAAGGCGAAAATTAAACTTCTAAAAAAATACTAAGCTAGGATTCAAAATACATCTTCATCTAAACATACGAAAGAAGAGAGCATTAAATTTAATGACGAACTAAAACAAAAACCCTCCATTGATGAGCCGCCCAAATTAGAATTAAAACAGTTGCCGAAACACTTAGAACACGCATTCCTCCGGGAAAATTCTACACTACCGGTGATTATCTCGTCAGAGCTAGAACCCAAGGAAAAAGAGGTGATACAGGTACTAAGAGAACATAAAGAGCCATAGCATGGAAAATCTCTGACATTAAGGGAATAAGCCCATCATTTTGCACCCACAAAAATTTAATGGAAGAAGAATACAAGCCAAGTGTGCAACCTCAAAGATGATTGAATCCCAACGTAAAAGAAGTTGTGAAAGCTGAGGTAATTAAACTTCTAGATGCTGGAATAATTTATCCTATTTCTGACAGCAATTGGGTAAGTCCTGTGCAGGTTGTCCCAAATAAAAGAGGTATGACGGTGGTAGCCAACGAAAAGAATGAACTAATTCCCACCAGAACAGTCACATGTTGGAGAGTTTGCATTAATTACAGTAAGCTGAACGATGCCACTAGAAAAGATCACTTTCCTTTGCCCTTCATTGATCAAATGCTATAAAGGTTATCTGGGCATATGTATTATTACTTCCTAGCTGGACTCTCCGGCTATTTGCAAATCCCAATAGCACCTGAAGATCAAGAGAAGACAACATTCACATGCCTATATGGTACGTTTGCTTATCTTAGAATGCCTTTTGGATTATGTAATGCTCCTACTACTTTTCAGCGTTGCATGTTGGCAATCTTTGATGAACTTGTGGAAGACATTATGGAGGTATTTATGGACGATTTCTTAGTATACGGTAATTCTTTCCATATTTGCCTTAAAAATTTAAATGTTCTAATGAGATGTGAGGAAACAAACCTTGTTTTAAATTGGGAAAAATGTCACTTTATGGTATAAGAGGGAATTGTACTAGGACATAAGATTTCTAGTAAAGGGATTGAGGTAGAGAAAGAAAAAATTAAAACCATAGAAAAATTACCTCCCCCTAGTTCAGTTAAGGCTATTAGAAGCTTTTTAGGACATGCAGGATTTTATAGAAGATTCATTAAAGATTTTTTCTAAAATAGCTAAGCCTTTAACAAAATTACTAGAAAATGATGTTCCTTTCAATTTCGATCAAGAATGTCTAGATCCATTCAATATCCTTAAGGATATTGATGAATGCTCCAATTATAATTGCACCTGATTGGAATCTACCCTTTGAACTAATGTATGATGCAAGTGATTTCGCAGTAGGTGCAGTTCTGGGACAGTGAAGAGACAAGCATTTTCATCCAATCTATTATGCTAGCAGAACTTTAACATCCGCACATGAAAACTACACCACCACAGAGAAAGAACTGCTAGCTGTAGTTTTTACTTTTGACAAATTTAGACAGTATTTATTATTATCTAAATTTGTCGTTTATACTGACCACTCTGCTCTTCATTATCTTTTAACTAAACCTGATGCAAAACCTCGACTCATAAGATGGATTTTACTTTTACAGGAATTTGACTTGGAAATAAAGGATAAGAAGGGAGTTGAAAACCATGCACCGGATCACCTCTCTAGGCTTGAAAACCCACATATCGAAGAGGTCGATGAAAGTGATATAAATGACTCGTTTCTCGAAGAACAACTCTTTTCTATAACCCACTCTGAGGTACCATAGTTTGCAGATATTGCGAATTATTTAGCTGCTAACATCTTGCCAAAAAAGACTAACACATCACCAAAAGAAGTGATTCTTTGCTGATGCAAAAAACTATTTTTGGGGAGATCCTTTTTTTTTTCCATATATGTGCGGATTAGGTAATTCGAAGATGTGTTACAAAGGCGGAAGCAAGCAAAATTCTGGAGCATTGCCATTCAGGACCTTCAGGAGGATACTACAGTGGCATTAAGATAGCACATAAAATATTAGAATCAGGTTTTTATTGGCCCACTCTATTCAAAGATGCCAACAGGTATGTCGCTTCGTGTGATAAATGCCAAAGAACAGGTAATGTTTCTAAACGTGATGAAATTCCTCAAACATATATGCTATCATGTGAAATATTTGATGTATGGGGTATTGATTTTATGGGTCCATTCCCTAGTTCATTTGGAAATAAATACATCCTAGTAGCAGTTGATTACATGTCAAAATGGGTGGAAGCTGAAGCTTTACCCACCAATGATGCGAGAGTAGTAGTTAAGCTTCTCAAGAAACTGTTCTCTCCATTTGGAACACCTAGAGCCATCATTAGTGATAGGGGCGCTCATTTCTGTAATACTCAATTTGACAAAGTCTTGAAAAAATATGGAGGACACTATGGGATAGCTACCCCATATCACCCTCAAGCCAGTGGGCAAGTTGAAGTAGCAAGCCGAGAACTTAAACGCATCCTAGAAAAAACAGTTGAATCAAACAGAAAAGATTGGGAATTAAAAGTAGATGATGCTCCATGGGCCTACAGAACAGCATTTAAAACCCCCTAGGAACATCCTCATACAAACTTGTCTATGGGAAAAGCTGTCATCAACCATTTGAGTTAGAACACAAAGCTTTCTGGGCTATAAAATTTTTAAATTACGATCTTAAAATTGCAGGAAAGAAAAGCATGATGCAGATGAACGAGCTAGATGAATGGAGAGCTGAAGCCTATGAGAACTCGAAACTATACACGGAGGCAATGAAGCGACGCCACGATGCTCGTCTAAAGAGATCAAGAAAATTTGAAGTAGGAGACTTGGTCCTGCTATATAACTCAAGGCTTAAATTGTTTCCTGGAAAATTGAAATCAAGATGGTCAGGTCCATTCA
The DNA here is from genome assembly GCA_025503065.1 of Gossypium bickii. Lineage (NCBI taxonomy): Eukaryota > Viridiplantae > Streptophyta > Magnoliopsida > Malvales > Malvaceae > Gossypium > Gossypium bickii. Next base: position 111,272,080 of record CP106711.1, on the reverse strand, counting down.
TGATTAAAACAATCTTTCCCTATGGCACAATCGAAGTAACCCATCCCACTCAAGGCACATTCAAGGTAACTGGTCACCGACTAAAAATCTATAATGGTGAAGATTTTAAGGATATGAGAGAGGAGCTTCAGCTCCGTGAATCTTCTTTTAGAAATGAAAACAGGGTAAGTCTAGCTTAAGACTTTAAACGAGAGCTTCTCGGGAGGCAACTCGAGCACTAACCTCACTAACATTAAATTCTTAATTTTTAGCATTTAATTCCATACTAATTAATCCAATAAAGCACAGGTTTTAGACCACACGGCCTTGCACAAGAGCGTGCCCGTGGCCGTGTGGAAGCCAGGGGATGAACCACGAGCGTGCTAGTAGCGGTGCACGACAAAGAATAATTTTTTTCCCAACACGGGCTGCGATAATAGTCCACGCCCGTGTCGACTTTCCGTGGACTATACTAACTTGCAAAACATGGGAAAGACACAGCCCTGCCTCACAATCGTTTGAAGATACTGACTTGTAGAACACGGGCAGAACACACCCGTTCTAAACGACCGTGTGAAGAAAAACACGGGCGTGCCACTTTACCCACGACCGTGCCCAAGCACCCTGAAAGTGCCCAAAATTCAAAATCACGAAAAAGACGGGCTGATTAAAATTGAGCACGAACGTGGCCCCTGCCCGTGCTCCCACCCCTATTTAAGCAACTTAACCGTTCAACTTCCCCAACACCAACCCTAAATCGATCCTCTTACCCCCTTTACTCTAAATCCGGTCATGGCCGTGGCCGTGTGGCCACCACAGGAAGGTACAAGGGCGGGGCCAGCTACCAAATCCATAATTTCTATTTAACCCGCTTCTTCCCTTCCTTATTCTCGTTATTTTTCTTCTTTCATTTTCCATTATTTATTTTTATTTTTATTTTAATTTTAATTTTTTATTTATTTTTATTTTCTTCTTATTTTTTATGACATTTAGATTTAGCTTAGGACATAATAAAATTTGACCAGCTGCTTCGAGGATTCAATTTCAAATGGTTCGAGACGCTTCCCTACGTTCACCTCCAACCCTATCCGGTTTTTTTCTATTGACTCCATCCAAAATTTAGGAAGTTTCACTTCTCTCCCCGTCTTATGATTTTATGATTATTTTGATATTATCTATCTTTGTACATTGAAGGCAATGTACATCTTAAGCGTGGGGGGTTAATTATAGTATTATTTGAAAATCCCTGAATTATGCCTTGTTTTTTAAGTAAGTTTCCCATATTACTAATTAGGATGAAATTTCTAATGATTTAAGATTGTTATTGATATGTTTTGGATTAAGTCATTGTTAATTATGCATTGATGATTAAATTTGAAGAATACTAGAGAATCAAGCATTATAAGTCTAATTTTCAGAATTAATACCTGAATCTGAATGTTATCTTGGAATTTGAAATTTACGAGGTTGATATCAAAACGCCCATAATTTTTGTGAGATTTTGAGCCGTATAGAGCATGTATTCTTTTTCTTGCTCACCTTATTGATTATGAGTGTGTCAACATTGAACTGTTATTCTAGAACTTGCCTTGATTATACATGTTGAGACCACATCTATGATTTGATATACCGAGATGATAAATGCACCTAGGATTTAACCCACTCACTCCACTAAAAAGCCTACCTTCATAATTAACCCTAGTGAACCCCGTTTAATCCTAACAACCGTTTTATTGGCTCAACCATTAATATTAACCTAAACCCCTTTGTATTTGTTATCACCATTTTCTTTTAACTACCCGTATATCGAGATTTGATTTGATTAGCTACCTAATTATATTCTTTCAGTAGTTGAATTTATCCTTTATTACTTGATTTCTTCTTAAAAAAAATTGATCGAAGTATATTCAGTATTAGTATTATGACAAGTGAGCTTATACAGTTAAAGTCTATTTATCAAAAGAAAAACTCGTATTATTAGGGTTATTACTTTCATTTGATGTAATTATCATCTCTGTATTTCTAGAAACGTAACTTGTCAATTCAATATCGATTCTAACCTTCTAATTCAGCCTTTATCCATACCTTTAACCCTAGCCCCGTTACAACCCTGTTAAAGACCTTTTGATTAGTTTATCATCTCATTTTATAGTGGTGGAGATTTGATTTTTAGGCAAGCATATGGGTTTAATTTTTCATGTTCGACTTATGAGTGCTTCTTTTCTTGAACCTTAAACACTTTGAGTGATTTGAGTGAATCTTTAGTGAGGATGTCAATCCTTATCGGTTTTGAATTAAAAGTAATTATTTAGATAAGGGTAGACACCTACGTTTTCGTGTTACAAATATATGACTTATATTGTTTGAATCTTTAGGACTCTTTGAATTAAATTATCCATGTATAAATTATCTATGAATTATGATAAGACATTGTTGATAGGAATTATGAATTATGGAAAGTTCGTTTTAATTGTAAGTTGAGAATTTTGCTTAAGGATAAGCAAAAGCTTATGTGTGGGGGTATGTGATAAACCGTAAAAGTAACATATTTTAATCCCACATTTAGCATACTTCTGGATGATTTATCCCTTGATTTATGTAAAAAAGTGCTCTTAATCCTTTCTTTTCATGTTTTATACTCAGGAAAGCACCGGAGGATAGAAAGAACAAGAAACGGGCTTCAAACGGACCAAATTGGGCCAAAGTGGAAATCGACATGGCCTGGACTTAAGCCCACACGGCCGTGCCTCCTTGATAAACTAGAACAGGGCCTGGTTCCGATTCACACGGCCGTGCCTCATTAAAGAAATCTGAACATGGCTTAAAGACGATTCACACGGACATGTGCCATGGCCGTGTCCCTGTTGTGGAGAAGAGCAATTTCATTCAGATTTGGATACTTGGGGGCAAAGAAACCTATTTCGAAATCCTATATAAACACCCTAAGTGTATCCTTAAAAGGGGCGATTAGCTAGGCCAAGGAGCCGAGCCGAAAAGGTCAGATTTGTGGGAAACCTTCGAAGAGAGCCAGTTGATCCATCTTAAGAAGCCGAAATTCTACTCAATATGGAGGATCTCTCCTTCAATTCCTTCAGGAGGTTTTAGGGATTTATTATGTTTTGTTTTATCTTTTCTTCTGAGATGTTTTCTATTATAGTTATGAACTAAACCCTTCAGATACCTGAAGGGGGTCAAACCTAAGATGGATCTTGTTATTGTTTTCTGAACTATATGATAAATACTTAATTTGTTCTTAATTATGTGTGCTTAATTCTTGTGTTGATATTTTCAGGATATTGATTCAAGTTGAATGTGCTTAGGTGGAGGAGTAAAAGTCCCTGCCTAAGAGTAGATCTAGCATAATTAAGTGGAGTTGATCGCACGCCTAGAGATAGGGTGACGAGATTTTGCCGAATTAGGGTGAAACCTAAAATGGGAATCCATAGATCGAGTTAATGCGATTCTAGGGGTTTTAATTAGAAATCGATTTCAATTAATCAACCTATGATTAGACGTCATTCGCCTCGAGAGAGGGTTTAATATAAATAAGGGAATCTTATGGATCAAGTCAAGTGAATACATCATCTGGTTCAGTGTTAGATAACAAGTGAAGTTGTAACATCCCGAAATTGGGCCTAGTAGGATTGGGCCCAATGGGCCTTGGGCGTAGGAATGTTTAAATTTTTTTTGAGAACAAGAGAACGACATTATTTCAAGTTGGATTTATTAGGAAGATGATTTTAGAAAGTTACGGGGTTCTATGAAGTTTCGGGTTCAAGTTGGGCCTCTGTAAAATTTTGTGCTTAAGCCTATTAAGGAGAGATAGTAAGTGGCATCAAGGCTTATAGAAATAAAAGTGTAAGTAGCTAGCATAATTGAGCATTCGGTAAAGAGGTAGTGGCTCCATTTGATGGACTTGAAGGGAGGAGGTTCGAATCACTTTGTGTACAAATTTGGACTTTTATTTTTGCACTCATCCATCAAGTGTCGGCCAAGCATGTTATTATGGTAAGTTGGACTTTTGTTTTTTATGGTAAGATGGCTAAGAGATTAAGAAAAGATTGAAGTTGGGGAAAGGAATCAAAATAAATAGGTAAGTACGGGGGACAAGAGGCTTATTTCGTGGATAGTGTTTTGGGAAGTATGGGTGGCAAATTGTTGACCATTTTAGCTATGTATGTGGACGATTTTTGGGGCTTAAGGGGCATAGCTAAATTTTTGTTAGTATTGGTAAGGCTTTAATGTTAGTTTTGGACAATTCCATTAGCATCAAGTGTGCTTTTTTTCTCTTCTCAAATTCTTTTCTCCTAGCCGAATTTGGTCTTGGTAATTGGTGAAAGTTTTAGTTTTGTTTTTGGCCAAAATTCATTTATGCAACATTGGTGTCATTTTTCTTTCTCTCAAAATCTTCCTTCTTGCCGATTCTTCAAACCATTGGTGAATTTGATCTCATCTTTTCTTCTTTTGTGGCCGAAGGTACACAACTTTGAGACCATTTCTTTTGTTCACTCATCATTCTTGAAAACTGAAACTAATCCACCATTCTACTTCTTCCTCTTCTTTTCCTTTCACAAAATCCTTCAAGCATCACTTCCACTCTAATATTATTCACCATAGCCGAATATCAACGTATATTTTTCCTTTTCATTAGCCAATTCCTTAATATCATCTTTCTTCTCCATTCTCGTGTGTTGAATGTCTCTCCTTGGTTGAATCGGTGATATAGTGGGAAGGCCGATTCGATTACCTTCGATTCATCCATAGCCATAAATCAATTGGTGGGAATCGAGATTATCATCCTTAAGGTAAGGGTCTTTTCATAGTCTATTCGATAAATCCATATCGTTATTGTGTTAATTGGATTGAAGGTTGAATAATCGACTTTATGTATTAGGGGTTTAATCACTCGATCTATCCACTCGTTGATCATTCGAAATTCGTGGTAAGTGGAGTTCGCCTAGTAAAATGTTTCTAGTTACGACTATCGAAGTAGAGACTAACCTTCTATCAACTATCATTATAGGTGTCAAAATCGGTAGAAAGCACAACTCGTAATCAAGGTGTGCAATCCCGTGCCTTTTGTATACCTATCTAAAATGGTGTCTAATCTCACACTTCTCTAAAATTTTGTACGAAATATTCAGTGAATCGGTCGAAATACCGAAGAAAACTAAAAACTGGAATCCGTGATCAGTCGGGCGTGCGTATGATCATAGTGGAAATCGTATTTTGTAATAAAATAGTTCCAGTTAGAAACAGTGATGTGTATTTAAAAAATCACAAAAAATAGGAGGAAGGGAATTAATAAGTGAATAAGATATTGAATTAAAGCTTACTGTGTCTACTTTAATATGGAAGAAAAGGAGAAGGAAAAGGAATTTTATATTCTGAGATATGTTAATTTTAGTGAGACTGGTTCTGAATGACTTTGGGGTATCCTATTCTGTATTGGAAAAATAGTATAAAATTTTACAAAGCGAATTAAGAGTTATAATTGATATGTATGGATTCCTTAGTGAACCTATTTTCAATAGAAATAAGTGGGAGCAGTATATGAGAAGTGTACAGTAAGATATTTGAGATTAAGTTAAGAGAGGTCAGAATCATTGGACAATGAAATAAGGAAAATTTTAAGGAATAAACTGTACTAAATGGTTAAGCTAAAACTTTGGAAAACGTATAAGAGAAAGATATATAAGTCTAGTTTCAAGGAAAATTTACGGATTCAGATTTCTAGTTTTCTAACTCGAGTTATGGTCAATTTAGTTAGTATGACGCAGATGGATAGTTTCGATTTTATGCCCCAAATTAGTAGTTAAGCCTAGGTTGCAAAATTACCATAATACCCTTAGAGGGTAAATTATCGAAATACCCCTGGGTTGCGAGATTACCGAATTGCCCTTAGTGGTTAAAATTATGAAAATTACGATAATACCCATTATGGGCCAAATTAATATTTGCTGTATGGGCCGATTGATAATTTGCTATATGGGCCATTTGATATTTGCTATATGGGCCGATTGATAATTTGCTATATGGGCCAATTTGATATTTTGTTAAATGGGCCGATCTAATAATTTACTATATGGGCCGATGTGTTAATTTGATATATTGCCCTAATGGACTGATTTGCAAAGTGTTATAATGGGCCGAATTTTTGTAATGAATCTCTGAATTAATATCATGATTTATTATGTATGTTGCATATTTACATATTGCATGGAATGGGAAATTTGAATGAAGAGAAGAGTAGACCGATGGCATTGCCACAAATTCTGATAATAGCTATGTGCCAATTAAAACATGGCTTTGTGCCATCGTGATTAAGGCTGTGTGCCGATTATATTACCGTATATGATTCTAGTGGCTCAACCAAAAATATTATAAATGGCAGCTTGACTGCAAATTGGAGAGACTGGCGGGGTGGGTTGACTTGATCCCCATAGGAGATATTGGTTGGTACGGGTGGAGAGATTGGATGGATGGGTTGGGTTGCATTACATTATCTGCATTATCATGTTTATAGGGCTAAGGCCCTTTTGTTTTGTAAATGGGCGTCAGCCCAATATTTTGCTATATGGGCTCAAGCCCAAGATATTGATATATGGGTTCAGGACCAGTGGATGACTGTAAGGAGATTACGCACTGAGTTCTTGTAACTCACCCCCTTTCTTAACCCTTGTAGGTAATGCTCAGTTACGAGGACTTGGGGCGATGGATGACTCGGTGGAGGCCATACTTCAGAAATAAATGTTTCGAACTTCAGTAAATTACTTTTCCGCTTTATTTCGTTACTTTTATTATGTTGAGTTTAAAGTTGTAATAAGGCCTCTGGAGTATTTTTATTATTTGCTTTATGGTTGATATACCTATTATTTTGCTTAATTTGTTTAAAACGAGAATTTTTCTAAAAACGTAAATAATGGTTTTCCAAAATCGATTAACAAATGGATTTCAAAATAAACTTTTACAAATATGATTTAACTCGAACTTTCTTTCAAATTCTTAACGACATTTTCAAAAGTCACAGATTTAAAGTTCAATTCCTTGATTGGTTGATTCATCAATCAATCTCTCCAAAATACTTGTATTTTATCTATGTTTTCGCAATGTTTCAAATATGCTTTCGCAACTAAAAAGGTTTATTAAAGATAATTATGTTTTCACGTAGACATAATTGCTTAAGTGTTTTGGGTTTTAACAAAGAGGCTATAATTCTCAAACAAGTTTTTAATAATTGCAACGATGGTTTTGAAAAACACTTCCATGTGGCACGCCAGATTCGGTCTAACTTCTAAACCGGGTTTGGGGTGTTACATTTTATGGTAATAGAGCCCAGTTTTAAAACTCGGCTGTAGTTTGGGTTCAAAAATGTTTTCCAAAGCTGTTTGAAATTTGATTTATAAATACATGTTTGAAAGGAAGTATGGCACCACGGGTATCCAGCACCAAGTCAAGTAAGTATCTTTTATCATTGTAGGATTATGATTATTGTGTTATGACTGTGTTAAGAAAATTCTACAAGATAGACATACTCTAGAACTTTTAGTTTTAGGAGCTGAAACTATAGAGATTGAGACTTTATGATACATTTTGCGAAAATCACTTCAACTCTCATACTCCATAAAACATCGTTTAATAAACACTAAAATAGTATAATGATTCATAAGGCTCTTAATAAGATTAAATCGACATTAGTGAACATGAACGCTAGAAGATGTGGACGCAATAGACGTGGACGTGCTAGAAGCCAAGGTGCTAGGACTAGATCTTCAGCATCTGGGCGTGTTTCTGAAAGGGTGACGTTGGCATCTCCAGTGGCTGAGACGGGATCTCATGATCGAGCTGGAGTTGATGAGCTGACTCAGATAGTTAAGAAGGTATTGTAGGAGGTTAAAGGAATCGGTTAAGAACTTTGATTTGGGAGTGTGGACTGTAAAAAGAAAGGAGATTGTGGTTCTTTTGGATCGCAGTCTCGTTCCGTGAAGCATGTTAAGGCACATCTATACTTTTCAGCTTGCGATTTTTGTAGAAGGCATCATCCGGGAGAATGCTGGAGGAGGTCAGGAGCATGCTTGAGATGCAGATCTAAGGAGCATAAGGCTCGGGATTGTTTCATCACCGTCAAGTCAGGTATGTTTTGGTTGGACGTGATGATTGAATGTAGTAAATTTTAGGTATAAGTTGTTGATAATGGTTTGCTTCGGTGGTTAGATGTTTGGTTGTGTGAAAGAGGATTCAAGTTTATGTTAAAAGTACATTAGTGATATTAAGATCAGAGTGCGCAGCGAAAGCATAGTGGTATGATTTAAGCGGTAAGTTTAGTTGTTGGTTGGAAATTTCGAAGACGAAATTTCTTTAAGGAGGGTAGAATTGTAGCATCCTGAAATTGGGCTTAATAGGATTAGGCCCAATGGGCCTTGGGCGTAGGAATGTTTAAATTTTTTTTTTGAGAACAAGAGAACGGCATTATTTCAAGTTGGACTTATTAGGAAGGTGATTTTAGAAAGTTACGGGGTTCTATGAAGTTCCGAGTTCAAGTTTGGCCTTCGTAAAATTTTGTGTTTAAGCTTATTAAGGAGAGATAGTAAGTGGCATCGAGGCTTATGGAAATAAAAGAGTAAATAGCTAGCATAATTGAGCATTTGTTAAAGAGGTAGTGGCGCCATATGATGGACTTGAAGGGAGGAGGTTCGAATCACTTTGTGTACAAATTTGGACTTTTATTTTTGCACTCATCCATCAAGTATCGGCCAAGCATGTTATTATGGTAAGTTGGACTTTTGTTTTTATGGTAAGATGGCTAAAGAGATTAAGAAAAGATTGAAGTTGGGGAAAGGAATCAAAATAAATAGGTAAGTAAGGGGGACAAGAGGCTTATTTCGTGGATAGTGTTTTGGAAAGTATGGGTGGCAAATTGTTGACCATTTTAGCTATGTATGTGGACGGTTTTTGGGGCTTAAGGGCCATAGTCGAATTTTTGTTAGTATTGGTAAGGCTTTAGTGTTAGTTTTGGAGAATTCCATTAGCATCAAGTGTGGTTTTTTTTTTCTCTTCTCAAATTCTTTTCTCCTAGCCGAATTTGGTCTTGGCAATTAGTGAAAGTTTTAGTTTTGTTTTTGGCCAAAATTCATTTATGCAATATTGGTGTCATTTTTCTCTCTCAAAATCTTCCTTCTTGCCGATTCTTCAAACCATTGGTGAATTTATTCTCACCTTTTCTTCTTTGTGGCCGAAGGTACACAACTTTGAGACCATTTCTTTTGTTCACTCATCATTCTTGAAAACCGAAACTAATCCACCATTCTACTTCTTCCTCTTCTTTTCTTTTCACAAAATCCTTCAAGCATCACTTCCACTCTAATATTATTCACCATAGCCGAATATCAACATATATTTTTCCTTTTCATTAGTCAATTCCTTAATATCATCTTTCTTCTCCATTCTCGCATGTTGAATGTTTCTCCTTGGTTGAATCGGTGTTATAGTGGGAAGGCCGAATCGATTACCTTTGATTCATCCATAGTCATAAATTAAACGGTGGGAATCGAGATTATCATCTTTAAGGTAAGGGTCGTTTCATAGTCCATTCCATAAATCCATACGGTTATTGTGTTAATCGGATTGAAGGTTGAATAATCGACTTTATGTATTAGGGGTTAAATCACTCGATCTATCCACTCATTGATCATTCAGAATTCGTGGTAAGTGGAGTTAGCCTAGTAAAGTGTTTCTAGTTACGACTATCAAAGTAGAGACTAACCTTCTATCAACTATCATTATAGGTGTCGAAATCGGTAGAGAGCACAACTCGTAATCAAGGTGTGTAATCCTGCACTTTTCATATACATATCTGAATTGGTGTGTAATCTCACACTTCTCTGAAAGTTTGTATGAAATATTCTATGAATCGGTTGAAATACCGAAGAAAATCGAAAATCGGCATCCGTGATCACTCAGGCGTGCATATGATCGTAGTGGAAATCGTATTTTGTAATAAAAAAGTTCCGGTCAAAAACAGTGACGTGTATTTGAAAAATCACGAAAAATGGGAGGAAGGGAATTAATAAGCGAATAAAATACTGAATTAAAGCTTACTGTGTCTACTTTAATATGGAAGAAAAGGAGAAGGAAAAGGAATTTTATATTCTACGATATGTTAATTTTAGTGAGACTGGTTCTGAATGACTTCGGGGTATTCTGTTCTGTCTTGGAAAAATCGTATAAAATTGTTCAAAGTGAATTAAGAGTTATAATTGATATGTATGGATTCCTTAGTTAACCTGTTTTCAATAGAAACAAGTAGGAGCAGTATATGAATAGCGTACAGAATCATTGGATAGTGAAACAAGGGAAACTTTAAGGAATAAACTGTACTAAATGGTTAAGCTAAAAATTCTGGAAAGATTATAGGAGAAAGATATATGAGTCTAGTTTCAAGGAAAATTTAGGGATTTAGATTTCGAGTTCTCTAACTTGAGTTATGGTCAATTTAGTCAATATGACGTAGATGGATAATTTCGATTTTATGCCCCAAATTAGTAGTTAAGCCTATGTTGCAAAATTACCATAATACCCTTAGAGGGTAAATTACTGAAATACCCCTGGGTTGCGAGATTACCGAATTACACTTAGTGTGTAAAATTACGAAAATTACGAAAATACCCTTTTATGGGCCAAATTGATATTTGCTATATGGGCCGATTGATAATTTACTATATGGGCCGTTTGATATTTGCTATATGGGCCAATTTGATATTTTGCTAAACGGGCCGATCTAATAATTTGCTATATGGGCCGATGTGTTAATTTGATATATTGCCCTAATGGGTTGATTTGCAAAGTGTTATAATGGGTCGAATTTTTGTAATGAATCTCTAAATTAATATCATGATTTATTATGTATGTTGCATATTTACATATTCAATGGAATGGGAAATTTGAATGAAGAGAAGAGTAGACCGGTGGCATTGCCACAAATTCTGATAATGGCTATGTGCCAATTAAAATATGGCTTTGTGCCATCTTGATTAAGGCTCTGTGCCGATTATATTACCGTATATGATTCTGGTGGCTCAACCACAAATATTATAAATGGCAGCTTGACTACAAATTGGAGAGACTGGCGGGGTGGGTTGACTTGATCCCCACAGGAGAGATTGGTTGGTACGGGTGGAGAGATTGCATGGATGGGTTGGGTTGCATTACGTTATCTGCATTATCATGTTTATAGGGCTAAGGCCTAGTTTGTTTTGTAAATGGGCTTCGGCCCAAGATTTTGCTATATGGGCTCAGGCCCAAGATATTGATATATGGGTTCAGGCCTAGTGGATGACGGTAAGGGGATTACGCACTGAGTTCTTGTAACTCATCCCCTTTCTTAACCCTTATAGGTAATGCTCAGTGACGAGGACTTGGGTCGATGGATGACTCGGTGGAGGCCATACTTCGGAAACAAATGTTTCAAAGTTTGGTAAATTACTTTTCCGCTTTATTTCGTTACTTTTATTATGTTGGGTTTGAAGTTGTAATAAGGCCTCCGGAGTATTTTATTATTTGCTTTATGGTTGATATACCTATTATTTTGCTTAAATTGTTTAAAATGAGAATTTTTCTAAAAACGTAAATAAAGGTTTTCCAAAACCGATTGACAAATGGATTTCAAAATAAACTTTTACAAATATGATTTAACTCGAACTTTCTTTCAAACTATTAACGACATTTTCAAAAGTCACGGATTTAAAGTTCAATTCCTTGATTGATTGATTCATCAATCAATCTCTCAAAAATACTTGTATTTTATCTACGTTTCCGCAATGTTTCAAATATGGTTTTGCAACCGAAAAGGTTTATTAAAGATAATTATGTTTTCACGTAGACATAATTGCTTAAGTGTTTTGGGTTTTGACAAAGAGGCTGTAATTCTCAACCAAGTTTTTAACAATTGCAACAATGGTTTTGAAAAACACTTCCATGTGGCATACCAGATTTGGGCCTAACTTCTAGGCCGGGTTTGGGGTGTTATAGAAGTCTAGGTGGATTCTTCCTAAGGGTATCGTCTTAATCAACTGAGTTTTTCCAACAGTATTTCCCCAATTCAATCTTTTTTTTTTTTATTGTATTTGCGTCTTTAGCTTAGTAGTTAGTTAAAATTAGATTAAAACAACAACTTCACTTATTTTAGGCTAGATAATAAAAAGAAAGTTAGTAGTAGTACTTTTAGTTCCTTTGGGTTCGACAATCCGGTCTTGCCTAAGCTATACTACTGTTTGATAGGTGCACTTGCCTTAAGTCGTTGTCAGAGTTTGTTTCCACATTTGATCATTCCCTTTTTATAAATTTTAAGACTCGACAGCTACGATCACCTCGCCACCAGTATAGTTCACACAGATCTCGATACAACTTGTTTCCCCAGGATGCATGGCATAAGGACCGCTATGTGCCTCCCATAGGATAGACTACCTCAGATCAGAATCTCTTGGCATATAAACTCTCCCATGAAAACATAGTACTCCGTCACTATTTAGCCCAAAATCCACAGTCTCCCCCTTCTCAACCAGTCAAAAACGAGGGACCAATGATTCATCCAACCCCTGCTTTTCCTTAACTTGATCAATCCGGGTGAGTCTCACTTGGAGTTCAGCCAACAGACTACCATCCTCAAATAGGCTGAGACAAGCAAACATTTCTCTCAGATCAGATACGACCTTATGGCTCAGTGCATCCTCTACTAGGTTAGTTTTACCCAGATGGTACTCAATCGAGCAATCATAATCCTTAAGCAACTTTATCCACCTTCTTTGCCTAAAATTCTCCTCCTTCTAGGTAAGGAGGTACTTGAGGCTTTTATGGTCGGTGATAAACCGCAAAAGTAACATATTTTAGGCCCACATTTGGCATGCTTTTGGATAATTTAAGCCTCGATTTATGTAAAAAGGTACTCCTAATCCTTTCTTTTCATGTTTTATACTTAGGAAAGCACCCCACGGATGAAAAGAACGTAAAACCCGCTTAAAACGGGCCAGGCCAATTCATGAAATCGACATGGCCTAGACTTCAAGCCACACGACTGTGCCTCATTAAATTACTAGAACACGGCCTTCTCCTGATTTACAAGGCCGTGCTTTATTAAAGAAGTCCGAGCACGGCCTGGCCACAGTCCACACGAGCATGTGCCATGGCCGTGTCCCTGTCGCTGGAAGAAGCAATTTCATTCAGGAAAGGATACTTGGAGGCAAAGAAACACATTCCAAAGCCTATTCAAACGCCCTATTAGGAATTCTACTGAAATTAGGATACTTAGGGGCAAAGTAAGGCATCTCAAAGTCTATATACACACCCAAGGGGGCAACTTAAAGGGGAGTTCGGCAGAAGCCGTAACCGCGTCAAAGCTAGGCCAAGGAGCCAAGCCGAGAAGGTCAGAACTGGGGAATAACGCGAACATAGCCAGTTGATCCATCCCAAGAAGTTGGAATTATACTCAAGACAGCGGAATTCTCCTTCAATTCCTTCAGAGAGTTTTAGGATTTTCTTATGTTTTGTTTTATCTTTTCTCTTGCGATGTTTTGTTTATTCATTATGAACTAGACCCTTCAGATACCTGAAGGGGATGAAACCTAGATGGATCTTTTTATTTGATTTCTAAGTTATATGATAATTACTTAGTTTGTTCTTAATTATGTTGCTTAATCCAAATCTAATGTGCTTAGGTGGAGGAGGAATAGACCCTGCTTAAGAGTAGATCTAACATAATTAAGCGGAGTTGATCGAACGCCTAGAGATAGGGTTACGAGATTTTGCCGGATTAAGGTGAAACCTAATATGGGAGTCCATTGATTGATTTACTGCTATCCTAGAGGGTTATTATAAGTGAACGAGTGTAACATCCTGGAAAAGGCCTATGCATTTTCGGTTTAATTGTATGAAATGACACGTCTTAAGCATTATGAATAAATTTTTGATATTTTTGGAAACTCAGAAATGTATGAAAATGCATGGAAATGGAAATGAACATTTTTGGAAACATGAACATTTTTGGAAACCTGGAAATGCATTAGGACATGAACATTTTAGGAAACCCAGAAATGTAAGGAAATGGTTCAAAAATGGAAAGTACACATTTTTGGAAACTAAGAAATGAAAATGGAAATGATCCAAAAATGGAAAGTATACATTTTAGGAAACTTGGAAATGTAAGAAAATGGCAAGTAAACAGAGCCGATCGAAAATTTTAGGAAACTTGGAAATGACCCTAAAATTATGAGTTTTAAAGTTTAAAATGGGAGATTAAGGCAAGAGGGCCTTAAAAGAAAAAGTTGGTAAAATTTGACACACAAACAGGCTTGGAAAAGTGGCCTGAAGATGCCACTTAGGGCCTCTGGAAATGGCGCCACATGCAAAGGAATTGGGCCTGAGTTCGAGTCACAAGGGAAGCAAATAAATGAAGTTTTATTTTGCTTCCAGAAGGCTAAGAGTGGACGGCAAGGCTTCTAGAAAAAAAGGGGAGTTTAATTCCCTTTAAAATTCGGCAATTTATGAAGATAATAGAGGATTTTTTTAGGATTATTCAGAGGAGTTAAATAATGGATTAAACTCTTTTTATTTATGATAAATAAAGATAAAGCTATCGAGATAGAGGAGTGGTGGCCAAGTAAGGGACTCCCTAGCTGATAATTTAGGCTATAAAAGGAAGGCAGGAGGGCTACTCATCAATTTTTGCTTCCTCCTCATCTCTTCCAAAATTTTTTAGGGTTCTCTTCTCTTTTCTCTTGTCTAGCCGAATTCCCTAGCCTCCTCTCTCTTTTTCTTTTCTTCTTTTTCAAAAACCAAAAACACAATCCAACCTAGCCGAATTCTTCATAGCATCAAAAGCCGAAATTCTACCAAAGCCGAATCTCTGAAGCAGTGTCAGGAAAGATCTGTCGAATTCAAAAGGTAAGAATCTTGTGGTTATCGATTATTCTCCTCTTTAAGTCAAACATAGAGGCTAATATTATTATTTTTGTGGCCGAAACTATAAAGAGTGTTTCGGGATTTCTAGTGCTATCAACTACAAGGAAGAGATCATTCGGGATTCAAGAATCTAAGGTAAGATCTACACATATTGGGTCAAAGTTATGGATTATATGTGAGATTTAAGTCTAACATGAAACTATAGGAATTTCGACAGACATACATGGCAAGGATTACATTCGGGATTTGGAAATTTTAAGGTAAGTCCATAGATCCAATCGGCCAAGGTTTATTCTTTAGAAATACAAATCCTACTAGGATTTGGATTTTAAGGTCAAAAAGGTTTATTTATGTGTTTAAATAATTTGGCCGAATATAGGGATTGAGATCTAAAGCAACAGATCGATTTCTTCGGGATATCAAGGAACCTATTAAGCAAATCAAGTGTGTGCTCACACTAACTTTCAATATATTATGGCAACAATTATTTTGATATATGAATATGTATAAGAATGTGAATGTGGCTAAGTACCACAAATGTGGTAAAGATTACCCAGGTACGTTTCCTACTTCTAATAGGATTACGAATATGATATATTTTGAACATGTGAATAGTAACATGAATGAGAAATAAGAATGTTACGCATGATATAATAATATGTGGGGCATTTTGGGAAATATGTGAAAAGGGGAAGAAGGTGTTGACTTCGGTCTCACCAACGGAATATGGTGACTACGGTCACATAATATGAATATGGTAACTTCGGTTACATCATCTGAATTTGGTAACTTCGGTTACATTATCTGAATATGGTGTCTAATGGCACAAATTATATGGGCGATGAGCACGTCGACTGCAGCGACTGCCTTCGATGGTGTGTAGCGGATGGAGGGTTGACTTAGTAGTCCCCACGGTGTGATTGGCAGGTACGGGTGGTGTGTAGCGGATGGATAAATAGGCTTGGGTTTGGGTTGCATCATTTAATTGTATATGAATATGAACCTGATATGAACTTGTATGCCTGATTTGTTGAATGTTAGTATTGGGTGCACATTGAGTCTGTTGACTCACCCCATTGTGGGACTATTTTTCAGGTGATGAGTAGTAATGGACCGGGTCGGCAGGAGCTGAAGGTGGCCATGCAGGAGAAAAATAAATGATTTGGACTTTATTTTTGCTAAGTACTTTTCATTTTGATTTTGGAAATTATTTGATGTAATAAGGCCATAAGGCCCAAGTTTGATTACTTCATTTCTATTTAAATTTTATTATTATGTTACGAATTACTTTAAAATTAATGATTGTTTAAAAACATAATTCTTAAATAAACCCTAGATTGTTTTTTTTTGTCACTTTAAATAATTGTTCTTTTAAAATTAAGTAAACGAGTTTCCAACCTAAGCCCAACCCAAAACCAATATCTTTCGAAAAATACACAAATTATCTCTAAGTAATAAAGAACTTCAAAATCGTTTTTCTTAAGGAACATACCAGAACCGGTTCAGGCTCGTGGGCCGGTTGTGGGGTGTTTCAGTTTGGTATCAGAGCCCAGATTTCAACTCTCGGCCTGTGGGTTAAGGCCCAAAACATTTTTAATTCGAGCCCAAATAATTTTCTTTGAAATAAAGCAGGTGTTCTGGCATGGCACCTAAGTCTCCGACCCGCAGTCCACCAGGTAAGTATCCTAACTTTATGTGTGATTCTGTGATTTATGAACTGTATAAGGGTAGAAAAGGCATGGAATGTAGAATAGTATGATAGGAATATGGAACCCTAGGACTAGGTTACTCAAACACAAAACCACATAAGATTTAATGCACTAAACAAACCTATGGCTAAGTCACTGAGATAGGGTGTGGTAACCCCTGTACGCATGTCTAGGATTGGATCCGGAAGAGTCTGGTATTTAAGCAGTCCTAGTGACTCACCTCCGCCATGAGAATCCTACCGCGCGTAGCTTCTGGTTCACCTTAACTCGGAGGGCTCGGCAGTGTGGCAACCTCTGCATGCGCATGTCTAGGAATGGTTTCGATGGGAGCTTGGTATTTAAGCAGTCCGCGTGACTCACCTCCTCTCCATTCGAATCCTGCCTGGTGCGTAGCTTTGGTTCACCCTGACCAAAGAGGGCTCGGTCATAGGCTAAACATAATGACTAAAACCCGAAAGGGAACTAGCCATGTTTTGAAAAAAAAAAAAGAAGACCAAAACAACAAAACCCTAGTTTTAAAACTTTTAAAATCACTCTTTTAATTGGTGAAAACTATCTTTACAAGATCTTCCGAAAAAAAAAAATTTCTGATTTTCAAAAATTACAAAAATACCCCTAGTGGTAAAATTACCAAAATGCCCTTGATTCACAAATTGTCAAACTTCTCAACGATTTTGCCAAAACTTCATTATTTTATAAATGTTCAAAAACTCTAATTTGTAAAATATCAAAATACCTTGATTTTGGAAAAAATTACAAAATTGCCCCTAACTTACAAAATGACCAAAATGACCCTGGTTTTCGAAAATTTTTGCAACATCACCGTTTTGGAAAATAAAACTTTCAAAAAGAACCCATAAAGTTTTACAACTTTTGAAATATCCCTAACTTACTAAATTTTACCAATTTACCCTAGTTTTTGGAAAATTACCAAAATACCCCCGAGGTCAAAAATTACCGAAATACCCCTGGATTTCAAAATTTTTCCAAAATTACATCGGGACTTTAAAATTACCAAAATACTTTTGACAAAATCACCAAGGAACTTTTTGTTTTGCAAAATTACGAAAATGCCCCTGTAGGACAAAATTACGAAAATACCCCTGGGTAGTGGAAAAACAACAACGATGAAAATTACAAATGCTTCTCTGAATGAACAAAAGTTCATACTTGTTTGATGGATGGATAAATGGATGAAAGATTGTGTGCTTGTGTGAATACGAAAGAACCACTCTTAAATTCTTTTTCATAAAACATCTTCGCGGGTAATAAGTGAAACAAGAATACTAATTCATAAAACTTTTTAATCAGATCTCGACGATAGAAAATGAGCTCTAGAGGATGTGGTCGTCGTGGACGAGGTAGAGGAAGGATGACTGTGTAAGAACCCGTTAGATCGGGTCAGGGGTCTGATAATGAAATATCACCGCCACCACCACCCCCAGCTGTGGGTGCTAAGCAGCAAGCTCAGACGGGGGAAGATGCTGTGTCGCAGGCTATGCTACGAGTTTTGGAATTGGTGGCTGGTGCGGATGGAAATTCGGGAACCCGAAAATCTGTGCCGGAACGGCTCCGAGCTAATGGAGTCGAGATGTTTTGTGGAGTGTCGGGAGTGGCACCCGGTACAGCTGAGTACTGGTTGGAAGCGACGGAGCGCATCATGGATGAGCTCGACTTGACCCCTGAGGAGAAGTTGAAAAGAATGGTGGCACTGTTACGCGATAATCAATGGTGGTTAACTGTGCGAGATGGTGCCACGACTAAGGATCTGACCTGAGAGTACATTAAGGAAGCGTACCAAAAGAAATATGTGGGAACCAGGTATACGGATGAACAAAGAAAGGCTTTTCTAGGGTTGGTGCAAGGGAGTAAGTCTGTCGCGAAATATGAAGCGGAATTCCTGAGGTTGAGCCGTTATGCTCGAGGTGTAGTGGCGACTGAACATGAACGCTGTGTCCGTTTTGAGGACAGACTGAGAGACGATCTCAGACTGTTGATAGCACCGCATCAGGAGCGGGAATTCTCTGCTTTGGTAGAAAAGGTCAAGGTGGCTGAGGGAATCAAGGATGCTACCAAGCAGGCTGTGGATAGGAATAAGCCCAAAAGAGGTTTTGGGCCATCTGGAAAGGGTCATAAGAGGCCTAGAATTGACGGGCCACGGAATCAACAAGCTAGTACGGGCTGGCAGTATCGCCCTTGTGAGCATTGTGGAAAGAGGCACCTGGGAGAATGTTGGAGAAAGACAAGAGGATCCTTCAAGTGTGGGTCCAAGGACCATATGCTTAAGGATTGTCCTAAGCAACCAGATGAGAGCCGACCGGTAGCACAGAATGTTAGTCAGGCTGGTAGAGGTGGACAGTAGCCTCAACAGGGTCGTGGTTCGGCCAACAGAGGTATTGGTGCTGGCAGAGGCCGTGGAGCACACGACCGAGGTGCTGCTAATGTAGAAGCAAGGCAACTGGGTTTGGTTTATGCGGTTCGCCGAAGGGAGGATGGTGACGCACCAGATGTAATAACCGGTACGTTCTTTATTTCTGACAAACCCTATTTTGCTCTGATTGATGTGGGCTCGACCCATTCCTATGTTGCATGTAGTGTAGTGGAAACACTAGGCCTAGACTCAGAACTCTCTGATAGGCAGATGACTGTAGTAAGCCTATTAGGCCAAGCTGTGATGATAGATAAGATCTTTCGAAATGTACCCCTAGAGACTCATGGAGTGAACTTTCGGGCTGACTTAATGGAGTTACCCTTCAGAGAGTTTGAGCTTATACTTGGAATGGATTGGCTAGTAGAACATCGAGCCGTGTTGGATTGTGCGGCTAAACGTATGGAACTAAGAACCTCAGAGGATGAGGTAGTCGTGATGATCGGAGAAAGGAGGAACTGCTTGTCCAACGTAGTTTCGGCGCTGAAGGCTGAGAAGATGGTTAGGAAAAGGTGCGAGGCATTCTTAGCCTTCGTAAGTGCGTTGGGAGGAAAAGATGAAGGTGTTCATGGAGTTAGGACGGCAAGGGACTTCGTAGATGTGTTCCCAGATGAATTACCAGGAATACCCCTAGATAGAGAGGTGGAGTTTGGAATAGATTTGTTACCGGGAACAGCTCCGATGTCAATCGCTCCATACCGAATGGCGCCAAAGGAGTTAGTAAAGCTCAAGGCTCAAATCCAAGAACTGTTGGATCGTGGGTTCATCCGACCCAGTGTGTCTCCGTGGGGAGCACCGGTCCTATTTGTGAAGAAGAAGGACGGAACTATGCGTATGTACATAGACTACCGTCAGTTGAATAAGCTGACCATTAAGAATAAGTATCCTTTGCCAAAGATCGATGACTTGTTCGATCAGCTGAAGGGGGCCGCAATATTTTCAAAGATCGACTTAAGGTCGGGATATCATCAGTTGAAGGTGAGGGAGGCTAATATCCATAAGACCGCTTTTAGGACAAGATATGGCCACTTTGAGTTTGTAGTAATGCCGTTTGGGTTGACGAACGCTCTAGCCGCGTTCATGGACATGATGAATCGGGTTTTCCAACCCTACCTGGATAAGTTCGTCGTTGTGTTCATCGACGATATTTTGGTGTACTCGAAGTCGGAGGAGGAGCATGATGAGCATCTCCGAGATGTATTGGAAGTGTTAAGGGAGAAGAAGCTCTATGCCAAATTCAGCAAGTGTGAATTTTGGCTTAAGGAGGTGGCATTCTTAGGTCATGTGGTATCCGCGGAAGGAATAAGAGTGGATCCTAGGAAGATCGAAGCAGTGTTGGATTGGAAACCACCTAGGTCTGTGGCTGAAATCCGAAGTTTCTTAGGATTGGTGGGCTATTACAGAAGGTTCGTGGAAGGGTTCTCGTCAATAGCCGCGCCTTTGACAAAGTTGCTATGGAAGGAAGTACCCTTTGTATGGACGGATAAGCAACAAGAGGAGCTTGTGACTTAGTGGCTAGCGGTGTGGATTATGTTGCAAGGGAGCCTGGGTTCGAATCTCATGAAAAGCAATGGACTGGGTCGGAAGGAGCTTAGTGGTGGCCATGCTCAGCAAGGATTATTTTACTTCATTTGGACATTATATTTTTTTTAAGTACTTGAATTTTATTATTGGGTTTTATTTGATGTAATAAGGCCATAAGGCCCAAGTTGAATTTCTTTATTTCTGTTTAAATTTTTATTTACTATGTTACGAACTATTTTTTTGGATTTAAAGTCCTAGTAGAATTAATTATTTAAAACCCTAAATTATTTTGTCACCCCAATTAAAAGATTTCTGAGTAAGACAAGTGGGCTTTCGATCTAAGCCCAACCCAAACCAATATTTTCTCAAAATACACAAATTTTCTCTAAGTAACAAAGAATTTTGAAACCGGTTTTCTTAAGGAACATACTGAGATCCTGCCTCAGCTCAAGTGGTAGGGTGAGGATGTTTCATTTGGTATGTAACATCCTGGAAAGGGGCCTATGCATTTTCGATTTAATTGTATGAAATGACAAGTCTTAAGCATTATGAATAAATTTTTGATATTTTTGGAAACTCAGAAATGTATGAAAATGCATGGAAATGGAAATGAACATTTTTGGAAACCTGGAAATGCATTAGGACAAGAACATTTTAGGAAACCCAAAAATGTAAGGTAATGGTTCAAAAATGGAAAGTACACATTTTTGGAAACTAAGAAATGAAAATGGAAATGATCCAAAAATGGAAAGTATACATTTTAGGAAACCTGGAAATGTAAGAAAATGGCAAGTAAACAGAGCCGATCGAAAATTTTAGGAAACTTGGAAATGACCCTAAAATTATGAGTTTTAAAGTTTAAAATGGGAGATTAAGGCAAGAGGGCCTTAAAAGAAAAAGTTGGTAAAATTTGACACACAAACAGGCTTGGAAAAGTGGCCTGAAGATGCCACTTAGGGCCTCTGGAAATGGCGCCACATGCAAAGGAATTGGGCCTGAGTTCGAGTCACAAGGGAAGCAAATAAATGAAGTTTTATTTTGCTTCCAGAAGGCTAAGAGTGGACGGCAAGGCTTCTAGAAAAAAAGGGGAGTTTAATTCCCTTTAAATTTGGCAATTTATGAAGATAATAGAGGATTTTTTTTAGGATTATTCAGAGGAGTTAAATAATGGATTAAACTCTTTTATTTATGATAAATAAAAGATAAAGCTATCAGATAGAGGAGTGGTGGCCAAGTAAGGGACTCCCTAGCTGATAATTTCGGCTATAAAAGGAAGGCAGGAGGGCTACTCATCAATTTTTGCTTCCTTCTCATCTCTGCCGAAATTTTTTAGGGTTCTCTTCTCTTTTCTCTTGTCTAGCCGAATTCCCTAGCCTCCTCTCTCTTTTTCTTTTATTCTTTTTCAAAAACCAAAAACACAATCCAACCTAGCCGAATTCTTCATAGCATCAAAAGCCGAAATTCTGCCAAAGCCGAATCTCTGAAGCAGTGTCAGGAAAGATCTGTCGAATTCAAAAGGTAAGAATCTTGTGGTTATCGATTATTCTCCTCTTTCAATCAAACATAGAGGCTAATATTATTATTTTTGTGGCTGAAACTATAAGGAGTGTTTCGGGATTTCTAGTGCTATCAACTACAAGGAAGAGATCATTCGGGATTCAAGAATCTAAGGTAAGATCTACACATATTGGGTCAAAGTTATGGATTATATGTGAGATTTAAGTCTAACATGAAACTATAGGAATTTCGACAGACATACAAGGCAAGGATTACATTCGGGATTTGGAAATTTTAAGGTAAGTCCATAGATCCAATCGGCCAAGGTTTATTCTTTAGAAATACAATTCCTACTAGGATTTGGATTTTAAGGCCAAAAAGGTTTATTTATGTGTTTAAATAATTTGGCCGAATATAGGGATTGAGATCTAAAGCAACAGATCGATTTTTTCGGGATATCAAGGAACCTATTAAGCAAATCAGGTGTGTACTCACACTAACTTTCAATATATTATGGCAACAATTATTTTGATATATGAATATGTATAAGAATGTGAATGTGGCTAAGTACCACAAATGTGGTAAAGAGTACCCAGGTACGTTTCCTACTTCTGATAGGATTACGAATATGATATATTTTGAACATGTGAATAGTAAGATGAATGAGAAATAAGAATGTTATGCATGATATAATAATATGTGGGGCATTTCGGGAAATATGTGAAAAGGGGAAGAAGGTGTTGACTTCGGTCTCACCAACGGAATATGGTGACTACGGTCACATAATATGAATATGGTAACTTCGGTTACATCATCTGAATTTGGTAACTTCGGTTACATTATCTGAATATGGTGTCTAATGACACAAATTATATGGGCGATGAGCACGTCGATCGCAGCGATCGCTTTCGATGGTGTGTAGCGGATGGAGGTTGACTTAGTAGTCCCCACGGTGTGATTGGCAGGTACGGGTGGTGTGTAGCGGATGGATAAATAGGCTTGGGTTTGGGTTGCATCATTTAATTGTATATGAATATGAACCTGATATGAACTTGTATGCCTGATTTGTTGAATGTTAGTATTGGGTGCACATTGAGTCATTGACTCACCCCATTGTGGGACTATTTTTCGTGATGAGCGATAATGGACCGGGTCGGCGGGAGTGAAGGTGGCCATGCGGAGAAAAAAAAAAAGATTTGGACTTTATTTTTGCTAAGTACTTTTCATTTTAATTTTGGAAATTATTTGATGTAATAAGGCCATAAGGCCCAAGTTTGATTGCTTCATTTCTGTTTAAATTTTATTATTATGTTACGAATTACTTTAAAATTAATGATTGTTTAAAAACATAATTCTTAAATAAACCCTAGATTGTTTTTTTTTTGTCACTTTAAATAATTGTTCTTTTAAAATTAAGTAAACGGGTTTCCAACCTAAGCCCAACCCAAAACCAATATCTTTCGAAAAATACACAAATTATCTCTAAGTAATAAAGAACTTCAAAACCGTTTTTCTTAAGGAACATACCAGATCCGGTTCAGGCTCGTGGGCCGGGTGTAGGGTGTTTCAACGAGAGTTCCACTAATTAACATAGGGTTAGATGTTATTCGCCTCGAGAGAGGGTTTAATATAGGTTAGGGAGTCTTATGGATCAAGCTAAGTAAAAGGAATCATATAATTTAGGGTTAATTAATAAGTGAAGTCTAGGTGGATTCTTCCTGAGGGTATCGTCGCAATCAACTGAGTTTTTCTTCAAAGTTATTTTCCTATTCATCTTTTTGTCTTTCTATTCCTAGTTTAGTATTCGTCAAAAGCAACCTCACTCTATTTTTAAGGCTAAATAATAAAAAGAAAGTTAGTATTAGTACTTTTAGTTCCTTTAGGTTCGATATCTAGTCTTGCCTAAGCTGTACTACTGTTCGATAGGTACACTTGCCTTTAATCGTTGCCAGAGTTAGTTTTCAGGTTTTGATCATTCTTTTATAAATTTTAAAACTCTGAATTTATAGCGATCAAGTTTTTGGTGCCGTTGCCGGGGAACTAAAATATTAAGAAAGCTCTATTTTTATTATTTTAGCCATTTTTTTATTGCAATTTATTTTCATTATTATTTTTTATTTTTATTTTTACTTTGCTAATTTTTCCTATATTTTTACTTTTGGAAGATAATTTTAGTCTATAGAGAAGATGGCACTGAATAATTATCAGTGGCAAGTTATGAGGACAATTCCTACTAAAGCAGCCAGTGTCGTCAACCTCGACGTGTTCACCAGGTTATCTACCCTGCTAGATATGATGAATACAAAGATCGATGGTTTGTGTAGTCGCTCGCAGGTACACCCGGTAATGCCGTATGACTCGAATCCAAGAGGCGTGGCGAATCCTAAGTACTCACCCTACGGATATGGCATGGAAAACGAACAAGTCCACTATATGGGTAACTACTCTAGACCTCAAAATAATTTTTATAATGACACTTATAATGCAGGTTGGAGATACCAGCCAAATTTCTCGTGGAATGATCAAAGTAGCCAAAGACAGGAACTTTATCTAGATTTTCAACAACCACCTCACCAACAGGAAGAGGAGTCGAACATTGAAGAGATGATGACAAAATTCATGGCAACCATAGATACCCGTCTCCAAGACACTGAGAAAACATGTTAAAGTCAACAAACACCGGTTGAAGAGAACAAGAACCAATTAGAGGAAGTTACTAAGTCAGTAAGGGAAGTCACAAAGGTAGCCTAACAACTCGCAAGGCTCATGTCAGAATGACTGCAAGGACATTTACCGAGTAACACCGAGATTAATCCAAAGGAGCAAATTCAAGCCATAGCAGCTCAAGAAAATACAGAGATAGACGAACCCATCTCGCAACAAAAAAATAAGGTAGACAAAAGAAAATTAGAGGTAATGCAAGAAAAGCCGAAACTGGTAATAAAGGAGTATCAACCTCGCATTCCTTATCCTGAAGCATTAAAAAGAGACGATTCAGAAGACCAGTTTGGTAAGTTTCTTAAATTTTTAAAGAAATTACATATCAACTTACCTCTTCTTGAAGCCGTTTCACAGATGCCAGACTCTAGAAAATTTTTAGGAGAGGTGTTAACAAAAAAGCAAAGGATAGACGAGCAATCACATGTGGAACTCAACGCAAAGTGCTCGGCAATTCTATAGAATAGACTACCACAGAAATTAAAAGATTCAAGGAGTTTTACAATTCCATGCATAGTTGGTAGTTTATCTATAGAAAATGCGTTAGCCGATTTAAGGACAAGCATAAATGTTATGCCTTATAAATTGTTTAAATAACTAGGTCTAGGGGAACCCAAACAAACTAGGATGAGCGTTCAATTAACTGATAAAACTATCAGAATTCCTAGAGGTATAATAGAAAATGTTCTAATCAAAATTGATAAATTCGTATTCCCAGTAGACTTTTTCGTTTTCGACATGGATGAGGACAATAATATTCCTTTAATTTTAGGAAAACCCTTTCTAATAACTGCCAGGATTAAAATTGATGTTGGTACAGGAGAACTCATTCTTCATGTAGGTGATGAATCAATCAGTCTACAAGCTTTTGACTCGGCCAGGACATCAAGTGATGAAGGTGAGAAAGTAAATTTAGTTGATAATCAAATTGTTCAACTTTCACCACAGGAAACACCACAAGGCTATAAACCTGAGCCGAAATATGGGCCCCAAGATGTACAAGCTCATAACAATGAATTGTTAGTGGAATCTGACCCAAGGCAAGAACCTGTGGTAAGTGAAGGTAAGGTTGAGGCAAGCTATGATTTACCATACCTGGTAATTACAGAGTCCCAAGCTTGTGTGCCATATCCCGATGCAATAAAGAAAAACCACACAGAGGAAGAATCCGGTGAACTCACACTTCGTGAAGACGACGAAACAATCACTCTTCAGGCTCTTGACTTAGCTAGGACATCAAGTAATAAAGGTACGAACGTTAATTCTATTGATAATTATTTGGTTCAACTTTTTTACAAGAAGCATCATGAAATCACTGAGCTGAGCAAGATCTTAGACCTAGTGCCGAAGAAGAAGAAACACATAAGGAACAAAGCCTTAGGGTTGACAAACTAAAAGAGCAGGAAACACAAATCAGAGAGGAACAGGAGCCGAACGAAGTGAAACTGAAGGAGACCTCAGACAAGATGATAGGAACAACAAATCACATCAAAATAGAGGATCAGGTATTGTCGAATAAGGAAGACCTTTGAATCACTAATTCAGACCTCAAGACAAACGAAGAAATCACTTCTGAGGTACTTAATGTCTTCCTATACGGCACAGTCGAGGGAAGCAATCCTAAATTTGACACTTTTGAGGTAAACATTACTCGACTTAAACTATATATCCATAACCGAAGTGATCGCATGAGAAAGGATTTTCACCTCCTCAAACCACTATGACTATACGAATGAAAGGTAAAGTCTAGCTTAAGACTATAAACGAGCGCTACTCAGGAGGCAACCCGAGCACTAATCCTATTTTTTACATTTTTTTATTTTTTATTTATTTTTATTCTTTTCCTTTTATTTTTCCTTTTAAGCACCTAACCATAAACTAACCAAAGAGCAGATTTCTAGGACACACGGCCTTACACACGGGCATGCCCGTGACCGTGTGAAAGCCAAGTAATGAACCATGGGCATACCAATAGCCGTGCACAACTAGAGAATAATTTCTTTTCCCAACACGGGCTGCGATACTAGGCCACGCCCGTACTAACTACTCGTGCGAAGTTACTAACTTGTCGAACACAAGGTACACACGCCGTGCCTCACGACCGTGTAACTTCACCAACTTGTATACCACGGGCTAAACACGCCCGTGCTACCTACCAGAGCAAAATTACTGATTTGTCAAGCACGCGCGTGTCAGCTATAACACGGCCGTGGCTACCTCACCTGAACGCACCCAAAAATTCAAAATCCCAAAACACAGGCTACATCTCTATTTAAACCTCATTCTCCCTTTTTCTAATTGTCTTTCATTTTTCATTTTCCATTATTTATTTTTGTTTTTATTTTATTTTATTTTACTTTATTTTATTTTATTTTCTTCTTCTTATTCTTTATGATATTTAGATTTAGCTTAGGATACAATAAAATCAGACTGGCTGCTTCGAGGGTTCAATTTCAAACGGTTCGAGACGCTTCCCCACGTTCATCTCTAATCCTATCCTGTTTCTTTTCATTGACTTCATCCAAAATTCAAGAAGTTTCAATTCTCTCCCTGTCTTATGATTTTATGATTATTTTGATATTATCCATCTTTGTACATTGAGGGCAATGTACATCTTAAGTGTGGGGGGGTTAATTATAGTATTATCTGAAAATCCCTGAATTATGCCTTGATCTTAAAGTAAGTTTCTCATATTATGATTTGAATGAAATTTTCTTTGATTTATGATTTCTATTGATATGTTTTAGATTAAGTCATTGATAATTGTGCATTGGTAATTAAATTTGAGGAATACTAGGGAATCAAGCATGATAAGTCTAATTTTAAAAATATTAAAATTTTAGGTTGTCAACCGGAATTTGAATGTTATCTTGAAATTTGAAATTTATAAGGTTGATGTCAAAAACACCCATAATTTTTGTGAGATTTTGAGCCTTATAGAGCATACATTCCTTTTCATGCTCATTCTTTTATTATGAGTGTGTCAACTATGAACTGTTATTCTAGAACTTGCCTTGATTATACATGTTGAGACCACAGTTATGATTTGATATACTGAGATGATAAAGGCACCTAGGTTTTAACCCACTTACACCACTGAAAAGCCTACCCTCATAATTAACCCCTAGTGAACCCCGTTGAGCCTAACAATCCTTTTTATTGACTTACCCACTAATTTTAACCCAAAACCCTTTGTATTTGTTATCACCCTTTCTTTTGACTGCCCCTTAACCGAGATTTGATTTGAGCTAGTTACCTAAGTTTATTATTCTAGTAGTTAAATTTATCTTGTATTTAGTTAGTTCTAAATAAAAAAAACCAAGCAAAGTATATTCAGTATTAGTATTATGAAGAGTGACTTATACAAGTTAAAGTCTAACTATAAAAAGAAAAAAAAACTCGTATTAGTAGGATTATTATTATTTTCAGTTGATGTAATTATTATCTTAGAAATTTTTAGATAGGTAACTTATCAATTCAATCTCGATTCTAACCTTCTAATTTCAACCTTTATCCACACCTTTAACCCTAGCCCCGTTACAACCTTAACAAAGACCTTTTGATCTGTTTATCACATCATTTTACAAGGCTGGAGATTTGATTTTTAGGCAAGCCTATGGGATTAACTTTTCATTTTCGACTTATGAGTGCTTAATTTTGACCCTTAAACACTTTTTGAGTGATTTGAGTGAATCTTTTGTGAGGATATCAATACTTGTCGATTTTGAATTAAAGGTAATTATTTAGATGAAAGGAAACACCTATGTTTTCGTGCTACAAAAATATGACATATATTGTTTGAATCTTTAGGACTCTTTGAATTGAATTATCCATGTATAAATTATCTATGAATTATGATGAGGCATTGTTGATAGAAATTATGGATCATGGAAAGTTTGTTTTAATTGTAAGTTGAGAATTTTGCTTGAGGACAAGCAAAAGCTTAAGTGTGGGGGTATTTGATAAACCGCAAAAGTAACACATTTTAGGCTCACATTTAGCATGCTTTTGGATAATTTAAGCCTCGATTTATGTAAAAAGGTGCTCGTAATCCTTTCTTTTCATGTCTTATACTCAGGAAAGTACCCACAGATGAAAAGAATGTAAACCTGACTTAAAACGGGCCAAATGGGCGAATTCACGAAATTGACACGGCCTGGACTTTAAGCTACACGGCCGTGCCTCATTAAATTACTAAAACATGGCCTTCTCCTGATTTACACGGCCTGGCCACGATCGACACGAGCGTGTGCCATGGCCGTGTTCCTGTCGCTGGAAGAAGCAATTTCATTCGGGAAAGGATACTTGGAGGCAAAGAAACACATTCCAAAGCCTATTCAAACACCCTATTAGGAATTCTACTTAAATTAGGATACTTAGGGGCCAAGTAAGGCATCTCAAAGTCTATATAAACACCCAATGGGGCAACTTGAAGGGGAGTTCGGCAGAAGCCGAAACCACGTCAAAGCTAAGCCAAGGAGCCAAGTCGAGTAGGTCAGAACTAGGGAATAATGAGAAGATAGCTAGTTAATCCATCCCATGAAGCCGGAATTATACTCAAGACAGTGAAATTCTCATTCAAGTCCTTCATGGAGTTTTAGGATTTTCTTATGTTTTGTTTTATCTTTTCTCTTGCGATATTTTGTTTATTCATTATGAACTAAACCCTTCAGATACCTGAAGGGGATGAAACCCAGATGGATCTTTTTATTTTATTTTTAAGCTATATGATAATTACTTAGTTTGTTCTTAATTATGTTGCTTAATCCAAATCTAATGTGCTTAGGTGGAGGAGGAATAGACCCTGCTTAAGAGTAGATCTAACAGAATTAAGCAGAGTTGATCGAACACCTAGAGATAGGGTTACGAGATTTTGCCGGATTAGGGTGAAACCAAATATGGGAGTCCATTGATCAATTTACTGCTATCCTAGGGGGTTATTTTAAGCGAACGAGAGTTCCACTAATTAACATAGGGTTAGACGTTAGTCGCCTCGAGAGAGGGTTTAATATAGGTTAGGGAGTCTTATGGATCAAGCTAAGTAAAAGGAATCATATAATTTAGGGTTAATTAATAAGTGAAGTCTAGATGGATTCTTCCTGAGGGTATCGTCGCAATCAACTGAGTTTTTCTTCAAAGTTATTTTCCTATTCGTCTTTTTTGTCTATGTGTTCCTAGTTTAGTATTCGTCAAAAGCAACCTCACTCTATTTTTAAGGCTAAATAATAAAAGGAAAGTTAGTATTAGTACTTTTAGTTCCTTTGGGTTCGATAACTGGTCTTGCCTAAGCTATACTACTGTTCAATAGGTACACTTGCCTTTAATCGTTGTCAGAGTTAGTTTTCAGGTTTTGATCATTCTTTTATAAATTTTAAAACTCTGATTTTACAACGATCATTCAGTGTAAATAATAGACCTTTCACAGTATAAGTAATGCCTCATAACCTTTAGTTCGAATACCACCGCAGCTAACTCCAAGTCATGAGTGGGGTAATTCGTCTCGTGTGGCTTCAGTTGGCGAGACGCGTATGCAACCACCTTACCCTCTTGCATCAACACACAACCTAATCCAATTAATGCGACGCATCACGATGAGATGATGAATTCCTTCCTGAACTCGGGTCAGTATTAACACCGAGGCTACAGTCAGAAGCTTCTTCAGTTTCTCAAAACTCTCGTGCTGCTTATCTGTCCAATTAAACGATACCCCTTTACGTAGCAACTTAGTCAGAGGTGCAGCAATCAGTGAAAACCCCTCCACAAATCGTCTATAATACCCAGCCAGACCCAGAAAGCTTCAAATCTAAGATACAGTCTCTGGTGGTTTCCAATTCAATACGGCTTCAATTTTTCGAGGATCCACCCTAATCCCTTTGGCAGACACCACGTGACCCAAAAATGTCACTTCTCGCAAACAGAATTCACACTTGCTAAACTTTGCATATAGCTACTTTTCCCTCAAAATTTGATAAACTCGGTCAAATTAGTCCTCGGTCCAGTAACTCTTGAATTTGAGCCTTTAATTCCAACAGCTCCTTCAGTGCCATCCTATAAGGGGCGATAGACACTGAAGTTGTTCCTGGTAAGAGCTCAATACCGAATTAGACCTCACGGTTGGAGGCAACCCAAGAAGCTATTCTGGAAATACATCCGGAAACTCATTAACCGTTCTGACATCTCCCACAGAAGGACCTTTTGAATAAGGAGTGCTGACATACACTAAAAACGTCTCGCAACCCTTGCGAACCAGTTTCTCGGCCCTTAATGCTGGGATTACATTGGAAAAATAGTCTCTTCGCTCCCCTATCACAACCACCTCCTCACCCTCAGAGGACTTCAACACCATACGTTTAGCAGCGCAATCCAAATTCGCACGGTGTTTCACTAGCCAATCCATGCCCAATATAAGATTCAATTCACCAAATGGCAGTTCCACCAAAGCAGACATACTTTTAGGTTATTCATATGCATGACTAAATTCCAATTCCTCCGGCATGCGAAGCCCATTTCTTCTAGGCCCAAAATTCGAGGTGTTACAGAAAATGTTTTCTCTCACCAAGTTTGTTATTATTTTTAGTTTTGAACCATACATTTCATTATTTATTGCACGTTAGTTTTAAAAACATTTATATTGTAAATATGTAATTTCCACAAGTATACGCATATAATAGAATTTCTAATAATAATAAAAATAGACGAAATAATAAAAATTAAAGTTAGCATAAAGAAAATAATAATAGTAAGCTCTTAAAACTATAGCCCAAATTTAACCCGGGCAAAATAGGATTACCACATACTTTAGGAAATAAGAACAAAAAAAAAGTGAATAACTTATTATTTCAAAAAAATTTGCACACTTACCCTTAGTTAAATAAATTATTTTAAAGTTGTATGGGATAGTAACAGTTTGTAGAAAAAGAAAGGGATGAGATTTCCTTTATATTTTCATTGATAAACATTACACATATTGGTAGTTGATAAAGAAAACTGACATTTAACATGTCATTTTTTTATTACCTAGTTTTGCATGTATAATTTTGGAAAGGATGAATAGCGTTGAAAGAGACTGGGGAATTCTGTTATGAATTCATCATCTAATTTACTAAAATGTCTTAAAAAATGCTAAAATCTTGTATTTATGGTTAAACATTTTACTAAATACACAACTACCATGAAGCTATGAAAAACCCAAACTTGTGATTGAAAGATAGTATAAAGTTTAAGTTAAATAAAGAATTGTATACTTCTTGGAAAAAAATGGGGGTGGAGAAGAACATAATGGTGTTGTGGATTTGTGCAATGGTGATAAGCTTAATGGTGATGGAAGAGGGTTCAAATGGTACCCTAAGCTAAACCTAAATAGCATGAAGAATAATAACAAAATAAAAATAAAATAAAAATAAAAATAAATAATGGAAAATAGATATGATTTCAAAAATAAAGGGGAAAAAGAGTGACCAACGGTGGCAAGGATAGAGGTTGGTGTGGTGGCGGTGTAAAGAAGTAATAAGGGAAAGGGGGAAGGGAAAAGAAAGAAGAAAGACAATGGGAAAAGAAAAGGGAAAATAGGGGTTTCAGGTTGGGGAAGAAGGAAGGAATGAAGAAGGTGGAGGAGGAGAGCGTTGGTCGGAAAGGGGTGCGGTGGCTAGGGTTTGGGGGAAGAAGATTTGGGGATGAAAGTAAATAGAAGAAGGATTGGAACACATGGTCGCGGCCCACGCCCATGTGCCCTGGGTGTGTTAGGTCACATGGCCGAATGGCACGGCCGTGTGATACTTTGTTCATTTCTCCTACGCCTGTGTAGAGGTTTCCACGCCCATGTTGATTGATCAGTATCGACCTCGGCTTATAGGCACGGGCGTGTCGCACGCCCGTGTGATTTACTCAGCTTCGACTATGACTTTTGGGGTCGGGCATGTCGTACGCCCGTATCATGTACTCAGTATTGCCCATGGTTTTAAGGCACGCCTGTGTGGATTTATCGCTTCCCGTGTTCTTTAGTTAATGTCGACCACGGCCGTATTGCACAGTCGTGGCATTTTTTTGTAGCCCAAGTTTTGGGGGAAATTTTCGTCCTGTTCCTGCATAGCTTCTGTCACGCTGATGTACCTACCCGTGGTGTCCACACGACCATGACCATGCCTGTGTGCAATGCTGTGTGGGTAGGGAAACCTGCGCTTTATTAATTTGGTTAGCTTTTTTAATTAGGTGCTAAAAATTGAAAATATGGACATTAATGGGGTTATTGCTCGGGTTGCCTCACAAGAAGCTTTAATTTAGAGTCTAAGGTCGACTCACCTTTCATTCGCATAATCATGGAGGTTCAAGGAGTTGAAATTCCTTATTCTTGCTATCAATTTTGTTAAAATAAGGTTTTAGACGAGCACCGTTTACCTTGAAGGTACCAAATTTGGGATGAGTTACCTCGACTGTACTGTATGGGAAAACATTGAGTATCGTGAAAGGGGTTGATCCATTAGGTTTAGAAGTGCCAATATGAGGGTCTGCATTATCCATTAGATCTCGGTCTCCAACCTTAATTTGGGTCGCTTTGTTTTTAGGCTCGTCATGGTGTCACTTTTGTTCATCGTGTTTTCTCGGGTTCTCCTTGATGAGTGTCCGCCATTCATCCAGTTCCTCCTGGAGCCTTCGTTCCTCATGAGTAGTTCTATTCTCAATATGAGAGCTAGACCATGGCTATGTCAACTTTTCCTGAGGGATTTCCTACAAAGAAGATTGAACATTAAAATTACTTACATTAACAGGACTTGTATCATCTTGATCACTATGTATTCTGTCAGAACCACGTGCTGGGAGTTTAGTCATGTCACCACCTAAATGAAGTATTAAGTCCCTTGTATCAACATCAATAATGGTCCTAGCAATTGCCAAAAACAGTCGTCCTAAAATTAAAGTGATGTCACTGTCCTCATCCATGTCTAAAACAATAAAGTCTACTGGAAATATGAATTTATCAATTTTTACAAGCACATCTTCAATTATACCCATAGGAAATCTAATGGTTTTATCAACCAATTGAATGCTCATCCTAGTTTGTTTGGGTTTCCCAAGACTTAGATGTTTAAACATTTTATAAGGCATAACATTGATACTTGCCCCTAAGTCAGCTAAAGGATTTTTAACAGATAAACCACCAATTAAGCAAGGAATCGAAAAACTCCCTAGATCTTTTAGTTTGCGGGGTAGTTTATTCTGTAAAATTGCTGAGCACACTGCATTTAACTTCACATGTGACGCATCGTCTAACTTTCATTTGTTTTCCAAAAGCTCTTTTAAAAATTTTACTGAATTGGGCATCTGCGAAAGAGCTTCAATAAATGGTAAGTTAATATGTAACTTCTTTAAAAGTTTAAGAAATTTACTGAATTGTTCATCTGTGCGATATTTCTTCGTCGCATTGGGGTATGACACATGAGGTTTGTACTCTGTACTTACCAGTTTTATTTTATTATGGCTTGCCTCAGGCTAACCGTTATCTACCATGTTTTCTTGCCTCGGGTTTGGTTCGTCTAACCCATCACTATCGTGAGCAGTTGTAACACCCCATACCCGAGTCTGAGGCTGAGACCGGATACGAGACATTACTGTGCTTGAACTTTCTTAAACATGTACTTACAGGCTATAAAATTTTGTTCCGAATTTAAAACTTCTCTTTCTTAAACGAATCATACATTTCAAGGGCCTAAGAGACCTTAAACTTACATCCAAAAACTTTCTGAACTCTACTGAAAATTTTCTCTCAAAACAGGGATCACACGCCCATGTGGTTTGGGACACACCCGTGTACCCCTAAGAAACGTCCATTTCTTCCACCCGTGGTGGACACTGCCAAATTACACACGGCCTTGACACTCCCGTGGCCATAGACCGTGTGCCATACCTTGATATACTAACTTATTCACACGGCTAGGAGCACACGCCCATGTGCTAACCGTGTGTCTCACACGGCCTATACAAACGGCTATGGGATTAGCCCGTGGTCTATACTGACTTAAGACACTAACATACAGGGAACACACGGCCTAGACACACACCCGTGTGTCCATCCGCGTGGGTACTTAGAGGCTATTTACCAAGCCAATTATCACCCTGAAATCAAGATCAACGTCATACCCAATTCAACAATTCAAAATACTTCATCTAACATGTATAATACTATATAATTCATTAATATCAATAACCATACATACTTAGTCAATTTTGGCCAATCACTTAACCATATACAAAAGGATAATAAACTTGATAGCCCATACTTTTGCCCTTCTTAAGATATATTTCCAAATAAAATGCTTCCTATACATGCCATACTTAATATAAATAACTTGGCTATACCCAAATAGCGATTGATAGTGTACTTCAAGCTCCGACGTCAATGATCCACAAGTTAGCTTGGCGGAACTACATGAAAGAAAAGAATTAAAGACGTAAGCATTTAGCTTAGTAAGTTTGCATGTAATGTATACAGTAACATATTCGCTTAACAAAAACCATTCATCATAAACAAAAGCATTGTAAAACTCATATGCTTGAGCTTACTTACTCTTAAAGATTCATACATATCTCATGATACTTACTAGTCTCATGCTTGTGAGGTAAACAAGGTACTTGTATCACTTGATCACATAGATCAGTATATTTTACTATATTAAGTATAATCTCAACTTCATCATTCATAACATGAGTAATACTCTTAATTAACTTTAACTAGCATATCTTGTCGATAGTTTTACTTACTTAACTTTCTTGATTACTCATTCAATCTTTACTCTTTTGCCCGATGAATTACTATGAATAACAAAGGATACTAAATATCATCTCACATGTATCTTGATGCCAATGCTATATCCTTGATACATTCTTATATCGAATTTCTTAGCTCAATATTGACGCCATGTCTTGACATGGACTTACACGAAGTCTTTCTTGTGGGTTCCCTTGGGAACTTACCATTGCTATGTCTTGACATAGTCTTACTTGGTATCTTTACTTTGTCAATGCCGAGCCTTGGCTTGGACTTACATGAAATCTTCCTTGATACTTACCAATGCCATGCCTTGGCTTGGACTTACATGGGATCTCTATCTCATGATAGCTTTTCAATGCCAAGACTTGTCTTGGACTTACATGACAACTTTGCTTGGAGACTCACCAATGCCATGCCTTGGCTTGGGCTTACAGGGTCTTCATCTCATAATAACTTTTCCATGCTAAGACTTGTCTTGGACTTATATGATAACTTGCTTGATTGCCGATGCCATGCCTTGGCTTAGTCTTATACAGACTTTCTTACCTCATGTGGTAGATCAACTTCAATCAGGACTTTCTCATGCTTAATCTCATTAATTACTTTGTTTAACATACCATTAAACATTCTCATGAAAGTAATGTATATTTAACAACATAACAAGCAATTCAAGGAAAATATTCATAAAGCTTGGAAATCATGCAAACTTACCTCAATGTACAAAATGTATGTAGGTAATGCAACTTAGTCCTCGACTTTGTTCTTGCCTCGGTTTCATTCCGGGCTTCGTTTCTCTTGATCTATAATTGACTCATAACTCTTACTTTGGCAAAATTACTAATTTGCCCTAAACTTTCTCATAATTACAATTTTGCCCTTAGGCCCGTAAAATGATTTTCATACAACTCTCTTAAACTTCATGCTTAGCTTATTCATTTTCTCTACAATAATTATCATCAATTCTCACTATTTCCATTATGAATGACCAATTTTATAACTATTACAAACTAGTCCGTACTAACATTTCTCATGAAATTCACTTAGAAAAAGATGTTTATCTAACATCAAACTCTCATAATCATCCATAAAATATCATTTTACAAGTATGTCATACATGGATACATTTTTGAACATCCATTTTAGCTTATCAAATAGCTAAAAATAGCTTACTCATGCAACTAGGATTTCAAAAATACGAAGAATATAAAAAATGGGGCTTCGATGCACTTACTAGCAAGCTTGAAAATTTTGAAGAACCCTAACAATGGCTCCTTGAATTTTCGATAGCCTTGGAGAAGAAGATGAATGAATTTTTATCATCTTTTCCCATTTTAATCATTTAAAGTTTTAAATGGCAAAAATGCCCTTTTTGATACACTTCCTATTTTAACTCATTCATACCCAATTTTGTCCAAAAATTAGAAATTGGGAAAATTGCTATTTAAGGAGCTCTAATTAATATTCTAAAGCTATTTCATACAAATAGCTTCTAGAATCTCACATTTTGCAACTTTTGCAATTTAGTTCTTTTGGACAATTTAATTGTAATTTCACAAAATTTCTTCATGAAACTTTCACACTAGCATGCATACATACATAGCATAAACCTTAAAAAATCTTACATATATCTCAGACTTGTGGTCTCACACCACTGTTCTGACTAGGCCCTAAATGGGGATGTTACAGCAATAATGGCATAAAGTTGCTCCTTTGGGTTAGTTTCAGTGCTGCTTGGCAAGCTACATTGTGGTCGTTCTGAGATCAACTTGGCAAGCTGACCTATTTCGTTCTCGTGCCCTTGAATCGACGCTTGCTGATTTTTGAGTGTTGTTTTAGTGTTTTGAAAATGGGTTTCTGACACTGAGATAAATTTTGTTAGCATCTCCTCAAGGTTCGGCTTATTCTCCTGTGGTTAAGGTTGTTGTTGAAAGCCTGGAGGGGGTTGTTGTCTCTGATTTCCTTGAACACCCCATGAGAAGTTTGGGTGGTTCCTCCAGCCTGGATTGTAAGTGTTACTATAGGGATTATTCTGAGGTCTAGAATTATTACCCATATAGTTCATCTGTTCACTCTCTATGCCAGGGTTGTTGGATGGATATTCTGTATTGTTCGTCCCTCCACCATTTGTATTGCACTGCATTACTGGATGTACCTGCGAAGAACCATACAAACCATCAATTTTTTTACTTAAAAGCTCTACCTGGTTTGATAGCATGGTAACTGCGTCGAGGTTGAAAACTCCGGCTACTTTTATTGGTTTCAGTGACATCTCTTCAATGAATTCGTAAGCAGCCTTAGGTGTTTTGTTGTTTAGTGTACCACCAGCGGCTGCATCAATCAATTACCTAGTTGAGGGATTCACACCATTGTAAAAGGTTTGAACCTGTAGCCACGATGGTAACCCATGGTGAGGGCATCTTCTTAGTAGATCCGTGTATCTCTCCCATGCATCGTAAAGTGTTTCTAAATCCATCTGTACAAAAGAAGAGATATCATTCCTCAACTTAGTCGTTTTAGCCGGTAAAAAAAATATTTAAGTAAAAATTTTTCGGTCATTTGTTCCCATGTAGTGATTAATCCTTGTGGTAACGAGTTCAACCACTGTTTAGCTTTGTTCCTCAACGAGAAGGGAAACAACCGAAGGTGAATGGCATCATCAGAAACGCTATTTATTTTGAAAGTATCACAGAATTCCAGAAAATTTGCCAAGTGATTGTTTGGATCCTCATCCTGCAAACCATCAAACTGAACAAACTACTAAATCATTTGAATAGCATTAGGTTTCAGTTCAAAATTATTTGCAGCAACAGCAAGTCTAACAATACTTGATTCAGTTCCTGTTAAAGTAGACTTAGCATAATCATAAATAGTACGAGGAGCAGGATTTTGATTCACCAGATTTGCAGCAACCACAGGAGGTAGCGGATTATTATCAGCCATCTCCTCGGTAGTAGTATTATCGCACTCTTGCTCTTCCTCTATGTATTGTAGACTTTGCCTTATCTCTCTACGGTTTCTACGAGCTGTACTTTCTATCTCACTGTCAAAAAGTAATGGTCCTAACAGGTTCCTTCTAGTCATAAACTAAAAATACTTGCTAGAAGCAAATAAAAGAAAAATTAGCAAGTTAAAATAAAATAAATTGTAAATAAAAATAAGAATGGCTAAAGTAATAAAAATTTAGTGTTCTTAATATCTTAGTCCCCGGCAACGGCGCCAAAACCTTGATGTGTCTCTAAATAACTATAATCACAATAAAGGCAAGCGCACCTATCGTTTAATAGTATAGCTATGGTAAGATCGGTAATATCATATCCGCAAGGACCAAGAGTACTAGTAGTTACTATCTTTCGATTATCTAGCCTAAGAATTGGAGTGATTTCTTTTAAACTAAAACTAATTAAAAGCGCGACAAAGAATGAATTGAGAAAAATACTTTTGGACAACTTTATGAGAGAGGCAATACCTAAAGAAGAATCCACCTAGACTTCACTTATTACTTCTGATTCATACGATTTATTCACTTGACTTAATCCGTAGAAACTTCTAAATTATGTTAATATCTCTTTCAAGACTAAAAACAACTGACTCTAGGTTGATTAATTGAAATATCTTTCTAATTAAAACCTTTATTGTCGCATTAACTCGATATATGGATTCCCTTATTAGATTTGACTCTAATCTGACAGATTTATGTTGCCCTATTTCTATGGTTGCAATCAAATCCGCTTAATTGTGTTGATCTACTCATAAACAGGGACTTTTGCTCCTCTAAATAAGCACATTAGACCTGAATCAATAATTTGAATTATCAAAATAAGAATAAGAATCACAATTAAGAATAACAACAAGTATTTATCTTATAAATCAAATAATAATAAGATTCATCTTAGGTTTCATCCCCTTAGGTATTTAAGGGATTTGGTTCATACTGATAGAGGAAAACATCTTAAAATAAGGAAAACTACAAACCAAAAAAATTCGAGAGAAATTGATAGGATATCTTCAGTCTTGATGTAGATCCTTCTTCCAAGTTGCCCCCGATGGCTATTTCAAGTATTCACTGCTTTCTACTCTTCGTGTCCCCTTTTTGGTCCTCCATTGGGGTGTTTATATAGGCTTTGGAATGCCTTTCTTAGCCCATAAATAACCTTTTCTGAATGAAATTAAACTTAGGTTTGGCAGGGTCACGCCCGTGTGACACGCTCGTGTTCGATAGCTTAGGCTGTAACATCCTGAATTTTTTGGCCCATGCATTTAATGGGTGAATAGGTGTAATGAGTTAAGTTGAGTATTATGGGTTCAGAATGGGCTCAGGTTTGGGCCGAGGCTGTAGTTAAAATTCTTGTTTGAACTCTTTAGTGGAAAGCTTGTTAAGTTAGGGCATAAAAGATATTAGTTGTGTTTTGAAACACAAGATGGGCTTGTGGCCCAGTGGCAAAATGGCGCCACTAAGAGGGAAGGAAGTTGGCGTCAATTGAGGTCTAAGGTTCGAGTCGCATTACCCATCTATTTTAATTAATTTTGGCGTTAAGGGAGACCAGAGTTGGTCAGTTAGAATGCTTGAAATTAGGAAGACTAATTGATGGATAATGTGGATAACATGGATGATAATGTGGCAGATAAAGGAAGGAAGAAGTGGTGTTATCCATGTTACTTAAGGATGAGTGATCAGATGAAGATAGAGGAGAAAAGATAGGAATTATCTGTTGAGTGCAGTGTTGGCCGAATTTCCATCTCTTGCAGGGGTACCGAATTTTCCTTTTTTATTTGATAATTTTTAGTTATCAGAAAGGGCACTTTTGCTTTTTGATAGGTAAGTGCCGAAATTTCTATAAATAGGGGGGATATCTCACAATTCTGGCATTTGAACCCTACTTTTTTCTTCATTCTTTGTGCAGAAATTCTCAGTCTCTCCCTCTACAATTTCTATCAACTTTCTTTCAAAAAGCCGAAAACTTTCTTAAGCCATCTTTTCTTCTTTCTTCTAAAAGCCAAAATCTCTTATTTCACTTTCTTTTTCATTTTATCCCTCTTGTGCCGATTTTTCTATAAAGCCAAAATCTTCATAGTTTTTCTCTGATTGCTGAATCTCCTCTCAAGTGTTAGCCGAATTCCCTGTGTTGAGGTAAGTGTCGACTCCTGCTATTCTATTAGATTTCTTTCAGTTTTTAGGAAACAAGGCCGAATGGCCACTTGGTTTGTTAAGGCTGTCGATTGAGGCTAATATTTTTCTCTTTTTGCATTATGGCCGGCATTTCGGGATTTGAAGGAAACCCGATCGTTTAGATCTAAAAGCCAGAAATCGCTAGTCTCTAATTTCGGGATTTCTAGGTAATGATTTCAATTCTCCTTAAGATGATCAACCATTTTCTCTTCATTAGGCGTGCCTTAACCTAATGTTTCATCACCAACCTCTGAACAACATATTGGGCAGATAGCAGCTGTGTTGACTACGGATAGCGTTGACGTAGAAAGTCTTGTTCTAATGATAATCAGGTGTGTAGATCTCTAACACACTAGTTAACTATAATTTATATGTTATGGGCTAAAAGCCGGAAAGAGGCTGTGTAGAAAGTCAAATAAAACCCTAAAAGGGTTAGGCAAAGGATACCAGGTACGTGACCATAGAAATCTCTATGTGTATCTATATGTATTTATGAAAGCCTGTTTTCCTAAAGATGGTATGATGTTTTCAATTTTTCATGTGTGCATGCAAGGGGTGGGATTATGATAATGAAGGGGAAGTGCATGATAGGTCACTTGATGATCGGTGGTTAAACCACAAAATCTAAAATTAGGTCACAATAGTGATCGGTGGCTGAGCCACGTTATATTATAAGGTCACATAGTGATCGGTGGCTATGCCACGTTTAATGATTCCTGAATAATAGGAATAGGCAGTACGGCTGTCGTTATGGTGTGTAGCGGATGGAGGGTTGATTGTAAAAATCCCCAAGGTGTGATGGTTGGTACGGGTTGGTGTGTAGAGGATGGAATTCTAGGTTGGGTTTGGCTATGCATCATTTATTATTTATCATGTGATTATGATTGTTGCCTTTATGTATGGGCGAGGGCTCATAATGTGTTTGTAGGCCTCAGGTCATTGTGTTTCAGGAATTACACACTAAGTCTTGGTGACTCACCCTTTCATTTTCCTCTACTCTTTCGATGCGGAGTAGATCGTGGACATGGGAGTCGAGACGGACTCGAGGGGCCATCAAGTTTTACTTCTTTAAATTATTTTCGGTTTTCTTTAAGTTTTTTATTATATTTTGGGAATATTTATGTAATAAGGCCCCATAGTTTACCTTCATCTAGTAGTTTTTAATATTTGCAACTCATGAAACCATGTCAAAGGTTTAAATACACGAAATAATAATAATACAGGGTTTTCTATACAAAAGTCACATGTTTTTTCAAATTTTATCTAATTAACTTATGATTTACTAAAGCCAACTTAGCAAAAGTTTTCAATGTACAACCCGTAGCATACCAGATCTGGTCGAAACTTATGGGCCGGGCTTGGGGTGTTACATTTTGGTATCAGAGTCCAGTTCAAAACTCAGGCTGTAAAATGGGCCTGGTAGTGTTTTAAAAAAATGATATGAATTTGAGAAAAAATGTTTTGGATGAAGATATGGCCTTCGAGTCTACCGGCACCCGATCCACGCAGGTAAGTATTCTAAAGTCTTGTTGTGATATACATGTGGGCTTAATGGGCTTGGTGGACGTAGGCTAGTATAGTAGGCATTGATGGACTTTAGGTTTAGTTTAAATCATTCACTAAATTCATAAAATTTAATCCAACCAAACAAACCTGTAAACAAGTCGCCAGTTTAGGGTGTGGGAACAGGTATACGCATGTCTAGGATTGGATTCAGGGAGAGCTTGGTATTTAAGCAGTCCAAGTGACTCACCTCCTCTTCGATGGAATCCTACCTGGTGCGTAGTGACTGTTCACCTTAGTCATGAGGACTTGTTGCCGGGCCAAAATTTATAATTAAAACCCGAAAGGGACCAGCCATCTTATTTTGCAAAATTACTAAATTACCCCTGATTTATAAAATGACCAAAATATCCCTGATTTATAAAATTACTAAATTACCCAGGATTGCAAAATCACCGAAACTACCCCGAATTTGTAAAATTATTGAAATACCCCCAGATTGTAAAATTACCAAAATACCCCTTATTTTACAAAACCACCAAGGAACCCTATTTTGGAAAATTACGAAAATACCCCTGTAGGATAAATTACGAAAATACCCTTGGGTAGTGAAATGACAAAGATACCCCTACGTGATGAATGTAAGTTCGTGGATGTTATTTGTATGTTGATGGTTGATGATTGAATGTATGTGCTTCCTAGAACTAGGATATTCGAACTTGAGACTAAATTGTAGATATAATTGCGAATTCGATAGAACTACTCTTAAGACTACTATTCATAAGACTGTTCGTGGTTAATTAGTGGAAGAAAACTAATAATTCATAAAATTTCTAATCAGATAAACATGAATCGGTAGAATAAGTACAAGGGGACGAGGACGCTCTATATGCGAATACCGGTGCGTACACTATCATAGTATACTAAGTGTTTCTTTTGGCTTTAGAATTAGAGTTCACAAGAAAAGCTTAGTGGTGAGACTTGGATAGTATGATTAATAGTTAGTTGGAAATTTTGAGGATGAAATTTCTTTAAGGGGGTAGAACTGTAACATCCTGAATTTTTAGGCCCATGCGTTTAATAGGTGAATAGGTGTAATGAGTTAAGTTGAGTATTAGGGGTTCAGAATGGGCTCACGTTTGGGCCGAGGCTGTAGTTAAAATTCTTGTTTGAACACATTAGTGGAAAGCTTGTTAAATTAGGGCATAAAAGATATTAGCTATGTTTTAAAACACAAGATAGGCTTGTGGCCTAGTGGCAAAACCATTAAGAGGGAAGGAAGTTGGCGTCAATTGAGGTCCAAGGTTGGAGTCGCATTACCCATCTATTTTAATTAATTTTGGCGTCAAGGGAGAGTAGAGTTGGAGTCAGTTAGAATGCTTGAAATCAGGAAGAATAATTGAAGGATAATATGGATAATATGGATAATAATGTGGCAGATAAAGGAAGGAAGAGGTGGTGTTATCCATGTCACTTAAGGATGAGTGATCAGATGAAGATAGAGGAGAAAATATAGGAATTATCTGCTGAGTGCAGTGTTGGCTGAATGTCCATCTCTTGGAGGGGTGCCGAATTTTCCCTTTTTATTTGATAATTTTAGTTATCAGAAAGGGCACTTTCAGTTTTTGATAGGTAAGTGCCAAAATTTCCATAAATAGGGGGGATATCTCACCAATTTCGGCATTTGAACCCTACTTTTTTCTTCATTCTTTGTGCCAAAATTCTCAGTCTCTCCCTCTACAATTTCTGTCAACTTTCTTTCAAAAACCCGAAAACTTTCTTAAGCCATTTTTCTCTTCTTTCTTTTAAAAGCCGCAATCTCTTATTTCACTTTCTTCATCATTTTATTCCTCTTGTTCTGATTTCTCTATAAAGCTGAAATCTCCATAGTTTTTCTTTGTTTGCCGAATCTCCTCTCAAGTGTTAGTCGAATTCCCTGTGTTGAGGTAAGTGTCGACTCCTGCTATTCCATTAGATTTCTTTCAGTTTTTAGGAAACAAGGCCGAATGGCCACTTGGTTTGTTAAGGCTGTCGATTGGGGCTAATATTTCTCTCTTTTTGTGTTTTGGGCAGCATTCCGGGATTTGAAGGAAACCCGATCGTTTAGATCTAATAGCTGAAAATCGTTAGTCTCTAATTTCGGGATTTCTGGGTAAGGATTTCAATTCTCCTTAAGATGATCAACCGTTTTCTCTTCATTAGGCGTGCCTTAACCTAATGTTTCATTACCAGCCTCTGAACAACACAATGGGCAAATCTTAGTTGTGTTGACTACGGATAGTGTCGACGTAGAAAGTCTTGTTCTAACGATAATCAGGTGTGTAGATCTCTAACACACTAGTTAACTCTAATATATATGTTATGGGCTAAAAGCTGGAAAGG
The DNA here is from genome assembly GCA_025503065.1 of Gossypium bickii. Lineage (NCBI taxonomy): Eukaryota > Viridiplantae > Streptophyta > Magnoliopsida > Malvales > Malvaceae > Gossypium > Gossypium bickii. Next base: position 111,227,456 of record CP106711.1, on the reverse strand, counting down.
GGATGTGTAGACAGTCGAATAAAACCCTAAAAGTGTTAGGCAAAGGATACCATGTACGTGATCATAGAAATCTCTATGTGTATCGATATGTATTTATGAAAGCCTGTTTTCTTAAAGATGGCATGATGTTTTCAATTTTTCATGTGTGTATGCATGGGGTGGGATTATGATAATGAAGGCGAAGTGCATGATAGGTTACTTGGTGATCGGTGGTTAAACCACAAAATCTAAAATTAGGTCACAATAGTGATCAATGGCTGAGCCATGTTATATTATGAGGTTACATAGTGATCGGTGGCTATGCCACGTTTAATGATTCCTGAATAATAGGAATAGGCAGTACGGCTGTCGTTATGGTGTGTAGCGGATGGAGGGTTGATTGTAGAAATCCCCAAGGTGTGATGGTTGGTACGGGTTGGTGTGTAGAGGATGGAATTCTAGGTTGGGTTGGGCTATGCATCATTTATTATTTATCATGTGATTATGATTGTTGCCTTTATGTATGGGCCAGGGCCCATAATGTGTTTGTGGGCCTCAGGTCATTGTGTTTTAGGATTTACACATTGAGTCTTGGTGACTCACCTTTTCATTTTCCTCTACTCTTTCAGATGAGCAGTAGATCGTGGACATGGGAGCCGAGACGGACTCGAGGGGCCATCAAATTTTACTTCTACAGATTATTTTCGGTTTTCTTTAAGTTTTTTTTATATTTTGGGAATATTTATGTAATAAGGCCCCATAGTTTACCTTCATCTAGTAGTTTTTAATATTTGCAACTTATGAAACCATGTCAAAGGTTTAAATACACAAAATAATAATAATACAAGGTTTTCTTTACAATAGTCACTTGTTTATTCAACTTTTATCTAATTAACTTATGATTTTCTAAAGCCAACTTAGCAAAAGTTTTCAATGTACAACCCGTAGCATACCAGATCTGGTCGAAACTTATGGGCCGGGTTTGGGGTGTTACATTTTGGTATTAGAGCCCAGCTTAAAACTCGGGCTGTGAAATGGGTCTAGTAGTGTTTTAAAAAAATGATATGAATTTGTGAAAAATGTTTTGGATGAAGATATGGCCTTCGAGTCTACCGGCACCCGATCCACGCAGGTAAGTATTCTAAACTCTTGTTGTGATATACATGTGGGCTTAATGGGTTTGGCGGACGTAGGCTAGTATAGTAGGCATTGATGGACTTTAGATTTAGTTTAAATCACTCACTAAATTCATAAGATTTAATCCAACCAAAAAAACCTGTAAACAAGTCGCGAGATTAGGGTGTGGCAACAGGCATATGCATGTCTAGGATTGGATTCAGGGAGAGCTTGGTATTTAAGCAGTCCTAGTGACTCACCTCCTCTTCGCGGGAATCCTACCTGGTGCGTAGTGACTATTCACCTTAGTCATGAGGACTTGTTGACAGGCCAAAATTTATAATTAAAACCCGAAAGGGACCAGCCATCCTATTTTACAAAATTACTAAATTACCTCGGATTGTAAAATCACTGAAATTACTGAATTACCCCTAGATTGCAAAATTACCAAAATACCCTTCTTTTACAAAATCGCCAAGGAACCCTATTTTGGAAAATTACAAAAATACCCCTGTAGGATAAATTACGAAAATACCCCTGGATAGTGAAATGACGAAGATACCCCTACATGATGAATGTAAGTTCGTGGATGTTATTTGTATGTTGATGGTTGATGATTGAATGTATGTGCTTCCTAGAACTAGGAGATGCGAACTTGAGACTAAATTGTAGATATAATTGCGAATTCGAAAAAACTACTCTTAAGACTACTATTCATAAGACTGTTCGTGGTTAATCAGTGGAAGAAAACTAATAATTCATAAAATTTCTAATCAGATAAATGCGAATCGGTAGAATGAGTACAAGGGGACAAGGACGCTCTAGATGCGAATACCAGTGCGTACTCTATCATAGTATACTAAGTGTTTCTTTTGGCTTTAGAATTAGAGTTCACAGCAAAAGCGTAGTGGTAAGACTTGGGTAGTATGATTAATAGTTAGTTGGAAAGTTTGAGGCTGAAATTTCTTTAAGGGGGTAGAATTGTAACATCCTGAATTTTTGGGCCCATGCGTTTAATGGGTGAATAGGTGTAATGAGTTAAGTTGAGTATTAGGGGTTCAGAATGGGCTCAAGTCTGGACCGAGGCTGTAGTTAAAATTCTTGTTTGAACACTTTAGTGGAAAGCTTGTTAAGTTAGGGCATAAAAGATATTAGTGTTTTAAAACACAAGATGGGATTGTGGCCCAGTGGCAAAATGATGCCACTAAGAGGGAAGGAAGTTGGCGTCAATTGAGGTCCAAGGTTTGAGTCGCATTACCCATCTATTTTAATTAATTTTAGCGTCAAGGGAGAGCAGAGTTGGTGTCAGTTAGAATGCTATAAATTAGGAAGAATAATTGATGGATAATATGGATAATATGGATGATAATGTGGCAGATAAAGGAAAGAAGAGGTGGTGTTATCCATGTCACTTAAGGATGAGTGATTAGATGAAGATAGAGGAGAAAAGATAGGAATTATCTACTGAGTGCAGTGTTGGTCGAATTTCCATCTCTTGGAGGGGTGTCAAATTTTCCCTTTTTATTTGATAGTTTTTAGTTATCAGAAAGGGCACTTTCGGTTTTTGATACGTAAGTGCCGAAATTTCTATAAATAGGGGGATATCTCACCAATTCCGGCATTTGAACCCTACTTTTCTCTTCATTCTTTGTGCCAAAATTCTCAGTCTCTCCCTCTGCAATTTCTGTCAACTTTCTTTCAAAAATCCGAAAACTTTCTTAAGCCATCTTTCTCTTCTTTCTTCTAAAAGTTGAAATCTCTTATTTCACTTTTTTCTTCATTTTATTCCTCTTGTGCCGATTTCTCTATAAAGTTGAAATCTCCATAGTTTTTTCTCTGATTGCCGAATCTCCACTCAAGTGTTAGCCGTATTCCCTGTGTTGAGGTAAGTGTCGACTCCTGCTATTCCATTAGATTTCTTTCAGTTTTTAGGAAACAAGGCCGAATGGCCACTTGGTTTGTTAAGGCTGTCAATTGAGGCTAATATTTCTCTCTTTTTGCATTTTGTGCGGCATTCCGGGATTTGAAGGAAACCCGATCGTTTAGGTCTAAAAGTAAAAAATCGCTAGTCTCTAATTTCGGGATTTCTAGGTAAGGATTTTAATTCTCCTTAAGATGATCAACTGTTTTCTCTTCATTAAGCGTGCCTTAACCGAATGTTTCATTACCAGCCTCTGAACAACACATTGGGCAGATAGCAGCAGTGTTGACTACGGATAGTGTCGATGTAGAAAGTCTTGTTCTAACGATAACCAGGTGTGTAGATCTCTAACACACTAGTTAACTATAATATATATGTTATGGGCTAAAAGCTGGAAAGAGGCTATGTAGATAGTCGAATAAAACCCTAAAACGGTTAGGCAATGGATACCAGGTACGTGATTATAGAAATCTCTATGTGTATCGATATGTATTTATGAAAGCCTGTTTTCTTAAAGATGGTATGATGTTTTCAATTTCTCATGTGTGTATGCATGGGGTGGGATTATGATAATGAAGGGGAAGTGCATGATAGGTCACTTGGTGATCGGTGGTTAAACCACAAAATCTAAAATTAGGTCACGATAGTGATCGGTGGCTGAGCCACGTTATATTATGAGGTCACATAGTGATCGGTGGCTATGCCACATTTAATGATTCCTGAATAATAATAATAGGCAGTACGGGTGTCGTTATGGTGTGTAGCGGATGGAGGGTTGATTGTAGAAATCCCCAAGGTGTGATGGTTGGTACGGGTTGGTGTGTAGAGGATGGAATTCTAGGTTGGGTTGGGCTATGTATCATTTATTATTTATCATGTGATTATGATTGTTGCCTTTATGTATGGGCCAGGGCTCATAATGTGTTTGTGGGCCTCAGGTCATTGTGTTTCAAGATTTACACACTGAGTCTGGGTGACTCACCCTTTCATTTTCCTCTACTCTTTCGATGAGCAGTAGATTGTGGACATGGGAGCCGAGACGGACTCGAGGGGCCATCAAGTTTTACTTCTTTAAATTATTTTCGGTTTTCTTTAAGTTTTTTATTATATTTTAGGAATATTTATGTAATAAGGCCCCATAGTTTACCTTCATCTAGTAGTTTTTAATATTTGCAACTTATGAAACCATGTCAAAGGTTTAAATACACGAAATAATAATAATACAAGGTTTTCTTTACAATAGTCACTTGTTTATCCAAATTTTGTCTAATTAACTTATGATTTTCTAAAGAAAACTTAGCAAAAGTTTTCAATGTACAACCCGTAGCATACCAGATCTGGTTGAAACTTATGGGCCGGGTTTGGAGTGTTACATAGGCTGTGCTTGATTCCGCTCGCCACACACAGCCGTGTGGTCTACAACTTAGGTCGTGCTTGATTCTGCTCGTGACACACAGCCATGTGATCTTCCTGTGTGCTATAGTCCAGGCCATTTTGATTTTCGAGGAAGGCCCATTTTGTCCATTTTTAGATCTTTTATGGTTCTTTTCGCCGCCCTAAGCTCTCCTCAATGTAAAACATAAAAGTAAAGGATTAGGAGCATCGAATTTATCAAATCTAATGAAAATTCATCCAAAAATAAGCCAAGCATGGGGTAGAAATATGTATAGATTATGGTTTATCAATTAAAACCCTTCTTGTTTAAAAGCTTAAGTAAAATCCTAATCACGTTAGCTTATTTTTAGAATGTGTAAATTGAAATATTATTAATTTTATTCCCAAACTATCTTATTAGTTGCGAAAGCTAATTTTGAGAGTAATCGATTTATGAAAAAGATTAAGTCGCGAAACCATTTCAAAAATGTTGTGAAAATGTAGGTTTGTTTTAAAAACAGTTAACATTTTGGAAAACCATGATTTACTTCTAACGGATATAATTCAAAGTAAATAAAACCCTAAGTGAAAACCCAAAACCTTAAAGAGGCCTTATTACAAAAATTAAAACCCAAAACGAAATCTAAAGCACAAATGAAGTCCAAAGGCAGTAGTGTTGTCATCTCCAAGTCCCTCGCAGCACCGATCCTTTTATTGCTGGGGATTACCTGCACAGTTAAAAACGGGGTGAGTTTGCAAAAACTCAGTGTGTACTCCCCTCCTAACTAAAACAGTTAGTAAAACAGACAAAATTTAGAATCAGTCCGGGCCAGAACCCAATACAGCAACAGAACAATGTGTGTGTGGGTCTTAGCCCAATGCAATTTCACTTCGGTCTCAGCCATTATCACAATCAATTGAGCCTACCCTATTCTCCAAATCAGTAACAGTTGGGCCTAGCCCACATCAGAATCAATTCCATATGCATAATATGTGATGCATGTTAATCCATCCTATCCAACCTTGCACTTGCCTCCGCCCAACCCTGCACTACCTGTGAGGAATAAATCACCCACGCCATCCCTGCACTCCAAAAGTTAGCACCAGTTGCGGCACTAACCAAAATCGCAGCAAAGTTGCTAGTAAACAAAATGGCCAAGAGCCATAAACAGAAAGGTTACAAACCATAATCAGGATGGCACAAGGCTATTGATAATTGTAATGAGTTTGGCACATAGCCATGAGCGATGGTAATATAATCGGTACACAGCCATGGGTAATTATGATCGACACAGAGTAATCAATATATAAGTTAGGCATATAGCCACGGGTAAATACGATTGGCACAAAGCCATAATCAAGATGGCACAGAGCCATATTTAGGTTGGCACAGAGCCATAATCAGATTACGTGGCTTTAAGCCGTCCATCGGTCCATAGTCGTCTCATGCGACCCGTGCGACTTAACAGATCAATACTGGATCTACAGTCATCTCATACGACCCGTTCGACCCTATCAGAACTTCCTCCGTATCAATGTCCTAACCCCATGCAATATATCGTGTATGTCATGCTCAATCATTACAGGTGTACGCAAAATGGCCATGCTCGGTAACAGTCATTTAAACATATATTAAAAGCATATCAGTCACACGACCACAGTCAAATCAGTTAACACAGTCATACGATCACAGTCAAATCAGTCAAATTCATAGTCTAAGTCAGTCATTTACCCACAAGGGCAAAATTGTCATTTTACCCTATAAGGGTATTTCGGTAATCCTACCCTTCAGGGGTATTTCAAAAATTCTACCCTACAGGGGTATTTCGATAATATTGCAAATCATGGGTATTTTAGTAATTTTGCAAACTGGGGGTATTTCGGTAATTTTACAAACTGGGGTATTTCGATAATTTTACAAACTGGAGGTATTTCAGAAATTTTACAAACCAGGGGTAATTCGAAATTTTATAAATCGGGGGTATTTTAGTAATTTTACAAATAGAGGTATTTCGGTATTTTGTAAACTGGATGTATTTCGGTAATTTTGCAAACTGGGGTATTTCCGTAATTATGCAAACCGGGGTCTCAGCGACCCAACAGAAGGTCCACCGTCGCCTTGAGCGACTTAAGTAACCTAAACAGTCACAACAGGGTAAATGGCCCAAAGGCCCATTACTCGACAAAAGTGGGCATACAAGCTCCTGTGCCCATTCAGCCCAAGACCAGATGCGGCTATGTGTACACCATAGCCCTGTTCCTTATTAGTCACTTACCGCAGATTTCATCCGTGTAGGCTCCACGAGCCCCTTGGGCCCACACGGCCCATTTAGGCCCAACGAGGCCCAGAACTACCTAAGTCATGTGCGCGACATAACAAGTTTATCTACGTCCCACTTAATAGTGAAGTTTACCACGAGGGCCCACAGGCGCATTGCGCCCATACGGCCCATTTCGGCCCAAGCCCATGAGTTCGCTCATGGCGGCCTTCCTTGTCATATGCCCTCATTTCGTGAGCTCGGTTGATCACATGAGCGTTCGCACGCTCATGGGACCCAAAATCCCAATCCTTCGGCTTTACAACTTTTCGGCAATTCGACAATTTGGCATTTGCTGCTACAGCTAACACTGTACGAAAAACATTCACACTCTATCAACTTTTGATCGATTAGCAATTACAATACTAATACAAACCTGTTGCAATGTCGAAACCAAACCACTTTTGAGATCGAGAACCAACCAATCAATCACAAAATCCCTCTTGTTCCAACACCACGTAGTCTTTTTAACATTTTACCTTCATGAGAACAGTTAACCAAACTCATAAACAACCATAATCCCCTAATCCGTTGTAATATCCTGGATTATAGCCTATGCATTAACATTAAGTTATATGAAATAACATGCTTGTGTGTGTTGTGAATGTGCATTATGAATTTTGTGAACCTTAGTGCGTAGGTGAACACCTTAGAAATTACTCGATTTTAAAGTTTAAAAGGGGGAACTAAGGCAATGTGGTCTTAAGAAAAGTTATAGAGGAAATATGACACACAAACAGGCTTGGAAAAGTGGCTTGGAGGTGCCATTTAAGGCTCTAGAAATGACGCCATACACAGTGCAAGTGGGACTTGTGTTCGAGTCGCGTGGGAAGCAAAATTTTAAGGCTTTAATTTTTAGCATGTGACGTCAATGAGAGGGAGTAGGGGGGACGGCACATGGCTAAATTCTAGGAGTTTTTATCCCTTTTAGTTTTTAAGGATAAAAGATGATAAATGAGGGATTATTCTTTAATTTTAAAATAAAGAGATAAAGAGGAAAATAAGGGAGAAGTGATGGCCAAGTAAGGGACTTTAAGTTTAGTAATTTAATTAAGCTAGGAAGGGAATAATAGCCGAATTTCATTTAACAAATCAGCCTCCCTTTTCGTTTACTCTTTTTCTCTCCCAGAGTTTTTCTTTTCTTCTTCTTTCACTATAGCCAAAAACTACCTCTTCCTAAAAGATCACCATTGCCGAAACTCCTAAGCCTCATACTCCTCTCTTTTTGTACCTGTAAAGCCGAATCACTCAAGAGATCATCAAAAGCCAAAACCAAGTTCTTTTAGCCATAGCCGAATTCTCTGTGGATTCAAGTGAAGGTGCAATCGATTTTAATATTGAGGGTAAGATCAATTATTATTCGGTTCTCAATCCTTTCTCTTTTAGCCGAAATATGAGATCTAATCGTTATTATTGTTCTTTGGCCGAAACTATGGAAAAGGTTTCGGGTTTTGCCTACTGTCGACTACAAGGGAGGATCTTTCAGGACTTTCTTCGGGATTTCAAAGATCTAAGGTAAGCACTTAGGTATAATCGGCCAAGGCCCTATTTTAGTGCTTAGATCTATTTCTTAATTATTCAAAAGCCGGAAGCTAACCTGTTATGTGATCTAGTGTGGGCCGATTGCAAGGAGGAGATATCTTTGAGTCTCAGGATTTGATTAGCAATCAAATCGGCAGCAGGTAAAGGGTTTTTGTTACAAGTGATCCTTCGGGATTTGATTGAATAGCCGAATAGGCTTTTGCTAAAGGTACTAAGTGTGGCCGAATGTAGGAAGTTAAGGATCTAAAGCACTAGATTGGGTTTTCGGGATTTCCATAAAGCGTTAAGTATATCAGGTGTGTACCCTACTCTAAGTTTTAATATGTTTATGGCTATGTTTTAAATTGAATATGTTAATAAGATTGTGAAAATATGGCTAAGGTACCATACAATGGTACAAAGTACTCAGGTACGTTTCCTACTACTACTAGGATTATGAATATATGTTATATATAATATGTGAAAAGTGATAAGAATGTGAATTAAGGCATGATGTGCATGATATGTATGATATGGGGCATTCGGGTTATATGAAAAAGGGGAAGTGAATGTGGTGACTTCGGTCACATTATCTGAATGTGGTGACTTCGGTCACATTATCTGAATGTGATGACTTCGGTCACATTATCTGAATGTGGTGACTTCGGTCACATTATCTGAATGTGGTGTCACATGACACAAGTATTATCTGGTGGCTATGCCACGAAAATTATAAGGGCGATGAGCATGTTGTCTGCAGCGGCAGCCTTCGATGGTGTGTAGCGGATGGAGGGTTGACTTAGTAGTCCCTATGGTGTGCAGGATGGTACGGGTGACGTGTAGCGGATGGCATATAGGTTTGGGTTCAGGTTGCATCATTTTTTTTCCTATCTGTTATATGAATATGCATGTGATATGATAATGTATGCCTGAGCTATTAAATTTTAGTGTTGGTTACACATTGAGTCTGTTTGACTCACCCCGTTGGGGAACTTTTTCTTCCAGGTGACGATCAGTGATGGACCGGGTCGACAGAAGCTTAGGGGTGGCCATACGAAGCTCAGAAATTTAATTTATTCAGACTTTTTATTTTATGTACTTTGAATTTAATTTTGGGTTTTATTTCGATGTAATAAGGCCATAGTTGAACTATTCTATTGTTTTTATTATGTTTATGAATTTTTATCAATTAAAGTTTAAGTAAATTCATTTTTAAATGAACTCTAAACGTTTATCACTTAAAATAAAGGATTTCAATTTAATATAAAATTGCTTTCAACTCGAGCCCAACCCAAAATAATTTTTCTTTCAAAACACACAGTTTTTCCAAAGCAACAAAAGAATTTTTGAACCGGTTTACATCGAGGAACATACCAGATCCGGTCAAAGCTCGTGGGCCGAGTTTGGGGTGTTTCAATTTGGTATCAGAGCCCAGTTTTAAACTCTTGGCCTTGGGTTTAAAGCCCACAAAGTTTTAAAAATTTGGCCCAAAAAGAATTTTGTGAAAATTTTTATGAAGTGAGCAGGTTTTCTGGCATGGCACCTAAGCCTCTGACCCGCAGTCCACCAGGTAAGTACCCCTATCCATTGTGTGACATAATGTATGATCTGTAGAAGGGTAGAAATGGAACGTAGAAATAGTATGATAGGTACTTGAACCCTAGGACTAGTTTTCCCCAACAATCACATAAGACTTAAGTGCCTAATTAAACAAACCTATGACTCATTCGCCGAGTTAGGGTTGGCAACCCCTGTGCGCATGTCTAGGATTGGATCCGGAAGAGCTTGTCACTTAAGCAGTCCTAGTGACTCACCTCCTCTTCGCTGGAATCCTACCTGGTGCGTAGCTTCGGTTCACCCTAACCAAAAGGACTCAGACACAGGCTAAACATAATAACTAAAACCCGAAAGGGATTAGCCACATTTTCATGGAAACCCTAGTTTTTAAAAGTCAACAAACTACCCTTTTATTGGGAAAATTGCTATTTTTGGAAAAATTTCCTAAAAATTTCTAAGTTATAAATTTACCTAAATACCCCTGGTTATGAAATTACAAAAATGCCCTTGGTTTATAAAATGTCCAAACTACCCACAGTTTTATCAAAATTTCCTTACTTTATAAAATGTCCAAAAACCCTAATTTGCAAAATATCAAAATACCTTGATTTTGGAAAATTACGACACTGCCCCTAACCTACAAATTACCAAAATGACCCTAATTTCCAAAATTTTTGCAACATTACCGTTCCGGAAAACAAATTCTAAAAAGAACCCCCAAGTTTTGCAAATTTTGGAAATACCCCTGAATTATTAAGCTTTACAAATTTACCCTGGTTTATTACCGAAATACCCCCGAGTTACAAAATTACCAAAGTACCCCCAGATTTCAAAATTTCCAAAATACCCCAGGAATGCAAAATTACCAAAATATACTTATTGACAAAATTACTGAGGAACCTTATTTTGAAAAATTACGAAAATACCCCTGTAGGACAAATTACGAAAATACCCCTGGGTTGGAATAGACAAAAATAGAGAAATAGAGAACGTGTGTGAATGAATGTTTGAATGAATGTGCTTCTCTGAATTAGGATAGAAAACTTGAACTTTGATTGATCGAAATAACTATTTCTAAACTGCTTTCATAAAATTTCTTCGCGGATAATTAGTGAAACAAGTATTAATTCATAAAATTTTCTTAATCAGATTAAAGCATGAAAGTAGACATGAGCTCTAGGGGATGTGGTCGAAATGTACGAGGACGCGATAGAGGTAGAATGCCCGTGTCGGAACCCGTGAGGTCGGGTCAAGGATCTGAGAATGAGGTACCGCCACCACCACCACCAGTTGTTGGTCTTTGAATAGCAAGATCGACGGAGAGGCGATCTTTGTGCTCGCAGTCCGTACTACGAGTTCTTGAGTTGGTGGCTGGGGCAGGAGGAAATTTGGGAGCTCGAAAGTCGGTACCTGAGTGACTTCGTGCCAATGGAGCTGAGGTATTCCGTGGCGTATCTGGTGTAGCACCCAGTACGGCCGAACATTGGTTGGAGGCAACCGAGCGCATTATGGATGAGCTCGATCTAACCCCTGAGGAGAAGTTGAAAGGAATGGTGGCACTATTACGCGATGAAGCGTATCAATGGTGGTTAACAGTTCGGGATGGTGCCACAGCTGAGGATCTGACCTAGGAGTATGTTAAAGCAGCATATCAGAAGAAATATGTTGGCACACGGTATACTGATGAGCAGAGGAAGGCTTTTCTGGGGCTGGTTCAAGGGGACAAGTCCGTGGCGGAATATGAAGCTGAATTTTTAAGGTTGAGCCGGTATGCTCGTGGAGTAGTGGCTACAGAACATGAGCGATGTGTCCGGTTTGAGGACGGACTAAGAGATGACCTAAGGTTGTTAATAGCTCCACATCAGGAACGGGAGTTTTCTGCTTTAGTAGAGAAAGCTAAGGTAGCTGAAGGAATTAAGGATTTTGTGAAGCAAAATATGGATCGGAATAGGCCAGAGAGAGGTTTTGGGCCGTCAGGATAATCTGGGAATAAGAGGCTTAGTGATACGAGCATGCCCGGGCACCAACGAATTTTAATTTGTGGAGCTCATTATTAGCTCACTTCTTAGCTCATTTTAATTAGTTAATTGATGGAATAAAAATTAGTTAACTTAGCTTAAGTTAATTAAAGGAAATTTAATTAATTTGGTTCAAGTTAATTAAGTAATTTAGTTAAAATTAAATTGTGCAAGCTTTAATTAATTTGTTTTCTTTCGTGCTTAGTTTGTGTCAATAAATATGTGTCACTAATTAATTTAATTAGTGATTACCGAATTTGTTTGATATCTAATTGCCATTGTAATGTGCTCATTTTATAAATTAATAAGTTGACTTAATATGTTACATGTAGCATGAATCAAGGGGAGCATGGATTTGAAATTATTGGAAGAATAAAGAAAGATTTGTCTTGGCCGAAATTCATGGAGGAATTATGGACGATAGCTAAAGACAAGCAAACGTGGGATGACTTGGACTTTTGTGACTTGAATTAAATTGCTAGAAACTAAATGGACAAAGTGACGGCATGAAGGGATATGGCAAACAAAGGGGAATTAATAATTTCAAAAGCATGGGGGTGGCACTAGGTTGAATAAAATAATGAATCATAGGAGATGAAATTTTAAATGGATGAGTGGAAGTGGACGGCAAGCTTAATTTCTTTAAAGAACATGTTAACATGATTTTTAAATGGAGGAAATGAATTAAAGCATGTGCTATTTGAATGGAGATTATGGGTGAAGGCATGAAATGGTGGGACGGCAACCTTTTCTTGACCATGAAACTAGTGGTGAATAAAATACTATGGCATGGAATAATGGAAATTTGGATGGTGCGTGAATTGCAATAAGATAAGGAATCCATAAAGCATAAAGAATTAAAATATAAACATGTGAGGATTATGGATAGCCAAATGGAGATAAAAGCTATTGGGTGCATGCTTGGACGGCAAAGGTGGAGCTTATTTTATTCAAACATGAAATGGAGCATTAAACTATGGGGGCATGGGTGCATGGCATTATGATATGGACGGCACAAACACAAAGCCATGAAATTATTCTTCAAATCATGGACGACACCAAAACATAAGATGGTGGCTGATTCTTTTCTTTTAAAAGTCAGCTAAGAGGACAAGGGGACAAAAGGCTTTTAAAAGATTATGGACGGCAATTGAAGACAAAAAAAAAATTCTTGCTATTTATTTTTATTTGTATGGCACATTGGCTATAAATATTTGGCCATTTTCATTTGTAGGACACAACTTTGATTAATGAAATTTTTATGAACATTGTCCATTTGAGTGAGTTTGTCTCCTCTCTATCTTTCGTACGAGTTTCGATTCCGACTTATCAAGTTTTGCTTGTGGCGTCAGTCGTTTCTCATCCATTTATTTATACCAACGGTTCTTATCTTTTTAGATAACGGGTCTTGGTCCATCTTCGAATTCCATCTTTCCACCTTAACGATATAAGAAACGGGGTGACACTGTTATATAGTGTTGAATCTTTCTTGAAGTTAAGTTCGTATTTCCATTTCCATCATCGATTCCATTCATCCACCTTAAACAATATAGAACCCGGGGTGACACTCTTTAGTGTTGAATCGCTTCTCGTTTAAGTTCGTTTATCCATCTCCATCCAATTATCCTTTTATCTATTTTATATTTTTATCAAAACCGAACCAAATCCTATTTTATTTATTTAAGTTTCCGCAAACTCATTTATATTTTCCAAATTATCTTCCAAAGGCTTAATTCCTCCTCGTAGATGATTGGGCAACCCGCATACGTTTCGACTTACCTCGAGCCGGCCCGTACCATCTGGTATCAGAGCTATAAAACGAGGACTACCGACGACCATCGTGAAGCCGAAAGTTAATTCGTAAGTTTAAAAAAAAATTAAAAAAAAATTCAAGTTGTAATTTTTTTTCTTGTATTTCATTATAGTATATTTGAAGTTTAAAAAAAAAAGGATACAAAAAAAAAAAGTTCAAATAAAGAAAAAAATCATATAAAAAAATACGAATACAAAAAAAAAGAAGTAAAAAAAAAAAAAAGAGAGAGTTTAAAAAAAAAGGTGTGGAAATTTTTTTTTTTTTAAGTTTGCAAGTTTTGTTTTATTACTTCTTTCCCGATCTTCAACCCACCCTTCTTCACCCCAACGTCACTATATCAAAAAAAAATCAGCTGACCTCCACCCGTTAACATCATTTTTCCCTTGTACCAATTTTGAAGCCGACCCTCAAGCCGCAAATAAGTCTTTCAAAACAAAGTACGAATTTGTGAGACGAGATTGAGCGGTAAAAGACAGGAGTGATTCATTAAAAAAAATGTCTTATACGAGTAAAAATACGAGTGTGAGCGATATTTTTTTTTATGAGTCATTTGTAAGTTTTTGTGGTAAGGTATTTTTAACTTTTTATATTTATTTTTTTTTATTTTTTTTATAACATCTTTCTTTCAACAACGATAGCATGTCTCTATACTTTGAAAGAAGAAGTATTGTAGATGGCGATTGGTTCGATCCATCATACAACCAAGGTGAAAGGCGACGCGATCAAAGAAACCGAGGCTTTAGAGATCAAGGATGTTTTAATGACGTCAAGAAGAATAACAAAAACATTCCACCGTTTCAAGGTAAAGCCTATTCGGATGCACACCTTAAATGGGAAATGCGAGTAGAAGAGGTTTTTGGGTACCACGATTATTTGGAAAGCAAGAAAGTAAGGCTAGCGGAAAATAGTTTCACCGATTATGCCATGGCTTGGTGGGACCAATTTATGAAGAGTCAAAAACGAAATGGAGAGTATCCAATATTAACGTGGTCTGAAATGAAAGACGTGATGCGCAAACGGTACCTCCCATCTTCCTATCATCGAGGGCGAACTTCTTCAACTCAAAGGACGGAGTTAAGAACAGCAAGGTAATACCCGACCAAGGACTATTCTAGAAGAGATTATTACCAAGACTCCTACTCAACACGGTCTTTGAAACAGAGAGAAGAAAGTTACGAGCTCGATTCTCTTCAAGACGACGGACAAGAAAGCACGAGTTATTTGACTGTTGGAGCGCCGAAACCCCATGGCGCAGCAGAATAAAATTAGATCCGGCGATCCAAACCATGGATCCATGTGTGAGGAGCGAATCGGGGTGAAATAAAGGTTTCGAAATTTACCAAAAACTTCAATCTGAGTAGACAGCGACACCTTGGCAACAAGAGTTTTGATCTCTCATCGAATCAAGCCACAACCTTTTCGATGTCGGCCTCTCTACGTGATCCACCCGGTTTGACTATGAACGGAAGAAATCTCCAAAACTTTTCTGGAGGTTTATTTGCTTGACGGCTGCTAGACCTAACAAACACTCTCTTAGGTTTTTCACATAAGCTTTGCCTCTTTTAAATACCTTTTATAATGGGTATCCTTTTAATTGGGCCTTTTATAATGGGTATCTTTTCATTGGGCCCATTATTTGGTATCCTTTTAATACCCATTTATAATTGGTATCTCTTGAATGTATCATAAGATTAAATAAATACAATAAAGTTTTTAACCTAAAATATAATTACATTAATTATATCCAAAAATTATAATTACATTAATTATAATAAGGATTTGATAAACTATATTTATTTAAATTTATATATGAATCAAATTCATATATTAATAGAATTATGTTGTCATTATGTGTACAACATCCTTGTACATATAATATGTTCAATATTTGATTACCCAATTAAATTAATTCTTTAATTAATTTAATTCATGTGACAACCAAAAACAATACCAATTATATTTTATTCCGTTCATTTCAACCATAGGGTGTGACCACTGTAGGTTCTTGCAACGTTAGCGATAATACTAGAACGATTCTATTATCACGGACAATGAGTGGCATCTAGCAATGCATCATTGCTACCTAAGTTACAAGAAGTCATGATTCGACATAACCTTTCGTGATTAACCTTTCATACATTAATCCTTAAGTCCTTTATCTCCGGAATGGACACAAGTCATGGAATAGTCACACTTGTATAGTCCATCCCATGTTTCTTGATATCTTGAGTAGACTATGATATACAAATTAGTATGACATCTCATGTCAACTTATTTGAGCATGGCCATGCATTTCTAGTCTCACTCAATCAAGTGGCCTAAGATATTACTCCCATTATGTAGGAGGGACTTATCCTATATTGATCAACCATATCCTCTACATAGATTGTGGTATATCCAACATCACCTTTATAGAACAACCAATTACAGTGTACGTTTGACTGTATCAAAATATACAACTCACGATGTTGAGATAATAATTGTCTCAAGTCTGAGGATCATATACATATTAATCACTATGAGTAATGTTGTGACAATTACATAATAATCCAAAGAAACATACTCATAACGGGTCAATCCAATATGTTGTTCTCTAACATACATATTCATGCATTGATTTTGACAATCCACATCAATGACAACTCTTTATCATCAATCAACTACATGTTAGTCTTAATGCATTATTGTTGTCCTAGTCAACAATAATACTCGACTAAGGATCTTTTAAGAATAATCATATTATTCTCAGGACATTATTATAAAACAGTTTATTTGTATACACAGATAGAAAAACTGAAATAATAATGACAATGCTTTATATTAATAAATATGGTAAATAAAGTATGTTATTACAACCATCTCATGATTGATCTTTGTGCATACTCTTACATTGACGTATGATTTAAAGAAATCCTACATGGAGTATTCTCCCCGAAGAACTCATCGAGATATCTTTGAGAACCCTAGCCCTTCTCTTGAACAAAATTTTACTCATTTTGATTCTTTTGTATCCTCTTCTTGTCATAATGAAAGGAAGAAAGAAAAAGAACTAAAAAGAAAAGAAAGGCAAGAGAAGATCATGAGAGAAAACGGGTGAATATGGAACGAACTCGAGAGAAGAAAAAAAGAAGAAAAAGAAAAAGAAAAAGAACAAAACGAACGAGAAAAAGAGAGTGTTGAATCAATTAACCCGCTTGAAGTTTGTACTTGCTCTATTTCTTCATTTCAGGTTTCCGATAATTCGCACGAGGGCTTTCAACTACAATACCTTCCGGAAGAACGTCATTTCCGACTGATCAACCAAGGTGAAGTTGAAAATAAACCGTACGAACCTAAAGGTAAGGAAGGTAAGCATTTTGAAGCGACTCAGTCTCCATTAAATTTTTTATATAATGATGATTTTTCTTTTAACCTCAATTTGTTTAATTGTAGATATTACGAGATTAATTCGTTGTCTAATATGAAATCATTGAGTTTTTGTAAATACATTTTGAAATATGTTAAGAGTTTTGATCACCTTATCTTGAAAGTACATAATTCTTATTGGTCTAACGTGATTGATTTTTCGGAACCTAAGTCCCATAAATCGGACATATGTTTCGATTTGTTTTGTGGAAAACTCAAGTATCATCCGGTAAGCTTGAAAGATTTCTATATTCTTGATACTTGGTTTTTGAATAAAGTAACGAATTTTGTCAACTTTGTTTTTAATTTTTATTCGTTCCTTGAACAATTTTTATGGCTGTATTTGAAATTCACTTTCCATTTGAAAATGGTTGAGTTGAACGCGAAGCTTCGATTACACTACTTGACCGTGGAGAGAAGGTTTGTATTACTCGATCAAGGTAAGACTGATCTTTATCTTTCTGAGTATAAGGGTAAGTCTTTTGAAACTGTTGATGAGTTGTTACTCTCTTCGGATTATGATAAGCTTTGTGTTACTAACTTTGTTTCTGCTAAACATCTAGATCATGTTATGATAAATTATCCTATACTACCTATTGATGGTCTATTTGTTTTAATGGTTGACAAAATGATTCTTGTGTATGATACTTTTTATCATTCGTGTATGAAAGAGCCCACATATCAAACAATGCAAGGCTTGGTTGTTCAATTATGTGTTCCATGTGAATTTTGTCACCTATCTACTTGTGATGCTTTTGTATATCATTTAATTTACTATTTACATGATAAGCATAATTTTTGGATTCCAAGTAGATCATATGCACGCCTTGAGATCTTTTCAAATTTGTTGCAAATGTTTGACAAGGCATTACTTCTTTTGTACGATAATTGCGTGCTGCCCGATCGCATGCGATTTATTTGTTTGGTGTTGTTTTTGTTCGGGTTGCAAGTGTGCTTAAAACATTTCTTGCTAATTCCTAAAATTTTTTTCAGGTATTGCTATTATATTCCTTCTAGTTTGATCGAGGAAAGACGAACAAGGAGTTTTGTTCGGACAACCAACGGGTCGATTCGAGGACGAATCGTCTTGAAGAGGGAGGGGATGATACGAGCACGCCCAGGGCACCAATGAATTTTAATTTGTGGAGCTCATTATTAGCTCACTTCTTAGCTCATTTTAATTAGTTAATTGATGGAATAAAAATTAGTTAACTTAGCTTACGTTAATTAAAGGAAATTTAATTAATTTGGTTCAAGTTTATTAAGTAATTTAGTTAAAATTAAATTGTGCAAGCTTTAATTAATTTGTTTTCTTTCGTGCTTAGTTTGTGTCAATAAATATGTGTCACTAATTAATTTAATTAGTGATTACCGAATTTGTTTGATATCTAATTGCCATTGTAATGTGCTCATTTTATAAATTAATAAGTTGACTTAATGTGTTACAGGTAGTATGAATCAAGGGGAGCATGGATTTGAAATTGTTGGAAGAATAAAGAATGATTTGTCTTGGCTGAAATTCATGGAGGAATTATGGACGATAGCTAAAGACAAGCAAACGTGGGATGACTTGGACTTTTGTGACTTGAATTAAATTGCTAGAAACTAAATGGACAAAGTGACGGCATGAAGGAATATAGCAAACAAAGGGGAATTAATAATTTCAAAAGCATGGGGGCGGCACTAGCTTGAATAAAATAATGAATCATAGGAGATGAAATTTTAAATGGATGAGTGGAAGTGGACGGCAAGCTTAATTTCTTTAAAGAACATGTTAGCATGACTTTTAAATGGAGGAAATGAATTAAAGCATGTGCTATTTGAATGGAGATTATGGGTGAAGGCATGAAATGGTGGGACGGCAACCTTTTCTTGACCATGAAACTAGTGGTGAATAAAATACTATGGCATGGGAATAATGGAAATTTGGATGGTGCGTGAATTGCAATAAGATAAGGAATCCATAAAGCATAAAGAATTAAAATATAAACATGTGAGGATTATGGATAGCCAAATGGAGATAAAAGCTATTGGGTGCATGCTTGGACGGCAAAGGTGGAGCTTATTTTATTCAAACATGAAATGGATCATTAAACTATGGGGCATGGGTGCATGGCATTATGATATGGAGGGCACAAACACAAAGCCATGAAATTATTCTTCAAATCATAGACGACACCAAAACATAAGATGGTGGCTGATTCTTTTCTTTTAACAATCAACTAAGAGGACAAGGGCACAAAAGGCTTTTAAAAGATTATGGACGGCAATTGAAGACAAAAAAAAAAATTCTTGCTATTTATTTTTATTTGTAAGGCACATTGGCTATAAATATTTGGCCATTTTCATTTGTAGGGCACAACTTTGATTAATGAAATTTTTATGAACATTGTTCATTTGAGTGAGTTTATCTCCTCTCTATCTTTCGTACGAGTTTCGATTCCGACTTATCAAGTTTTGCTTGCGGCGTCAGTCGTTTCTTATCCATTTATTTATACCAACGGTTCTTATCTTTTTAGCTAACGGGTCTTGGTCCATCTTCAAATCCCATCTTTCCACCTTAACGATATAAGAAACGGGGTGACACTGTTATATAGTGTTGAATCTTTCTTGAAGTTAAGTTCGTATTTCCATTTCCATCATCGATTCCATTCATCCACCTTAAACAATATAGAACCCGGGGTGACACTCTTTAGTGTTGAATCGCTTCTCGTTTAAGTTCGTTTATCCATCTCCACCCAATTATCCTTTTATCTATTTTATATTTTTATCAAAACCGAACCAAATCCTATTTTATTTATTTAAGTTTTCGCAAACTCATTTATATTTTCCGAATTATCTTCCAAAGGCTTGATTCCTCCTCGTAGACGATTGGGCAACCCGCATATATTTCGACTCACCCCGAGCCGGCCCGTATCACTTAGAGTTGATGGGCCGCGAGGTCAGCAAGCTGCTACAGGAGGGCAGTATCGTCCTTGTGATCAGTGTGGAAAACGCACTTAGGAGAGTGTTGGAAAAAGACGGGAGGATGCTTTAAGTGTGGGTCCAATGACCATATGATCAAAGACTGTCCTATGAAACCAGATGGGAATCGACCAAAGAGACACGAATGTTAATCAGTGGGTAGAGGTGGGCCAGCGACTTCAGCGAGGTCGTGGTCCGAATAACAGAGGAAATGGTGCTGGAAGAGGACGTGGAACACCTGGAAGAGGTCTTGGTAATGTAGAGGCAAGACAGCCGGGTCTAGTGTATGCGGTTCGCCGGATGGAGGATGGAGACGCACCGGACGTTATAACCGGTGTGTTCCTTATTTATGGCAAGCCCTATTTTGCTCTAATTGATGTGGGCTCAACCCATTCTTATGTTGCATGTAGTGTAGTCGAGACACTAGGCCTAGACTCTGAACTCTCTGATAGGCAGATGACTGTAGTAAGCCCAGTAGGCCAAACTGTAGTGGTAAATAAGACCTTTCAGAGTGTACCTCTAGAGATTCAGGGAGTGAACTTTCGGGCTAACATAATGGAATTACCCTTCAGAGAGTTCGAACTCATACTTCGTATGGATTGGCTAGTAGAGCACCGAGCCGTGTTGGATTGTGCGGCTAAGCAAATGGAGTTAAGGACCCCAGAGGATGAAGTAGTGGTCATGATGGGAGAAAGAAGAAACTACCTGTCTAATGTAGTTTCGGCGTTGAAGGCTGAGAAGATGGTTCGGAAAGGGTGCAAGGCATTTCTGACCTTCGTTAGTGCTGTGGGCGCAAAAGAAAGGGGAATTAGTGGAGTTAGAACGGTTAGGGACTTCGTGGATGTTTTTCCAGAGGAGCTACCAGGAATACCCCCAGATAGGGAGGTGGAATTTGGAATAGACTTGCTACCGGGAACAGCTCCTGTGTTAATCGCTCCATACCGAATGACGCCAAAGGAGTTAGTTGAGCTCAAGGCTCAAATCCAAGAGTTGCTTGACCGTGGATTCATCTGATCCAGTGTGTCTCCGTGGGGAGCACCGGTCCTGTTTGTGAAGAAGAAGGACGGGTCTATGCGTATGTGCATAGACTATCGTCAGTTGAATAAGCTGACCATCAAGAACAAGTATCCTTTGCCAAGGATAGATGACTTGTTCGATCAGCTTAAGGGGGCCGCGGTATTCTCAAAGATCGACTTAAGGTCGGGATATCATCAGTTGAAGATGAAGGAGGCAGATATCCATAAGACAGCCTTTAGGACAAGGTACGGCCACTACGAGTTTGTAGTGATACCGTTTGGATTGACGAACGCTCCAGCCGCGTTCATAGATATGATGAACTGGGTTTTTCAACCTTACTTGGATCGGTTCGTCTTTGTGTTCATCGATGACATCTTAGTATACTCGAAGGCAGAGGAAGAGCATGATGAGCACCTACGGATAGTGTTACAAGTATTAAGGGAGAAGAAGCTCTATGCCAAATTCAGCAAGTGTGAATTTTGGCTAAAGGAGGTGGCATTCTTAGGGCATGTGGTATCCGCAGAGGGAATAAGGGTGGGTCCTAGGAAGATTGAAGCAGTGTTGGATTGGAAACCACCTAGGTCCGTGGCTGAGATCCATAGTTTCTTAGGATTGGCAGGCTATTACAGAAGGTTCGTAGAAGGGTTCTCGTCAATAGTCGCGCCTTTGACAAAGTTGTTGAGGAAGGAAGTACCTTTTGTATGGACGGATAAGCAACGAAAGAGTTTTGAGAAGCTCAAGAAGGTTTTGACCAAGCTCAGGTGTTAATTCAAATTGAGGCGGAAAAGATTTTGTGGTGTCTTGTGACGCTCGTATATACGGGATTAGGCTGTGTTCTAATGCAAGACGGAAAAGCAGTCGCTTATGTGTCTCGACAGTTAAGGCCGCATGAGGTTAACTACCAAACCCATGACTTGGAATTGGCAGCAGTGGTTTTCGCTATTAAGGTTTGGAGGCACTACCTTTATGGAGAAAAGTCGATAATCTACACAGACCACAAGAGCCTCAAGTATCTGTTGACTCGGAAAGAGAGTTGAACCGAGACAATGAAGGCGGGTGGAATTATTGAAGGATTATGATTGTTGGATAGAGTATCACCCGGGCAAGGCGAATGTGGTAGCAGATGCTCTAAGTCGGAAGGTGGTGTCGGATCTAAGGGCGATATTCGCACACTTGAGTTTGTATGATGATGGGAGTCTGCTGGCAGAATTGCAAGTCAAACCAACATGGTTGGATGAGGTAAAGGAAAGTCAGTTGGTGGATGAGGATCTAAGTGTTAAGTTACAACAGGTACAGGATGGAGAGTTAGAGGATTATGGTGTTAATGATGAGGGAGTATTGTGCTTCAAGGGAAAGGTCTGTATGCCAAGGGACGAGGAGTTAAGACAGAGGATTCTTCGAGAAGTGCATAGTAGCCCTTATGCTATGCATCCTGGAGGCACTAAGTTGTACAGAGATCTAAAGGAACAATTTTGGTGGCCTGGTTTGAAGAAGGAAGTTACAGAATTCGTTGGCAAATGTCTGACGTGTCAGCAAGTTAAGGCTGAACACCAAGTTCCATCGAGATTACTTCAGCCAATCGAGATTCCGCAGTGGAAGTGGGAGAGAATCACCATGGACTTCGTTAGTGGGTTTCCCCTTACGCCTACTAAGAAGGACTCGGTATGGGTAATAGTGGACCATTTGACCAAGACCGCGCACTTTATCCCAGTGAGAGTCGGCTATTCTTTGCAGAGGTTGGCAAAGTTATATGTAGCGGAAATTGTAAGGTTGCATGAAGTGCCGGTGTCAATAATTTCGGTTAGGGACCCAAGGTTTACGTCTCGGTTTTGGAAAGCGCTACATCAAGCTTTAGGCATTAAGTTGGATTTCACTACGACTTTTCATCCACAATCGGACGGTCAGTCTGAACGGGTAATCCAAGTGTTAGAGGATATGTTGAGGGGCTGTGTGATGGATTTCGGAGGACGTTGGGAGGAATATTTGCCTTTAGCGGAATGTGCCTACAACAACAGCTACCAGGCCAGTATTCGGATGGCACCGTATGAAGCGTTATATGGCCAGAAGTGTCGAACTCCTACGTGTTGGACAGAGTTGGGATAACGACGAGTTTTGGGTCTAGAAATTGTGGCAGAATCTGAAGAGAAGGTTGAGATAATCTGGGCACGGTTGAAGGAAGCTTCTGAAAGACAAAAGTCGTACGCGGACCTGAAACGGAAGGAAATAGAGTTCAATGTGGGGGATCAAGTGTTCCTTAAAGTGTCACCTTGGAAGAAGGTAATGAGATTTGGACGAAAAGGGAAGTTAAGTCCAAGGTTTATAGGACCCTATCGAGTATTGAAGCGAGTTGGACCAGTGGCATACCAGTTAGAGTTGCCCTCGGAATTGAAGCAGATGCACGACGTATTCCATGTGTCCATGCTACGTTGATATCGATCAGACCCATGTCATGTGGTACCAGTCGAGGAGGTGGAGCTAAGACCAGATTTGTCCTACGAGGAAGAGCCGATTCAGATATTGGAACATGATGTGAAAGTGTTACGGAAGAAGTCAGTTCCTCTAGTCAAAGTGTTATGGCGCAATCATGGATCGGAAGAAGCTTCGTGGGAGCCAGAAGAAGCAATGAGACAGCAATACCCTCATTTTTTTTAGCCAAGTAATTTAAGTTATTTTAAGGGGGGTAGAACTGTAATATCCTGGATTATAGCCTATGCATTAATATTAAGTTATATGAAATAACATGCTTGTGTGTGTTGTGAATGTGCATTATGAATTTTGTGAACCTTAGTGCGTAGGTGAACACTTTAGAAATTACTCGATTTTAAAGTTTAAAAGGGGGAACTAAGGCAATGTGGTCTTAAGAAAAGTTATAGAGGAAATATGACACACAAACAGGCTTGGAAAAGTGGCTTGGAGGTGCCACTTAAGGCTCTGGAAATGACGCCATACACAGTGCAAGGGGGACTTGTGTTCAAGTCGCGTGGGAAGCAAAATTTTAAGGCCTTAATTTTTAGCATGTGACGTCAATGAGAGGGAGTAGGGGGGACGGCACAGGCTAAATTCTAGGAGCTTTTATCCCTTTTAGTTTTTAAGGATAAAAGATGATAAATGAGGGATTATTCTTTAATTTTAAAATAAAAAGATAAAGAGGAAAATAAGGGAGAAGTGATGGCCAAGTAAGGGACTTTAAGTTTAGTAATTTCGGCTAAGCTAGGAAAGGGAATAGCCGAATTTCATTTAACAAATCAGCCTCCCTTTTCGTTTACTCTTTTTCTCTCCCAAAGTTTATATTTTCTTCTTCTTTCACTCTAGCCAAAAACTACCTCTTCCTAAAAGATCACCATTGCCGAAACTCCCAAGCCTCATACTCCTCTCTTTTTGTTCCTGTGAAGCCGAATCTCTCAAGAGATCATCAAATGCCAAAATCAAGTTCCTTTAGCCATAGTCGAATTCTCTGTGGATTCAAGTGAAGGTGCAGTCGATTTCAATATTGAGGGTAAGATCAATTATTATTCGGTTCTCAATCCTTTCTCTTTTAGCCGAAATATGAGATCTAATCGTTATTGTTGTTCTTTGGTCGAAACTATGGAAAAGGTTTCGGTTTTGCCTACTGTCAACTACAAGGGAGGATCTTTCGAGACTTTCTTCAGGATTTCAAAGATCTAAGGTAAGCACTTAGGTATAATCAGCCAAGGCCCTATTTTAGTACTTAGATCTATTTCTTAATTGTTCAAAACCCGGAAGCTAACCTGTTATGTGATCTAGTGTGGGCCGATTGCAAGGAGGAGATATCTTTGAGTCTCAGGATTTGATTAGCAATCAAATCGGCAGCAGGTAAGGGGGTTTTGCTACAAGTGATCCTTCGGGATTTGATTGAATAGCCGAATAGGCTTTTACTGAAGGTACTAAGTGTGGCCAAATGTAGGAAGTTAAGGATCTAAAGCACTAGATCGGGTTTTCTGGATTTCCATAAAGTGTTAAGTATATCAGGTGTGTACCCTACTCTAAGTTTTAATATGTTTATGGCTATGTTTTAAATTGAATATGTTAATAAGATTGTGAAAATATGGCTAGGGTACCATACAATGGTACAAAGTACTCAGGTACGTTTCCTACTCCTACTAGGATTATAAATATATGTTATATATAATATGTGAAAAGTGATAAGAATGTGAATTAAGGCATGATGTGCATGATATGTATGATACGGGGCATTCGGGTTATATGAAAAAGGGGAAGTGAATGTGGTGACTTTGGTCACATTATCTGAATGTGGTAACTTCGGTCACATTATCTGAATGTGATGACTTCGGTCACATTATCTAAATGTGGTGTCACATGACACAAGTATTATCTGGTGGCTATGCCACGGAAATTATAAGGGCGATGAGCATGTCGTCTGCAGCGGCAGCCTTCGATGGTGTGTAGCGGATGGAGGGTTGACTTAGTAGTCCCCATGGTGTGCAGGATGGTACGGGTGACGTGTAGCGGATGGCATATAGGTTTGGGTTCGGGTTGCATCATTTTTTTTTCCTGTTATATGAATATGCATGTGATATGATAATGTATGCCTGAGCTATTAAATTTTAGTGTTGGTTACACATTGAGTCTGTTTGACTCACCCCGTTGGGGAACTTTTTCTTCCAGGTGACGATCAGTGATGGACCGGGTCGGCATAAGCTTAGGGGTGGCCATGCAAGGCTCAGAAATTTAATTTATTCAGACTTTTTATTTTATGTATTTTGAATTTAATTTTGGGTTTTATTTCGATGTAATAAGGCCATAGCTGAATTATTCTATTGTTTTTATTATGTTTATGAATTTTTATCAATTAAAGTTTAAGTAAATTCATTTTTAAACGAACTCTAAACGTTTTATCACTTAAAATAAAGGGATTTCAATTTAATATAAAATTGCTTTCAACTCGAGCCCAACCCAAAATAATTTTTCTTTCAAAACACACAGTTTTTCCAAAGCAACAAAAGAATTTTTGAACCGGTTTACATCGAGGAACATACCAGATCCGGTCAAGGCTCGTGGGCCGGGTTTGGGGTGTTTCATCAGTACCACTAAAACTTGAACCCTTACCAATAAAGGAAATGATCACTTGAAAGCGATTAGGAATTAGCCCAACACCTTCGTTAAAGAAATCGTATCCCTAGCAACATTCGGTCAAAGCACAACGCTATAAGGCAACATCTAGGCAAAAAGCAATTAAGAGAAAAGAAGTACATTTAGCCCTTAAATAAAAGAAATCGCCATATTCAAAGACAAAAACTTACCAGTACTCACCAAGACTCAAGTTTAGCACTGCCCAAATAAAAAAAAAAAAGAGATCAATAAAACAAGAGAAAAAGTGTTCGACTTTAAAGAACAAAGGACTCAAAGTTTAACCTTCAACCTTATGAAGTCAAGATGATTCGACTTATGAATAACCCCAAATAGGAGAGTAGCATAAATGAAAGATGAAGAAAAGAGATAGGGAGAAGGGGTATTCAGTTACAAGAGATTAATGGAGAGAAATAGAGGAGAAGAATTTAGAGAAGAAAAGAAAGTCTAGAAGAGGAGAAATGAGGGAGGAATTCGGCCAGCCCAATAGAAAGAAAAGAAAGAGATGAGAAGCCGAAAGAAAGGAAAGATTCAGAAAAATTAAGAAAGGAGAAATCGACCACTAACAAAATACCCAAAATGCAATATTCAGCCACCAGAAAAGAAAACGAGAGAAAACCAGTGCTAAAGGCTACCCTAAAAACACAATTCGACACATCAAATGAACTTGAAGAGCATAAAACAAAATGCTAGGAACCAAACAAAGCAAAACGTGAGCACCTAAAACCTTCTAGCCGAATTTACACATACCAGCACTCCCATTCGGCTACAACTTCTCCCCCTTTTCAAATTCCTTAAACATCTCCATAAATCCCTCATTGATTTGCTGCATAATCTTCTCCCAATAACTCAGGACCAATTCAAACTTTCTCTCCAGTAGTCTTTCACTCGAATTCCACCACCTCCTAGCAACGGAGTAAAATAAATACTCCTTTGTGCACAGGTTGACTCGAACCCAAGATCCCTTGCCATCATAATGACGCCACAACCACTAGACCACAAGGCCATCTTGTGTCTGACTTTATCCCAAATATTTATAAAGTCTTCCTGCCGATAACCAGGTTCATTCAAGAAAACCAAAAATTCTGCACATGCTATGACTTGAACCTCAGATCACATGCATACTCCTAACGCCACTTGCCACTACAACACAAGCTCTCTTGTGATATAAATTATCCAAAAATATTCTTAAAACCTACCTACTAGCATCAAGGCTCCTTTAAGATAAAAACATAAATTTTTGCTAAAGCCCAGGTTTGAACCCAAGACTTCTCTAACACTCCCAAACACTGCTAATCACTTGACCATTAAAGCAACAACCAATTGTGTCATTTTCTTGCTCTTAAGAATTTTAGACGCTCCCAAACCCAAGGCTCACTCCTACTAGACCGAAATTCGGGGCGTTACAATTCACCCCTCCTTAAAGAAATTTCATCCTCGAAATTTCAAACTAATGGGGTAGTCGAGTAACAACTACAACATTACGCTACCCCTGCGTACTCTGATCCTATCGTAGCAGATAGGTTACAATTTCTATATCCAGAACATCACATCTAACATTTCCAAACATACACAGAATAGATACCAAAAATACAATCCAATATCTAAATAAACCACAGTATTCCTAACTCACTATATTTCAATTTCTAAACAGGTAAAAGTATTTAGAAAACTTACGGATTCAGCGCCGGAGGCTTGGTGTGCCAAACTTTCCAAAAAAAAATACCTCAAAACGCTTCACATATTTGAAACCAACCTTTTGTAACACAAAATTTTGAAAACCCATTCCACAGTCGAGTTTTGCAACTAGGCTCTGATACCACTAAATGTAACACCCCAAACCTAGCCTAGAAGTTAGGCCCCAATCTAGCGTGTCACATTGAAGGTTTTTTCGAAAACCATGTTTTCATTTAAAACCTTTCTTGTTTAAAAGCTTAAGTAAAATCCCAGTTACGTTAGTTTATTTTTAAAATGTGGTACATTGAAAAATTATTAATTTTATTCCAGAAATATCTTCTTAGTTGCAGAAGCTAATTTTGAGAGCAATCGAATTATGAAAAAGATTAAGTCACGAAACCATTTCGAAAATGTTGCGAAAACGTAAGGTTGTTTTAAAAACAGTTAACATTTTGGAAAATCGTGATTTACTTCTAACAGATATAATTCAAAGTAAAAAAACCCCAAGTTAAAACCCAGAACCTTAAAGAGGTCTTATTACAGAAATTAAAACCCAAAACGGAATCTAAAGCATAAATGAAGTCCAAAGGCAGTCGTGTGGTCATCTTCAGTCCCTCGCAGTACCGATCCTCCTAATGCTGAGGATTACCAGCACAGTTAAAAATGGGGTGAGTTTGCGAAAACTCGGTGTGCAATCCCCTCATAAATAAAACAATTAGTAAAACAAACAGAATTCAGAATTAGTCTAGGCCGGAACCCAATATAGTAACAGAACAATGTGTGTGTGGGTCTAAGCCCAGTACAATTTCACTTGGGTCTCAGCCATTATCACAATCAATTGGGCCTAGACCATTCTCAATATCAGTAACAGTTGGGCCTAGCCCATATCAGAATCAATTCCATATGCATAATGTGTGATGCATGCTAACCCATCCCATCCAGCCCTGCACTTTCCTCCGTCCAACCCTGCACTACTGCGGGGAATAAATCACCCACGCCATCCCTACACTCCTAATGTTAGCACCGGTTGTGGCACTAACCAAAATTGCAGTAAAGCTGCTAGTAAATAGAATGGGCAAGAGCCATAAACAAAATGGTTACAAACCATAATCAGGATGGCACAAGGCTATCAGTAACTGTAATGAGTTTGGCACATAGCCGTCAACGACGGTAATATAATCGGTACTAGCCACGGGTAATTATGATCGACACAGAGTCATCACTATATAAATTAGGCATATAGCCACAAGTAAAAACAATTTGATCAAAGCCATAATCAAGATGGCATAGAGCCATACTTAGGTTGGTAGAGAGCCATAATCAGATTACGCGGCTTGAAGTCGTCCATCGGTCCACAGTCGTCTCACGCGACCCATGTGACCCTATTAGAACTTCCATAGTATCAATGTCCCAACCCAATGCAATATGTCGTGTATGTCATACTCAATCATTACACGTGTATGTAAAATAGCCATGCTCGGTAATAGTCATTTAAACATATATTAAAAGCATATCAGCCACACGACCACAATCAAGTCAGTTAATATAGTTATACGATCACAGTCAAATCAGTCAAATTCATAGTCTAAGCTAGTCATTTACCCACAAGGGCAAAATTTTAATTTTACCCTATGAGGGTATTTCGGTAATCCTACCCTTCAAGGGTATTTCGATAATTCTACCCTACAAGGGTATTTCGATAATTCTACCCTACAGGGATATTTCAATAATTTTGCAAATCGGGGGTATTTTAGTAATTTTTCAAATTGGGGGTATTTCGATAATTTTGCAAACTGGGGATATTTCAGTAAATTTTCAAACAAGGAGTATTTCAGTAATTTTACAAACTGGGGGTATTTTGATAATTTTGCAAACTAGGGGTAATTTAGTAATTTTATAGATCAGGGTCTCAGCGACCCAACAGAAGGTCCACCGTCGTCTCGAGCGACTTAAGTAACCTAAACAATCATAACGGGTAAATGGGCCTAAGGCCCATTACTTGGCCCAAGTGTGCCCACACACTCGCGTGGCCCATGAGCCCAAAATCAGATGCGACAATGTGTACACCATAGCCCTGTTCCTTATCAGTCACTTACCGCAGATTTCATCCGTGTGGGCCCCACGAGCCCATTGGGTCCACACAGCCCACACAGGCCATTTAGGCCCAACGAGGTCCAGAACGACCTAAGTCATGTGCACGACATGACAAGTCTATCTACGTCCCACTTAATAGTGAAGTTTACCCACGCGGGCCCACAAGCTCATTGGGCCCATACGACCCATTTCGACCTAAGCCCATGAGTTCGCTCATGGTGGCCTTCCTTGTCGTACGCCCACGCTTCATGAGCTCGGTTGATCACATGAGCCTTTGTACGCTCTTGTGGCCCAAAAGCCCAATCCTTCGACTTTACGGCATTTCGGCAATCCAGCAATTCGACATTTACCAATATAGCTAACACCGTGCGAAAAACATTCACTCTCTATCGACTTTTGTCCTGTAACACCCCAAACTCGGTCTAAATATTATGGCCAAATCCGGGAATGTCACATCGAAGGCACAATTTCAAACAATTTTGCTAATTTGGAATTTAAGGCCTAAAAGCCCAAAATCCTTGAATCTTGTTAAGTAATGGTAAAAGCCCATTTAATTATTTTAAGTATTACGAAAACCATGTTTAAACATAAGAAATTACTCAAGTTTAATAATTAAGTAAATAGTTGAAACAACAAAACTCAAAACTCAAAATCCAAAGTCAAAATGGAGTACAAGGCTTTATTACATCCAATGAAAATAAAGCAATTAAAAATCATGTCTTTTGAAATAAATAAATAAAACTTCTAAATATCTTGTAGTGTGGCCATCTCCGAGTCCTCTCCCACGTCAAGCCGTCTACTTAGGATTACCTGAAACACTTAATAAAAAGGGTGTGACTTTCAAAACTCAGTGTGTACGACATTTGGCAATCAAATCAACATGCAAATATTACATTGGGCCTAAGCCCTATCAAAATCAGTAGTCTTGGGCCTTAGCCTACAATGACCTCATACCACATCAGAGTCACATGAACGCAATGCACCGATCCCAAATCCAACCCTGCACACCATTTCCCTTCCAACCCTACACACCTGTGGGGATATAAATATCAACCCACCCATCCCTACACACCAAAGGTAGCCCCAAAAGTGGTGCTACTCAAACGTTGCAGCAAAGCTGCTATAATTGGCTTAAAGCAACCGGTGGATCCACGATCGTCAAGAGACTATGCGATCCTCAAATCTTCATCCGTACTATCAAAACCCACCCAAGTGTAACATATATTCCTTGAATGCAACATACATATTTCCACTCATTCGGCACTTACGGGTATTTTAGTCATTTCACTACTCAGTGGTATTTCCGTAAATCTACTCTATAGGGGTATTTAGGTAATTTTGCAAAACATAGGTATTTTGGAAATTTTGTAAATCAGGGATGTTTTGGTAATTCTACAAATCAAGGGTATCCTGGTAATTTTGCAATTTGGGGTTATTGTAGTAATTTTGCAAACTAAGGATTTTTTGATAATTTTCAAACTAAGGCTATTTGGTAATTTCTCAAACTAAGGGTATTTTGGTAATTTTCAAATTAGGGGTATTTTAGTAATTTTACAAATCTAAGGTTATCAGGTTTTAGTTATGAACTTTGGCCCATTAACAAGTCTTTGCGGCTAAAGTGAATAGACACTATGCACCAAGTAGGATTCCAAAGAAGAGGAGGTGGGCCACTTAGACCGCTTAAGTGCCAAGCTCTCCTTAGATCCAATCCTAGACATGCATATATCCGTTGCCACACTCTAACCCAGCGACTTGTCCATGGACATGTTTAATTATTAGATTAAGTCTTATGCAGTTTAAGAGTTGTTCAGAACTAGGCCTAAAGTCCATTAAAACCTAGCATACTTTTCTACGTCCCCATAAAGCCCATCAAGCCCAAATCACATCCTTATGCCCCATTAGGCCCAAACCTCATCCATATGGCCTATTAGGCCTAAAACAATTCAAGATCATGTAATATGCATGGCTAACTCAATTTGTATAAACAACCAAACCATTTGATCAAACTTAGCCTCAAGGCCCACCAGGCCCATTTAGCTACTTTCGGCTTTCCAGCTTTCCGGCATTGCCGATATCGTGTGTGTGTAGTGTCTGTACACACCTGGTTACTGCGACGTGCTATACTATCCTTAGCCTCGAACCTACAACCAATAAACCTTCAATCAATCACTAAATCAATACATTTACCAAAAACTAAAGCCTTACCGTAACCTTACCGTGTGCTACCGGGTTGTAATAGCCCTCCTTAGCTAATCACGAGTATCCCCTAGATCTGCCTCATACATACACCATCAATAATTCGAGTGACTCATAATCCACAAAAGTCACCCCTACACATTCGGCCATTCACTTAAACCATAATTGAGTTGAGTACACTTACACTTTGCTAATGATCCTTACCACTTTTGTGATCTCTGAACCTTACCCTTGTTAATACATGATTAACAACAATGAGAAGTTACTTACCAATCCACTTTCGATCTTGCGGCCTAAATAGCTATTAACTAGATCTGGCTTTCAACACTTGACTATGGGTAAGTAACAATTAGTTTTGTGATGGAGGAACAACCACAACGAATTGACACTATTAGTAACTTCGGCAAGGGAAAGATGGTGGTAACTTGGCAATGAGGGAATTCAGCTATTGAAGAATAGAATGGGAGAGAAAAGAAAAGTATAGAAAACCACAAGAGCCCCACAAAAGAGTTCGGCACAAAGAGATGATGGTGATTCGGCACAAAAGAAACCGATTGAGTGAAGCAAGAAAAACTATTGGAACTCAAAGAACCTCTCAAATACATTTGACCCTCTCCTATATAGACCACAACCCGAATATGCCTCCCCCCAATGTCCCATTCAACACCAATTCTTCCCCCTTCCCATCTCTTAACTTTTCCCCTGATAACACCTTAGCCTTATCTAAATTTTCCTCCATTATGAGTTCCCCTTACCACTCAAACACTTCAACGCAAGAGTTCATATTCAACATAACTCTAGCGTCCACCTATGCAAAATAAAACACTCCAAAAATACCACTCCTAATGCTCGAACCTTGGACCTCTTCAGCTAGCAATCACGCCACCTTATAGCTCCCTAAGTGACGTCACTTGCCACTGGACCACAAGCCCATTTGTGTCTTATTTTCTTTTAATCTGTTTAAGAGGCCTAATGCCTAAGACTAGGGTCCACTAAAGCAAGAAAAATAAATTTTCCCCATGGTCTTCCCTATCTCTAAGACTTCAAATAATCTCGATAATACCTTAAAATTAATATTCTAAGTGCTACTCATACATACGAACCTCAATACACAAAAATTTATAGTTTCCGGATTTTTTGAGAGTTACAACATTACCCCTCTTAAAAATATTTCGGCCTCGAAATTTACCTACTTGAAACAAGTGAGGGTGTTGCCATCGCATTGCCTTCTCAGGTTCCCAGGTAGCCCCCTCGACAGTACGGTTACGACATAGCACTTTGACCAAAGGGACAAACTTTCTTTTTAACACCTTAACATCCTGATCAATTATTTGAACTGGCTCCTCTTCAAAGGTTAGGTTTGGTCTAACCTCGATCTCCTCAATTGACACGATATGAGAAGGGTCTAAGCGATAACTTCTTAGCATTGATACATGAAACACATCATGTATTTGGCTTAGTTCCGAAGGCAATTCCAACTGATAGGCAACTGGCCCAATTCGCTTCAACACCCGGTATACGACTTCTGCCTATCCGCTGCCTCCTTCAACTGATCCCGAATCAACTTTACCTTATCTTCGATTTTTACTACCAACTCCGGACCCAATACTCGCCACTTACCCAACTCGGTCAACAAGTCAGAGTATGACATCTTCGTCCATACAATGCTTCATATGGTGCCATTCCAATACTTGTGTGATAACTATTGTTATAAGCAAATTCAGCTAATGGTATGTACTCTTCCCAACTTCTCGAAACTCAATTACACACCCTCTCAGCATATCCTCCAATACTTGAATTACCCTTTCTGATTGATCATCAGTTTGAGGGTGAAATGTTGTAATGAAATCCAACCTCGTACCTAGTGCTTTATGCAACTTCTTCCAAAAGTGAGACGTAAAACAAGGGTCTCTATCAGATATAATAGAAACGGAAACCCCATGCAACCTCACAATCTCTGCCACATACAATCTTGCCAATTTCTGTAGTGAGTAGTCGGTGCGGACCGGTATAAAATGGGCAGACTTAGTTAACTGATCCATTATAACCCACACAAACTCCTTCCTAGTAGGCGTCAAGGGTAGGCCACACACGAAATCCATAGTAACCCGCTCCTACTTCCATAATGGGATCTTAATCGGTTGGAGTAACCTTGATGGTAGCTGATGTTTCGCTTTCACTTGCTGACATACGAAACATTTTCCCACAAACTCTATAACCTTGCATTTCAGTCCCGGCCACCAATAAAGCTCTCGTAAATCTCGATACATCTGGTTACCTCCGGGGTGCATAGCATACGAACTACTATGTGCTTCCCGTAGTATAGACTTCCTTAGCTCTTCGTCTATTAGAACACAGATTCTACCACGGAAACACAGTAGCCCATCACCATTCATACCAAAACCTGTCGTTTCCCCATTCTCAACTTGTTTTAATCGAGAACTCAGAGTTTCACCCAATGACTGCTTAACTTTAATCTGCTCAACCCACAGTGGCTTCACCTGCAACTCAACAAATTCCCGTCGTCATACAAATTTAACCGAGCAAACATTGCCCTGAACTCTAACATAGCCCTACGGCTTTGCGCATCAGCCACCACATTTGCTTTGCCTGGGTGATATTCGATCATGCAAACATATTCCTTTAATAGCTCAATCCATTGGCCCTGCCTCAACTTCAACTCTTTCTGAGTTAAAAGGTACTTCAGACTCTTTTGATCCGTATAGATGTTGCACTTTTCTCTATACAAATAGTGCCTCTAAATCTTAAGTTCGAACACCACTGTCGCCAATTCCAAATCGTGGGTTGGGTAATTTCTTTCATGAGTCTTAAGTTGGCGTGACGCATATGCAACCACCTTCCCCTCCTGCATCAAGACACAGCCCAAGCCCACGTGTGACGCATCGCTATAAACTGTAAACTCCTTCCCGTGCTCTGGCTGACTCATAACAGGGCCCTCCGTTAAAACCTTCTTAAGCTTCTCAAAGCTTTCTTGTTGTTTATCGTCCACACAAACGAAACCCCCTTCCGTATAGCTTGAACAAGGGTGTAGCGATTAGGGAAAACCCTTCAACAAACCACCTATAGTACCCTGCTAGACCTAGAAAACTCTGAATTTTTGACATCTTCTTAGGTTCATTTCCAATCCAACACAGCTTCCACTTTCCAAAGGTCAACTCTAATTCCCTCAGCGAAGACCACATGCCCTAAGAAAGTGACTTCCCTTAGCCAGAATTCGTACTTGCTAAACTTAGCATAAAGTTGCTTCTCCCTTAAAATTTGCAACACAATCCTTAAGTGTGCATCATGATCATCCTCCGTTCTCAAGTATACTAAGATGTCATCTATGAACACTACTACGAACTGGTCTAGATACGACTGAAAGACCGAATTCATAATATCCATAAAAGTAGCAGGTGCGTTTGTTAGCCTAAACAGCATCACCAACTCATGATGTCCATAACGAGATTTGAAAGCTGTCTTATACGCATCTGCTTCCTTAACCCTTAGTTTATGGTACCCTGAACATAAGTCAATCTTCGAGAAAACTGAGGCTCCCCTAAGTTGATCAAAAAGTTCATCTATCCTAGGCAGAGGGTACTTATTCTTAATGGTTAACTTGTTTATCTGACTATAGTCAATGCACATCCTCAGGGACCCATCCTTCTTCTTCATGAATAATAGCGGTGCTCCCCATGGAGACACACTTGGTCTAATAAATCTGCGGTCCAATAACTCCTGAATCTGGGCCTTCAACTCTACCAGCTCCTTCAGTGCCATCCTATAAGGTGCGATAGACACTGGAGCTGTACCAGGTAACAACTCTATTCCAAACTCCACCTCTCTATTGGGAGGTAACCCCAGCAATTCCTCCGGAAAAACATCCGGGAATTCTTTTACTGTTTTCAAATCCTTGAGAGTAAAACTTTTCGATTCCAAATCACTAATATAAGCTAAGTAAGCTTCACAGCCCTTCCTTACCAACTTTTCTACCCTTAAAGCTAAAATCACATTCGATAAGTATTCCCATCGTTCCCCGATCACTACCACTTTATCATTTTCCACAATTCTTAACACCATCCGATTCGCAGCACTATCTAGAGTTGCTTGATGCCTTATCAACCAATCCATGCCTAAGATGAGGTCGAACTCTCCAAATGGTAATTCCATCAAGTCCGCTTTGAAAGTAACTCCTTGAACTACCAATGGTACATTCCTAAACAACTTACTAACTTTCACTGATTGCCCTAGAGGACTTAACACAGTCATTTCATTCTCAATGGTTTCAAACTCAACCCCTACAATTTCAGTCCTATTGCAAGCAATGTATGAATGTGTCGACCCCACATCAATTAACGCAATATAAGGTAGCTCAGAAATAAGGAATGTACCCGTTATCACATCTGGTGCATCACCTTCCTCTCTGCAACTAGCAGTATAAACCAACGCTGGCTGTCTCACCTTTGCCTTACCTGCACCTCTGACCGGTGCTCCACATCCTCGTCCAGCGCCATTGCCACCTCTAGCTTGACCGCGGCCCCTTAGTGGTTGTTGACCACCCCTCTGAGGCTGGTAATCACCTCTGCCCTCGGCTCACACTTGATACGGCCTTCTCGGGCACTCTCTAATCCTATGTTCCATAGATACGCAGCCCAAACATGCTCACATCCTCCTCCAACATTTGCCCGGATGCATTTTTCCACACCAAGCACAAAGTGGTATTCTGTTATTAGCAGTAGCAACAGGGGCCTCAGCTCTTATCGGCCCATTCACTCTAGCCCTCCTCATAGGCCTCTATCTAGCCCCCATAGCTTCCACATTCCGTATTTTCTTGCCCTTATCCTTCTCTCAGTTGAGACGCTTCGTGCGCTTTACTTTCTCCACAAAAATTGCGAAATCCTGCTCCCTCTGTGGAGCTATAAGTACCCTAAGTTTGTCTCTTAACCCATCCCCAAACCATACGCATCTCTCATATTCTATTGCGACAATTCCTTTGGCATACCGACTAAGGCGTAAAAAATCAGCCTCGTACTCTGCTACCAACTTATCTCCCTAAATCAGACTCAAAAACTCCTTCCTTCGGGCATCCACATATCCTGCTCCAATATATTTCCCTCGAAAAGTCGACTTGAAGAACTCCCAGGTGATCTGCTCCAGTTGGTTGCCTTCCCTTACGGTCAACCACCACTGATAAGCTTCTTCCCTAAGTAGGGATATCGACCCCTTCAACTTTTGTTCCGTCGTGCAATCCAGGTCATCCATTATTCTTTCCGTAGCTTCCAACCAGTACTCCGCCACATTCGGGGCCACTCCAACTATTCTTTTGAAAATCTCTGCCCTGTTAGCTGTGAGTCGCTCCGCGATCGACCCACGACTTCCTGTACCATTGTTGGGCCTAGCAACCCTTTCTAAGATCCTTAACATGACCTACAATACTGCATCTTCCGTGGTGGCAGCCCGTTCATATGTTCCCGTTTCAGTTACTGGTGAGGCCGGAGCCTCTCCTACTCCAACGTTAGGCATATAGCCCGATGTCGACGACCCAGCCCTAACATTTCCACAGCCTCTGCCACGGCCTCTTGCACCTCTTCTAGTGCTTATCATTGCGTATTTCTGAATTAAAATTTTTATTAAATTAATTCGTAATTCCACTGTTTAAAGCGCATGTCTTATCAAGTAACAATTTTTTTTAAGTTATTTCGCGGTTAAGAATCTACTACAGGCTTAAGTTTCCTACGGGCTTTAGTATCTAAAAACCTATTTTAAAGTAGCCCAATAAATAGATATAATTCCATAATTTAAACAAAGGTAAACACAAAAAACTTACTTGGCTCGACGTCGAGGGCTCGATGAACCACACTTCAAAAATCCTGCAAAAAAACTTTTTAAAACCAAAAATCTAAGGCCCATTTCATAGCCCGAGCTTTTACAATCGGGCTCTGATACCACTAAATGTAACACCCTAAACCCAGCCTAGACGTTATGGTCGAATCCGGGAATGTTTGATAAACCGTAACATATACATATTTTAATCCCACATTTGGCATACTTTTGGATAATTTATTCATTGAATTGTGGAATTTGATGCTCCTAATCCTTTAATTTCATGTTTCATACTTAGGAGAGCACTAGAGGATGAAAACAATGAGAAATGGGCCTAAAATGGAGAAAATGGCCCAAAGCACGAAACCGACACGGCCTGGGCCCAAGACCACACGGCCGTGCCTTCTTAGCAGACTCGAACACAGCCTGGCCTCCACTTACACGGGCGTGTGCCATGGGCGTGTCCCTGATGTGATCTATTATAATTCTACTCGGATTAGAGTACTTAGAGGCAAAGAAAGCCATTCCAAAAGCCTATATAAACACCCTAGAGGCCAACCTTCAGGGGGCATCCAGTTAGGCCGAAGAGCCGAGCCAGAGAGGCCAGAATTGTGAGATTTACTCGAAGAAAGTGAGTTGATTCATCTCAAGAAGCCGAAGTTATACTCAAGATGGAAGATCTTCCCTTCAATTTCCTTCAGGGGGTTTGAGGATTTTTCTTATGTTTTGTTTTATATTTTCTTTTGAGATGTATTCTTTTACGATTATGAACTAAACCCCTCAAATACCTGAGGGGGATGAAACCTAAGACAGATCTTGTTATTGTTTTCTAAACTATATGATAAATACTTGATTTGTTCTTAATTATGTGTTCTTAATTCTTGCTTTGATATTTCAAGATATTGATTCAAGTATTGATGTGCTTAAACAATGGAGCAAAAGTCCCTATTTAAGAGTAGATCTAGCATAGTTAAGAGGAGTTGATCGCAACCCTATAAATAGGATGACGAAAATCTACCAGATTAGGGTCAAACCTAATATGGGAGTCCATAGATCGAGTTAATCCAATTCTAGAGGTTTTAATTAGAAAGAGATTTCAATTAATCAACCTAGGGTTAGACGTTAGGAGCCTCGAAAGAGGTATTAATATAAATTAGGGAATCCTACGGATCAAGTCAAGTGAATAAATCATCTGGTTTAGAATTAAATAACAAGTGAAGTCTAAGTGGATTCTTCCTCAGGTATTGTCTTAATCAATTGGGTTTTCCCACAAGTATTTTCCCAATTCATTCTCTTTGTCCTAGCATCTTTATCTTAATAGTTAGTTACTTTTAGATTAATTAATAATTCTATTAATTCTTAGGCTAAATAATAAAAAGAAAGTTAGTATTAGTACTTTTAGTTCCTTTGGGTTCGACAATCTTATCTTGCCACTAAACTATACTACTGTTCGATAGGTGAGCTTGCCTTAATCATTGTCACAGTTAGTTTCTAGGCTCGATCATTCATTATATAAATTTTTAAGACTTTGACACACGATCAATGTCACATCGAAGGCACAATTTGAACTAATTTTGCTAAGTTGAATTTTAAGGCCTAAAAGCCCAAAATCCTTGAATCTTGTTAAGTAGTGATAAAAGCCCATTTAATTATTTTAAGTATTCCGAAACCATGTTTAAACATAAGAAATTACTCAGGTTTAATAATTAAGTAAACAGTTGAAACAACAAAACTCAAAACTCAAAATCCAAAGTCAAAACGGAGTACAAGGCCTTATTACATCCAACGAAAATAAAGCAATTAAAAACCATGTCTTTTGAAACAAATAAATAAAACTTCTAAATATCTTGTAGTATGGCCATCTCCGAGTCCTCTCCCACGTCGAGCCGTCTACTGAGGATCGCCTAAAACATTTAATAAAAAGGGTGTGAGTTTTGAAACTCATTGTGTACGACCCTTGGCAATCAAATCAACATGGAAATATTACATTAGGCCTAAGCCCTATCAAAATCAGTACTCTTGGGCCTTAGCCCACAATGACCTCATACCACATCAGAGTCACATGAATGCAATGCACCAATCCCAAATCCAACCTGCACATTATTTCCCTTCCAACCCTACACACCTGTGGGGATATAAATATCAAACCACCCATCCCTACACACCAAAGGTAGCACCACCAGGGGCACTACCCAAATGTTGCAGCAAAGCTGCTATAATGGGCTTAAAGCCACCGGTTGATCCATGGTCGTCAAGCGACTATGCGATCCTCAAATCTTCCTCCGTACCATCAAAACCCACCCCAGCGCAACATATATTCCTTGAATGCAACGTACATATTTCCACCCATTCGGCACTTAGGGGGTTTTAGTCATTTCACTACTTACGGGTATTTCCGTAAATCTACTTTACAGGTGTATTTAGGTAATTTTGGAAAACAGAGGTATTTTGGAAATATTGAAAATCAGGGATGTTTTGGTAATTCTGCAAATCAAGGGTATCATGGTAATTTTACAATTTGAGGGTATTTTAGTAATTTTGCAAATCTAAGGATATTTTGGTAATTTTCAAACTAAGTGTATTTGGTAATTTCTCAAACTAAGGGTATTTTGGTAATTTTCAAATTAGGGGTATTTTAGTAATTTTACAAATTTAAGGGTATTTGGTCCCTCTCGGGTTTTAGTTATGAACTTTGGCCCATAAACAAGTCATTGTGGCTAAAGTGAACAGACACTATGCACCAGGTAGGATTCCAGAGAAGAGGAGGTAGGCCACTAGGACCGCTTAAGTACCAAGCTCTCCCTAGATCCAATCCTAGACATGCATATGTCTGTTGCCACATTCCAACCCAACGACTTGTCTATGGACATTTTTAATTATTAGATTAAGTCTTATGCGGTTTAAGAGTTGTCCAGTACTAGGCCTAAAGTCCATTAAACCTAGCATACTTTTCTACGTCCCCATAAAGCTCATCAAGCCCAAATCACATCCTTATGGCCTATTAGGCCCAAATCTCATCCATATGGCCTATTAGGCCCAAAAAAATTCCAAATCATGTAACATGCATGGCTAACTCAATTCGTATAAACAACCAAACAATTTGATCAAACTTAGCCTTAGGGTCCACTGGGCCCATTTAGCCACTTTTAGCTTTCCAGCTTTCCGGCCTTCTGGTATTGCCGATATCGTGTGTGTGTGTGTGTGTTTGTACACACCTGGTTATACTATCCTTAGCCTCGAACCTACAACCAACCAACCTTCAATCAATCACTACATCAAAACATTTACCAAAAGTCGAATCCTTATCGTAACCTTACCGTGCACCACCGGGTTCTAGTAGCCCTCCTTAGCTAATCACGAGTATCCCCTAAATCCACACTCACACATACACCATCAATAATTTGAGTGACTCATAATCCACACGAGTCACCCCTACACATTCAGCCATTCTCTTAAACCATAATCGAGTTGAGTACACTTACACTTTACTAATGATCCTTACCACGTTTGTGATCTTTGAACCTTACCCTTGTTAATACATGATTAACAACAATGAGAAGTTAGATAGCCCTTCGACTTTTAGCAAAACGCACTAGAGAGGTTAACTGAATACTTACCAAATCCATTTTCAATCCTGCGGCCTAAATAGCTATTAACTAGATCCGGCTTTCAACAGTTAACTGCGGGTAAGTAACAATCGGTTTTGTGATGGAGGAACAACCACAACGAATCAACACTATTAGGAACTTCGGCAAGGGAAAAATGGTGGTAACTTGGTAATGAGGGAATTCGGCTATAGAAGAATAGAATGGGAGAGAAAAGAAAAGTATTGAAAACCACAAGAGCCTCACAAAAGAATTCAGCACAAAGAGATGATGGTGATTTGGCACAAAAGAAACCGATTGAGTGAAGTAAGAAAAACTATTGAACTCAAAGAACCTCCAAAAGACATTCAGCCCTCTCCTATATAGGCCACAAGCCTAATATGCCTCCCCCCAAAGTCACATTCGGCACTAATTCTTCCCCCTCCACATCTCCTAATTTTTCTCCTGATAACACCTTAGCCTTATTCAAATTTTCCTCCATTATCACTTCCCCTTACCACTCAAACACTCCAATGCAAGAGTTCATATTCAACACAACTCTGTCCGTCCACCTATGCAAAATAAAACACTCCAAAAATACTACACCTAATGCTTGAACCTTAGACCTCCTCAGCTAGCAATCACGCCACCTTATAGCTCACCAAGTGACGCCACTTGCCACTGGACCACAAGCCCATTTGTGCCCTATTTTCACTTAATCTACTTAAGAGGCCTAATGCCTGAGACTAGGGTCCACTAAAGCAAGAAAAATATTTTTTTCCCCATGGTCTTCCCTATCTCTAAGACTTCAAATAATCCCGATAATACCTTAAAATTAATATTCTAAGTGCTATCATACATACCAACCTCAATGCACAGAAATTTAAAGTTTTGGGATTTTTGGGGCGTTACATGACTGATTAGCAATGACGGTACAAATGCACACCTGTTGCGATGTCAAAACTAAATCACTTCCGAGAGTGAGAACCAACAAATCAATCATAAAATCCCTCTTGTTCCAACACTACGTAGTCTTTCCAACGCTTTACATTAATGAGAACAGTTA
Organism: Gossypium bickii; assembly: GCA_025503065.1. Lineage (NCBI taxonomy): Eukaryota > Viridiplantae > Streptophyta > Magnoliopsida > Malvales > Malvaceae > Gossypium > Gossypium bickii. The sequence continues at coordinate 111,184,904 of CP106711.1, read as the reverse complement.
ACCAAACTCATTAACAACCATAATCCCCTAATCGGTACCACTAAAACTTGAACCCTTACCAATAAAGGAAATGATCACTTGAAAGAGGGCTTTGAAGAAAAAAGGACCCAAACTTTAACCTTTAACCTTACAAAATCAATATGATTCGACTTGTGAGTAACCCTAAAGAGAAGAGTAGCATAAATGGAAGATGAAGAAAAGAGATAGGGAGAAGGGATATTCGTTTACAAGAGTTTAATGGAAGAAAATAGAGGAGAATAATTTACAGAAGAAAAGAAAGTCTAGTAGAGGAGAAAAGAAGGAGGAATTTGGCCAGCCCAGTGGAAAGAAAAGAAAGAAATGAGAAGCCGGAAGAAAGGAAAGATTCGAAAAAATTAAGAAAGGAGAAATCGACCACTCACAAAATACCCAAAATGCAATATTCAGCCACCAGAAAAGAAAACGAGAGAAGACCGATGCTAAAGGCTACCCAAAAACATAATTCGGCACATCAAAGGAACAAAGAAGAGCATAAAAAAATGCTGAGAACCAAACAAAGCAAAACGTGAGTACCTAAAACCTTCTAGCCGAATTCGCACATACCAGCACTCCTATTCGGCTACAACTTCTCCCCCTTTTCAAATTCCTTAAACATCTCCATAAATCCATCATTGATTTGCTGCATAATCTTCTCCCAACAACCCAAGACTAATTCAAACTTTCTCCCCAGCAGTCTTTCACTCGAATTCCACCACCTCCCAGAAAAAGAGTAAAATAAATACTCCTTTGTGCATAGGGTGACTCGAACGTAAGATCCCTTGGCATCATAATGACGCCACAACCACCAGACCACAAGGCCATCTTGTCTCTCACTTTATCCCAAATATTTATAAAGCCCTCCTACCGATAACCAGGTTCATTCAAGAAAACCAAAAATTCTACACACGCTATGACTTCAACCTCAGACCACATGCAAACTCCTAACGCCACTTGCCACTACAACACAAGCTCTCTTGTGATATAAATTATCCAAAAATATTCTTAAAACCTACCCACTAACATCAAGGCTCCATTAAGAGAAAAACATAAATTTTTGCTAAAGCCCAGGTTTGAACCCAAGACTTCTCTAACACTCCCAAACACTACTAATCACTTGTCCATTAAAGCAATAACCAATTGTGTCATTTTCTTCCTCCCAAGAATTTTAGACGTTCCCAAACCCAAGGCTCAATCTTACTAGACCTAAATTTGGGGCGTTTCATTTCCCTTTTGATTCGCAGCCTCCTTGTTGATCTTATTCTGTAGCTTATAGCACTTAAATTTAATGTGCCCTTTCTTCTTGCAGAAGTTACAAGTTTTACCTCTGTTTGAAGACTTCAATCTACCTTTAGATTTACTGCGACGATTCTGTTCCTGTGTCCTTCCATGATCATCATTAGCATTCCGATCTTGTCTCCCATGAACAGTGAGACCCTCACCCTGAGGGTTGGTTTTAACCACAATATGCTTTATCTTATCGTACGAGGTCAAAAAATCATAAACCTCATCAATTGTGAGAGACTCGCGGCTATATAAAATCGTCTCTCTAAAGGTTGAATAAGATGGCGGCAACGAACTAAGTAGAATCAACCCTAGATCTTCCTTATCATACTGAATCTCCATAATCTCCAAGTTTGAGAGAATTTCTTTAAACACTGTTAAGTGTTCGTGCACAGATGCACCTTCTTCCAAACGATGAGTAGAAAGATGCTGCTTCATATGCAGCTTGCTGGCTATAGTTTTTGACATACATATTTGTTCCAACCTCTTCCATAATCCAGTCATGGTCTTCTCCTTTATCACATCCTGAAAAATTTCGTTAGACAAAAGCAGATGTAACTGTGTTAACACCATTAGATCCTTGTGTTTCTTCACTTCCTCCATCAATATTGAAGGCATCTTATCTACCCCTACTAGGGCTTCCTTCTAGTCCATCTGTACAAAAACTGCCTATATCTTTATTTGCAACAATGCAAATCTGGTGTTGTGATCCAACAGCGGGATTTCATACTTCAAAGACGCCATTACCGTGATCGAGATGAACCCGGAAGCTCTATACCAATTTGTAAAAAAATAGAATGTAAATAATGATAGTATATAGCAAGGGAAAGAGAAATAAAAATAAAGAACATACAAATTTTTACGGGGCAACCCTTTCGGGAAAGAACCACGGGTAAAGGAGAAGAAAGTTCACTATGTCGAATTCGAATGATTACAAGAGGAGTAGACTATGCTATTTATAGGCTTGTAAAACCATATTCTAATGGGAACACCTTATTCTAATCAATATCAAATAGATGAGTTTAATAAGGTTTAAAAAACCTTATTATAAAATAAAATAAAAGAAGTGTAGTTTTATATGGATTTTACTTTTATTTTATTTTACCACTGTATTTTATTTAAATAAGGATTCGAGTCACTTAATTGTAACACTTCAGAAATCGAGTTTTATAGAGTTAGTGTAACACTCTTAACACGTAACCATCACCGATTTAGGGTTAAAAGGCATTACCTGACAATCGGAAACTTTTACATACATTTTATGATATAATTCATCAAATGCAATAAAAGAGTCCTTTTAATAGGTCAACGTGACCTTAAACATGCTTTAGAATAGGGCCGGGACTAAACCGAATACATACAGAAATTCTCAGAAATTAAATTTTTTTCTAAGTTACAGAGGTCACACGCCCGTGTGGGCAGGCAGTGTGCCTTCCACAGCCTCAGACACGCCCGTGTGTCTAAGCCGTGTCAAAACAAGGCATACATACTGACTTGTCCACACGACCGTAGGCACGCCCGTGTGCCTCACTCGTGGTCGTTACTGACTAGCACCACACGGCTAGTCACACGCTTGTGTGTCTAGCCCGTGGTCGAGCCTGACTTGTTTGGAATTACAATCTCAAGGGACACGGTCGAGCCACACGCCTATGTACTCAACCGTGTGGACAATTATAGGCCATTTTCAAGGCCAAAATGCCACCCGCACTTCGGTCATCCCTACAAGCTTAAGCAAGCATTATCTCATACACAAATGGCAACCAAAAATCATGACAAATGATCAACATATCATCCCATTCAATCTCACTTCTAAACATGCCACTTATATACTAAATAATCCAACCAAATCACATGTAAAACCAAGCATGAACCATCCACAATTTTACCAATTCTCTATGGCATCAATTCATCAATAAGCTTACCATTCATATGACCATTTCATTTACCATCACGCCATACCAAAACATGCATCATATACCATAATCACTCATGCATATTACCAACATTTAACTAACCGCATCTCATGGCCATTTACATCCCAAACATACTCCAAAATGACTAACTTATACATGCCATATTTAGCAATATAATTTTCAAAAAGTACCAAAGATGAGTTTGATAGTGTAGTGATGATCCTTGACGATTCTTGAGCCTTTCGTAGCTTTGACGACCTATAAAATAGAGTAAACACACATACAAAGTAAGCTTTCCAAAAGCTTAGTAAGCCATATACAAATAAACTTAGTATAAAATGCCTATAGCCACATATATGCAATGAAATTTATATTCCCCATTTGCAAATTCATAATATCATCCTTGGCTCATTATTTATCTATTACTTACTCATATTCCACAACTCATATATCACATGTGCTCATAACTCATTCAAGCATGTATATCACATATCATCTTATCATTTCAATACACATATTCACCTTAGTAAGTTCATATATAAACTTACCTTTCTGTATACATACATGGTGTACTTTTCAAACATACCTGAATCATTATACATTTCACGTAGCCATTCACATCTTTGATTTGCCCGTTGAACTGTTCGAAATCTAATATGATATTCAGACTGCTCGGAATAGTTGTACAATGCCAACGTCCCAGACCTGGTCTTACATATAACCAAATGTCGATGCCACTGTCCCAGACAGGGTCTTACACGAATCAATACGATGCCAATGTCCCAAACATGGTCTTACAAATAAATCTCATATCGATGCCAACGTCCCGGACGTGGTCTTACATGAAATCTCGTATCAATGCAAATGTCCCAGACGTGGTCTTACATGATATCACATATCGGGCACCTATGTCATGACCTATATAATCCTATCTATTCCAAGGTTCGTACGGGACTTCACAGACTTGATACCTTGTCGATACTATCTCGGATTTCATGTATTATCATCTCGAGCATTAGTCACAGTAATCCAAATTTCATATATGCACAAATAAGTCAATTTAAATACATTTATTTGTATATCGTCTTACCTCGTATAGGAGGAACGGAAATGGACGGCTATTCAACTATTTTTGATTTCCCATGATCTAAGTTTGTTTTCTCCGATTCTTGATCTATACATATTCAAATTTAATCCATTTATTCAACAACTCATTCAATTAAATCTAAGAACACACATTTAAGGCAATTTACAATTTATCCCACACATTTTCACATTTGGACATTTTAATCCTTATTTCACAAAATCACAAAATAAACCAAATTTCATAATATTTATTCTTGGCCGAATGTCACCCATGCTCATACAAATCCACACATTTTTTTATTTCATAATTTAGTCCTTCAAAATTTTATTGTCTCAATTTAGTCCAAATTACCCAAAATCATCAAAACTCCAAAGGCAAACTATGTTAATCTATCACATATAATTCATATTTCACCATCAAACATCCAAAAACTCACATGTTCATCAATGGCACATTACAAAATATTCATCAGTTCACAAAATTGAAGGATGGGTTTTGAAGTATACAAAGCAACGATTGCGAAAAAGTAGAAATTATCAAAAACCGATCAAAAGCACACATCGATTTAGGATTACACCAAGGCCGAATGTCATAAAGCTCAAAACCCCTTTCTTTTTCTTTTTTTTTTCGGTGGAAGAACACCCTTTAAAATGGCCACCACCTTTGTTTTTATTAATAATAACATATATTATTAATATTTTACCAAAATAACCGTTGTAAATAAAATAAGAAACTACACATTCCAAGCCCAAAACTGGCCATGCCATTAATTAATGGCCAATTTGCCACATAAGGACCCTATCCTTACAAAGACACATCAATTTAATACTTAATCGATTGGAAGGCTACTTTTACAATTTATGCGATTTAATCCTTTTCTCAAATTAAGCAGACAAACAGACAAATTAATTCACAGAAATTTCACACATGCTTAATCACGTATCATATGCTTGGAAAATAATATTAAAATATTTTTTCTAACTCGAATTTGTGGTCCCGAAACCATTATTCCGACTAGGATCTAAATCGGACTGTTACAGTTAGCTATTAATTAACCAGCTATTACCTCTTAGCCTTTAACTAATTAACTAATCGACCAATACATGCTTATCTATTGAAGTTAGTCGATCGCGAGCGAAGGATATTCTGAAATAGTGCGATTTCATCGACTAATTCATGAGCATTCTCGTCCCTTTAATCTTCTATTTATATTACATTTAATGATTTTATTAATTTAATATTCATATAAATATTGGAATGTATTTTGTGCTTCATACTTATTTTGAATGACTTGATTATTCCGTTAATTAATTGATTAAATAAATGAAAACCTAAAATTTAGTGTTTATTCGAGAGTACTAAATATACCAGAAAGTGACACCCATAGTAAAAGATCTAGACAAGTGAGACCGAGAGGGTATCCTATTGAGTAGAACTCGTACCAAGCAGTGAGACCGAAGGGGTATCCGTATGCCTAGGTGAGACCGAAAGGGTATCTTAGGTTGTAACCCTTAGTGAAGATGAGATCGAGAGAGTATTATTAACTATGGGTAATAAATACTTAATTAAGGGTTATTGTTGACATAATTAATAATTTGGTTATTGTTGGCTAAGGAGGTAGAAGATTAGTGAGAGTTAGGGCATGTTGAATACACGAGATTAGTTCAGAAAAAATATAAACAAGACAAGGTGACTAAACACGTAATTCTACCACTATATAATTGACTTCCGATTTTCAGTATCAAACACATTAGCTTACTAGGTTACAAGATAAACAAATTCAAGAAATGTTAAGCATAGTATTCCATTGAAAGAAGGACAAAAAATTAGATTCATGTTCGAAGAATACAAGTGCTCAAAAATGTCAATATTTAATTTAATATTCCATAAGTTTTATAACTTAGGTCACATAGGACTTTTTGACTTGTAATGGTCTATATCTTAGGTTGGTTCGGGATTGAATAATTGACTCTAACTAATTAACTAATCTACCAATAAATGATTATCTCTCGACCACACTTTATTGACTAGATCTGGACAATCGTTAAATCTCTCACATCTTGGTCCTGTTGTAGCAATGTCCTATGGGACTCCAAGAAGGAACGTAATGAAGCTAGGACCGAAGGCTTCAGCTAAAGTTTACATGATGCAAGCAAAGGAGGGCATTGAAGCCTTCGATGTTATCACTTGTAATTTTACTTTATTCATATATGTGATAAGTTTGTGAATGAAAGGAGTCATAATGTTGTCCCTACTAAGAATAGTGTGATAGTTACCGACCCACTCGGTTAGAGTACTATTGTCAAAAGACTAATAAATGATTGTTCGCTGGTTTTGGTGAATATATCTTTTTGCTGGGCTTGATTCTGTTGAGTTTCCATGAGTTTGACGCCATCCTATGGTTGGATTGGCTGACCCAACATAACGTGGTTGTTAAATGTAAATCCAAAGGTGTTTGGTTGATAACTATAGATGGCAAAAAATGTGTTTATTTCGGGGGTGATGCGTAATATTAGGAACCGTATAATCATATTTGTTTCATATCGAAAGTTTATTGTTAAAGGTGAATACGCTTATTTGGCATTTATCTTGCATTCAACATTGGTGAAATGTAGCAGCCCAAATTAGGGCCTGAACGGAATAGTGGTTTCAAAACAATGAATCCAAGGTCAAAATATTTATTCCGATTGAGTTTTAGTGTTTATTGAGTGATTGAATGTTTGTGTGAAATTTTGGTTGAGAAATTTTATTTTTTGGATGTCCAATTTGATAAGTTGGACTAAATTGCAATGGGTGAAAAGTGTGTATTATAATCCATAAAGGTACTTGATAGAGATGGGTTTTTAAATTGAGAGTCCTTAGATGGTATTAGACGATTATATTTTAGTTTGGACACAAAATGCCCATAGAGGGATAAAATATCTGAAGGATTAATGAAGGGCAATTTGGTCATTTGGCTAATAAAAGAAATAAAAAGGAAAATAAGGCTAAAATGTTGTACATCTTCATCCTCCATAGCTGAAAATTTCAAGGAGCCATGCCTAAGGTTTTGCTTCACTTTCAAGCTTGATTGTAAGTACTTCCTAACCCCGTTTTTTTATATTCTTTGTATTTTTGAAATACTCGTAGCTCGATCTAACAATTTCTAACACTATTTTGAAGCTAGAGTTTGTGTTTAAAATTTTACCCATGGATGACATACATGTATATTGATGTCTAGTGGTAGAATATGAAAGTTTGAAGTGTGATAAACAAGGACTTGTTTGAAAAAGAAGAAATAATGTGTATAAAATGTAAAATAGTTAAAATTGTGGTCTGCTATAAGAGAGAATATGAATCAGCTAGGCTTGGGTGTGTGAAAAATGAACACATTTCATGTTACGAGCCTAGGGACTAAAGTGTAAAAATTGAAAAAGTTAGGGGCTAAATTGTCAACTTTGCCATAGGAAGATTTTGGACTGATTTGAATAATGTGTATATTAAATAAGCTAAATATGTCATTATAGATCAAGAAGAACGTGGAATCAACCTTGACCAAGGAAAAGGTAAGGTTTTAGACTAAATTGCAAATATACACACTTTCAATCGGGGTATGTTTATATGTAAATGATACATCCTTTTTATTTATGTTTTTACATATTAATGTATGATGTGAAATGTGAGTGAATATTATTGATATTTATTAAAATGATGAAAGGTGAGGAAATTCCTAGATGAACCTTCAGAATAGAAAAAGGATACGGATGATCACTGTATATGTGATTATTGGTGGGCTGTGTGCGATACCACCATGTTTATCATTATTGATGGGTTGTGTGCGATACCATCATGTTTATCATTATTGGTGGGCTGTGTGTGATACCACCGTGTTTATCTACAGCTAGAGTAGTGCAAAATACAAACCTGATAGGAATCTGAAGCTAATCCGCTCTCCGAATGAACACGCCACAAAGCGAAAGGGATAAGCCAAGAAAGGTATCCCTACCCTCCTCCTGGTTTGCTCTATTTAAAGCCATCTTCTCGCCTAACCTCATTTAGCTTCCCGATATGGGATTTCACCTCTAGCAGAGTTTAATTCCATCACAACCACCTGCCGTCCCAACTTAGCAAAATAATCAACCTTTGCGTGCAAAGGGATTCAAACCAAAGTCCTCTCGATAGCCATTTCACGCCACCACCAGTATGAATCAAGCTCATTTGTGACTTAAAACATGCGCAAATATTTATAAAGCCTGTGTGCCAGTGTCCAGATTCTTTTAAGAGCAAAATTTAAAAATTTTACAAGGGCCAAGACCTGAACCCAGGCTCCCTTACAACCTTAATGAAGTCGCTAGCCACTTTACCAACTAGCTCCTTGTGTTATAAATTATCCAAAATATATTCTTAAAACTACCCTCTAACATCAAGGTTCCTTCAAGAGAATAACATAAATTCTTGCTAAAGCCCAGGTTTGAACCCAAGACTTCCCAGACAATCCCAAACACATCCAAACCACTTAACCACTAAAGCAAACAAGCAATTGTGATATTTATTGCACACATAAACTTTTATGTGCAGTCTCTTAGCGGCTCCCATGCACAAAGCCCAACACTTCTAGGCCCAAAAGTTCGGGCGTTACAATTCTACCCCTTTAAAGAAATTTCGTCCTCAAAATTTCTAACTATCTAACAGTGCTGCTGCGGACTCTCATCCGAATAACACTAAAACACTTTTAACTTAATTTTCAAACCTCTTACACACAAACCAAACATCTAACCACATAAGCAAAGAGATATTTATCACAGATGCATACAATTTCTATATTCAAACATCACATCCAAACAAAACACACCTGACTTAAAAGGGACTATACAATCCCGAACCCGATGCACCTTAGACCTGCATCTAAGATAGGCTCCTGACTTCCCCCGGCATTCACCTTGATGGAGCCTTTTGCAATGCTCGCAAGCTAGAAAGTTCAGATGCGTTTTAACGCGTTCCACAAGACAAGGCTCCTACTTCAGAGGACTGTGATAGTTCTTCCTGCTCCACTCCAAGCACCTCGCCTGAAGTGTTTCACCATTCACCTTAATTCCTACCTCAAACACTTCTTCCAGCATTTCCCTTACCAACCAGGTCAGTGCCTCCATACAAAGCTCCGGGTTATTGCTACCCGAAGTTGGCGGACTTACCTCGACCACCGTCTCCTGAACCATCCTATGTTCCGGAGAGACGAGCAACTCCTCGTGACCTTGCTTGCCTTCGGAATCCATCACAGCACTGTTGCTAGCTTAAAAAAAATCTGCTTTCCAAAACATACACTAAATACAAAATCTAACTTTAAATACTGTCTAATAGAAAACTTACAGATTCGGCGATGGAGACTCGGTCAACCACACTTTCAGGAAAATATTCAGAAAAACATTTCGATTACTTCAAATTTTTTCAAACCCTTTTGAAACAATTCTTTAATAAATCCAATTTTTAAAACCCATTCTATAGCCGAGTTTTGCAATTGGACGCTGATAGCATTAAATGTAACACCCCAAACCTAGCCTAGAAGTTAGGATAGAATCTGGCGTGTCATATTGAAGTGTTTTCCGAAAACCATGTTTTCATTAAAAACCAGTCTTGTTTAAAGGCTTAAGTAAAGTCCCAGTTACGTTAGTTTATTTTTAAAACATGGTACATTGAAAAATTATTAGTTTTATTCCTAAAACATCTTTTCAGTTGCGGAAGCTAATTTTGAAAGGAATTGATTTACGAAAAAGATTAAGTCGCGAAACCATTTCGAAAATGTTGCGAAAACATAGTGTTGTTTTAAAAATAGTTAGAATTTTGGAAAACAGTGATTTACTTCTAACGGATATAATTGAAAGTAAATAAAGACATAAAGTTAAAATCCAGAAACTTAAAGAGGCCCTATTACAACCCAAATCAAAATACGTGAATGTAAATAATCAAAATGGAAAACACAAGCAGTGTGTGGCCTTCTCTGAGTCCTTCGCAGCACCGATTCATCTAAGGCTAGGGATTACCTGCACAGTTAAAAACGGGGTGAGTTTACGAAAACTCAGTGTGTAATCCCCTTACTAGAGTAACACCATTATACAGAAATAGAAACCTAAACAATCTGGGCCAAAGCCCTTTAACAGTAACAGTACAGTACAGATCAGAGCATATGTGGGCCAAAGCCCACTACAATATCATTTGGGTCACAACCCATAACAGAATCAATTTGGCCTAGCCCAAACCAATAACAGAACCAGTGGGCCTAAGCCTAGTACAGTGACAGATCTTATAACAGATATGCAATAATATGAGGATGCATCCTACCTCGATCTAGCCAACACACCACTCGCACCAACCCTACACTTAAGTGGGGATAAAATCGATCCATCCAGCCAGCACACCACTGTTAGCACCGGTTGTGGCCCTAAACAAAATCGCAACAAAGCTGTTAGTATATATATACGCCTCTAAGCCTTCAGTAGCGGTATTATAATTGGCACAAAGCCATTAGTAACTTTATTATGTTTGGCACATAGCCACCAGCGACGGTAATATAATCGTCACACAACCTTGGGTAAATATGATCGACACAGAGTCATCGATATATATGTTAGGCACATAGCCACGGGTAAATATGATTAGAACAAAGCCATAATCAAGATGGCACAGAGCCATATTTAGGTTGGCACAGAGCCATAATCAGATTACGCGGCTTTAAGCCGTCCGTTGGTCCACAGTCGTCATGCGACCCGTGCAACCCCAACAGATCAATACTGGACCCACAGTCGTCATGCGACCCATGCGACCCTATCAGAACCTCCCCGTATCAATGTCCCAACCCCATGCAATATGTCGTGTATGCCATGCTCAATCATTACACGTGTATGCAAAATGGCCATGCTCAATAACAATCATTTAAACATGTAATAAAAGCGTATTAGTCATACAACCACAGTAAAATCAGTCAACTCAAAGTCTAAGTCAGTCGTTTACCCACAAGGGCAAAATAGTCATCTTTCCCTATAAGGATATTTCGGTAATCTTACCCTACAGGGGTAATTCGGTAATTCTACCCTACAAAGGTAATTCAGCAATTCTACCCTATAGGGGTATTTTAGTAATTTTGCAAATCGAGGATAATTCAGAAATTTTACAAACTGAGGGTATTTCGGTAATTTAACAAATAGGGGGTATTTCGATAATTTTACAAATCGGGGGTATTTTAGTAATTTCACAAACTAGGGTATTTCGGTAATTTCACAAACCTGGGGTATTTCAGTAATTTTACAAATTAGGGGTATTTTAGTAATTTTACAAAATGGGGGTATTTCGGTAAGTTTACAAAATCAGGGGTATTTTGGGAATTTCGCAAACCAAGGGTATTTCAGGAATTTCACAAACTGGGGTATTTCGGTAATTTTGCAAATTAAAGGTACTTTGGTAATTTTGTAAACTGAGGGTATTTCCATAAGTTTACAAATCGGGGTACTTTGGTAATTTTACAAGTCGAGGGTATTTCAGTAATTTTGTAAACCAAGGGTATTCTAAATAGAGATAACGATGCAAATGGGCCCAGGGCCCATTCTAGGCCTAAATGGGCCCACACACTCGTGTGGCCCATTTAGCCCAAATCTAGCCACAGATATGAGATTCACATAGTCTAGTTCAATATTTACTACACAATCATACAACTTATCCGATTGGGCCCACGGGCCCATTGGCCCCTTTCTGCCCATCGTGGCCCAAACAGCCTAAATCCACAAGAACACTCATGATGCCTCAACTATCGCATCGAAGCTCCCACACGTTTTGCTAAAGCCCAGGTTTGAACCCAAGACTTCTCAGACACTCCCAAACACACCCAAATCACTTAACCACTAAAGCAAACAAGCAATTGTGATATTTCTTGCACACATAAACTTTTGTATGTAGTCTTTTAGCAGCTCCCATGCACAAGGCCCAACACTTCTAGGCCCAAAAATTCAGGTCATTAGAGTCATAATTGTTTGGCCAAGAATGTGGTCTATGTCATTGATTTATCATTTTGTATAAGGCCATGTGATGTGGCTAATATTGATTGTGTTATAGGTCTATGATGAGGCCTTTCATGAATGAGTTCGCTTGCCTAGGTGGGAATGAATGATAGCATGAAATTGAAGTGTGGGAAGTGTGACATGTGAATGGTTGTGTAGGTGCATGTGTGATGGCTAAGTATAAGTGTAGTTATACATGATGATTTTGATTATTAAATGGTGCATGAATGTTTTTAATATGGACAAAAAGATGTCTAAAAATAACATGTTAAGTTTGGTTGGAAATGGTATAAGTGTGGTGCAAGTCATAGTACATCGGTTCAACAACTGTCTAAAAACGAAGGTAACAATATTTTCTTATAGATTTAATAAATGTTAATTGATTCCAATCATATTAACCTTGATGAGGAAAAAGGTAAATGTAATATTTTGACTTTTAAACAAGAAGTAAGTTCATAATGATTGTTGCTCAATGTAATTCACTTGTAATTTATTGTTGTTTTCTAGTTAATTGAATGATATATATATATGTGAAATTTCTTTGGTTATTTATATAACAATGAGAGTTGTAATCATTTACGTATATATATATATATATGAAACTAAGAACAGATGTAGTAGTGTTTCTTGAAATTCTATTAAATTTATATGTGAATGAAATGAATTTTAGTGTGCATATTGAAATCAAGAAGTGCCCCTAAATGCACATCTGTGCCCCTATTTGCACTTCGGTGCGAGGGGAGCCATCACGCGATATTTCATACTTTTAATTTAGTTTTTTTTTTCTTCCTTTTGCTTTCATTAGTTTTTAGTTTAGTTTTTATTATGTTCACTTTACCTAGAAAATCCTATTCCGATGTTAGTCAATCGCGAGAGGAGGATGTTCAGAAACTACTCTATTTCATTGATTAATTCAACAGCATTCTCATCCCTTTATTCTTCTATTTACATTGTGTTTGATAATTTTATTAATTTAATGTTTGTAAAAATATTGGAAATTAAGTTGTGTTTCATACTTATTTTGAATGATTTGATTGTTTCATTAATTAATTGATTAAATATATAATAACTAAAATTGAGTGTTTATTTGAGAATACTTAATATATAATGAAGCGAAACCCTAGTAGAAGATCTAGACAGGTGAGATCGAGAGGGTATCCTGTTGAGTAGAACTCGTACCAGGTCGTGGGACCGAAAGAGTATCCGTACACCTAGGTGAGATTGAGAGGCCATCTTAGGTGGTAATTCTTAGTGAAGATGAAACTGAGAGGGTATTCTTAACTAAGGGTAGTAAATACTTAATTAAAGGTTATTGTTGACTTAATTAATAATTAGGGTTAAAATTGATTCTTGGCTGAGAGGGCTCACGTTGTCAAAACTAGGAATAGGAGAAACAAATAGTTAACTTAGGGTTAGTTTTAGCTTTCGGTTAAAATAGTTAGTTAATTTTATTATTGTTTTGGATTTACACTACTAATTCGTAACCTGACTAGATTAATACTTAATTTCTGTAATTAATTTAATAGTGATTTTCTCCAACCAATAATCCATTGGGTTCGATCCTCGGAATACTTAATAAGTGTTTCGTTGTAAACAAAACTATATTAAAATTTGACATGTTCACCTGCAGATACAGCACTTAACTCTACATCTTTTATTTGCGCGATTTTTAGCCGAAACATTCACACGTTGGGCTATAGTCTGTCACAACTTAGGGAATGACTTATAAACCATTTAGTTAAATGACTATTATTATCATGTTTATGTCCTTTTTGTATTTTCATACATTTATATAGTTTTTAGTTAAAAGAAATAAATTTACCATGTTTAGGGATTGGAACTCGTGTTTAATGGATTTACAGACAAATTCATCAATAAATTTTCTTGAGTAAACTTTTAAAAAATTAATTTTTAACAGAAAATGTTTTCTCTCACCAAGTTTGTTATTATTATTATTATTTTTGAACCATACATTCCATTATTTATTGCACGTTAATTTTAAAAACATTTATATTGTAAATATGTAATTTCCACAAGTATACGCATATAATAGAATTTCTAATAATAAAAGAATAGAAGAAATAATAAAAATTAAAGTTAGCATAAAGAAAATAATAATAGTAAGCTCTTAAAACTATAACCCAAATTTAACTCAGACAAAATAGGATTACCACATACTTTAGGAAATAAGAACAAAAAAAAAAAAGTGAATAACTTATTATTTCAAATAAAATTGCACACTCACCTTTAATTAAATAAATTATTTTAAAGTTGTATGGGATAGTAACAGTTTGTAGAAAAAGAAAGGGATGAGATTTCCTTTATGTTTTCATTGAAAAACATTACACAAATTGGTAGTTGATAAAGAAAAGTGACATTTAACATGTCATTTTTTTATCTAGTATTGCATGTATAATTTTGGAAAGGATGAATAGCATTGAAAGAGACTCGGGAATTCTGTTATGAATACATCATCTAATTTACTAAAATGTCTTAAAAAATGCTGAAATCTTGTATTTATGGTTAAACATTTTACTAAATATACAACTACCATGAAGCTATATAAAACCCAAACTTGTGATTGAAAGATAGTGTAAAGTTTTAGTAAAATAAAGAATTGTATACTTCCTGGAAAAAAATGGGAGTGGAGAAGAACATAATGGTGCTGTGGATTTGTGCAATGCTGATAAGCTCAATGGTGATGGAAGAGGGTACAAATGCGGCACCAATTAGCTACCCAGGACTGGGAAAAAATCGTCAAGTTCCATGCAAACGAGGAGGCGGTAATTGCCTCCCACCACCATCTAACGGTTATGACAGAGGATGTTCACACCTAAAAAGATGTCGAAGTCATTATTCGATCGGTCATTATACAGTACCCATCCTTCATTGACCACAACTAGAAAATGCACATCATGAACTTCTCCATTTTTTTATAAAATTATATGAAAAAAAAAAAGAAGAATTAATAATTTCATCTATTAATTCATTCCTTATTCTTGTAACCCATGAATTCCAGAAATATATACTTCAACTATTTTTTAAACATTTTGAGCAAATGTCTTATTGATATGTTCTCTAATTCATATAAGTTGTCTTATATTCTTAAAAAAGTAACATAGAAATAGTTTTATTGGCACAATGAAGAAATACTTCAGTAAAGTAGTGCGAATAATAGTGGTCTTATTAACTTCAATGAGTTTACTGGATAGAGGTGTTGTCATCCTCTAGTTTCATGGGTCACACGAAGGAGCCTGCAACTAATGCATACATCTTAAACTCTTCATGTCCTCTTGGGAGCATTTGGCCAAATAACCACCACTAGATGTGCGAACGTCTGGATTGAAAATACTGCAGCTAAAGAGCTAATTAATAATGCAGTGTGTCAACAAGTATATCAGTTAAATTGTAATATAGAATAATGTTACAATGAAACACTTCGGGAACTATTCAAAAGATCGTTCCCAAGGGAGGTCGAATTGAACCAAGACTAATATTCTACACTAATCGGGCAAAATAGTAGTAATCTAAAAGTATATTATGAAAAACTAAGTTAAAGGAAATCAATCAAAATAACATAGGTTAACAAAAACTAAAGACTATCAATTTTAATAATTGAAATTAAATTCAATTAAGCATGCATAAGAGTAATTCTTTTCAGTGTTCCTAATTAACTTCACGTAAAAAAATAGTATATCGGTAATGACAATATATTGCAAGGAAAAGAGAAATAAAAATAAAGAACATACAGATTTTACGTGGAAACCCTTTCGGGAAAAAACCACGGGCAGAGGAGAAGAAAATTCACTATGTCAAATTCAAATGATTAGAAGAGGAGTAGACTATGCTATTTATAGGCTTGTAAAACCATATTCTAATAGAAGTGTAGTAAGATTGAAACACCTTATTCTAATCAATATCAAATAGATGAAGTTTAATAAGGTTTAAAATATCTTATTCTAAAATAAAATAAAAGAAGTGTAGTTTTATATGGATTTTACTTTTATTTTATTTTACCACTATATTTTATTCAAATAAGAATTCGGGTCACTTAATTCTAACAATCTCTATCTCTTCCATAAAATCCCTTAAGGGTTTAACTTCAACAATGAACAACAACCAAGTCCAAGCGATGCTCAAACTTGGTTATATGAAGTGACTTAGTCATCATATCTGTAGGATTTTCATGAGCACTAATTTTGCTCACAGCAATATCACCACGAGCAATAATATCACGAACAAAATGATACCGAACATCACTGTGTTTTGTTCTCTCATGGAACATTTGATCTTTTGTAAGGAAGATGGCACTCTAACTGTCACAAAATACTATACTGATTTGAAGGTCTTAATTGAGTTCACTAAAGAGTCCCTTAAACCAAATAGCTTCTTTACAAGCCTCAGTAATTGCCATGTACTTAGCTTTAGTGGTAGACAAAGCGACTGTAGTTTGCAAAACTAACTCCACAACTTTTGATTGTAAAGACATAACTTGTAAGAGATCTTCTTCTATCAAGGTCTCCAGCAATATCAACATCAACATACCCAATGACTCCATCTCTAGTTCTTCCAAATTGTAAGCAAACATCAGCAGTACCTCGTAAGTATCTTAAAATCCACTAAACTTCTTTCCAATGTTCTTTACAAGGATTCACCATGTATCTACTAACTGCACTAATTGCATATGATAAATCTGGATGTGAACAAACCATAGCATACATGAGAGATCCCATTGCACTAGAGTATAGAACATGTGACATGTACTCAATCTCATCATCTGATTGTGGTGACAAAGCCAAAGGAAGTCTGAAATTCGCTACTAAAGGAGTACTAACAGGCTTAGCACTCTACATATTGAACCTGCAAAGAACTTTCTCAATGTACGCATTCTTACTTAGGTACAATTTACTTGTTTTTCTATCTTTAAGAATCTCCATACCAAGTATCTTCTTTGCTGGTCTCAAATCTTTCATCACAAATTCTTCACTTAGTTGGGCTTTGACGTTTCTTATCTCTTATTTTTCTTTCACTGCTATCAACATGTCATCAACATAAAGGAGTAGATACACAAGAGAACCATCACTGTATTTCTTAAAGTAAACATAACTGTCAAAGCTACTTCTTTTGAAATCATGAGAAGTTAGAAAGAAATCAAACCTCTTGTACCACTATCTTGGTGACTGTTTCAAATCGTAAAGGGGCTTTTCACCAAGCAAACATAATCCTCTTTTTCTAAAACTGTAAAAACCTCTGGTTGTTGCATGTAAATATCCTCCTGAAGTTCTCCATGCAAAAATGTAGTTTTTACATCTAACAGCTCAAGCTCCAAATCATGCATGGCCACAATACCAAGCAGAGATCGAATCGAACTATGCTTCACAACTGGGGAGAACACAACTGTGAAGTCCACTCCTGAAAATTGACTGT
This sequence comes from Gossypium bickii, assembly GCA_025503065.1. NCBI lineage: Eukaryota > Viridiplantae > Streptophyta > Magnoliopsida > Malvales > Malvaceae > Gossypium > Gossypium bickii. Next base: position 111,167,154 of record CP106711.1, on the reverse strand, counting down.
AACCCTTCGCAACAAGCCTTGCTTTATATCTGCGTTCTTCAACTCCTGGAGTCGCTTTTTCTTTTTAAACACCCATTTACAATGAACAACCCTTTTACCTTTAGGAAGTTTCACAAGATCCCATGTTCTGTTTTTGTGGAGTGATTTCATCTCCTCTTGCATAGCAAACATCCACTTTTCTTAGTCTTCATAGCTAACCGCCTCAAAATATTTAGATGGCTCTTAGTTTGCATCTATATCTTCAGCCACATTTAAAGTATAAGCAATTAGATCAGCCTCGGCATACTTCTTTGGAGGTTTAATTTCTCTTCTAGTTCTTTTTTTGGCGATAGAGTATTGTGGTGAAGAAGCAACTCTATTTTGAATTTTCGTACCGGCTTGAAAAGTCGATTCTGTTGTAGATTCTGGATTAATCTGATGCTCCACCTGCTTTTTATTTTCTTTATTGGAAGAGTCTTTAAGAGATAAGTTAGGTAGCATAGTAATTTCATCAAAAAGAAAATCTCTGCTAATCAGAATTTTTCTATTTCCAGGACACCATAACTTATACCCTTTTACACTAGATTTATAACCAAGAAAAACACATTTAATGGATCTCGGTTCCAATTTTCCATTATTAACATGAGCATACGCTTGACACCCAAAGATCGTTAAATCAGAATAGTCACTAGGATTACTAGACCATACCTCTTGTGGAGTGTTTTTCTCAGTGGCAATGGATGGAGACCGGTTGATCAAAAAAACATGCAGTAGAGGCTGCTTCAACCTAAAATGACTTTGGTAAGTTGGCATTTGACAACATACATCGAACCTTGTTCATAATCGTTCTGTTTATTAATTCTGCTGTGGGGTCTGACGAATTGTCAAGTGTCTCACGATCCCTTCTGACTTGCACAATTTATTAAACTTATTAGAACATGACTCTAAGCCATTGTCTGTACGGAGGTATTTTATTTGTTTTCCTATTATTTTTTTAATCATAGTTTTTCAAGACTTAAATATGGAAAACACATCGCTTTTCTACTTCAAGAAGAAAGCCCAAAGTTTTCTAGAATAATCATCAATAAAAGTTAGCATACAATTAGCTCCACCTCTCAAAGGCACTCTGGCTGGCCCCCATAGATCAGAATGAATATACTTTAACGTTCCCTTCGTGTTATGGATTCCTCTGCTGAATCAAACTCTAGTTTGCTTCCCAAAAATGCAGTGCTCACAAAACTGAAGTTTGCAAATTCCTTTCCCATTAAGAAGTCATCTTTTGCTCAATTTTGCTATGCCATTCACACTCATATGCCCTAGGTGCATATGCCAAAGTTTAGTAATATCATAATTTGACAAGGAAGATATAACTTGGCAGTTTCTTCCCTTTCATCACAATGAGGGAACCTTTAGAAATCTTCAAAACCCCACTTTCAGCTGTGTATTTGTACCCTTTTGAATCAAGAGTACTCAATGAAATTAAATTTTTCTTCAATTATGGAACATGTCGTACGTCACTAAGTGTTCTGACAACTCTGTCAAACATCTTAACATTAATTGTTCCAACACCTGTAATTTTACATGAAGCATTATTTCCCATCAAAACAACACCTTCAGACACTATTTGATAAGTTATAAACCAATCATGATTTAGACTCATGTTGTAACACCCCAAACTCGGCCCATGCGTTACGAGCAGATTTGGTATGTCACACGAGTAAAACATATTAAACCCTTTTTTATTCGTACTAAAATAGGTATTGCTTTGTTAAAATCAAGAAAAACAAGTTTGATTTGAAATATTTGATAAAATACTATTAACCTCGAAGATTGATTGATAAATCGATAAATTTTAACTAATGATCTTATAAAACGTGACTTTTGAAAATATCATTAATAGTTCGAGAGAAAATTTCCGTGTTAGAAATATTTGTAAAAGTTTATTTTGAAATCCATTTATTAATCGATTTTGGAAAACCTTTATTTAAGTTTCTAGAAAATTCCCATTTAAAACAATTTAAGTAAAATAATAAGTATATCAAACATAAATCAAATAATAAAATACTCCAGAGGCCTTATTCCAACATAAAACCCAAAATAGTAAAGTGAACGGAAATAGAAATCTAAAGTTCCAAATTAAAACACCATTTCGGAAGTATGGCCTCCACCGAGTCATCCATGGTCCAAGTCCATGTCACTGAGCATTACCTACAGGGATTAAGAGAAAAAGGGGGGTGAGTTACAAGAACTCAGTGCATAATCCCCTTACCGTTATCCATTGGGCCTAAACCCGTATAGCAATCATCTTGGGCCTAAGCCCATTTACAAAACAATGTATAAAATGAAATGTATGAAAGTACGCAACCCAACCCATCCTAGTAATCCATCTGCTACACACAACCCGTACCATCCCGTCACACCTGTGGGGATCAAGTCAACCCACCCCGCCAAACACACCAATTACAGGCAAGAAGCCATTTAATTCGAAGGCACGAAGCCATTTAATTTGTAGGCACGAAGCCATTTAATTCGCAGGCACGAAGCCATTTAATTCATCGGCACGAAGCAATTTAATTCGCAGGCACGAAGCCATTTATAATATTTGTGGCTGAGCCACCAGAATCAGAATTATGCGTGGCATAGCCATTATACAAATTGTGGCAGAGCCACCAGAATATCATATACAGTAATATAACCGGCACACAGCCTTGGGTAAATATGATCTACACATAGTCGTTAATTCATATGTTAGGCACATAGCCATTATCAGAATTTGTTGCAGAGCCACCAGAATCAGATTGAATCATATTAACAAACATTTTTGTGGCAGTGCCACCAGAATCACTTCTCTTCAACATTTTTCCCATCCCATGCAAATTATGTAAATGCAACATACATAATAAAGCATAATATTTACAAATATAAACAATAATCATAAATCCAGAAATTTGGTACCATAAATCGGCCCATTAAAACACTTTGCAATTTGGCCCATTAAGGCATTCTATCAAATCGGCCATTATAACAGTTTGCAAATTGGCCCATTAAGGCATTCAATCAAATCGGCCCAATATAACACTTTGCAATTTGGCCCATTAAAGCATTCAATCAAATCGGCCTATAGGGGCATTTTCATAATTCGGTAATTTTATCCACTAAGGGTAATTCGGTAATCTCGCAACCCAAGGGTATTTTGGTAATTTCTCAACTTAGACTTAACTACTACTTTGAGCATAATAATAATTGAAATTGTCCATCCGCGTCATACTAACTAAATTGACTATAACTCGAGTTAGGAAGCTTGAAATTTAAATCCGTAAATTTTCCATAAAATTAGACTCATATATCTTCTTACTACAATTTTTCCAGAATTTTTGGCTTATTAATTTAGTACAGTTTATTCCTTAAATTTTCCCTTGTTTCACTGTCCAATAGTTTTGACCTCTCTTACCTTAATTTCAAATATCTCACTGTACGTTTTCATATACTCCTCCCACTTGTTTCTATTGAAAATAGGCTCACTAAGGAATCTATACATATAAATTATAAATCATAATTCACTTTGTACAATTTTCTATGATTTTTCCAAGACAAAACAGGGAACCACAAAGTCAATCAGAACCAACCTCACTAAAATTAAAATATCACAAAATTTAAAATTCCTTTTCCTTCTCCGCTTCATTCATATAAAAATAGATACAGTAAGCTTTAATTCGATATCTTATTCACTTATTAATCCCTTTTCTTCTATTTTCTGTGATTTTTCAAAATCACATCACTACTACTAACCAAAACTGTTTCATTTGAAAATATAGTTACCACTACGAAATTACACACGCCCGAGCGATCACGGAAGCCGGTTTCTAGTTTCCTTTGGTATTTTGACCAAATCACAGAACATTTCATGCAAATTTTAGAGAATTGTGAGATTGCACACCATTTCAAACATTTATTCGGAAAGTACGAGATTACACTCCTTGATTAGGATTCCCTAGAGAACCACTCTTCGTTGCCCCCTAAAAATAAAATCGATCAAAAGTGAGCCTCGATTTCTTAAAGGTTCCAAAATTCCAAAAGTACTCACTCACAAGAGTCACTTACCACAATCACGATCCTTCCCTACTATATTCTAAAATTCGGTATTGCACCATGGCTATTGCAACTAGTTCCAAAGAACTTTCAAAACCAAGGCTAAGGGAAAGATAAGTAGCAGCAAAAGATGGCTTGATTCGGCCTTAATAATAGGGATGAACCGAAATGAAGAACACGATTTAGCACTAGTAGCAAGACAACAAAGAAGGATCGGTAGTTTCGATTTTCAAGAGAAGATGAGTGAAAATAATTGGTCATGAAACACCCCAAACCCGGCCCACGAGACTTGACCGAATCTGGTATGTTCCTTGAGTAAAACATTTTCAAAATTCGTTTGTTACTTTGGAAAACTTGGGTGGTTTTGAAGAAAGTTTGATTCGTGTTGAGTTTAATTGAAAACATTGCTACTCTTGAAATCAGGGATTTATTAAAACCTTGTTTTTAAATTAAAAGGCATGCCGAATTGTTTAGAGTTTATTCGTACATTGGAAATCGTTTGTGTTTAAGTATCAAATCATTTATTATTTATTTTTATGAAAAGTTACTTAAACTTTAATTTGATAAAATCGCATCATACTAAAATAATTAAAATGCATGCATAAAACATGTAACATCCTGGATTATAGCCTATGCATTAGTATGTCTTATGTGTTATGGAAGTGATGTGCGCATTTTTAGAATCTTGGAAATGTAAGGAAATGACTTGGAAATGCAAGGAAATGTCTTGTCTTGGAAATGTAAGGAAATGACTTGGAAATGGAAGGAAATGTCTTGTCTTGGAAATGTTGGAAATGGAAAAATGACTTGTCTTGGAAATGTAAGGAAATGACTTGAAATGTTGACTTGAAATGTAAGGAAATGATTTGGAAATGATTCAAAAGTGGAAAGTGAACATTTCTGGAAACTTGGAAATGTAAGGAAATGTCAAGTTTAAAGAGGCAAACGAAAATTTTTGGAAACTTAGAAATGACTTAGAAATGTCGAGTTTTAAAGTTTAATAGAGGAAATTAAGGCAAGGTGGCCTTAAGAGAAAAAGTATGTGAAATTTGACACGCAAACAGGCTTGGAAAAGTGGCCTGGAGATGCCACTTAGGGCCTCTGGAAATGGCGCCACATGCAAGGGGATTGGGCCTGAGTTCGAGTCACGGGGAAAGCAAATAAAAGAAATTTTATTTTGCTTCTAGAAGAAGTGAGGTGGATGGCACAAGGCTATAATTTAGGAGCCTTTATTCTTTTATTTTAAAGAGATAAATAGTGGATAAATAAGGGATAAATAATGGATTTATTTTAGATTATTTTCAAGAGATAAATGAGGAATTATTCTTTAATTAGGAAAATAAGGGAGAAGTGATGGCCAAGTAAGGGACTTTGAGTTTAATAATTTCGGTTAAGTAAGGATAGTTGCTAAATTATCTTTTATTTTAGGAGATAGTTAAAGAGATAAAGCAATCAAAATAGAAGAGTGATGGCCAAGTAAGGGATTCTAAGTTAGTAAATTCGGCTATATAAGGAAAAAAGGGCCATTCATCATTCTTTCTCTCAACCCTTCTCTCTGCCGAATTTGCTAGAGCATTTGTTCTTCTTCTTTTTGTTAGCCAAAGCCGAAAATTCAAGATATCACCATTAGCCAATTTCTTTTCTTTCCAATCCATCAAAAGCCGAATCTTTGAGGGGCTTCAAGCATAGTCACATCAATTTCTTCAAGAAAGGGTAAGAACAAGTTTTGATTTCTATTCTTTTCTTTTAGATTTGTCGAAATCTAGGACTAATACCATCAATATTCTTATTTGCCGAAATTTGGAAGGATTCTTTCGGGATTTTTGCCATAGTCGACTATAAAGGAAAAGATCTTCGGGATTTGACCATCAAGGTAAGTCATATCTGACATTCGGCCAAGGGCCATTGATTGTGATTAAAGGTTAAAAATTGATCTAACATGTGGGTTTAGGGATTTCGACAGAAGCTATAACCAAGGGATAATTTCGGGATTTAAGATCCTTAAGGTAAGTTTTAGTATACTAATCCTACTAGGATTTGGATTTATGGCCGAATGGCTTTTTATTAAATTAGTAAGTGATTAATCAAATGTAGGGATTAAGGATCTAAGCGGTAGATCAGGTTACGAGATCTCAAGGAATTTGCTAAGCAAATCAGGTGTGTACCCCACACTAATCTTAATAGATTTATGGCTTAAACTTGATATATGTGTTAATGTGAAAGTGTAAGAATGTGGCTAAGGTACCATGATATGGTACAAAGTACTCAAGTACGTTTCCTACTCCTACTAGGATTATGAAATATGTTATATTTAACCTGTGATAAGTAATAAGAATGTGAACTTTGGCATATTAATGCATATTACAAAATGGGGCATATGGGTTATTGAAAGGGGAAGTGAATGTGGTGACCTAAGACCACGAACACGGTGACCTAAGACCGTGATATCTGAATGTGGTGACCTAAGACCACGAACACAAAGGACCTAAGACCGTGGTATCTCGAATGTGGTGACCTAAGACCACGATGAATCAATGCGGTGACCTAAGACCGCGATATCTCGAATGTGGTAACCTAAGACCACGAACACGGTGACCTAAGATCGTGGTATATGAATGTGGTGACCTAAGACCACGATGTCGAATGCGGTGACCTAAGACCGCGATATCTGAATGTGGTGACCTAAGACCACAAATGCGGTGACCTAAGACCGCGATATGGAGTGTAGCGGAAGGAGGGTCAACTTAGTAGTCCCCACGGTGTACAGGTTGGTACGGGGGAGTGTAGCGGATGGCTTATTAGGTTTGGGTTTGGGAATGCATCATAATATGTATGCTATGATATGAATGTGTAATATTTTTTATGCCTGATTCTATTATGATTTAGTGTTGTGTACACATTGAGTCTGGTTACTCACCCTGTTGGGGAATATTTTTTTCAGGTGATGATCAGTGATGGACCGGGTCGGCAGAAGCTTAGGGGTGGCCATGCGAAAATTCAGATTTTATTTTATTCCGGACTTTCTTTTATTTCTAAGTACCTTGAATTTTATTTTGGGTTTTAATTTGATGTAATAAGGCCATAGTGCACTATTTTATTACTGTTTTATTTATTAAGTTACGAAACTTTATTTATTAAAGATTAAGTTAATTTCATTTAAAATAAACTCCAAATGTTTTGCCACATGAAATAAATGGGTTTCCAATATAAAACAAGCTTGTTTTCAACTCGAGCCCAACCCACAAACAAACTTTCTTCAAAACACATAGTTTTTCCAAAGTAACAAAAGAATTTTGAACCGGTTTACTTCGAGGAACATACCAGATCCGGTCCAGGCTCGTGGGCCGAGTATGGGGTGTTTCAGTTTGGTATCAGAGCCCAGTTTCAAACCCTCGGCCTAGAGGTTTAAGGCCCAAAACATTTTCAAAGCGAGCCCAAATGAGTTTTATGAAAATATTTTTGACATAAGCAGGTTTCTGGCATGGCACCCAAGTCTCCGACCCGCAGTCCACCAGGTAAGTACCCCTATCTATTGTGTGATTTATGCTATGAATTGTAGAAGGGTAGGAATGGAACTTAGAGTAGAGAATAAGTACTTGAACCGTAGGACTAGTTTACCCCAACTATTACATAAGACTTAAGGGCCTAGTTAAACAAACCTATGGCTAAGTCGCCGAGTTAGGGTGTGGCAACCCACAATGCGCATGTCTCAGGATTGGATCCGTAAGAGCACAGGTACTTAAGCAGTCCTAGTGACTCACCTCCTCTTTGCAAGAATCCTACCTGGTGCGTAGCTACGGTTCACCCTAACCAAGAGGACTCAGTCACAGGCTAAACACAATAACTATAACCCAAAAGGGAACTAGCCGTATTTTTATAAAAACCCTAGTTTTAAAACTCTTAAAATTACCCTTTTAATTAGTGAGAACTATTTTTACAAAATTGTTTCGAAAAATTTCCAATTTATAAAAATTACTTAAATACCCCTGGTTGTGAAATTTCAAAAATGCCCTTGGTTTATAAAATGTCCAAACTACTCATAGTTTTATCAAAATTTCCTTACTTTACGACAAGTCCAAAAACCCTAATTTGTAAAATATCAAAATATCTTGATTTTGAAAAATTACGAAATTGCCCCTAACTTACAAAATTACCAAAATGACCATGATTTTCAAAATTTTTGCAACACTACCAATTTGGAAAACAAATTCTCAAAAAGAACCCCCCAAGTTTTACAAATTTTGAAATACCCTTGATTTATTAAGATTTATAGATTTACCCTGGTTAATTTCTAAAATACCCCCGGATTTCAAAATTTTCCAAAATACCCCGAGAATTTAAAAAAATCTAAAATACTTTTTGGCAAAATCACCAAGGAACTTTTTCCTTTTGAAAAATTACGAAAATACCCCTGTAGGACAAATTACAAAAATACCCCGGGGTAGAGGAAAAACAACAACAATGAAAACTACAACATTTCTCTGAATGAACGAAAGTTCATAATTGATTGATGGATGTATGAATGAAAAGACTGTGTGCATGTATGAATACGAAAGAACCACTCCTAAAAATTCTTTTCATAAAACTTTTTCGCGGGTAATCAAGTGAAACAAGGACTAGTTCAAAAAACTTTTTAATCAGATTAAATCGCGGCGTTAGAAATGAGTTCTAGGGGACAGGAACTTAGAGATTGCGCCTAGGAAGTATGATGGTTCTATTAAGATCAGAGTGCGCAGCATAAGCGTAGTGCGGTGAGTTAAGATGTACGATTATTTGTTAGTAAGTAATTTCGAGGACGAAATTATTTTTAAAGGGGGTAGAACTGTAACATCATGGATTATAGCCTATGCATTAGTATGTCTTATGTGTTACGGAAGTGATGTGCACATTTTTAGAATCTTGGAAATGTAAGGAAATGACTTGGAAATGCAAGGAAATGTCTTGTCTTGGAAATGTAAGGAAATGACTTGGAAATGGAAGGAAATGTCTTGTCTTGGAAATGACTTGGAAATGGAAGGAAATGTCTTGTCTTGGAAATGTAAGAAAATGACTTGGAAATGTAAGGAAGTGACTTGGAAATGTAAGGAAATGATTTGGAAATGATTCAAACATGGAGAGTGAACATTTCTGGAAACTTGGAAATGTAAGGAAATGTCAAGTTTAAAGAGGCAAACGAAAATTTTTGGAAACTTAGAAATGACTTAGAAATGTCGAGTTTTAAAGTTTAATAGAGGAAATTAAGGCAAGGTGGCCTTAAGAGAAAAAGTATGTGAAATTTGACACGCAAACAGGCTTGGAAAAGTGGCCTGGAGATGCCACTTAGGGCCTCTGGAAATGGCGCCACATGCAAGGGGATTGGGCCTGAGTTCGAGTCACAGGGAAAGCAAATAAAAGAAATTTTATTTTCCTTCCAGAAGAAGTGAGGTGGACGGCACAAGGCTATAATTTAGGAGCTTTTCTTCTTTTATTTTTAAGAGATAAATAGTGGATAAATAAGGGATAAATAATGGATTTATTTTAGATTATTTTCAAGAGATAAATGAGGAATTATTCTTTAATTAGGAAAATAAGGGAGAAGTGATGGCCAAGTAAGGGACTTTGAGATTATAAGTAAGGATAGTTGCTGAATTATCTTTTATTTTAAGAGATAATTAAAGAGATAAAGCTATCAAAATAGAAGAGTGACGGCCAAGTAAGGGATTCTAAGTTAGTAAATTCGGCTATATAAGGAAAAGAGGGCCATTCATCATTCTTTCTCTCAACCCTTCTCTCTGCCGAATTTCCTAGAGCATTTGTTCTTCTTCTTTTTGTTAGCCAAAGCCGAAAATTCAAGATATCACCATTAGCCAATTTCTTTTCTTTCCAATCCATCAAAAGCCAAATTTTTGAGGGGCTTCAAGCATAGGTGCTGTCGATTTCTTCAAGAAAGGGTAAGAACAAGTTTTGATTTCTATTCTTTTCTTTTAGATTTGTCGAAATCTAGGACTAATCCCATCAATATTCTTATTTGCCGAAATTTGGAAGGATTCTTTCGGGATTTTTGCCATAGTCAACTATAAAGGAAAAGATCTTCGGGATTTGACCATCAAGGTAAGTCATATCTGACATTCGGCCAAGGGCCATTGATTGTGATTAAAGGTTAGAAGTTGATCTAACATGTGGGTTTAGGGATTTCGACAGAAGCTATAACCCAGTGATAATTTCGGGGTTTAAGATCCTTAAGGTATGTTTTAGTATACTAATCCTACTAGGATTTGGATTTATGGCCTAATGGCTTTTTATTAAATTAGTAAGTGATTAATCAAATGTAGGGATTAAGGATCTAAGCGATAGATTAGATTACGAGATCTCAAGGAATTTGCTAAGTGAATCAGGTGTGTACCCCACACTAATCTTAATAGATTTATGGCTTAAACTTGATGTATGTGTTAATATGAAAGTGTAAGAATGTGGCTAAGTTTCCATGATATGGTACAAAGTACTCAGGTACATTTCCTACTCCTACTAGGATTATGAATTATGTTATATTTAACATGTGATAAGTAATAAGAATGTGAACTTTGGCATATTAATGCATATTACAAAATGGGGCATATGGGTTATTGAAAGGGGAAGTGAATGTGGTGACCTAAGACCACGAACACGGTGACCTAAAACCGTGATATCTGAATGTGGTGACCTAAGACCACGAACATAGTGACCTAATACCGTGGTATCTGAATGTGGTGACCTAAGACCACAGTAATCTGAATGCGGTGACCTAAGATCGTGATATCTGAATGTGGTGACCTAAGACCACGAACACGGGGACCTAAGACCGTGGTATCTGAATGTGGTGACCTAAGACCACTGTAATCTGAATGCGGTGACCTAAGACCGCGATATCTGAATGTGGTGACCTAAGCCGACAAATGCGTTGACCTAAGACCGCGATATGGAGTATAGCGGAAGGAGGGTCGACTTAGTAGTCCCCACGGTGTACAGGTTGGTACGGGGGAGTGTAGCGGATGGCTTATTAGGTTTGGGTTTGGGAATGCATCATAATATGTATGCTATGATATGAATGTGTAATATTTTTTTTGCCTGATTCTATTATGATTTAGTGTTGTGTACACATTGAGTCTGGTTGACTCACCCCATTGGGGAATATTTTTTTCATGTGATGATCAGTGATGGACCGGGTTGGCAGAAGCTTAGGGGTGGCCATGCGAAAATTCAGATTTTATTTTATTCCGGACTTTCTTTTATTTCTAAGTACCTTGAATTTTATTTTGGGTTTTAATTTTATGTAATAAGGCCATAGTGCACTATTTTATTACTGTTTTATTTATTATGTTACGAAACTTTATTTATTAAAGATTAAGTTAATTTCATTTAAAATAAACTCCAAATGTTTTGCCACCTGAAATAAATGGGTTTCCAATATAAAACAAGCTTGTTTTCAACTCGAGCCCAACCCACAAACAAACTTTCTTCAAAACACAGTTTTTCCAAAGTAACAAAAGAATTTTGAACCGGTTTACCTCGAGGAACATACCAGATCCGATCTAGGCTCGTGGGCTGGGTATGGGGTGTTTCAAAACAGAATCATACTAATGGCCTTATTACATCAAAGAAAACCCGAAATAAATTCGAACTTAGAAATAATGTATCCAAATAAAATAACTTTAAGCTGAGCATGGCCACCACTAAGCTCCTGCCGACCCGGTCCATCTACTGAGTGTCACCTGAAAATATATCCCACAACGGGGTGAGTGAAACGAACTCAGTGTATAACCACCATCACAAAGTCCCAATGATTTAGGCAAATCAGTTCATACATATATATATAGCAATTATAGATAATGATGCAATCCCAAACCCAAACCTAGGTAACCATCCGCTACACATCACCCATACCAACTATCACACCGTGGGGACTACTAAGTCGACCCTCCATCCGCTACACATCATCGAAGGCAGTCGCTGCAGACGGCTTGCACATCGCCCTTATAGTTTGTGGCATAGCCACCAGATAATTAAAATGTGACATAAGTCACCACATTCAGATACGTGGCGTGAGTCACCAGATATTGTGGTGGAAACCACCAGATCACTTCCCCTTTTATAATCACCCATATGCCCTATGTCATACAAATCATGCAAATATCATGCCATTTTCCTTATTCCACATTCTTATCAATATTCACATACGTGCCATATTTCACATGCTCATAACATTTATTAACGTAATATTAAAGATTACGTACCTGAATATTCTGTACCATTGTATGGTACCTTAAACCACGTTCTCATATTTTCATTAACACATATACTAAAACATTACCATAAATCAATTAAGATTTAGTGTGGGGCTACACACCTGGTTTACTTAATGAGTTCACTGAAATCCCGAAATCTACCGAATTCAATTGCATTCCTTCCTAAAATCCAATGTTAGATTCGGCTAAACACTTAACAGACAAAAAGGCCCTTGGCCGAATATCAAGGCTCCCTTACCTTGATTATCTAGATCCCGAAATCGCTATCTGCTAATGGAGATGTCGAAATCTCTGCATAACCTTTGTTAGTGTCGATTCTAGCACTTAATGGACCAAAACAAATGGCCTTCGGCCTAAGATCATGTTTGCTTACCTTGGATAACAAAATCCTGAATGATCTCCCCTAGAAGTCGGCTACAATGGAAATCCCGAAAATCCTTCTTCAAGGTTTCGGTCAAAAAGAGTAGGAGGAATAGAGTCTTGATTTTCGTCAGATAGAGAAAGAAAAGAACAACAGATCAATCAAGAGAGATCCTTACCGAATGAAGTGATCAAAACGCAATTGTTCTCCAACTCTATGTGTCGACAAGAGGAAAGAGATGTTGAGTTTTTGGCTTCCAATGCTAATGAACAAATCGACTTCACCAGGGTAGAGGAGCAATCGGTTATGGCCACAAAATAAAGGATTCGATACTTGAAAGATTCGTGAGAAGTAAATGACGGGATGTGGTGCGATTTATCTTGATGAAAAAGGAGATTTGGCGTGAACACAAGAAACGAAGAGTGGAAGGTTTGAGGGGTTGCGGCAATGGTGTTCTTTGGAGAGGGGTTTCGGCTAGAACAGGTTAGAAGAAGGAGAAGAGAAAGAGTGAACGAAAGAGGCTAAAGTGTTCTATGAAATTCGGCTCTCCTCCCCCTTACTATCTTGGCCGAAAATCACCTCAAAAGAGTCCCCAGGCCGGCCAACTCTCTTTGCTTTATCAGCTTCCTCCTTTTTCTCCTATTTTCTCTCTTTTTGCCCATTGAAAAATATTTCAAATAAATCAATAATTATCCCTGCATTTTGCTGAAATTTTAAAAGAATTTAATCACATCTAAAGCTCCTCCCTTGGTGTCCCATTGCCGTGTACTACTACCCCTTTTTGCTGAAAATAAAAGCCCCAAAATGTTGCTTCCCTTGCTGCTCAAACTGAAGACCTGCACCATGCTTGTGGCGTCATTTACTAGGGCTTTAAGTGGCACCTTCTTGCCACTTTACCAAGCCCATTTGTATGTCATATTTCCCTTACTAATTTTCTTAAGGCCTATCTGCCTAGCTCCCCTTTAAAAACTTAAAAACAAATAATTTCTAAGGAATTCTCCTTCATTCTATTGTTCCCGAAATTCATAAAACACATTCAACATTCACATAAACATGCTCCTTCACACAATTAAGAATTTAATGTACAAGCCCAAAATCTCGGATGTTGTAGTTCTACCCCCTTAAAATAATTTCGACCTCAAAATTACCTGGCTAAAATAAGTGAGGGTATTGCTGTCGCATTGCTTCTTCTGGTTCCCACGAAGTTTCTTCCGATCCATGATTATGCCATAACACTTTGACTAGAGGAACTGATTTCTTCCGTAACACTTTCACATCTCGCTCCAAAATCTGGATCGACTCCTCCTCGTAGGACAAATCTGGCCTCAGCTCTACCTCCTCAACTGGCACTACATGAGATGGATCCGATCGGTAACGACGTAGCATAGGCACGTGGAATACATCGTGCATCTGCGTCAACTCCGGAGGCAATTCTAACTGGTATGCCACTGGTCCAACTCGCTTCAATATCTGATAAGGTCCTATAAACCTGGGACTTAACTTCCCTTTGTGACCAAATCTCATCACCTTCTTCCAAGGCGAAACCTTAAGAAACACCTGATCTTCCACATCAAATTCTATTTCCTTTCGCTTAAGATCTGCGTACAACTTCTGCCTATCAGATGCCTCTTTTAACCGTGCCCGAATTACCTTAACCTTCTCCTCGGGTTCTGCCACAATCTCTAGACCCAAAACCTGACGTTCTCCTAATTCCGTCCAACACGTAGGAGTGCGACACTTCCGATCCATACTGGTGCTTCATACGATTGCCATCCGGATCATCGCACGATAGCCATTATTGTATGCAAATTCCGCTAAAGGCAAGTATTCTTCCCAACTTCCTCTGAAGTCTATCACACAGCCCCTCAACATCTCTTCTAACACTTGGATTACTCGTTTAGACTGCCTGTCTGACTGTGGATGAAAAGCCGTAGTGAAATCCAATCTGGTGCCTAAAGCCTAATGTAGCGCTTTCCAAAACCGAGACGTGAACCTTGGATCCCTATCTGAGATAATCGATACCGGTACTCCATGCAATCTCACAATTTCTGCAACATACAATTTCGCTAACTTCTGCAAAGAATAGTCAACTCGCACTGGCAAGAAATGCGCGGACTTTGTCAACCGAGCCACTATCACCCATACCGAGTCCTTCTTAGTAGGCATAAGGGGAAGCCCACTAACGAAGTCCATGGTGATTCTCTCCCATTTCCACTGCGGAATCTTTACCGACTGAAGCAATCCTGACAGAACTTGGTGTTCAGCCTTAACTTGCTGACACGTCAAGCACTTACCGACAAATTCTGTAACTTCCCTCTTAAGACCAGGCCACCAAAACTGTTCCCTTAGATCCTTGTATAACTTACTACCTCCAAGATGCATAGAATAAGGGCTACTATGTGATTCCAGAAGAATCCTCTACCTTAACTCGTTGTTCTTCGGCATACAGACCTTACCCTTGAAACACAATACTCCCTCGTCATTAATACCATAATCTTCCAACTCCCCACTCTGCACTTGCTGTAACTTAGCACTTAAATCCTCATCCATTAATTGACTCTCCCTCACCTCATTCAAGCATGTCGATTTAACTTGCAATTCTGCTAACAAACTTCCGTCGTCATACAAGCTCAGATGTGCGAACATCGCTCTCAGATCCGACACTACTTTCTAACTTAGGGCATCCGCCACTACATTTGCCTTGCCCGGGTGATACTCTATGGAACAATCGTAGTCATTCAATAATTCCACCCACCTTCGCTGTCTCAGATTCAACTCCTTCTGAGTCAACAGATACTTGAGGCTCTTGTGGTCTGTGTAGATTACTGACTTTTCTCCGTAAAGATAGTGCCTCCATACCTTAAGAGCAAAGACAGCTGCCGCCAATTCCAAATCATGCGTCGGGTAGTTAACCTCATGTGGTCTTAATCGTCGAGACGCACAAGCAACTACCTTCCCATCCTGCATTAATACACATCCCAATCCTGTTTGAGACGCATCACAATACACTACAAAATCCTTCCCTGCCTCAGGCTGAATCAGAATTGCAGCTTCAGTCAACACTCTCTTAAGCTTTACAAAGCTCTCCTGCTGCTTATCTGACCATATAAAAGGTACTTCCTTTCTCAACAATTTCGTCAAAGGTGCGGCTATCGATGAGAACCCTTCTACGAACCTTCTGTAGTAGCCTGCTAATCCCAAGAAACTACGAACCTTAGCCACAGACTTAGGTTGTTTCCAATCTAGCACTGCCTCAATTTTCCTAGGATCCACCCTTATTCCTTTTGCCGACACCACATGTCCTAAGAATACGACCTCTTTCAGCCAAAATTTACACTTGCTGAATTTGGCATAGAGCTTTTTCTCCCCTAATACTTGTAACACAATCCGGAGATGCTCATCATGTTCCTCCTCAGACTTGGAATACACTAGAATGTCGTCAATCAACACAACGATGAACCTATCCAAGTAAGGTTAGAAAACCTGGTTCATCATATCCATGAACGCGGCTGGGGCGTTCGTCAATCCAAATTGCATTACTAGAAACTCATAATAGCCGTATCTTGTTCGGAAAGCTGTCTTATGAATATTTGCTTCCTTCACGTTAAGCTGATGATATCCATACCTAGATCTATCTTTAAGAATACCGCGACCCCCTTAAGCTGATCGAACAAGTCATCTATCCTTGGCAAAGGGTACTTGTTCTTGATGGTCAGCTTATTCAACTGACGATAATCTATGCACATACGCATAGTTTCGTCCTTCTTCTTCACAAACAAGACCGGTGCTCCCCATGGAGACACGCTGGGTCGAATAAACCCATGATCAAGCAATTCTTGAATTTGAGCCTTGAGCTCAACCAACTCCTTTGGTGCCATTCTATATGGGGCAATTGACAAAGGAGCTATTCTTGGCAGCAAATCAATTCCGAACTCCACCTCCCTATCCGGGGGTATTCCAGGTAACTCCTCCGGAAAAACATCCACAAACTCTTATACTGTTCTAACTCCACTAACTCCCCCTTCTTTAGCATCCAACGCCCTAACAAAAGTCAGAAATGCCTTGCATCCTTTCCGAACCATCTTATCAGCCTTTAAAGCAGAGACTACGTTAGACAAGTAGTTTCTTCTTTCTCCTATCATAATTATCGCCTCATCCTCAAGCGTCCTTAACTCCATTCGCTTAGCTGCACAATCCAATATAGCCCAATGTTCCACTAGCCAATCCAGGCCAAGTATGAGGTCAAATTCTCCGAAGGGTAGTTCTATCAAGTCGGCGGAGAATATCACTCCCTGAATCTCTAAGGGTACATTCCGAAATACATTGTTCACCACTACAGTTTGACCTAGTGTGCTTACCACCGTCATCTCCCTATTAGACAGTTCAGAGGCTATGCCTAGAGTTTCAACTACTCTACATGCAACATATGAGTGGTTCGAGCCAACATCAATCAAAGTAAATAAGGCTTGTCAGCTATAAGGAACGTACCGGTTATGACGTCCGGTGCGTCTCCATCCTCCCTCCGGTGAACTGCATATACCAGTCCTGGCTGTCTAGCCTCTATATTACCAACACCTCTGCCAGGTGTTTCACGTCCTCTTCCAGAACCACTACCTCTGCCAACTGGACCACGACCTCGCTGAGGCTACTGTCCACCTCTTCCAGCCTGATTAAACCCCTGACCTGTGGGTCGACTCCTGTCTATCTTTATCGGACAGTCCTTAATCATGGGTTCCTTAGACCCACACTTGAAACATCCTCCTGTCTTTTTCCAACACTCTCCTAGGTGCATCTTCCTACACTGAGCACAAGTACGGTACTGCCCTCCTGTCACAGCCTGCTGACCTCGTGGCCCATCAACTCTAGGCCTCTTCTGAACATTCCCAGACGACCCTGACAATCCAAAACCTCTCTTTTGTCTATTCTGATCAGTGTTCTACCTTACAGAGTCCTTAATCCCTTCAGCTACCTTGGCCTTTTCGACTAACACGGCAAATTCCCGCTCCTACTGCGGAGCTATCAACAACCTCAGATCATCCCTCAGTCCGTCCTCAAACCGGACACATCGCTCATGCTCCGTAGCCACGATTCCTCAATCATACCTGCTCAACCTTAAAAATTCAGCCTCATATTCCGCTACGGACTTGTTTCCTTGAACCAGCCCCAGAAATGCCATCCTCTGCGCATCAGTATAACTGGTACCCACATACTTCTTCTGATACGCCGCCTTAACATACTCCCAAGTGAGATCTTCAGCTGTAGCACCATTCCCGAACTGTGAGCCACCATTGATATGCCTCGTCGCAAGTAGCGACACCATTCCTTTCAACTTCTCCTCAACAGTCAGATCCAGCTCATCCATAATTCGCTCTGTCGCCTCTAACCAATACTCAGCTGTACTGGGTGCCACTTCAGATACACCACGGAATACCTCAGCTCCATTGGCTCGGAGTCGCTCAGGTACAAATTTCTGAGCTCCCATACCTCCACATGCTCCAGCCACCATCTCAAGAACTCGCAGCACTGCCTGCGATACTGCATCATCCCCTGTCTGATCTTGCTGCTCAACACCAACAGCTGGTGGTGGGGGTGGTGGTACCTCATTCTCAGACCCTTGACCCGATCTGATGGGTTCCGATACGGTCATTCTACCTCTACCATGTCCTCGCACGTTACGACCATGTCCCCTAGAGCTCATTTCTACGATCGCGCTTTAATCTGATTAGAAAGTTTTATGCATTAGTATTTGTTCCACTGATTATCTGCGAAGAAATTTTATGAAAAGAAGTTTAATAGCAGTTCTTTCGATCAACCAAAGCTTTCATTTCAAGTTTTCTACCCTATTTCAGAGAAATACATCCATTCAGTAGTAGTTACCATACACAATCACCGTTTGAACTTTTTTGTCTTTCCTAACCCAGGGGTACTTTCGTCATTTCTCCTACAGGGGTATTTTGGTAATAAATCGGGGTCAATTTGAAAATCTTAATAAATCAGGGTGCTTTGAAATTTTCAAAACTCGAGGGTGTTTTTGAAAATTTTCTCAAGTCAAAGGTATGGCAGAAATTTTGGAAATCGGGGTCATTTTGGTAATTTTGTAAATCAGGGGTAATTTAGTGAATTTTCCAAATCAGGGTATCTTATTATTTTGCAAAAATAGGGGTTTCTAGTATTTTGAAAAGTATCTTAGTAAGAATTGAGGGTAGTATGGTAATTTAAATTTTTTTTCCAAACCAAGGGCGTTTTAGTAATTTCACAACCAAGGGTATTTAAGTAATTTTTGTAAATCGGGGTTATTTCGAAAAATTTTCAAAATAAATTTGGCTACAAATCAAAGGGGTAATTTGGTGATTTTAAAACTAGGGTTTTATAAAAATATGGCTAGTCTCTTTTCGGGTTTTAATTATTGAGTTTAGCCCGTGAATAAGTCCTCTTGGTTAGGGTGAACCTTCACTACGCACCAGGTAGGATTCAAGCGAAGAGGAGGTGAGTCACTAAGACTGCTTAAATACCAGGCTCTTCCTGAATCCAATCCTAGACATGCGCACAATGGTTGCCACACCCTAACTCGGCGACTTAGCCACAGGTTTGTTTAATTAGGCATTAAAGTTTTATGTGTTTCTATGTTGGAGTAAACTAATCCTAGGGTTCAATAGCTTAACATACTAGTCTACGTTCTCGTTATACCCACATACAGATAATAAATCACACAGCGGTTAGGAGTACTTACCTGGTGGACTTTGGGTCAGAGACTTAGGTGCCATGCCAGAAAAACCTGTTCAATTCACAAAAATTTTCACAAAACTTATTTGGGCTTTATTTTGAAAACATTATGGGCTTTAAACCCAAGGCCGAGAGTTTAAAACTGGGCTCTGATACCAAACTAAAACACCCCAAACCCGGCCCACAAGACTTGACCGAATCTGGTATGTTCCTTGAGTAAAACATTTTCAAAATTCGTTTGTTACTTTGGAAAACTTGGGTGGTTTTGAAGAAAGTTTGATTCGTGTTGAGTTTAATTGAAAACATTGCTACTCTTGAAATTAGGGATTTATTAAAACCTTGTTTTTAAATTAAAAGGCATACCAAATTGTTTAGAGTTTATTCGTACATTGGAAATCGTTTGTGTTTAACTGTCAAAACATTTATTATTTATTTTTAAGAAAAGTTACTTAAACTTTAGTTTGATAAAATCGCATCATACTAAAATAATTAAATTGTATGCATAAAACAATATCATACTAATGGCCTTATTACATCAAAGAAAACCCGAAATAAATTTGAACTTAGAAATAAGGTATCCAAATAAAATAACTTTAAGCTAAGCATGGCCACCACTAAACTCCTGCCGACCCGGTCCATCTACTGAGTGTCACCTAAAAATATATCCCACAATGGGGTGAGTCAAACGGACTCAGTGTATAACCACCATCACAAAGTCCCAACGATTTAGGTAAATCAGTTCATACATATATATATAGCAATTATAGATAATGATGCAATCCCGAACCTAAACCTAGGTAACCATCCGCTACACATCACCCGTACCAACCATCACACCGTGGGGACTACTAAGTCGACCCTCCATCCAATACACATCATCGAAGGCAGTCACTACAGACGACTTGCACATCGCCCTTATAGTTTGTGGCATAGCCACCAGATAATTAAAATGTGACATAAGTCACCACATTCAGATACGTGACGTCAGTCACCAGATATTGTGGTAGAAACCACCAGATCACTTCCCCTTTCATAATCACCCATATGCCCCATGTCATACAAATCATGCAAATATCATGCCATTTTCCTTATTCCACATTCTTATCAATATTCACATACGTGCCATATTTCACATGCTCATAGCATTTATTAACGTAATATTAAAGCTTACGTACCTGAATATTCTGTACCATTGTATGGTACCTTAAACCACGTTCTCATATTTTCATTAACACATATACTAAAACATTACCATAAATCTATTAAGATTTAGTGTGGGGCTACACACCTGGTTTACTTAATGAGTTCACTGAAATCTCGAAATCTACCGAATCCGATTACACTCCTTCCTAAAATCCAATGTTAGATTCGGCTGAACACTTAACAGACAAAAAGGCCCTTGGCCGAATATCAAAGCTCTCTTACCTTGATTATCTAGATCCCGAAATCACTATCTGCTAATGGAGATGTCGAAATCTCTGTATAACCTTTGGTAGTGTCGATTCTAGCACTTAATGGACCAAAACAAATGGCCTTCGGCCTAAGATCATGTCTGCTTACCTTGGATAACCAAATCCCGAATGTTCTACCCTAGAAGTCGGCTACAATGGAAATCCCGAAAATCCTTCTTCAAGGTTTCGGTCAAAAAGAGTAGGAGGAATAGAGTCTTGATTTTCGTCAGACGGAGAAAGAAAAGAACAATAGATCAATCAAAAGAGATCCTTACCGAATGAAGTGATCAAAACGCAATTGTTCTCCAACTCTATGTGTCGACAAGAGGAAAGAGATGTTGAGTTTTTGGCTTCCAATGCTAATGAACAAATCGACTTCACCAAGGTAGAGGAGCAATCGGTTATGGCCACAAAATAAAGGATTCGGCACTTGAAAGATTCATGAGAAGTAAATGACGGGATGTGGTGCAATTTTTCTTGATGAAAAAGGTTATTCGGCGTGAACACAAGAAACGAAAAGTGGAAGGTTTGAGGGGTTGCGGCAATGGTGATCTTTGGAGATGGGTTTCGGCTAGAACAGGTTAGAAGAAGGAGAAGAGAAAGAGTGAACGAAAGAGGCTAAAGTGTTCTATAAAATTTGGCTATCCTCCTCCCTTACTATCTTGGCCGAAAATCACCTCAAAAGAGTCCCTAGGCTGGCCAACACTCTTCCCTTTATTAGCTTTCTCCTTTTTCTCCTATTTTCTTTCTTTTTCCCCATTCAAAAATATTTCAAATAAATCAATAATTATCCCTGCCTTTAGCCGAAATTTTAAAAGAATTTAATCACATCTAAAGCTCCTCCCTTGGTGTCCCATTGCCATCCACTACTACCCCTTTTTGCCGAAAATAAAAGCCCCAAAATGTTGCTTCCCTTGCTGCTCGAACTTAAGACCTGCACCATGCTTGTGGCGTCACTTACTAGGGCTTTAAGTGGCGCCTTCTTGCCACTTTACCAAGCCCATTTGTATGTCATATTTCCCTTACTAATTTTCTTAAGGCCTATCAGGCTTAGCTCCCCTTTAAAAACTTAAAAACAAAAAATTTCTAAGGCATTCTCCTACAACCTAATGTTCCCGAAATTCATAAAACACATTCAACATTCACATAAACATGCTACTTCACACAATTAAGCATTTAATGCACAAGCCCAAAATCCCGGATGTTACAGGTCACAAAGGCTAGGTGTTTTCAGCAAGATAAGAAAGAAAAGAGAAAATGCCCACTATTGTCTTGAAGTTGCGGCAATGAGAGGAGAAGTTGGAAGAATGAACAAAAAGGATGCCAAAAGGAATTAGGCCTAACAAGCACCAAAACTATCAAAATGCTTCCATCAAAATTAGGCTACCCTCTGCCTTTTCCAAACCATTATCATCTTTACCAAAAGATGAACATAGACCAAATAAAACCATTCCAAAACATCCCCCACGAAAAATGCTAACATGTTCCCTATTCCTTCCTTTTTCTTTTACTCTTTTCCATCCACTCTTCCTTACCATATTTCCTTAGCCACCTTGCCAAAATTAAAAAGTCCACCTAACCAAAAATACACCCATGGCCGATACTTAGGAAAGGAATACAAAAAAAAACATAGTCAAAATTTTGTACTTGATGGGATTTGTACCTCTGACCATTAGTACACTCCACACGCCACTTTCCACCTTTACCAATAGACTCCTTGTGCTAGTAAAATGCACACTTATTTCCTTAAGTCTTGATGCTACTTGCCTACTCTCCTTAAATGCTGAAACACAACATTTTTGTTATAGCCCATCTTGAACCCGGAACTTCCTAGAAACCTCGTAACCTTCCAAATTCACTTAATTAATAAGTTCAATTTGCAATAACGCCATTCATATTCTCAAAAATTTTAAACATTCCTACGCCCAAGACCCATTGGGCCCAATTCTACTAGGCCTAATTTCGGGATGTTACAATTCTACCCTCCTTAAAGAAATTTTGTCCTCGAAATTTCTAACCTATTACTAAATGCACCATTTAAATCACACCACTATGCTTTCACTGTGCACTCTGATCTTATTAATGCTAATGTACTTTTAACATAATCTTGAATCCTCTTTCGCATAACCAACATCTAACCACAGAAGCAAGCCGTTATCTACCACTTATACCTAAAATTTTCTACATTCAAACATCACGTCTAACCAAAACATACTTGACTTGATGGTGATGAAATAATCACGAGCCTTATGCTCCTTAGACTCGCATCTCAAGCATGCTCCTGACCTCCTTCGGCATTCTCCCGGATGACACCTTCTACAATAATCGCAAGCCGAAAAGTTTGGACATGCCTTAACACGCTTTACGGAATGAGACTGCGACCCAAAAGAACCGCGATCTATTTTCTTCTTACAGTCCACAGACCCAACTCGAAGTGCTTCACCGATTCCTTTAACCTCCTTCAATATCTCCTTAACTATCTGAGTCAGCTCATCAACCCCAGCTCTATCATGAGATCTCGTCTTAGCCACTGGCGATGCCAACACCTCCCTTTCAGAAACATGCCCCGATGCTGAAGATCTAGCCTTAGCACCTCGGCCTCTATCACGGTCGTGTCTACCACGTCCACGTCTTCTAGTGCTCATGCTCACTAAGTTAATTTAATCTTATTACGAGTTTTATGAATCATTATGCTATTTCAGTGTTTATTAAATAATGTTTTATGGAGTGTGAGTAGAAAGTTGTTTTTCGCAATACGCATCCTATAGTCTCAATCTCTATAGTTTCAGTTCCTAAAACTGAAAGTTCTAGAGCATTCTATTTCGTGAAATTTTCTTACCACAGTACTAACACAATAATCATAAAATAAAAACACATACTTACTTGACTTGGTGCCGGATGCTCGTGATGCCATACTTTCTTTCAAACATGCATTTAGAATTTAAAATTCAAATAGTTTTGGAAAACGCTTTTGAACCCAAACCACAGTTGAGTTTTGCAACCGGGCTCTGATACCATAAAATGTAACACCCCAAACCCGGTCCATGCGTTACGAGCATATTTGGTATGTCACACGAGCAAAACATATTAAACCCTTTTTTATTCGTACTAAAATAGGTATTGCTTTGTTAAAATCAAGAAAAACAAGTTTGATTTTAAATATTTGATAAAATACTACTAACCTTGAAGATTGATTGATAATCGATAAATTTGAACTAATGATCTTATAAAACGTGACTTTTAAAAATATCATTAATAGTTCGAGAGAAAATTTTTGTGTTAAAATTATTTGTAAAAGTTTATTTTGAAATCCAGTTGTTAATCGATTTTGGAAAACCTTTATTTAAGTTTTTAGAAAATTCTTATTTAAAACAATTTAAGTAAAATAATAAGTATATCAAACATAAAGCAAATAATAAAATACTACAGAGGCCTTATTACAACATAAAACCCAAAATAGTAAAGTGAACAGAAATAGAAATCTAAAGTTCCAAATTAAAACACCATTTCTGAAGTATGGCCTCCACCGAGTCATCCATGGCCCATGTCCACGTCACTGAGCATTACCTACAGGGATTAAGAGAAAAAGAGGGGTGAGTTACAAGAACTCAGTGAATAATCCCCTTACCGTTATCCATTGGACCTGAACCTACATAGTAGTCATCTTGGGCCTAAGCCCATTTACAAAACAATTTATAAAATGAAATGTATGAATGTATGCAACCCAACCCATCCTAGTAATCCACCAGCTACACACTACCCGTACCATCCCATCACACCTATGGGGATCAAGTCAACCCACCCTACCAAACACACCAATCGCAGGCAAGAAGCCATTTAATTGGCAGCCACGAAGCCATTTAATTCACAGGCATGAAGCCATTCAATTCACAGGAATGAAGCCATTTAATCCGCAGGCACAAAGCCATTTAATTCGCAGGCACAAAGCCATTTATAATATTTGTGGCTGAGCCACCAGAATCAGAATTGTGCGTGGCATAGCCACTATACAAATTGTGGCAGAGCCACAAGAATATCATATACAATAATATAACTGGCACACAGCCTTGGGTAAATATGATCGATATATAGTCGTTAATTCATATGTTAGGCACATAGCCATTATCAGAATTTGTGGCAGAGCCACCAGAATATGTGGCAAAGCCACCAGAATCAGAATGAATCATATTAACAAACATTTTTGTGGCAGTGCCTGTAGCATCCCAAAATTTGGCCTAATAGGATTGGGCCCAATGGGCCTTGAGTGTAGGAGTGTTTAAAATTTTGAGAACAAGGGAATGGCATTATTGCAAATTGGACTTATTAGTTAAGCGAATCTGGAAGGTTACGAGGTTTCTATGAAGTCTCGGGTTTAATTGGGCCTTAGGAAAAATTTGGTATTTTAACACTTTAAGGAGAGATGGTAAGTAGCTTCAAGACTTATAGAAATAAATGAGTAATGTGCTTGCATAAATGAGCTATTGGTAAAGAGGTTATGGCATCAAGTGATAGACTTTGAGGGAAGAGGTTCAAATCCCATTGTGTGCAAACTTTAACTATTATTTTTGTACTCTTTCCTTAAGTGTCGGCCAAGCATGTAAATAAGGCAAGGTGGACTTTTAATTTTTGGCAAGATGGCTAAGGAAAATAGGAAAGGATGAATGTGAGGAAAGAAATCAAGAGAAGAGGGAAGGAAATGAAAGAAAAGGAAGGATAAGGGAACATGTTGTCATATAGTGTGGAAGGTGTTTTGGAAAGATTTTATGTAGGTCAATGTTAATCTTTTTGGTAAAGATGAATACAAGGTTTTTGTTAGGGAGAGGGAGGAGCCGAATTTTCCATACCTTTTTGGAAGCCTTGAGCATGAGAGATATTTTTCTCCTTTGATCATTTTGTGTCTTTTTCCAAAAGAGCATTTTCGACCATTTGGTGTAAGGGGAGAAACCGAAACTTTTCTTTGCTTTTGAGTGTTCTTTCGGGTTTCTTTTTGAGAGTGACGTTTTGGGTACTTCTTCCTTGAGCATTTCGTGTCATCTCCTTTTTAATTCTTCTTGTCGAATTCTTAAGCCCTCTCTTTTCTTCTCCAATTTCCTTCCTACTCATTCTTCTCCATAGCCTAACCTTTTCTCTCTTCCCTAATCCTTAATCGTTTCATTCTTTTTCTCTCCTTAACCGAATGAGTGTCCCTCATATCTCAATCGTTATTTTTGTAGCGTAATAGTGGGAAGGCCGAATCTATCATATTTGATTCATCCGTAGCCATAAGTACAATCGGTAAGTAGTAGTTCTCTCTTTGTCAATAACTTTGTTTCAATCGAGTCTTCCTTAATAATCGTGTGTTCTTCTTTCTCTCCCGTTGGGTATGAGTTACATTCTTCTCTGTGTTATGGCCATCGTTGGGCTTAGGGCTTTCAACAAGATGAAGGAGCACAAGTGATTTGTATTAGCCAAATCATTATCGTCGACTCGTCAAGTAAGTGGGGTAAGAACGTTGTCATAAGATTTGTTTTGGCCGAAGGTAGGATAATTGCTAACAACTATTTCACTCACCAAATATTGTTAGGACGAGATTTCAGTAGCCAAGGGGCAGGATCGATTCTTGGTGCACTAAGGGAGATCACATTCGTGGTGTTAAAATCGGTAGAAAGCACAACTCGTCATCAAGGTGTGTAATTTCGTACCTTCCAAATACATGGTTGAAATGGTGTGTAATCTCATACCTCTTTGAATTTTACATGAAATATTCTATGATTCAGTAGAAATACCGAAGAAAACTGGAAACCGGCATCCGTAATCACTCGGGCGTGAGTATGATCGTAGTGGTAAATCATATTTTGTAATAAAACAGTTTCGGTTAGAAACAGTGATGTGTTTTTGAAAAATCATGAGAAATAGGAGAAATGAAATTAGAAAGTGAATGAGATATCTAATAAAATCTTACTGTGCCTATTTTGATAAGGAAGAAACATAGAAGGAAAAGAAATTTTATATTCTGAGACATGTTAATTTTAGTGAGACTGGTTCTGAATGATTTCGTGGTTCCCTGATCTGTCTTGGTAAAATTGTATTAAATTGTACAAAGTGAATTATGGGTTATAATTTATATATATAGATTCCTTAGTGAGCCTATTTTCATTAGGAACAAGGTGGAGCAATATATGAAAACCGTACATTGAGATATTTGAATTTTGGGTAAGAGAGGTCAGAATCGTTGGACAGTGAAACAAGGGAAATTTTAAGGAATAAACTGTACTAAATGGTTAAGCCAAAAAATTTTGGAAAACTTGTATTAAGAAGATATATGAGTCTAGTTTCAAGAAAAATTTATGGATCTAGATTTCGAGTTTTCTAACCTGAGATATGGTCAATTTAGTTAGTATGACGCAGATGGACAGTTTCAAATGTTATGCCTCAAATTAGTAGTTAAGCCTAGGTTACGAAATTACCATAATACCCTTAAAGGGTAAATTACCAAAATACCCCTGGGCTGCGAGATTACCAAATTACCCTTAGCTGGTACGATTGCCGAATTACGAAAATGCCCTTACGGGCCGAATTATGGAAATGCCCCTAAAGGGCTGAAATACGAAATTGCTTAATGGGCCGAATTGACATATTGCCTTATGGGCCAATTTGATAATTTGATATATGGGCCGATGTGATATTTTGATATATGGACCGATCTGATATTTTTCTAAATGGGCCAATTTGATAAATTGTTATAATGGGCCATAATTTTTGTAATAAATATTCGAAATAAATTTCTATTATTTTATTGAGAATTGTTGAGCATTATATACATGATTTGCATGGGATGGGTTAATGTTGAAGAGAAGTTCTGGTAGCTCTGCTACAAAATTTTGGTGGCTCTGCCATAAATCTGAATAGTGGCAATGCCACATAAATTCTGTTAATTTGGTGGCTTGTCCACAATTATATTTGATATAAATTGCTTAATGACTGCGATTTGAAACACCCCAAACCCGGCCTACGAGCCTCGACTGGATCTGGCATGCTCCTGGAGCAAAACACTTCAAAAGCTTGTTTGTTAATTCGGAAAATTTGGTCATTTTGAAGGGAAATTGATTTGTGTTGTGAGTGAATTGAAAACGGTGTCATTATCGAAATCTACATTTTATTAAAACATTATTTTCGTACTTGAAAACTATAAGCTAAAGAAATGCCGAGTTTTTAGCGTTTACAATTAAATTGAAAATAGTTGGTGTTTAGGTGTCAAAACATTTAAAATTGACTTTAAAGAAAAGTTATTTAACCTTTGATTTGATAATAATCGTATCATAATAAAAACAAATAAAATGCATGCATAAAATAGTTTAATTGTAATGGCCTTATTACAACAAAGCAAAACCCGAAATAAATCCAAAACTTAATATAAAGTCCCAAAATAAAAGAAAACTCTGAGCTGAGCTTGGCCACCACTAAGTTCCTGCCGACCTGGTCCAATTACTGAGTGTCACCTGTAAAACGTTAGCCCACGAGGAGTGAGTCAACAGACTCAGTGTGTAACCACCAACACAAACTCCCAAACGATTTAGGCATGTCAAATCAGGTATAACAAATATAGACAATAATGCAATCCCAACCCCACCTAAATATCCATCCTCTACACATCACCCGTACCTGCCAATCACAACGTGAGGTTTACTAAATCGACCCTCCATCCGCTACACACCATCGAAGGCAATCGCTGCAGTCAACTGCAAATCGCCCTTATAATCGTCGCGTAGCCACCAGATAATGTGACAGAGTCTCTAGATAATAATATGTGGCATTAGTCACTAGATTCAGATTTTGTGACATAAGTCAACAGATAATGTGGTATAACCACCAAATCACTTCCCCTTCTCATTATCACCCATATCCCTATGCGTCATACAAAACATGGAGAAATCATGCCATATACCTTATTCCATATTCATAACAAATTCACATATGTGTCATATTCAATGTTCATAACATTATTTAAAGGTTGATGTACCTGAATACTCTGTACCACTGAATGGTACCTTTAGCCACATTTTTCATATTTCCAGTAACACATGTTTTAAATCAATACCATAAATCTATCAAGAATTAGTGTAGGGCTACACATCTGGTACTAATGTGTTCACTGAATCCCGAAAGTCTACCAAAAACAGATTGTACTCCTTCCTAAAACCCAGAGTTAAAATCGGTCAACATTTAACAGGCAAAAAGACCCTTGGCCGAATATCAAGACTCCCTTACCTTGATTGTCTAGATCCCGAAATTAACCCTTGTTCTTGGTGATGTCAAAATTCCTATATGCACATGTTAGATCCAATTCTAACACTTAATAAACACCATAAATGGCCTTTGGCCTAAGATTACACTTTACCTAACTTAGATCTCGAAATCCCGGAAGATCTCCCTTTGCAGTCGACTATAATAGAAATCCCGAAGTCCCTCTTCAATATTTCGCCCAAAAAGAATAGAAGGGATTAGATTTTCGATTTCAACAGTCAGCAAAAGAATAAAGAAAGTAATCAGCCTAGAAGAGATTCTTACCGAAAAAGTAATGACCAACGCAAATGGTCACTAACCTTCAAGAAATCGGCACCAAAGAGAATTTGAAGGAGCGAATTCAGTTTAGATGAGAAAGATGATGGGCTCTTGGTGCTTAGGAGAAATCGGTCTCAATGGTGACAATGAAGAAGAACTTTCGGCTTAGAATAGAATAGCAAGGGATTATAGATTCGGCTTGATGAACACTAGGGAGATTCGGCTTCAACAAGAGAAAGAAAAGGAAAAGTATGAGGCTTTAGGGGTTGCAGCAATGATGAAATAGAGAGAAGAAGATTTTGGCCTTGGCAAGGTAAAAGAGAAGAGAAGAACAAATCAAATTTTCGGCAAAAGAAAAATGGTCAAAAGAACATTCTGATGGCTTTAAACTTTCGGCAACCACCCCTCTAGCATGACCGAATATGCCTCATCTCACTCCCCTCTCCTAAATTCGGCTAACACTCAAACACTAGCTTCTCCTTGCTTTTCTCCTATTTTTCCTCTTATCTACTTATTCAAAATAATTTGAATGAGTCAAGCATTATCCTTGCCCTTAGCCGAAATTTTTAAAAGAATTTGATCACAACTAATGCCCATCCATCCAGTCTCCCTGTGCCGTCCAACTCCCTTCCTCCCTGATGCAAAAACAATTCCACAAGTGCTCCTTTGCTTTGCTCGAACCTAGGCCACACACCACTTGCTTGTGCGTCACTTCTTAAGGCTTTAAGTGGCGCCTCCTTGCCACTTTAACAAGCCCATTTTTATGTCCAACTTCCCCTACAAATTTCCTTAAGGCCTCATTTGCCTAGCCCCCCTTTTAGACTTAAAACCTAATATTTTCTAAGGCATTCTCCGACCTTCTAAAGTTCTCGAAATCTATAAAACACATTCAAAACACACATAGGCATACTACTTCATACAATTAAGCAAAATGCACAAGCCCAAAATCCTAGATATTACAGTTCTACCCCCTTAAAATAATTTCGACCTCGAAATTACCTGGCTAAAATAGGTGAGGGTATTGCTGTCGCATTGCTTCTTCCGGCTCCCACGAAGCTTCTTCTGATCCATGATTACGCCATAATACTTTGACCAGAGGAACTGATTTCCTAAGCAACACTTTCACATATCGCTCCAAGATCTGAATTGGCTCTTCCTCATAGGACAAATCTGGTCTTAGCTCCACCTCTTCAACCGGTACTACATGAGATGGATCCGATCGGTAAAGACGTAGCATAGAAACATGAAATACATCGTGCATCTGCTTCAACTCTGGAGGCAACTCTAACTGGTATGCCATTGGTCTAACTCGCTTCAATACCCGATATGGTCCTATAAACCTGGGACTTAACTTCCCTTTGCGACCAAATCTCATCACCTTCTTCCATGGTGAAACTTTAAGAAACACCTGATCTCCCACAGCAAACTCTATTTCCTTCTGCTTGAGATCCGCATAGGACTTATGCTTATTAGATGCCTCCTTTAACCGTGCCCGAATTACCTTCACCTTCTCCTCGGATTCTGCCACAATCTCTGGACCCAAGACTTGACGTTCCCCCAATTCTGTCCAACACGTAGGAGTGTGACACTTCCGTCCATACAGCACTTCATACGGTGCCATCCGAATACTGGCTTGATAGCTGTTATTATACGTAAATTCTGCTAAAGGCAAATATTCTTCCCAACTTCCTCTGAAGTCTATCACACAGCCTCTCAGCATATCTTCTAACAGTTGGATCACTCGCTCAGACTGGCCGTCCGACTGTGGGTGAAATGCCGTACTGAAGTCTAATCTGGTGCCTAAAGCCTGATGTAGTGCTTTCCAAAACCGAGACATAAACCTTGGATCCCTATCTGAAATAATCGACACCGATACTCCATGCAATCTCACAATTTCTGCCACATACAACCTTGCCAACTTCTGCAAAGAATAATCAACTCGCACTAGAATGAAATGCACGGACTTTGTCAATCGATCCACTATCACCCATACCGAGTCCTTTTTAGTAGGCGTAAGGGGAAGCCCACTAACGAAGTCCATGGTGATTCTCTCCCACTTCCACTGCAGAATCTTTATCGGCTGAAGCAATCCTGACGGAACTTGGTGTTCAGCCTTGACTTGCTGACACGTTAAGCACTTCCCTACAAATTCTGTAACTCCCTGCTTAAGACTAGGCCACCAAAACTGTTCCGGTAGATCTCTATACAACTTACTACCTCCAGGATGCATAGCATAAGGGCTACTATGGGATTCCTGAAGAACTCCTTATTCTTAGGCATACCGACTTTGCCATGAAAACACAGCACTCCCTCACTGTTAACACCATAGTTTTCCAACTCCCCACTCTGCATTTGTCGCAATTTAGCACTTAGATCATCATTTGCCAACTGTCCTTCTTTCACCTCATTCAACCATGGTGGCTTGACCTGCAACTTTGCTAACAAACTTCCATCGTCATACAAGGTAAGATGTGCAAACATCGCCCTCAAATCCGACCCTACTTTCCGACTTAGGGCATCTGCCACTACATTCGCCTTGCCCGGGTGATACTCTATAGAACAATCGTAGTCTTTCAGTAACTCCACCCACCTTCGCTGTCTCAGGTTCAGCTCTTTCTGAGTCAGTAGATACTTAATGCTCTTGTGGTCTGTGTAGATCACTAACTTTTCTCCATATAAATAGTGCCTCCATACCTTAAGAGCAAAGACCACTGCTGCCAATTCCAGGTCATGCGTCGGATAATTAACCTCGTATGGCCTTAACTGCCAAGACGCATAAGCAACTACCTTCCCATCTTGCATCAGAACACATCCTAATCCTGTGTGAGAAGCGTCACAATACACCACAAAATCCTTCCCCGCCTCGGGTTGAATCAGAACCGGAGCTTCAGTCAAGACCCTCTTAAGCTTCTCAAAGCTCTCCTGTTGCTTATCTGTCTATATGAAAGGTACCTCCTTTCTCAACAACTTTACCAAAGGTTCGGCTATTGATGAGAACCCTTCCACGAACCTTCTGTAATAACCTGCTAACCCCAAGAAACTGCGAACCTCAGCCACAGACTTAGGTGGTTTCCAATCTAGCACAGCCTCGATCTTTCGAGGATCCACCCTTATCCCTTCTGCAGACACCACATGCCCTAAGAATGCAACTTCCTTAAGCCAAAATTCATACTTGCTGCATTTAGCATATAGCTTCTTTTCCCTTAACACTTGTAGCACTATTCAGAGATTCTCATCATGTTCTTCCTCAGACTTGGAATACACTAGGATGTCGTCTATGAAGACGAACTGATCCAAGTAGGGTTGGAAAACCCGATTCATCATATCCATGAACGCTGCTGGGGCGTTCGTTAACCCGAACGGCAGTGCTAAGAACTCATAATGGCCGTATCTTGTTCGGAAAGCTGTCTTATGGATATCTGCCTCCTTCACCTTAAGCTGATGATATCCCGATCTTAGATCTATCTTCGAGAATACCGTTGCCCCCTTAAGCTGATCGAGCAAGTCATCTATCCTTGGCAAAGGGTACTTGTTCTTGATGGTCAGCTTATTCAACTGACGATAATCTATGCACATACGCATAGTCCCATCCTTCTTATTCACGAACAAGACCGGTGCTCCCCATGGAGACACATTGGTCGAATAAACCCACGATCAAGCAACTCTTGGATTTGAGCCTTGAGCTCAACCAATTCCTTTGGTGCCATTCTATACTGAGCGATAGATACTGCTGCCGTTCCAGGCAACAAGTCAATCCCAAATTCCACCTCACGATCCAGAGGTAACCCTGGAAGTTCTTCCGAAAAGACATCCACAAATTCCCTTACTGTTCTAACTCCACTAACTCCCTCTTCTTTTGCTTCCAACGTACTAACGAAGGTCAAAAATGCCTTGCACCCTTTTCGAACCATCTTATCAGCCTTTAATGCGGAGACTATGTTAGACAAATAGTTTCTTCTTTCCCCTATCATAATTATCTCCTCATCCTCTGGGGTCCTTAACTCCATTCGCTTAGCTGCGTAATCCAATTTAGCCCGATGTTCCACTAGCCAATCCATGCCAAGAATGAGCTCGAATTCTCCGAAAGGTAGTTCCATCAAGTTAGCAGGGAATACCATTCCTTGAATCTCTAGAGGTACATTCCAAAATATCCTATTCACCACTACAGTTTGACCTAACGGGCTTACTACAGTCATCTCCCTATTAGACAGTTCAGATGCTATACCTAGCGTTTCAACTACTCTATATGCAACATAAGAGTGGGTCGAGCCAACATCAATTAAAGTAATGTAAGGCTTGTCAGCTATAAGGAACATACCAGTTATGACGTCTGGTGCGTCTCCATCCTCCCTCCGACGAACTGCATATACCAAACCTGGCTGTCTAGCCTCCGTATTACCAACACCTTTACTCGGTGTTCCCCGTGCTCTTCCAGAACCATTACCTTTGCCAATCAGACTACGACCCCGCGGTGGCTGCTGCCCACCTCTTCCAGTTTGATTAAAACCCTGACTTGTTAGTCAGCTCCCGTCTGTTTTCATGGGACAGTCCCTAATCATGTGATCCTTGGATCCACACTTAAAACATCCCCCTATCTTCTTCAAACACTCTTCTAAGTGCATCTTTCCACACTGAGCACAAGTACGATACTGCCCTCCTGTAACAACCTGCTGACCTCGTGGCCCATCAACTCTATGCCTCTTTTGAACATTCCCGGATGACCCTGTAGATCCAAAGCCTCTCTTTTGCCTATTCCGATCCGTATTCTGTCTCACAGATTCCTTAATCCCTTCGGCTACCTTAGCCTTCTCTACCAACATGGCAAACACCCGCTCTTGCTGTGGAGCTATCAACAACCTCAGGTCATCCCTCAATCCGACCTCAAACCGGACACATCGCTCATGCTCCGTAGCCATGATACCTCGAGCATACCGGCTCAACCTTAAAAATTCCGCCTCGTACTCCGCCACTGACTTACTCCCCTGAACCAGCCTCAGAAATGCCTTTCTCTACGCATCAATATAGCTAGTCCCAACATACTTCTTTTGATATGCTGCCTTGAAATACTCCCAAGTGAGATCCTCATCTGTAGCACTGTCCCGAACTATTAGCCACCATTGGTATGACTCATCGCGAAGTAGCGACACCACTCATTTCAGTTTTTCCTCAGCAGTCAGGTCCACCTCGTCCATAATTCGCTCCGTCGCCTCCAACCAATACTCAGCCGTATTAGGCGCCACACCGGATACACCATGAAATACCTCAGCTCCATTGGCTCGGAGTCGCTCGGGTATAGATTTTCGAGCTCCCATACCTCTACCTACTCCAGCCACCCTCTCAAGAACCCGCAGCATCGCCTGTGATATGCATCATTCCCCGTCTGATCATGATGCTCAACATCAGCAACTGCTGGTGGTGGTGGTACCTCATTCTTAGACCCTTGACCAGACCTAACGGGTTCCGATATGGTCATTCTGCCTCTACCACGCCCTCGAACATTATGACCACGTCCCCTGGAACTCATGTCTACGATCGCGATCTATTCTGGTTTAAAAAGTTTTATGCATTAGTTCTTGTTCCACTGATTACCCACGAAGAAGTTTTATGTAAAGAAGTTTAGAAGTAGTTCTTTCGATCATTTCAGGGTTTTCGTTTCAAGTCTTCTTCCCTAATTCAGATAAGCACATTCATCTAATAGTATCTACTACACACATTCACCATTCCAACATTTTCATCCATTCTAATCCTAGGGGTATTTTCGTAATTTGTCCTACAGGGGTATTTTGGTAATTTTCCAAATTAGGGTATCTTGATATTTCGCAAAATAGGGTTTTTTGGTATTTTTGTAAAGTAAGAATATCTTAGTAAAAGTCGAGGGTAGTATGGTCATTTTATAAACCAATGGTATTTTAGTAATTTTACAAATCGGGAATATTTTAGAAATTTTTTTTCAAAGTCTAAAAATGGTTTTTACAAATCAAAGGGGTAATTCGATGATTTTAAAACTAAGGTTTTTATAAAACAGTATAGCTAGTCCCTTTCGGGTTTTAATTATTGAATTTAGCCCGCGAATGAGTCCTTTTGGTTAGGGTGAACCGTCACTACGCACCAGGTAGGATTCGAGCGAAGAGGAGGTGAGTCACTAGGACTGCTTAAATACCAAGCTCTCCCTGAATCCAATCCTAGACATGCGTACAATGGTTGCCACACCCTAACTCGGCGACTTACTCACAGGTTTGTTTGATTAGGCTTTAAATTTTATGTAATTCTGTGTTGGAGTATCTAATCCTAGGGTTCAATAACTCCTAATGTACTAATCTACGATCCCGTATTACCCACATACATACAATAATACAAATCATACAACAGTTAGGGGTACTTACCTGGTGGACTTCGGGTCGAAGACTTAGGTGCCATGCCAGAAAACCTGCTTAATTCCAAAAATTTTCACAAGAACTTATTTGGGCTTAATTTTGAAAACGTTGTGGGCTTTAAACCCAAGGTCGATAGTTTAAAACTGGGCTCTAATACCAAATTGAACATCCTAAACCTGGCCCACGAGCCTCGACCGGATCTGGCATGCTCCTGGAGTAAAAAACTTCAAAAGCTTGTTTGTTAATTCGGAAAATTTGGTCATTTTGAAGGGAAATTGATTTGTTATTGTGAGTGAATTGAAAACAGTGTCATTATCGAAATCTATATTTTATAAAAACATTGTTTTCGTACTTGAAAACTATAAGTTAAAGATATGTCGAGTTTTTAGAGTTTACCATTAAATTGAAAATCGTTGGTGTTTAGGTGTCAAAACATTTAAAATTGACTTTAAAGAAAAGTTATCTAACCTTTGATTTGATAATAATCGTATCATAATAAAAACAGATAAAATGCATGCATAAAACAATTTAATAGTAATGGCCTTATTACAATAAAGCAAAACTCAAAATAAATCCAAAACTTAATATAAAGTCCCAAAATAAAAGAAAACGCTGAGCTGAGCATGGCCACCACTAAGTTCCTGCTGACCCGGTCCAATTACTGAGTGTCACCTGCAAAACGTTAGCCCACTAGGGGTGAGTCAACAGACTCAGTGTGTAACCACCAACACAAACTTCCAAACAATTTAGGCATGTCAAATTAGGTATAACAAATATAGACAATGATGCAATCCCAACCCCACCTAAATATCCATCCTCTACACAACACCCGTACCTGCCAATCACACCGTGGGGATTACTAAATCGACCCTCCATCAGCTACACACCATCGAAGGCAGTCACTGCAGTCAACTGCACATCGCCCTTATAATCGTGGCGTAGCCACCAGATAATGTGACAGAGTCACCAGATAATAATATGTAACATTAGTCACCAGATTCAGATTTTGTGGCATAAGTCACCAGATAATATGGTATAACCACCAGATCACTTCCCTTTCTCATTATCACCTATATGCCCATGCGTTATACAAAACATGCAGAAATCATGCCATATACCTTATTCCATATTCATAACAAATTCACATATGTGTCATATTCAATGTTCATAACATTATTTAAAGGTTGACGTACCTGAATACTCTGTACCAATGAATGGTACCTTTAGCTACATTTTCATATTTCCATTAACACATGTTTTAAATCAATACCATAAATCTATCAAGAATTAGTGTAGGGCTACACACCTGGTACTAATGTGTTCACTGAAGGAGCGAATTCAGTTTAGATGAGAAAGATGATAGGCTCTTGGTGCTTAGGAGAAATCGGTCTCAATGGTGACAATGAAGAAGAACTTTCGGCTTAGAAGAGAATAGCAAGGGATTATAGATTCATCTTGATAAACACTAGGGAGATTCGACTTCAACAAGAGAAAGAAAAGGAAAAGTATGAGGCTTTAGGGGTTGCGGCAATGATGAAATAGGGAGGAGAAGATTTCGGCCTTGGCAAGGTAAAAGAGAAGAGAAGAACAAAACAAATTTTCGGCAAAAGAAAAATGGTCAAAAGAACATTCTGATGGCTTTGAACTTTCAGCAACCACCCCTCTAGCATGACCGAATATGCCTCATCTTATTCCCCTCTCCTAAATTCGGCTAACACTCAAACACTAGCTTCTCCTTGCTTTTCTCCTATTTTTCCTCTTCTCTACTCATTCAAAATAATTTGAATGAGTCAAGCATTATCCTTGCCCTTAGCCAAAATTTTGAAAAGAATTTGATCACAACTAATGCTCATCCATCCAGTCTCCTCATGCCATCCAACTCCCTTCCTCCCTGATGCAAAAACAATTCCACAAGTGCTCCCCTTGCTGCTTGAACCTAGGCCCTGCACACTGCTTGTGGCGTCACTTCTTAAGGCTTTAAGTGGCGCCTCCTTGCCACTTTAACAAGCCCATTTTTATGTCCAACTTCTCCTACAAATTTCCTTAAGGCCTCATTTGCCTAGCCCCCGCTTTTAGACTTAAAACCTAATATTTTCTAAGGCATTCTCCTACCTTCTAAAGCTCCCGAAATCTATAAAACACATTCAAAACACACATAGGCATACTACTTCATACAATTAAGCAAAATGCACAAGCCCAAAATCCCAGATATTACACGATTGGTGTGTTGGCGGGGTGGGCTGACTAAAGATCCCCACAGGTGTGTTGGTTGGTATGGGTGGTGTGTAGCGGATGGGATACTAGGCATGGTTTGGGAATTGCACTTCATATTCATGTTATATACATTACATTATTATGAAAAAGGGGCTTAGGACCAAAGTGTTGCTAAATGGGCTTAAGCTCAAGATTATGCTTTATGGGCTCAGGCCCAAGTCTTTTCTAAATGTGTTCCGACCCAGTGGATGATGGTAAGGGGATTATGCACTGAGTTCCTGTACTCACCCCCTTTTCTCTTACTCCCTGTAGGTAATGTTCAATGACGTGGAGTTGGGCCATGGATGACTCAGGTGGAGGCCATACTTCAGAAATGGTGTTTTACTTTGGAACTTTAGATTTCTGTTTTCGTTCACTTTACTATTTTGGGTTTTATGCTGTAATAAGGCCTCTGGAGTATTTTATTATTTGCTTTATGTTTGATATGCATATTATTTTACTTAAATTGTTTTAAATGAGAATTTTCTAAAAATTAAAATAAAGGTTTTCCAAAATCGATTAACAAATGGATTTAAAAATAAACTTTTACAAATATTTTTAACACGGAAATTATCTTTCGAATTATCAACGAAATATTCAAAAGATTCATATTTTCTTTCGAATTTTCAAACGTCGTTTTCAAAAGTCACGGTTTGTAAAATCATTACTTCAAATTTATCGATTTATCAATCAATCTTCGAATTCATTAATATTTTATCAAATAGTTTAAATCAAAATTATTTTCCTTAATTTTAACAAATCAATACCTATTTTACTACGAATAAAAAAGGGTTTAACATGTTTTGCTCGTGTGACATACCAAATCCGCTCATAACACATGGGCTGGGTTTGGGGTGTTACAGTGCCACCAGAATCACTTCTCTTCAACATTTTTCCCATCCCATGCAAATTATGTAAATGCAACATACATAATAAAGCATAATATTTACAAATATAAACAATAATCATAAATCCAGAAATTTGGTACCATAAATCGGCCCATTAAAACACTTTGTAATTTGGCCCATTAAGGCATTCTATCAAATCGGCCATTATAACACTTTGCAATTTGGCCCATTAAGGCATTCAATCAAATCGGCCCATAGGGGCATTTTCGTAATTCGATAATTTTACCCGCTAAGGGTAATTCGGTAATCTCACAACCTAGGGGTATTTCAGTAATTTACCCTCTAAGGGCAGTTTGGTAATTTCACAACTTAGACTTAACTACTACTTTGTGCATAATAATAATTGAAACTGTCCATCTGTGTCATACTGACTAAATTGACTATAACTCGAGTTAGGAAGCTCAAAATTTAGATCCGTAAATTTTCCATGAAACTAGACTCATATATCTTCTTACTACAATTTTTCCAAAATTTTTGGCTATATTCCTTAAAATTTCCCTTGTTTCACTGTCCAACAGTTCTGACCTCTCTTACCTTAATTTCAAATATCTCACTGTACGGTTTTCATATACTGCTCCCACTTGTTTCTATTGATAACAGGCTCACTAAGGAATATATACATATAAATTATAACTCGTAATTCACTTTGTACAGTTTTATGCAATTTTTCCAAGACAG
Source organism: Gossypium bickii (assembly GCA_025503065.1). Taxonomy (NCBI): domain Eukaryota; kingdom Viridiplantae; phylum Streptophyta; class Magnoliopsida; order Malvales; family Malvaceae; genus Gossypium; species Gossypium bickii. The sequence continues at coordinate 111,127,536 of CP106711.1, read as the reverse complement.
AACAAAGAACCACGAAGTCAATCAGAACCAGTCTCACTAAAATTAAAATATCACAGAATTTAAAATTCCTTTTCCTTCTCTGCTTCTTCCATATAAAAATAGACACAGTAAGATTTAATTCGATACCTTATTCACTTGTTAATCCCTTTTCTCCTATTTTTCGTGATTTTTCAAAATCACATCACTACTACTAACCAAAACTATTTCATTTCAAAATATAGTTACCACTACGAACTTACGCGCGCCCGATTGATCACGGATGTCGGGTTCCAGTTTTCTTTGGTATTTCAACCAAATCAAAGAACATTTCATGAAAATTTCAGAGAAGTGTGAGATTACACACCATTTCAAACATGTATTCAGAAAGTATGGGATTAGACACTTTGATTAGGATTCCCTAGAGAACCACTCTTCGTTGCCCTCTAAAAATAAAATCGATCAAAAGTTAGCCCCGATTTCTTAAAGGTTCCAAAAGTCCAAAAGTACTCACTCACAAGAGCCACTTACCACAATCGCGATCCTTCCCTACTAGATTCTAAAATCCAGTTTTGCACCTTGGCTATTGCAACAAGTTCCAAACAACTTTCGAAACCAAGGCTAAGAGAAAGATAAGTAGCAGCAAAGGATGGCTTGATTCGTCCTTAATAATAGGGATGAACTAAAATGAAGAACACGGTTTAGCATTAGTAGCAAGACAACAAAGAAGGACCGGTAGTTTCGATTTTCAAGAGAAGATGAGTGAAAATAATTGGTCACAAAGGCTAGGTGTTTTCGGTAAGACAAGAAAGAAAAGAGAAAATGCCCACCATTGTATTGAAGTTGCAGCAATGAGAGGAGAGGTTGGAAGTGTAATATTCTGAAATTGGGCTTATGTATTTTTGCTTAAATTATATGAGATAGCATGTCTTATGTGTTATGAATGTGTTGTGTGCATTTTTAGAACCTTGGAAATGTCAGGAAATGCTTTAGAAAATATTAAGATTAAAGTTTAAAAGAGGGAACTGAAGAAAGGTGGTCTTAAGAGAAAATGTAGGGGAAATTTGACATGAAATTGGGCTTAGCAAGGTGGCTACAAGGCGCCACTTAAGGCTCTGGAAATGACGCCACCAGCATGTGAGGAAGGGCTTGTGTTCGAGCCACAGGGGGAGCAATAAGGGAATTTTTTTTATTTTTGCTGCAAGGAGCAAAGGTGATGGACGGCACCAAGGCACTTAAAGGAGGAGTTTTGTTTCTTTTAAAATTCGGCTAGATAAGGGATAATTAATGGATTAATTTTATTAATTTGAAAAGGTGATAAGAGATAAAATAGGAGAATAACAAGGTGAGGCTAGTGTTTGAATAGGTAGCCAAATTTATCAAGAAAGTGTTCATCTTTTTCCTTGTTTTCTTTTATTTTCTCATCTCTTTCTCTCTGGTCGAATCTCCCTTCTCTTCTTTTCTCAAAATTTTCTTTTCTAGTCGAATTCTTCTTAGCATCAAAAGCCAAAAATAAGAACCTCCTAAGCCCTTGCCGATTCTCTCTAAGTACATACTCTCTCTTTTCTTCCCTTAAAACGGAAACTCTCTAGTGCTCATCAAAGCCGAATATCTTTTGGGTCAGGCAAAGGTGCTGTCGACTACAACTTTAAGGGTAAGAACGAATGTTATTCAATTTTCATTCCTTCTTCTTTAAGTCGAGGTAGTGCTAGATTGGAAACCACCTAAGTCTGTGGCTGAGATTCGTAGTTTCTTGGGGTTGGCAGGCTACTACAGAAGATTTGTGGAAGGATTCTCATCGATAGCCGCGCCATTGGCAAAGTTATTGTGGAAGGAAGTACCTTTCGTATGGACAGATAAGCAACAGGAGAGCTTTGAGAAGCTTAAGAAAGTATTGATGGAAGCTCCAGTGTTGATCCAGCCTGAGACGGGAAAGGATTTTGTGGTGTACTGTGACGCTTCTCATACAGGATTGGGATGCGTCTCGATGCGAGATGGGAAAGTAGTCGCTATGCGTCTCTCGCGATTAAGGCCTCATGAGGTTAACTATCCGACTCACGATTTGGAATTGGCGGCAGTGGTCTTTGCTCTTAAGGTGTAGAGGCATTACCTTTATGGAGAAAAGTCGGTGATCTATACAACCACAAGAGCCTTAAGTATTTGCTGACTTAGAAGGAGCTGAACCTGAGACAGCGAAGGTGGTGGAATTACTGAAGGACTATGATTGTTCGATAGAGTATCATCCGGGCAAGGCAAATGTAGTGGCAGATGCTCTAAGTCAGAAGGTTGTGCCGGATCTGAGGTGATGTTCGCACATCTGAGTTTGTATGATGATAGGAGTCTGCTGGCAGAGTTGCAAGTTAAGCCGACGTGGTCGAATGAGGTGAAAGAGGGACAAGTGGCTGATGAGGATTTGAGTGCTAAGATGCGGCAAGTTCAGAATGGTGGTTTAGAGGATTACAGTATGTCCAGTTATGGAGTATTGTGTTTCAAGGGTAAGGTATGTATGCCTAAGGACAAGGACCTATGACAGAGGATTCTTCAGGAATCGTATAGTAGCCCTTATGCTATGCATCCTGGAGGTACTAAGTTGTACAGAGATCTAAGGGAACAGTTTTGGTGGTCTGGTTTGAAGAAGGAAGTTACAGAATTTGTTGGCAAGTGTTTGACATGTCAGCAAGTTAAGGCTGAACACCAAGTTCCGTCAGGATTGCTTCAGCCAGTCAGGATTCCACAGTGGAAGTGGGAGAGAATTACCATGGACTTCGTTAGTGGGCTTCCCCTTACGCCTACTAAGAAGGACTCGGTATGGGTGATAGTGGATCGGTTGACAAAGTCCGTGCATTTCATTCCGGTAAGAGTTGATTATTCTTTGCAGAAGTTGGCAAAGTTATATGTTGTAGAGATTGTAAGGTTGCATGGAGTGCCGGTGTCAATTATCTCAGATAGGGACCCAAGGTTTACTTCTCGGTTTTGGAAAGCGTTACATCAGGCTTTACGCACCAAGTTGGATTTCACTATGGCGTTTCATCCACGGTCGGACGGCCAGTCTGAGCGAGTAATCCAAGTGTTAGAGGATATGTTGAGGGGATGTGTGATGGACTTCAGAGGAAGTTGGGAAGACTATTTGCCTCTGGCGGAATTTGCATACAACAATAGCTATCAGACCAGTATTCGAATGGCGCTGTAAGAAGCGTTGTATGGTCGGAAGTGTCAAACTCCTACGTGTTGGACTGAATTAGGGGAACGACGAGTTTTGGGTCCAGAGATTGTGGCAGAATCTGAAGAGAAGGTTGAGATAGTTCGTGCACGGTTGAAGGAAGCATCGGATAGGCAGAAGTCGTACGCAGATCTCAAACGGAAGGAAATAGAATTTGATGTTGGAGATCATGTGTTCCTTAAAGTCTCACCTGGGAAGAAGGTGATGAGATTTGGTTGAAAAGGGAAGCTAAGTCCGAGGTTTATAGGACCTTATCAGGTATTGAAGTGAGTTGGACCAGTGGCATACCAGTTAGAGTTGCCCTCGGAATTGAAGCAGATGCACGACGTATTCCATGTGTCCATGCTACGTCGCTATCGATCGGATCCATCTCATGTGGTACCAGTTGAAGAGGTGGAGCTAAGATCAGATTTGTCCTACGAGGAAGAGCCAATTCAGATTTTGGAACGAGATGTGAAAGTACTTCAGAGGAAGTCGGTTCCTCTAGTCAAAGTGTTATGGCGCAATCATGGATCGGAGGAAGCTTCATGGGAGCCAGAAGAGGCAATGCGACAGTAATACCCTCACTTGTTTTAGCCAGGTAATTTCGAGGTCAAAATTATTTTAAGGGGGTAGAACTGTAATATCCTGAAATTGGGCTTATGCATTTTTTGCTTAAATTATATGAGATAGCATGTCTTATGTGCTATGAATGTGTTGTGTGCATTTTTAGAACCTTGGAAATGTCAGGAAATGCTTTAGAAAATATTAAGTTTAAAGTTTAAAAGAGGGAACTGAAGAAAGGTGGTCTTAAGAGAAAATGTAGGGGAAATTTGACATGAAATTGGGCTTAGCAAAGTGGCTACAAGGCGCCATTTAAGGCTCTGGAAATGACACCACCAGCATGTGAGGAAGGGCTTGTGTTCGAGCCACATGGGGAGCAATAAGGGATTTTTTTTTTATTTTTGCTACAATGAGCAAAGGTGATGGACGGCACCAAGGCACTTAAGGGAGGAGTTTTATTTCTTTTAAAATTCGGCTAGATAAGGGATAATTAATGGATTAATTTTATTAATTTGAAAAGGTGATAAGAGATAAAATAAGAGAATAACAAGGTGAGGCTAGTGTTTGAATAGGTAGCCGAATTTATCAAGAAAGTGTTCATCTTTTTCCTTGTTTTCTTTTATTTTCTCATCTCTTTCTCTCTGGCCGAATCTCCTTTCTCTTCTTTTCTTAAAATTTTCTTTTCTAGTCTAATTCTTCTTAGCATCAAAAGCCAAAAATAAGAACCTCCTAAGCCCTTGCCGATTCTCTCTAAGTACATACTATATAATATGTTTTTTTATATGTTAATTTTATAAGATAAAAATTTATATTAATATAATATAATGTTATAATATAATAAACAAAACATAAAATGAAAGCCATTATCTTCAATTTTCGACCGAAACAAAGAAAAGAAAAGAAAGACACTAAGGCTAGGGTATTCGGTCATAACCAAGCTTGATTAAGATCAAGAATCGAAGAAAACAGACTTAGATCGTGGGAAATCAAAAATAGTTTAATAGCCGTTCGTTTCCATTCCTCCTGTACAAACTAAGTCGATATACAAATAAATGCAGCTGAATTGAGTTATTTATGCATTCATGAAATTTAGTTTGTAATGAATAATGCTCGAGATGATACGTACATGAAATCCGAGGGATTATTGACAAAGTATATGAAACACCCCATACCCGGCCCATGAGCCTGGACCGGATTTGGTATGTTCTTCGAAGTAAACCGGTTAAAATTCGTTTGCATTTTGAAAAACTTTAAGTGATTTTGGGAGAAAGTTCGAATTGGGTTGGGATCGAGTTGAAAACAAATTTATTTTATACTGAAACCCATTTAATTTCAAGTGACCAAATAATTAAAGTTTATTTTGAATTAAATTGACTTAATAAAATTTCGTAACATAGTAAATAAAACAGAAAATAACATAGTTCACTATGGCCTTATTACATCAAATAAAAACCCAAAATAAATTTAAAGTACTTAAATAAAATAAAATGTCCAAATAAAATAAAACTTGTCGCTGAGCATGGCCACCATAAGTCCTGCCGTCCCGGTCCATCACTGTTCATCACCTGAAACATGTTCCCACAACGGGGTAAGTCAACAGACTCAATGTGTACTACAGCACTAAATCTTAACAATTCCAGGCATTACATAACATACAAATTCATATATCATCAAATTAAAATGATGCAACCCAAACCCAAACCTATATGCCATCCGCTACACATCCCCGTACCAACCTGCACACCGTGGGGACTACTAAGTCAACCCTCCATCTGCTACACACCATCGAATGCAGTCGTTGCAGTTGACGTCCTCATCGCCCTTATGACTATTCGTGGTCTTAGGTCACCACACTCAGATATCGTGGTCTTAGGTCACCACATTCAGATATCGTGGTCTTAGGTCACCACATTCAGATCTCGTGGTCTTAGGCCACCACATTCAAATATCGTGGTCTTAGGTCACCACATTCACTTCCCCTTTTCAATAACCCATATGCCCCATATTATACATGCCATGCATATCACATTATCACATGTTAAATATAACATATTTCATAATCCTAGTAGGAGTAGGAAACATACCTGAGTACTTTGTACCATTACATGGTACCTTAGCCATATTCTTGCACATTCTTATAATCACATATAGATTAAATATTGCCATGAATATACTAAGAGATAGTGTGAGGTACACACCCGATTAACTTATCGAATTTACTGATTTCTCGAAGAATTTCGATCTACTGCTTTAGATCCTTAATCCCTACATTCGGCCACATTTAGTATTTTAGGGAAAAGCCTATTCGGCTAAATTAATCAAATCCCGAAGGATTATCGTATCCACTTTCTTACCTTGCTGCCGATTTGATAATTAATCAAATCCCGGAAACTTGTATTTTTCACCTTTGAAATCGGCTAATCACTAGATCCCTTGAATCAGTTAGTTTTCGGTTAAAAACAAATAGATCTAAATACTTAAGATAGGACCTTGGCTGATTACATAACCACTTACCTTGTGATGAACTTCCCGAAATTGATCCTTGCTTCCCTAGGGATGTCGAAATTCCTATAACCATATGTTAGATTTAATCTAACATTAAAAAATAAAACATGGCCTTTGGCTGAATATACATATGTCTTACCTTGAATTTTTAACTCCCGAAACTCTCTTCGTGGTGAATGGAGATGCCGAAATACCCTAGATCTGAAATCCCGGATTTTACCTTCCATATTTCGATTAACAAGATTAGGAGGGATTAGACTAACTTTCGGCTTAAAAGAAAGGTACACAATTATGACTATAGATCCTTACCCTTTATATGGAAATCGGCAACACCTTTTGAACTCCAAAAATATTCGGCTATGGCCTAGTTGTGGATCAACAATTTCGGCTTCCTTGAATAATCGGCTAGGGGGTTAACTTTAGGGTTTCGGCTTTTGATGGATTGGAAAGAAAAGAAGAAGAAAGAATAGAGGATTCGGCAATGGTGAATAATGAAGAAGTAGATTTCGGCTTTGGCAAAAATAAAAGAAGAAGAACAAAGCTCTAGGAAATTCGGCAGAGAGAGGAGAATTTGCTTAAGAAATTCGGCAAAGGAAGAGTGAATGAATGAATGGCCTCTTTTCCTCTAGTAGCTGAAATTACTAGCTAGAGTCCCTTACTTGGCCACCACTCTCCCTTATTTTGATAGCTTTATCCCTTGAATTATCCCCTTTATTCAAATTAAAAGAATTTAATCCCACAATTATCTCTTGAAAATAATGATAAATAAATCCCTTATTTATCCCTTATTTATCCACTAATTGTAAAAGAATAAAAGCTCCTAATTTATAGCCTTGTGCTGTCCCTTGCTACTAATCCCTGCTGCAAAATAAAACTTTTATTTTGCTTCCCCTGTAGCTCGAACCTTGGCCCAATACTCCTGTATGTGGCACCATTTCCAGGTGCCATAAGTGGCATCTCGAAGCCACTTTTCCAAGCCCGTTTGTGTGTCATATTTCACATACATTTTCTCTTAAGGCCACCTTGCCTTAGTTTCCTCTTTTAGACTTTAAAACTCAACATTTCCTAAGTCATTTCCTTATATTTCCAAGTTTCCAAAAACGTTCATTTCCCTCCTTTAACCTAACATTTCCTTACATTTCCAGGTTTCCAAAAATGTTCACTTTCCTCTTTTAAACCTAACATTTCCATTCATTTCCAGGTTTCCAAAAATGTTCACTTTCCTCTTTTAAACCTAACATTTCCATACATTTCCAGATTTCCAAAAATGTTCAAAATATATTCATAACACATAAGACATGTCATTTCATACAATTAAACCGAAAATGCATAGGCCCTTTTCAGGATGTTACAGTTCTACCCCCTTAAAATAATTTCGTCCTCGAAATTTCCTAGCTAAAATAATTGAGGGTATTGCTGTCGCACTACCTCTTCTGGCTCCCACGATGCTTCTTCTGATCCATGATTGTGCCATAACACTTTGACTAGAGGAACTAACTTCCTCCGTAGCACTTTCACATCACGTTCCAATATCTGAATCAGCTCTTCCTCGTAGGATAAGTCTGGCCTTAACTCCACTTCTTCAACTGGTACTACATGAGAGGGATCTGATCGGTAACGAGGTAGCATGGATACATGGAATAGGTCGTGCATCTGCTGCAACTCTGGTGGCAACTCTAACTGGTATGCCACTGGTCCAATTCGCTTCAATACTCGATAGGGCCCTGTAAACCTTGGGCTTAACTTCCCTTTGCGACCAAACCTCATCACCTTCTTCCAAGGTGAGACTTTCAAAAACACTTGGTCTCCCACTTCAAACTCTATTTCCTTCCGTTTAAGGTCGGCATATGACTTCTGCCTATCAGAGGCTTCCTTTAATCGTGCCCTGATTATCTCAACTTTCTCTTCAGTTTCTGCCACTAACTCGGGACCCAAAAATCGACGTTCTCCTAACTCAGTCCAACACGTAGGAGTTCGACACTTTCGACCATACAATGCTTCATATGGTGCCATCCGGATGCTAGCCTGATAGCTGTTGTTGTAGGCGAACTCTGCTAAAGGCAAATAGTCTTCCCAACTTCCTTGGAAATCCATCACACAGCCTCTCAACATATCCTCCAACACTTGTATAACTGCTGGCATCGCCTGTCGATTGTGGATGAAAAGTCGTAGTGAAGTCTAACTTAGTGCCTAAAGCTTGATGAAGTGCCCTCCAAAACCAAGACGTAAACCTTGGGTCTCTATCGGAGATGATCGATACCGGTACTCCATGTAACCTCACAATTTTCGCCACATATAACTTGGCCAGCTTCTGAAGAGAATAATCAACTTTTACCGGGATGAGGTGCGCGGACTTGGTCAAACGGTCCACTATTACCCATACCGAGTCCTTCTTAGTAGGCGTAAGGGGAAGTCCACTAACGAAGTCCATGGTAATTCTCTCCCACTTCCACTGCGGAATCTCGATTGGCTGAAGCAATCCCGATGGAACCTGGTGTTCAGCCTTAACTTGCTGACACGTCAGACATTTTCCCACGAATTCAGTAACTTCCCGTTTAAGATTAGGCCACCAAAATTGTTCCCTTGGATCTCTGTACAGCTTAATGCCTCCGGGATGCATAACGTAAGGGCTACTATGCGCTTCCCGAAGAATTCTCTGTCTTAACTCCTCGTCCCTCGGCATACAGACCTTTCCTTTTGTAGCACAATACTCCTTCATCATTAACGCCATAATCCTCTAACTCTCCGTTCTGTACTTGCTGTAAGCACTTAGGTTCTTGTCAGCCAACTGTCCCCCTTTTACTTCATTCAGCTATGTGGGCTTGACTTGCAACTCTGCCAACAAGCTTCCATCATCATATAAACTCAAGTGTGTGAACATAGCCCTTAGATCCGCCACAACCTTCTGACTTAGGGCATCAGCTACCACATTCGCCTTGCCCGGGTGGTACTCTATCGAGCAATCATAATCCTCCAATAACTCCACCCACCTTCGCTGCCTCAAGTTCAACTCCTTCTAAGTCAACAGATACTTAAGGCTCTTGTGGTCTGTGTAGATCACTGACCTTTCTCCATAGAGATAGTGCCTCCATACCTTAAGGGCGAAAACCACTGCTGCCAATTCCAAGTCATGGGTTGGGTAGTTAACTTCATGCGGCCTTAACTGCCGAGATGCATAAGCGACTACTTTTCCATCTTGCATTAGAACACACCCTAATCCCGTATGCTAAGCGTCACAGTACACCACAAAATCCTTCCCTGCCTCCGGCTGAATTAACACTGGGGCTTCCGTCAACACCTTCTTAAGCTTTTCAAACCTCTCCTGTTGCTTATCAGTCCATTCCAAGGGTACTTCCTTCCTTAGCAACTTTGTCAAAGGCGTGGCTATTGACGAGAATCCTTCCACGAACCTTCTGTAATAGCCTGCCGAACCTAAGAAACTTCAGATTTCAGCCACGGACCTAGGTGGTTTCCAATCCAACACTGCTTTGATCTTCCTAGGATCAACCCTTATTCCCTCTGCGGATACCACATGTCCTAAGAATGCCACCTCCTTAAGCCAAAATTCACACTTGCTGAATTTGGCATAGAGCTTCTTCTCCCTTAGTACTTGTAACACTATCCGTAGGTGCTCATCATGCTCCTCCTCCGACTTCGAATACACAAGAATATCATCGATAAACAGGACGATAAACCTATCTAAGTAGGGTTAGAAAACCCGATTCATCATATTCATGAACGCGGCTGGTGCGTTCGTCAATGCAAACAGCATTACCACAAACTCATAATGGCCGTATCTTATCCTAAAAGCGGTCTTATGGATATCTGCCTCCTTTACCTTCAACTGATGATAACCCGACCGTAGATCTATCTTCGAAAACACAGCTGCCCTCTTTAGCTGATCGAACAGGTCGTCTATCCTTGGCAAATGATACTTGTTCTTGATGGTCAGCTTATTCAACTGACGATAATCTATGCACATACGTATAGTTCCGTCCTTCTTCTTCACAAACAGGACCGGTGCTCCCCACGGAGACACACTGGGTCAAATAAACCCACGGTTAAGTAACTCCTGAATCTGATCCTTGAGCTCAACTAACTCTTTTAGCGCCATTCGGTAGGAGCGATTGACACAGGAGCTGTTCCTGGTAACAAGTCTATTCTAAATTCTACCTCCCTATCTGGGGGTATTCCTGGTAATTCCTCTGGGAACACATCCACGAAGTCCCTTACCGTTCTAACTCTACTGACACCTTCTTCCTTTCCATTAACGCACTTACGAAGGCTAAAAATGCCTTGCACCCTTTCCGAACCATCCTTTCAGCCTTTAGCGCCAAAACTACATTAGACAGGAGTTCCTTCTTTCACCTATCATAATAACCACCTCACCCTCCGGGGTCCTTAGTTCCATGCGTTTAGCCGCACAATCCAACACGGCCCGATGCTCTACTAACCAATCTATACCAAGTATGAGGTCAAATTCTCCGAAAGGTAACTCCATTAAGTTAGCCCGAAAGTTCACTCCCTGAATCTCTAGGGGTACACTCCGAAAGATCTTATCCACCACTACAGTTTGGCCTAATGGGCTAACTGCAGTCATCTCCCTATCAGAAAGTTCAGAGTCTAGGCCTAGTGTTTCCACTACACTACATGCAACATATGAATGGGTCGAGCCCACATCAATAAGAGCAAAATAGGGCTTGCCATGAATAAGAAACGTACCGATTATGACGTTGGGTGCGTCTCCATCCTCCTTCCGGCGAACTGCATAAACCAAACCCGGTTGCCTTGCCTCAGTGTTAGCAGCACCTCTGCCTGGTGTTCCACGTCCTCTACCAGTACCATTACCTCTATTATTCGGACCACGGCCTCGTTGAGGCTGCTGTCCACCTCTACCGGCCTGATTAACATTCTGATATGCTGGCCGACTCCTCTCAGGTTTCATTGGACAATCCTTAATTATATGGTCCTTAGACCCACACCTGAAACATCCTCCTGTCCTCTTCCAGCACTCTCCCAAATGTCTCTTCCCACATTGATCACAAGGACGATACTGCCCTCCTACACCAACTTGCTGACCTCGTGGCCCACCAACTCTGGGCCTTTTCTGCATACTCCCAGACGATCTTGATGACCCATAACCCCTCTTGGGCCTATTCCTATCAGAGCTCTGCTTTACCGAGTCCTTGATTCCCTCGGCTACCTTAGCCTTTTCCACTAATGCAGAAAATTCCCGTTCCTGATGTGGGGCTATCAACAACCTTAAATCATCCCTCAAATTGTCCTCGAATCGGACACACTGTTCATGTTCCGTAGCCACCACTCCTCGAGCATAACGGCTGAGCCTCAGAAACTCGGCTTCATACTCTGCCACGGATTTGTTCCCTTGAACCAGCCCCATAAATGCCTTCCTTTGCTCATCAGTATACCGAGTACCGACATATTTCTTCTGATAAGCAGTCTTAACATAGTCCCACGTCAGATCCTCAGCTGTGGCACCATCACGAACTGTGAGCCACTATTGGTACGCTTTATCGCGTAGGAATGCCACCATTCCTTTCAGCTTCTCTCCTCAGGGGTTAGATCTAGTTCATCCATAATCCACTCAGTTGATTCCAACCAATACTCAGCACTACTGGGTGCCACTCCTGACACTCCACGGAACACCTCAGGTACCGACTTTCGAGCTCGCAATTTCCTCCGCACCACCACCGGCTCAAGAACTCGCGGCCGACTGCGCGACACGAGATCCTCCCCATGCGAGCTTGCTGCTCAACACCAATAGCTGGGGGTGGTGGTGGCGGTGGTATCTCATTGTCAGACCCTTGACCTGATCTAACGGGTTCTGACACGGTCATCCTTCCTCTACCTCGTCCACGACGACCACGTCCTCTAGAGCTCATTTCTAACGTTGTGATCTGATTAAGAAGTTTTATGAATTAGTCCTTGTTTCACTTGATTACCCGCGAAGAAGTTTTATGAAAAGAATTTTAAGAGTGGTTCTTTCGTATTCATACATGCACACAGTCTTTTCATTCATACATCTATCAATCAATTATGAACTTTCGTTCATTCAGAGCAATGTTGTAGTTTTCATTGTTGTTGTTTTTCCACTACCCAGGCGTATTTTCGTAATTTGTCCTACAGGGGTATTTTCGTGATTTTTCAAACGAAAAAGTTCCTTGGTGATTTTGTCAAAAAGTGTTTTGGAATTTTTAAATTTTCGGGGTATTTTGGAAAATTTTGAAATCCGAGGGCATTTCGGTAATTTTGAAAATCAAGGGTATTTTGGTATTAAACGAGGGTAAATTTGTAAAGCTCAATAAATCAGGGGTATTGCAGATTTTACAAAACTTTAGGGTTAGTTTTGAGAATTTATTTTCCGAAATGGTGATGTTGCAAAAATTTTAGAAGTTAGGGTCATTTTGGTAATTTTGTAAGTTAGGGGCAATTTTGTAATTTTCCAAAATCAAGGTATTTTTGATAATTTGCAAATTAGGGTTTGTTGAACATTTTATAAAGTAATGAAAATTTTGATAAAAACTGTGAGTATTTTTGGAAATTTCATAAACCAAGGGCATTTTTGTAACTTTACCACCAAGGGTATTTTTGTAATTTTGTAAATCAAAAATTTTTCGGAAGATTTTGTAAAGATAATTCTTACAATATAAAAAAATAATTTTAAGAGTTTTAAAACTGGGGTTTTTTTATAAAAACACGGCTAGTTCCCTTTCGGGTTTTAGTTATTGTGTTTAGCCTATGACCGAGTCCTCTTGGTCAGGGTGAACCAAGGCTACGCACCAGGTAGGATTCGAATGGAGATGAGGCGAGTCACGCAGACTGCTTAAGTACCAAGCTCCCACCGAAACCATTCCTAGACATACGCACAGAGGTTGCCACACCCACTGAGTCCTCTTGGTTAGGGTGAACCGAAGCTACGCACCAGGTAGGATTCCAGCGAAGAGGAGGTGAGTCACTAGGACTGCTTAAATACCAGGCTCTTCCGAATCCAATCCTAGACATGTGCACAGGGGTTACCACACCCTAACTCGGCGACTAAGTTATAGGTTTGTTTAATGGTCCTTAAGTCTTATGTAATAGTTGGGGTAGACTAGTCCTAAGGTTCACATACTTAATGTTCTAATCTACGCTCCATTTCTACCCTTCTACAATTCATACTACAATTCACACAATAGATAAGGGTACTTACCTGGTGGACTGGGGGTCGGAGACTTGGGTGCCATGCCAGAAAAACCTGCTTATTTTCAAAAATACTTCCTTAAAACTTATTTAGGCTCGATTTGAAAATGTTTTGGGCCTTAAACCTCAGGCCGAGAGTTTGAAACGGGCCCTGATACCAAATTGAAACATCCCATACCCGGCCCATGAGCCTAGACCGGATCTGGTATGTTCTTCGAAGTAAACCGGTTAAAATTAGTTTGCACTTTGAAAAACTTTAAGTGATTTTGGGAGAAAGTTCGAATTGGGTTGGGCTCGAGTTAAAAACAAATTTATTTTATACTGAAACCCATTTAATTTCAAGTGACCAAATAATTAAAGTTTATTTTGAATTAAATTAACTTAATAAAATTTCGTAACATAGTAAATAAAACAGAAAATAACATAGTTCACTATGGCCTTATTACATCAAATAAAAACCCAAAATAAATTTAAAGTACTTAAATGAAATAAAATGTCCAAATAAAATAAAACTTGTCGCTGAGCATGGCCACCATAAGTCCTGCCGTCCCGGTCCATCACTGTTCATCACCTGAAACATGTTCCCACAACGGGGTGAGCCAACAGACTCAGTGTGTACTACAGCACTAAATCTTAACAATTCTAGGCATTACATAACATACAAATTCATATATCATCAAATTAAAATGATGCAACCCGAACCCAAACCTATATGCCATCCGCTACACATCCCCGTACCAACCTGCACACCGTGGGGACTACTAAGTCAACCCTCCATCCGCTACACACCATCGAAGGCGCCATTGCGATCGACGTGCTCATCGCCCTTATGAGTATTCGTGGTCTTAGGTCACCACACTCAGATATAGTGGTCTGAGGTCACCACATTCAAATATCGTGGTCTTAGGTCACCACATTCAGATCTCGTGGTCATAGGTCACCACATTCAAATATCGTGGTCTTAGGTTACCACATTCACTTCCCCTTTTCAATAACCCATATGCCCCATATTATGCATGCCATGCATATCACATTCTTATCACATGTTAAATATAACATATTTCATAATCTTAGTAGGAGTAGGAAACGTACCTGAGTACTTTGTACCATTACATGGTACCTTAGCCATATTCTTGCACATTCTTATAATCACATATAGATTAAATATTGCCATGAATATATTAAGAGATAGTGTGAGGTACACACCCGATTAACTTATCGAATTTACTGATTTCTCGAAGAATTTCGATCTACTGCTTTAGATCCTTAATCCCTACATTCGGCCACATTTAGTATTTTAGGGAAAAGTCTATTCGGCTAAATTAATCAAATCTCGAAGGATTATCGTATCCACTTTCTTACCTTGCTGCCGATTTGATAATTAATCAAATCCCGGAAACTTGTATTTTTCACCTTTGAAATCGGCTAATCACTAGATCCCTTGAATCGGTTAGTTTTCGGTTAAAAATAAATAGATCTAAATACTTAAGATAGGACCTTGGCTGATTACATAACCACTTACCTTGTGATGAACTCCCAGAAATTGATCCTTGCTTCCCTTGGGATGTCGAAATTCCTATAACCATATGTTAGATTTAATCTAACATTAAAACATAAAACATGGCCTTTAGCCAAATATACATATGTCTTACCTTGAATTTTTAACTCTCGAAACTCTCTTCTTGGTTAATGGAGATGCCGAAATACCCTAGATCTGAAATCCCAGATTTCACCTTCCATATTTCGATCAACAAGACTAGGAGGCATTAGACTAACTTTCGGCTTAAAAGAAAGGAATACAATTATGACTACAGATCCTTACCCTTTATGTGGAAATTGGCAACACCTTTTGAACTCCAAAAATATTCGGTTATAGCCTAGATGTGGATCAACAATTTTGGCTTCCTTGAATAATCGGCTAGGGGGTTAACTTTGGGGTTTCGGCTTTTGATGGATTGGAAAGAAAAGAAGAAGAAAGAATAGAGGATTCGGCAATAGTGAATAATGAAGAAGTAGATTTCGGCTTTGGCAAAAATAAAAGAAGAAGAACAAAGCTCTAGGAAATTCGGTAGAGAGAGGAGAATTTGCTTAAGAAATTCGGCAAAGGAAGAGTGAATGAATGAATGGCCTCTTTTCCTCTAGTAGCCGAAATTACTAGCTAGAGTCCCTTACTTGGCCACCACTCTCCCTTGTTTTGATAGCTTTATCCCTTGAATTATCCCCTTTATTCAAATTAAAAGAATTTAATCCCACAATTATCTCTTGAAAATAATGATAAATAAATCCCTTATTTATCCCTTATTTATTCGCTAATTATAAAAGAATAAAAGCTCCTAATTTATAGCCTTGTGCCGTCCCTTGCTACTAATCCCTACTGCAAAATAAAACTTTTATTTTGCTTCCCCTGCAGCTTGAACCTTGGCCCAATACTCCTGTATGTGGCGCCATTTCCAGGGGCCCTAAGTGGCATCTCCAAGCCACTTTTCCAAGCCCGTTTGTGTGTCATATTTCACATACATTTTCTCTTAAGGCCACCTTGCCTTAGTTTCCTCTTTTAGACTTTAAAACTCAACATTTCCTAAGTCATTTCCTTACATTTCCAAGTTTCCAAAAACGTTCGTTTCCCTCCTTTAACCTAACAATTCCTTACATTTCCAGGTTTCCAAAAATGTTCACTTTCCTCTTTTAAACCTAACATTTCCATTCATTTCCAGGTTTCCAAAAATGTTCACTTTCCTCTTTTAAACCTAACATTTCCATACATTTCCAGATTTCCAAAAATGTTCAAAATATATTCATAACACATAAGACATGTCATTTCGTACAATTAAACCGAAAATGCATAGGCCCTTTTCAGGATGTTACAGTATAAATGTCCGAGAAGTCTCGTACGAATCTAGGAATAGATAGGATTACGTATGTCATGACAAGGATGTCTGATATGTGATATGATGTTAGACCACGTCTAGAACATTGACATTGATTCGAGATTTCATGTAAGACCACATCTGGGACATTGGCATCGATATGAGATTTACGTGTAAGACCATGTCTGGGACATTGGCATCGTATCGATTCATGTAAGACCCTGTCTAAGACAGTGGCATCGATATTTGGTTACATGTAAGACCACGCCTGGGACGTCGGCATTGTACGACTACTCCAAGCATTTCGAGTATCCTATTTGGTTCCGAACAGTTCAACGGGCAAGTCCGAGAACTGAATGACTATGTGGGTTGTATACCCGTTTCAGGTACGCTTAATGTACATGCTTTGAGTAGGCATGAAAGGTGAGTAAATATGTACATAAATGCAATGAGCTAAATTGCAATATATGAATGAATGTGATAAGAGCAAATAAGATAGATGGAGATATGAAGGTTGAAAAGTAATGGCTAAATAATAAGCCAATGAATAATTATGAATTTGCTATTGAGATATGTTCATGAACCATTGATTTTGATAATGTGAATTATGTGTTAAGTTTATTTGTATTTGTCTTACTAAGCTTTTGAAAGCTTACTTTGTGTGTGTTTATTCTGTTTTATAGATCGTTAAAGCTACAAGAGGCTCGGGGATCGTCGAGGATCATCACCACACTATCAAATTCAACTTTGGTACTTTTTGAAAGTGTATATAGCTAAATATGGCATGTATAGGCTAGTTGTTTAGAGTATGTTTGAGACATGTGTACATAGTCATGTGATATGGCTAGTTTAATGGATGTGTAATGAATGAAGACTCATGCTATATGATGTTCGGTTTTGGTATGATTCCATAATTGTGAAATGGTCAAGATAATGGTAAGTTGTTGATCCAAAGTGAGTATGTGTTTGATGAAAGATGTTTATGATGAAGTGGTATATTGTGGATAAGTTAAGCTTGGATTTTATGTGTGAATTAGTTGAGCTATTTAGTTTATAAGGTGGTATGCTTAGAGATGAGCTTGAATATGATGAGATGATACACATTTATGAAGTGTTTTGGTTGCCAATTGTGTTTGGAATATGCTTGTATATGATTGTAGGGATAACCCAAAGTGTGGGTGGCATTTTGGCATTGAGAATGGCCTATAATTACCCACACGGTTGAGCACACGGGCGTGTGGCTTGACCGTATCCCTCATGGTTGAAATTCAAAATAAGTCAGACTCAATCACAAGCTGGACACACGGGCATGTGACTGACCGTGTGGTGCAAGTCAGTCGCGACCACGGGTGAGGCACACGGGCTTGTGCATGGCCGTGTGGACAAGTCAGTATGTATGCCCTATTTTGACATGGCTTAGACACACGAGTGTGTCTGAGGCCGTGTGAGGAACACGTCCTGCCAACACGGGTGTGTGACCTCTGTAACTTTGAAAAAATTTTAAATTTCTGAGAATTTCTGTATGCGTTCGGTGTAGTCCCGGCCCTTTTGTAAAGCGTGTTTAAGGTCTCATTGACCTATTAAAGGGACACTTTGTTTGCATTTAATGATTTGTAATATGAAATGTCTGTAAAAGTTTCTGATTGTTCGGTAATGCCTCTTAACCCTATTCCGGTGACAGATACGGGTCAGGGGTGTTACATTTGGTTGGTATCAAAGCTACGGCTTAGCCGATTCTCGAACTAACGTAGCGTGAAAGGGTCTAGCTATACATGCCATATATTTGAACTGTGATAGTGTGATGGATCCTGATGTGTAAAATGTGTTTATCGTATAGTAATGGATCCCGAAAGAGCCGTAGTTGACGATGTTGAAAGCAATGTGCTTGCTCCCGCTCAAGGGACAACGCCATCTGATTCGAGACCTGCTACGAGCGGTTAAGAGGGAGAGGTTAAACAAGCTTTCTTCCAAATGATGAGTGAATGGTACACTCAGTTCGTAGGAAATAATCTTACTATTTCACAAACTCCGCCCCACTCAATGCCCCTCAGACTTCAGTTGTGCCTCCGGTTATGAAACTGAATCTATTGAATAAGCCTCCAGTCAACAAAATCCGTAAGTATGGGGCTAAAGAGTTCAGAGCTACTAGTGATGACGGTGCTGAGAGAGCTGAGTTTTGGTTCGAGAACACAATCCGGGTATTTGATGAGATATCGCTAAGTCCCAGAGAATGCATAAAATGTGTTGTTTCTTTGTTACGAGATGCAACCTATCAGTGGTGGAAGACTTTGATTTCTGTGGTTCCAAGGGAATGGGTTACTTGGGGTTTCTTCCAGTCTAAGTTTAGAAAGAAATACATTAGTTAGAGATTCATGGATCAGAAACGGAAAGAGTTTCTGGAATTAAAACAGGGTAGCATGTCTGTCACCGAGTATGAACGAGAGTTTGTGAGATTAAGTCAGTATGCTCGAGAGTGTGTATCTACCGAGGCAATAATGTGCAAAAGATTTGAAGACAGTTTAAATGAAGATATCCGTTTGCTAGCTAGGATTCTGGAAATAAAAGAGTTCGTTGTGCTTGTTGATCGAGCATGCAAAGTAGAGGCACTCGGGAAAGATAAAAGGAAAGCTGAGTCTAAAGCTAGAGATGTGAGAAAAAGATTTCCAAGTAAATCATTTCTGTCTGTATCAAAGAAATTTAGAGATGAACATAGCCGTTCCAGGGCAAATGTGGGACAATCGAATAGAGATCGGGCTAGATCACAGTCGAATACCAAAGCTCCAACAACTTTAATGGCAAGTGTTGGAAATGTCTAATCCGATCAACCTAAATGTAAGTATTGTGGTAAAAGACATCCGGGAAGTTGTAGATTGAATGATCGAGCTTGCTTTAGATGCGGATCATTAGACCATTTTATCTGAGACTATCCTAAGTCTGTTGAGCAAGAGATTGTTCAAAACCTGAGGTCTGATAATGTTCCAGTGAGACGTAGACCTTCTCGAAATGAAAGAAATGTCAATGGTAGTCAGAGAGCTATGAAAGATACAATTACGAGATCTAAAGCTAGGGTGCCTGCCAGAGCGTATGCCATTCGAGCTCGTGAGGAAGCTTCATCTCCAGATGTTATAACGGGTACATTTACTCTTTATGATACTTTTGTAAATGCATTGATAGACCCAGGTTCTACTCATTCATATATATGCATGAACTTAGTATCCAGTAAGACTTTTCCTGTTGAGTCTATAGAATTTGTTATTAGAGTATCGAACCCCTTAGGTAAGAGTGTCCTGGTTGACAAAGTATGCAAGAACTACCCGTTGATGTTTCGAGATGATTGTTTTTCGGCTGATCTCATGCTATTACCATTTGATGAGTTTGATATAATTTTGGGTATAGATTGGTTGACGTTACATGATGCTATTGTGAATTGCAAAAGAAATATTATTGATTTGAGATGTCAGAATGATGAAATAGTTCAAATTGAGTCTAACAATTTGAATCGTTTACCTGCTGTGATATCTGTGTTAAAAGCTCAGAATTTTGTGAAAAAGGGTTATGAAACTTATTTTGCCAATGGGATTGACTCGAAAGTAACCAAAAAGAAAGTTGAATTAGTGCCAATTGTCTGTGAATTCCTGATGTATTCCCTGAAGAATTACCGGGATTGCCTCCGATACGTGAAGTTGAATTTAGTATTGATCTATTCCCTGGTACGACCCCTATTTCGATATCTCCGTATAGAATGGCACCAACAGAGCTGAAAGAGTTAAAGTCACAGTTGCAAGAGTTAAATGACGAAGGGTTTGCAAGACCGAGTTTCTCACCTTGGGGTGCTCCCATTCTGTTTGTGAAAAAGAAAGATGGCACGATGAGAATGTGCATTGATTACCGTCAGTTGAACAAAGTGACTATAAAGAACAAATATCATCTACCCAGAATTTATGATTTGTTTGATCAGCTAAAAGGAGCTAATGTATTTTCAAAGATAGATCTGAGATTGAGATACTACCAGTTAAGAGTTAAAGATTAAGACATTCCATAAACAACTTTCAGAATGAGGTACGAACATTATGAGTTTTTAGTTATGCCTTTCGGACTAACAAATGCTACTGCAGTTTTTATGGATATAATGAACCAAATTTTTAGACCGTGCCTAGATTGATTTGCTGTTATTTTTATTGACGACATTTTGATTTATTCACATGATGAAACTGAACATGCTGAACATCTGAGAATCATGTTGCAAGTTCTATGAGAAAAGCAATTGTATGTAAAGTTCAGTAAATGTGAATTCTGGTTGAATGAAGTTAGTTTTCTGAGGCACATTGTGTCAGCATCTGGTATACGAGTTGATCCGAACAAGATTTCTGCTATTCTTGAATGGAAACCTTCGAAGAATGTGTCTGAAGTCCCTAGATTTCTGGGACTTGCTGGTTATTATCAAAGGTTCGTAAAAGGCTTTTCAATGATAGCTACTCTGTTAACTAGATTGCTTCAAAAAAATGTGAGGTATGAATGGTCCGATAAATGTCAGGAAAGCTTTGATGAGTTAAAAGCCCATTTGACTGAAGTTCTAATGTTAGTATAGCCAGAATCGGGCAAAGAGTTTGTGATTTATAGTGATGCTTCATTGAGTGGTTTGGGTTGCATTCTGATGTAAGAAGGCAAAGTAACAGCTTATGCCTCAAGAAAACTAAAGCCTCATGAAAAGAATTATCCGACACACGATCTTGAGCTAGCTGCGATTGTGTTCGCATTAAAGATTTGGTGTCATTATTTGTTCGTTGAGGAATGTCATGTATTCTCGGATCACAAGAGTCTAAAATATTTGATGACTCAGAAAGATTTGAATCTGCAACAAAGAAAATGGTTAGAGCTTTTGAAAGACTACGAGCTTGTGATAGACTATCTTCTGGGTGAAACAAATGTCGTTGCTGATACACTGAGTTGGAAATCACTGTTTGCATTACATGCAATGAATGCTCATTTAGATCTGTCTGATGATGGTTCAATGTTAGCTGAATTGAAAGTGAAACCGTTGTTTTTACAATGCATATGTGATGCTCAGAAAATTGATAATGAAATGCTAGCGAAATAAGCTCAGTTTGATTTGAATTTTGATTCTGAATTTTGAGTTGATGTTGATGATTGTTTGAGATTTTGAGATCGAATTTGTGTTCCGAGATATTCTGAGTTGATTCAATTAATTTTGAATGAAACTCATATTAGTCGCTTATTTATTCATCCAGGAAGTACGAAGATGTATCATGATCTGAAGCAACACTATTGGTGATCTGGTATGAAACGAGATATTTTTGACTTTGTTTCGAAATATTTAATTTGTCAACAAGTAAAAGCTAAACATCAGGTTCCATCTGGTTTACTACAACCGATTCTGATCCCCGAGTGGAAATGGGATAGAATAACAATGGATTTTGTTTCTTGGTTGCCTCTGACTCCGAGAAAGAAAGATGCAATTTGGGTCGTAGTTGATCGATTGATGAAATCTGCCTATTTTATTTTAGTACGATCTGATTACTCACTTGATAGATTAGTTGAGCTTTATATTTCTAATATTGTGAGATTGCACGGGGTGCCATTATCTATTGTATCAGAAAGAGATTTGAGGTTTACATCACGATTCTGGAAGAAATTACACGAAGCTCTAGGTACGAAATTTCATTTTAGTACGGCTTTTCACCTGCAAATGGATTGTCAATCTAAGCGGACCATACAGATACTCGAGGACATGTTGAGATATTGCATTCTTGAGTTTTACGGCACATGGGAACAGTACTTGCCATTTGTTGAATTTGTGTACAATAATAGTTTTCAGTCGAGCATCAGAATGACACCTTATGAGGCATTGTACGGACGCAAATGTCGAACACCTCTGTATTATACTCAGCTCAGTGACAATAAGATACACGGGATCGATTTGGTAAAAGACATTAAACAGAAAGCGAAAGTGATCCGTGATAGTCTGAAAGCAGCGTCTCATCGTCAGAAGTCCTATGTAGACTTGAAAAGAGAGGACATTGAATTTGAAATCAGTGACAAAGTTTTCTTGAAAGTGTCTCCGTGGAAGAAAGTACTCAGATTCAGACGTAAAGGCAAGTTGAGTGTAACAGCCTGATTTAGGGCCTAGTCAGAATAGTGGTGCGAGACCACAAATTCAAAGTAGAAATATGAGTTTTATGATTTCTACAAGGTTTATGAGATGATTTCATGATTTCGTGAAAGTCTCATAAAGAAATTTTATTAATCAGTGATTAAATTGTCCATTAGGACTAAATTACAAAGATGAGAAAGTACGAGTTTCTAGAAGATTTAAGTATAAAATAGAATCATACAAATAATTAGAAGTCCTTATTTAGCAATTAGACAATTATATATTAAGATGGACAAAAATGGACATGGGAAGCAAAATATTAAGAAAAGGACCTTAAGGGCATTTTGGTCATTTGGTTAATAAATGATTAAAATGGGATAATAAGTCAAAAAAATCATGTTCATCATCTCTAAGCTTGGACGAAAAATCCCAAGGACTCCATAGCTAGGGTTTCTTCAATTTTCAAGCTTGATAGTAAGTGCATCCTAGCCCCGTTTTCAATATTCTTCGTATTTTTGAAATCCTCATAACTTGATTTAGCTATTTTTAGCTATATTTGAAGCTAGGATTCATGTTCAAAAATTTACCCGTGTATGACATGCATGTATTTTGATGTTTTATGGAAGATTATGAAAGTTTGATGTAGAATAAACATCTTTTTCTAAGTGAATTTCATGAAAAATGCATGTAAGGACTAAATTGTAAAAGTCATGAAAATGGTCATACATGAGTGAAATAGTGAGAATTTAAGATTGCTATAGTTGAGAATATGATTCGACTAAGCATGAAATGGAAGAAAGTTGAATGAAAATCATTGTACAAGCTTAGGGGCAAATGTGTAATTTTGAGAAAGATAATGGGCACAATTGTAATTTTGCCAAAGTATGAGTTATGAGTTAATTTAGTCAATGTGAGTATTAAACGAGTTAAATTATTATTATAGATCGAGAAACACGAAGCCAGGACTGAAACCGAGGAAAGAACAAAGTCGAGGACTAATTGCATTACTACATACATTTTGAATACCAAGGTAAGTTTGTATGGATTTAAGGCTTTATAAGTATTTTTATTGAGTTATTTAATATGTTATTATTGTACATTATTTCCACGAAGTTGTTTAATAATATTTAAATAAGGAAGTAATGAAAATACATGAAAGTCGCGGTAGAAGTTTGGAATACTGAGGATGCCTAATTCACAACATGAGACAAGGAAAGCCCATTTCATACTTGTACGAGTTGATTACTCACTTGAAAAGTTGGCAAACTTGCATGTTTCAGAAATAGTAACGCTTCACGGAGTTCCTTTATCGATTATATCGGATAGGGATCCAGGATTCATATCCAGATTTTGGAAAAAGTTGCAAGAGGCCTTGGGTACAAAGTTGAGTTTTAGTACAACTTTTCATATCCAAACCGACGGTCAGTCGGAAGGGTTAATACAAGTACTTGAGGATATGCTCCGGTGTTGTGTTCTTGAGTTTCAAGGTAGTTAGGAAAATTTCCTACCATTAGTAGAATTCGCCCACAATAATAGTTTTCAGTCAAGTTTGAAAATGGCGCCTTACGAGGCTTTGTATGGGCATAAGTGCAGAACGCCTTTATATTGGGCTGAACTTAAGGAAAACCAGATTCACGGGGTTGATTTGGTTAGAGAAACAGAAGAGAAGTTGAAGGTGATTTGAGATTGTTTAAAGGTTTCTGACAGACAAAAATCCTACTCAGATTTAAAAAGAAAAGAGATAGAGTATCAAGTCGGTGATCGAGTTTTCTTGAAAGTGTCGCCATGGAGAAAGTTTCTAAGATTTGGCCTGAAAGGCAAATTGAGTCCATGTTTTATTGGACCATATGAGATCACCGAGAGGGTTGGGCCGGTAGCCTTCGATTGGCTTTGCCGTCTGAGTTAGAGAAGATTCATGATGTGTTTCATGTGTCTTTGTTGCAACGCTACCGATCAGACCCTTCGCATGTAATTACATCGACAGAGGTGGAGATTCAACCCGACATGACTTATGGTGAAAAATCGGTAAAGATTACACCGACTGAGCAATAGTGGTGAAAAATCGTTAGAGAAGACCCTTCGCATGTAATTACACCGACTGAGCAATAGTGGCGTTTTCTATTAAACGCCATAAAAGGTTAGAGATATAGCGACGTTTGTATAAAAAAATGACACTAAAGGTAAGCAATAGCGGCGTTAGTATAAAAAACGCCACTAAATATCTAATTATTTCAAAACTCAAAGGTCGCCGTTTTAAAAAGGCCAAGCAATAGCGGCGTTTTTATTAAAAACGGCACAAAAAAGCAAATTGTTGAACGACGCCGTTTTTGTCCTCATATAATAATTCAATATAAAAATTATTTTTTGGGGGGTTTACTATTTTGGGTTTATGATTTAGTGGTAATGATTTAGGTTTAGGGTTTCGAGTGAAGTGTGTATAGTATAGGTTTAGGGTTTAATGTTTAAGGATTTAAGGTTTAAGGTTTTAGGGTGTAGGATTTGTATTTAATGGTTTAAGGGTTTAGTGTTTTAGTTTTAGGGTTTTGAATTTAAGGATTTATATAAGATTTATAGTCTGGCCACACAAATTCCCAAAATTATGGTTTAATTTATGATTATGGTTTAGGGTTTTCGGTTTAAGGTTTATGGTATTGGATTTAAGGTTTTGGATTTATGGTTTTGGGTTTATTGTATATTGGGAGTGGATTTTGGAGTTTAGGTGTATCTAGGTGTTTGTGGTTATGGGTTTAGATTTTAGGGTTTTGGTTTAGGGTTTAGGGCTTAGAGTTTGGGAATTAAGGTTTAGGGTTTGGATTTTTTAAATATATATCTAAATAAGATAAATATAAATTTTTAATTTAAAAAATATATATATCAAAATGGGTTAAATCCCAAAAGCATACATGAAAAATGGTTTAATGTTGAATTATATGCATGAACTTCAATTTGATCCAGATCTTGTCAAATATTAACCCAATTAATGATATAATATTTTAACATCATTTCTTATTTATATATTGCATACATAAATATTTATATTTATTCAATATAAAAATATATTGATATATTTATTTTTAAAAATGTGTATTTATTTTTTAAAAATGCATTATTCTCTCCTTTTTTTTAATTAATATTTCCATTTTATAACTTTTGTTTTAATTTTGGATCAATTTGACTACAATCTTGGATGACACTAATTTCAGAACTCATGTGCTAGTATATTTGTATTTTATTGTTGGCGTATATATAATTTAAAAGAAATTATAAACATTTTTAAATTTTGTTGAAATTTTTAATATTAATTTGTATGAAAGGCATTAGCGGCGTTTATGTAAAAAATGCCACAAAAAGTCTTGATATTTAATAAAAACGGCGTCGTTTTTTGTGGCGAAGTTAGTAGCACTAGTGGCGCTTAACTGAAAACATAGCAATAGGTGATGTATTACCGGCGTTTTTGTAAAAACACCACAAATATGTATTCCATGTTCAGGAAACGACACCGTTTTCCGTTCTTATTATTGGCGGTTTTAATAAAATGCCCGAAAAATGTTCGTTTTATCCATGTTATTACTGGCGTTTTAGCCCAAAATGCCTCAAAATTGAGAAAAAATGACTGCGTTTTTTGCATTTATTTAGTGGCGTTTATTGAAAAGCGCCGCAATAGGGTTAATTTTTTTGCATAAACGGCGTCATTCTTTTTCCATGAATTTTAATTACTCTAAAACTTTAAGCCGAAAATCTGTTCCCCCATTTTTTTTGATTTCCCGAAATCCATAATCTCTTCATCCCTTTTTGCGGTTCCCCTCCCAATCCCTAAATCATTCTTCGATTTTGGTGCGAAATACTTCCCCAAACTGATTTTCCCTCATCAGCAATTTATTTCTTGTTTTTGGGATAGGTCAAAGCAACCAACCAATAAGTTTTTTTCTCTTATACCTGTTTCGATTCTTTCTTCCATCTATCAATCGATTCAGTTTGGCGAAAGCAAAAATCAAGTTTCCCTGCTTTCATTTATACTTTTCGAGTTTAATGGTGTTATTAGATTAGTAATGAAGTTTTCAATTAATCAAAATCATCTTTCCATCGTTCGTAACGATTTTGAAATGGATTTGGGTAGATTTTGGATTGGGCAGCAAGTTTTGGGGTTGTTTTCATGCTCATCAATTTAGTTTTATTTAATTTATATTTCATGCTTTCATGCTTCTGGTAACCGGAGCATTGAGGAAATTCAATTATCCCGTGCCTTGCCTAATATAATAAATATAGATATGTAGGAGCTGAAATTTAAATTGGGGATTTGGTAAACCAAATCATATTAACATAATACATAATTGCTGTAAATTTATATAGGTACTTAATGTTAAAATTTTACCATTAAAAATAGCAAAACCATGAATAGCATACATTCTTTATTTCCTTGATCACTCTTTCCAAAACAATCTAGGCCAGCCATTCCTTATTCATCCATGCGAATCACACATCTCAGTCCTTCACCTACCAGCATCAACTGAAATGCCTTGTTGATCTCTCAGAAGGGCACAGTGTGTGTGATGAATTTATCCAGCTGAAGTTCCTGCAACATCAAAGATATTGTTTAGGTAAAATTTTACTCTCCCTTGTTAATATGTTTACTAAAGTATTGCTGTTAAATTTATAATCATATTTTAAACAATAATTTAAATTTGGTAGGGTTTTATAACATATTTGTAATTTTATAAATATTTTGCTAGTACTTCTGTACTTAATTTGATCAATTTTAGTTTATGTATTCTTTGAATTGGTCAATTTTAGCTTCAATAATTTCCAAAATTTGAAACTTTAGTCTCGACCAAATGATAGTAGTTAAATGTGTTTGGAGTTTTATTCTGCTATTAGTCTCGTATTATGATCATGATAGTAATAGTAGTTGCTTTGACCTATCCCAAAATCCCCTGCTTGGTTGGTGCGGATAGAAAGAAACATGTTGCTAATAATGTGTAAAATGTATTATGTGAATCCATGTTACTTGGGATGGTAACAAACACTTATAAATTTTGACGATTTTAATTATATATTTTAGGTGAAATTCCATCACTGATTGGAAACCTAATTTCCCTCCTACGGATTGGTGGTAATAACTTAACAGGTATAAAATCATTTTATTCTTCTTTTTGTTGTTGTAGTTATGGAATCCCTTTAAATTGTACTAGAATTTTTCTATATTTTACTTGCGTTTTTTTAACTTCTAACTATAATATAGAAAACAATTAATTAGACATATGATCCTTTAACTAAGTACTTTGAAGTTAGAAAATATCAATAATTTGAATTACAAATTATTTAAATTAAGTATACCAAATATGATAATTTGACTATTAAACTCGTTATCTTGGATTAATGAAACATGTCTATCTTGCCAAACGAGAAAGCAGTTAAATTTTCAAGATCCATGTAACATCTCGAAATTCAAAATTTTATGTTTTGCATTATACCATGCGATAGGCTAGTTAAAATGTTAATTTTGTATGTTTAGGGGTCCTAAGAAGGCTTGGGGCTGAGTTGGGCCTTAGCAAAATTTTTGTGTTTAAACACTTTAAGGAGAGAAGGTAAGTGGCATCAAGACTTAAGGAAATAAGTGTGTATTTTGCTAGCACAAGTAGAGCACATGGTGGAGTGGTGTGGCGTCAAGTGGAGAGCATTGAGGGAAGGAGTTCGAATCCCATCTATTGCAACTATTGGGATTTAAATTTTTGAGCTTCTCAAGTGTTGTATGGTAAGTGTCGGTCATGGCATCAAAGAAGGAAAGGAAGACTTTTCTAATGTTGGAAAGAAGACTAAGAAAATATGGTAAGGAGGAAAGCAAGGGAAAAAGAAGGAAAGAAATCAAAGAAAGGGATAAGGGAGGGGCACATGTTGGCCGAATATTAGGAGTTGCCTAGGAAAGAATTTTGGTCAACACTTATCTTTTTGGTAAAGATGATACAAGGTTTTGGGAGGGAGAATTAGGGAGCCGAATTTTTCCTATAGTTTTTACAAGTTTTGAACATTTTTGTGTCTCCTTTCCAACCTTGTAACATCCTGAATTTTTGGGCCTATGCATTTAATGTGTGGTTATGTTTAATGTGAGTGTTAGGGGTTCAAAATGGGCTCAGGTTTGGGCCGATGCTGTAGTTAAAATTCTTGTTTGGACACTATAGTGGAAAGCTTGTTAAGTTAGGGCAAAACAGATATTAGCTGTGTTTTAAAAAAAACAAATGGGCTTGTGGCCCAGTGGTCAGTAGCGCCACTTAGGGGGCAAGGGGGTGACGCCACACAAGGGAGTAAGGGGCTCAAATTTAAGGTTCATGGAGCCCAATTCTTTTAATTTACGTTAGCTAATTTTCGGCATTAGGGTTAGGTGGAGTGGACGGCAACAAGGCTCAAAAATAGGAGGATTTATGAGAATGGGATAATGTGGATATTATAGTTGATAATATGGAAGATAAAAGGAGAAAAGATAGGAGCTATCTGCAAGGCTAGGTGTTGGCCGAAATTCCATCACCTAGAGGAGGGAAGAAATCGATTTCTTTATGGCAAAGGGGTGCCGAAATTTCCCCTACTATTTGATTAGTTGTTAGTTATCAGGAAGGGCATTTTCAGATTTAAGCAGTAGGTGCCGAAATCTTCCATAAATAGAGGGGATATCTCTTCAATTTCGGCATTTGGAACCCTATTCTATTCTTCTTTCCCTATGCCGAAATTCTCAGTCTTCCTCTGCAATTTCTTTTCTTTTGATTTCTTCAGAAGCCGAAACCTCCCAATTTTCTCAACATCTTTCCTTTCCAAAGTCGAAATCCTAAACTCTCTTCTCATCTCCATAGTCGAATACCCCTATTCCCTTTTGCCGATTTCTTCATTTAAAGCCGAATCTACATAGACTCCTTCCTATCATCTTCTCTTCTGATCTTCTCAAAAAGCCGGAATCTCTAAGGGATAGTCGAATTCTTTGTGTTAAGGTGAGTGCCGATTTTCCTATCTCTTCAATTTCTTTTTCGATTTTTAAGAGACAAGGCTAAATGACCACTTGGTTTGTTAAGGCTGTCGGTTGAGACTAATACTTTCTCTCTTCTCACATTTTGGGCGACATTCTGGGATTTGAAGGAAACCTGATCATTTAGATCTAAAAGCCAAAAGTCGCTAGTCTCTCATTTCGGGATTTCAAGGTAAGGGGTTTCTTTAGATTTCTGTTAGATTCGCTAACACACCTGTGATCTTAATTATAGGGTATGATTTAACAACCCTATTTCGTTATAGTAGTTCTGACAAGGACTTTTGATGGAAAAGAATATGGATCAGGCAAAGGAGAGGATTCCTAAGCTTAAGAAATGAGCAGTGTCTGCTATTCGAGATTGGCCACTAGGTTGTGGACCGGCTTCTGAACAACACCTTAGGCAAATAGAGGTGGTGTTAGCTGCGGATAGCATCGATATAGAGGGTCTCGTTCTAACGGTAATCAGGTGTGTAGATCTCTAACACACTAGTTAACTGTAATATATATGTGTTATGGGCTAAAAAGCCGAAAAGAGGCTGTGTAGACAGTCGAGTAAAACCTTAAAAGGGTTAGGCAAAGGATGCCAGGTACGTGATCATAGAAATCTCTATGTGTATCGATATGTATATGTGAAAGCCTGTTTTCTTAAAGATGGTATGATGTATTCAACTTTTCATGTGTGTATGCATGGGGTGGGATTATGATAGTGAAGGGGAAGTGCATGATAGGTCACTTGGTGATCGGTGGTTAAACCACAAATTAAAACGTTAGGTCACTTGGTGATCGGTGGTTAAACCATAAATTCAAATGTTAGGTTACATAGTGATCGGTGGCTATGCCATGTTTAATGATTCCTGATTAATAGGAAAAGGTAGTACGGCTGTCGTTATGGTGTGTAGCGGATGGAGGGTTGATTGTAGAAATCCCCAAGGTGTGATGGTTGGTACTGGTTGGTGTGTATAGGATGGAATTCTAGTATGGGTTGGGCTATTCATCATTCATTATTTCCATGTAATTATGATTATTGCCTTTATTTATGGGCCAGGGCTCATAATGTGTTTGTGGGCCTTAGGTCAGTGTGTCCGGGATTTATACACTGAGTCTTGGTGACTCACCCTTTCATTTTTCTCCACTCTTTCAGATGAGCAGTAGATCATGGACATGGGAGCCGAGACGGACTCGAGGGGCCATCAAGTTTCTATTTTTTTATATAGATTACTTCGGCTTTTCTTTACGTTTTATTTTTTTTTGGAATATTTATGTAATAAGGCCCCATAGTTTATATTTCACTACTTAGTTTTTCATATTTGCAACTTATGAATTTTTTTCAAAGGTTTGATTATTCATAATAATAATAATAATACAAGGTTCTATTTTCAAAAAGTCACCTATTTATTCAAATATTGTCTAATTAACTTACGATTTCTGAAACCAACAAAGCAAAAGTTTTAATGTACAACCCGTAGCATACCAGATCTGGTCGAAACGTATGGGCCGGGTTTAGGGTGTTACAAACCTTTTTCCTTTGGCCGAAACACTCAAATCATTTTGGTTCTTTTTCCTTTGTTTTGCCGAATTACTCAAGACATTTTGGTCATCTTCTCCTTGGTGTTAGCAGAAACCCCCTAACACTACTTTTCCATCTTTCATTCTTTTTCTCACCATTTCTACAACCTCTCCTTTCTTCTTCTTAGTTGACAACTTTGATTGACGGAATCTTCCTTGCCCTTTTCTCTTCATTAGTCGAATCTTTAACATCTTCTCTCTTCTCCATTCTTGCGTGTTGGACATTTCTCCTTGGTTGAATCGGGTAAGGGCTTCATTTCTACTCCTTTCGTTTTCTTTTCTTCCTAGCAAAATGTGTGTCCATCACTATTCAGTTGTTATACTTTGTTTCTAAACCGAAATATCACTCTCTTCTACTCCCTCATATCTTGATAACCTTTTTTTTTTGTAGCATTCTAGTTGGTTGGTCGAATATCTCATTCTTGCCGGTTTATCTCTAGCCTTAAGCCAACCGGTGGAAGTTGGATCTATTATTGTCAAGGTAAGGAATTTCTTCAAGGTTCATCATGATATCTCTTAATACTTGGTTATTCTGTGAAAATGGATTGACGATCATGTTTAAACGCTTATTCTAGGGACTAATCGCTCGTTCTTTTCTATTCGTTGATCCTTCGAAAGTAGTGGTAAGCCGAACCTATCCCTAAACAACTGCTTTTTCTCATATTAGTAATTTTTTAACCGAGACTTTTTCAATGGAGGCATGTGGTAACAATTTAAAATGAAAATCGATAGGAGGTCAAAAAGGGTTTGGATTTGCGATTCCTACTCCCCAGTTCAAACGAAGGGCGGTATCGGCAGTTCGGGATTTCCCACCGGGTTGTGGACCATCATCCTGTGAGAATAGACAAATCGTGGTCATTCAGGATTCTAAGGGTAAGCATTTTAGATCGTCTGATTTAGATTTGGATTAATAAAATCTCATTTTTTGGTTAATCGAGTGTAATGGTGATTTAGGTGTCGACGATCAAGAAGGTTTAGTCCTTACCGTAATCAGGTGTGTAATCTCACACCGAAATCCGGTAGATTCCTGATTACTATTATGTTGGAAGAATAGATCGTTGTTGTTTTACAAGTTTAATAACCGTAATATAGCAAGAATCGAGTAATTAGCTTAAACATCATTATTCCTAAAATCTGTTAAAATCGGTGTAAAATTTGATAAATTACGAAAATGCCCTTATAGGCTGATTTACGAAAATACACCTATGGGTCGATTTACGAAAATGCCCCTATGGACCGATTTATGAAAATGCCCCTATGGTCCGATTTACAAAAATGCTCCTATGGGTCGATTTACGAAAAATGCCCCTATGGCCCGATTTACGAAAATACACCTATGGGCCGATTTACCAAAATGCCCCTATAGGCCGATTTGCTAGAATACCTTAGTGGGCCGAATTACCAAAGAACCATAATGGGTCGATTCACTTTAATAAATTACTTGATTAATGGTTGATATTTATATGTAGATGTTTTATGTTATTTTATTATGTATGTGGCATTTTTACATATTGCATGGGATGGGAAAAATTGTATGGAGAGCAGTGCAGCCTGGTGGCATTGCCACAACTTGTATATTATTGTGCTTAAATATGATTTCGGTGGCTTGACCACAAAAATACTATATGATAGTAGTTTGACTGCAAATTTGGTTTGAGCGGCGGGGTAGGTTGACTTGATCCCCACAGGTGTAATTGGCTGGTCGGGGGTGTGATGGATGGATGGGTTGGGTTGCATACATTTATTTCATTTTAATATTATTATGTTAATGGGCTTCGGCCCAAGATGATGCTATGCGGGTTCAGGCCCAGTGGATGACGGTAAGGGGATTATACACTGAGTTCTAGTAACTCACCCCTTTTTCTTAATCCTTACAGGTAATGCTCACTGATGAGGACTTGGGCCATGGATGACTCGGTGGAGGCCATACTTTGGAAATGGTGTTTTCGAACTTTAGTTAATTTCAGTTTCCGCTTTATTTCATTACTTTTACTATTTTGGGTTTAAAGTTGTAATAAGGCCTCTGAGATAAGCTTTAATTTGCTTTTTGTTTGGGACGTATTTATTATTTTTCTTAAAATTGTTTTTAAAAAGGGAATTTTTTAAAATCATAAATAACGGTTTCCAAAATTGACTAACAAAAAGATTTCATAACAAACTTGTACAAATAATTTAACTTGGATTTTCTTTCAAATTATCAACAATATTTTCAAAAGTCACGGTTTTAAAATTCAATAGTTCGATTTTCGATTCATCAATCAACTTCTCAAAATTTGTAGTATTTTACTAAATATTTATAAACCAAAATTGCATTCTTAACTATATCAAATTAACGTCAATCTTTGGTATATTCACAAGTTCTTTAAACACGTTCTTCTTGCGGCATACCAGATCTAGTCATAACGTTTGGGCCGGGTTTGGGGGTTACATTTTATGGTATCAGAACCCGGTTGCAAAACTCAGCTGTGGTTTGGGTTCAAAAATGTTTTCCAAAACTGCTTGAAATTCAATTTATAAATACATGTTTTAGAGGAAGTATGGCACCACGAGTATCCGGCACCAAGTAAGTAAGTATTTATTTTCATTTTATTATTGTGATATGACTGTGGAAAGAAAACTCTACAAAATAGAAATACTTTAGGACTTTTAGCTTTAGGAGCTGAAACTATAGAGATTGAGACCTTAGATACGTTTTGCAAAAATGACTTTACTTTCTATACTCCATAAAACATTGTTTAATAAACATTAAATAGTATACTGAATCATAAGACTTGTACTCAGACTAAATCGATTGAGCAAACATGAGAGCTAGAAGACGTAGACGCGGTAGACGTGGCCGTGGTCGAGGCTGAGGTGCTAGAGTTGTATCTGAGGCATCGAGACATATGCCAGAAATGGACACCCCTACGTCACCAGTGACTGAAGCTGGGTCACATGATCTAATGAGAGAGGACGACACTCTGTCCCAAGCGATGTTGCGAGTTTTGGAAAGGGTTGCTGGGGCAAGAACTGGGTTGACAGCTCCTGGGTCGATATTGGAGCGACTCAGATCAAATGGGCTGAAGTTTTTAGGGGTATTTCGGGTGTAGCCCCAAGTGTAGCGGAGTACTGGCTTGAGGCAGTGGAACAGATTATGGACGACCTGGATTGCACCGCTGAGCAGAAACTAAAAGGGGTTGTGTCATTACTGAGAGATGAGGCGTATCAGTGGTGGTTCACTGTTGGGGAAGGCACTGAGGCTGATCGCATTACCTGGGAATTCTTTAAGACAGCATTCCAGGAAAAATATGTCGAGGATAGTTATGTTGATGCCCGAAGGAACGAATTCCTGAATTTGGTCTAAGGAGGTAAATTTGTGGCAGCTTACGAGGCAGAATTTCTGTGTTTGAGTCGGTATGCCCGGGGAATAATGCCGACTGATTATGAACGCTGTGTGCATTTTGAGGACGGGTTGCATGATGAGTTGCGGGTACTGATAGTCCCACAAAAGGAGAGGAATTTTGCCACACTTGTGGAAAAAGATAAAATACCTGAGGAGGTAAACACCCGGAGCGGCAAAATCGAGACAAGGATAGGGGCAGGAACAAGAGAGACTCTGGGTACTCAAGTCCTGTTAGAGGTTTTCAGAAAAGGCCCAGAAATGAGGGGCCAGTTCGAGTGGGTACTCCAGCTGCTACCAATCAGTTACAGCCTTGTGTGGATTATGGAAAACTTCACTCTGGAGAATGTTGGAAGAGAACTGGTGGTTGTTTCAGATGTGGATCCAAAGACCATCGGTTTAAGGATTGTCCTCAAGAGCTTGGTCAGACTCAGGTAGTTCGTAACAGATTTGCGCAGCCAACTGGAGGCGCTCAGCAGCCGCAGAGAGGCCATGGGCCAGGTCGAGGTGGTAATGGCATAGGACAAGGTCAGTGTGCATCGGGTAGAGGTACCAGTAATAGGGGTAACACGGAAGCGAGACAGCCAAGATTGGTCTATGCGGTCAGACGTCGAGAGGATGGTGATGCACCTAATGTCATCACCGATACGTTTTTCATATCTGATGTACCTATTACCGCTTTGATAAATATTGGATCCACCCATTCGTATGTTGCAGTGCCGTGTCTGGAAGTTTGAATATTAGATTTGAGATTACTGCTAGAGAAACAACTGTGATTAGCCCTTTAGGACAGTTAGTGATAGTAAAGAAGTTGTTTAGGGATGTTCCCTTAGAAGTTCAGGGGGAAGTATTTCTGGCTGATTTGATGGAACTGCCATTCGGCAAGTTCGATCTTATTTTGGGCATGGACTGGTTGGTTAAGCATCGTGCGAACTTGAACTGTGCTGCAAAGCAGATGGTAATAAGAACTGCAGAGGATAAGGAAGTGATGCTGATAGGTGAAAAAAGAAACTATCTGTCTAATGTGGTTTCTACTTTAAAGGCAGAAAAGTTGGTGCGAAAGGGGTGTGGAGCGTTCTTAGCCTTTATCAGTGCTTTCGATGCCAAAGAGTTATCGGTTGAGAGTGTTAGAACGATGAAAGAGTTTTCAGACGTCTTTCCCGAGGAGCTTCCAAGATTGCCTCCAGATCAGGAGGTAGAATTTGGTATTGAGCTATTGCCAGGAATGGCTCCAGTGTCTATTGCTCCTTATAGAATGGCGCCGAAAGAGCTAGCGGAGCTTAAAGCTCAAATTCAGGAGTTGTTGGATCGTGGATTTATTCGACCAAGTGTGTCACCATGGTAAGCGCCAGTTTTGTTCGTCAAGAAAAAGGATGGGTTAATGCGTATGTGCATCGATTATAGACAATTGAATAAGTTGACGATCAAGAACAAGTATCCGTTACCGATGATCGATGACCGAACAGCTATGAGGAGCTTTGACTTTCTCGAAGATAGACTTGAGATCGGGATATCACCAGCTTAAAGTCAAGGAGGCGGATATTCATAAGACTGCGTTTCGAACTCGTTATGGGTATTACAAGTTCTTGGTGATGCCATTCGGGTTGACAAATACACCAGCTGCATTTATGGACATGATGAACCGAGTCTTCCAACCCTCTCTAGACCGGTTTGTGGTGGTGTTCACAGATGACATCTTGGTGTACTCAAAGACAGAAGAGGAGCATGATTCGCATCTATGGGTTGTATTGCAGATATTAAGGGAGAAGCAGTTGTATGCCAAATTCAGTAAGTGTGAATTTTGGCTGAAGGAAGTGACCTTTTTGGGGCATGTTGTGTCTGTCGAAGGAAATAAATTTGATCCCCAGAAGATAAAGGCTGTATTGGACTGGAAGCCACTGAAGTCAGTGGCAGAAATTCGGAGTTTTCTAGGTTTGGCTGGGTATTACAGGCGGTTCGTTGAGGGGTTTTCATTGATTGCTGTAGCCCTAACTAAGCTGTTACGTAAGGGAGTACCGTTTGTGTGGTCAGATAGGCAGTAAGAGAGCTTTAAGAAATTGAAGAAAATTCTAACAGAAGCGCCGGTATTAATTCAACCTGAGGCTGGAAAGGAGTTTATTGTTTTTTATGATGCGTCACAGACTGGCTTGGGATGTGTGTTGATGCAAGGGGGAAAAGTGGGGGCTTATGGATCTCGTCAATTAAGGCCGCATGAGATAAACTATCCCATTCATGAATTGGAGTTAGCTGCAGTGGTGTTTGCTTTGAAAATTTGGAGACACTATCTATATGGGGAGAAGTCAATTATCTATACAGATCATAAGAGTCTAAAATACATCCTTTCTCATAAGGAGTTGAATTTAAGATAGCGGAGGTGGATAGAATTGTTGAAAGATTATGACTGCTCAATTGAATATCACCGAGGTAAAGCTAATGTAGTGGCAGATGCGTTAAGTCGTAAGGTGATATCAGCTTTGAGAGCGATGTTCGCTCATCTCAACATTTATGAAGATGGTAGCCTGGTAGCCGAACTTCAGGTGAAGCCTGCTTGGGTAAGTCAGATTAAGGAAAAGCAGTTGTTATATGAAAGGTTGGGTTCTCGACTTCAGCAAGTGAAAGGAGGTGTGATAGGGGATTTCGGATTAAATAGTGATAGAGTGTTGTGCTTCCGCAGAAGAGTTTGTATGCCCAGGGATTCAGAATTTAGACAAATAATTCTGCGTGAGGCGCATAGTAGCCCATACGCTATGTACCCCGGGGGAAACAAAAGGTACAGAGACCTCCGTGAGCAGTATTGGTGACTAGTATTGAAACGAGAGGTTACCGACTTCGTGAGCATATGCTTGACATGTCAACAGGTCAAGGCGGAGCATCAACTGCCTTCAGGGTTGCTACAACTGGTGAAAATTTTACTATGGAAATGGGAAACGATAACGATGGACTTTGTTAGTGGGTTACCCTTAACGCCTACTAAGAAAGATTTAGTATAAGTGATAGTGGATCAGTTAACAAAGACAGCTTATTTCCTACCTATTCGTACGGATTATTTATTACAGAGGTTGGCCAAGTTGTATTTAGCAAAAGTAGTAAGGTTGCATGGGGTACCACTGTCGATTAAATCAGATATGGATCCTAGGTTTACATCACGGTTTTGGAAGGCATTACATGAAGCTTTGGGTACAGGGCTAAGTTTCAGCACAGCATTTCATTCGCAGACTGATGGTCAGTCGGAGAGAGTAATCCAGATTCTAGAAGACATGTTAAGGGGTTGTGTGGTCGACTTCAGGGGTAGTTAGGAAGATTTCCTACCATTGGCAGAGTTTGCATACAGCAACAGCTATCAATCCAGTATCCAGATGGCACCCTACGAGGCGTTGTATGGTCGTAGGTGTCGTACTCCTACTTGTTGGACTGAGTTAGGAGAGCAACAGTTATTGGGTCCAGAGTTGATCTCGGAGACTGAGGAAAAAGTTAAGGAAATTTGGGATCGGTTAAAGGAAGCTTCAGACAGACAGAAATCGTACGCGGATCTGAAGCGTAAGGAGATAGAGTTCTCTGTGGAAGATCATGTCTTTTTGAAGGTCTCACCTTGGAAATAGATCTTAAGTGTAACATCCTGAAAAGGGCCTATGCATTTTCGGTTTAATTGTACGAAATGACATGTCTTATGTGTTATGAATATATTTTGAACATTTTTGAAAACCTGGAAATGTATGGAAATGTTAGGTTTAAAAGAGGAAAGTGAACATTTTTGGGAACTTGGAAATGTAAGGAAATGATTTAGAAATGGTTTAAAAGAGGAAAGTGAACATTTCTGGAAACTTGGAAATGTAAGGAAATGTAGGGAAATGTAAGGAAATGACTTAGAAATGTCGAGTTTTAAAGTTTAAAAGAGGAAATTAAGGAAGGTGGCCTTAAGAGAAAAAGTATGTGAAATTTGACACGCAAACAGGCTTGGAAAAGTGGCCTGGAGATGCCACTTAGGGCCTCTGGAAATGGCGCCACATGCAAGGGTATTGGGCCTGAGTTCGAGTCACAAGGGAAGCAAATAAAAGGAATTTTATTTTTGCTTTCAGAAGCAAAGAGGTGGACAGCACAAGGCTATAATTTAGGAGCCTTTATTCTTTTATTTTTTAAGAGATAAATAGTGGATAAATAAGGGATAAATAATGGATTTATTTTAGATTATTTTCAAGAGGTAAATGAGGAATTATTCTTTAATTAGGAAAATAAGGGAGAAGTGATGGCCAAGTAAGGGACTTTGAGTTTAATAACTTCGGCTAAGTAAGGATAGTTGCTAAATTATCTTTTAGTTTAGGAGATAATTAAAGAGATAAAGCTATCAAAATAGAAGAGTGATGGCCAAGTAAGGGATTCTAAGTGAGTAAATTCGGCTATATAAGGAAAAGAGGGCCATTCATCATTCTTTCTCTCAACCCTTCTCTCTGCCGAATTTCCTAGAGCATTTGTTCTTCTTCTTTTTGTTAGCCAAAGCCGAAAATTCAAGATATCACCGTTAGCCAATTTCTTTTCTTTCCAATCCATCAAAAGCCGAATCTTTGAGGGGCTTCAAGCATAGGTGCTGTCGATTTCTTCAAGAAAGGTAAGAACAAGTTTTGATTTCTAACCTTTTCTTTTAGATTTGTCGAAATCTAGGACTAATCCCATCAATATTCTTATTTGCCGAAATTTGGAAGGATTCTTTCGGGATTTTTGCCATAGTCGACTATAAAGGAAAAGATCTTTGGGATTTGACCATCAAGGTAAGTCATATCTGGCATTCAGCCAAGGGCCATTGATTGTGATTAAAGGTTAGAAGTTGATCTAACATGTGGTTTTAGGGATTTCGACAGAAGCTATAACCAAGGGATAATTTCGGGATTTAAGATCCTTAAGGTAAGTGACTATGAATATTCAGCCAAGGCCTATTTTAGTAGTTAGATCTATTTTTATGTGTTTTAAGCCGAAAACTAACCGATTCAAGGGATCTAGTGATTAGCCGATTTCAAAGGGGAAGAATACAAGTTTCCGGGATTTGATTAATTATCAAATCGACAACAAGGTAAGTTTTAGTATACTAATCCTACTAGGATTTGGATTTATGGCCGAATGGCTTTTTATTAAATTAGTAAGTGATTAATCAAATGTAAGGATTAAGGATCTAAGCGGTAGATCGACACGAGATCTCAAGGAATTTGCTAAGCGAATCAGGTGTGTACCCCACACTAATTCTTAATAAGTTTTATGGCTATGTCTAATTAAAATATGTGATATTAAGAATAAGAAAGTGGCTAAGGTACCATGTTATGGTACTAAGTACTCAGGTACGATTCCTACTCCTACTAGGAATATGAAATATGTTATTTGTAACATGAGAATAAGAATGTGAACTTTGGCATATTAATGCATATTACAAAATAGGGCATATGGGTTATTGAAAGGGAAGTGAATGTGGTGACCTAAGACCACGAACACGGTGACCCAAGACCATGGTATCTCGAATGTGGTGACCTAAGACCACAGATGTCCCAGAATGTGGTAACCTAAGATCTGCGATATCTGAATGTGGTGACCTAAGACCACAAATGCGGTGACCTAAGACTGCGATATGGAGTGTAGCGGAAAGAGAGAGTCGACTTAGTAGCCCCACTGCACATACAAGGTTGGTGCGGGGAGTGTAGCGGATGGCTTATTAGGTTTGGGTTTGGGAATGCATCATAATTTGTATGCTATGATATGAATGTGTAATATTTGTTATGCCTGATTCTATTATGATTTAGTGTTGTGTACACATTGAGTCTGTTGACTCACCCCGTTGAGGACCATGTTTCCAGTGATGAACAGTAATGGATCGGGACGGCCAGAACTTGTGGTGGCCATGCTCAACATGAAGTTTTTATTTTTATGGACTATTAATTTTTAAGTACTCCGAGTTATTTGGATTTACTTGATGTAATAAGGCCATAAGGCCATAGTGCACTATTTTATTTCTGTTTTTATTTATTATGTTACGAAATTTTTATTAAGTTAAAGATTAAGAAACTTTCATTTAATATACTCTATATATTTTGATCTTTTAAAATTTAAAAGGGTTTTCATTATAGAACGATTTTGTTTTCTACTCGAGCCTAACCCAAAACAATATTTCTTTCAAAACACACTATTTTCCCAAAGTAACAAAAGAACTTTGAACCGGTTTACTTGAGGAGCATACCAAATCTGGTCAAAGCTCGTGGGCCGGGTTTGGGGTGTTTCATTAAGATTTGGGCGGAAAGGCAAGTTGAGCCCTAGGTTCATCGGACCATACCGTGTACTGAAGCGTGTTGGGCCAGTGGCTTATCAGCTTGAGTTACCCCCAGAATTAAGTCAGATACATAGCATATTTCATGTCTCGATGTTAAGGAGTTATCGTTCAGACCCATCTCATGTTGTGACAGTGGAGGAAGTTGAAATAAGACCTAACTTGTCTTTTGAAGAGGACCTAGTGCAGATTTTAGATGGAGATATTAATGTGCTGAGAAGGAAGTCGGTTCCGTTGGTCAAAGTATTATGGCGTAATCATGGGTCAGAGGAAGCTACATGGGAGCCAGAGGACACAATCCGACAACAATACCCTCATCTCTTTTAATCAGGTAAATTTTGAGGCCGAAATTTCTTTAAGGGGGTAGAATTGTAACATCCTGAAATTCAGAATTTTATGTTTTGCATTAACCATGTGATAGGCTAGTTAAAATGTTAATTGTGTATGTTTCTAAGAAGGCTTGGGGCTGAGTTGGGCCTTAGCAAAATTTTTGTGTATAAGTACTTTAAGGAGAGAAGGTAAGTGGCATCAAGACTTAAGGAAATAAGCGTGTATTTTGCTAGCACAAGTGGAGCACATGATGGAGTGGTGTAGCGTCAAGTGGAGAGCATTGAGAGAAGGAGTTCGAATCCCATCTATTGCAACTTTTGGGATTTAATTTTTCTAGCTTCTCAAGTGATGTATGGTAAGTGTCGGCCACGGCATCAAAGAAGGAAAGGAAGACTTTTCTAATGTTGGAAAGAAGACTAAGAAAATATGGTAAGGAGGAAAGCAAGGGAACAAGAAGGAAAGAAATCAAAGAAAGGGATAAGGGAGGGGGACATGTTGGATGAATATTAGGAGTTGCCTAGGAAAGAATTTTGGTCAACACTCATCTTTTTGGTAAAGATGATACACGGTTTTGGAAGGGAGAATTAGGGAGCTGAATTTTCCCTATAGTTTTTACAAGTTTTACGCATGAGAGGTATTTTCTTTTTGAACATTTTTATGTCTCTTTTCCAACCTTTTTCCTTTGGCCGAAACACTCAAATCATTTTGGTTCTTTTTCCTTTGTTTTCCCGAATTACTCAAGACATTTTGGTCATCTTCTTCTTGGTGTTAGCCGAAACCCCCTAACACTACTTTTCCATCTTTCTTTCTTGTTCTCACCATTTCTTCAACCTCTCTTTCCTTCTTCTTAGTTGACAACTTTGATTGGCCGAATCTTCCTTGCCCTTTTTTCTTCATTAGCCGAATCTTTAACATCTTCTCTCTTCTCCATTCTTGCGTGTTGAATATTTCTCCTTGGTTGAATCGGGTATGGGCTTCATTTCTACCCCTTTCATTTTCTTTTCTTCCTAGCCAAATGTGTGTCCATCACTATTCGGTTGTTATATTTTGTTTCTAAACCGAAATATCACTCTCTTCTACTCCCTCATATCTTGATAATTGTTTTTTTTGTAGTATTCTAGTTGGTTGGCCGAATATTTCATTCTTGTCGATTTATCTCTATCCTTAAGCCAATCGGTGAAAGTTGGATCTATTATTATCAAGGTAAGGAATTTCTTCAAGGTTCATCTCGATATCTCTCAATACTTGGTTATTCTGCTAAAACAGATTGGTGATCATGTTTAAACGCTTATTCTAGGGACTAATCGCTCGTTCTTTTCTATTCGTTGATCCTTCAGAAGTAGTGGTAAGCCGAGTCCTATCCCTAAACAACTACTTTCTCTCATAGTAGTAATTTTCTAACTGAGACTTTTTAAATGGGGGCATGTGGTAACGATTTGAAAGTAAAATTGATAGGAGATCAAAAAGGGAGTTGTAAGCATTTTAGATCATCTAATTTAGATTTGGATTAATAAAATCTCGTTTGTTGGTTAATCGAGTGTAATGGTGATTTAGGTGCCGACGATCAAGAAGGTTTAGTCCTTACCGTAATCAGGAGTGTAATCTCACACCAAAATCCCGTAGATTCCTGATTCACTATTATGTTGGAAGAATAGATCGTTGTTGTTTTACAATTCTAATAACCGTAATATAGCAAGAATCGAGTAATTAGCTTAAACATCATTATTCCTAAAATCTGTTAAAATCGGTGTAAAATTTGATAAATTACGAAAATTCCCTTATGGTCCGATTTACAAAAATGCACCTATGGGTCGATTTACGAAAATGCCCCTATGGGCCGATTTACGAAAATGCCCCTATGGGCCGATTTATGAAAATGCCCCTATGGTCCGATTTCAAAAATGCCGCTATGGGTTGATTTATAAAAATGCCCCTATGAATCGATTTACGAAAATGCCCCTATAGGCCGATTTATCAAAATGCCCCTAACGGCCGATTTGCTAGAATGCCTTAGGGGGCCGAATTACCAACGAACCATAATGGGTCGATTCACCTTAATAAATTACTTGATTAATGATTGATATTTATATGTGGATGTTTTATGTTATTTTATTATGTATGTGGCATTTTTACATATTGCATGGGATGGGAAAAATTGTATGGAGAGCAGTGTAGCCTGGTGGCATTGCCACAATTTGTATCTTATTGTGCTTAAATATGATTTCAGTGGCTTGACCATAAAAATACTATATGATAGCAGTTTGACTGCAAATTTGGTGTGAGCGGCGGGGTGGGTTGACTTGATCCCGACAGGTGTGATTGGCTGGTCGAGGGTGTGATGGATGGATGGGTTGGGTTGCATACATTTATTTCATTTTAATATTATTATGTTAATGGGCTTCGACCCAAGATGATACTATGCGGGTTCAGGCCCAGTGGGTGACTGTAAAGGGATTATACACTGAGTTCTAGTAACTCACCCCTTTTTCTTAACCCTTACAGGTAGTGCTCAGTGATGAGGACTTGGGCCATGGATGACTCCGTGGAGGCCATACTTTAG
Source organism: Gossypium bickii (assembly GCA_025503065.1). Taxonomy (NCBI): domain Eukaryota; kingdom Viridiplantae; phylum Streptophyta; class Magnoliopsida; order Malvales; family Malvaceae; genus Gossypium; species Gossypium bickii. The sequence continues at coordinate 111,083,968 of CP106711.1, read as the reverse complement.
AAATGGTGTTTTCAAACTTTAGTAAATTTCATTTTCCACCTTATTTCATTGCTTTTACTATTTTGGGTTTAAAGTTGTAATAAGGCCTCTAAGATAAGCTTTAATTTGCTTTATGTTTGGGTCGTATTGATTATTTTTCTTAAAATTGTTTTTAAAAAGGGAACTGTCCAAAATCATAAATAACGGTTTCCAAAATTGACTAACAAATGGATTTCATAACAAACTTGTACAAATAATTTAACTTGGATTTTCTTTCAAATTATCAACAATATTTTCAAAAGTCACGGTTTTAAAATTTAGTAGTTCGATTTTCGATTCATCAATCAAGTTCTCAAAATTTGTAGTATTTTATCAAATATTTATAAGCCAAACTTGTTTTCTTAACTAAATTAAATTAACGTCAATCTTTGGTACATTCACAAGTTCTTTAAACACTTTCTTCTTGTGGCATACCAGATCCGGTCGTAACGCTTGGGCCGGGTTTGGGGTGTTACAATCCATCTATTCTGGGATTTGAAAATGTTACTTTGTGTTTTTCTGATTTCATCTTACCCTTTCTCTCTCTCTCTCTCTCTTTTGTCTTTATAATCTGATCCACTTTAAGCAGTTTTGATGCAGTGAGTTTAAGTTTTTGATACACAAAGATTTTTCTTAACCCTAAATGGCTTATTTTTTTTTATTATTATTGCATTTTTGTTCTCTCAATGATATTTCAAGCTTGAATTATCATTGAATGTATCTTGATTATTCTCTAATTATAATTACAACCATTATTTCATAACCCTTTTCTGTACCTAGTTTATCTTTCTCGTGGTTGCAGGCTCCCATTGCTATACTTCTGCTGCAAACTGCTTCTTTTTTACCTCAAAGAATATTTAGAAAAAAATGTTACTCCGAATTTGCAGTAACACTATAAGAGGAGAGGGAGACAGAGACAAAAAGTGGATGATATACTTGTTGTTTTGGTACTTGGAATTTTCTATAGGGTTACATTATTGTCGTTGCTGAATTTTTATGAGACTTTGTTTTGGATCCTTTTATCTTGATTGTTTTAACTTTGTTTTATTTGTAGGTTCCATGCTTCTGGTCTTGAGGTTCAAAAAGCTCTTACTTGATTTTTGTAGATAAAATTCCAACAAATCTCAACACTTATACTTCCATTGGTAAAATGTTAACTTAAATTAATGTTGTTTGATATTATTTTTATTTTCTGTTTTTTTAATTTAAAGTATTAGTGAGTTAATGTTGTTTGTATTTCCATTTGCATGACCTCTCTATTTCTTGGTGAGAGTGGAGTAGACCAGCTTCTTGAAATTATTAAGGTACGTTTTAGTTCAAAATTCTGATCAGTAACAGTTATATCATGATGAATTTGTCCAAATTGCTATTTATTATCCTGCTTTGTAAAATTCCAGTTTATACCTTAGTCGGAACAGTGGTTTTAGGACCACAAATCCGAGCCCTATAATATTTTAATATTATATTCTGTGCCGTTGATATGTAGTTTAGCATGTGTTAAATTTTCGTAAGTTAATTTGTCCGTCTGTGTGTTTAATTTGACAAAAGGATGAAATTGCATTGAATGTGAAAGTTGCTTGCTATTTGTAAAAGTGCTTATGTGTTGTGGCTTTATAAATGTGAGGATTTATGTGGCAATTTAGCCATTTCCATGGTTAGTGGATGGCTAAGGTCATAAATAACCTTGAATTATATTTTTTGTTATATTTGTTTTAAAGGTTAAAAATGTCTTTTTGTAATAAATGATTATATGCTTAAGAAAAACATGAAAATGGCCATATTATCATCTTTGTTAGCCGAAAATCAAATAAAGAAAAAGAAGAAAAACCTTAAGCTAGGTTCAGCCATTTCAAGCTTTGATTAAGGTATGTTTTGAGTAGGTTTTCGATAATTTCTACGATTTTGTAATCGTTGCTTTGAGAGCTATCAAACCCATGTCTCAATTTAATGAATTGATGTTGTTTATGAGAAATGCCATTGATGTTATGTTGAGCTTTGTGGTGATTTTTGGTGTTAAATGAAAGATATGAGCTAGATGAACATACTTTGTTCTTGAATTTTTGATGAATTTAGCTAAATAGGGCTAAATTGAGAAAATGGCAAATTAAGGGACTAATTTGTGAAATTGATGAAAAATGTGGACTTATATGTGATGTACATGTATTCGGCTAAGTATGTGTATGTGTAGATTTTGTGAATTTGATGTTTCGAGAAAAATAGACTAAATTGATAAAGTGTACAAATATGATGGTTAATTTGCAAATAGCCCTAAATGTGTGTCCTTGGATTGAATTGAATGAATTAGTGAATAAAAGGGTTAATTCTAAATATGTTTAGATCAATAACCAAGGAAAACGGACCTAGATCGTGGGAAAGCGAAAATAATCGAGTAGCCGTTTTCATTTCGACATATTGAATCTGAGGTAAGTCATTATGCAAATAAATGTATATGTATGCAATTGTAAATGTTCATATGATTAATGATGAAAATAAATGCTTATGAAAGGTTATGCATTTGAATTCCGAGATAAGTTCGAAATAGTGATTAACTCCGAGAAGCCCCGCACGAACCTACGAATAGATAGGATTGACTAAGTCACGACATAGACATCTGTTCTGTTGTTATCATGTAAGACCACGTCTGGGACGTTGGCGTTGATTTGAGACTCGTGTAAGACCCTATCTGGGACAGTGGCATCGATATCTGATTATGTGTAAGACCACGTCTGAGACGTTGGCATCAATATAATCTTTACGTATAAGACCATGTCTTGGACGTTGGAATTGTTATGATCCTTAAGTGTAAGACCATGTCGGGGACATCAGCATCGTACTGATCTGTGTAAGACCTTGTCCGGGATAGTGGCATCGATATCTGAGTACACGTAAGACCTCATCGGAGATGATGGCATTGTACGATTATTCCGAACTTCTGAGTATCCTACTGAATTCCTTATGGTTCAACGGGCAAGTCTGAGATACGAATGGCAAATCCGAGCTTTTATAGATTAAGTAAATGAATGTCCGATTCAGGTACGTTGATTATACACTAATTGTGTATACAAGGTAAGTATCTATGTGATCTTACTATGATGTTATGTATATGGAATGGATGATACCATATGTAAATCCTTGATTAGATGAACTCTATGCATATTTCGTAAGCTATGATCAAGCATATGAGCTTGAGAAAGAATGGGGTGATTTTTTGCATGAGAATCATATTGGTCATCATATTTAATTGGTTATGTATAATACATGTTAAGTTTATTTGTATATTACTAAGCTTTTGGAAAGCTTACTCTGTGTGTATTTTCTCTGTTTTATAGGTTGTCAAAGCTACTGAAGGCTCGGGACGGTAACGGAACGTCATCACACTACTAAACTTGTTCTTGGTACTCTTTGAAAATCTATTTGGCTAGAAATGGCATGTATATGCTAGCCCTTGATATGAGTTGTTATGTGAACTTAGCCAGAGGATTTGGCTAGTTATGTTTTGGTTATATGCATTAAAGACTACGTTATGTGAAGTATGTTTTGGCATGATGATTTGGTAAGTTTTTGGGTAAGCAAATGAATGAATTATGCTTGTGATGATGTGATTTTTAGTCTTTGAAATTGTCGTGGTTGGAATTGGTATTGAATGGATGGTTTGAATGACTATTTTGGTATGTTTTTGGTGGTTAAATGTGCATGAGATGTCTTGGTAAATATGGCTTGTAGGGTTGACCCTTATGGGTGGCATTTTGGCCTTGTGAATGGCCTATAATGTCACACGATTGTGGCATACGGGCGTGCCTAAAGACCGTGGATGTATAGCAGCATGTAGCTTGGTAGCACACGACCTTGACACGGGGGTGTCAGCTAGCCGTGGCGTACAAGTCAGTAGCTAGCTAAGAGTACACGGCCACGGTATACGGGCGTGCTTGGTGGCCGTGGTGGGGAAGTCAGTATATGGCCTAATAGCACACGGCCATGGCACAAGGGCGTGCTTAGTGACTGTGTTGGTATAGTCAGTATATGGACACGGAAGGACACACGGGGGTGTCTATAAGCCGTGGAGGGCACATGGTCTCCTTCCACGGGCGTGTATCTCCTAAATTTTAGAAAAGTTTTAACTTTTCAAGAAATTTTGTATATGTTTCAGTTGAGTCCCGACCTAATTTATAAGCATGATTAAGGTCTCGAGGACCCATTTGAGGGACATTATGCTTGAGAATGATGAATGAATGTATGAATTCCTGTAAATGCTTTCCGATCTGTCTGGTAACGCTCCTAACCCTAATCCGGCGGCGAATACGGGATAGGGGTGCTACATGCTTGGTTGGTATATATGCTGTTTATTATATTGCTGTCCAAAAAAAAAAGATTCAAAGTATATAGGCTGGAAACCTAATGGGTTGCCTTATATCTCATTGTAAGATATAATGGATCCTCCCTAGGTGTAACAATGCCCCGTATGATGAATCTTAAAAAAATTCTGTCCAACTTGCTGTCTAAATTGCTGTTAATTATCCTGCTTGGTTGGTACATATGCTATTTATTATATTGCTATCTAAAAAAAAGATTCAAAGTATGTAGGCTGGAAACCTAACGGGTTGCCTTATATCTCATTGTAAGATATAATGGATCCTCCCCAGGTGTAACAATGCCACGTATGTTGAATCTTAAAAAAAATTCTGTCCAAATTGTTGTTTATTATCCTACTTGATTGGTATATATGTTGTTTAATATATTACCGTCCAAAAAAAAAAAAAGATTCAAAGTATATAGGCTGGAAACCTAACGGGTTGCCTTATATCTCATTGTAAGATATAATGGATCCTCCCCAGATGTAACAATGCCGCGTATGTTGAATCTTAAAAAACATTCTGTCCAAATTGTTGTTTATTATCCTGCTTGGTTGGTATATATGTTGTTTAATATGTTACCGTCCAAAAAAAAAAAGATTCAAAGTATATAGGCTGGAAACCTAACGGATTGCCTTATATCTCATTGTAAGATATAATGGATACTCCCTAGGTGTAACAATGCCACGTATGATGAATCCTAAAAAATTTCTGTCCAAATTGTTGTTTATTATCCTGCTTGGTTGGTATATATGCTATTTATTATATTGCTGTCCAAAGAAAAAGCTTCAAAGTATATAGGCTGGAAACCTAACGGGTTGCCTTATATCTCATTGTAAGATATAATGGATCCCCACAGGTGTAACAATGCGACGTATGTTGAATCTTAAAAAAAATTCTGTCCAAATTGCTGTTTATTATCGTGCTTGGTTGGTATATATGTTGTTTAATATATTGCTGTCCAAAAAATAAAGATTCAAAGTATATAGGCTGGAAACCTAATGGGTTGCCTTATATCTCATTGTAAGATATAATGGATCCTCCCTAGGTGTAACAATGCCACGTATGATGAATCTTAAAAAATTTCTGTCCAAATTGCTGTCCAAATTGCTGTTTATTATATTGTTTCAACTGGTATATAGCCTGTTTTTTATATTGTTGTTTATTATACTGTTTCAACTGGTATAAAATGACATGTTTAATCTTTAGCTTAATGGATCCATTTTTTTGGTAGTTTGCGCTTTTTGTTGCCAGTTTTACTTGTAAATGCAATATAACTTGTGTTCATTTCTATTTTTTTAAACTGTGCTTTCATCAAATTTTTTGTTTACCATCAAATAATTTTTTGTTTATCATCTAATTTGTACTATATTGGGTTTTATTTTTGAGAAATTGTTTTACAAAAGGAACGCTAAAATTTCGGTTTAACTTTGCTTTATCTCCATCAGCAGACCTCTGCTGCTTGTCCAGTTTTTTCCCATTCACTTTTCTGTTATCTGCCATAGTGTAAGTTATTTTTCTAAAAAGTCAGTGAACTAATGTTGTCTGGTTTGATTTTATTTAAACTTGTTGGAATGGATGGTAAATTGGAACGTACAAATTGGAGTATAAATGCATAACTTAAATTGGAGTATAAATGGTATCGAAACCAGGGTAGGTTACTTAGGTTTTGTCGTACATAATTGTGTATAAAATAATATAATATTATGAAATTTAAATAAATTAAAAGTCTGTTTTATTTTAATATGAAAATCAAATTCTTTTTTGAAAAATAGTATTTAAAAGAATTTTAAAACAAAATTTTTTTACTCATTAATTTATTTTGGTTTAGGTATTAATAAATTTTTAAAACGAAAATTACTAATTTTTTATATTAATAATGTTTGATTTTAATATTTAATATTTTGATTGTTTTTCAAAATTATAAATTTTTTGTTATCAATATAATAATATTGATCATTATTTTAATATGTTTCAATATAAAAATCAAATTACTAATTTTTTATATTAATAATGTTTCATTGTAATTTTTAATATTTGATTGTTTTTCAATATTATAAATATTTTTATCAATATAATAATATTGATCATTATTTTAATATGTTTTAATATAAAAATCAAATTACTAATTTTTTATATTAATAATGTTTCATTTTAATTTTTAATATTTGATTGTTTTTCAAACTTATAAATATTTTGTTATCAATATAATAATAATATTGATCATTATTTTAATTTATTTTAATATAAAAATCAAATTACTAATTTTTTATATTAATAATGTTTGATTTTAATAATTAATTTTTTGATTGTTTTTCAAAATTATAAATATTTTGTTATCAATATAATAATATTGATCATTATTTTAATATGTTTTAACATGAAAATCAAATTACTAATTTTTTATATTAATAATGTTTCATTTTAATTTTTAATATTTGATTGTTTTTCAAACTTATAAATATTTTGTTATCAATATAATAATAATATTGATCATTATTTTAATTTATTTTAATATAAAAATCAAATTACTAATTTTTTATATTAAGAATGTTTGATTTTAATATTTAATATTTTGATTTTTTTTTCAAAATTATAAATATTTTGTTATCAATATATTAATATTGATCATTGTTTTAATATGTTTTAATATGAAAATCAAATTACTAATTTTTTATATTAATAATGTTTCATTTTAATTTTTAATATTTGATTCATTTTAAAACTTATAAATATTTTGTTATCAATATAATAATAATACTGATCGTTATTTTAATATGTTTTAATATAAAAATCAAATTACTAATTTTTTATATTAATAATGTTTCATTTTAATTTTTAATATTTGATTGTTTTTCAAACTTATAAATATTTTGTTATCAATATAATAATATTGACCATTATTTAAATATATTTTAATATAAAAATCAAATTCTTTTTTTAAAAAAGTAATTTATAAACTTTTTAAAATGAAAATTTATTTTTGTTACTCATTAATTACTTTGTTAAGTTATTTCTTTTTTTTTATGTTTTCTTCATTATTTAAATATATTTTAATATAAAAATCAAATTGCTAATTTTTTATATTAATGATCATTTTTTTAATATTTAATATTTTTAAATGTTTTGAAAACTTATAAATTTTTTTATCAATAAAATAATAACGATCATTATTTAAATAACTTACATAATTGACATAACTCACATAACATACATAACTTACATAACTCACATAACATACATAACTCCCATAACATACATAACTTACATAACTTACATAACTTACGTAACTTACATAATACATAACATACATAATTTTAAGATCAAATATCATAACTTACATAATTTTAAGATTAAACTTCATAACTTACATAATACATAACTTACATAATTTTAAGATCAAATATCATAACTTACATAATTTTAAGATTAAACTTCATAACATACATAATACATAACTTACATAATTTTAAGATCAAACTTCATAACTTACATAATTTACATAACTTACATAATACCTGTATAAATAAACAACTTACCCGTGTAATTTACTGTCAACTTTAGACTTCAACAACTACGAAATGGATAGAACTTGGATGAATTTGTCAAGGGTAAGAAACGGCTACCGAAATGGAGTAGAAACTTTTCTAAATTTTGCATTTCAAAATGCAAGCCAAGAGAATATGATTCTTTGCCCGTGTAAGAAGTGTTGCAATATCAATTGGCATTATTGTGAAGTTGTCTACGAACATCTAGTTGTTGATGGCTTTGTTCGGGGGCATAAAAAATGGATTTTCCATGGAGAGTGTACATCTAGTGGAGCCTTTTCATCGATGAATCTAGGTTATCCTCATAGTGCTTACAATCAGAATGTTAGAGAAGATGACATGGAAGGCATGTTGCGGGATGCATTTAATATGCGCGGTGATGGTTTACAATTGAAACACCCCAAACCCGGCCCACAAACCCCGACCGGATCTGGCATGCTCCTTGAGTAAAACTTGTTGTGTTATCTTAGAAAAACATATTGATTTTTGTGTAAAAATAAGTTTGAGGTCTAATCTTGTTGAAAACCGTGTTTGTTTTGGGTTCGTATCCCATTAAAACATTATCCATAAGTTTTTAGAAAAATTCATAAGTTAAAAGAAAACTCAAGTTTAGAACTTATTGTTAAGTTGAAAGCCATAGGTGATTAAGTGTCAAAACAGTTTAAGTTGTTTATTGAAAATATTTAATCATTGAGTTGAAATCTATCGTAGCAGAATAAAAATTTAGTATGTATAAGTAACATTACTAATGGCGGCTTTATTACAATAAAACATAACCCAAAATAAATCCCGAAATAAATAAAGGAAACGTATTAAGTTTAATTAAAAGAAAAATCGAAATACTGAGTTGAGCATGGCCACCACCTAGTCTTCGCTGACCCGGTCCATCACGCTATGTGTCACCTGAAAAAGATATCCTACAAGGGGTGAGTCAACAGACTCAATGTGTAACAGTTCACCAAAAGCCCAATCGATCATAGCCTTAAAGATAACGTTTTTGCAAAGCCCATTTTAATCACATTTAGCCATAAGCCCATAACATATCAAATCAGATAATGACAGATTATATCACATGTACATATAGAATGAAATGCATCCCGAGCCCACCTAGACATCCATCCACTACACACCACCTGTACCTGCCAATCACACCGTGGGGATTACTAAATCGACCCTCTATCCGCTACACATCCTCAAAGGCAACCGCTACAGTCAACTGCACATCACCCTTATAAATTGTGGTATGGCCACCAGATAATTGTGACAAAGTCACCAGAAATAATAATATGTGACCGAGGTCACCGGATATAGAATATTGTGACTGAAGTCACCAGATCATAATATTGTGACCGAAGTCACCGGATAACGTGGTAAAACCACCGGAACACTTCCCCTTTATCAATATCACCCATATGCTTATGCAACATACATATTATTCAAATATCATGCCATATACCCCAAAGTCATAACAGATTCATATTTATCTCATATCCATACTTATAACATCCTTAACTGAGTATATTAAGAGGTTTATGTACCTGAATGCATCGTACCACTATATGGTACCCATAGTCATATTCACACAGATTTCTTATTAACACATGCTATCATTAATACTATCAATCTATCGAAAATTTAGTGAAGGCTACACACCTGATAACCGTAAGTACGATACTATCGATTCCGACACTCTCACTAGCAGGGATAACAGTGAATTGCTTATCCCTTTCCGACGCTAGCCCACACCCCGGTGGCCAATCACGAACAGCAGAAACCGAGCGTTCCTTGAACTTAGGGGTAGGCACTACCCCTTTCTCCCCTTTACTGGTACTCTCATCCATTGAATCAACACTTAATCAGAAAACTCGGTTAACTAATGTATGAGATCTTAATCGAGTAAAAACTGCAACTCACATACCCTTACCGAAATGGATCAGAACCCCGAGACTCCTTTTATACCACTGTCGATCTGCACCTAAAAGGTAATAGTTAGAATCGGCCATCCTTAAAACAATATGGCCTCTGGCCAAATATTAAGATCCCTTACCTTGATTGTCTAAATCTCGAAATCGTCACTTGTTTATGAAATCTGTTGAAATTCCTATATGGTACATGCTAGAGTCAGCCTTGAATGAACACGATCTATAGAAATGGCCCTTGGCCGAATACCACACATTGCTTACCTTAGATCTCGAAATCCCGAAAGATCTCCTCTTGTAGTCGGCTATAACAAATCCCAAAATCCCCCCTTCAAGGTTTCGGCCATAGAGAATAAGAGAGATTAGAGTTTTTCTTTTCAACAATCAGAGAAAGAGAAAGAGCAAGAAATCAATACAGAAAAGATCCTTACCGAATAGAGTGACCAAAGCGCAATTGGTTCACCAACTCTATGTATCGACAAGAGGGAAAAAGTGTTTGATTTTTGGCTTTTAATGGTAATGGAATTGGTGGAAGGGAAGAATGAGAGAAAGAAGGTTGCGGCTACGGTGTTTCGGCTTTTGATGATAGAAGAAATCGTGAGAAGGTGAAGAAAGAATGATGAGGGTGATTCGGCTCTTAACAAAAGAATGGAAGGGAGAGTGTAAGGCTTAGAAGTTGCAGCAATGGTGAATTAGAATAGATGGGAGGTTCGGCCAAACCAAGATAAAGAGAAGAAAAAGATGATTAAAAGAGAAAGAGGTGCACGAGTGGTCACTTACTTGGTTTACGGTCTCAAAAGAAAAAGAACATAAAACTTTCGAGAAAAGAAATCGCACAAGAAAAATGCCTAAACCTCACTATGCATATTCGGCTTCTCCCCCCTTCAACATGACCGAAAATTGTCACCAAAACAATCCCTTGGCCGGCCAACTCTCTTTTCCCTATCAATTTCCTTCTTTTTCTCCTACTTTTTCTCTTCTCCTCTCATTTAAAGAAATTTGAATGAGTCAACACTTATCCCTTTCCTCATAGCCGAATTTTAAATGCATTTGACTTAATAAAATGCTTATCCACTTAGTGTCCCATTGCCGTCCACTACTTCTCCTCCTTGCTGCAAAATAAAAGCTCCCATTTACTTCCCTTGCTGCTCGAACCTAGGCCCTGCACACTCCCTGAGGCGTCACTTCTCAAAGCCCTAAGTGGCGCCTCCTTGCCACTTTACCAAGCCCATTCTTGTGTCTAACTCCTCACACAATTTTTTTTAAGGCCTCAATTGCCTATCTCTCCTTTAAAACTTAAAACCCAGTATTTTTCTAAGGCATTCTCCTACATTCTAAAGTTCCCAAAATCTATAAAACACTTTCAAACCACACATAACATGCTACCACACACATTTGAATTAAAATGCATAACCCCTAAATCCCGAATATTACAGCAATCATTTCCACCTGACTTGGGTGCAACCGATGATTATAATTTTGGTGGAAATACTTTCACCGAAAGGGGAAGAAGTGTACCTGATGAACATCCAAATGAAGAAGCGGTGAAGTTCTACACGTTACTTGGTGAAATGAATGAAGAACTGTATGAGGGATCAAAATTTTCAAAACTGTCTTTCTATATTCGTCTTTTCACTTAAAATGTTTGGGAGGGTGGACTGGAAACTCTTTGACTATGTTATTAGAGTTTTTGAGAGAAATGTTCCCGTTTGCGAAAATCCCTCAATCTTCCAAAGAGATGAAGAAACTGATCAAAGATTTGGGCCATGGCTACAACAAAATTCATAGTTGCCAAAATGACTGCATGTTGTATTGGGGCGACCGGAGAAACCAACAGTGCTGTCATGTATGCAGACAATCCTGTTGGATGAATAAAAATATAGAAGATGGTAACGAGGATGAAGATGATGCACAGTCAAGGAAGACACCAGTTAAGATTTTACGGTATTTTCCGCTAATACCAAGGCTTCAAAGGCTTTTCATGTCGTCGAAAACAGTTGAGTCAATGACGTGGCACCATGATGGACAAACCGATGATGGATTGTTAAGGCATCCTACAGATTCTTTAGCTTGGAAATCATTTAACTCCAAATTTCCAAGCTTTGCAAGCGATCCTCAGAGTGTGAGGCTTGGGTTAGCATCTGATGGATTTAACCCTTACAAAATCATGAGCACAGCGTATAGTACTTGGCCTGTGGTGCTTGTTCCTTACAATTTGCCTCCATGGGTTTGCATGAAACAATCGTCCTTTATCTTATCTATGATTATCCCTGGAGAGAAAGGGACCGAGAATGATATTGACATATATTTGCAGCCACTTATTGAAGAGTTGAAACAATTATGGACTGGTGTTAAGACGTATGATGTACTGAGAAAGGAGAACTTTAATTTACGTGCAGCTTTGATGTGGACTATTAATGACTTCCCAGCTTATGCCAGTTTATCTGGTTGGAGTACCAAGGGACGTTATGCTTGTCCTTGTTATGTTGTGCAGACATGTTTGCAATGGCTATATAATGGGAAGAAGTTCTCTTACATGGGGCATCGTCGGCGGTTACCGAAAAATCATAGATTTAGATTTCAGAATGCTCAATTTGACGGTACTGAAGAGTCTAGAGAAGCTCCTTCGCAGACCGGTGGATCTGAAATATTGTTCATGTTTAAAGATATGAATTTCATTTATGGGAAGATGAATCAACCGGCCAACACGCAAAGAAATAGAAGATCAAGGGATGGATCTGATGATGAAGAGGATGATCTTAATGAGGCGAACTTGTGGAAAAAAGGAAATATTTTTTTGAGTTGCCTTATTGGGAACATCAAATTTTGACGACATAATCTTGATGTCATGCACATTGAGAAAAATGTCTGCGAGAACATCATTGGGACTATTTTGAATGTCAATGGAAAATCGAAAGACAATCTTCAGGGTAGACTTCATTTAGTCCATATGGGAATTCGGCGTGAGCTTCATTCCCAAGAACTTTCGAATATGAAATATCAGTTGTCGCCTGCTATTTTTTTAATGTCAAAGACGGAGAAAGAAGTGTTTTGTATGGTGTTGAAGGATATAAAGCTCCCGAATGCGTATGTATCAAATATATCTTGATGTGTGAGTCTTAAAGATCGAAGACTGTATGCCTTAAAATCACATGACTATCACATCTTGATAGAAGACTTACTGCCAGTTGCTATGCGGTGTTGTATGTCGAAAAAGGTGACGTCTTGTGTAATTGAACTATCCAATATAATGAAAGGTGTTTGTGGCAAAGTTTTGGATGTTCAAGAACTTGAGACACTACAAGATCGAGCCGCATTGACTTTATGCAATCTGGAGAATATCTTTCCGCCTTCCTTCTTCACTATTATGGTGCACTTGTTAATTCATCTCCCTCGTGAAGTAATACTTGGTGGACCCATTTTCTATCTATGGATGTATCCCATAGAAAGGTCTTAATTTATTTGTAAATTATTCCTTCATTCACCTCAATGCCTTTAGTTGCAACTTTTGATAGTGTTGTATATCGTGTTTAGGCTCCTATCCAAATTGAAGTCTTACTGCCGAAATAAGCCTTATCTGGAAGGATCAATTGCTGAAGGCTACTTGGCAGAGGAATGTATGACTTTTTGTTCAAGGTATTTGGAAGATGTTGAAACAAGAATGAACAGACCAAGTAGAAATGCTGGGCATACAGATCATAACTTGGCCGAAACTTATTTATTTCAAAGTTTCGGAGAACCAATCAGCAAAGTTGAAATTACAGAATTAGATGATAGATCGTGGGTCCAAGCACATCGATATGTTCTTTTTCATCACGATTCAATGGAACCATTATGCAAGCAAGTTCAAGAATTTGACAAAGTCTTCTAACAAAGTAAACCATTTTGTAATGTAGTGAGTACAAACAAATATTAAGAGCTCGTTCACGGTCCCGAAGATTACAACAATGAGAAATTAATAAGTTCTTCATAGAATCATTTCATGAATGGTTAAGCCAAACGGTATGCAATTGAAGTTTTCATTGACAAGTAATAATGTTTTCTCATAACATTTATAATTACTCAATTTACTTTCGATTCAATAGGTTTGGAGTCAGAATGAAGTAAATGATGAAGTTAAATGGCTTTCCCAAGGTCCAAATAGAATAGTGAAAAGATATAGTGCCTTCCTCATCAGTGGATTCAGATTTCATACGAAGTATCTCGAGAGATTGAGGAGAACCCAAAATTGTGGAATTGTTGTTAATTCTTCAATTACAAGTTATGCTAGTGCTAGGGACGATAATCAATCATCGAGGAATATGGAGTATTACAGACTTCTTACTGACATAATTGAGTTGGATTATTATGGCAGATGGAAAGTTGTCTTATTTCGAGGTGATTGGGCTGATTTGAATACGGCTCGCGGAATTAAAAACGACCAGTATGGTTTTACAATGGTGAATTTCTCTAGATTGATTCACACTGGACAACAATTGATGGACGAGCCGTATGTATTTTCTTCTCAAGTGGAACAAGTTTTTTACTCAAAAGATCAAACTGATGAAGGTTGGTACGTTGTACTCCGAAACACCCCTAGAGACTTGCTTGACATGGGCAATGGAAGTAGAGATGACATCGTCGAAAGATCAAAAACTTTGCCTTTTCCAGAACAAACTTAAATGAAAATATCCTGATAAATCGTAAAAGTAACATATTTTAATCCCACATTTAGCTTACTTTTTGATGATTTACTCATTGATTTATACAAAAATGTGCTTGTAATCCTTTCTTTTCATGATTTATACCCAGGAAAGCACCTGAGGATGAAAAGAACACAAAACAGGCCCAAAACGGAGTAAATGGGCCTTAGCACGAAATTGAGACAGCCTGGCCCAAAGTCCACACGCCCGTGCCTCGACGACCACCTAGAGCACGGCCTCAACTCCGCTTCACATGGCCGTGCCTCAAGTTAGAAATTCGAACATGGTCTGGTCTCGATTCACACGGGCGTGTGCCATGGCCGTGCCTCTATCGCTGGAAAGAGCCATTTCAGTCAGAAAAGGATACTTAGGGAGAAAGAATCGCATTTCAAGAGCCTATATATATCCCCTAAGTACCACATTTGAAAAGGCGTCAAAGCTAGGCCAAGGAGTCAAGCCAAGAAGGTCAGAGTTAGGGAAAAATGCGAGGATAGCTAGTTGATCCATCCCAAGAAGCTAGAATTATACTCAAGACAGTAGAATTCTCCTTCAATTCCTTCAGGGGTTTTAGGGTTTTCTTATGTTTTGTTTTATCTTTTCTCTTGTGATGTTCTTTTTATTCATTATGAACTAAACCCTTCAGATGCCTGAAGGGGATGAAACCGAGATGAATTTTGTTATTTGATTTCTAAGTTATAAGATAATTGCTTAGTTTGTTCTTAATTATGTTTCTTAACCCCAAATCTAATGTGCTTAGGTGGAGGAGGAATAGGCCCTGCCTTAGAGTAGATCTAACATAATTAAGTGGAGTTGATCGAACGCCTAGAGATAGGGTTACGAGATTTTGCCAGATTAGGGTGAAACCTAATATGGGAGTCCATTGATCGATTTACTGCTATCCTGGGGGTTATTATAAGCAAACAAGAGTTCCACTAATTAACCTAAGGTTAGACGTTATTCGTCTCGAGAGAGGGTTTAATATAGGTTAGGAAGTCTTATGGATCAAGCTAAGTAAAGAAATCATATAATTTAGGGTTAGATAACAAGTGAAGTCTAGGTGGATTTTTCCTGAGGGTATCGTCGTAATCAACTGAGTTTTCCTTCAAAGTTATTTTCCTATTCGTCCTTTTTGTCTTTGTGTCCTTAGTTTAGCCTTCGTCGATACAGTTTAAAGCAACTTCACTCTATTTTTAAGGATAAATTATAAAAAGAAAGTTAGTATTAGTACTCTTAGTTCCTTTGGGTTCGATATCCGGTCTTGCCTATGCTATACTACCGCTCGAAGGAATCACTGAGAAATCAGGCGAGCCCTACATTACATAGAAAGGGAGGAAGAAGACAGATCCAATCTGACTGAAGGGATGGACGAGAATAACCCGCCACCACACAATGTGGGAGAAAATAATGCTCCACGTACAATGTTTGATAATGCTAAACCGCATTTAATAGGAGCAAAACCGAGTATTGTTAGGCCTACTATAGCTGCTAACACTTTTGAATTAAAGCCTAACACAATACAAATGATTCAACAGTTGTTCAATTTGATGGTTTGCAAGATGAAGATCCAAACATGTATATGGCTAACTTTTTAGAGTTCTGTGATACTTTCAAAATAAGTGGCGTTTCTGATGATGCCATACGTCTTTGGTTATTTCCTTTTCATTAAGAAATAAAGCTAAACAGTGGTTAAACTCTTTACAACGAGGGTCAATCACCACATGGGATCAGATGACCGAAAAATTTTTAATGAAATATTTTCCACCAGCCAAAACGACCAAATTGAGGAATGACATCTCTTCTTTTGTGCAGATGGATTTAGAGACGCTATACGATGCGTGGGAGAGATTCAAAGATCTCTTGAGGAGGTGCCCACACCATGGCTTACCCTTGTGCTACAAATCCAAACCTTCTATAACGGTGTAAACCCCTCAATGAGGCAACTAATTGATTCAGCTGTCAGTGGAACCCTGAACAACAAAACTCTAGAAGCAGCCTACGAGTTCGTTGAGGAGATGTCATTAAACAATTATCAGTGGCAAGCTTCAAGGACCAAACTGACGATATCGGTAGGAGTTTTCAATGTCGATTCCATGACCATGCTATCAACGCAGCTTGAGATGATGAATAAAAAGCTTGATAGTTTGTGTCCTTCGTAGGCACATCTAGTCATGCAATGCGACACAAGTGGAACAATGGGAAATCCTGAGTACCCACCCTACAAAAAGGAAGCAGAGAGCGAACAGATGAACTATATAGATAATAATTTCTGATCCAATAATAATCCTTATAGTAACACTTACAATCCCGGTTGGAGGAACCACCCAAATTTTTCATGGGGAGGTCAAGGCAACCAAGGTAATCAAAGGCAACAACCTCCTCAAAACTTCCGAAATCAACCCTATCAACAAGAAAGGAAACCGACCCACGAGGAGGAGCTAACAATATCGGCAAACAAAGAAGAACGCCTACAGGATCTTGAGAGAACAATCAAAGGCAACGATAGCCGAATCGGGGAAATCACTAAGTCAGTAAAGGAAGTTACTAATGCAGTCGAACGACTCGCACAACTCATGTCAGAACGACCACAGGGACATCTACTAAGTAACACTGAAATTAATCCAAAGGAGCAAATTCAAGCCATATCAGCTCCGAAAAATGCAAAGATAGATGAACCCATCTCACAACAAGAAGACAAGGTAGACGAAGGAAAGGCCGAGGTAACACAGGAAAGGCCAAAACTGGTAATCAAAGAATACCAACCTCGTATTCCTTATCCCGAAGCATTAAAAAGAGACGATTCAGAAGAACAGTTTGGAAAGTTTCTTAAACTTTTAAAGAAATTACACATTAACTAACCTCTTCTTGAAGCCCTTTTTCAGATGCCAGACGCGGGGAAATTTTTAAGACAGCTCTTGACAAACAAACGCAAACTAGATGAAGAGCCACACATTGAACTCAACGCAAAGTGCTCAGCAATTCTACAAAATAGACTACCACAGAAATTAAAAGACCCAGGGAGTTTTACAATTCCATGTTTAATTGGTAGTTTATGTAACATCCTAGATTAGGGGTTATACGTTCGTGCCTAATTCATGAGTTAGTAGGTTTTGGCAGTGTTGGAAGTATATTAAGGGTTTTTAGAATTCTAGGATGGAAGAAGAAAGCTTTGGAAAATTATTGGTTTTTAAGTAAAAAGGGGAGCTAGGTAAATGAGGCTTTAAAAGAAACTCCGTGTGAAGCATGACACAAGGAACCATGTGGTAAAATGGCATGTTTTATGAATTATGAATGTGTTATGTGAATTCTAGAAATAAGGAAATGTATGGAAATGTAAGGAAATGTATAGAAATGTATGGAAATGTAAGGAAATGTGAGGAAATGTATGGAAATGTAAGGAAATGCAAGGAAATGTAAGGAAATGTCTTGTCTTGGAAATGTAGGGAAATGTCCTGAAAATGTAAAGGAATAAAGAGGAAAGTGAACATTTATGGAAACTAGGAAAATGATTTAGAAATGATTCAAAAAAGGAAAGTGAACATTTCTGGAAACTTGGAAATGTAAGGAAATGTCAAGTTTAAAGAGCCGAACGAAAATTTTTGGAAACTTGGAAATGAAACGAAATGTCAAGTTTTAAAGTTTAAAAGAGGAAATTAAGGCAAGGTGGCCTTAAAAGAAAAAGTATGTGAAATTTGACACATAAACAGGCTCGGAAAAGTGGCCTGAAGATGTCACTTAAGGCCTATGGAAATGGCGCCACATGCAAGGTAATGGGCCTGAGTTCGAGTCACTTGGGAAGCAAATAAAGGAGGTTTTATTTTTGCTTCCAGAAGACTGAGGTGGACGGCACATGCTTCTAGAAAGGAGGAGTTTTATTTTCATAAATATTCGATTAATAAGGTGATAAATAAGGGATTTAATTTGGATTATTTTTAAAGAGATAATAAAAGATTATTTCTTAAATTATTTTAAATTAAAGAGATAAAGCTATCAGATAAAGATGAGTGGTGGCCAAGTAAGGCATTCCTTAGATGATAATTTCGACTATAAAAGGAAGGAAGGAGGGCTACTCATCAATTTTTCTTCTTCCTCTTCTCTCTGCCGAATTTCTGAGTGCTCTATTCCCTTCTCTTCTCTTTTTCTTTTGTCAAGCCGAATATATAGTCCACCATTGTCAAAATTCTCAAGTTTTCTTTTCTTCCTATTTCTTCTTACCAATCCATTCAAAAGCCGAATCTTGGAAGGGCTTCAAGCATAGGTGCTGTTGGTTTCTTCAAAGGTAAAAACAAGTTTGATTTCCATTCTTTTCTTTTAGATTAGCCGAGAGATAATCTAACCCCATACATATTATGGTTGCCGAATATGGAAGGATCTTTCGGGATTATCAGAGTAGTCGACTAAAAGGAGGAGTATTCGGGATTTCTAAGATTAAGGTAAGATATATGAATATTCGACCAAAGGCCTTGATTTATGTTTCGATGATTAAGATTAAGTCTAACGTAAGGTTTTAGGGATTTCGACATTCCTAGGAAAACAAGGAATACTACAGATTTCGGGATTTGATTATTAATCAAATCGGCAAACAAGGTAAGAATACTAATCCTACTAGGATTTGGAATTTTGGCCGAATGGCTTTTTATTAAGGTAATAAGTGATAAATCAAATGTAGGGATTAAGGATCTAAGAATTAGATCAAGCTTTTCGGGATCTCAAGGAATTTCTAAGCGAATCAGGTGTGTACCCCGCACTACTTTGTAATATGAATTATGGTTAATGTATGTGTTAATGGAAATATGAACATGGCTAAGGTACCATGTTATGGTACTAAGTACTCAAGTACGTTTCCTACTCCTACTAGGAATATGATATATGTTATTCGTAACATGAGAATATTATACGATTGTGAACTCTGGTATATTATGCATATTAATATATGGGGCATATGGTTGTATATTGAAAGGGAAGTGAAAAGTGGTGACTTAAGACCACGATGTCGAAAAGTGGTGACTTACGACCACGATGTCGAAAAAGTGGTGACCTAAGACCACGATGTCTGAAAAGTGGTGACTTATGACCACGAATCGAAAAGTGGTGACCTAAGACCACGATGTCGAAAAAGTGGTGACCTAAGACCACGGATCACGGTGACTTAAGCCCGCAATTTGGTGTGTAGCGGAAGGAGGGTTGACTTAGTAGTCCCCACGGTGTGTTTGGCAGGTACGGGGGTGTGTAGCGGATGGACAATTAGGTTCGGGTTTGGGAATGCATCATAACTTGTATTTTATGTTTGAATGTATTGTATGCCTGATTCTATTATGATTTGGTGTCGTGTACACATTGAGTCTGTTTGACTCACCCCGTTGAGGGAAATATTTTTCAGGTGATGAGTAATAATGGACCGGGTCGGCAGGAGCTAAAGGTGGCCATGTGTAATATCCCGAGTTAGGGGCTATTTTGTTATTGCATTGGTTGCATGTGGGTGATATTGCAATGTGGTTGTTTTGATGTTTTAGAGGCTTAGTTGTAAGCTAAGTGTAAGCCTGAGAGGTAGGAAAAATTTTAGTTTTAAGTTTTATGTGAGAGGAGCTGAGGAAGCTGGGGTTCATAAATATTATTTGGTGAATTTTAGCACAAGAGTTGAGCTAGTAAAGTGGCAAAGCATGCGCCACTTGGGGCTTGAGTTGGAGTCACTTGCAAGAGGGAGAGGTCCTGTGTTCAAGCTGCGAAAATCCCACCTCTTTGCTTCTATTTTGACCGCATGAAGGAGGAGAAGTTGTTGGTAGTTCAAACTCTACCGTAGACCAAGTCAACCCATTTGAATGGTGGGTGGAGAGTGAATTTAGGAGGAAGACTAATTCAAACTAGTTTGAAGGAGTGGCTTGGAGTAATTGATGGTAGTGGCCGAATGTAAGGGAGTTGGGGGAGAGTGTGGCCGGTTTTGGTAAGTGGGGAGGGGTAGTGCCGAAATTCATTTTTGAATTTCGGCATATTTTCGGTCAAGTCATTGTTAAGCCAACATCTTTCTTTTGTCAAAAACAAGCCAAAATTCAAGAGCATTTTCTCATTTCTTCAAACCGAAAGTCCAAAGCAATCATACCTTGCCGATTTTCTTTTCTTTTGGGTATCTAGCCGATTGGTGCATTTGTTTCCCTCAATCTCTCTTGTGCCGAAACTCTCACCTGCTTCAAAACCGAATTCTTCCATTGTTTTCTCCATTTCTCTTCTCCATTTCTTTTGTGTGCCGAAACCCTCTCAACTTGATCTCAAACTTTCTTTTACTCCTCTCAAACCCCATTGCCGTAACTTCCATTTCTTCTAATTTATACTCTTTCTTCCTCTTTTTCACACTAAGCCAAACATAGAGGTGTTAAACACCTAGGGCCGAATCTTTTTCTTCTTCTTGTTCAAAGTGTTGACCGAATCTATCCCCTCTCCTGGTGGTTGCTGGCCGAATATTGGTTGGTGTTAGGTAAGTGCTTGGCCGAATGGCCATTCCTCCTCTCCCTTGTCTTCTATCGATTTGGGTTTGATTAAGGGCCGATGTCGGCATTGGGTGAAGGGAGTTAATCTCTTGTGTTTAATCGATTTTATTATAGGACATTCAGATTTTGGGATACAATCAAGAGGAGCCTTCTCTTTCTGTTAAGCTATTGGTAAATGGTGGTAAGAACGAGTTCTTTTAGTATATTCTTTTAGTTTTCATTAAGTCAAGTTATTAAAGGATTAACCGTTGTCATTTGTTAGAGGGTGGCCGATTGGTAAGAGGAACTATTGTTGGTTCGGGTTTGGTAGGAAACCAAACCAGTGGCAAGGTAAGGGTTTAATGTAACCCTTTGGGTTATTTGGTTTTGGCCGAATGGTATAAGTGACTAACCTATGTTTGGCCGATTATAGGAACAAGGTTGTCGAGGTTACCGAGGGGTTTTAGATCGGTTCATTGGTTAAAGCTGGTGTTCGAACAGGTGTGTAAACTAACACACCCATTGCGTAGTAATATGTTTAATATACCTGATTGTCAAACAGTATGGTTGATTGATATGATACCTTACGAGGTATGTGCACGGATACGGGTAAGTCCGTTTCATTACGAGCTCTATTAATGGTATATGATATCATGTTTGATGATATATGTGATGTGAGATGTAATATTGGGCATGTTAGCATGATTTGCATGATTTGCATATTGCACACGAGTCGGTATGGTATTGGGTGATATGAGAGGAGGGGGAATATGATATCCATGTCTTTGGGACACCAGAGGTTTGGCACCTCCAGTGATTTGGTATCACGCGATGGGTTGGCCCCATCATTGGATTCGTGACTTCGGTCACCAGTGATTTGGTATCACATTGTGTCTTTGGGACACCAGAGGTTTGGCACCTCATAGCGTCTCGTCCCAGTGGCTTCGTACCACAGTGGGTTGGCCCCACAGATGATTATACGGGATTGACGCCAGTGATTTGGTATCACGCGATAGGTTGGCCCCATCATTGGATTCGTGACTTCGGTCACCAGTGATTTGGTATCACATTGTGTCTTTGGGACACCAGAGGTTTGGCACCTCATAGCGTCTCGTTCCAGTGGCTTCGTACCACAGTAGGTTGGCTCCACAGATGATTATACGGGATTGACGCCAGTGATTTGGTATCACACGATGGGTTGGCCCCATCATTGGATTATTCGTGACTTTGGGTCACCAGTGGTTTGGCACCACACTTATGGATATCGTGACTTTGGGTCACCCGTGGTTTGGCACCACCAGTGGTTTGGTACCACACGGGGTAGAGATGGAGTACGGATGGCTAGGATTGGGTGCATTACTTGTATTGCTTTGCTATGATGTGTGTTAGCATGTTGCTTTAACTGGGGGAGGGATTTATGCACTGAGTCTTGCGACTCACCTTCTCCCCTATCATTTCAGGTGACACTTAGATTGCGGACATGGAGCCGGGTGGACTCGAGGTGACCATGCCATGAATAAAGTGAGATTTGCACTGATTTAAACTTGGTACTTAATTTCGTTAATTTTCCTTTGGTTTTGTTGGGATTGTAAAAGGCCTTTTTAGATTATGTTTTGATTATTTATACTGCTTTGATTTGATTTCAGATATGTTCTAATAATTTGTTGGTTAATATTTGATAAAAACTAGGATATAAAATGAGAAAACTACAAAGTGATACGTTTTAAACTTTACCATCGGGTATCACGCTATAATTTAAAATAAATGCAACTCAAACGTTTCCAAAAATTAGAGATTTTTCACACTAAGCTCAAAATGTTTGTAAGCAACAAGAAGGAATTACTTGGATTCTCAAACGATATGGATTTGTTTTACTTATGGAATCAACCAAGTTTTTAAATTCCCGGGTTTTCAAAATACACTACCAGTTTTAAAACAATCATGCCCAAAATTTTGACAGGTATAAAATATGACAAAGAGTTTTCATCGAATCTTTAACCTGAAACCTAACCCCTCAAACACGATTTTTCTCGTAACATACCAGATTTGGTCGGGGGGTATTGACCGGGTTTGGGGTGTTACACCATGCATAGCAAGGAGAAATCTAAAGATTTGGACTTTTATTTTTACTAAGTACTTTAATTTTAAGTTTGGGAGTTGTTTGATGTAATAAGGCCATAAGGCCCAAGTTGGATTTCTCTATTTCTTTATTTCTTTTTTTTTTTTTAACTATTATGTTTACAAATTTTTATTAAGTAAAGATCAAGTAAATTTATTTTAAAAATAAACCCTCGACTGTTTTGTCACCTTAATGAATTGGGTTTTCAAATAAAATAAATGGGCTTTCCAATCTAAGCCCAACTCAAACCAATATTTTTATAAAATTACACAAATTTTCTCTAAGTAACAAAGAACTTTGAAACTGATTTTTTTTTAGGAACATACCAGATCCGGTTCAGGCTCGTGGGCCGGGTGTGGGGTGTTTCAGTTTAACTATTGGTAATGCGTTAGGTGATTTAGGGGCAAGCATAAATATCATGCCTTATACATTGTTTAAACGACTAGGTCTAGGGAAGCCCAAACAAACTAGGATGAGTATTCAATTAGCTGATAAAACTATTAGAATTCCTAGGGGCATTATTGAAGACGTTCTTGTGAAAATCAATAAATTTGTTTTCCCAGTAGACTTTGTTGTTTTAGACATGGATGAGGATAATTCAATCCCCTTAATTTTAGGAAGACCTTTCCTAGCAACTGCCAAGACTAAAATTGATGTTGCCATAGGCGAGCTCATACTTTGTGTAGAAGACGACTCAATTAGTCTTCAAGCCCTCGACTCAGCCAGGTCATTAAAAAACCAAGATAAGAAAGAAATTTCTTTTGATGACCATCCAATTACACCTTCTTTTAGGAACCACTGGAAAAAGGAATGATTGAACCGTATCCTCAATTCAGTGCCAATAAAGAAATAACTCACGAGGGGCAAAGGATTCAATCCCTTAGACGAGTGGAAAACACACTTCAAGGAAAAACTAGGGTTACATGAGGAAGAACCAAAATCACACGAAGTAAAACCAGAAGAACCACAAGAAGAGCTCGTGGGGACTTCAAATCACTTTAAAATAGGAGACCAGGTACTGTTAGACACAACCGATCCTCACATCACCACAACAAACCTGAAGGCAAAGGGAGAAATTCTTCTTAAGGTACACGATATCTTTCCCCAAGTAATAGTCGAGGTAAGCAATCCGATATTTGACAATTTCAAGGTAAACGCTTCTCGACTTCAACTTTGTCAAGAGAACAAAACCATAAGCATGAGGGAAGATATTCAAACCTTTAAACCTCCCTAAAATTTTCAAATACAAGGAAAGTCTAGCTTAAGACAATAAATGAGCACTTCTCGGAAGGCAACCCAAGTACTAACACTATTTCTTTTTACATTTGTTTTCATTTTTTCTTTTTCTTTTCCTTTTTCCTTTTTCTTTTCCTTTTTAAACTAACAAACATTGCAGGTTTCCCAGGTCACACAGCCTTACACACGGCCGTAGCCGTGGCCGTGTGGACCACCTGAATTGCCATACTGACAGGGCAGAGGCCGTGCAATTCAGTCCAACCACCCCCTAATGTCAAGGATCCAACCACCCTCCCCACGGGCACTGGCAGAAGGGCACGGCCGTGCCCCTCAACTGTGTGAAGCTACTGACTTCCACACCACCGGCATAACACGACCGTGCCGACAAACCGTGCTAAGCTACTCTCTTGTCAAACACGGGCGTGGGGATCCAAGGCACGGGCATAGGGTGACAAACACACACCACAACACGGCCGTGCGAGGTGGCCGTGTAAATTGACACACCCTAGGACCACGGCCGTGGGGAAGCACCAAATTTGAACCTCTATTTAAACCCTCAACTCTTCCCCTTCCCTCCATCTGATTTCATCCTTATTTTCTTTGCTTTTCACTCTCCTCCATCTCAAATTATCCACTTACTGAGACTCTAGATCCTTGAGCAAGCCAACCTCATGCCGAAGAAGCGGAAGAAGCTAAGCATAGGTTCCTCAAAGAACGATCAACATGAGTTCATGCCGGCAGCTTCGTCTCAACACCAAGCCAAGGGTTTTTTAGACCAATTAGTTTTTATTTTTACCTTCTCTTTTACTTCAATTTCTTTCTCTTCTCCTTTATTTTCCCTATCTAAGATTCTCTACTGCTATTTTCGTTTAATTTTCTTTTAGTTTTTTAGTGTCAGGTTCAAAAGGCTGCTTGGGAATCACGCTGACCACCACGATAACCTCTTCACTCCTGCCACTGCCATTACATCCCCAACCTTAGTGTTGATTCCCACCTTGCGAACCATCCTTCAATAAGGACTTCACAGTCCATTAATATTCTCTTTTCATTTTAGTTTTCTTCTTAGTCTCCTTCCCTTTAGTTTGTTTTTCTTTAATTTTATATTTAGTTTATCTTTATTAGGTCTTCATAAATCCTGGCTACTACTCAGAGCACTACCCATTTTCTTCATCTAGCGCAGATTCGTCATCAAGACCGACCATCACCACCACCAAAGACACTCCTCTGAGAAAACATCTAAAAACTCAGGGAGTAATTTTTTCCCCTTCTCTTTTGATTTATCCATTAAATGTTATTATCTGTCTTTGTACATTGAGGACAATGTACATCTTAAGTGTGGGGTGTGAATAGTTATTATGAGAAAATGCCTAACGTTTTTCATTATTCTCAAACCCTGAGGATAAAAATGCCTAACTTTCTGCATTATTCTCAAATCCCTAAATTTAATCTTGTTTGAAAGTAATTTTCTCACATTACTAATTAAGATGAAATTTCTGATGGTTTATGGTTATTATTGACATGTTTTAGAA
This sequence comes from Gossypium bickii, assembly GCA_025503065.1. Taxonomy (NCBI): domain Eukaryota; kingdom Viridiplantae; phylum Streptophyta; class Magnoliopsida; order Malvales; family Malvaceae; genus Gossypium; species Gossypium bickii. The sequence goes on along the minus strand of CP106711.1, from coordinate 111,058,110 downwards.
TAAGTCATAGTTAATTATGCATTGATAAATAAATTTAAAGAATACTAGAGAATCAAGTATGATAAGTCTAATTTTCAAAATTTAAAATTTTCAAAAATTAAAATTTTTAGGTGGTTGATCTAAATTTGAATATTACCTTGAAATTTGAAATTTACAAGGATGATGTCAAAATACCCATAAATTTTGTGAGATTTTGAGCCTTATAGAGCATACATTCTTTTTCGTGCTCATTTCTTGATTATAAGTGTGTCAACTATGAACTGTTATTCTAGAACTTGCCTTGTTTATACATGTCAAGACCACAGTTATGATTTGATATACTGAGATGATAAAGGCACCTAGATTTTTAACCCACTTACACCACTAAAAAGCCTACCCGCATAATTAACCCCTAGTGAACCCCGTTTAATCCTAACAATCCTTTTTATTGACTCACCCACTAATTTTACCCCAAAACCCTTTGTATTTGTTATCCCCATTTCTTTTGACTACCCCTTAATCGAGATTTGATTTGAACTAGTTACCTAAGTATATTATTCTGGTAATTAAATTTATCTTGTATTTAGTTTGTTATTAATTAAAAAAAATTTGAAGTATTCAATATTAGTAAGTATAAAAAGTGACCTTACACAATCAAAGTCTATTTCCAAAAGAAAAGCTCGTATTAGTAGGCTTATTACTTTTCAATTTATAAAATTTCAAGTTAGGTAGGTACTTGTCAATTTGAGCTTGATTATAACCTTCTAATTTCAGCCTGTGACCACACCTTTTACCCTAGCCCTGTTACAACCCTGACAAAGACCTTTTATATTACAGTGGTGGAGATTTGATTTTCAGGCAAGCCTATGGGATTAACTTTTCAGGTTTGACTTACGAGCGATCTTTTTCTGAACCTTAAACACTCTAGAGTGATTTGAGTGAATCTTTAGTGAGGATATCAATCCTTGTTGATTTTGGATTGAAAAGGTAGTTATTTAAATGAAGGGAGACACCTATGTTTTTCAAGTTACAAACTCATGACTTATCTCGTTTGAATCTTTAGGACTATTTGAATTGAATTATCCACGTATGAATTAGGATAAGGCATTGTTGATAAGAATTGTGAATCATGGAAAGTTCGTTTTAATTGTAAGTTGAGAATTTTGCTTGAGGACAAGCAAAAGCTTAAGTGTGGGGGTATTTGATAAACCGTAAAAGCAACATATTTTAATCCCACATTTAGCTTACTTTTTGATGATTTACTCCTTGATTTATATAAAAAGGTGCTTGTAATCCTTTCTTTTCATGATTTATACCCAGGAAAGCACCCGAGGATGAAAGGAACACAAAACGGGCCCAAAACAGAGTAAATGGGACTTAGCACGAAATTGACACGGCCTGGCCCAAAGTCTACACGGACGTGCCTCGACGAACACCTAGAGCACGGCCTCAACTCTGCCTCACACGACCGTGCCTCAAGTTAGAAATTCGAACACGGTCTGGTCTCGATTCATACGGGCGTGTGCAATGGCCGTACCTCTATCGCTGGAAAGAGGAATTTCAGTCGGAAAAGGATACTTAGGGAGAAAGAATCGCATTCCAAGAGCCTATATATATCCTCTAGGTACCACCTTTAAAATGGCGTCAAAGCTAGGCCAAGGAGCCAAGCCGAGAAGGTTAGAGTTAGGGAAAAACGCGAGGATAACTAGTTAATCCATCCCAAGAAGCAAGACGGCAGAATTCTCCTTCAATTCCTTCAAGAGGTTTTAGGGTTTTCTTATGTTTTGTTTTATCTTTTCTCTTGTGATGTTCTTTTTATTCATTATGAACTAAACCCTTCAGATACCTGAAGGGGATGAAACCTAGTTGAATTTTGTTATTTGATTTTTAAGTTATAAGATAATTGCTTAGTTTGTTCTTAATTATGTTGTTTAATCCAAATCTAATGTGCTTAGGTGGAGGAGGAATAGACCCTGCCTAAGAGTAGATCTAACATAATTAAGCGGAGTTGATCGAACGCCTAGAGATAGGGTTACAAGATTTTGCCGAATTAGGGTGAAACCTAATATGGGAGTCCATTGATTGATTTACTGCTATCCTAGGGGTTATTATAAGCGAACGTGAGTTCCACTAATTAACCTAGGGTTAGATGTTATTCGCCTCGAGAAAGGGTTCAATATAGGTTAGGGAGTCTTACGAATCAAGCTAAGTAAAGAAATCATATAATTTAGGGTTAGATAACAAGTGAAGTCTAGGTGGATTTTTCCTGAGGTTATCGTCGTAATCAACTGAGTTTTCCTTCAAAGTTATTTCCTATTCGTCTTTTTTGTCTTTGTATCCTTAGTTTAGTCTTTATTGATATAGTTTAATGCAACTTCACTCTATTTTTAAGGCTAAATAATAAAAAGAAAGTCAGTATTAGTACTCTTAGTTCCTTTGGGTTCGATATTTGGTCTTGCCTAAGCTATACTACTATTCGATAGGTACACCTGCCTTTAATCGTTGTCAGGGTTAGTTTTCAGGTTTTGATCATTCTTTTATAAAATTTAAAACTCTGATTTACAGCGATCATATCCCTAGTACTAGTACACAATTTCAATGGGTTCGTCAAGATGTGGACGAAGATATTTACGAATTATGATGTAGTAAGATTTAACAAATTTTTATTTATATGTACTATTATAATTTTAATCTTGGTCTTGTTATATAATTTAACTATTTTATATGTACTATTATTGTTTTTATTTGTTACTAAAATTTCAACTATTTTATGTGTATTGTAGGAAAAATGTGTAGAAGAAGATTACGGGATTTAAGTATTTTAAATTCGGAAGAAGGAAATAGTGAACAGCAAACAGTTGTTGGATCTTCGAATGTGCCAGACATAGATGACGAGCCGACAGAATTTCAAAGTAATGCTAAGTTTATTATTGGTTCATTTTTCAATTTTAATATAATAATAATATATCATTTTTCAGCTGAAAGTGGTGGGACGTGCAGAGGCCGGGGACGTACGCTGCTTAAAGATTTGTACGACCTAAATCCTGTCGAGCATGTCAAAGAAAGGAGAAATAGTCATGGCCAGCCTGTTGGATCTGAGGCTCGACTTTTAGCAGGCTATTTGGGTATTATAGCACGAAATGCTAATATGTTGCCCATCAACTACGAATCATGGCATCACATGCCTGATGGCAACAAAAATCAAGCTCTCGATAATATTAAGGTAACAAAACGTGAATGTAATTTATAATACTTTGGTTTAAGTTTCATTAATATTTACTTTCTAAACTTATGTTTTTTTTAGGAGAGATTTGCTTTAGAGGTCTCCGATGACTATATCAAGAAGACATTGGGTAAAAAATGGAGAGACCATAAAAGCACTTTGAAAAAACAATATTTTAAGAAAGACATAAGCATCGAAGAAAAATTACGAAATGTCTCGCCGGGAATGTTGAGGTACCAATGGGAAGATCAAGTTAGATTCTGGAATTCAAAGAAAGGAGAGGTATTACGTACTTCTAAAGTCTTATAAATTTTTCAGTTTACAGTATTTACTATATAAGTAATAAAAATTTCATTATGTAGGACCGTGAGCGAGTTGGAACAAGCAGCAGGCAGAAACAAAAATTCACTCACACGGCAGGGTCGAGAAGTTTTGCTTGTGTAGCTGAGGCCGAGGTATTATAATTTATTAATTCTGTCAAATATTAATGATTCTATACTATTAAATTATATTTTTATTACTACACTGTAGGAAGTCTCGTCTGGTCAAAAAGTTGGACGCCTTCAGCTTTTTGACCTTACGCATAGGAAGAAAGATAGATTTCCGATGACATCCAAAGCTAAAGAAATTATGGTATATGAAACACCCCAAACCGGCCCACGAGCCTTGACCGGATCTGGTATGTTCCTCGAGTAAAACATTTCAGAAATTTGTTTGTTACTTTGGAAAATTTGGGTGGTTTTGAAGAAAAATTGATTTGTGTTGGGTTCAAATTGAAAACAGTGTTATTCTTGAAGTCTGGAATTTATTAAAACCTTATATTTATATTTCAAAACTATAAGTTAAAAGAAATGCCGAGTTGTTTTAGAGTTTACCTTTAAATTGAAAATCGTTTGTATTTAGGTGTCAAAACATTGAAAATTTATTTTAAAGAAAAATTATTTAACCATTGATTTAATAAAAATCGTATCATACTAAAATAAATAAAATGCATGCATAAAACAGTTTAATAGTAATGGCCTTATTACATCAAAGCAAAACCCGAAATAAATCCAAATCTTAAATATAAAAACTAAAAATAAAATAACATTGAGCTGAGCGTGGCCACCACTAAGTCCCCGCCAGGCCGGTCCATTTATCGAGAGTCACTGCAAAATGTTAGCCCACGAGGAGGTGAGTCAAATAGACTCAGTGTGTAACAGCCAACACAAAGTCCCAAACGATTTAGCCATATCAAGTCATATATATATATACATAGCAAATATAGGTAATGATGCAATCCTGAACCCAAACCTAAATATCAATCCTCTACACATCACCCGTACCAACCAATCACACCGTGGGGATTATTAAATCGACCCTCCATCCGCTACACACCCATCGAAGCGCTTCTTTGCAGCACAACTTGCACATCGCCTTTATAAATTGTGGCATAGCCACGATAATGTGACAGAGTCACGGATAACAATATGTGACATAAGTCACCACATTCAGATTATGTGACATGAGTCACCAGATATTGTGGTAAAAACCACCAGATCACTTCCCCTTTTCAATATCACCCGTATGCCCATGCGTCATATAAACATGCAGAAATAATGTAATTTACCTTATTTCACATTCGTAACAAATTCTCATATGTGTCATGTTCAATATTCATAATATTATCAACAGAGCATTAATGGATTACGTACCTGAATCCACTATACCATTGAATGGTACCTTTAGCCACACTTTTCATATTTCTATTAAGACATACATAATATCCATACCATTAATCTATTAGGAGTTAGTGTAGGGCTACACACCTGGTTACTAACGTGTTCCCTGAATCCCGAAAGTCTACTGAACAGATTGTACTCCTCCTAATAAATCAATGTCAGAATCGGCTAGTCACTAACACTTAATATGGCCTTGGCCGAATGTTCATACTCCCTTGCCTTGTGGATCTAAATCTCGAAAATAGTCACTTGGCTATGGAGATGTCGAAATCCTACATGATACATGTTAGAGTCAGCCTTTTGTACAAGATCGAAGAAAATGGCCCTTGGCCGAATACCACACATGGCTTACCTTGGCTCTTGAAATCCCGAAGCCTCCCCCCTTGTAGTCGACAATAATCAGAATCCCGAAACCCTCCTTCAGAGTTTCGGCCATAGAGCAACAATGTGGTTAAAGTCTTGATTTCGACAGCCAGAGAAAGAAAAAGAATAGTAAATCGACATAGAAGAGGTCCTTACCGAAAAAGAAAGACCAAAACGCAAATGGTCAACACCCTCCAAGGAATCGACAAGAAGATCCTGAAGTAGCGAACTTGGTTCAAATGAGAAAGATGATAGGATCTTGGTTCTTAGGAGTAATCGGTTTCAATGGGTGTAAAACTTTCGGCTTAGAAAAGAATAGCAAAGGGTTATAGATTCGGCTTGATAAACACTATTGAGATTTAGCTTCAACAAGGAAAAAAAAAGGAAAAGTATGAAGCACTAGGGAGAATCGGCAATGATGGGATTTTGAGAGAGGGATATTCGGCACAAATGAGAGAAGTGAAAAGAGAACCAATTTTCGGCACACCTATCCTACTAACACCAAAACTGAAAATGCCATCAAGGGAGTCCCTAGGCCGGCCAACTCTCTTCCCTCTTATCAGCTTCCGTCTTTTTCTCCTTTTTCCTCTCTTCTATACCCATTTAAAATAATTAAAATAAAACAACAATTATCTTTCGACCTTAGCCGAATTTTAAAAAGGAATTTGGCCATATCTAATGCTCATCCATCCAGTCTCTCTATGCCGTCCACCACTGCTCATCTGTGCTGTAAAATAAAACTCCTCTTTACGTCCCTTGCTGTTCGAACCTAAGCCCTGCACACTGCTTGTGGCGTCACTGCTTCAGGCTTTAAGTGGCGCCTCCTTGCCACTTTAACAAGCCCATTTCTATGTCCAATTTCCCCTACAAATTCTCTTAAGGCCTCATTTGCCTAGCTCCCCCTTTAAAACTTAAAATACCATATTACTAAGGCATTCTCCTACACTCTAAAGTTCTCAAAATCTATAAGACACATTCAAAACACCCATAGGCATACTACTTCCTACAATTAAGCAAAAATGCACAGGCCCAAAATCGCTGATATTACAGTTCTACCCCTCTTGAAATAATTTCGACCTCGAAATTACCTGGCTAAAATAAGTGAGGATATTACTGTCGCATTGCTTCTTCCGGCTCCCACGAAGCTTCTTCCGATCCATGGTTACGCCATAATACTTTGACCAGAGGAACTGATTTCCTCCGTAATACCTTCACATCTCGTTCCAAAATCTAAATCGGCTCCTCCTCGTAGGACAAATCTGGCCTTAGCTCCACCTCTTTAACCGGCACTGCATGAGATGGATCCGATCAGTAACGGCATAGTATAGAAGCATGGAACACATCGTGCATCTGCTTCAACTCCGGAGGCAACTCTAATTGGTATGCCACTGGTCCAACTCGCTTCAAAACCCGATAAGGTCCTATAAACCTGGGACTTAATTTCCCTTTGCGACCAAATCTCATCACCTTCTTCCAAGGCGAAACTTTAAGAAACACCTGATCTCCCACAGCAAACTCTATTTCCTTCCGCTTAAGATCCGCATACGACTTTTGCCTGTCAGATGCCTCCTTTAACCGTGCCCGAATTACCTTAACCTTCTCTTCGGATTCTGCCCCAATCTCTGGACCCAAAACTCGACGTTCCCCCAATTCCATCCAACATATAGGAGTGCGACACTTCCGTCCATAGTTTCATACGGTGTCATCCGAATATTGGCTTGATAGCTGTTATTATATGCAAATTCCGGTAAAGGAAAATATTCTTCCCAACTTCCTCTGAAGTCTATCACACTGCCCCTCAACATATCCTCTAACACCTGGATCACTCGCTCCGACTGACCGTCCGATTGTGGATGAAATGCCGTAGTGAAATCTAGTCTGGTGCCCAGAGCCTGATGTAGTGCTTTTCAAAACCGAGACGTAAACCTTGGATCCCTATCTGAAATAATCGATACCGGTACTCCATGCAACCTCATAATTTCTGCCACATACAACCTTGCCAACCTCTGCAGAGAATAGTCAACCCGCACCGATATGAAATACGCGGACTTTGTCAATCGATCCACTATCACCCATACCGAGCCCTTCTTAGTAGGCATAAGGGGAAGCCCACTAACGAAGTCCATGGTGATTCTCTCCCACTTGCACTGCGGAATCTTTATCGGCTGAAGCAATCCTGACGTGCTCAGCCTTGACTCGCTGACACGTCAAGCACTTCCCTCCAAATTTGGTAACTTCCCTCTTAAGACCAGACCACCAAAACTGTTCCCTTAGATCTCTGTACGACTTACTACCTCCAGGATGCATAGCCTAAGGGCTACTATGTGATTCCTGAAGAATCCTCTACCTTAACTCCTTATTCTTAAGCATACAGACCTTGCCATGAAAACACAGCACTCCTTCACTATTAACACCATAGTTTTCCAACTCCCCGCTCTGCACTTGCCGCAACTTAGCACTTAAATCATCATCTGCCAACTGTCCTTCTTTCACCTCATTCAACCATGTCGGCTTAACTTGCAACTCTACCAATAAACTTTCATCGTCATACAAGCTAAAATGTGCAAACATCACCCTTAAGTCCGACACTACTTTCTGACTTAGGGCATCTGCCACTACATTCGCCTTGCCCGGGTGATACTCTGTGGAACAATCGTAGTCTTTCAATAACTCCACCCACCTTCGCTGTCTCAGGTTCAGCTCTTTCTGAGTCAACAAGATACTTAAGGCTCTTGTGGTCTGTGTAGATCACTGACCTTTCTCCATATAGATAGTGCCTCCATACCTTAAGAGCAAAGACCACTGCCGCCAATTGCAAATCATGCGTCGGGTAGTTCACCTCATGTGGCTTCAATTGTTGAGACGCATAAGCAACTACCATCCTATCTTGCATCAATACGCATCCTAATCCTGTATGAGAAGCATTACAATACACCATGGAATCCTTCCCCGCCTTAGGTTGAACCAACACCGGAGCTTCCATCAAAACCCTCTTAAGCTTCTCAAAGCTCTCCTGTTGCTTATCTGTCCATACAAAAGGTACTTCCTTTCTCAATAACTTCATCAGAAGTGCAGCTATTGATGAGAACCCTTCTATAAACCTTCTGTAGTAGCCTACCAATCCTAAGAAACTACGAACCTCAGACACAGTCTTTGATGGTTTCCAATCTAGCATTGCCTCAATCTTCCGAGGATCCACCCTTATCCCTTCTGCAGACACCACATGCCCTAAGAACGCAACTTCCTTAAGCCAAAATTCACACTTGCTGAATTTGGCATAGAGCTTCTTCTCCCTTAACACTTGCAACACTACCCGGAGATGCTCATCATGTTCTTCCTCAGACTTGGAATACACTAGGATGTCGTCGATGAACACAAAGATGAACCGATCCAAGTAAGGTTGAAAAACCCGATTCATCATATCCATGAACGCTGCTGGGGTATTCGTTAATCTGAATGGCATTACTAGGAACTCATAATGCCCGTATCTTGTCCGAAAAGCTGTTTTATGGATATCCAATTCCTTTACCTTAAGCTGATGATATCCAGACCGTAAGTCTATCTTTGAAAACACCGCGGCCCCCTTAAGCTGATCGAACAAGTCGTCTATCCTTGGCAACGAGTACTTGTTCTTGATGGTCAGCTTATTCAACTGACGATAATCTATGCACATACGCATAGTCCCGTCCTTCTCCTCCACAAACAAGACTGGTGCTCCCCATGTAGACACACTTGGTCGAATAAACCCACGATCAAGCAACTCTTGAATTTGAGCCTTAAGCTCCACCAACTCCTTTGGTGCCATTCTGTACGGAGCAATTGACACAAGAGCTGTACCCAGTAGTAAGTCAATTCTGAACTCCACCTCTCTATCCGGGGGTATTCCAGGTAACTCCTCCGGAAAAACATCCACAAATTCCCTTACTGTTCTAACTCCACTAACTCCCCTTCTTTTACCTCCAATGCACTAACGAAGGTCAAAAATGCCTTGCACCCTTTTCAACCATCTTATCAGCCTTTAATGCGGAGACCACGTTGGACAAGTAGTTCTTTCTTTCTCCTATCATAATTATCTCCTCATCCTCCTGCGTCCTTAACTCCATTCGCTTAGCTGCACAATCCAATTTAGCCCGATGTTCCACTAGCCAGTCCATGCCAAGAATGAGATCAAATTCTCCGAATGGTAGTTCCATCAGGTCGGCAGGGAATATCACTCCCTGAATCTCTAGAGGTACATTCCGAAATATCTTACTTACCACTATCGTTTGACCTAACGGGCTCACTACAGTCATCTCCCTATTAGACAATTTAGAGGCTTTGCCTAGTGTTTCAACTACTCTACATGCAACATAAGAGTGGGTCGAGCCAACATCAATTAAAGCAAAGTAAGACTTGTCAGCTATAAGAAACATACCGGTTATGACGTCCGGTGCGTCTCCATCCTCCCTCCGCATACACCAGACCCGGCTCTCTTGCCTCTGTATTACCAACACCTCTGCCCGGTGTTCCCTGTCCTCTTCCAGAACCATTACCTCTGCCAAACGGACCATGACCCCACTGTGGCTACTGTCCACCTCTTCCAGCCTGATTGAAACCCTGACCTGTTGATCGGCTCCATCCATTTCATAGGACAATCTCTAATCATGTGATACTTGGATCCACACTTAAAACATCCCTCTGTCTTCTTCTAACACTCTCCTAAGTGCATCTTTCCACACTGAGCACAAGTACGATACTGCCCTCCTGTAACAACCTGCTGACCTCGCGGCCCGTCAACTCTATGCCTGTTTTGAACATTCCAGATGACCTTGCTGATCCAAAACTTCTCTTTTGTCTATTTTGAACCGTATTCTGTCTCACAGATTCTTTAATCCCTTCGGCTACCTTAGCCTTCTCTACCAACACGGCAAACTCCCGCTCCTGCTGTGGAGCTATCAAGAATCTCAGGTCATCCCTCAGTCTATCCTCAAACCGGACACATCGCTCATGCTCCGCAGCCACGATTCCTCGAGCATACCAGCTCAACCTTAAGAATTCAGCTTCGTACTCCGTTATGGACTTATTCCCTTGCACTAGCCCCAGAAATGCCTTTCTCTGCGCATCAACATAGCTAGTCCCAACATACTTCTTTTGATACGCCGCCTTAAAATACTCCCAAGTGAGGTCCTCAGCGGTAGCGCCATCCCGAACCGTGAGCCACCATTGATATGACTCATCGCGGAGAAGCGACACCATTCCTTTCAGTTTCTCCTCAGCAGTCAGATCCAGCTCATCCATGATTCGCTCTGTCGCCTCCAACCAATACTCAGCCGTACTGGGCGCCACACTGGATACACCACGGAATAGCTCAGCTCCATTTGCTCGGAGTCGCTCGCGTACAGACTTCCGAGCTCCCATACCTCCTCCTGCTCCAGTCACCATTTCAAGAACCCGCAAAGATCGCATGAGCATCGCATCATCCCCGCCCCGATCCTCGATGCTCAACTCCAACAGCTGGTGGTGGGGGTGGTGGTACCTCGTTCTCGAACCCTTGACCAGACCTAACGGGTTCCGATACGGTCATTCTACCTCTACCACGCCCTCACAGATTACGACCACGTCCCAAAGAACTCATGTCTACAATCGCGATTTAATCTGGTATAAAAAGTTTTATGCATTAGTCTTTATTTCACTGATTACCCACGAATAAGTTTTATGTAAAGAAGTTTAGTAGTAGTTCTCTCGATCATTTCAGGGTTTTCGTTTCAAGTCTTCTACCCTAATTCAGGAAACACATCCATTCACTAGTATCTACGACACACATTCACCACTCGAACATTTTCGTCCATTCCAATCCCAGGGGTATTTTCGTAATTTGTCCTATAGGGGTATTTTGGTAAACTTCCAAATCAGGGTATCTTGATATTTCGCAAAATAGAGGTTTTTGGTATTTTTGTAAAGTACGAAAATCTTAGTAAAGGTCGAGGGTAGTATGATAATTTTTATAAACTAAGAGTATTTTAGTAATTTTACAAACCAGGGGTATTTGGGTAATTTTATAAACCGGAATATTTTGAAAAAAAATTTCAAAGTCTAAAAATGTTTTTTTTTTTACAAATCAAAGGGGTAATTTGGTGATTTTAAAACTAAGGGTTTTATAAAACAGTATGGCTAGTCCCTTTCGGGTTTTAATTATTGAATTTAGCCCGTGAATGAGTCCTTTTGATTAGGGTGAACCGTCACTACGCACGAGGTAGGATTCGAGCGAAGAGGAGGTGAGTCACTAGGACTGCTTAAATACTAGGCTCTCCCTGAATCCAATCCTAGACATGCGCACAATGGTTGTCACACCCTAACTCGGCGACTTAGTCACAGGTTTGTTTAATTAGGCCTTAAATTTTATGTAATTCTTGTGTTGGGGTAAACTAATCCTAGGGTTCAATAACTCCTAATGTACTAATCTACGATCCCATTATACCCACATACAAATCATACAATAAATCATACAACAGTTAGGGGTACTTACCTGGTGGACTTCGAGTCGGAGACTTAGGTGCCATGCCGGAAAACCTGCTCAATTCCTAAAATTTCCACAAAACTTCTTTGGGCTCTATCTTGAAAATGTTGTGGGCTTTAAACCCATAGCCGAGTGTTTAAAACCTGGCTCTGATACCAAATAGAAACACCCTAAACACGGCCCACGAGCCTTGACCGGATCTGGTATATTCCTCGAGTAAAACATTTCAGAAATTTGTTTGTTACTTTGGAAAATTTGGGTGGTTTTGAAGAAAAATTGATTTGCATTGGGTTCAAATTGAAAATAGTGTTATTCTTGAAGTCTGGAATTTTTTAAAACTTTATCTTTATATTTCAAAACTATAAGTTAAAAGAAATGCCGAGTTGTTTTAGAGTTTACCTTTAAATTGAAAATCGTTTGTATTTAGGTGTCAAAACATTTAAAATTTATTTTAAAGAAAAATTATTTAACCATTGATTTAATAAAAATCGTATCATACTAAAATAAATAAAATGCATGCATAAAACAGTTTAATAGTAATGGCCTTATTACATTAAAGCAAAACCTGAAATAAATCCAAATCTTAAATATAAAAACTAAAAATAAAATAACATTGAGTTGAGCGTGGCCACCACTAAGTCCCTGCCGACCCGGTCCATTTACTGAGTGTCACCTGCAAAATGTTAGCCCACGAGGGGTGAGTCAAACAGACTCAGTGTGTAACAGCCAACACAAAGTCCCAAACGATTTAGGCATATCAAATCATGTATATATACATAGCAAATATAGGTAATGATGCAATCCCGAACCCAAACCTAAATATCCATCCTCTACACATCACCCGTACCAGTCAATCACACCGTGGGGATTACTAAATCGACCCTCCATCCACTACACACCATTGAAGGCAGTCGCTGCAGACAACTTGCACATCGCCCTTATAAATTGTGGCATAGCCAGCAGATAATGTGACAGAGTCACCAGATAACAATATGTGACATAAGTCACCACATTCAGATTATGTGACATGAGTCACCAGATATTGTGGTAAAAACCACCAGATCACTTCCCTTTTTCAATATCACCCGTATGCCCATGCGTCATATAAACATGCAGAAATAATGCAATTTACCTTATTTCACATTCGTAACAAATTCTCATATGTGTCATGTTTAATATTCATAATATTATTAACAGAGCATTAATGGATAACGTACCTGAATCCACTGTACCATTGAATGGTACCTTTAGCCACACTTTTCATATTTTTATTAAGACATACATAATATCCATACCATTAATCTATTAGGAGTTAGTGTAGGGCTACACACCTGGTTACTAACGTGTTCCCTGAATCCCGAAAGTCTACCGAACAGATTGTACTCCTCCTAATAAATCAATGTCAGAGTCGGCTAGTCACTAACACTTAATATGGCCTTGGCCGAATGTTCATACTCCCTTACCTTGTGGATCTAAATCCCGAAAATAGTCACTTGGCTATGGAGATGTCAAAATCCTACATGATACATGTTAGAGTCAGCCTTTTGTACAAGATTTATGAAAATGGCCCTTGGCCGAATACCACACATGGCTTACCTTGGCTCTTGAAATCCTGAAGACCTCCCCCCTTGTAGTCGACAATAATCAGAATCCTGAAACCCTCCTTCAGAGTTTCGGCCATAGAGCAACAATGTCGTTAAAGTCTTGATTTCGACAGCCAGAGAAAGAAAAGAATAGTAAATCGACATAGAAGAGGTCCTTACTGAAAAAGAAAGACCAAAACGTAAATGGTCAACATCCTCCAAGGAAACGACAAGAAGATCCTGAAGTAGTGAACTTGGTTCAAATGAGAAAGATGATAGGATCTTGGTGCTTAGGAGTAATTGGTTTCAATGGGTGTCAATGAAGTGAACTTTCAGCTTAGAAAAGAATAGCAAAGGGTTATAGATTCAGCTTGATGAACACTAGGGAGATTTGGCTTCAACAAGGAAAAGAAAAGGAAGAGTATGAGGCTTTAGGGAGAATCGGCAACGATGGGATTTTGATAGAGGGATATTCGGCACAAATGAGAGAAGTGAAAAGAGAACCAATTTTCGGCACACCTATCCTACTAACACCAAAACCGAAAATGCCATCAAGGGAGTCCCTAGGCCGGCCAACACTCTTCCCTCTTATCAGCTTCCTTCTTTTTCTCCTATTTCCTCTCTTCTTTACCCATTTAAAATAATTTAAATAAAACAACAATTATCTTCCTGTAACACCCCAAACCCGGCCCATACACCACGGCCGAATTTAGAATGCCACTGAAGAAAACGTTTGAAAAGAATTTGACTTAAAGATAAAAACATAAAGATTTGTTGTCATTTGTAAAACATAGTGTATTTAGAATTCCAAGTAAAATTATATTATTACAAATTTCTGGATTTAAAACTTAAAAATAAGTTTTTAAGATGCATTTGTTTTTTTAAAAATAAATATTCCCAAATATTAACTTGTTCATCAATCCAACTTAAACATAATAACAACCCTAAAATACTTTAAGTGGCCCTTATTACAATAACCATTATTCAAAAATACTAAAAATATAAAATGTATAAAATAAGTAAAAACATCTTCTGCATGACCACTTCGTATCCACTCTAGCCCGGTCCAAGCATCATGTATCACCTGCGATGTTTGGTAAAAATTTGGGTGAGTCAAACGGACTTAGTGTGTAATTAGTCCACAGATTTCCACCCATGGGCTTAGCCCACAACCACACCAAATCACATACCAGATAATAATGCAATTAATCCACATGACTCCACATATGGGCTTGGCGCATTTCCACACCAATCCACATACCACACATGATTATGCAAAGTGCATCCAACCCAGCCTAGGGTCCATCCTCTACACACCCCCGTATCCAGCCACCACACACCAGGGGATTACTAAATCAACCCTCCAACCTCTACGCACCAATTTGGCAATCAATGCCGTCCACGTGAAATAAATCACAATATAATCCACAACGCGACCTCAGTCAACATCAATCCACGATGTAGCTCGTAGCTAACATCAAACCACGATGAGGCACATAGCCATCACCAACCACGATATGGCACAAAGCCGATACCAACCACGATGAGGCACAGAGCCAATCATCAATCCACGTGAGGCTCGTAGCCATCACTAAACCACGTACATAAATGTACACCCTGTCCTTCTTTCATATATACAAATCCCACCCCATGCGCATGCAACATACGATAATGATGTGATAAAATAATGCATGAACATGTTAATCAGGCATACCACACATATATACAGTAATAACCATTGTTTTCCGGCATTTAACACTGACCTCATTATCGGCTTACCCATTACGGGTAATTATCTCATTACTTCCACTACATTAACCATCATGCTCATAACATAAACAATTATTATCAAACATAATCGGGAAACTGCGAATTAATCACACACCTGATAACCTGAAGTGTCACGCTCTCAATACTGACGCTGTCACTAATCGAAACTACCGCTATCTGCCTATAATCTTGCCCTGCCGCTGGCCCACACCTCGGTGGCCAATCCCGTACTGCAGAGACTGATCGCTTCTTAAACTTAGGGGTAGGTACTACCCCTTTTCCTCCTTGACTGGTAACCGCATCCATCGGAAGTCACTTAATCAGAACATTTGGTTTCTCGTTAATTCCATAATCTAAATATATCAAATCTACACTTACTAAGTACCCTTACCTAAATGGATCAAAATCCTGAAAGCTACTGCTTACTCCTGTCGATTTGCCCCTAAATAATCATAGTCAGAATCGGTCATCACTAATAGACAAAAATAGCCTATGGCCGAATACCATAACCCACTTACCTTGCTTATCCAAATCCCGAAAACCATCACTTGCCTATGGAGTTGACGAAATCCCTGTTTATCAACTGTTAGAATCGGCTTTAATACATGAATACTTATGGAAAAAGCCATTGGCTAAAACTAACCCTTACCTTGAGCATCCAAATCCCGAAAGAATCCTTAGTGCTTCCTTCCTTTGACCACACATGAAAGAACACGAAATCAAAGGCCCTACTGAGGTTCGACCATCCCAAATAACCAAGGCCAACCATTCGGTTTCTGCCACTAAAAGAAAAGACCCCAAAACCATTTGCTAAGGAAGAAAATACTTACCACCCACGTTGCTTACCATTAATGATCAACTTCCCGAAATCACTTTCCTAGGTTCAGCCATAGAAGAGAAGGGTGTATTCGGCTTCTTGAAGTTAAGTAAACTGTGAGAAAAGGAAAAGAGGATTATGGTTTAGAATGTTGCGGCACTTTAATGGTGAAGAGAGAAAATGCAAAAGTAGAGAGAGCTTTATTCTTAGAGGATTCGGCCAAGAATAGAAATAGATCAAAGTGATCAAAGTTTTAGCTTTAAAGATCTCAGGAGAAGAAAGGAGAAGAAGAAGGCCACCAGATTTAGCTAAGGTTCTAAATGACAAAGGGATATTCGGCCATACAAGAAAAGGTGCAGAATTGGGGTTGAAAGAAAGAAAAAAAGAAGAGGAGAAAGTAGAAGAATTTTGGCAAAAAGATGAACACTCTCACAAAGATAATTTCGGCACTTACTCCCCCCTACATGACCGAATTTACCTCATCCTAATCCCCTCTCCTAAATTCGGCTATCACTCAAACTCTATCTCCCTCTTCCTTTTCTCCTATTTTTCCTCTTCAACACTCACTCAAAAAGTTTGAATGAGTCAACTACTATCTCTCCCTCCTTAGCTGAAATTTAAAAACAATTTGACTTGATCAATACTCATCCACTCAGTGCCCCATTGCCGTCCAACACTGCCTTACCTTACTGCAAAAATAAAAGCTCCCATTGCTTCCCACGCTACTCGAACCTGAGCCCTTCCTCACTACTTATGGCGTCACCCTCCAAGGCCCTAAGTGGCGCCTTCTGGCCACTTTACCAAGGCACTCTTTGTGTCCAGAAACCCTTACAAATTTTCTTAAGGCCTTCTTAGCCAAGCTCCCCCTTACAAACTTAAAATCTAATAATTTCCTAGGGCATTCTTTTACATCCTAGGATTCACAAAACCCCTAAAACACATCCAAACACACACAAAGCCCACTATCTCCTGAATTACGAATTAAAGGCATAACCCCTAAATCCTGGATGTTACAGTTCTACCCTCCTTAAAAATAATTTCGTCCTCAAAATTACTTGGCTAAACTAAGTGAGGGTACTGCTACTCCTCGGACCTCTAAAGGTACTTACTTAAAAAGTTTGCCTACTGCCACTGATCGCCCTAAGGACTAAGTACGGTCATTATCCTAGACATAGTCTCAAAGTTCACAGTCAAGGTTCCAGGTACTTCACTAGCAACATAAGAATAGGCTGACTTTACAACAAACAAGGTAATAAAGGGTATTCCAGAAATAAGGAACGTACCTGTTGTCACATCTGGCACATCTTCCTCCTCGTGACGCCTGACTACATAAACCAACCCTGGTTGTCTCGCATCTGAACCTTCAGCACCTCTGCCAGGTGTTCCACGACCTCGGCCGGAACCATTTCCTCCATGGTTCGGACCACGACCCCTCGTTGCCTGCTGACCACCTCTGCCCAGCTGCACATAACCCTGGCCTACTGTCCGAGCCCTATCTATTTCCTGAGGACAATTCCTAACCAAATGAGCCTTAGACCCACACCGGAAACATTCCTTACTATTTCTTCAACACTCTCCTGCATGAGCTCTCCCACACTGAGCACATGGACGACTCCGATTCTCGGCAACTGGTACAGGTGCACGCATAGAATTCTCAATCCTTGGTCTTTTCTGGAAATCCCCAGATGATACTGACGGTCCAAAACTCCTCTTGTTCCAGTTCCTATCCTTATCTTGGTTCTGTCTCTCAGTCCTCTTAACTTCTTCAGCTATCCGAGCTTTTTCTACTAGAACAGCAAAATCCCTCTCTCTCTGTGGAGCAATCAACACCCGCAGCTCATTCCACAACCCATCTTCGAATCTGACACATCTCTCATAATCAGTAGCCACGATCCCTGAAGCACCCCACACCTGGCCCACGAGCCTGAATCAGATCTGGTATGTTCCTCGATGTAAACCGGTTCAAATTCTTTTGTCGCTTTAAAAAAAACTGTGTGTTTTGAAAGAAAAATTGTTTTTGTTGGGTTGGGCTCGAGTTGGAAACAAGTTTCGCTTATATTGAAATTTTAGGTGATAAGACGTTTAGAGTTAGTTTTAAAATAAATTTACTTAAAACTTTACTTAAATAAAAATTTGTAACATAATAGAATAAAACAAAACAATAGAATAGTTCAAGTATGGCCTAATTACATCAATTAAATTCCAACATTAAATTCAAAGTACTTAAAATAAAAAGTCTCAATCAAATAAATTTCCTTGCTGAGCATGGCCACCCCTAAGCTTCTGCCGACTCGGTCCATCACTGTTCATCACCTGAAAAATGTTCCTATAACGGGGTGAGTCATATAGACACAGTGTGTATAACCAACCCTAAATCCTAACAAATTCAGGCATATCAAGTCATACATGTACATATAACATTTAATAATATGATGCAAACCCGAACCCAAACCTAGATGCCATCCGCTACACATCACCCGTACCAACCTGCACACCATGGGGACTCCTAAGTCAACCCTCCTTCCGCTACACACCATCGAAGGTTGCCGCTGCAGACGACATGCTCATCGCCCTTATAATTTTTGTGGCATAGCCACCAGATAATATTTGTGTCGTGTGACACCATATTCAGATAATGTGACCGAAGTCACCACATTCAGATAATGTGACCGAAGTCACCACATTCACTTCCCCTTTTTCATATAACCCGAATGCCCCACATCATACATATCATGCACATCATGCCTTAATTCAAATTCTTATCACTTTTCACATGTTATATATATATATAGCATATATTCATATTCCTAGTAGGAGTAGGAAACGTACCTGGGTACTTTGTACCATAGCATGGTACCTTAGCCATATTCTTACACTTTCATATTAACACAAGCAATTAATTAGGGCCATAAATCTATTAAGACTTGAGGAAGGGTACACACCTGGTATTAATACTTTCCTGAAACTCGAAAACCCGATCTAACACTTTAGATCCTTAACTCCTACATTCGGCCAATATTAAAGATTTAATGAAAACCCATTCAGCCACAAATCCAAATCCCAATAGGATTATTGTAACCCAAAATTTACCTTGGTGCCGATTTCTCTTATAATCAATTCCCGAAAACTTTGCTTTGTTCCTTCTTGTATTCGGCCAAGCACTAGATCTCTTCATAGATTAGTTTTCGGTTTTTAAGATAATAAGAAACAAGTCTAAATACTAGAATAGGCCCTTGGCCAAATATCCAATATGACTTACCTTGATCACTTCAATCCCGAAGTTAATCTCTTGGCTATGGAGTTGTCGAAACCTTAGATCCTTATAAATCCCGAAATAGCCTTCCTTGTAGTCGACAGCTACTAAATCTCGAAACCTCCCTTCCAAAATTCGGCCAAGAACAATAGTAGAGATTAGATCTTAGTTTTTGACAAGCCTAAGAGAAAAAGAATGAAAACTGAATTTGGATCTTACCCTTACTTGAAGAAATCGACAGCACCTTTGCTTGAAGCCCCTCAAAGATTCGGCTATGAAGACTAGCTAGTGATCAAGAGATTTCGGCTTTTGGGGTTTAATAGAGTAATCAGTTTCAACAAGGATGAAAAGAGAGGGATGTGAGCTTTGGGAGAATCGACTAAGATGAGTTTTGAGAAAGAACTATTCGGTTTTGACAAAAATAGAAGAAAAGAGAGCTTTACTTAGAAAATTCGGGAGAGACTTTAGAGAAAAGAGAAGAAAATACGAAGAATGGCCTTGCTTTTCTTCCTTGGCCGAAAATACTACCTAAGGAGTCCCTCAATCGGCCAATTCTCCATAATTTGATGACTTTATCTCATCTTTTTCATATCCTTTATCCTTCTCCCATAATTATCTCCTATTTATCCCTTAAAAATAAAAGATTTTAGCTCCTAAATTGTAGCTTACTTGCCGTCCATCCCCCTTACCCTAGGAGTGCCGAATTTTAACTCCTTAACTTTGGCCCCTTGCGGCCAAACAAGGCCCAATTCCTCCCCCTAATTGACGCCATTCTCCTTCCCATTTTAGTATTAATAAAATTTGGAGTCCAAGCCCAACTCCCTTGCTATTTGACACAAAAACACTCTCAAGAGTGCTCCTCTTGCTGCTCGAACCTTGGCCTTGTACCCAAGCTTGTGGTGTCACCTAATACATCTTTAAGTGGCGCCTTCATGCCACTTAAGCAAGCTGATCTTGGTGTCATATTTCACATACATTTTCTCTTAAGGCCCTATCCTCTTAGCTTCCTCCTTTATACTTAAAATTTAATATTTTCTAAGGCTTTCTCCTATTTTCTAAAGTTCACAAATTTCATTATACACATTCACAACATACTCAAGCATGCTATTTCATATAATTAATCATAAATGCATAAGCCCATTTTCAGGATATTACAATCCCTCTGGCGTACCGACTCAACCGCAGAAATTCCGCTCCGTACTCTGCTACAGGCTTACTTCCTTGTACCAAGTTTAGAAACGCCTTTCTCTGCGAGTCTAAGTAACTAGCTCCAACGTACTTCCCTTCAAACTTAACCTTAAAATACCCCCAATCCACTCGATCTGCGGGGGTACCTTCTCTGATAGTGAGCCACCACCGGTAGGCCTCATCTCGGAGCAATGAAACAGCACCTTTCAGCTTCTCCTCCGCCGTGCAATCCAAATCGTCCATGATCCTCTCGACTGCCTCTAACCAATACTCCGCTACATTCGGAGCCACCATAGATACCCCTCTATAAACCTCAGCTCCGTTTGACCTAAGTCTCTCCGACACTGACTTCCGAGCCCCATTTGCTACACTAGCTCCTGCCACTCGCTCTAGCACTTGCAGCATAGCCTGCGATACTGCGTCATCCCCTCTTGTCTGATCTTGATCCTCCGTGCCTACTGCCGACGGCGGCGGTACATTATTTTTTGACCCATGGCCAGACCCCACTGGTTCCGACACAATCATTCTACCCCTACCACGTCCACGACGACCACGTCCCCTAGAACTCATATCTAATGTCGCGTTTTAATCTGGTTTAAGAAATTTTATGCATTAGCATTTTGTTCCACTGATTATCCGCGAACAATTTTATGTAAAGAAGTTTTAGTAGTAGTTCTTTCGATCAACCAAAGTTTTCAGCTCAAGTTCACTATTCTAGGTCAGAGAGTCACATTCATTCATCCACAACATTCAACATACTACTTTGGGCATCTTGTCCGTTCCCAACCCAGGGGTAATTTCGTAATTCCTCCTATAAGGGTATTTTAGTAATAAATCAGGGTAAATTTAAAAATTTTAATAAATTAAAGGCATTCCGGAATTTTTAAAACCCGAGGGTATTTTGAAAAATTTTCCAAATCAATGGTATTGCAGAAATTTTAGAAATCGGGGTTATTTCAGTAATTTTGTAATCATGGGTAATTTTGTAAATTTTCCAAACCGGGATATTTTGGTCAAAACAGTGTAGTTTTTACAAAACCAAGGTTTGTATTTAATCTAAGGTAGTTTTTACAAAACAGTGTAGCTGGTCCCTTTCGAGTTTTAGTTATCGGGTTTAGCCGGTGAATAAGTCCTCTTGGTTAGGGTGAACCGTCACTACGCACCAGGTAGGATTCGAGTGAAGAGGAGGTGAGTCACTGGGACTACTTAAATACCAAGCTCCCACCGAATCCAATCCTAGACATGCGCACAACTGTTGCCACACCCTAGCTCAGCGACTTACTCACTGGTTTGTTTGATTGTCCTTAAGTCTTATGTATCTTGTGTTAGAGTAAACTAGTCCTAGGGTTCAATAGATCCTAATCTACTAATCTACGAGCCCATAATGCCCATAAAGTTCACATATAGTAATCACTTCAATGGTTAAGGGTACTTACTTAGTGGACTTCGGGCCGGAGATACAGGTGCCATGCCAGAATAACCTGAAATAATTCATAAAAGTCTATGTTTTTAAAAAGCCCATCTTTGAAAAATGTTTTTGGGCCTAAAACCCTCAAAGTCGAGTTTTGAACCTGGCTCTGATACCAACTGTAACACCCCAAACCCGGCCCATACACCACTGCCGAATTTAGAATGCCACTGAGGAAAACTTTTGAAAAGAATATGACTTAAAGATAAAATAGAAGGTTCATTATCCAATAAGATAGAACAATGAAGAACATCATGTTTTAAAGATTTTACAAGAGCGGATTCAACAACGTGATTTTTGTCAACATCCAAAGAAAACAAAATGGGTTCATAGGGTTCAAGTGTCTTACCTTTGGGCGTTGAAAGATAGAAATCGACTTTACCTTTACGGGCGGTTTGGTAAAAATCATTCTTACCTTGCTTGTCTTCACAAGCTAAAAATCGAAGATCGAATTTTCCTTGCTCGATCAAGACGATCCTTCTCTCCTCGTGCATGTAATGTAGTCGATGCTTTATTCGCGAATCAACATTTTTCAAATAATATGGGAACTCCATGTACACGAATTGCATATACAAACACAAAATTTGCTTAAGGAACGAATAAAAATTGAAAACAAGGTTGACAAAATTTGTTACCTTATTCAAAAACCAAGTATCAAGAATATAGAAATCTTTCAAACTTACCGGATGATACTTGAGTTTTCCACAAAACAAATCGAAACATATACCCGATTTATCGGACTTAGGTTCCGAAAAATCAATCACGTTAGACCAATAAGAATTATGTACGTTCAAGATAAAGCAATCAAAACTCTTAACATATTTCAAAATGTATTTACAAAAACTCAATGATTTCATACTAGACAACGAATTAATCTCGTAATATCTACAATCAAACAAATTGGGGTTAGAAGAAAAATCATCTTTGTACAAAAATTTTGATTCTTCAAAACGCTTACCTTCCTTACCTTTCGACTCGGGAGGTTCAACTTCATCTTCAACCTTACCTCTTTCAATCAAAGAAGTACGTCGCACTTCCGGGAGGAGTTGAAATGGTAGGCTCTTGTGCAATATGTCGGGAACCTAAAATGAAGAAGCAAAAGAAGAACATACTCCAAATGAGTTAGTTAAATCAACACTCCCTTCTACTTGCTCATCTTGTTTTCTCATTTCTTTTTCATGCACTTTTTCATTTCTCTCTTTTTCTTGTTCTTTTTCAGTGATATTCTCAATGGCCTTTTCAAGCTTTCTCAAAACTTGCTCATTGTCTCTCTTTCTTGCCTCTTTTCTTTTTACTTCTTTTTCTTTTTCTTGGTTTTTATTACATGAAGTTACAAAAGAATCACAATAATAAGAAATTCTAGAAAAGTTATTTACGGATGAATCACGATAATTTCTTCAGGAAGAATACTCCATGTAGGATTTCTTTGAATCATACGTCGAATAACTCGTGCTTTCTTGTCCGTCGTCTTGAAGAGAATCGAGCTCGTAACTTTCTTCTCTCTATTTCAAAGACCGCGTTGAGTAGGAGTCTTGGTAATAATCTCTTCTAGAATAGTCCTTGGTCGGGTATTGCCGTGCTGCTCTTAACTCCGTCCTTTGAGTTGAAGAAGTTCGCCCTCGATGATAGGAAGATGGGAGGTACCGTTTGCGCATCACGTCTTTCATTTCAGACCACGTTAATATTGGATACTCTCCATTTCATTTTCGACTCTTGGTAAATTGGTCCCACCAAGTCATGGCATAATCGGTGAAACTATTTTCCGCCAGCCTTATTTTCTTGCTTTCCAAATAATCGTGGTACCCAAAAACCTCTTCTACTCGCATTTCCCATTCAAGGTATGCATCCGCATCGGCTTTACCTTGAAACGGTGGAATGTTTTCGTTATTCTTCTTGACGTCATTAAAACATCCTTGATCTCTAAAGCCTCGATTTCTTCGATCGCGTCGCCTTTCACCTTGGTTGTATGATGGATCAAACCAATCGCCATCTACAGCACTTCTTCCTTCGAAATTTAGAGGCATATTTGTTGCTGAAAAAAAACTATTATAACAAAGGGAAATAAACCAACAAAATTTAAAATACCTTACCACAAAATCTCACAAGTCACTCACAAAGAAATTTCGCTCACACTCGTGTTTCACTCGTTTAAGTTTTTTTTTTTATGAATACACTCGTGCCTTTTTCCGATATTTCTCACTCCCACAAATTCGTATTTCGTTTCCGAAAGACTTATTTACTGCTTGAGGGTTGGCTTCAAAATTGGTAACAAGGGTTTGATGTCGGGTATAAGGTAGGCTGAACAAAAGAAAATTTTTTTGGGTATACAGTAGGCTAAAACGAGAAAAGAAAAAAAAATTTCGGGGGTCGGGTAGAAGGAAAGAGGGTAGAGGGGTGGTTTTAAGATCGGGGTAAAAGTATTTCCACACACTTTTTTTTAACTCTTTTTTTTTAAATGCTTTTTTTTGTATTCGTATATTTTTTTTACACGAATTTTTTTTTGTATCTCTCTTTTTTTTTTAACTTCAACTATACTATAATGAAATACAAGAAACAAAATTACAACTTGAAATTTTTTTTTTAAAACTTACTCGGATAAACTCGAGATGATCAAAACGTGCCTAATTTAATTGGCTCTGATACTAGATGATACGGTCCGTCTCGGGTTAGGAGGCGAATCGTAAATGTTGCCCGATCGTAAATTAGGTAGTTTCTCTTCTAATTAACAAAAAGATTAATTTTATTGGAAATGATATCTTTGAAATGTAAAGATAGGTGATAGATTGAGATGGAAACGTATTTGAAACAAGAAAGAACCTTTAATAAAAATTAAAGACCCGAATCTTATAAGTTTCAAATTGATGGAATGAGTTTTGAAACAAAACCGAGACCCACTATCTAGCGAGATAGGAACCAACGGTATGGGTAAATGAACGCCACACCCGAAAGGATGATAAGTTCGAAACAAGGAAAGAACGACGCCACTAGAAAACTAGATAAGTCAATTCAACCTTGAGAATTAGGAGAGTGAGTACTCACCAAAAGAAATTTTTCTTTCATTCAAATTCAAAGTTCTATATCTCTTACAATGACAAAGGACCACCTATTTATAGGATAAGTGGTTACCGGGCTTACAATTGTTTCTCAATTTTCATGCATAAAATATTCCTGGATTTGTTTTTCTCTGTGTGCCGTCCATATAAGAAACATTATGGCCAACCCATTAAAACATTATGGCCACCATTTCACACATGGTTCCTAATATGCTTTCACCAATTCATTATTTAATTCAAAGCTTGTCAAATTTAATTCCCACATGCTCTCTACCAATTGATTATTTTAATGCTCCACCATGCCATGCATTCATGCCCCATATTTTAATGCTCCATTTATTTATTCAATACCACTTCCATACTCCATATTGCCGTCCCATACTTCACTAGCTACACAAGTGCTCCATTTCTTTGTTGTTTATTCAAAACAAATGTCCATGTTTCTTAATTTCATGGATCCTTGCGTGCATTCTCCAAGAATTGAAAACCCATGTTTGTACACCATTAGATGCATTGATTAAAATAACAATAAGCTCCACTTTTGCCATAATATTCCTTCATTGCCGTCCATTACTAGGCATTTTAAAATGGCTTTGTTTCTTTTAATTTCACAAGCACATACCTTAATACTCCACTTCAATCTTGCTTTCACGCATGTTTCCTCAAATACATTATGTTATGCTTCATGCCAACTTCAATTAATCCCCCAAATTATGCCGTCCAATTTTCTTCAACAAAGCTTGTCTTCCACATTTCAATTAAACTTAATCATCCATCCATTTGTGTGTGTGCTGTCCACCATGTTCACAAGAAGACAAAATTTGTCCTATTATCCCACCTTGTGTCTTTGCATTCTCTTGCCACTCAAAATGCACTTGCCCATCATGGATTATTTATTTCCCATGCTTGCATTTAAATCACAATGGACTATTTATTTCCCATGTGTGCCGCCCCTTCTCCATGTCCTTTGCCAACATTTCATGCATTTGTTTATTTAATGCAAAGCTCCCATTTAATCCTTCAATTTTCGGCCAAGATATGTTTGAAGTTGCTATCCATTTCCAATCGTAACCTTGCGTATTTGCCTATGAAAACACATAACCAAACATTAATTTTGAATAAAATTTAACTTGAACCAAAAATTAAAATACTTTACTTTAGACACTAGACATATTAAAATACTAAGACTAATTATTTGGCAAAATTAATTTGCTATAGAAAATTAATTAAATAAATTAAGATGTTTAATTCATTTAATTAAAATTTAGCAATTTAATTTTCAACAAATTCAAAGACTTGATTTATTTAAAGCAATAAAAATTAAAAATTTGGAGTCGAGCTTCATCGACTTGAAAATTCGGTGGGTGCCCCGGGCGTGCCTGTATCATAGGGCCAGTAAGGCAGAAGAATTGAGTAAGGAAAAGAGGAATGTAACACCCCTCACCAGTATCCAACTCCGGGATAGGGTTCGAGGCGTTACCAGACTTAAACATTCACAATCATACAAAATCGGATTACCAAATTTCACCTAAAATTAAAACTTTTCAAACACATGCATTTGTCCTTGACATCTATTTAATCACGTATACCACATAATAAGACATTAACACATACCATGGACAAATAGGCTTATAAGCCAAAATCATTATAAGCCACATCTCATGGCTATAATCAACAAATCAATATAAGCCAATACATTTGGCTAAACATCCATCATAGAAAAACTGTCCCTATACATGCCACTCACTCGAAAACATTTAACATACACATGCTAATACTCCAAGGATAATGGCTCGATAGTGTGATGCTGCCTCCGACGATCTCCAACCCTGAGCTGACCTGACAAAACTAAAAGAAATGGAAAGGAGGGAGTAAGCTTTATGCTTAGTAAGCTCGCATGAAAATAATAAGCAATGCAATAACATGCTATTTCCATATTCTTTCTATTTATTCAAATTCCAGTTAAGCTATTTTCTCGAGTCACAGTAATTAAATTATTTATATTTGGAGCTACAAAACTCCAAATTAAGATCCGCTAATTTTCTCTGAAACTAGACTCACATACCTTTTTACCATAAAAATTCTAGAATTTTTGGTTTAGCCAATCAATACAGTTTATTCATTAAAAGTTCCCATGTTTCGCTATTTGATAGCTCTAACACCTCTTCACTAAAATTAAAATTTCTCATTATACAGAGTTTGGATTACCTTCCCGTTTGTCTGTCTTGAAATTAGACACACTAAAGATTCTGGTAATATAAATTACACACCATAACCATTTTTATACAATTTTTAATAATTTTCCAAATTTGAAATAGGGGATTTCTGAAACCATTCAGACCCTGTCTCACCAAAATTTAAATATCTCATAAAATAAAATTTATTTACTCAAACAATTTCTTTTATGTAAAAATAGACTCAATAATATTTAATTTCATCTCTCATTCAGTATAAAATTCAACTTCTACTATTTATGGTGATTTTTCAAAATCACATAACTGCTGCTGTTACAATCTATTTTACTGAAAATTTTA
Source organism: Gossypium bickii (assembly GCA_025503065.1). Taxonomy (NCBI): domain Eukaryota; kingdom Viridiplantae; phylum Streptophyta; class Magnoliopsida; order Malvales; family Malvaceae; genus Gossypium; species Gossypium bickii. Next base: position 111,030,662 of record CP106711.1, on the reverse strand, counting down.
CTCTCCCATGTTTTCTTTATATTACTTTCATATATGCACACATAACACTAAGCATGTTCAATACTAGCCATACAAATGGATAATCATCACAAATATTTACGAGTATTCATAGTGGCGCTTACACCATATCAGCTTTACCACCATTTCAATCACGTATCACATATCAAACACAATATGCACATACACACATGGTTACATGCACCCTTGTTTACACAAACACTTGCTCACACGCACATTTGCCACATTTCTCAATTGGTCACATTCACACCTACACTTATTCATAACATGATCACACCAATCACCATTAGTAAGTTATCTCGTTGAAACCCTTCGAAAAACGCCCGAGACTCGGTGGTCTCTGCACATAACTGCACCTACATATAATTTGGCTTTCTTGTACACATGGTGAAGGTCCCTTATCTCCCATGTGACCTAACCATTCCATCGAGTAGCTTTCTTTCTACATGGCATCCAACACTAGGAACAACTTATGCGACCTAGCTACTCATAAGCCGTAACTTTCTTGTACACATGGTATACACACAATATTACACATGTGACCTAGTTACATATGAAATTATTATCCCGCAGCTTTCTTGGACACATGGTGAAAGTCCCTTATCATCCATGTGGCCTAGCTACATTCAAATTTTGCCATCTCGTAGCTTTCTTGTGTACACGGTGAAGGTTCCTTATCACTCGTGTGACCTAGCTACATATTGTCTGTATCTCTCGGTTCTCCAAAGGTTCAATCGAGAATTTCACATTCCATACATTTTCATATTACAGTTATCACCCAATGACTTCCGTAATATCTAGCAAATTAATTATTGAACAAGTAAAATAAATGCATTATTTACATATAAACTGTAACATCCTGGAAAGGGCCTATGCATTTTTGGCTTAATTGTACGAAGTGACATGTTCTATGTACTAAGAATAAATTTTGAACATTTTTGGAAACTCAGAAATGTATGAAAGTGAAATGGAAATGAACATTTTTGGAAACCTGGAAATGCATGGACATGAAACCTCGAAATGCATAGACATGAACATTTTTGGAAACTAGGAAATGTAAGGAAATGATTCAGAAATGGAAAGTGAACATTTCTGGAAACTTGGAAATGTAAGAAAATGGCAAGTTTACAGAGCCGATCAAAAATTTTAGGAAATTTAGAAATGACTTAGAAATGTCGAGTTTTGAAGTTTAAAATAGGAAATTAAGGCAAGGTGGCCTTAAAAGAAAAAGTTGGTGGAATTTGACACACAAACAGGCTTGGAAAAGTGGCCTGAAGATGCCACTTAGGGCCTATGGAAATGGCACCATATGCAAGAGGAATGGGCCTGGGTTCGAGTCACTTGGGAAGCAAATAAAGGAGGCTTTATTTTTGCTTCCAAAAGGCTGAGGTGGACGGCATATGCTTCTAGAAAGGGAGGAGTTTTATTTTCATAAATACTCGATAAATAAGTTGATAAATAAGGGATTTAAATTGGATTATTTTTTGAAGAGATAATAGATGGATAAATATGGATTTATTTCTTTTATTTTGATAGATAAGGAAGAGATAAAAGAGGATTATTATTAGTATTATTTTTATTAAGAGATAAGAGATAATTATTGGATTAAGTTTTATTAAAGTGATAAATCAAGGGATAAATCTATCAAAATAGAAGAGTGGTGGCCAAGTAAAGGACTCTAGCTAGTAATTTTGGCTATAAAAGGAAGAGTAAGGCTATTCTTCATTCATTCTTTTCTCTTCAAGAAAACCTCTCACAAAATTCTCTAAAGTTTCTCCTCTTCTCTCTGTAAAAATTTTCCTAGCCAATTCTCTCTTTCCTCTTCTATTTTGCTAAAACCAAAAACCCTAGTAAAGCAAGCCAATCTCTTCATCTTTCTTTTCTTCCTATTTCTCCTTACCAATCAATTCAAAAGCCGAATCTTGGAAAGGCTTCAAGCATAGGTGCTGTCGATTTCTTCAAAGGTAAGAACAAGTTTGATTTCCATTCTTTTAGAGAGATAATCTAACCCCATACATATATTGGTTGCCGAATATGGAAGGATCTTTCGGGATTACCAGAGTAGTCGACTAAACGAAGGAGTATTCGGGATTTCTAAGATTAAGGTAAGACATGTGAATATTCAGCCAAAGGCCTTGATTTATATTTTGATGATTAAGATTAAGTCTAACGTAAGGTTTTAGGGATTTCGACATTCCTAGGGAAATAAGGAACAGTTTCGGGATTTGTTGGTGTTCCAATTGGCAACAAGGTAAGAATACTAATCCTACTAGGATTTGGTTTTATAGTCAAATAGGTCTTCTCTAAAGATTACCATGTTAACTAAATTTAGGCATTAAAGATCTAAAACAGTAGATCGGTTCTCGAGATTTCAAGGATTTTTAAGCGAATCAGGTGTGCAATCCCCACTATCTTTTAATATGTCACATGGCAATATTTTAACCTATGAATATATATATATGAATGTGAATATAGATAAGTACCCAAATGTGGTACAAAAGTACTCAGGTAGGTTTCCTACTTTTACAAGGAATATGAAATATGTTACTTATAACATGTGAAAAATCTATAAGAATGTGAATATATGTATGATATGCATGATAATGATAATATGGGGCATATGGTTGTATATTGAAAGGGGAAGTGAAAAGTGGTGACTTAAGACTACAGTAATCTGAAAAGTGGTGACTTAGGACCACAGTAATCTGAAAAGTGGTGATCTAAGACCACGATGATCTCAAAAAAGTGGTTTTCTAAGACCACGAGATCACGGTGACTTAAGCCCGCAATTTGGTGTGTAGCGGAAGAAGGGTCGACTTAGTAGTCCCCACTGTGTGTTTGGTAGGTACGGGGGTGTGTAGCGGATGGCATCTAGGTTTTGGGTTCGGGATTGCATTATTATTTTGAATTAATGTGTGAACATGAAATGTATGGTATGCCTTGATTTATTAAATTGTAGTGTTGGTTACACATTGAGTCAGTTTGACTCACCCCGTTGGGGAATATTTTCAGGTGATGAGCAATAATGGACCGGGTCGGCAGGAACTAAAGGTGGCCATGCATCGCAAAAAGAAGTTTAAAGATTTGGACTTTTATTTTACTCAGTACTTTAATTTTATTTTTGGGTTTTGGTTGATGTGATAAGGCCATAAGGCCCAAGTTGGATAGTTTTATTTCTTTGCTTTTATTTTAATCATTATGTTACGCATTACTTTTAATTAAGTTCATTTAAATTATTTTTTTTTAAAAAATAAACCCTAAATTGTTTTGCCACCATAATTAAATGATTTCTAAGTAAAATAAATGGGTTTTCGCTCTAAGCCCAATCCAAAACGATATTTTTCTAAAATTACACAAATTTTCCCTAAGTAATAAAGAACATTGAAACTGGTTTACTTAAGGAACATACCAGATCTGGCCAAGGCTCGTGGGCCGGGTTTGGGGTGTTTCATAAACTTTCAATTTCACATAATAACCATAGTCATAGAAAACACATTTAAGCACAACATTTCAACCCATTTTCCATGTCACCTATGTCACCTTTTATCATAAACATATTATTAAATAAATTCACCAACATAATATACTATATATGTAATTTAGTAAAATCAATTTAATACCACAGTTTAGGTTTCAAACATACATTACGACATTATTGCATTATTATTAACACACCAACTTACCTCGGATCCAGAAACAACAATTTACCATTTTAATCCATAACCTTGTATTTTCTCGATTTAAGCCCGAATCTCATTTTCCTTGATCTATATCACATTTAGCCTACTAATTAGTCACATTATTCATATGGGTCCAAAAATCATTTTTTTTACAAATTGCCTTTGACCCCTAAACTTTCACATATTTGCTCTTTTGCCCCAATGCTCGTAAATTAAACTTAAGCCTTTATTCTTATGTTTTATAACATGCTGATCATTTTTCTCTTCTATGGAAACTTCAATTTCTCACTAATTCACACGCCTATGACCAATTTATAACTTTTACAATTTAACCCATTTTATACGATTTCATCAAAAATCATCTAATAAAACTCGTTTCTCTAATCATAAACATGCATAATCTACCAAAATTCATCAAAATACACAATTATTCAACATGGGTCAATTTTTGAAATTAAACTCTAGCTCAAAAGAATGGTAGAAATAGCTAAACTAAGTTACCGGGATTTCAAAAATACGATGAACATTAAAAATGGGGCTCAGAAACACTTACTTTGAAGCTTGAAAAGCTTGAAACCCTTAGGCATCGAGTCTAGGAATTTTTGGCTGCAACTTGAAAAAGATGAGCAGATTTTTTTCTTGTATTTTGTCTTTTTATTCATTAAAAACACTAAATGACTAAAATACCCTTAAGGCTTTTCTTTCAATTTTGTCCTATTCATGCCTATTTTTGTCCATCAAGTTATCCAATGGTCTAATCACCTTTTAAGGACCTCCAATTTAAAACTCATAGCAATTTGACACCTCTAATATATAGAATTCAAATTTTACACATTTTACAATTTAGTCCTTTTGACTAAATTGAGTGCTCAAATGTCGAAATTTTTTTAAACGAAATTTTTACGAAATCTTTCTGTAAAATTGTAGACCATAAAAATATAATAAAAAAAAATTTTTCTCGTCGGATTTGTGATCTCTAAACCACTGTTCCGACTAGCCCCTAATTCGGGATGTTACATTTCTCCCCCTTTAAGGATTTTCGTCCTCGAAAATCTTACCAGAAGAGTGGTTTAGTTCCTCATTCTCTTTACTATCTCATAATTAGTGCTAAAGAACTTTTATTTTAGCCTTCATTAAAATCCAGGGTCTTATTTAGCTTTCCCAATAACTCATGATATATAAAAGTCTGAATCTCAATCCAATTAACCAGGACTAGCTTTCCGAGAAATCTGATAATCTCATAAATACATGATTCCATGAACCCATTGGGCAGATTTAACATTTACCAGAACGATTAGCAAATTTCGTCATATGTGTAACATCCTATATTAGGGGTTATGCGTTCGTGCCTAATTCATGAGTTAGTAGGTTTTGGCAGTGTTGGAAGTGTATTAAGGGTTTTTAGAATTTTAGGATGGAAGAAGAAAGCTTTGGAAAATTATTGGTTTTTAAGTAAAAAGGGAAGCTAGGTAAATGAGGCTTGAAAAGAAACTCCGTGTGAAGCATGACACAAGAAACCATGTGGTAAAATGGCATGTTTTATGAATTATGTATGAATGTGTTTTGTGAATTCTAGAAATAAGGAAATGTATGGAAATGTAAGGAAATGTAAGGAAATGTAAGGAAATGTATGGAAATGTATCGAAATGTAAGGAAATGTAAGGAAATGTATGGAAATGTAAGGAAATGCAAGGAAATGTAAGGAAATGTAAGGAAATGTCTTGTCTTGGAAATGTAGGGAAATGTCCTGAAAATGTATGGAAATGTTAAGTTTAAAAGAGGAAAGTGAACATTTTTGGAAACCTAGAAATGCATGGAAATGGAAATGGGAAATGGAAATGAACATTTCTAGAAACTTGAAATGTAAGAAAATGGCAAGTATCTGAGCCGATCGAAAATTTTAGGAAACTTGAAATGACCTAGAAATGTCAAATTTTAAAGTTTAAAATAGGAAATTAGGGCAAGGAGGCCTTAAAAGAAAAAGTTGGTGAAATTTGACACACAAACAGGCTTGGAAAAGTGGCCTGAAGATGCCACTTAGGGCCTATGGAAATGGCGCCATATGCAAGAGGAATGGGCCTGGGTTCGAGTCACTTGGGAAGCAAATAAAAGGAGTTTTATTTTTTGCTTCCAGAAGACTGAGGTGGACGGCACAAGCCTTCTAGAAAGGAGGTGTTTTATTTTCATAAATATTCGATTAAAAAGGTGATAAATAAAGGATTTTTAAATTGGATTATTTAGAAGAGATAAATATTGGATTAAACTCATTTATTTATGATAATTAAAGGATAAAGTTATCAAAATAGAAGAGTGGTGGCCAAGTAAAGGACTCTAGCTAGTAATTTTGGCTATAAAAGGAAGAGTAAGGCTATTCTTCATTCATTCTTTTCTCTTCAAGAAAACCTCTGTCGAAATTCTCTAAAGTTTCTCCTATTCTCTCTGCCGAATTTTCTCTGCCATTATTCTCTTTTTCTCTTTTCTTTTCTTTTTCTCTTTTCTTCTTCTTTTTTCCTCTTCCTGTCAAGCCGAAACCTCTTTGATTCCTGTTTAAGTCTCCATAGCCGAATCTCTGTGGCTTCAATCAAAGTGTGCCGTCATTGTGGTGATAAGGTAAGAATAATGGATTCTTGTTGTTTATTCTCTTTCAACCAAGATTTGGGAACTGATTCTTTTGGTTGTCTTTTGGCCGAATATTAAAGGAGGAATTTTGGGATTTCAGATCTAAGGATTTAAGGTAAGAAAAGCATGGTTTAGGCCAAAGGCCAATTAATTTAAGATTATTAAGTGATATGGAAATCAGATCTAACATATGTGTGTAGGGATTTCAACATCTCCATAGCCAAGGGTTACTTTTCAGGATTTGAAATCACAAGGTATGTCTTTAAGATATTCGACCAAGGCTATTTTAAATATTTAGATTTATTATCAGAAGCCGAAAGCTAATCTGTGGAGTAATATAGTGTTTAGCCGAATTCACAAGGGAGGAATACAAAGATCCGGCACTTGATTCTTAAAATCAATTCAGTTACAAGGTAAGTAATACAAATCCTAGTTGTATTTGGAAAAATGGCCGAATGGTCTTTTAAATAGTAAGTGATTAACTTATGTAGGATTTGAGATCTAAATCTGTAATCGGTTCTCTTCGAGATTTTCGAGGACTTCGTTAAACGAATCAGGTGTGTACTCCACACTATTTCTGTAATATGAATTATGGTTGCATGTATTAAGATATATGTTAATAGAAATATGAGCATGACTAGAGTACCAGGTTATGGTACTAAGTACTCAGGTACGTTTCCTACTTCTACTAGGAATATGAAAAATGTTATTCGTAACATGAGAATATGATAAGAACTTGAACTATGGTATATTACGCATATTAGTGGGGCATTTGGTTGTATATTGAAAGTGGAAGTGAAAAGTGGTGACTTAAGACCACGATGTCTGAAAGTGGTGACTTACTACCACGATGTCTGAAAAGTGGTGATCTACCACCACAGTAATTTGAAAAGTGGTTTCGTAAAACCACAGATGCAGAGCCTTGAGCCCGCAATTTGGTGTGTAGCGGAAGGAGGGTCGACTTAGTAGTCCCAACGGTGTGTTTGGCAGGTACGGGGGTGTGTAGCGGATGGACAATTAGGTTCGGGTTTGGGAATGCATCATAACTTGTATTTTATGTTTGAATGTATTGTATGCCTGATTCTATTACGATTTAGTGTCGTGTACACATTGAGTCTGTTTGACTCACCCCGTTGTGGGAAATATTTTTCAGGTGATGAGCATTAATGGACCGGATCGGCAGGAGCTAAAGGTGGCCATGCATCGCAAGGAGAAATTTAGAGATTTGGACTTTTATTTTACTCGGTACTTTAAATTTTATTTTGAGATTTGATGGATGTAATAAGGCCATAAGGCCCAAGTTGGATTTCTTTATTTCTGTTTAATTTCTTTTCTTTTTTACTATGTTACGAACTATTTTTGATTAAGTTCAAGTTATAACTATTTATTTAAAAATAAACCCTAAACTATTTTGTCATCGTAATTAAATGATTTCTAAGTAAATAAGTGGGTTTCGATCTAAGCCCAACCCAAAACGATATTTTTCTAAAATTACACAAATTTTCTCTAAGTAACAAAGAATTTGAAACCGGTTTACTTGAGGAACTTACCAGATCCGGTCCAGGCTCGTGGGCCGGGTGTGGGGTGTTTCAATATGTCAACCAGAAATCCATATATCCTTTTTCTCTTTCAAATATAGGAATAATCCTGACAAGAAATCCATAATAATCTCGTTTTCATTTCCATTCTAATATCACTACTGACGAAAATCGTTCTGATATTTCCCGATGTTCAGTAGTAGTCCTGATAACCGTTCATTTCAATTATAAAGATCAGAAATGTTGCGTTCTAAACTCGATCATCAATGTATTACTCCTGTGTTTTTTTTTTTGGCAAACTCTCTGCATAAGCCCGGATTTTTTTTTAAAGAAAAATATGAAGGATCTTGTTAATTCTTCATAGAAAAGAAGTCCAGAAGAATATATCAATCCAAGCCACTGGGATTAAATGCAATAAGGATAATATGCCTTCCCATATATGTATATTGAATAGAGCATCAATTAGGAGAAATAGATTTATATTATCATGTGTATTATTTCATAAAAATCCATTAGATGGAATGTAATGAAATGCCAAAGAGACATAGAGCAATACAGATTATGTACCAGTCGGGCTATCAATACTTTCGTCTATACATCGTGATTAGAAAGTACTCATATAAAACAAGGATTTTATCAGTGGGGTAGTAACCAAAAAAAAAATTTCGAGAACAGTTAAACATACAGAATACCTCGAAAAAGACTGCCATAATCTGGTATCGTACCTTTCAACATTATTCCTTCAATTATTTCTGTCATCATTGATCACTGATATCAGAGCTTTAAAATTTATAAAAAGAATGATTGAACCTGAAAACTAACTCTGACAACGATTAAAGGCAAGTGTACCTATCTAACAATAGTATAGTTTAGGCAAGACCGGATATCAAACCTAAAGAAACCAAAAGTATTAATACTGACTTTCTTTTTATTATTTAGCCTTAAAAATAAAGTGAAGTTGTTTTATTCTAAATTAACGACATCTAAGCTAAGGACAAAGACAAAAAGAATGAATTGGGAAATAACTTGAAGAAAAAATCAATTGATCACAACGATATCCTCAGGAAGAATCCACCTAGACTTCACTTGTTATCTAACCTTGAATCATATGATTTATTTACTTAGCTTGATCCGTAGAACTCCCTAACCTATGCTAAACCCTCTCTCGAGGCGAATAACAGCTAACCCTAGGTTAATTAGTGGAACTCTCGTTCTCTTATAATAGCCCCCTAGAATAGCAGTAAAGCGATCTATGGATTCCCATATTATGTTTCACCCTAATCCGGCAAAATCTCGTAACCCTATCTCTAGGCGTTCGATCAACTCCGCTTAATTACACTAGATCTACTCTTAAGTAGGGTCTATTCCTCCTCCACCTAAGCACATCAGATTTGGATTAAGCATGCATAATTAAGAACAAACTAAGTAATTATCATAAAATTCAGAAATCAAATAACAAGATTCATCCAGGTTTCATCCCCTTAAGGTATCTGAGGGGTTTAGTTCATAACTAAATAAGAAAATATCTCAAAAGAAAAGATAAAAAAACAAACATAAGAAATCCCTAAAACTCCCTGAAGGAATTGAAGGAGAATTCCACCGTCTTGGGTATAACTCTGGCTTCTGGGGATGGATCAACTGGCTAACTTCAAGCGATTCCCACAATTCTGACCTTTCCGGCTTGGCTCCTTCGCCTAGCTCGACCCTTTCAATAGTGGTACTTAGGGGATATATATATATAGGCTATTTGGAATGCGATTCTTTCTCCCTAAGTATCCTTTTCCGACTGAAATTGCTCATTCCAGTGACAGAGGCACGGCCATGGCACACGCCCCTGTGAATTGACTTCAAGCCGTGTTCGGATTTCTTATTTGAGGCACGGCCTCTAAGTCGGGGTTGAGGCCGTGCTCTAGGTGATCGGTGAGGCACGGTCGTGTGGGCTTTGGGCCAGACCGTGTCAATTTCGTGCTAAGGCCTATTTACTCCATTTTGGGCTCGTTTTAGGTTCTTTTCATCCTTGGGTGCTTTTCTAGGTATAAGACATAAAAAGAAAGGATTAAAAGCACCTTTTTACATAAATCAAGGGATAAATCATCCAAAAGCATATTAAATGTGGGCTTAAAATATGTTACTTTTACGGTTTATCAAATACCCCCACACTTAAGCTTTTGCTTGTCCTCAAGCAAAATTCTCGATTCACAATTAAAACGAACTTTCCATGATTCATAATTCATATCAACAATGCCTTATCCTAATTCATAAATAATTTATATAGGCACAATTCAATTCAAAGAGTCCTAAATATTCAATCAAGATAAGTCATTCATTTGTAGCACAAAAACATAGGTGTTTCCCTTCATCTAAGTAATTACCTTTAATTCGGAATCTGCAAGGATTGACATTCTCACAAAAGATTCACTTAAACACTCAAAGTGTTTAAGGGTCAAAATTAAGCACTCATAAGTCGAACCTAAAAAGTTAATCCCATAGGCTTGCCTAAAAATCAAATCTACCCCACTGTAAAAATGAGAAGATAACAGATCAAAAGGTCTTTGTTAGGGTTGTAACGGCGCTAGGGTTAAAGGTGTGGATAAAGGCTGAAATTAGAAGGTTAGAATCAAGATTGAATTGATAAGTTACCTACCTAAAAATTTCTGAGCTAATAATTACATCAACTGAAAATAATAGTAAACCTACTGATACGAGCTTTTTCTCTTGATAATTTGACTTTAACTGTATAGGCTCACTCTTCATAATTCTAATACTGAATATACTTTGATTTTTTTTAAGAACAAAATAATAAAGACAACTTCAACTCATAATAATTTATAAAAACTTAGGTAACTAATCAAATCATATCTCGATTAAAGGGTAGTCAAAAAGAAGAGTGATAACAAATACAAATGGTTTTGGGTTAATATTAGTGGGTGAGTAAAAAAAAAAAAGGGTTGTTAGGCTCAACGGGGTTCACTAGGGGTTAATTATGAGGGTAGGCTTTTTAGTGGTGTAAGTGGGTTAAAACCTAGGTGCCTTTATCATCTCGGTATATCAAATCATAACTGTGGTCTCAACATGTATAAACGAGGCAAGTTCTAGAATAACAATTCATAGCTGACACACTCATAATCAAAAATAGTGAGCACGAAAAAGAATGTATGCTCTATAAGGCTCAAAATCTCACAAAAATTATGGGTGTTTTTGACATCAACCTTGTAAATCTGAAACTTCAAGATAACATTCAAATTCAGGTTAACAACCTAAAAATTTTAAATTTTTTGAAAATTAGACTTATCATGCTTGATTCCCTAGTATTCTTCCCTAGTATTCTTCAAATTTAAACATCAATGCACAATTAACTATGACTTATTCAAAAATATATCAATAAAAATCATCAATCATTAGAAATTTCATCTTAATTAGTAATATGAGAAAATTACTTTCAAATAAGATTAAATTCAGGGATTTGAGAACAATGCAGAAAGTTAGGCATTTTTATCCTCAGGGTTTGAGAATAATGAAGAAAGTTAGGCATTTTCTCAGAATAACTATTCACCCCCCACACTTAAGATGTACATTGCCCTCAATGTACAAAGATAGATAATAACATTTAAGGGATAAATCAAAAGAGAAGGGGAAGGAATTACTCCCTGAATTGTGGATGTTTTCCTGGAGGAGTGTCTTTGGTGGCGGTGATGGTCGGCCTGGATGACAGACCTGTGCTAGATGAAGAAATTGGGTAGCGCTTTGAGAAGTAGCCAGGAATTATTAAGACCTAGTTAAAATAAACTAAGTATAGAATTAAAGATAAGAAAATAAAGAAAGAGGAAACAAAAATGTAAAAGAAATGAAAATGAAAGATAAATGGACTGAAGAGTCCTTATTGTTGGATGGTTCGTGAGGTGGGTGTGACCTCTAAGGCTGGAGAGGTGTTGGTGGTGGCGGAAGTGGCGTGGTTATTGTGGTGGTCGACTTCATGATTCCCAAGCAACCTGACGAACTTGACACTAAGAAACTAAATTAAATTAAACTAAATTAAACATAAGATTATTAAAGAAAAGGAGAATAAAAGGAAAGAGAAATGAAAATATAAACTAAATGGTTTCAAAGACCCTTGGCCTGTTGTTTGGATGAAGCAGCCGACATGAGCTTATGTGTAGGGTCTCCATTAAGGAGACTATGCTTGGTTACTTCCGCTTCTTCGGCATGGTTCTTGCATGGCTTAAGAGTCTGGATACCTTCTAAGGAAAGGGAAAAAATATTTTGAAAGGAAAAGAAGGAAGATTGAAGATGAGGAGAGAGGGAAGGGCTTGTGGGGTTTAAATAGAGTTCAAATCTGGCATGCTCACACACCTGTGGACCGGGGCCGTGTCGATTTACACGGCGCCTCGCATGGTCGTGTGTTGGAGTGTCTTGTTACCCCGTGCCCGTGCTTCAGCCATCCACGCCCGTGCTCGGTAAGTCAGTATGTAGGCACGATTGGGAGTCACGGGCATGTTTTGGTCGTGCTATGTAAGTCAGTAGCTTTACACGGCCGAGTGGCACGGACATGCCATTTTGTCGGTGGCCGTGAGGAAGAGTGGTTGGATCTGTGACATCAGGAAGTGGTTGAACTGGGTTTTACGGCCTCTGTTATGTCAGTACGGAGATTCCGGTGGTCCACACGGCCACGAGCAAGGCCATATGTAGGCGCATGTGTCCTGGAAATCTGCAACTCTTGTCAGTTTGAAAGAAAAATAAAAAGGAAAAATAAAGTAAAATGAAAATCAATGCAAAATAAGTAAGGTTAGTGCTCGGGTTGCCTCCCGAGAAGCGCTCGTTTATAGTCTTAAGCTAGATTTTCCTTGAGTTTGAAGAATTCAGGGAGGTTTAAAGGTTTGAATATCTTTCCTCGTATTATTCGTTTCATGTTCATTGTATGGTTTAGGTCGAGTAGCATTTATTTGAAGAGCATCAAAATTGGAATTGCTTACTTCGACTGTCTTGTGTGGAAGAACATCGATTACCTTAAAAAGGATTTCTTTGCTTGTGTCAGGGTCCAGAGGAAATAGTCGTAGGTCTAATAATACCTGATGTAACACCTCTAACCTGTAACCGAGACCGGACTAGGGTTAGGAGCATTACCGGACAGATCGAAAACTTACGTAACATTTCATACATTACATTCATCATTAACAAAATCATACATTCAATCATCATTCTCAGACATAATGTCCCTTAAGCGGTCCTCGAGACCTTAATCGTGCTTAGAAGTCGAGTCGGGACTAAACTAAAACACATATAAAATTTCATGAAAATTTGAAACTTTTCTAAAATACAGGGAAGACACGCCCGTGGGAGGAGACTATCTGCCCTCCACAGTTTCTAGACACCCCCGTGTGTCCATCTGTGTCTATATACTGACTATATCAACACAGTCACTAGGCACTCCCGTGTTCCATGGCCGTGTGCTCTTAGCTAGCTTCTGACTTGCATACCATAGCCAGTTGACACGCCCATATCGAGGTCATGTACTACTAAGCTACATCCTGTCAATTCACCCACAGTCTCCAGGCACGCCCGTGTGCCTCAACCGTGTGACATTATAGGCCATTTACAAGGCCAAAATGCCACCCATAAGGGTCAAACCTACAAGCCATACTTACCAAAACATCTCATGCATATTAAGGAACCACAAACATACCAATATGACTGTTCCATCTATTCATTCTACTCCAATTCCAACCACGACAATTTCAAAGACTAAAACTTATATCATCTCAAACATAATTCATTCATTTGCTCACTCAAAACTTGGCTATTTCAAAATGTTTCAACCGTACCAAGATATGCATAATATGTCACATTCATTTAAAGCAAAGTCTCAACTCATAAATAGCCAAATAACATGGCCAAGTGTACATAACTAATTATACTAAAATACTAGCCTATACATGCCATATCTAGCTTTATACAATTCCAAAGTGTACCAAAAAGAGTTTAATAGTGTGATGTTGATCCGTGACGATCCCAAGCCTTTAGTAGCTTTGATGACCTATAGAACAGAGAAAACACATACAAAGTAAGCTTTCCAAGAGCTTAGTAAGTCAATACACAAACAAACTGAGCATGAATTGTACATAACCAATTCAATAAAATGACCGATTTCGTTCCCATGATATAAATCATCTCATTCTTTCTTAAACTTGTTTGCTTAACCATTACTTACCAAATTCCAAATCACATACCATGTATGCACATAATTCATCTAATCAAACTGAACATTTTGTATCATCATTTCCATTATACAAAACATCGTAGTAAGATCACATAGATACTTACCTTGTATACACAAATAATGTATAATCAACGTACCTGTATAAGACATTCATTTTAATTAATCTATCAAAGCTCAGTTTGGCCATTCGTATCTCGGACATGCCCGTCGAACCATAAGGAATTCAGTAGGATACTCAGAAGCTTAGAATAATCGTACATTGCCAATGTTCCAGACGAGGTCTTACATGCACTCAGATATCGATGCCACTGTCCCAAATAGGGTCTTACACGAATCAGAACGATGTCGATGTCCCAAACATGGTCTTACACGTAAGGATCATAATGATGCCATCGTCCCAGACGTGGTCTTATACGTAAAGATTATAATGATGCCATCGTCCCAGACGTGGTCTTATACGTAAAGCTCATATTGATGCCAACGTCCCTGACGTGGTCTTACACATAATCAGATATTGATGCCACTGTCTCGGATAGGGTCTTACACGAATTTCAAATCAATGCCAACGTCCCAGACGTGGTCTTACATGCTAACAACAGAACAAATGTCTAAGCCGTGACGTTGTCAATCCTATCTATTCCTAGGTTCGTACAGGGCTTCTCATACTTAATCACTATATCGGATTTATCTCAAAATTCATATGCATAACTTTTCATAAGTATCCGTAATCGACATTGGTCATATGAACAATTATAATATCATACAAGTACGTTTATTTGCATAGTGACTTACCTCGGACTCGATATATCGGAATGAAAACGGTTACTCGATAACTTTCACTTTCCCTCGATCAAAGCCTATTTTCCTCGGTTCTTGATCTAAACATATTCAGAATTAACCCTTTTATTCACTAATTCATACAATTCAATCCATGGACACACATTTAGGGCTATTTACAAATTAAGCCTCAAATTTGCACACTTTATCAATTTAGTCCATTTCTCTCAAAATATCAAATTCATAAAATCCACACATATACATGCTTGGCCAAATACATATACATCACATACAAGCCCACATTTTTCATCAAATTCACAAATTAGTACCTCAATTTGCTATTTTCTCAATTTAGCCCTATTAGCTGAATTCATCAAAAATTCAAGAACAAAATATGTTCATCAATTACATATCTATCATTTAACACCATAAAACATCACAAAACTCAACATAGCATCAATGGCATTTTACACAAACATCATCATTTCATGAAATTGAGATATGGGTTTTAAAGCTCTCGAAGCAACGATTGCAAAAATGCAGAAATTATCAAAAATCGATCAAAAACTAACCTTAATTCAAGCTTGAAACTAACCGAAAATACCAAACCTAAAAGCTTTCTTTTTCTTTAGTACATTTGGCCAAAATAAAAGAAATAAAGATGGACACTCATCTTTTATTTTATTAATCTATGTCACTTATTCAATTACTAAATTGTCCATCCATTAAACATATTAGAAAATTTTAATACTAAGGTTATTTAGTCATTCAATCATCCACTATCTCAAAGATGGCTTATTTTCCATATAAGGCCTTCACCTTGACAAAGCCGCAACACTACTTTAACAAATAGCAAGCATCTTTCACATTCAATGCAATTTCATCATTTTGTCAAATTAAACACACAGACGGACAAATTAGCTCACAAAAATTTACCACATTCTTAGTCACATATCAACAGCACAGAAAATAATATTAAAATATTATACAGACACGGATTTGTGGTCCCGAAACCACTGTTCTGACTAGAGTATAAACCAGACTGTTACAATTCTCCCCCTTAGGGATTTTCGTCCCCGAAAATCTTACCGTTAAACAGAGTCGGATATTGTTGTCTCACTGAATCTTCAGGCTCTCATGTAGCCTCTTCAATTCCATGTCGATTCCATAGTACTTTTACTAACGAAATTTTTTTATTTCTCAACTCTTTCACTTCACGAGTTAAGATACGGATCGGTTCCTCTTCATATGTCATATCAGATCAGATTTCAATTTCAGATGGGGCAATCACATGTGACGGATCAGATCGATATATACGAAGCATCGAAACATGAAATACATTTTGTATCTTTTCTAGCTCAGAGGGCAACTTTAGTCTATATGCAACAGGCCCGGCATGTTCAATGATCTCATACAATCCGATAAACCTCGGACTTAATTTACCTTTACGTCCGAACCGAAGCACTTTCTTCCACGGAGACACTTCAAAAATACTTTGTCACCAATCTCAAATTCTATATCTTTTCGTTTCAAGTCGGCATAGGACTTCTGACGATCAGATGCTGCTTTCAAACAATCTCGGATAGTTTCAGTTTCTATTTTGACTCTTTTATTAAATCAACCCTATGTAGCTTATTTTCACTAAGCTCAGTCCAATACAGAGGTATTCGACATTTACGTCTGTGCAAAGCTTCATAAGGTGCCATTTTGATACTTGACTATAAACTGTTATTATACACAAATTCAATCAGTGGCAGATACTGTATCCATGAGCCATGAAACTCTAGTACACAGCATTTTAACATATCTTCAAGAATCTGAATAATTCGTTCAAACTGACCATCTTTTTGCGGATGAAAAGCTATACTGAAGTGTAATTTCATGCCCAAATCTTCTTGCAGTTTCTTCCAGAATCTTGACGTAAACCTCGGATCTCTATCGGTCATAATAGATAGTGGCACCCCATGCAATCTCACAATCTCAGATATATAAAGTTCGGCTAATCTGTTAAGTGAAAAATCAGATCTTACCAGAATAAAATGGGCAGTTTTCGTTTATCTATCAACAACGACCCATATAGCATCTTTCTTTCTCGGGGTCGGTGAAAAACTAGAAACAAAATCCATTGTTACTCTATCCCATTTCCACTCCGGAATCAAAATAGGCTGAAGTAATCCAGACGAAACTTGATGTTCAGTTTTCACTTGCTGATAGACTAAACATTTCGAAACAAAGTTAGAAATGTCTCGTTTCATACCAGACCACCAGTACTGTCGTTTCAAATCATGATACATTTTAGTACTTCATTCAAAATCAATTGAATCAACTCTGGATTTCTCGAAACATAGATACGATCCCAGAATCTCACACAATCATCAACAATTTGAAATTCAGATTCGGATTTCATTTCACACTGAGCTCATTTCGCTAGCAATTCATTATCAAATTTCTGAGCATCATATATCTGTTGTAAAAATGATGGTTTTGCTTCTAATTCAACTAACATAGAGCTATCATCAGACAAATCTAACTGAGCATTCAAAGCACATAATGCAAACAATGATTTTCTACTCAAAGCATCAGCAACAACATTCGCTTTACCTAGATGATAATCTATCACGAGCGCATAATCTTTTAACAGCTCTAACCATCTTCTTTGACGCAGGTTCAAATCTTTCTGAGTCACCAGATATTTCAAAATTTTATGATCTGAAAAGACGTGACATTTCTCACCATACAGATAATGGTGCCAAGTCTTAAGTACAAACATAATAGCAGCTAGCTTAAGGTCATGCGTCAGATAATTCTTTTCATGAGGCTTTAATTGTCTCGAGGCATAAGCTATAACTTTGCCTTCCTGTATCAAAACACATCCCAGACCATTTAACGAAGCATCACTATATACAACAAATTCTTTACCCGATTCTGGCTATACTAACACTGGAGCTTCTGTTAACAAAGCTTTCAACTGATCGAAACTTCTCTGACATCTATCAGACCATTCAAATCTAACATGTTTCTGAAGTAATCTAGTCAACAGAGTAGCTATATTCGAAAATCCTTTTACGAATTTGCAGTAATAACCAGCTAAACCCAGAAAACTACGAACTTCAGATACATTTCTCGGAAGTTTCCAATTCATATTCGCAAAAATCTTACTCGGATCCACTCGGATTCTAAAAGCTGACACAATATGTCCCAGAAAGCTAACCTCGTACAACCAGAATTCACATTTGTTGAATTTCGCATACAATTGCTTTTCTCTCAAAGTTTGCAATTCTATTCTAAAATTCTCAGCTTGCTTAGCCTCATCACGAGAATAAATCAAAATTTCATCAATGAATACGACAACAAATCGATCTAGGTACTGTTTGAAAATTCTATTCATCAGATCCATAAAAATAGCAGGAGCATTGTTTAGTCCAAATGGCATAACTAAAAATTCATAATGCCCGTACCTCGTTCTGAAAGCAGTCTTCGGAATATCTGAATCTTTCATTCTCAACTGATAGTATCCCGATCTCAGGTCAATCTTGGAAAACACAGTAGCTCCTTTTAGCTGATCAAATAAATCATCAATTCTGGGCAATGTGTATTTATTCTTTATTGTCAGCTTATTGAACTAACGATAGTGGATACACATCCTCATCGTGCCATCTTTCTTTTTCACGAACAGAACAGGAGCACCTCAAGGCAAAAAACTCAGTCTAGCAAACCCTCTATCAGTCAATTCTTGCAACTGATTTTAACTCTTTCAACTCTCTTGGTGCCATTTTATATAGAGCTATCGAAATAGGTGTAGTACCAGGTAACAACTCAATACCAAACTCAACTTCACGAATTGGAGGTAAACCCGGTAACTCTTCAGGAAATACATCAAAAAACTCACACACAACAGGCATTGATTCAATTTTCTTTTCGGACACTTTCGAATCAATCACATAAGCGAAATATGCCTCATGTCCCTTTTTCACATAACTCTGAGCTTTCAAAACAGATATCATAGCAGGCAATCCATTTAAATCATTCGACTTAATGCGTACAATCTCATCATTCGAACATCTCAAATCTATAGTCTTTCTTTTGCAGTTCACAATAGCATCATGCATAAACAACCAATCCATCCATACCCAGAATAATATCGAATTCATCAAATGGAAAAAGCATCAAATCAGTAGGGAAACATATATCTCGAAACATTAACGGACAGTTCTTCCATACTTTGTCAACCATGACACTTTTACCTAAAGGGTTCTATACTTTTATAGCAAACTTAGTAGACTCTACAGGCAAAGTCTTGCTGAATACTAAATTCATGCAAATATATGAATGCGTAGAACCAGGGTCTATCAAAACAATCATAGAAGTATCATAAATAGTAAAAGTACCCGTTATAACATCAAGTGATGAAGCTTCCTCTCGAGCTTGGATAGCTAATAAACCGTAAAAGTAACATATTTTAATCCCACATTTAGCTTACTTTTTGATGATTTATTCCTTGAATTATATAAAAAGGTGCTTGTAATCCTTTCTTTTCATGTTTTATACCCAGGAAAGCACCCGAGGATGAAAAGAACACAAAATGGGCCCAAAACGAAGTAAATGGGCCTTAGCAAGAAACTGACACGACATGGCCCAAAATCCACACGGCCGTGCCTCGATGAACACCTAGAGCACGGCCTCAACTCTACCTCACACGACCATGCCTCAAGTTAGAAATCTGAACACGGTTTGGTCTTGATTCACACGGGCGTGCGCCATGGCTATGCTTCTGTCACTGGAAAGAGCAATTTCAGTCGAAAAAGGATACTTAGGGAGAAAGAATCGCATTCCAAGAGCCTATATATATCCCTTAAGTACCACCTTTGAAAGCGCGTCAAAGCTAGGCCAAGGAGCCAAGTTGAGAAGGTCAGAGTTAGGGAATAACGCGAGGATAGCCAGTTGATCCATCCCAAGAAGCCGGAATTATACTCAAGACGGTGGAATTCTCCTTCAATTCCTTCAGGGGGTTTTAGGGTTTTCTTATGTTTTGTTTTATCTTTTCTCTTGTGATGTTCTTTTTATTCATTATGAATTAAACCCTTCAGATACCTGAAGGGGATGAAACCTAGATGAATCTTTTTATTTGATTTTTAAGTTCTATGATAATTGATTAGTTTGTTATTAATTATGTTGCTTAATCCAAATCTAATGTGCTTAGGTGGAGGAGGAATAGACCCTGCCTAATAATAGATCTAACATAATTAAGCGGAGTTGATCGAATGCCTAGAGATAGGGTTACGAGATTTTGCCAAATTAGGTTGAAACCTAATATGGAAGTCCATTGATCGATTTACTGCTATCCTAGGGGTTAATAAGCAAACGAGAGTTCCACTAATTAACCTAGGGTTAGACGTTATTCACCTCGAGAGAGGGTTTAATATAGGTTAGGGAGTCTTACGGATCAAGCTAAGTAAAGAAATCATATAATTTAGGGTTAGATAACAAGTGAAGTCTAGGTGGATTCTTCCTGAGGGTATCGTCGTAATCAACTATGTTTTCCTTCAAAGTTATTTTCCTATTCATCCTTCTTGTCTTTGTGTCCTTAGTTTAGTCTTCGTCAATATAGTTTAAAGCAACTTCACTCTATTTTTAATGCTAAATAATAAAAAGAAAGTTAGTATTTGTACTCTTAGTTCCTTTGGGTTCAATATCCGGTCTTGCCTAAGCAATACTACTGTTCGATAGGTACACTTTCCTTTAATCGTTGTCAGAGTTAGTTTCCAGGTTCGATCACATTCATTATAAATTTTAAAGTTCTGATTTATAGCGATCAAGTTTTTGGCCCCGTTGCCGGGGAACTAAAATATTAAGAAAACTCAATTTTTATTACTTTAGGCATTATATTTATTTTCAGCAATTTATTTTGTTTTTAGTTTAATTTTTAATTTTGCTAATTTTTCTTTCTTTTTTTTTTCTTTCTAGGTACCTCTAGTTAATGACTAGAAGGAACCCGAGAGGACCTTTGGTATACGATACTGATATTGAAGCAACCGCTCACAGGAATCGTTGGGAAACCAGGCGTGAAACACCCCACACCCGACCCACGAGCCTTGACCGGATCTGGTATGTTTCTCGATGTAAACCGTTAAAAATCCTTTTGTTCCTTCGGAAAATAGTGTGTTTTAAAAGAAATATTATTTTAGGTTGGGCTCGAGAAGAAAACAAAATCGTTTTATAATAAAAACCCTTTTTGAATTTTAGGTGATAAAACATATAAAGTACATTTAGAATAAATTACTTAATCTTTAACTTAATAAAAATTTGTAAACATAATGAAACAATGAAATAATTCAACAGTGGCCTTATTACATCAAAACAAACCTAAATAATTATAAGGTACTTAAATGAAATAAAATGTCCAAATAAACTAAAACTTCAAGCTGAGCATGGCCACCACAAGTTCTGCCGTCCCGGTACATCACTGTGCTCATCACCAAACATGTTCCCACAACGGGGTGAGTCAACAGACTCAATGTGTAACCAACACTAAAGTTAACAATTCAGGCTTACATAATCATATCACATATCAATACATATAACAGATAAAATAATGATGCAACCCGAACCCAAACCTAGATGCCATCCGCTACACATCACCCGTACCATCCTGCACACCGTGGGGACTACTAAGTCAACCCTCCATCCGCTACACACCATCAAAGGTAGTCGCTGCAGTCGACGTGCTTATCGCCCTTATAAATATTTGTGGCATAGCCACCAGATTAAATAATTGTGACCGAAGTCACCAAATGCAGATATCATGGTCTTAGGTCACCACATTCAGATATCGTGGTCTTAGGTCACCACATTCAGATATCGTGGTCTTAGGTCACCACATTCACTTCCCCTTTTCAATAACCCATATGCCCCATATCATATATTATGCATTAACATGCCAAATTTCACATTCTTATCACTTATCACATGTTAAATATAACATATTTCATAATCCTAGTAGGAGTAGGAAACGTACCTGAGTACTTTGTACCATAACATGGTACCTTAGCCACATTCTTACACTTTCATATTAATCTAAAATAAATCTATTATCTATCCCCTATTTAGCCGAAATTTAAAGAAAATAAAGCTCCTCTTTTAAAAGCCTTAATGCCGTCCACCTCTCTGCTCCTTGTAGCAAAAATAAAAATTTTATTTTGCTTCCTAAGTGACTCGAACTCAAGACCATTTGCACCTGTATGTGGCGTCACTTGCTAGGCCCTTAAGTGGCGCCTTGTAGCCATTCTTCCGAGCCCAATTTCATGTCATGTTTTACCTACAAATTTCTTAAGGCCACCTTGTTTTAGTTTCCTCTTTTCAACTTAGCATTTCCTTACATTTCCAAGTTTCCAAAAATGTTTACTTTCCTCTTTTGAAACTTAACATTTCTGAAACATTTCCTTACATTTCCAAGTTTCCAAAAATGTTCACAATACATTCATAACGCATAAGACATGTCATTTTGTATAATTAAATCAAAAAATGCATAGGCCCATTTCTAGGATGTTATAGTTCTACCCCCCTTGAAATAATTTCATCCTCGAAATTCCCTGGCTAAAATAAATGAGGGTATTACTGTTGCATTGCCTTTTCTGGCTCCCACGAAGCTTCCTCCGATCCATGGTTGCACCATAACACTTTGACTAGAGGAACTGACTTCGTCCGTAACACTTTTACGTCTCGTTCCAAGATCTGAATCGGCTCTTCTTCGTAGGATAAGTCTGGCCTTAGCTCCACCTCTTCAACCGGTACTACATGAGATGGATCCGATTGATATCGACGTAGCATGGAAATATGGAATACGTCGTGCATCTGCTTCAACTCCGGTGGCAACTCTAACTGATATGCCACTGGTCCAACTTGCTTCAACACTCGATAGGGCCCTATAAACCTTGGGCTTAACTTCCCTTTTCGACCAAATCTTATCACCTTCTTCCAAGGCGAGATTTTCAGAAACACTTGGTCCCCCACTTCAAACTCTATCTCTTTTCGCTTGAGGTCGGCATACGATTTTTACCTGTCAGAGGCTTCTTTAAACCGTGCCCGAATTATCTCCACCTTCTCCTTGGATTCGGCCACAATCTCAGGACCCAAAACTCGACGTTCTCCCAATTCTGTCCTACACGTAGGAGTCCGACACCTTCAACCATACAGTGCTTCGTACGGTGCCATCTGAATACTAGCTTGGTGGCTATTGTTGTAGGCGAACTCTGCTAAAGGCAAATAGTCCTCCCAACTTCCTCAGAAATCCATCATACAGCCCCTCAGCATATCCTCTAACACCTGAATTACCCGTTCAGATTGCCCATCCGACTGTGGATGAAAGGCCGTAGGGAAACCCAACTTAGTGCCTAAAGCTTGATGAAGTGCTTTCCAAAACCGAGACGTAAACCTTGGGTCTCTATCCGAAATGATTGACATCGGCACTTCGTGTAACCTCACAATTTCCGCTACATATAACCTAGCCAACTTCTGAAAAGAATAATCCACTCTTACCGGGATAAAGTGTGCGGACTTGGTCAAACGATCCACTATTACCCACACCGAGTCCTTCTTAGTAGGCGTAAGGGGAAGCCCACTAACGAAGTCCATGGTGATTCTTTCCCACTTCCATTGTGGAATCTCAATTGGTTGAAGTAATCCTGATGGAACTTGGTGTTTAGCCTTAACTTGCTGACACGTTAGACATTTTCCTACGAATTCAGTAACTTCCCGTTTAAGATTAGGCCACCAAAACTGTTCCCTTAGATCCCTGTACAACTTAGTGCCTCCGGGATGCATAGCATAAGGGCTACTATGCGCCTCCCGAAGAATCCTTTGTCTTAACTTCTCATCCTTTGGCATACAGACCTTTCCCTTGAAGCACAATACACCCTCACCGTTAACACCATAATCTTCTAACTCTCTGTTCTGTACTTGCTGTAGCTTAACACTTAAGTCCTCATCTAACAATTGGCTTTCCTTTACCTCATTCAACCACGTGGGTTTGACTTGCAATTCTGCCAGCAGATTTCCATCATTATACAAACTTAAGTGTGCGAACATCGCCCTCAGATCCGACACTAGCTTTCAACTTAGAGCATCCGCTACTACATTCGCCTTGCCTGGGTGATACTCAATCGAACAATCATAATCCTTTAACAGCTCCACCCACCTTCGCTGTCTTAAGTTCAACTCTTTCTGAGTCAACAGATACTTAAAGACTTTTGTGATCCGTGTAGATTATCGACTTTTCTCCATAAAGGTAATGCCTCTACACCTTAAGAGCGAAAACCACTGCCGCCAATTCCAAGTTATGAGTTGGGTAGTTAACCTCTTGAGGCCTTAGTTGTCGAGACGCATATGCGACTACTTTTCCATCTTGCATTAGAACACAGCCTGATCCCTTATGCAAAGAGTCACAGTACACCACAAAATCCTTTCCTGCCTCAGGCTGAATCAGAACTGGAGCTTCCGTCAAGACCTTCTTAAGCTTCCCAAAGCTCTCATGTTGCTTATCTGTCCATACAAAGGGTCCTTCCTTCCTCAATAACTTTGTCAAAGGTGCGGCTATTGACGAGAACCCTTCCACGAACCTCTTGTAATAGCCTGCTAAACCTAAGAAACTTTGGATCTCAGCCACAGACCTGGGTGGTTTCCAATCCAAAACTGCTTCGATCTTCCTAGGATCCACCCTTATTCCCTTTGCGGATACCACATGTCCTAAGAATGCCACCTCTTTAAGCCAAAATTCACACTTGCTGAATTTGGCATAGAGCTTCTTCTCCCTTAATACTTGTAACACTATCCGTAGTGCTCATCATGCTCTTCCTCTGACTTCGAATACACAAGGATGTCATCGATAAACACGACGACGAACCTATCCAAGTAGGGTTGAAAAACCCAGTTTATCATATCCATGAACGCGGCTGGTGCGTTCGTCAATCCAAACGGCATTACTACAAACTCATAATGGCCGTATCTTGTCCTAAAGGTGGTCTTATGGATATCTGCCTCCTTTACCTTCAACTGATGATATCTCGACCGTAGATCTATCTTCGAAAACACAGCTGCCCCCTTTAGCTGATCGAACAGGTCGTCTATCCTTGGCAAAGGATACTTGTTCTTGATGGTCAGTTTATTCAACTGACGATAGTCTGTGCACATTCGCATAGTTCCATCCTTCTTTTTCACAAACAGGACCGGTGCTCCCCACAGAGACACACTGGGTCGGATGAACCCACGATCTAGCAATTCTTGAATCTGAGCCTTGAGCTCCACCAACTCCTTTGGTGCCATTCTGTACGAGGCAATTGACACAGGAGCTGTACCAGGTAGCAAATCTATTCCAAATTCCACCTCCCTATCTGTGGGTATTCCTGGTAATTCCTCTGGGAACACACCCACGGAGTCCCTTACCGTTCTGACTCTACTAACACCTTCTTCCTTTCCATCTAACACACTTACGAAGGCTAGAAACACCTTGCACCCTTTCCGAACCATCCTTTCAGCTTTTAGTGCCAAAACTACATTAGACAAGTAGTTCCTTCTTTCTCCTATCATGATAACCACCTCATCCTCTGGGGTTCTTAGTTCCATTCGTTTAGCCGCACAATCCAACACGGCCCGGTGCTCTATTAACCAATCCATACCAAGTATGAGGTCAAATTCTCTGAAGGGTAACTCCATTAAGTCAGCCCGAAAGTTCACTCCCTGAATTTCTAGGGGTACACTCTGAAAGATCTTATCCACCACTACAGTTTGGCCTAATGGGCTTACTACAGTCACCTCCCTATCAGAAAGTTCAGAGTCTAGGCCTAGTGTTTCCACTATATTACATGCAACATATGAATGGGTCGAGCCCACATCAATAAGAGCAAAATAGGGCTTGCCATGAATAAGGAACGTACCGGTTATGACGTCTAGTGCGTCTCCATCCTCCCTCCGGTGAACTGCATAAACCAAACCCGGTTGCCTTGCCTCAGTGTTAGCAGCACCTTTGCCTAGTGTTCCACGTCCTCTGCTAGCACCATTACCTCTATTATTTGGACCACGACCATGTTGAGGCTGCTGTCCACCTCTACCAGCCTGATTAATGTTCTGAGCTGCTGGCCGACTTCCCTCCGGTTTCATTGGACAATCCTTAATCATATGGTCCTTGGACCCACACCTGAAACATCCTCCTGTCCTCTTCCAACACTCTCCTAAGTGTCTCTTCCCACACTGATCACAAGGACGATACTGTCCTCTTGTACCAACTCTGGGCCTTTTCTGCACACTCCCAGACGGTCCTGACGACCCATAACCCCTTTTGGGCCTATTTCTATCAGAGCTCTGCTTTACCGAGTCCTTGATTCCCTCGACTACCTTAGCCTTTTCCACTAACGCGAAAAATTCCGGTTCCTGATGTGGGGCTATCAATAACCTTAAATCATCCCTCAAACAGTCCTCAAATCGGACACACCGCTCATGCTCCGTAGCCACCACTCCTCGGGCATAACGGCTCAACTTCAGAAACTCAGCTTCATACTCTGCCACGGACTTGTTTCCTTGAACCAGCCCCATAAATGCCTTCCTTTGCTCATCAGTATATCGAGTACCGACATACTTCTTCTGATAAGCCGTCTTAACATAGTCCCATGTTAGATCCTCAGCTGTGGCACCATCACGAACTGTGAGCCACCATTGGTACGCTTCATCGTGTATTAATGCCACCATTCCTTTCAGCTTCTCCTCAGGGGTTAGATCTAGTTCATCTATAATCTGCTCAGTTGATTCCAACCAATACTCAGCGGTACTGGGTGCCACTCCTGACACTCCACGGAACAGCTCAGCTCTGTTGGCACGAAGTCGCTTAGGTACCGACTTCCGAGCTTCCGAATTTCCTCCTGCACCAGCCACCAACTCAAAAACTCGCAGCACAGCCTGCGACACAGCATCATCCCCCGTCTGAGCTTGCTGCTCAACACAAATAGCTGGGGGTGGTGGCGGTGGTACCTCGTTGTCAGACCCTTGACCCGACCTAACGGGTTCCGACACGGTCATCCTACCTCTACCGCGTCCTCGCACGTTTCGACCACGTCCCCTAGAGCTCATTTCTACTATCGTGCTTTAATCTGACTAAGAAACTTTATGAATTAGTACTTGTTTCACTGATTATCCGCGAAGAAATTTTATGGATAGAAGCTCAGTAGTGGTTCTTTCGATTCAATCAAAGTTTTCATGTCTTCTATCCTAATTCAGAGAAGTACATTCATTCAATGACATCCATTCCATAGTATCTCCCATACACATTCACACTTCGGACATTTCTGCTCGTTCCTATCCCAGGGGTATTTTCGTCATTTGTCTTACAGGGGTATTTTCGTAATTTTATTTTCAAAATAAAGTTCCTTGGTGATTTTTTCAATAAGGGTATTTTGGTAATTTTGCATTCTCGGGGTATTTTTGGAAATTTTGAAATCCAGGGGTATTTCAGAAATTTTGAAATGCAGGGGTATTTTGGTAATAAACCAGGGTAAAATTGTAAAGTTTAATAATTCAAGGGTATTTCAAAATTTGCAAACCTTTGAGGGTTCCTTTTGTGAATTTGCTTTCTATTTTGGTAATATTACAAAAATTTTGGAAGTTAGGGTCACTTTGGTAATTTTGTAAGTTAGGGGCACTTTCGTAATTTCCAAAATCAAGGTATTTTTGATATTGCAAATTAGTGTTTGTTGAACATTTTATAAGGTAACGAAAATTTTGATAAAAACTGTGAGTATTTTGGAAATTTCATAAACCAAGGGCATTTTTGTAATTTTATAAATCAAAAATTTTTCGGAAAAATTTTGTAAAAATAGTTCTCACAAATTAAAAAGGTAATTTTAAGAGTTTTAAAACTAGGGTTTTTATAAAAAACACGGCTAGTTCCCTTTCGGGTTTTAGTTATTGTGTTTAGCCTCTGACCGAGTCCTCTTGGTTAGGGTGAACCGAAGCTACGCACCAGGTAGGATTCCAGCGAAGAGGAGGTGAGTCACTAGGACTGCTTAAGTACCAGGTTCTTCCGGATCCAATCCTAGACATGCACACAGGGGTTACCACACCCTAACTCGGTGACTTAGCCATAGGGTTGTTTAGTTAGGCACTTAAGTCTTATGTAAGTGTTGGGGAAAACTAATCCTAGGGTTCAAGTACTTATCATGCTAATCTACGTTCCATTCCATTTCTACCCTTCTACAGATCATTCAATAAATCACACAAATGGATAGAAGTACTTACCTGGTGGACTGCGGGTCGGAGACTTAGGTGCCATGCCACAAAAACCTCAAAATTTCTACAAATTTCTTTTAGGGCTAGATTTTGAAAACGTTTTGGGCCTTAAACCACAGGCCGAGTGTTTAAAACTGGGCTCTGATACCAAATTGAAACACCCACACCCGACCCACGAGCCTTGACCGGATCTGGTATGTTTTTCGATGTAAATCGGTTAAAAATCCTTTTGTTCCTTCGGAAAATAGTGTGTTTTAAAAGAAATATTGTTTTTGGGTTGGGCTCAAGAAGAAAACAAAATCGTTTTATAATAAAAACCCTTTTTGAATTTTTGGTGATAAAACATATAAAGTACATTTAGAATAAATTACTTAATCTTTAACTTAATAAAAATTTGTAAACATAATGAAACAATGAAATAATTCAACAGTGGCCTTATTACATCAAAACAAACCTAAATAATTATAAGGTACTTAAATGAAATAAAATGTCCAAATAAACTAAAACTTCAAGCTGAGCACGGCCACCACAAGTTCTGCCTCCCGATCCATCACTGGTCATCACCTGAAACATGTTCCCACAACGGGGTGAGTCAACAGACTCAATGTGTAACCAACACTAAAATTAACAATTCAGGCTTACATAATCATATCACATATCAATACATATAACAGATAAAATAATGATGCAACCCGAACCCAAACCTAGATGCCATCCGCTACACATCACCCGTACCATCCTGCACACCATGGGGACTACTAAGTCAACTCTCCATCCGCTACACACCAACGAAGGCAGTCGCTGTAGTCGACGTGCTCATCGCCCTTATAAATATTTGTGGCATAACCACCAGATTAAATAATTGTGACCAAAGTCACCAAATTCGAATATCCCGGTCTTAGGTCACCACATTCGAGATATCATGGTCTTAGGTCACCACATTCGTATATCGTGGTCTTAGGTCACCACATTCACTTCCCCTTTTCAATAACCCATATGCCCCATATCATATATTATGCATTAACATGCCAAATTTCACATTCTTATCACTTATCACATGTTAAATATAACATATTTCATAATCCTAGTAGGAGTAGGAAACGTACCTGAGTACTTTGTACCATAACATGGTACCTTAGCCACATTCTTACACTTTCATATTAATAAATATATCAAGTTTAAGCCATAAATCTATTAAGATTAGTGTAGGGTACACACCTGGTGTTCTTATTGAGTCACTGATTTCCCGAAAAGCTTGATCTAATGCCTTAGATCTTAAATCCCTACATTCAGCCAACCTTAATATGTTAGCAAAGAGCCTATTCGGCTATAAGACCAAATCTCAATAGGATTAGTACACTTAAAACCTACCTTGCTGCCGATTGACTTAAGAATCAAGTCCCGAACACTTTGTGAGGCACACCCTTGTAATCGGCTAGCCACCAAAACTCCTAACTAGTTAGTTTTCAGCTTTTTAAACTAATAAGAAATAGATCTAGAATACCAAGCATGGCCTTGGCCGATTGTACTTAGGCACTTATCTTGTGATTTCCAAATCTCGAAAGTATCCCTCAACTATGGAGATGTCGAAACCTACAGGATACCTGTTAGATTCCACTTCTGACATTTAAATCACCATTACATAGCCCTTGGCCGGATATGCACTTACCTTGGTTGGCTAGATCTCGAACTATCTCCCTTAAAAGTCGACACTAGCAAAGATCCCGAAATCTCTCCTTAAGATTTCGGTCAAAGAACAATAATAAGAATTAGCCTCTGGAATTTCGACAAGTCCTTAAAGGAAAGAATAGAAATCAAACTTAATCTTACCTCTATTGAAGAAATCGACAAAGACCTATCTCTGTCACCACGAGGATATTCGGTTTTGAGACTTGGAGTAGTAGTCGACTATGGCCTAGAGAGATCTTGCTTTCTGGCTTTTGAAAGTTTATGAAAGAAGAAGAAAAAGGGTTGAGCAATTTGGTAATGATGTTTCAGCTACACAAGGTGTATTTTCGACTTGCAAAACAATGAAGAAAGGAGATATTTGCTAGAGAGAATTCTGCAGAGAGAGAGTTGAAAGAAAGAATGAATGGCCCTCTTTTCCTCCAATGTTTAAATTACTAACTTAGAGTCCCTTACTTGGCCACCACTTCTCCACATTTTGATAGCTTTATCTCTTTAATTAAAGAATAAATCCTCATTTATCACTCTTGAAAATAATCTAAAATAAATCTATTATCTATCCCCTATTTAGCCGAAATTTAAAGAGAATAAAACTCCTCTTTTTAAAGCCTTAATGCCGTCCACCTCTCTGCTCCTTGTAGCAAAAATAAAAAATTTATTTTGCTTCCTTAGTGACTCGAACTCAAGACCATTTGCACCTGTATGTGGCGTCACTTGCTAGGCCCTTAAGTGGCGCCTTGTATCCATTCTTCTAAGCTCAATTTCATGTCATGTTTTTCCTACAAATTTTCTTAAGGCCACCTTGTTTTAGTTTCCTCTTTTCAACTTAGCATTTCCTTACATTTCCAAGTTTCAAAAAATGTTTTCTTTCCTCTTTTAAAACTTAACATTTCTGAAACATTTCCTTACATTTCCAAGTTTCCAAAAATGTTCACAATACATTCATAACGCATAAGACATGTCATTTTGTATAATTAAATCAAACAAATGCATAGGCCCATTTCTAGGATGTTACAAGGCGAGCCCTAATTTACACAGAAAGAGAGAAAGAAAATTCCAATCCTACTAAAAGGATGGACGAGAATAACCATGCACCACCCGATATGGGCGAACGAAATGCTCCACGTATAATGTTTGATTATGCAAAACCGCATTTAACAGGAGTAGAATCAAGTATTGTTAGGCCTGCTATATCTGCTAACAATTTTGAATTAAAGCCTACCACAATACAAATGATTCAACAGTTTGTTCAATTTGATGGTTTGCAGGACGAAGATCCAAACATGCATATAGCTAACTTTTTAGAGTTCTGTGATACTTTCAAAATAAATGGCGTTTCTAATGATGCCATACGTCTTCGGTTATTTCCTTTTTCATTAAGAAATAAAGCTAAACAGTGGTTAAACTCGTTACAACTATATAGGTAATAATTTCCAATCCACTAATAATCCTTATAGTAACACTTACAATCCAGGTGGGAGGAACCACCCAAAGTTTTCGTGAGGAGGTCAAGGCAATCTAGGAAATCAAAGGCAATAACCTTCTCAAAACTTCCAAAATCAGCCTTATCCATAAGAGAAGAAACCAACCCACGAGGATGAGCTAACAAAATTGGAAAACACAGAAAAATGCCTACAAGATATCGAAAGAACCGTTAAAGATCAACAAGCATCAATTGAAAAATTTACTGAGTCGTTTGGGGAACTCACTAAGACGGTTGGAATACTTTCTAAGATGATTTGTGAAAAACGAGCAGAAATTTTTCCTAAAAGGACAGAACAAGTAAAAGCAGTAACACTAAGAAGTGGAAAGGAATTGGGCGAACTGAGGAAACAAACTCCAAACGAAGATAACAATGCAAGTGATGAGGGGATTGAGGATGTAACTCCATTACGCAATGAGAACAAACCACTAATCCCATATCCAACAAAGTTAAAAAAAGAATGAATTGATGCCCAATATGGTAAGTTTCTCGAACTTTTAAAACAAATACATATTAACTTACCTTTTGTTGAAGCCATTTCACAAATGCCGAAGTACGCAAAATTCTTAAAGGAACTTCTGACGAATAAATGAAAACTTGAAGAAGTATCAATGGTGGAACTTAATGAAGACTGTTCAGCCATTCTCCAAAATAAGCTGCCAACCAAATTAAAAGGCCTAGGAAGTTTTACTATCCCTCGTTTAATTGGTAGTTTAAATATTAAGAAAGCATTAGCTAATCTAGGCGCTAGTATAAACTTAATGCTTAATAAAATGTTTAAACAACTAGATCTTGGGGAACCAACACCCACTAGGATGAGTATTCAGTTAGCAGATAGATCTATTAAATATCCTAGAGGAGTTATCGAAGATGTCTTTGTAAAAATTGACAAATTTATTTTCCTTGTTGATTTTGTTGTGTTAAACATGGAGGAAGGCATTAATGTTCCTTTAATCTTAGGGCGTCCCTTTTTAGCCACTGCTAGGGCCGTTATTGATGTAGGTAATGGTAAACTCGCACTGAGGATAGGAGATGAAGAAATCATTTTTCAAATTTATGATGCCATGCGATATTCTAAAAAGCAAGATGATTCCTATTATTTTGTTGATACTACTGGTCATATCATTCAAAATTCATTACAGGAAATCATACATGACGACACGATGGAGCTATGCCTAACTCAAGAAGAGGGGAAGAAGATGAAGATGATGAGTTGAATCTAAATACATCGTCATCCAGATAAATAAACAAAAGCATTGAATACGATGACGAAATAAAACAAAAACCCTC
Source organism: Gossypium bickii (assembly GCA_025503065.1). Taxonomy (NCBI): domain Eukaryota; kingdom Viridiplantae; phylum Streptophyta; class Magnoliopsida; order Malvales; family Malvaceae; genus Gossypium; species Gossypium bickii. The sequence continues at coordinate 110,998,088 of CP106711.1, read as the reverse complement.
CATCGAAGAGCCACCCAAATTGGAGTTAAAACAGTTACCAAAACACTTAGAATACGCATTCCTTGGGGACAATTCTACGGTACCAGTAATCATCTCTTTAGAACTAGAACCTAACGAAAAAGAGGAGCTGATAAAGGTACTAAGAGAACACAAAAAATCCATAGCTTGGAAAATTTCTGACATCAAGGGAATAAGCCCAGCGTTTTGCACCCACAAAATTTTAATAGAAGAAGAATATAAGCCGTGTGTGCAACCCCAGAGACGGTTAAACCCCAACATGAAAGAGGTGGTCAAAGTCGAGGTAATTAAACTTCTAGATGCAGGAATAATTTATCCTATTTCTGACAGCACTTGGGTAAGTCCTGTGCAGGTAGTTCCAAAGAAAGGAGGAATGATGGTAGTGCCCAATGAAAAGAATGAGTTAATTCCCACAAGAACAGTTACAGGTTGGAGAGTCTGTATAGAATATAGAAAACTAAATGATGCCAGAAAAGATCACTTCCTTCTTCCCTTCATAGATCAAATGTTGGAAAGATTATCTGGGCATATGTACTACTGCTTCTTGGATGGACTCTCCGGTTACTTCCAAATCCCCATAGCTCCTAAAGATCAAGAGAAGACGACATTCACATGCCCATACGGTACGTTTGCTTACGTAGAATGCCTTTTGGATTATTTAATACTCCTGCTACTTTTCAGCGTTGCATGTTGGCAATATTTGACGAACTCGTGGAAGACATCATGGAGGTATTTATGGATGATTTCTCGGTATTCGGTAATTCTTTCCATCTTTGCCTTAAAAATTTAAAACGAGTTCTAATGAGATGTGAGGAAACAAACCTTGTTTTGAATTGGGAAAAATGTCACTTTATGGTTAGAGAGGGAATTGTGTTAGGACATAAGATTTCCAGTAAAGGGATTAAGATAGATAAAGCGAAGGTTGAAGCCATAGAAAAACTACCTCCCCCTAGTTCTGCTAAGGCTATCAGAAGCTTTTTAGGGCATGCAGGGTTATATAGAAGATTTATTAAAGATTTTTCTAAAATAGCTAAGCCTTTGACAAAATTAATAGAAAAAGATGTTCCTTTCGATTTCAATCAGGAATGTTTAGATGCATTTAAAATCCTTAAAGATAAATTAATAAATGTGCCGATTATAATTTCCCCTGATTGGAACTTACCCTTTGAACTAATGTGTGATGCAAGTGATTTTGCAGTAGGTGCAGTTTTGTGACAACAAAGAGACAAGCATTTTTAGCCAATTTATTATGCTAGCAGAACATTAACACTCGCACAAGAAAACTACACCACCACAGAGAAAGAATTGCTAGCTGTAGTTTTTGCTTTTGATAAATTTAGACAGTATCTAATATTATCTAAAGTTGTCGTTTTTACTGACCATTCAGCCCTTCTTTATCTTTTAAACAAACTTGATGTAAAACCTAGACTCATACGATGGATTTTACTTTTACAGGAATTTGACTTGGAAATACAAGATAAGAAGGGAGCCGAGAATCTTGCAGCGAATCACCTTTCTAGACTTGAAAATCCACACACCAAAGAGCTCGATGAAAGTGAAATAAATGATTCATTTCACGAAGAACGACTCTTTTCTATAACACATTCTGAGGTACCATGGTGTGTAAATATTGCGAATTATTTAGCAGCTAATGTCTTACCAAGAAAATTAACACATAACCAGAAGAAGCGATTCTTGGCTAATGTGAAAAATTATTTTTGGGAAGATCCCTTTCTTTTCCGCATATGTATAGATCAGGTAATTCGAAGACGCGTTACAAAGACAGAACCAAATAAAATCTTGGAGCATTGCCATTCAGGACCGGCAGGAGGACACTACAGTGGTATTAAGACAGCACACAAAATACTCGAATCAGGTTTTTATTGGCCCACTTTATTTAAAGATGCCAACAGGTATGTTACCTCGTGTGATAGATGTCAAAGAATAGGTAATATTTCTAAATGTGATGAAATGCCTCAAACATATACGTTATCATGTGAAATATTTGATGTATGGGGTATTGATTTCATGGGACCATTCCCTAGTTCTTTTGGAAACAAGTACGTCCTAGTGGCAGTTGATTACATGTCAAAATGGGTAGAAGCAGAAGCTTTACCTATCAATGATGCTAGGGTACTAATCAAGTTTCTCAAGAAATTGTTTTCCCGATTTGGCACGCCGAAAGCCATCATTAGTGATAGGGGTACTCATTTCTGTAATACTCAATTTGAAAAACTCCTAAAAAAATATGGAGTATACCACAGGACAGCCACCCCATATCATCCTCAAACCAGTGGGCAAGTTGAGGTAGCAAACCGAGAACTTAAGCTCATTCTAGAGAGAAACAGTTGAATCGAAAGAAAAGATTGGGCAGTTAAAGTAGATGATGCTTTATGGGCCTATAGAACAGCATTTAAAACACCTCTAGGGACATCCCCATACAAACTTGTATACGAGAAAAGCTGTCATCTACCATTCGAATTGGAACACAAAGCTTTTTTGGGCAATAAAATTCTTGAATTCTGACCTTAAAATTTCAGGAAAGAGAAGAATGATGCAGATTAACAAGCTGAACGAATGGCGAAGAGAAGCTTATGAGAACTCAAAACTGTACAAGGAAGCAACAAAGCGACGCCAGGATGCTCGTCTTAAGAGATCAAAACAATTTGAAGTAGGAGACTTACTCCTACTATACAACTCAAGGCTTAAACTATTCCTGGGAAAGTTGAAATCAAGATGGTCAGGCCCATTCATGATCAAAACAATTTTTCCGTACAGCACCATCGAGGTAACTCACCCCGCTAAAGGCACATTCAAGGTAAATGGTCACCTACTTAAAATTTACAACAGTACAGATCTCGGAGATATGAGAGCCCTCTTTTATAACCGAAAATAGTGAAAGTTTAGCTTAAGACTATAAACAAGTGCTTCTCGGGAGGCAACCCGAGCACTAACACACTAACATTGTTCTTATTTTTCTTATTTTTCTAACACCACACTAAAATAGTCTAACAGAAATTGTAGGATCTTAAACACGGCCTTGAACACGGTCGTGTCAATGGCCGTGTGCAAAACAAGGGACGACCCACAGGCGTGCCAAGAGCCGTGCTAAAATAGGGAAAAACTCTATCGTCTACACGGGTTGTGATACCAGAACACGCCCGTGTGACCAAACCGTGTGAAGCTACTGACTTGCATACCACGGGCAAAACACGGCCATGCCCAACTCCTGTGCCAACATACTAACTTGTCAAACACAGGCGTGCCCAATAGACACACGGCCGTGCCAAAGAAACCTGAACGCGTCTAATCCTGAAAATCGCGAAAAGCACGGGCAATTTCAAAAAGACACGGGCGTCGTAATGACCGTGCCCCCTCCCCTATATATAAAATCTAATCGTCTTTCCCCCCAAAACCAAACCCTAAAATTAGTTTTAAACCCCTTTCTCCCCAAATTCGGCCGCACAACCACTCCCCTCCCCTTCAAACCACCTTCCCTCGCTGTTTTTCACCAACAAAACCACCCAAAACCATTCACACGCCCGCACCATAGCCGTGCTACCAAACCACACGCCCACACCATCACCGTGTTCGTACAGCAGAAGCGCACACCACCGCTGTGCTCCACCCGTGTTGATCGTCTTTCCCATCCCTGGTTCCCTTTTCTTGACTTAATCTTTGATAAATAATACTTATTGGTTTAGATTTAGTTTAGATTCATGGCATTCTTTTTTATTTTCAGATTGTGTTTAGATTTAGTTTTAACAAAGAATGATTTAGGAAATGTGTTTTAACCCCAATAATACATTTTGGTTATTAGATTTCACATACATTTTTAGGAACAAATTCTTAAATTGATACATTTCTCTTCCTGCTAATGTTTGAGATAATTTTTTCTCCTGCAAATTAACATGCTCACATTTATAAATTTTCAAATTATACTGGACTTGGTATGGCATTGATGAAGCTTGATATAAAGAATCTTCTTTATATGTGATTACAAATTTCAGGTACCATGTCAACATCACGTACCAAATGATCAGTACCAAGCATGAAAAGAAAGGGGCTCAGATCATCGTCCGTAAGTGCCTCCACCGAACTTTGACACCCATTCCTCCGATTCCCTCAAGCAACTCAGGACAAAAGGTAGAAAGCAATTTGGGGTAGACCCATAGGCACTGGTAGGCACATCGACTGGAACTTAGTGCGACAAGTTGGGCTCGCAACCAATATTCAAGCACTCCTCTCAACAGAACCGTGGGAGAACTTCTTCAAAATCGACGAGCCCACATATTTGGAGCTTACATTAGAATTCTGCACCACCTTCACTTTGCAAGCGGTGACAACTTAGTTCGATGACCCGGGTGCCATCCAATTCCGTCTAGAGGGCTTAGTGCGTCGATTAAGTGTACCCCAATTCGACGTGGCTCTCGGACTTTACACGTCGAAATTCATAGAATAAAACCCGCCTGCAGAATTAAACCATGAGCTCCACTGCACTCCGCTTGAATGCTGGAGAAGCCTACGCCCAACTACAAACAACTATGACCCTAGTCACTCTAAGGCGATGGCCCTTCCCCCAGCCATAAGGTATATTCATGCCATTCTTGCGCACACCATCACAAGTCACCGAGAGAGCACCGGCGTCGTAAACAAGCAAGACGTTTACTTCCTATCATGCATGTCTGAAGGACATGTTTTCGACTTGGCATATTTTATCGCATGCGCAATTCAACACCAGACAGAGCAACATAGGAAGGGGATTTTGTCAATGGGGCCATACATTACAAGGTTAGCTCGTCACTTCAACCTCCTCAGCACCGACGATCAGATCACCTCCCTCACACTGATGGGCAACATGGTACCTCAAGGCATCCAGACGATGCTACACATGAGGATGATCAAACAACGTTGAGGGACTGAACCACCTCAGTACATACTAAAGACACCTAAAAAGAGGGAGAGGACGAGAACATTCCTGATGATGTCCCACAACCATCAGAGGAGGCACCGAATTCGAGCCAGCATTCATACCGAGTAGCAACATCATTAGCAGACATCTCAGCACGACTCAATCTGTTCGAGCTGCATTTTGCTGAAAACGCTCGACGCTTTGACGGGTTAGAGGCTTTCAACAAATATGCCAGCACCTCCACATTTCATCATCGGCACAACCACCGGACCCAATCCATGATGAGGACCTCTGAGTCCTTTTTAATTTGCTTTCTTTAATTTTTTTTTCTTTATTTTAAATATTTATTTTATATTGTTTAATTTGAACTCTTATTATTATTACAAATCTTTATCATTGGCTATCTAATTATTCAAGCATCCCTAACAACATATCTATTACATCGAAAAGATCATTAACAAGTGACTTTACAGAATAAATCATACATTCCACATACACAAAAGCACAACTAGGCGAACTTCAAAAAGTTACCTGATGGCCCCTCGAGTCCACCTCGGCTCCCATGCCCACGATCTACTGCTTATCTGAAAATTCAGGGAAATTAAAGGGGTGAATCACCAAGACTCAGTGTGCAAATCCCGAAAACACATAAAAGGCTTGAGGCCCACAAACACATTATGGGCCCTGGGCCCATACACAATGGCAACAGAATATTTACATGCTACATGGCCCAACCCAACCTAAAAGTCCATCCTCTACACACCAGCTCGTACCAGCCAACACACCTCGGGGATTTCTACAATTAACCCACCAACCACTACAAACCATATCGACAGTCATGCTGCCTATTCCTAACAATTTGGAATAAATTTTACGTGGCTTAGCCACCGATCACTATTGTGACCTAACTTTACAATTCGTGGTTTAACCACCGATCACCAAGTGACCTATTAACATGCTCTTCCACTTCATCATATTAACCCTATCCCATGCATACATCCATGCAGAAGCAAAACAATATACTACCTAAAAGATCACAGACTATCACATACATTGATACACATAGAGAAGTTTCTATGATTACGTATCTGACATCCCTTGCCTACCCTTTTCGGGTAATACGACTGTCCATACAGCCTTTTTTCGGCTTTTAGCCCATAACATATATAGTATAGATTAATTAGTGTGATAGAGATCTACACATTTGATTACAGATAAGACGAGACTTTCTATGTCGACACTATCAGAAGCCGATACGACTGCTAACTGTCTAAGGTTTTGTTCTGAAGCCGGTCCACAACCCGGTGGCCGATCCCGTACTGCTGACACCGCTCGCTTCTTAAATCTAGGGCACGGGTCCAATTCCCTCTTCTGTTTGACTAGCATTTGTATCCATGGAACAGATCTTAGTCAACAAACCAAATTAAAACATTGGATCGAATACAAACACGAATGTACATTTATAGTGCGGAGATACCTTACCTAGAAATCCCGAAAGAGATGGAGTTTAGAGACTAGTAGTTTCCGGCTTTTAGATCTAGACGATCTACTTTGATTTCTGATGTGTCGCCCCAAAATGAAAACACGAGAACAATCAAAACATTACTCTAAGGATAATCCTATCACTCCAGCTAGCCTTTCGGCTTTGGCTTCAAAAAACCTGAAAGAGAAAAAGTGAAGAGAGAATTTGGCACTTACCTTAACACTAACAGATTCGACTAACCCTTAGAGATCCCGGCACTTGGCACGATAAAAGAAAGAAATCAGCAAGGAGAAAAGAGTGGACAAGGTACTCGGCTAGTAGGAAAGAGTGGAGAAGAGAATCGAAGTGAAGAGATTCAGCTCTTGAGGAGATCAAAAGAAAAGATGTAGATAGGAACTGTGAGGTTTCGACTTGTAGAGGAAAGCAGAGAAAAGAACAATGGAATTTTGGCTTTTGCATAAAAGTGGAGATAAGAGGAAAGAAAAAAGAAAAGAATAGGATCCAAATGCCGGAATTGAAGAGATATCCCCCTACTTAAACCAAATTTCAGCACCTACTACATAAAAATTGAAAATTCCCCTTTTTAAAACTAAAACTAAGCTATTAACCAAGGGAAATTTTTTTAAACAAAATTTTTACGAATTCTTTCTGTAAAATTGTAGACCATAAAAATATAATAAAAATAAAATTTTCCTCGTCAGATTTGTGATCTCGAAACCACTGTTTCGACTAGGCCCTAATTTGGGATGTTACAAGGAAGGTCGTGAGTGAGGCCTGGGATGCAAGAAAAATGCCGATGAGTAAATCCTACCAAGTTCAATCGAATAGGTCCAAGGAAGCTAACCCTCGGACGACTGCTTAGTTGCATTTTCACAAAGAGAGCAAGGCAACACGTACTTGGGTTTAAGAGTTCAAGCCACCTCGATGGCAAGTGTAGGCAATCCAAATTCCAAACTGGAGTACCCAAGTTGTGGCAGACATCACACTTGGGAGTGTTGGGGAAACAACCAGAATTATTATAAGTGTGATTCCCCCGACCATTTCATCTGAAACTGCCCTGAGAGGGATGACAAGGAGAGGAAGCAAGAGATAAGATCCAGCAATATATCTTCAAGGGGTAGACCACAAAAGAACCCGGGAGGTGGGACTAGTGGTAGACGTGCGTCACGACACTCTGCTGTGAGATCGAAGGGCCGAGCACCTACTAGGACTTATGCCATTGGCGCTCGAGAAGAGGCATCATCTCTAGATGTAATAACGGGTACTTTTCTCTTCATGACACCTTTGTTATTGCTTTGATTGATTCGGGGTCTACCTATTCTTATATTTGTATGAGATTCGCATCTAGTTTGAGTATGACGGTTGAGTCCATGAAATTTGTGGTAAAGGTGTCAAACCTGTTAGGTAAACATGTATTAGTTGACAAGGTGTGTAGGAGTTGTCTTTTGACAATTAGGGGTCATCAGTAAACCTTATGTTGTTGCCATTTGATGAATTTGATTTGATTCTTTGTATGGATTGGTTGGCTACCCATAATGTTTTAGTGAACTGCGGTAGTAAATTTATTGAATTGAGATGTGAAAATGGAGAAGTTATTCGGGTTGAATCGGGTGGGTCAGATAGTTTACCAGCGATGATCTCTTGCTTGGTGGCTGAGAAATGTTTGAGAAAAGGATGCGAATCCTATCACCAGAAGTAAAAATTGAAACAATGCCGGTGGTATGTGAGTATCCAGATGTATTCCCAAAAGAGTTACCCGGATTGCCTCCAGTTAGAGAGGTCGAGTATGGGATTGAGTTAGTTCTGGGAACGGCACCTATTTCGGTTGTTACGTATAGGATGGCACCATTAAAGTTGAAAGAACTGAAGGTTCAGGTGCAAGAGTTGACAGATAAGGGTTTCGCAAGACTGAGCTATTCACCGTGGGGTGCTCCAGTACTATTTGTAAAGAAGAAAGATGGGTCGATGAGATTGTGTGTAGACTACAGACAACTCAACAAGGTGATGGTGAAGAATAAGTATCCTTTACCAAGGATAGATGATCTATTTGATCAACTAAAGGGAGTTACGGTGTTCTCCAAGATAGACCTGAGGTCTGGTTATTGCTAGTTGAGGGTTAAGGAGCAAGATGTGTCGAAAACTGCATTTCAGACAAGGTATGACCATTATGAGTTCCTGGTCATGCCATTCGGTTTAACGAATTCTCCTGCGATATTTATAGATTTAATGAACCGTGTCTTCCGAAGGTATTTGGACAAGTTTGTGGTTGTCTTTATTGATGATATATTGATTTATTCTCGGGATGAGAGTGATCATACGGAGCACATGAGAATTATCTTACAGACTTTAAGAGACAAGCATTTGTATGCTAAATTTAGCAAGAGCGAGTTTTGGCTCTGAGAGGTCAGATTTCTAGGACACATTGTGTCGGGTGATGGTATTAGAGTTGACCCGAGTAAGATCTCGGCTATTGTGGAGCGAAAACTGCTAAGAAATGTGCCAAAAGTCAGAAGCTTCTTGGGTTTAGCGAGGTACTATAGACGATTTGTGAAGGGATTCTCCATGATTGCTACCCCGATGACGAAACTATTGCATAAAGATGTTAAGTTTGAATGGACTGAGAATTGTCAATAGAGTTTTGAAAGATTGAAAACATTGTTGACTGAGGTGTCAGTTTTAGTACAACCTGAGTCGAGGAAAGAGTTTGTGGTCTACAGTGATGTGTCATTTAATGCTCTCGGTTTTGTGTTGATGCAAGAAGGTAAGGTAGCCGCTTACGCCTCGAGGCAGCTAAAATTACACGAGAAGAATTATCCAACTCATGACTTAGAGTTGGTTGCGACTGTATTCGCATAAAAAATTTGGCGACATTATTTATATGGTGAGAGGTGTCGAATCTTCACAGATCATAAGAGTTTAAAATACTTGATGGATCAAAGGGATTTAAATTTGCAGCAACAACGGTGGCTCGAATTATTGAAGGACTATGAACTAGTAATCGATTACCATCCGGGAAAAGCGAATGTGGTTGCGGATGCCCTGAGTAGAAAATCCCTGTATGCTTTGAGAGCTATGAGCACGAGTTTGGCATTGTCTGATGATGGTGCTATATTGGCCGAGTTGAGAGTTGGCCACTATTTATTTAACAAATATGTGAGGCTCAAAAGAATGATAACGAGCTGCAAGCTAAGGGAGCTCAGTGTGGATCAGGAGATGATTCTGATTTTTGAGTGGGTTTGGATGGTTGTTTGATGTTTCATGACAGAATTTGTGTACCCAGAGATGATGAGTTGATCCAAAAAATTTTACTTGAGGCACATAATGGTTATTTGTCAATACACTTGGGCAGTACAAAAATGTACAATGATCTGAAGAAATTTTATTTGTGGTCGGGTATGAAAAGTGACATCTCGGAGTTTGTAAGAAGATGTTTGATTTGTCAACAAGTGAAAGCTGAGCATCAAGTACCATGAGGATTACTTCAACCAATGATGGTTCCCAAGTGGAAGTGAGACCGGATCACCATGGATTTTGTGACGAGTTCCCTATGACTTCGAAAAAGAAAGATGCTGTGTGGGTTGTCGTTGATAGATTAACGAAGTCGGCTCACTTTATACTGGTGCATGTTGATTATTCACTGGATAAGGTAGCCGAGTTGTATATTGCGGAGGTGGTGAGATTACATGGAGTACCTATATCTATGATCTCGGATAGAGATCTGAGATTTACTTCGAGGTTTTGGAAGAGGTTACAAGAGGCCTTAGGTACGAGGTTGAATTTTAGCACTGCATTCCATCCTCAAATTGGTGGTCAATCTGAAAGAGTAATTCAAGTTCTCGAAGAAATGCTCCGATGCTGTGTGTTAGAATTTGAAGGTAGTTGGGAAAGATACCTACCTTTGGTTGAATTTGCTTATAACAACAGTTATCAATCGAGTATACGGATGGCACCGTATGAAGCCTTGTACGGTCGTAAGGGTCGGACTCCTTTGTATTAGACTGAGCTTAATGAGAAGCAAATTCATGAGGTTGACCTAGTTAAAGTGACTGAGGAAAAGGTGATAGTTATCCAGGATAGTCTGAAAGCTACTTTAGACCGAAAAAACTCGTATGCGGATTTGAAAAGATAGGAAATTGAGTTTAAAGTGGATGACAAGGTATTTTTGAAAGTGTCCCCGTGGAACAAAATATTGAGATTTAGTCGAAAAGGGAAATTGAGTCCATGATTCATAGGGCCGTATGAGATTACCGAAAGGATTGGGCCAGTGGCATACTGGTTGGCTTTGCCTGTAGAATTAGAGAAAATGCATAATGTGTTTCATGTATCGATGTTAAAGCATTATCGCTCTGATCCTTCTCATGTGATTCCTCCTACAGAAATCAAGATATGACCGGATATGACATATGAGGAGGAGCTGATTAAAATCTTTGGCTCGAGAGGTGAAACAGTAGAGGAATAAGGACATAGCCTTAATAAAACTGTTATGGCAAAAACATGGTGTAGAAGAGGCTACGTGGGAACCAGAAGAAGCCATGAGAGAGCAATATCCAAACCTCTTTACGGGTAAGACTTTCAAGGGCGAAAATCCCTAAAGGAGGAGAGTTGTAACAGCCCGATTTTGGGGCTAGTCAAAACAGTGGTTTCGAGACCACTAAATCGAGGTTAGGGAAAATTATTTTGATGTTATTTTATGTGTTATAGCATTATTATAAGGCTATGTGGAAAATTTGGTGCTTTAATTTTAGCAATAGTATGCTTAATTGTGAAAAAGGACTAAATCGCATAAAGTGCTAAAGTTCTATTTTTCAAGGTAGAGGTACCTAATAGCTATAGAATGTAATTTGGAGGTCTTTAAAGTGCAAATAGGCCAATTGGGGTGTGCTGGCCGGCCATAGAGGATAGGGGGACAAGGGCATTAAATTTATGGTGAAAGTTGGTGACAAATTGAATAAAATATGATAAAAGAAAGGAAGGCTATCATCTTTTTCTCTTCTCTTCTTCATCCACTGATTTTTGCATTCAAATAAAGGGTTTTGAAAGCTTTGAAATTTCAGTAACTTGTCCTCACCCAAGTAAGTGATTTTTGGTGGTGTTAATTGATAATTTTTGCACTTTTGGAGCCCTCAAAGCTTAAGCTAGCTAATGAGGGGACCAATTTGCAATATGGTTGAAAGTCTGGGGGCTTGCCATGAGAGAGTTTATATTGTTAGTTGAGTTTTTATGGAAGAAAATGAATGTTAGGGGAGATGAGAAATAACTTTTGTGAAAGGTGTTAACATGAAAACACATAAATAGGACTTAAATGCAAAGATTGATTTTGTGTCATAAATGCAAGAAATAGTTGAAATTGTGAGTAGTTGTAAGTGAAATAAATGTGTAACACCCCAAACCCGGTCTATGCGTTAAGACTAGATTTGATGTGTCACACAAAACAAACATACATCTAGTCCTCTAATGATTTAAAGAAAACAGATCCTCAAAAATATTTTGGAAAAGGAGTTTATTAAAAATCGAGGTTAATTTAAAATCTAAGATTTAAGACATAAGAGTTTATAAATTGAAATTTAAAAAATAATTGGTTTAATTTTACGAAAAGCTTAAAAGAGTTCAAAAGAAATTTGAAAACAAGATTCTTAAAAGAATTCTTATAGAAAAATTTACGAGATAATAATATTTAAGAAAAACCCCCTTTTTGTACTTAAATTAAAGAAAACATTTATAAAAATAAAATAGTCCCACTTAAGTATCTAAACCATAATTAAAATCCATCTACGAATAAAACATCCATAAAAATAATACCAGAGGCCTTATTACATCACAACTGAAATAGTAATTAAATAAAAATACTTAAAACTAGTTCAAAGTTCATAAAAACCATCATTCGTAGTATGGCCTCCACAAGTCATCCCCGGCCCAAGCCTCCATTACTGATTATTACCTGAGAAGGGAAAAGAAAACGAGGTGAGTTACTTAGAACTCAGTGTGTAACCCACTTACTATAGTCCACTGGGCCAAAACCATTTAAGCATTTAATTGGGCCTGAGCCTATTTACAAATATAACAATTTAACATGTGTAGAATGTATGTGATACGCAATTCCCAAACCAAATCTAAATTTCCCCGCTACACACCACCCTTACCAACCAGCACACCTGTGGGGAGCTTTAGTCACCCACCCTGCCAACACACCAAACTAGGCTTTTAGCCATATATTAAACTGGGGAATTAAGCCATATATTAAACTGGGCACGAAGCCATGTATCAAACTGGGCACGAAGCCATCAGAATTTTGTAGCAAAGCTACCAGAACTTGTCTTCATCAAGTATCCCAACCCATGCAATCATGTATACAACACGCATAATAATTCATTCATAGAATTATTCCAACAAAAGGCCCGTTATAAAAAAAATTATTGCAATCTGGTCTATATCACATTTTGACCTATTTAACAATTTGGCCCATATCACAATTTGGCCTATTTCACAACTTGGCCCATTTCACAATTTGGCCCATTTCACATCTCATATCACACTTGGCCAATTTATCAAATAACACATATGGCTCATTTATCACATATGGCCCAAAATATCATATTTTATCATTTTAGCCCCTTTAAGGGCAATTTCGCAATTTACCAGATTCTTAATACCGATTTCATGATCTTAACACTAAAGTGTTAATTATACCATATTTTCCGATTTCACCATCTTTGCGATTTTTAATCCAATGTTTACTACCGTATAGTCATCTAACCCATGAGATGAGTGTGAGATTACACACCTGATTACGGTGAGGACTACACTTTCCTAATCGCCGATACCTAAATACGTTATAATGCTCGATTAGAACACTAACTCTTAAAATAAATCTATGATAAGGTAAGCGGTCTAGATTATTACCCTTGGAATCTCGAACAACAACTATTTGTCTGTTCTCCCCGGTTGACAGTTCACAACCCGTTGGAATATCCTGAACAGCTAATGGCTCGGAACTACGAAAAACCTCAAATAAATGATTTTCACCCGATGAGGGTCCACAACCAGATGCAAAATCTCGGATTGCTGAAACAGCCCTTCGCTTGAAACTAGTTGGAATAGCGAATCCGCCCCTCTTCCGATCACTATTCACCACACTTTTTGACCATATCTTGCTTGCCTCCATTGACATAAGAATATTAGTCCAACTATTATTTCGAAAATTAAGCCGATTGATTTTAAGGGGTGAAATCGGCTTACCACGAAATCCTTAGGTTCAAAGGATAAAAATCAAGCGATAGCGTTCCTATGATAAAATCGATTAGTAAACCCCATCTTTAACGAAATAACGAGTAACATGGAAGTCCTTGATAGAAACCCTTACCTTAACACTTTGGACCGAATCCTAGCAATTCACAATGATTTCGAAAACTCCAAATTTCGGCCATCCACTAAGTTTTTAAAATAGAGAAAAGATTCAAGTGAGTCATGGTATAATGATGATATCGATCCAAAAAGACCATCCCACACCAACATGAAATTTACGCACAAAGGAAAAAGGGAAATTAAAAATACTAGAGTATTATATTAGCCACTTACCTAGCGATTAAAGTGTGAGAAGAAAAGAAGGAAATGGTTTGAGAAGAAGATAAGTGTTGTAAAATATTCGGCTATGAAGAGAAAAATTTGAAGGAGATGGTGTTAGCAGCATTCGACCATGGAGGAAAAGAAAAGGGAGAAAATGTTGAATAAATTTTATAAGAAGAAGGAGATGAAATAAAGGTATAGGACAATTAGGTGTTTCAATTTTGGTTCATTTCAAGAATAGAAGATGAACAAAGAGAGAGTTTTGAGACTACAGAGCATTCGGCAATGGAGGAAGAAAAGAAAAGAGAAAATGGCCTTCAAGGTTTTGGTGTTTTCGGCACTAGGGGAAATGACTTGAGAGAATAGGCAAATTTAGACCAATGGTCAAAATGGAATGACCAAAAGAAAAACGAAAGATGCTTACCTATTGCTCAATGTGCATTTGGCTAGGGAGAGAAAAGATGAAGAGAAAATGTTTTGAGAGAAAGCAAAAATGACCCCAAAAAGAAATGTGCCCAACAAGCACCTATCCTTACTCAAAAGTCTTTAAAAATTCGGCCACCCCCTTAGCCCCTAAAACCGTCCAAGTACATGGACACCAAAGTCAAAGTTTGGCCGTTCCAAACTTCCCAAAACACATTCCTTAAAATGTGCCTTGTGTTCCCCCTACATACCATAATCTCATGATTCCTTACCTTAAGTTCAATTCTTGCCTTAATCCATTAGCCACCTTGCCATAAACTAAAAGTCCAACTTCCCAAAAATAAAGCTTGGTCGACACATGCTAGATGAGTGCAAAAATTAAAAAAATTTCTCATGCATAACAAGGGATTCGAACCTCTTCCCTCTAAGTATGCTTATGGCGCCAACTCCTCTTTACTACTAGCTCATCTTATGCTAACTTTTGCCACTTAATTTCCTTAAACATCAAGGTTATTGTTCCACTTCAATAAAGTTCTATTTACCCAAATTTATTCCAAAATCCAATTAAATCCCGAACGTTCTCAGGACTATCTTAACACACACATAGGATAAACAAACTAACTGAGCACCAAAGTAATGTAACATATAAAAATTCAAATTTTAGGATGTTACAATTCTACCCCCTTAAAGAAAATTTCATCCTCGAAATTTACTTGCTTAAAAGAGGTGAGGGTATTTTTGCCGAATTTCATCCTCAGGCTCCCACGTAGCTTCCCCCGCTCCGTGATTACGCCATAGAACATTAACCAATGGTACTGACTTCTTTCTTAGCACCTTAACATCACGATCTAAACTTTTCACTGGTTCCTCCTCGAAAAACAAGTCAGGCCTTAACTCAACCTCCTCTATTGGTACTATATGAGATAGATCCGATCGGTAACGCCTTAACATTGAGACGTGAAAAACGGTATGAATCTGACGTAGTTCCGGAGGTAATTCAAGCTGATAAGCCACTGGTCCTACACGCTTCAACACACGATACGGTCCAATGAACCTAGGGCTCAACTTGCCCTTCCTTCCAAAACTGAAGATCTTCTTCCAAGGTGAGACCTTTAGAAAGACCTGATCTCCCACAGCAAACTCAATATCCTTACGCTTCAGATCCGCATACGATTTCTATCTATCTGAAGCTTCCTTTAATCGAGCCCAAATTACCTTTACCTTTTCTTTCGTTTTTGATATCAGCTCAGGACCCAATAACTGTCGTTCGCCCAATTCAGTCCAACAAGTAGAGGTACAACACCTACAACCATACAATGCCTCGTAGGGTGCCATCTGAATGCTGGACTGATAGCTATTGTTATACGCAAACTCTGCCAACGGTAGATAATCCTCCCAACTACCTCTGAAGTCAATCACATAACCCCTTAACATGTCTTCCAAAATCTGGATTACTCTTTCCGACTGTCCATCTAACTGAGGGTGAAAAGCCGTACTGAAGTTTAACTTTGTTCCCAGAGCCTCATGCAAAACTTTTGAAAACCGTGATGTAAACCTATAGTCCTTGTCCAAAATAATAGACACTGGTACCCCATGTAACCTCACGATCTCTGATACATACGACTTAGCCAACTTCTACATTGAGTAATCCATACCAGCAGGTAGAAAATGGGCAGTCTTCGTCAATCGATCCACTATTACCCAGGCGGAGTATTTCTTAGTAGGTGATAAGGGTAACCCAGTAACAAAGTCCATCATTATCCGTTCCCATTTCCATAAAGGAATCTTTACTGGTTGTAATAAGCTCGATGGTAATTGATGTTCCGCCTTCACTTGTTGACAAGTCAAGCACCTACTCAAAAAATCCGTAACCTCTCGTTTCAACCCTGGCCACCAATACTGCTTCCGTAGAACTCGATACATCTTACATCCCCCGGGGTGCATAGCATAAGGGCTACTATGCGCCTTACGCAGAATCATTTGCCTCAAATCCGAATCCATGGACATACAAACTCTTCCGCGAAAACATAGTCATAATCCATGGACATCACTCTCAAATCCGATGTTACCTTACGACTCAATGCGTCTGCTACCACGTTAGCCATTCCGGGATGATACTCGATTGGAAAGTCATAATCCTTTAATAGCTCTATCCATCTCCGCTGTCTTAAGTTCAACTCCTTTTAGGTAAGGAGGTACTTTAAACTCTTACGGTCCGTATAAATGATCGACTTCTCACCGTAGAGATGATGCCTCCAAATTTTGGAAGCAAAAACCACCGCAGCCAACTCCAAATCATGGGTAGGATAGTTGACTTCGTGTAGTCTCAACTGACGAGATGCATAAGCTACCACTTTTCCACCTTGCGTCAACACACATCCCAAGCTCGTGTGTGACGCATCACAGTAAACAATGAACTCTTTTCCAGCCTCAGGTTGAATCAGTACTGGCACTTCCGTCAAAATCTTCTTCAATTTCTCGAAACTATCTTGTTGTTTAACTGCCCATACAAACGGTACTCCCTTTCGCAACAGTTTAGTTAGGGGTGCAGCGATCAATGAAAACCCCTCAACAAAATGTTTATAATAGCTAGCCAAACCTAGGAAACTCTGAATTTCAGCCACAGACTTCGGTGGTTTCCAATCCAACACAACCTCTACCTTCCGAGGATCAACTCTGATTCCTTCGGCCGACACAACATGCCCCAAGAAAGTCACCTCCTTCAGCCAAAATTCACACTTACTGAATTTGGCATAAATTTGCTTATCTCGCAGTATTTGCAATACTGTGCACAAATGTGAGTCATGCTTTTCCCCATTCCTCGAATATACCAAGATATCATCTATGAACACCACCACAAACCGGTCTAGTTATGGTTGAAAGACTCGGTTCATCATGTCTATAAATACAGCTGGTGCATTGGTCAAACCAAACGGCATCACCAAAAACTCATAATGTCCATAACAAGTTCGGAATGCCGTCTTATGAATATCTACCTCCTTAACCTTGAGTTGATGATAACCCGATCTCAAATCTATCTTGGAGAAAACTGAAGCTCCTCTCAACTGACCAAATAGGTCATCGATTATCGGCAATGATACCTATTCTTGATTGTCAATTTATTCAACTGCCTATAATCAATGCATATACGCATCGACCCATCCTTCTTCTTAATGAACAAAACCGGTGCTCCCCACGGAGACCCACTCGGTCAAATAAATCCCCAATCCAACAGTTCTTGAATTTGAGCTTTAAGCTCCGCTAGCTCCTTCGGCACCATTTTATAATGAGCAATGGACACCGGAGCCGTTCCGGGCAAAAGCTCAATGCCAAATTCTACTTCCCGATCTGGAGGTAGACCTGGAAGTTTCTCAGGAAAAATATCTGGAAATTCTTTCACCGTTCTCACACCTTCCACCGATAATTCCTTAGCATTCAACACACTAATGAGGGCTAGGAACGCTCCATACCCTTTTCACACCAATTTTTCTGCCTTTAAAGCAGATACCACATTTGCCAAATAGTTCCTTCGTTCGCCTATCATTACTACTTCCTTATCATCCAAGGTCCTTATCGACATCCGCTTTGCAGCACAATCCAAGTGCGCCCGGTGCTTTACCAACCAATCCATGCCCAAAATAAGACCAAACTCGCCGAAAGGCAGTTCCATCAAATCCACCAAAAATATTTCTCTTTGAATTTCTAAAGGCACATCTCTATACAATTTATTCACGATTATCGACTGTCCTAAAGGACTAATTACCGTCATCTCTCTATCGGTAGTCTCAGATCTAATATTCAGATTTCTAGATATGGCACTAACAACATATGAGTGGGTAGACCCGATATCTATCAAAGCAGTAACAGGTACATCAAAGATGAAAAACGTACCAGTTATCATATTAGATGCATCGCCATCCTCCTGACGCCTGACCGCATAGACCAACCCCGGCTATCTCGCCTCCGCGTTACCTCTAAAGCAATTACCTCGACCCGTTACACCTTGACCTCGTCCAGTGCCATTACCACCACGACCTGGTCCACGGCCTCTTGGTGGCTGCTGAGCGTCTCTGACTGGCTGTGCATTAGGGTTACGAGCTTCTTGAGTCGGAGCAGTCCGTCGAGGGCAATCCTTAAACTGGTGATCTTTAGAACCACATTTAAAACAACTACCAGTTCTCTTCCAGCATTCCTCGGGGTGTCTTCTCCCACAGTCAGCACATTGTTGAATCTGGTTGGTAGCCAGAGGTGCTCTAGCTTGAGCTGGCTCATCATTCTGAGGCCTCTTCTGGAACCTTATAGCAGAACCCGAGTGCTTAAAGTCCCTCTTGCATCTAACCCTTTCCTGGTTCTGACGTTCTAAATTCTTAGCCTCATCGACTATCTTGGCTTTCTCCACAAGCGTGGCAAAAATCCTTTCTTGCTGTGGGGCTATTAGTACCCGTAACTCAACATTCAGCACATCCTCAAAACGTACACAGCGCTCATGATCAGTCAGCACTATAGTGCGAGCATAACGGCTCAAGCGAAGAAATTCTACATCGTAAGCCGCCACTGTCTTATTTCCTTGAACTAGATTTAGGAATTCCTTCCTCCGGGCATCCACATAGCTTGCCCCGACATACTTCCCTCGGAAAGTAGCTTTGAAGAAATCCCAAGTAACACGTTCAGCCTGGGTGCCCTCTCGAACAGTAAGCCACCATTGATACGCCTCGTCCCTCAACAAGGACACAGCTTCTCTTAATTTTTGCTCGGCGGTACAATCTAGGTCATCCATAATCTGATCTACAGCCTCGAGCCAATATTCCGCAACATTTGGGGCTACTCCAGAAATACCCCTAAAAGTCTCAGCACCATTGGATCTGAGCCGCTCCGATATTGATCCTCGAGCTACTGGCCCCGATCTAGCCCCAGTGACCCTTTCCAAAACTCGTAACATTGCCTGGGACAGAGCAATGTCTTCCCTCACACGGTCGTGGAATTCATTTTCTGATACAGGTGATGTCGGTGCATCCATTTCAGGCATATGTCCCGATGCCTCAGACACAGCTCTAGCACCTCAGCCTCTACCACGGCCACGTCTACCACGTCCACATCCTCTAGCGCTCATAATGACTAATTCGGTTTAATCTGATTACAAGTTTTATGAATCTGAATACTATTTCAGTGTTTATTAATGATATTTTATGAGATATAAGAGATAGAGTTGTTTTCGCAATCACATCCTATAGTCTCAATCTCTATAGTTTCAACACCTAAAACTAGAAGTTCTTGAGTGTTCCTATGATCATATCAATATAACAATCATTCAGTATACGAATACTTACTTGACTTGGTGCCGGATGCTCGTGGTGCCATACTACCTTTAAAACATAAATTCTATAAATTTGAAATAGTTTTAAATGAAAATTGTTGTTGAACCCAAACCACAGTCGAGTTTTGAAACTTGGCTCTGATACCATAAAATGTAACACCCCAAACCTGGTCTGTGCGTTAGGATCAGATTTGATATGTCACACACAACGAACATACATCTAGTCCGCTAATGATTTAAAGAAAACAGATCCTCAAAAATATTTTGGAAAAGGAGTTTATTAAAAATTGAGGTTAATTTAAAATCTAAGATTTAAGATACAAGAGTTTATAAATTGAAATTTAGAAAATAAATGGTTTAATTTTACGAAAAGTTTAAAAGAGTTCAAAAGAAATTTGAAAATAAGATTCTTGAAAGAATTCTTATTGTAACAGACCAATTTTGACCCAAATCGGAACGGTGGTTTCGGGACCACGAATCCGAGCCTGAGAGATATTTTTAATATTATATTTTGTGTTTGTTATATGTGATTTAGTGAGTGTGAAAATTTCGTAGAAAAATTTAGTCGTTTAAGTGCTCAATTTGATAAAAAGGATTTAATCGAGAAAAGCGAAAAAGTTGCATGCTTAAGTGAAGAGTACTAAATTGATTTTGGCTTTTTAAGTGGGTGTACCAAAAGGGCAATTAGCCCATTCACCATAGTAAGGGACGGCAATGGGCCTTTATAAGTCCAAATTATATGTTAAATTAGCTTATTAGATAGTTTTATTAAGGTGTTAAAATAATGTTAATAAAAATGTGTTTGTTTTATCATTAAATAATAAAAACAAGTGGGATGAAAGAGAACCTTACCTTACTCATCTTCTTGGCCGAAACTTGGATGAAGAACTCCATTGTAGGAGCTTGAAAATTTCGGCACTTTGGGGCTTAATAAAGGGTATGTGTTTTATTTAGTTTTTGAAAATTTTTGCATATTTGGAATGCTTGCTTTAAATCCTATACAACCCATGTTTAAATTTTTGAAAATACTATGTATTTAAGATTCACCATTAACATGCTTGGATAGTTTTGATGTTTGATGGTTTTAAATTGAATGTATGTTAAAGATTTACAAGTTTTGTATTGGAATTTTTGATAATTTTGAGTATATAGGGCTAAATTGAAAAGAATAAAGTTGTGAAGGATTAAAATGTCAAATAAACGAAATGCATGGACACCTATGACTATAATGAAGATTCGGCCAAACTAGGATGTTGGAAAATTTTGCATATTTTGTGTTTTGTGCAAATAGGACTAAATTGTAAAATGGGAAACATTAGGGGCAAAATGGTAAATTGCCCATTTGGGTGTTTTGGGACTAAATTGAGATGAAATGAGATTAAATGAGGTAAATTCTAATGTGTTTTAGATCAAGAGCAAAGAAAGACCGAATTAGACCGGGGAAAGACGAAGGTTCTCGAATAGCCGATTCGCACGGACTATCGACAACCGAGGTAAGTAAGTCCTCTAGTTAAATTATGTCAAAGAATAAATTATGGTTATCTTGACTATTAAAAATTGATGAATGTTAATATCCAATTGCATCATGGCCGAATGTATATCTACATATTGCTTGATGATTTATGTTGAGTATATGATGGAAAATATTTTGGCTAATGCAAGGTGAATGGGTAAGTTCTTGAGCTACTTATTATTTAAAGATCATTTACATATCTAGTGAATGATAAAATTTGTATAAGCTTGGTGTAAAACCATGAGTTGGCCGAATGTGATAATGATGGATTAGATTGATTTCAAATTTATTTATTGCAATGGGAATAGATGTTTATGATTCGATATGTGATAGTGAAATGTGAAAAGCATATAATAATATTCTGACATTCGGGCTTCGAGCCTAGCAGGCCTCGTGCGGTGACGTGTCGGGCTTTATGCCTAGCAGGCCTCGTGCCGGTGACATTAATCGGGCTTTATGCCTAGCAGGCCTTGTGCCGGTGTTATTTATCGGGCTTTTTGCCTAGCAGGCCTTGTGCCGGTGTTATTTATCGGGCTTCTACGCCTAGCAGGCCTTGTGCCGGTGTTACTTTACGGGCTTTTATGCCTAGCAGGCTTGATGCCGGTGATGTACTTTATCAAAGATAAATCGAATCCTTGTTCAAGATAACTTAAAGTTAATTTATTGGGTTTACGTTTCAGGTAAGCATGTAAGGTAGGTATGCTTAATATTACCTGGGTTAAATTAATATTGTGAGAATTGTGTTATATGTGTTTGAAATTAATATTGATGGATGTTATATGATGGAATTCGAGTTAGAATGTGCTATTATGGAACAATTGGTTTTCAAGTATAAATGTTTTATTATCATGAGTTAGGACTTACTAAGCTAGTAAGCTTAATTACGTGAAATGTTCTTTTTGTTTTATAGATTTTGGTCACGTTATGGGCTCGTGAAGGATCTTCAAGAAGTCATCCACACTATCACCTTCCTTTGGTATTTTGAATTTTTGGTTGCGATTTAGAAGGCATGTATAGGCTAGATGAAGTTTTACAAACATACGATGTTTGACCTTGTATATAACAGCCATGCGAATATGGCTAAATATTTGGTTATGTATGTTTTTGGGGTTTTGTCATAAATGTGGGTAATAGTGATACTCTTTTAAATCGATGATGTTAGAATATCATATGAATGTTTTAAGTACAAGCTATCTTTGTAAGTGATTAAAAAAAAATGCATGGAGAGTATGAATTGCATGTGAGTATATCCGGTTATAAGCTAGAAAGCATATTTAGTATAGAAACAGTCTTTAGTTACAGCAGTGATGTGAGTTAGAAAAATCACCAAAAATAGGATAAGTTGAATTAGATGGTGAATGAAGTATAGAATTCATCCTTATTGTGTCTATTTTTACATGGAAGAAACAGAGTAGGCAAAAGATTTATATATTATGAGATAATTAAGTTTTAGTGAGACCTGCTCTGAATGCATTCGTGAGTCACTGTTCTGTTTTGTAAAAATTGTCAAAATTTGTACAACAATAATTAGGAAGCATGGGTTATATGTGTAAAACCCTTATTGAGTCTATTTTTCATTGGTATAAACTAGAACAGTATATGAAAATTGTGCAATGAGATAACTGTATTTTTGTGGAGACAGGTCAGAATTGTTAGACAGTGTAATAAGGGTAAATTTGATGAATAAACTGTACTAATTGGCCACATGAAAAATTCTGGAAAAATTATGGTGAAATTTTACATGAGTCTAGTTTCAAGGAAAATTTACGGATCTAAATTTCGAGTTTTATAACTCGAGTTATGGTCGATTTAGTCAGCGTGACACAGTTGGACAGCTTTAAAATTTTACACCTTAAGTTAATAGTCAAGTCTAGTAATGCCACGTACTCGATTCCGGTAAGGGCTTCGGGTAAGGGGTGTTACATTTGATTGGTATCAGAGCTTACGGTTTAGTCGATTCTAGGACTATCGTAGCGCGTGTGAGTCTAGCTATACATGCCTTTATTATATGTTGATAGTGTGGTGACTTCTGACAGCCTGAACTTTGTTTTATATAGTAAATGGACACTTTGATCCGAAAAAGAGCAGTGGTGATGATGGGGAGAGAGCGTCGCGCTGACCGTGCCCATGGATCAGCGCCGATAGACTCTCGACCTATTTCGGGTAGCCACGAAGGAGAGACTAAACAAGCCTTTTATCAGATGATGAATGAGTGGTTTGCCCAATTTATTCAGAATAACCCGAATGTACACCAACCTCCACCCACTGAATAATCCAAATCACGATTCCTTCAAAGACTTCGATGATAGATCCATTGAGATCTAGTAGGCCCCAGATTGATAAAATCCAAAAATTTGGGGCTGAAGAATTTAAAGCCAATGATGATGATGATGCTTGAGAGCCGAAATGTGGCTTGATAACACTATCTGGTACTTGATGAGCTATCTTGTACTCCGGATGAATGCTTGAAATGTGCTATATCCTTACTGAGGGACACTGCATATCACTGGTGGAACACACTAGTATCAGTGGTTCCGAAAGAAAAAGTAACATGGGAATTTTTCCAGAATGAATTCCGCAAGAAATATATTAGCCAAAGATTCATCGATCAAAAACGAAAAGAATTCCTTGAGCTGAAACAAGGACGAATGACCGTGACGGAATATGAACGAAAATTTGTCAGACTCAGCAGATATGCTAGAGAATGTGTTTCTTCTGAAGCTATTATGTGTAAAAGATTCGAAGATGGCCTGAATGAAGATATAAAGATGTTTGTTGGTATTCTTGAAATTCAAGAGTTTGTGACTTTAGTTGAAAGAGCTTGCAAAGCTGAAGAACTCGGGAAAGAGAAAAGAAAGGCTGAGACTGAAGCTAGAGACATTCGTAAAAGATCTTCGGGTAAAGTCTTTCATTCCACGACCAAGAAGCCTAGAGACGACTACAGCCGACAGAAAGCTAATACAGATCCACCTAGACGGGATCGACCTCCTATGAGCTCCCGAGCTACCTCGATAGCCAGTGTTGGTAATGTTCCACAAAATAGAGTCGAGTGCAAGCACTGTGGGAAATGGCACTCAGGGAGTTGTAGATTTCACGACCGGTCTTGCTATAAATGTGGATCATCAGATCATTTTATTAGAGAGTGTCCGGTTAATCGAGCGAGAATGCCCATCCGAGCACTAAGCCGAGCAATGTGTCAATGCGAGGTAGACCACCCGCATATCTCGGGCAATGTAGGTGGTAGTCGAGAAAGGAACGAAGAATACTACAGATTGATCTCGAGGCTAGAGCTCGGCTAGAGCATATCTTTGCCACGAGCTAGAGAGGATGCTTCCTCCCCCGACGTCATTACCGGTACTTTCACTCTTTATGATACTACTGTGATTGCATTAATTGATCCTAGTTCGACTCATTCATATGTGTGTGAAACTTTGAAATTCGGAAAGACTCTGCTAGTTGAGTCTACCGAGTTTGTGATTCGAGTGTCCAACCCTTTGGGTAGATGTGTGCTTGTTAATAAAGTGTGTAGAGATTGCCCGTTGATGATTGGGGATTATTGCTTCCCAGCTAATTTAATGTTGTTGCCCTTTGACGAATTTGATATAATCTTGGGTATGGACTGGTTAACTTCACATGAGGCAGTAGTGGATTGTAAAAGAAAGCTTATCGATTTGAGATGTCGAAACGGTGAGACCATCAGAATTAAATCCTGCGACATAAATGGGTTGCCTACAACAATATCTTCAATGTTAGCCCAAAAGTATGTGAGAAAAGGGTGTGAAGCTTATTTGGCCTATGTAATTGGATAATAAAATGTCCGAGAAACAAATTGAATCTGTATCAGTTGTATGTGAATACCCCGATGTGTTTCCTGAAGAACTACCGGGCTTACCCCCAGTGAGAGAGATTGAGTTCGGCATTGAGTTGGTACCAGAGGCGACCCGATTTCGATAGCTCATGCACCAATGGCGCCTCTCGAATTAAAAAGAATTGAAAGCGCAGATTGCAAGAGTTGTGAGATAAGGGCTTCGCACGACCGAGTTTCTCTCCTTGGGGTGCACCAGTTTTATTTGTGAAAAAGAAGGATGGGACTATGAGAATGTGTATCGATTACCGGCAACTAAATAAGGTGACTATAAAGAATAAGTACCCGTTACCTCGGATTGATGATTTATTTGATCACCAAGCGAAGGCTTCGGTGTTTTCAAGATAGATTTGAGATCGGGCTATTATCGATTCTGCAGTCGAGAGAGATTCGGAGATGTGCCAAAGATCGCATTCCGAGCAGGTACGGACATTATGAGTTTTTAGTTATGCCATTTGGACTCACAAATGCACCTGCTGTTTTTATGGATCTAATGAACCGAGTCTTCTTGACGCTTTTGGATCGGTTTGTAGTAGTATTTATTGATGATATATTGATCTACTCCAAAAATGAAGCGAACACGCTGAGCATTTGAGAGTAGTACTACAAACTTTGAGAAACCAACGGTTATATGCAAAAATCGGTAAGTGTGAGTTCGGATGAATGAAGTCGACTTCTTGGGTCATGTGATTTCGGTGTCGGTATTCGGTGGATCCAAATAAAATAGCAGCCATACTTGATTGGAAACCACCAAAGAATGTTTCCGATCCGAAGTTTTCTGGGCCTTGCGGGATATTATAGACGATTTGTAAAAGGTTTTTCCGTAATAGCTACACCTTTGACGAGACTACTACGAGAAAGATGTCAAATTTGAGTGGTCGAAAGGTGTCGAAAAAGTTTCGAACAGTTGAAAGCCCTTTTGACCGAGGCTCCAGTGTTAACTCAGCCTGAATCAGGTAAAGAATTTACTACTTTTAATGATGCTTCCTTGAATGGGTTGGGTTGTGTTTTAATGCAAGAAGGCAAGGTGATAGCCTACGCTTCAAAGAAAATTGAAGCCACATGAAAAGAATTATCCAACTCATGATCCGAATTAGCAAACCATTGTATTCGCATTGAAAATTTGGCGTCACTATTTATTCGGTGAAAAATGTCATGTTTATTCAGATCATAAAAGTCTAAAATATTTAATGACTCAGAAAGATCTAAATTTAAGACAACAATTGCTGAAAGACTATGAATTAGTGATTGACTACCATCCGGGGAAAGCTAATGTTGTTGCGGATGCGTTAAGTCGAAAATCATTATTTGCTCTTCGTGCATTAAACGCACGGGTGGCTATGTCTGATGATGGTTCAATCATAGCCGAGTTACAAGCAAGACCGATGCTTATTCAGCAAATTTGTGATGCACAGAAAGTTGATGAAAAGTTAGTTGCTATTCGGATTCAGTGTGAAAACGCTAGGAATCAGATTTCCAGATTGATGCAAATGACTGTTTGAATTATAAAAGTCGGTTGTGTGTTCCTTCGAACGCAGATTTGATACAGATGATTCTGAGTGAGGCCCATAATGGCCGAATGTCAATACACCCGGGTAGCACAAAAATGTATAATGATTTGAAACAGTTCTATTGGTGGCCTGGCATGAAACGAGATATATCCGAATTTGTCTCCAAGTGTTTAATCATCAACAAATAAAAGTCGAGCATCAAGTACCATCCGGTTTACTTCACCAATCCTCGATACCGAATGGAAATGGGATAGAATTTCCATGGATTTTGTATCCGAACTCCCTATGACACCTAGTAAGAAAGATGCTTTGTGTGGGTTATCGTTGATAGACCGACTAAATCACTCATTTTGTACCGCAGACGCACTCGACTATTCACTTGACAAACTTGCCGAATTGTATGTGTCGCAGATTGTAAGATTGCACGGTGTACCGAGTTCCATTGTCTCAAGATAGGGACCCAAGATTTACATCACGGTTCGGAAGAAATTGCAAGATGCTTTAGGTACTAAACTTCATTTTAGTACAGACTTTCCATCCATCAAAACAGACGGTCAATCTGAAGCGAACTATTTTGATACTTGAAGACATGTTGAGGTGTTGCGTTCTCGAGTTTGAAGGTACATGGGAACGATACTTACCTTTGATCGAATTTGCTTACAATAATAGTTTTCAATCTAGCATAAAAATGGCGCCTTATGAAGCCTTATATGGTCGAAAATGTCGCACACCGTTGTATTGGGTGAGCTCGGTGAGAATAAGATACACGGGTTGATTGGATTAAAGAAACCGAATAGAAAGTGGTTGTGATTAGAAGTAATTTGAAAGCGCCGGATCGTCAAAAGTCCTATGCCGACTTAAAACGCAAGGACATTGAATTTCAGGTCGGAGATCGGGTGTTCTTGAAAGTTTCTCCGTGGAAGAAAATATTCCGATTCGGTCAGAAAGGCAAGTTGAGTCCAAGATTTATCGGACCGTCTGCGAAGTCATTGAGCGTATTGGACCGGTTGCTTATAGATTAAGATTGCCCTCCGAGTTAGAAAAGATACACAATGTATTTCATGTTTCGATGCTTCATGAAATATAGATCGGATCCGTCCCATGTGATTTCACCGACAGAGATTGAAATTAAATCTGATTTGACATATGATGAGGAACCGATCCGTATCTTAGCCCGAGAGATAAAAGAGTTGAGGAATAAAAGAATTCCATTAGTAAAAGTTTTATGGAATCGTCACGGAGTTGAAGAGGCTACGTGGGAGCCTGAAGAGTCGATGAGGCAACAATATCCGAACTTATTTAACGGTAAGATTTTCGGGGACGAAAATCCTTAAGGGGAGGAGAGTTGTAACAGACCAATTTTGACCCAAATCGGAACGGTGGTTTCGGGACCACGAATCCGAGCCTGAGAGATATTTTTAATATTATATTTTGTGTTTGTTATATGTGATTTAGTGAGTGTGAAAATTTCGTAGAAAAATTTAGTCGTTTAAGTGCTCAATTTGATAAAAAGGATTTAATCGAGAAAAGCGAAAAAGTTGCATGCTTAAGTGAAGAGTACTAAATTGATTTTGGCTTTTTAAGTGGGTGTACCAAAAGGGCAATTAGCCCATTCACCATAGTAAGGGACGGCAATGGGCCTTTATAAGTCCAAATTATATGTTAAATTAGCTTATTAGATAGTTTTATTAAGGTGTTAAAATAATGTTAATAAAAATGTGTTTGTTTTATCATTAAATAATAAAAACAAGTGGGATGAAAGAGAACTTTACTTACTCATCTTCTTGGCGAAACTTGGATGAAGAACTCCATTGTAGGAGCTTGAAAATTTCGGCACTTTGGGGCTTAATTAAGGGTATGTGTTTTATTTAGTTTTTGAAAATTTTTGCATATTTGGAATGCTTGCTTTAAATCCTATACAACCCATGTTTAAATTTTTGAAAATACTATGTATTTAAGATTCGACCATTAACATGCTTGGATAGTTTTGATGTTTGATGGTTTTAAATTGAATGTATGTTAAAGATTTACAAGTTTTGTATTGGAATTTTTGATAATTTTGAGTATATAGGGCTAAATTGAAAAGAATAAAGTTGTGAAGGATTAAAATGTCAAATAAATGAAATGCATGGACACCTATGACTATAATGAAGATTCGGCCAAACTAGGATGTTGGAAAATTTTGCATATTTTGTGTTTTGTGCAAATAGGACTAAATTGTAAAAATGGGAAACATTAGGGGCAAAATGGTAAATTGCCCATTTGGGTGTTTTGGGACTAAATTGAGATGAAATGAGATTAAATGAGGTAAATTCTAATGTGTTTTAGATCAAGAGCAAAGAAAGACCGAATTAGACCGGGGAAAGACGAAGGTTCTCGAATAGCCGATTCGCACGGACTATCGACAACCGAGGTAAGTCCTCTAGTTAAATTATGTCAAAGAATAAATTATGGTTATCTTGACTATTAAAAATTGATGAATGTTAATATCCAATTGCATCATGGCCGAATGTATATCTACATATTGCTTGATGATTTATGTTGAGTATATGATGGAAAATATTTTGGCTAATGCAAGGTGAATGGGTAAGTTCTTGAGCTACTTATTATTTAAAGATCATTTACATATCTAGTGAATGATAAAATTTGTATAAGCTTGGTGTAAAACCATGAGTTGGCCGAATGTGATAATGATGGATTAGATTGATTTCAAATTTATTTATTGCAATGGGAATAGATGTTTATGATTCGATATGTGATAGTGAAATGTGAAAAGCATATAATAATATTCTGACATTCGGGCTTGAGCCTAGCGAGCCTCGTGCGGTGACATTAATCGGCTTTATGCCTAGCGAGCCTCGTGCGGTGACATGTCGGGCTTTATGCCTAGCAGGCCTTGTGCCGGTGTTATTTATCGGGCTTTTTGCCTAGCAGGCCTTGTGCCGGTGTTATTTATCGGGCTTCTACGCCTAGCAGGCCTTGTGCCGGTGTTACTTTACGGGCTTTTATGCCTAGCAAGCTTGATGCCGGTGATGTACTTTATCAAAGATAAATCGAATCCTTGTTCAAGATAACTTAAAGTTAATTTATTGGGTTTACGTTTGAGTAAGCATGTAAGGTAGGTATGCTTAATATTACAGGTTAAATTAATATTGTGAGAATTGTGTTATATGTGTTTGAAATTAATATTGATGGATGTTATATGATGGAATTCGAGTTAGAATGTGCTATTATGGAACAATTGGTTTTCAAGTATAAATGTTTTATTATCATGAGTTAGGACTTACTAAGCTAGTAAGCTTAATTACGTGAAATGTTCTTCTTTGTTTTATAGATTTTGGTCACGCTATGGGCTCGTGAAGGATCTTCAAGAAGTCATCCACACTATCGCCTTCCTTTAGTATTTTGAATTTTTGGTTGCGATTTAGAAGGCATGTATAGGCTAGATGAAGTTTTACAAACATACGATGTTTGACCTTGTATATAACAGCCATGCGAATATGGCTAAATATTTGGTTATGTATGTTTTTGGGGTTTTGTCATAAATGTGGGTAATAGTGATACTCTTTTAAATCGATGATGCTAGAATATCATATGAATGTTTTAAGTACAAGCTATCTTTGTAAGTGATTAAAAAAAATGCATGGAGAGTATGAATTGCATGTGAGTATATCCGGTTATAAGCTAGAAAGCATATTTAGTATAGAAACAGTCTTTAGTTACAGCAGTGATGTGAGTTAGAAAAATCACCAAAAATAGGATAAGTTGAATTAGATGGTGAATGACGTATAGAATTCATCCTTATTGTGTCTATTTTTACATGGAAGAAACAGAGTAGGCAAAAGATTTATATATTATGAGATAATTAAGTTTTAGTGAGACCTGCTCTGAATGCATTCGTGAGTCACTGTTCTGTTTTGGAAAAATTGTCAAAAATTGTACAAAAATAATTAGGAAGCATGGGTTATATGTGTAAAACCCTTATTGAGTCTATTTTTCATTGGTATAAACTAAAACAGTGTATGAAAATTTTGGAATGAGATAACTGTATTTTTGTAGAGACAGGTCAGAATTGTTAGACAGTGTAATAAGGGTAACTTTGATGAATAAACTGTACTAATTGGCCATATGAAAAATTCTGGAAAAATTATGGTGAAATGTTATATGAGTCTAGTTTCAAGGAAAATTTACGGATCTAAATTTCGAGTTTTATAACTCGAGTTATGGTCGATTTAGTCAGCGTGACACAGTTGGACAGCTTTAAAATTTTACACCTTAAGTTAATAGTCAAGTCTAGAAATGCCACGTACTCGATTCCGGTAAGGGCTTCGGGTAAGGGGTGTTACACTTATAGAAAAATTTACGAGATAATAATATTTAAGAAAAACCCCCGTTTTGTACGTAGATTAAAGAAAATATTTATAAAAATAAAATAGTCCCACTTAAGTATCTAAACCATAATTAAAATCCATCTATGAATAAAACATCTATAAAAATAATACCAGAGGCCTTATTACATCACAACTGAAATAGTAATATAATAAAAATACTTAAAAGTAGTTCAATGTTCATAAAAACCATCATTCGTAGTATGGCCTCCACAAGTCATCCCCGGCCCAAGCCTCCATTACTGATTATTACCTGAGAAGGGAAAAGAAAACGGGGTGAGTTACTTAGAACTCAGTGTGTAACCCACTTACCATAGTCCACTGGGCCAGAACCATTTAAGCATTTAATTGGGCTTGAGCCCATTTATAAATATAACAATTTAACATGTGTAGAATGCATGTGATATGCAATTCCCAAACCAAACCTAAATTTCCATCCGTTACACACCACCCGTACCAACCAGCACACCTGTGGGGAGCTTTAGTCACCCACCCCGCCAACACACCAAACTGGGCACATAGCCATTTATTAAACTGGGCAATTAAGCCATATATTAAACTGGGCAATTAAGCCATATTTTAAACTGGGCAATTAAGTCATATATTAAACTGGGCAACTAAGCCATATATTAAACTGGGCACGAAGCCATGTATCAAACTGGGCACGAAGCCATGTATCAAACTGGGCACGAAGCCATGTGTCAAACTGGGCACGAAGCCATGTATCAAATTGGGCACGAAGCCATCAAAATTTTGTAGCAAAGCTACCAGAACTTCTCTTCATCAAGTATCCCAACCCATGCAATCATGTATACAACATGCATAATAATTCATTCATATAATTATTCCAACAAAAGGCCCATTATAAAAAAAAATTATTGCAATATGGTCTATATCACATTTTGGCCTATTTCACAATTTGGCCCATATCACAATTTGGCCCATTTCACATCTCATATCACACTTGGCCAATTTATCAAATAACACATATGGCTCATTTATCACATATGGCCCAAAATATCATATTTTATCGTTTTAGCCCCTTTAAGGGCAATTTCGTAATTTACCACATTCTTAATACCAATTTCATGATCTTAACACTAAAGTGTTAATTATACCATATTTTCTGATTTCACCATCTTTGCGATTTTTAATCCAATGTTTACTACGGCATAGTCATCTAACCCATGAGATAAGTGTGAGATTACACACCTGATTACGGTGAGGACTACACTTTCCTGATCGTCGATACCTAAATATGTTATAACGCTTGATTAGAATGCTAACTCTTAAAATAAATCTATGCTAAGGTAAGCAGTCTAGATTTTTACCCTCGAAATCTCGAACAACAACTATTTGTCCCCGGTTGACGGTTCACAACCCGTTGGAAAATCCTGAACAGCTAATGGCTCAAAACTACGAACAACCTCAAATAACTGATTTTCACCGGATGAGGGTCTACAACCCGGTGAAAAATCTCGGATTACCGAAATAGCCCTTCGCTTCAATATAGTGGGAATAGCGAATCCGCCCCTCTTCCGATCACTATTCACCACCCTTTTTGACCCTATCTTGCTTGCCTCCATTGACATAAGAATATTAGTCCAACTATTATTTTGAAAATTAAGACGATTGATTTTAAGGGGCGAAATCGGCTTACCACGAAATCCTTAGGTTCAAAGGATGAAAATCAAGTGATAGCGTTCCTAAGATAAAATCGATTAGTAAACCCCATCTTTAACAAAATAACGAGTAATATGGAAGTCCTTGATAGAAACACTTACCTTAACACTTTGGATCGAATCCTAGCCATTCACAATTATTTCGGACACTCCCCTTCCACTAAGTTTCTAAAATAGAGAAAAGATTCGAGCGAGTCATGGTATGATGATGATATCGATCCAAAAAGACCATCCCACACCAACATGAAATTTAGGCACAAAGGAAAAAGGGAAAATAAAAATACTAGAGTATTATATTAGCCACTTACCTAGCGATTAAAGTGTGAGAAGAAAAGAAGGAAATGGTTTGAGAAGAAGATAAGTGTTGTAAAATATTCGGCTATGAAGAGAAAAATTTGAAGGAGATGGTGTTAGCAGCATTCGACCATGGAGGAAAAGAAAAGGGAGAAAATGTTGAATAAATTTTGTAAGATGAAGGAGATGAAATAAAGGTATAGGACAATTAGGTGTTTCGATTTTGGTTCATTTCAAGAATAGAAGATGAACAAAGAGAGAGTTTTGAGACTACAGAGCATTCGACAATGGAAGAAGAAAAGAAAAGAGAAAATGGCCTTCAAGGTTTTGGTGTTTTTGGCACTAGGGGAAATGACTTGAGAGAATAGGCAAATTTAGACCAAAATGGTCAAAATGGAATGACCAAAAGAAAAACGAAAGATGCTTACCTAATGCTCAATGTACATTCGGCTAGGGAGAGAAAAGATGAAGAGAAAATGTTTTGAGAGAAAGCAAATAATGACCCCAAAAAGAAATGTGCCCAACATGCACATATCCTTACTCAAAAGTCTTCAAAAATTCGGCCACCCCCTTAGCCCCTAAAACCGTCCAAGTGCATGGACACCAAAGTCAAAGTTTGGCCATTCCAAACTTCCCAAAACACATTCCTTAAAATGTGCCTTGTGTTCCCCCTACATACCATAATCTCATGATTCCCTACCTTAAGTTCAATTCTTGCCTTAATCCATTAGCCACCTTGCCATAAACTAAAAGTCCAACTTTCCAAAAATAAAGCTTGGCCGACACATGCTAGATGAGTGCAAAAATTAAAAAAATTTCTCATGCATAACAAGGGATTCGAACCTCTTCCCTCTAAGTATGCTTATGGCGCCAACTCCTCTTTACTACTAGCTCATCTTATGCTAACTTTTGCCACTTAATTTCCTTAAACATCAAGTTTACTTGTTCCACTTCAATAAAGTTCTATCTACCCAAATTTATTCCAAAATCCAATTAAATCCCGAACCTTCTCAGGACTATTTTAACACACACATAGGATAAATAAACTAGTTGAGCACCAAAGTAATGTAACATATAAAAATTCAAATTTTAGGATGTTACACAATGTTCAGCTAGGCTTGTTTGATGAGAAAACGTGTTGAAAAATGATTTACGAGCCTAGAGGGAAATTCGTAATTTTGCCATAATGTAAGGGCAAAATGGTCATTTTTGCCTAGGTGTAGATTTTGAAGCATTATGATCATAGAAGGATCTAAATGAATGGATTTTATTGTTTTAGATCAAGAAGAGCACTGAATTAACCTTGACCGGGGAAAAGGCAAGGTTACGGAATAAACTGCAAATCGAAACGTTTCGCACCGAGGTAAGTTTACGTGTAAACAATGCATTTTTATATACACATTGTTATTGCTAACTAGTGTATAGCATGATTGAGAACCTGTACGGTTCAAGTGGATTGAATGTGGTAGTTATTGAATAATTGTTGTATAAATTACGAGATAGATATGTGAATGTGTAAGGACAATACTTGATGGTGGGCTAAGTGCGATACCACCTTATTACTAAATTGCGATGGGCTGTGTGAGATACCATCGCCTATTTACCATTTGGTGGGCTATGTGCGATACCACCGTAATTATTCTTTTAGTGGGCTATGTGCAATACCACTTTAATTATTCTTTTAGTGGGCTATGTGCGATACCAATGTAATTATTCTTTTAGTGGGCTATGTGCGATACCACCCTATTAGAGATTGATGGTGGGCTAAGTACAAAACTGCCAAATGATCGGTAGTATGAATGGTTTATTGAGTAGTTATGATATGTTGAATCACATGACTTTGTGGTATTAAGTGCAAGCATGTATGTTAATGAATGTGAGCGTTGAGCTCGTGATATGGTTAGGATGTGGAAGAGGAGGAAATGAGTAAGCATTACTATGAATGTGGATTGTTCTTGTTTAGTTTGTAATGCTATTTTAATGTTTAGTACATACTATGATGTTAGTTGTTTATATGTAAACTTACTAACCTTAAAGCTTACTCCCCTTTTCTTTCCCTTGTCTTATAGAGTTATAGAGCCGGGTCAGGATTCGAAGATAACTTGGAAGGATGCCCACACTATTTGCTTACCTCGGTATATCTAGACTTAGTGCATTTTGTGTATGGCATGTATAGGGGCTAGACTAGTTAGATTGTTTTGTTATTAAGGCCAAGAGTGTTGGCCCTTTTGAATGATAAAATATTTTGTATATTGCCATGGTTGATGGCTCACTTTGTTATATATGAAAAGATGCAGTTATTCATGGAAGTTTTTATTGCAAATTGTAAGTTTTTTAGTGATGTGATGAATGAACGCATGTTATGTGAGCTAGGGGGATGAAAAGAGCTTCGTAAATAGCCTTGCTCCTATCCACACGGGTAGGCACACTGGTGTATGTCTAGGCCGTTTGTGACACACAGTTAGTCCCATGGGTGTGTGACTAGGCCGTGTGACCCTTGCATATTGATGTTGTAAGTCAGTGTCGACCAAGGGCTAGCCACATAGGCGTGTGTCTGGCCGTGTGAAAACCCCTGTAAGTTCGAAATGAAAATAAATCCCACACGGGGTAGGGACATGGGCGTATGTGATCACACGCCTGCCCCCATGGGCGGTCCCATTTCACGCGGGCGTGTGGCCCCGTTGTGGTGAAAAATTTTAAGTTCGCAAGTGTTTTCGGTAGGGTTCTAAAACCCCTCGTATGTATGTGTGAGGCCTCAAAAGTCCTCAATGAGATTCTTGTTATGGCAATAGAGATATGTCAAGTAGGTGATTGAAACTTATTGACTTTAGTTGTGTGGTTAAATGGAATAAGTCTGGTAATGCCTTGTGCCTGGTCCCGACATAGAATACGGTTAAGGGGTGTTACACCAGGTGCCCAAATCCAACCTCTTTTTACTCAATATCAAAGCAGGCAGAAGCTTCGGGTAGTGCCTACAGTTTAGTATTACTATGATTTTCATTTTTGGCCAAATTTCTAATGATTCATTAAGGCTACTTAACATTTTTTAAACAAAAGATATTTATCAATTAATTGAATCCAGGAACAATTTTGTGCCCATGTCCCTTTGAAATAGGAAAACATACAAAATTCTAACATAGTTTAGTGAAAATCAAGAAAATTATTTTTGTAACTGTTAAGAGATGTTATTCTATCTGTTAAATGTTGGGTTTTGTTATGGTCTTACATTTAAGTTGAGCCCCTCCTAAAGCCAATTGATTTTAGGTGTGATGCTTTACTTGGTATCAAAGCATAGGTTTTGTTATGTTGTTCTATTGCTAACCCCATCTGAGGTTGAAGATCCCTGGTAAGTTTGTCCATGTGGAGCTCTCATGAGCTACATGTAAGGGAAAGTGTTAAGTGGTGTTATCCCATATCTGTTAAGTATTGGGTTCCTATGATGTTATAATTAAGGTTGGGCCCTTTACTTAAAGCAAATTGGTCTAAGTTGGATGCCTAACAATAACCAATCCAAAGTTCTATCTCAAACTATTCAATGAAACAGGTTGAATGCATTCGATGTGGGCTAGGTTGTCAAGCAGTTATATATAGCAAGATGCATTAAGTGTGTTACTCATATTTCACTCTAGGTTTGTGAACTCTTGTTTTTGCTTCTTGTTCTAAAGGTTCTTGTATCTTCCTTGTGCTGCGGATATTCTATACAAGGCTAACTAAAATACCGAAAATGTGTTAGAATACGCCCTAGCATTTACAAGTGTAGCCTTATACATGTTGCTTTCCCAAGTTAAATCATTTTTTTTCTGAACTTGGATGTTGCTTTCCCAAATTGCATACTTTTTTGTTGAGATATGGATGTTGTTTTCCCATGTTGCTTCCTTTTTGATATTTTTCTCTTATTGGTTTCTTCCAATTTGCTTGTCTTTTTATCCTTCCTGGATATTATCTAGATTCATTTCTTCAATTTCATCTTGATGTAATGAATCAATTAACAGTCTTGGTGAGTTCCAATTTTCTCACATATTTTTTATTTCTTCTATTATATGTGATAGAAAATCATTAATCTTCATGTTAGCTATCTTTTTTAATAGTTGAACAGATTCTTTATTTCTATCATCCTGAGTGTATCCAACTCCAATATTATATGGCAATATTCTTCTTCCATCAGTCCAAAGACAATAAGATTTTTGTTGAAGTAAATATTGGACTTTGGTCATTAAATCTATTCCTGCTTGGATCTGATAATAATTGGGATTATTGTAACACTTGTCAATATATTTTGTCAAGTATTCTTTCTCTTTTTTAGTTGCTGAAAGGTTGGGACCTCCAATCATTTTTTTAATGATCCATATTTGATATGGCTGATAAAATTTTTCTTTTTCAGCTATACCAATAACATTGTTGATTTAAAGATGAAAATAATAACATAGTTTTATTAAATGCAGAAAAATCTTTTAATAAATGAAAAGAAAAATTTTGAACTGTTATTTCTTTAACAAAACCCCATTCAATACTACTTATATCAAATGGTTCATGATCAAGTCTAAACTTTATAGTAGGGAATATTTCATTTAAATCGTTTGTGAAAACATAAGCTTGTAGAAAGTATTCTAAAAAAGCTTTTTGAAATTGAGCTTGTTGGTTGCACATAGCTTCATTTATTTTTGTAAATATTTCTATAGGCAGAATATTCCTAGCCTTATTATATAAACATAACCTAAACATTTTATTTATAATTGGGTTTTTTGTCCCCTTATTAATAAAATACTAAAATATATCAAGAAGATTGTTTCTCTCTTTGATATCTAAATAACTAATTTCTAGTTCTTCCCAATCTCGATATAAAATGGATTTTAATAATAAATCATGAGCTTCTTGTTTTTTAGTTGTTTTTTCAACTAAAAATTGAGAAAGCTTTGTAAGAGCTCTTCTAAAATTAGCTCTTTGCTCAATAATATGGGTTTTCCATATTTTATTAATAAAATTATATAATTCTGATGGTAAGTTTGGATTATAAAAATCTTTTATTTCCTGAATTTGTTATGGTTTCAATAAATTTTTTGATGCACAAAACTTTTCTGCTCCTTTCATGATTTCAGCCTAAATGGCTTGGTATGCTGAATTTCGATCTTGAGACCAAGGTAATTGACCTACCAGTTGTGGTGTAAATGATAATTGAGTTCCAATTGGTTGTCTTACCATTAGATATGGAATGTAATATCCTTGATTAGGATAAAAAAGATACTTGAGAAGGTATTGTCACAAATCCTTGATTAGGATTTATTGATTTGAAAGTGTTCCATTTATTGGGCCTTTTATGAACAGTAGTCCATTCACCGACTTTTTCTAGATGTTGTTTACCTCTATCCATATGGCCTGCTAAGATAATCAACAATAATATTGTTAGCTCCTTTTACATATAAAACTTCAAAATTAAAAGTACATAATTCATTATACCATCTAATTATTCTGGGTACAGTTTCAAAACTTTTATTAGTAAGGAAATGTTTAACTGGCTGATTATCAGTTTTTATGATAAATATTTCAGGTGCTAAATATATAAATTTATTATCAATTTTTATTTTTTTCTTTATTGCAAATAATTCTTTTTCATATATGTGGAACGGTGGAAATGTGCAAGTGTACACAATCGCAACAATTAATAAAGTGACAAGTAAATGTCGAGTATCGTACCAACAGGGACTGTAAAAGAATTATTTATGAAAATGATTTTAAAGACTTTGCTGAAGGAAAAATATTTGGATTTGAGAAATGATTAAAAACTAGAAAACAAAGTAAACTAAATAAAATAAAATAAAGTTCTATCGCACGATTTCAAAAGCTGATTTTAATCAAAAAGATATAATTGTGTTAGATTAATTACATTTCTTAACTTAGAATTATTAAACTCATGCTTATACTTGTTACGATTAAATTCACGACAACTCGGTAATTTGCTAACTTATGAACATATTTACAAATCAAAAATCCATTCATCTCTTGTACATATTCCTATGTCAATTCGACCGATTAAACATATTTATAAAGGTAAACATGTTATTTCACATACATACTTATTAAATTAAACAATCTCTCGCATATTCCTATGTCGATTCAAATAATTAATTCAACCTAATAAGCATATAAAAGACTATGTGAGGTAACGAAGTATCC
Source organism: Gossypium bickii (assembly GCA_025503065.1). NCBI lineage: Eukaryota > Viridiplantae > Streptophyta > Magnoliopsida > Malvales > Malvaceae > Gossypium > Gossypium bickii. The sequence continues at coordinate 110,958,951 of CP106711.1, read as the reverse complement.
TTACATTGAAACAGTTTAATAACAAAAATCTTGCAAGTTATGCAAGGTATATGTATCGCCAAATACAATGCTAATTAAATCTTCAGCTACCTTAGAAGAATTAAACATGAACTGATTAAGTACTGTGTCCATTAATTACAATTTCAATGCGTTTAAATAATTAATTCTTTAGTTATCTAAACAATTATAATTCCAGAATAACTTAGGCATGATTTTATTTAATCAAGCATTTTACCGAGGCCTATAACAGCATAAGCACAATTTTAATAATTTAAGAGGATGAAATGCAATCAACCCAACAGGAATTAAATTCAATCTAAGCTGATTAAATTAATCATTCCAACAACATAAATATTCATAGATATGTTCATCATAAAAATAACAAAAATTAAAGAGATAGGGAACAAGAATCAAATCCGGTGGTTTTCCGTAGCTTGACTAGGTTGCTCCGTTCTTCCTTATTTGTTGTCCTCACCGATCAAGGCTGCTATGAACACTCAATTGCTGCTCCAAAATGGCTGAAGAAGACCCCTTTCCCAAGAGGAGAAATTGGCACAAGAGCAAGGAAATAGGAAAATGAGAGAAGAAATGAGAGAGGAGAGAAAAGTTGTGAGAGATGAGGGATGCTTTGAATGATCAGCCAAGGGGGGGTTTTATAGCTGACTGTGGCAGCTGAAATTTGCTAAAAATAGCAGCCAAAGAGCCACCCCTTGGCCAGCCACCTATGTGGCAAAGTTGATGGCTTCAACTTTGCTAAATATGGCATGGGGCAAATCTACAAAGCCACTAATTGTGGAGGGGGTTGAATGCAACTTTAACAAGTCTTCAAGGGCCTCTTTGCAAGCTTAATTAATCAGCTAATAAACTGATTTGGGTCAGCATATGGACGGTTTGGACAGCCCAATTGGTTGCTGGTCCGGTTCACTAAATTCAGTTCAACCAGTGCGGTTTAACTGGACCCTTTTTCCATAATTAATTAATAATAATTTATTTAGCCCAAATTAAATTGGGAATAAATTAAAATTAATTATATTATGATTTTAATAATCATAATCAGACTGTCTTGGGCTGGAAATAAATTCACCTCGATACTTCAAATTGCTTCTCAGGTTTATTCTTCGAGCAGTGTCTGCCGAGCCAATTTTCGACCTTTGTGCGAATCTGTCGAAAATAGTCAAAATAAATCAAAATTAACTATAAAATTAATTAAAATTCATCATGTTCATATTTTTAACACAATTTAATTATTTTATAATATTTAATTATTTTTCGACAAGAATTTAACCGAAATAGCATGATTTTAAGTTAAAAAGGGCATGTAAAAACACGTAAATTTTTGTGTTTCTAATATGAAATAATTAATTTCATTCGGTTTAAAATTTCTCGAACTATATCCACATAATAATTCTTCGTTATTTATTGCTCTATCTTTTAAAATACAACCCCAATGACTTTGTGAAGCATCTATTTCTAAAATTAATTTATCACCTTGTTTAGGTAAATAAACTTTTGGAATTTGATTAATTTCAGATTTTAAATTTTTTATGATTTCCGAGTCTATTTTTGTAACACCCATCACCTATATTCAACGTTGGAATAGGGTTATGGAGCATTACCAAACTTTCAACACAATTACACATACTTTTCACATACCTTATATCATTTCATACATTCATCAATTAATCTCAATCAATTTGTCCCTAATACGAGCCTACGAAGCCCTAAACATTCTTTGGGAGTGGTTCAGGACTAAACATATAACTTAATAAACTTTCACGAAACTTTGAGTTTTTTCTCAAAACAGGGGACACATGCCCGTGTGGCCAAACCATGTGTCTTACACGGCCACTAGACACGCCCATGTCATAAGTCGTGTGGACATTCGAAATCGGAGCACATGGCCGTGTCCCAGCCCGTGTCTAAACAAGTGAGCTTACTGACTTGGGTTACATGGCCAGCCACACGCCTGTGTGTCTAGCCCGTGTGCCCTTCGAAGTGGCCACACACGCCCGTGTGCTGGGCCACGTGCTAGGTTGTGTCAAACCTGTAGGGTATACTGACTTATACCACACGGGCAAGTCGCATGCCCGTGTGTGAGGTCGTGTGAAGCATACTGACTTGATTTATAAAACCACACCAAGGGACACATGGCCGTGTACTTAACCCTGTGTCACACACGGCTGAGGCACACGCCAGTGTCTCTGCCCTTGTGGACAAAAATAGGCTATTTACCAAGCCAATTTGCCACCCAAATTTGCATGTACCTACACAACCCAAATGGCACCAATTCATAGCATAAATGAACATCTATTTTAGCCAAAATCAAGACTAATTCATACCATGTCCAATCCTAACAACCAACATGCTTATAACTTATGTTTTCCTCAATCAAAACATACCAAAACACATATACAAATCAATTGACTAAACCTTTACCAAATATACATCATTTTACACCAATTCACAAGCACAATTCATGTTAAATATCAACCATTTAACATATACTATATCAATATCCACAAGCCTCATAATATATGTCATTCACATATCCATCCATGAATTCAAAATATCAACCATATATGCACATATATGCACATAACCAAATCCACCAAATTAAGCCAACTCTCATGGGTATATTTACAAACCAAAGCATATACATTTACAAGTCATTACATAAAACCAAAATCATTATCAACCCATAATCAAAATGACTCAAAATACCTATACATGCCATATACTTAAAATACCGAAGTTTATAGGTACAAAAAGACAGGTGGATACTGTAATGCAATCTCAGACATTTTCGAATCCGAGTAAGCTTTGATGACACTATAAACACGGGAAAATAAACAAAGTAAGATATAAAGCTTAGTAAGCTCGTGTGAAATAAACTCGATAAAATCATAAACACATAATTCAACAATTGAATATAGATACATGAATTCACATAAACTAACAAACTTTTCCATTTCTCATTAACAAAGTTATATACTTTCTTCAACATTTCTTCGATTCATAGCTAATATGGTTTATGCTCATACCTGTACCATATTGTAACAATCTGATAAGTACCTATACCATAGCCTGAAGCCAAATTGGTTTGTCTCGTACACAAAGTGCTATATCGTGGCCTGAAGCCAACTCAAAGTATCCACAATGACATGTCACTAGTATCCTAAACTATTCCTAAGGTTTGAATGGGGATTCCAACTGTCGAATCATCATCGAATCATTTCCAAACTTGTCTGTAGTCATATAATTACAATTTATGATATATCAAAGCATATAAAATACATTTGAAATGAAATTATAACAGACAAATTTACCTCAGATGTGTAAACGACGAAATTGTTGATTAATCGAGTACTTTATCTTTTCCCCGATCGAAGTCAGTATTTCTCCGCTCTTGATCTAATTGGACAAAATGCCTTGGCCGAATACCTAGCCTTAACTTTGGTTTTCTTCCCTTCAATTTTCGGTGCAAGAAGATGAATTAAAAGATGAAAAAATTGTTTTTCTTTATTTTTACTTAACTTATGTCATAAAATACTAATTTAACCTTAATAAATATAACCTTTAAAGCCATTAAAAGATGTCCATCTTTTTCCACTAACTTTATAGATGGGATAATTACCACTTAAGGACCTCCACTTTAAGGTTCTATAGCTATTAGACACTTTTAGTTAATAGAACACTACTTTTGCACTTTACACGATTTAGTCATTTTTCTCAAATTGACCAATTAAACGATAAAATTTCTTAACGAAATTTTCACACAGACATTCAATCATGCTGTAAACATTAAAATAATAATAAAATTAATATTTTGACCTCATATTTGTGGTCCCAAAACCACTTTTCTGATTTAACTAAAAACAGGCTGTTACAAGTCTCCCCCTTAGGGATTTTTGTCCCTGAAAATCTTACCAGTGAATAGGTTAGGGTACTATTTTCTCATAGCTTCCTTGGGCTTCCACTTAGCCTCTTCGACACGATAACATTGCTATAAGACTTTCACTAAAGCTATGCGTTTATTTCGCAATTCTTTAATCTTCGAGCCAAAATTCTGATCGGTTCTTCATTGTAAGTCATATGGGGTTGAATCTCAATCTCTGACAGGGAAATTACATGTGAAGGACCCGATTTAAATCAACGCAAAATCGACACATGAAATACATTGTGGATCTTTTCTAAATCTGATGGTAATGCTAACCAATATGCCACTGGCCCTATTGGTTCAATAATCTCAGACGACCCAATGAATCGCGGACTCAATTTGCCTTTGCGACCGAAACGAAGTATTTTCTTCCACGGAGATACTTTTTAGAACACTTTATCATCGATCTGAAATTTAATGTCTTTTCGTTTCAAATTCACATACAATTTCTGATGATCTGAAGTTGCTTTCAAATAATCGTAAATTATTTTCACTTTCTCTTTGGTTTCTTTAACCAAATCAACCACGCGAATCTGTTTCTCGCTACGCTCGGTCCAGTACAATGGAGTTCGACATTTATGACCATACAATGCTTCATACGGAGCCATCTTTATGCTCGATTGAAAGCTATTATTATATGCAAATTCAACCAGTGGAAAATATTTCTCCCAGTTACCTTTAAACTCTAAAACACAACATCGAAGCATATCTTTGAAAACTTGAATCACTCGCTTAGATAGACTGTCAGTTTGCGAATGAAAAGTTGTACTAAAGTTCAACTTTGTACCCAGAGCTTCTTGCAATTTCTTCCAAAACCACGATGTAAACCTCGTTTCTTTATCTGAAATAATCAAGACTGGCACCCCATACAATCTAACAATCACAGAAATATACAATTCAGCCAATGTATCAAGTGAAAAGTCAGTACATACCGAAATGAAATGTTCTGATTTCGTTAATCGATCAACAACAACCCAAATAGCATATTTCTTTTTCAGAGACAAAGGCAATCCCGATACAAAATCCATAGTAACTCTGTCCTATTTCCACTCTTGTATCATGGCAGGCTGAAGTAAACCCGAAGGCACTTGATGTTTAGCTTTAACTTGATAAGACACTAAACATCTCGCTACAAATTCAGAAATGTCTCATTTCATACCTGATCACCAATACAGTTGTTTCAAATCATTGTACATCTTAGTAAGTCCAAGATGAACGGATAAACAACCGCTATGTGCCTCGTATAAAATTTTCTTAATCAACTCTGGATTTTTCGGTCCACAAATTCTATCTCGAAACATCAAACAATCATCAGATCTGATTTGGTACATTGAATCACTAGTCGACTCTCATTGCACTCTTTTAGCTTGTAATTCACTATCATATTTCTGAGCTTAGCAAATTTGCTGAAGAAATACTGGTTTAGCTTTTAACTCAGCTAAAATTGAACCATCATCAGATAATGTCAACTGTGTATTAATTGCTCTCAAAGCAAACAATAATTTTCTACCTAAAGTATCCGTGACTACATTCGCTTTCCCCAGGTGATAATCAATCACTAACTCATAATCTTTCAATAACTCGAGTCATCTCCATTGTCGCAAATTCAAATCTTCTAAGTCATAATATACTTTAAGCTTTTATGATCAGTAAAGACGTGGCATTTTTCACCGTACAAGACGCCAAATTTTCAATGCAAAAACTATAACGGCCAACTCTAAATCATGCGTTGGATAGTTCTTTTCATGCAGCTTCAACTATCTGGAAGCATAAGCTATAACTTTTCCCTCTTGCATGAATACACAACCCAAACCGTTCAACAATGCATCACTGTAAATCATAAATTCTTTACCCGATTCAGGTTGAACAAACACTGGTGCTTCAGTTAACAATGCTTTCAATTGATCAAAACTTTGTTGACATTTCTCGGACCATCCAAACTTTACATCTTTTTGTAGCAGTCTGGTCATCGGTGTAGCAATCATTAAGAATCCTTTCACGAAACATCGATAGTAACCAGCCAATCCCAGCAAGCTTCTGGCCTCGGATACATTTCTAGGTGGTTTCCAGTCAGTAACTGCAGAAATCTTGCTCGGATCAACTCGAATTCCATCTGCCGAGACAATATGTCCTAAAACTCAGACTTCCCGGAGCCAAAACTCACACTTACTGAATTTAGCATACATTTGCTTATCTCTCAACATTTGTAACACAATCCTCATATACTAGCCATGCTCAGACTCATCTCGTGAATAGATTAGAATGTCGTCAATGAACACAACAACAAATCTGTCTAAATACAGTCTAAAAATTTGATTCATCAAATCCATAAAAATGGCAAGAGCATTAGTTAGTCCATAAGGCATAACAAAAAATTCATAGTGTCTGTACCTCATTCTGAACGCAGTTTTTGGGACATTTGAGTCTCTAACTCGCAAATGATAATAACCAGACCTCAAATCAATCTTTGAAAACATTGTTGCACCTTTCAACTGGTCAAACAAATCATCTATTCTCCCCAATGGATACTTATTCTTTATTGTAAACTTGTTGAGCTGACAATAGTCAATACACATTCTCATTGACCCGTCTTTCTTTTTAACAAACAATACTGGCGCACCCTAGGGTGAAAAACTTGGTCGTGCAAAACCTCTGTCTTTTAAATATTGCGACCGAGCTTTCGACTCTTTCAACTCCGTTGGAGTCATTCTATAAGGAGCTATAGATATCGGTGAAGTTCCCGGTACTAACTAAATAGCAAACTTAACCTCTCTCACTGGTGGCAACCCAGGCAATTCTTCTGGAAATATATTTGGACATTGGTGGCAACCTAGGCAATTCTTCTGGAAATACATCTGGATATTTACAAACTACAGGCACAGATTCAATCTTCTTTTCGGACACCTATTCTCACATATCTCTGAGCCGACATCAACAAAATCACTCTAGGCAATCCAGCCGACTCATCAGATTCAATATGAAGGATTTTATTATTCTGACATTTCAATTCTATAATCTCTCATCTACAGTTCACAACGGCATCATATAGAGTCAACCAATCCATACCCAGAATCACATCAAATTCATCAAATGGTTAAAGTAACAATTTTGTCGAAAAACAGTAACCCCGAGTCATTAAAGGACCGTTCCTGCATACTTTGTCAACTAGAACATACTTGCCTAAGGGGTTTGATACTTTAAATACAAATTCTGTAGACTCAACAGGAAATTTCTTACTAAACACTAAATTCTCACAAACATACGAATGTGTCGATCCAGGATTGATTAAAGCAATCACATTAGTGTCGTAAAGAGAGAATGTATCGGTAATAACATCTGGAGATGATGCCTCTTCGCGAGCGCGAATAACATAGGCCCTAGCCTCTGATCTCATAGTTGAGTCCCTAGTCACATCTCTACCACCAGACATATTCCTCGTATTTTGCAATAGTCCCCCTCTCACAGTAGTATTAGTCGATCTTGCATTCTGAAATTTATCTTTCTCAAATAACTCTGGGCAATCTCTAATAAAGTGATCTGGCGAGCCACATTTAAAACAAGTTTTACTACTCTTATTCCAGTAGTCTCCAAAATGTCGTCTCCCACACTGTTGACACTCGGGTTTGTTATTTCTCACACTGCCAACACTCGAGATGGAAGTAGCTTGAGCTTTAGGACTCACATATTGATTTCCACGATCTCTTTTCTCATATCCCACTGATGTTTTTGATCGACTGTTGGAATCTCGAGATTGCTTTGATGAAGAATGATAAGTTTTATTCATCGGTCTTTTCTTGGAATCTCTAGCCTCTGAATCAGCTTTCTTCTTTTCTCGACTAAAGTCTTCAGCTTTGCAAACCCGGTCAACTAACACAATGAATTATTTTAAATCTAATATCCCGACCAGAAGTTGAAATATCCTCGTTCAACCCGTCAACAAACCTCTTACACATAATCTCTTTAGTAGAAACATACTCCCGAGCGTACTTGCTCAACGACACAAATTCTCTTTCATTCTTTGTTACAGTCATGCAGCCTTGTTTCAGTTCTAAATACTCTTTATGCTTTTGATCTAGAAACTGTTGGCTAATGTATATCTTTCGAAACTTGGTCTGAAAGAATTCCCAGGTGACTCTCTCCCTCAGCACCACTGATATTAACGTATTCCTCCACTGATACGTGGTGTCACTCAAAAGTGATATAGCACATTTTAAACACTCCGTCGGTGTGCAAAAAAGCACATCAAACACTCGAATCGTATTTTCAAGAAAAAACTCGGCTCTCTCAAGATCATCATCAACATTAGCTCTGAACTTCTCGGCCCTGTGGTTGCGGATCTTATCAACTGGAGGCTTATTCAATCTTAAAAGCTCAACTTCTTGAAGAGCTACAGGAACTGGTTGGGGATTAAGAAAGGGTGGAGTTTGTTGAGTAGCTGGGTTCATTCAGATATATTGCGTGAACCACTCATTCATTAATTGGAAGAAGGCTTCTTTAGCCTCTCATCCCTGACTGCCCATTACGGGTCTAGAATCAGACTGGATTTTTCGGTACACAAATTCCATCTCGAAACATCAAACAATCATCATATCTGATTTGGTACATTGAATCACTAGTCGACTCTCATTGCACTCTTTTAGCTTGTAATTCACTATCATATTTCTGAGCTTAGCAAATTTGCTGAAGAAATACTGGTTTAGCTTTTAACTCAGCTAAAATTAAACCATCATCAGATAATGTCAACTGTGTATTAATTGCTCTCAAGGTAAACAATAATTTTCTACTTAAAGTATCCGTGACTACATTCGCTTTTCCCGGGTGATAATCAATCACTAACTCGTTATCTTTCAATAACTCGAGTCATCTCCATTGTCGCAAATTCAAATCTTCTAAGTCATAATATACTTTAAGCTTTTATGATTAGTAAAGATGTGGCATTTTTCACCGTACAAGATGCCAAATTTTCAATGCAAAAACTATAACGGCCAACTCTAAATCATGCATTGGATAGTTCTTTTCATGCAGCTTCAACTATCTGGAAGCATAAGCTATAACTTTTCCCTCTTGCATGAATACACAACCTAAACCGTTCAACGACGCATCACTGTAAATCATAAATTCTTTACCCGATTCAGGTTGAACAAACACTGGTGCCTCAGTTAACAATGCTTTCAATTGATCAAAACTTTGTTGACATTTCTCGGACCATCTAAACTTTACATCTTTTTGTAGCAGTCTGGTCATCGGTGTAGCAATCATTGAGAATCCTTTCACGAAACATCGATAGTAACCAGCCAATCCCAGAAAGCTTCTGGCCTCGGATACATTTCTAGGTGGTTTCCAGTCAGTAACTGTAGAAATCTTGCTTAGATCAACTCGAATTCCATCTGCCGAGACAATATGTCCTAAAACTCAGACTTCCCGGAGCCAAAACTCACACTTACTGAATTTAGCATACAGTTGCTTATCTCTCAACACTTACAACACAATCCTCATATACTAGCCATGCTCAGACTCATCTCGTGAATAGATTAGAATGTCGTCAATGAACACAACAACAAATCTGTTTAAATACGGTCTAAAAATCTGATTCATCAAATCCATAAAAATGGCAAGAGCATTAGTTAGTCCATAAGGCATAACAAGAAATTCATAGTGTCTGTACCTCGTTCTGAACGCAGTTTTTGGGACATTTGAGTCTCTAACTCGCAAATGATAATAACCAGACCTCAAATCAATCTTTGAAAACATTGTTGCACCTTTCAACTGGTCAAACAAATCATCTATTCTCCCCAATGGATACTTATTCTTTATTGTAAACTTATTGAGCTGACAATAGTCAATACACATTCTCATTGACCCGTCTTTCTTTTTAACAAACAATACTGGCGCACCTTAGGGTAAAAAACTTGGTCGTGCAAAACCTCTGTCTTTTAAATATTGCGACTGAGCTTTCGACTCTTTCAACTCCGTTGGAGTCATTCTATAAGGGGCTATAGATATCGGTGAAGTTCCCGGTACTAACTAAATAGCAAACTTAACCTCTCTCACTGGTGGCAACCCAGGCAATTCTTCTGGAAATATATCTGGACATTGGTGGCAACCTAGGCAATTCTTCTGGAAATACATCTGGATATTTACAAACTACAGGCACAGATTCAATCTTCTTTTCGGACACCTATTCTCACATATATCTGAGCCGACATCAACGAAATCCCTCTAGGCAATCCAGCCGACTCATCAGATTCAATATGAAAGATTTTATTATTCTGACATTTCAATTCTATAATCTTTCATCTACAGTTCACAACGGCATCATATAGAGTCAACCAATCCATACCCAGAATCACATCAAATTCATCAAATGGTTAAAACAACAATTTTGTCGAAAAACAGTAACCCCGAGTCATTAAAGGACCGTTCCTGCATACTTTGTCAACTAGAACATACTTGCCTAAGGGGTTTGATACTTTAATTACAAATTCTATAGACTAAACAGGAATTTTCTTACTAAACACTAAATTCTCACAAACATACGAATGTGTCGATCCAGGATTGATTAAAGCAATCACATTAGTGTCGTCAAGAGAGAATGTATCGGTAATAACATCTGGAGAAGATGCCTCTTCGCGAGCGCGAATAACATAGGCCCTAGCCTCTGATCTCTCAGTTGAGTCCCTAGTCACATCTCTGCCACCAGACATATTCCTCGTATTTCGCAATAGTCCCCCTCTCACAGTAGTATTGGTCGATCTTGCATTCTGAAATTTATCTTTCTCAAATAACTCTGGGCAATCTCTAATAAAGTGATCTGGCGAGCCACATTTAAAACAAGTTTTACTACTCTTATTCTAGTAGTCTCCAAAATGTCGTCTCCCACACTGTTGACACTCAGGTTTGTTATTTCTCACACTGCCAACACTCGAGATGGAAGTAGCTTGAGCTTTAGGACTCACATATTGATTTCCACGATCTCTTTTCTCGTATCCCACTGATGTTTTTGATCGACTGTTCGAATCTCGAGATTTCTTTGATGAAGAATGATAAGTTTTATTCATCGGTCTTTTCTTGGAATCTCTAGCCTCTGAATCAGCTTTCTTCTTTTCTCGACTAAAGTCTTCGGCTTTGCAAACCCGGTCAACTAACACAACGAATTATTTTAAATCTAATATCCCGACCAGAAGTTGAAATATCCTCGTTCAACCCGTCAACAAACCTCTTACACATAATCTCTTTAGTAGAAACATACTCCCGAGCGTACTTGCTCAACGACACAAATTCTCTTTCATTCTTTGTTACAGTCATGCAGCCTTGTTTAAGTTCTAAAAACTCTTTATGCTTTTGATCTAGAAACTGTTGGCTGATGTATTTCTTTCGAAACTTGGTCTGAAAGAATTCACAGGTGACTCTCTCCCTCGGCACCACTGATATTAACGTATTCCTCCACTGATACGCGGTGTCACTCAAAAGTGATATAGCATATTTTAAACACTCCGTCGGTGTGCAAGAAAGCACATCAAACACTCGAATCGTATTCTCAAGAAAAAACTCAGCTCTCTCAAGATCATCATCAACATTAGCTCTAAACTTCTCGGCCCTGTGGTTGCGGATCTTATCAACTGGAGGCTTATTCAATCTTAAAAGCTCGACTCCTTGAAGAGCTACGGGAACTGGTTGGGGATTAAGAAAGGGTGGAGGTTGTTGAGTAGCCGGGTTCGTTCAGATATATTGCGTGAACCACTCATTCATTAATTGGAAGAAGGCTTCTTTAGCCTCTCATCCCTGACTGCCCATTACAGGTCTAGAATCAGACTGAGCGAGAGCTGGCGAATTACTTTCAACCTCATCAGTTATAACTCGATTGGGATCCATTTACTATATGAAAACACATTTTAACATGTCAAGAATCATCACAATATCACAGTTTATATATGGCATGTATAGCTAGACTCTCATACACGCTTCGTTAGTCCTAGAATCGACTAAACCATAGCTCTAATACCAATAAATGTAACACCCATCACCCATATTCAACGTCGGAATAGGGTTAAGGAGCATTACCGAACTTACAACACAATTACACATACTTTTTCACATACCTTATATCATTTCATACATTCATCAATTAATCTCAATCAATTTGTCCCTAATACGAGCCTACTGTAACAGCCCGATTCAGGGGCTAGTCAGAATAGTGGTTTCGAAAACACTAATCCGAGGTCAGAGAAAATTATTTTAATGTTATTTCATGAGTTATATCATGATTATATAGGTGCATGAGAATTTTTGGTGCTTTAATTTTAGTAATTGCATGCTTAATTGCGAAAAAGGACTAAATCGCATAAAGTGCAAAAGTTCTATTTTACTAGCTAAAGGAGTCTAAAAGCCATAAGATATTAAATGGAGGCCCTTAAAGTGAAATTGGACCCTTAGATATAGGGTGGCCGACCATAGGGGACAAACCATGTCAAAATTGGTCAAAGTTGTTGAAATTAGGTGGACAAAATTGATGTTTTATAAGAAAATAAAGAAAAGAAAGAAACCATTTTTTCTTCTCTTCTTCTCCACCGAAAATTAGCAGCAAACTAAGGGGTTTGAGAGCTCAAAACTTTAGCAGGCTTCCCTCCTTGCAAATAAGTGATTTTAGTGTCCTTTCTTAATGATATTTGTACTTTTGGAACCCCTAAAGCTTAAGCTAGCTAAAGAGGGGACTATTTTGCAAAGTGGTTGAAAGTTTATGGTTTTTCCATGTGAGTATTTATGTTTTTTGCTGCATTTTTATGGAATAAAAATGAGTCTTAGTTGTTAGATAAACAACTTTTGTGAAAGGTGTTACCATGAAAGCACCTAAAAGGACCTCTTTGCAAAGGTTGTAAAACATGTGTTAAATGTGAGAAATAATGAGAATTAGGAGTTGCTATAAGAGAAATAAATGTTCACCTAGCCTCGTTAAAGGAAGAAATTTGATTAGAATTGATTTACGAGCCTAGGGGTAAAATAGTCATTTTGTGAAAGTCTAAGGGCAAAATGGTAATTTTGCCAAAGTATGATTTTTGAAATGCATTGATTAATGTGACAATTAAATGAGCTAAGTTGCTATTATAGATCAAGAAGAATGAGGAATTAACCTTGACCGAGGAAAAGGCAAGGTATCGGACTAAATCAGTAATTTGGCCTTTAATAAACGAGTAATGATGTTGAATGAGAAAATGATAAGAATTGTGATATGGAAGTCTCGGTTGGACTTTAATAAATGAGAGAATAATATCATTAAGACTTGAGATGGGTAAGGTCCCGTATAAGACCATGTCTGGGACATGGCCTCGGTACAGAATTGAGATCCTATATAAGACCATATCTGGGATATGGCATCGGTATCGAATATGAGAATCGTATAAGACCACATCCGGGATATGGCATCGACAATAGATATGAGATCCTGTATAAGACCATATCTGGGATATGGCATCGGCATCTAGAGGTGACCCATGTAAGACCATATTTGGGATATGGCATTGGCGTCGTATTTATGTGAATGATGATGATTATGTATCTTCAAGTATCCCCAAGTAATTCAATGGGTAAATAGCTATGTTTTTACTAGAGATGAGATTAATGCTAAAGCTATGTGTTGAAGTGATACAAGTACATGTGAGTAATTCACGAGAAATGTTTACGATATTAAACATGATATGAAATTGGTAAGAGTAAGCATGAGGAAGTTATGGCAATGTGTTTAAGACTTTATGTTTTATTCAATACAATGGATGGATTCCATTATGAGCCTTTATGTTGTTATTTACTTCATGCAAACTTACTAAGATTTATACTTGCCCCTCTTATTTCCCTTTTCCTTGTAGTATTGCAAAGCTAACACGAGGATCGTGGGACGTCGAAGTTCGAAATCACACTATCGACTTCTCTTTGGTATAGCAAAGTTAGATTTATTTTGAGTATAGCATGTATAGGACTTAGTTATTTTGTTATGTCAAATTTGTTAGCCAAGGTGTTGGCTATTAATGTTATTCAATTCATTTTGTAAATGGTCATTGGAATTTGACCAACTCTTGAAAAGATTATATATTCAATGATTATGAAATTCATGAAGCGTATGCTTGTGCGGACGTCTTAATTATGAGTTCCTAGAAGTACCTTGTGGACATGATAGATGTTGAGTTGAATGAGTATAAGTACGGTTGCTATGTAGGGTGGAATATGGCTTGGTAGATATCCTTACAAATGTCCACACGGTTAGACATACGGGTGTGTGTCTAGGCCGTGTGTGATACATGGTCAGCCCCATGGGGTGTTGAGAGGCCATGTGTGCCCTTGAATGCTAGGTTGAAAAGACAGAATACCCAGTAGTAAACACATGGGCTGAGACACGGCCGTGTGTCTCAACCGTGCGGGAGACACAGCCTAAGACACAAGCATGTGCCTAGGCCGTGTGAAGTCTGCACCTGAAATTAGGAATTTAATTCGACACACTGTCTAAGGACACGTGCGTGTGCCTTGGCTGTGTGCATAAATAGAATGTTAAGGTTTTCACACACTGTAACATCCCCAAACCCGGCCCATTCACTACGACCGAATCTGGTTAGGTCACTGCGGAAGGACGGGGGAAAATAATTTTTACTTTAGAGAAAAAATATGAAAGTATACTAACTTTTAAAGTTCCATGTCTATTTGATATTGTATGAAAACCTTGATATTATTATAATATCCCAAAATTGAACCTTAGTGCAAATGTATAAAATCCACTGAATAAATAAGTTGTTAAAGTTCAATTCATCTTCACATAGCATTCTATTTAACCAAACCAGAATAAAAATACTGATAAAATAATTCCAAAATAAATAAAAGGCCCTTGTTACGTCCTTTATTTAAAACCAAGTATTTAATTTAAATACTCTTAAAATATTTAAATTCTTCTTTCTGCATGGGCCACCTTGTGTCCTCTCCGATCCCGGTCCAATACTACGCATCACCTGAAATGGTTAATAAAATAGAGTGAGTCCACTGACTCAGTACATAATCACAACACATATTTCCACACGTATGGGCTTGGCCCATACCCACACAGTCCTCGTAACAAATCATGCAAGAATGCATTTCAGCCCAACCTACTCTCCACCCGTAACACCAACCTTAGCAGACTCCCTGCCTAAGGCCGTGGCTAACCCACCACTGATCACATCGTGATCCATAAACTTTACGGTGGCAAGCTCACTGCTCAAGGCCGTGGCTGAGCCACCGATCAACCAAAGTGATCTCAAAACCATAATCCGCTTACGGTGATGCACATAGCCATCGACCGCCGAGATGGGCACCTAGCCAACATCTCCCTTGAGGTAGCACACAGCTAACCATCAAGCGCTAATGTTGCCCGAGCTAACATTAGACCACGTACATCCATATGTACACTCCTTTCTTCATCGATCAATTCCACCTCCCATGTGTGCATGAATAAATGTAACATGTCAGATCATAACAAAAGAATAGGCATCACATATTAATTACGATATCATGTATATATCATAAATAACTTAATATCAAAGACTTTACTCACCTGATATCCGATTACCCAAAATATAGCATTCACCATTCAAGCCATTTTAATCGGCTTCCACACATCATGCATATGTATAAGCATTAGCAAGCAAATAACTGAGAAATAGTGCGATGATTACGCACCTGTTTGATACACTCAACTAAACCTCGAAGCCACACGTTGTACCTAAAAGCTTGTCGAAATCCCTAACATAATACCACATTAGATTCGGCGTTAACCTCAAAAGCATAACACTTGTGGCCCTTGGCCGAATATCCTTACCACTTCCTTACCTTGATGACTCGGACTTAAGAGTCCTCCTTACCGCTCCTCCTTGCTGACTACACATGAAAGAATTTCATATTAAGACCATAAGAACATTCGGCCAACTCCCCACACCAAGACCACCCTTGATCAATGAATAATAAAAGAAGTAGACTATAACATAAATCCTTACCCCTCGCAAACGACTAGAGGAAAGACCCAACGCTTTCCCCCCTTGCTTAAGATTCGGCCAACCACCACTAGGACAACAAGGAAGGTTTCGGCAATGGTTGAGGAGAGATTCAGCTCAAGGAGTTTCGGCAACAGGGTTTGAGAGAGAAAGAGAAGGTATGAGGAGGCAAGATGAAATGGTTTCGGCTCAGGAGAAATGGAGAGAAACAAGTAGGAAATTCGGCTAAGTGACCTTAAAGATTCGGCCAAAGTGCACAAGTGAGGAGGAGGAACGTTTTTAGTGTGTTTAGAATATGAGAAGAGAAATGTGAAGGCTTAAGAAAGACTATAATTCGGCAATGGAGAAAATGAAGAACAAAAAAAGGGTGAAGGTTTAAGGAACAAAGAGCTCAAATTCGGCAACAAGGAAGCTCATACCCTTCAATAGAATTCGGCTCCTCCCCTAAACCTCCCATGACCGAAAATGTCAACAAAAGAACCCCCTAGCCGTCCAACACCTTCACCTCTCTCCTAATCCCTTGATTCTCTCCTAAAAACACTCTACACCAACCCTTCAAATAAATTCAAATTAAAACCAACTCAACTCTTCTCCTAGCCACTCATTCAAAAAGTTTGAATGAGTCAAACTTTTCTCTACCTACCTAGCCGAATTCAAAAGTGGAAGACCAAGTCTTCCTCCATCTTTTAAGCATCCAAAAGCCGCCCAACTCCTTACCTTATTGACGCAAAAACAAAGGCCAAAGTGCTGCCTTCGCAGCTCGAACACTGGCCCCCTCCCTTGCACCTAAGACGTCACTTCTCCAAGCTCTTAGTGGCGTCTCCCTTGCCACTCTACCAGCCCAATTCTTGTGTTAAATACTCCCAAATAAAACTCTTAAGGCCCCCTCCATCCAAGCTCCCCTTTTAACCCCTAAAACTAAAAATTTTCCAAAGTCTTCCCCTTTAATCTGAGTATTCTCAACACCTCTTAAACACATCCAAGCATACCCAAAACCTACTAGAACATGAATTATACCCAACATGCGTAGCCCCTAAACTAGGGTGTTACAATTCTACCCTCCTTAAAAATAATTTCGTCCTCAAAATTACTTGTCTAGGCTAACAGTCCAATTCCTTCCACTACTCTATGGCTATGCACTCTGATCTTAAAGAGCTAACATACTTCTAGGCACAGATTCTAAGTTCATACTCAAAGTCCCAATACTTTACGAGTAACAAAACAAACAGTCACCAAAACGAACAAAACAACAAAGAATATTCCGAACATGAGAAACTTACCCGCTGGCAAATCCGGCACATCACTATCCTCTCTCCGACGAACTGCATAGACCAGACCTGGCTGCCTTGCCTTAGTGCCACCATTACCGCGGTCTACTGCTCCACAACCTCAACCGGAACCATTTCCTCCATGGTTCGGACCACGACCTCTCGCCGCTAAACTACCGACCACCCACCTCTGGTTGCACATAACCTTGACCCACTATCCGACTCCTATTCGGATCCTGGGGACAATCCTTAACCAGATGAGTCTTGGACTTGCATCTAAAGCATTCCCGAACCTGATTCCAGCACTCGCCAACATGATACCTTCCACATTGAGCACACGGACAATCTTGATTCCCAAAGAAATGGCTTAGAAACATGAGCGGAGGTCTCGACTCTTGGTCTTTTCTCTCACCCTTTCAACCTCTTACGGCGATCCAACACTTCTCTTATCACGGTTTCTTTCTCTGTTGTGCCTCTCGCCCTCTTGACCTCCTCAGCTATCCGAGCTTTCTCCATTAAAATAGAGAAGTCTCTTTCCTGATGCGGAGCAATCAAAACTCGCAGCTCATCCCGTAGCCCATCTTCAAATCTGACGCATCTCTCATAATCTGTTGCCACGATGCCCCGAGCATACCGACTCAAACGCAGAAACTCAGCCTCATACTCCGCTATCGACTTGCTTCCTTGCACCAAGTTGAGGAACGCCTTCCTCTGAGCGTCCCCATAGCTCGCTCCGACATACTTCCCCTCAAACTTGATCTTAAAGTAGCCCCAGTCTACTCGATCAGCAGGGGTACTTTCCTTAACCGTGAGCCACCACTGGTAGGCTTGTCGTCCGTAACAACGCGGCAAAGACCCTTAAGCTTCTCATCACCCGTTAAATCCAAGTCATCCATAATCCTTTCAACTGCCTCCAGCCAGTATTCAGCTACGTTCGGAGCCACCCCAGACACTCCCCTAAAAACCTCAGCTCCGTTCGACCTAAGTCTTTTGGGCACTAACTTCCGAGTCCTATTGCCCACATTGGCTCCTGCCACTCGCTCGAGCACTCGCAGCACAGCCTGTGACACTGCGTCATCCCCAGTCTGATCCTGAAACTCACCACCTCCAGTTGGTGGTGGTACCGGTATCTCATTCTCTGACCCTTGACCAGACCCTATTGGCTCAGAAACTGCCATCCTGCCTCTACCACGTCCACGAGTATTGCGACCACGCCCCCTAGAACTCATATCTAGCGTCGCGTTTTAATCTGTTTAAAAAGTTTTATGCATTAGAAATTTTCTTTCACTGTTTACCCACGAGCAATTTTATGAAGAGAAGTAAAAGTGGTTCTTTCGATCAACCAAAGGTTCCGTTCAAGTTCTCTATTCTACTTCAGAATATCACATTCATCCATAAGGACACATTCATTCAGTGGTATCTACCACTCACATTCACTATTCGGACATTTCTGCCCGTTTCTACCCCAGGGGTATTTTCGTCATTTTTCCTACCGGGTATTTTTGTGATAAACCAGAGAAATTTTAAAACTTTAACGAATCAAGACACTTTGAAATTCCCAAAACTAGAGGGTATTGTCAAAAATTCTTCAATTTGAAAGTACAGCAGAAGTTTGGAAACCAGGGGTAATTTGGTAATTTTGTCAATCAGGGGTAATTTTGTAAATTTTCAAATCAGGGTATCTTGAATTTTAACAAAATAGCATTTTTGAATACCTTTACAAAGTAGGGAAATTTTATTAAAATTGGGGTTAACCGGAAATTGTGAAAGTTAGGGGCATTTTAGTAATTTTCAACAGGGGTATTTTTGTAAATTTCCCCAAATCAGAGTACCTTAATATTTTAAAACTCGAGATTTTGGTATTTTGCCGAGTAAAATCATTTTAACAAAAATTGAGGGTAATACGATAATTTTACAATACAGGGGCATTTTTGTAAATTTGCAAGTAGGGGTATTTTTGTAATTTGGTAAACCGAGAAAAATGTCTCTCAAAATCAGATTTAGGGTTTACAAACCAAAGGGGTAAATTTTGGAAATTTTAAAACTAAGGGTTTCCATAAAACAAGGCTAATCCCTTTCGGGTTTTATTTAGTACGTTTAGCATATGACCGAGTCCTCTTGGTTAGGGCGAACCGAAGCTACGCACTGGTAGGAATCCCGCGAGAGGAGGTGAGTCACGAGAGGACTGCTAAGTACCAAGCTCTTCCGATCCAATCCTTGACATGCGCATGAGTTACCACACCCTAACTCGGCGACTTAGTCGTAGGTTTGTTTAGTAACTTTAAGTTTTATGCATATGTTTGAGTAGACTAATCCTAGGGTTCCACAGATCCTAGTTCACTAACCTACGAGCCCAAATAAACCCATAACAATTCATATAAACAAATCACTCAGAAAGTCCGAAGTACTTACAGTGGACTTCTGTCCTGAGGTACAGGTGCCATGCTAGAATAACCTGAAAATTTTTTATAAAACCCGTATTTTTTTTTGAAAAGCCCATTTTGAAAATGTTTTTGGGCCCAAAACCCTCAAAGCCGAGTTTTGAACCTGGCTTTGATACCAATCTGTAACATCCCCAAACCCGGCCCATTCACTACGAATCGAATCGGTTAGGTCAACTGCTGAAAAAGATTTGGGAAAAATAATTTTTACTTTAGAGAAAAAATATGAAAGTATACTAACTTTTAAAGTTCCATGTCTATTTGATATTGTATGAAAACCTTGATATTATTATAATATCCCAAAATTGAACCTTAGTGCAAATGTATAAAATCCACTGAATAAATAAGTTGTTAAAATTCAATTCATCTTCACATAGCATTCTATTTAACCAAACCAGAATAAAAATACTGATAAAATAATTCCAAAATAAATAAACGGCCCTTGTTACGTCCTTTATTTAAAACCAAGTATTTAATTTAAATACTCTTAAAATATTTAAATTCTTCTTTCTGCATGGGCCACCTTGTGTCCTCTCCGATCCCGGTCCAATACTACGCATCACCTGAAATGGTTAATAAAATAGGGTGAGTCCACTGACTCAGTGCATAATCACAACACATATTTCCACACGTATGGGCTTGGCCCATACCCACACAGTCCTCGTAACGAATCATGCAAGAATGCATTTCAGCCCAACCTACTCTCCACCCGTAACACCAACCTTAGCAGACTCCCTGCCTAAGGCCGTGGCTAGCCCACCACTGATCACATCGTGATCCATAAACTTTACCTTGGCAAGCTCACTGCTCAAGGCCGTGGCTGAGCCACCGATCAACCAAAGTGATCTCAAAACCATAATCCACTTACGGTGATGCACATAGCCATCGACTGCCGAGATGGGCACCTAGCCAACATCTCCCTTGAGGTAGCACACAGCTAACCATCAAGCGCTAATGTTGCCCGAGCTAACATTAGACCACGTACATCCATATGTACACTCCTTTCTTCATCGATCAATTCCACCTCCCATGTATGCATGAATAAATGTAACATGTCAGATCATAACAAAAGAATAGGCATCACATATTAATTACCATATCATGTATATATCATAAATAACTTAATATCAAAGACTTTACTCACATGATATCCGATTACCCAAAATATAGCATTCACCATTCAAGCCATTTTAATCGGCATCCATACATCATGCATATGTATAAGCATTAGCAGGCAAATAACTGAGAAATAGTGCGATGATTACGCACCTGTTTGATACACTCAACTAAACCTCGAAGCCATGGGTTGTACTTAAAAGCTTGTGGAAATCCCTAACATAATACCACATTAGATTAGGCCTTAACCTCAAAAGCATAACACTTGTGGCCCTTGGCCGAACATTATCCTTACCACTTCCTTACCTTGATGAATCGGACTTAAGAGTCCTCCTTACCGCTCCTCCTTGCTGACTACACATGAAAGAATTTCATATTAAGACCATAAGAACATTCGGCCAACTCCCCACACCAAGACCACCCTTGATCAACGAATAATAAAAGAAGTAGACTATAACATAAATCCTTACCCCTCGCAAACGACTAGAGGAAAGACCCAACGCTTTCCCCCCTTGCTTAAGATTCGGCCAACCACCACTAGGACAACAAGGAAGGTTTCGGCAATGGTTGAGGAGAAATTCGGCTCAAGGAGTTTCGGCAACAGGGTTTGAGAGAGAAAGAGAAGGTATGAGGAGGCAAGATGAAATGGTTTCGGCTCAGGAGAAATGGAGAGAAACAAGTAGGAAATTCGGCTAAGTGACCTTGAAGATTCGGCCAAAGTGCACAAGTGAGGAGGAGGAACGTTTTTAGTGTGTTTAGAATATGAGAAGAGAAATGTGAAGGCTTAAGAAGGACTATAATTCGGCAAGGGAGAAAATGAAGAACAAAAAAAGGGTGAAGGTTTTAGGAACAAAGAGCTTAAATTCGGCAACAAGGAAGCTCATACCTTTAAATAGAATTCGGCTCCTCCTCTAAACCTCCCATGACCGAAAATGTTAACAAAAGAACCCCCTAGCCGTCCAACACCTTCACCTCTCTCCTAATCCCTTGATTCTCTCCTAAAAACACTCTACACCAACCTTCAAATAAATTCAAATTAAAACCAACTCAACTCTTCTCCTAGCCACTCATTCAAAAAGTTTGAATGAGTCAAACTTTTCTCTACCTACCTAGCCGAATTCAAAAGTGGAAGACCAAGTCTTCCTCCATCTTTTAAGCATCCAAAAGCCGCCCAACTCCTTACCTTATTGACGCAAAAACAAAGGCCAAAGTCTTTTGCCTTCGCAGGCTCGAACAACACCCCCCCTTCCTTGCACCTAGGGCGTCACTTCTCCAAGCTCTTAGTGGCGTCTCCCTTGCCACTCTACCAGCCCAATTCTTGTGTTAAATACTCCCAAATAAAACTCTTAAGGCCCCCTCCATCCAAGCTCCCCTTTTAACCCCAAAAACTAAAAATTTTCCAAAGTCTTCCCCTTTAATCCGAGCATTCTCAACACCTCTTAAACACATCCAAACATACCCAAAACCTACTAGAACCTGAATCATACCCAACATGCATAGCACCTAAACCAGGGTGTTACACACACGGGCGAAGACACGGGCGTGTCATGGCTATGTGAGGGACACGGGCTATGGACACGGGCATGTACGTGGCCGTGTGAAAACCCATGTAGGTTCGAATTGGAAAATAAATCAACATGGGTGTGGAGCACGGGCAGTGATATGCCACACGGGCGTGCCCGGTCTTTCATATGGGCGTGTGGCCCTGTTTTGTGTCAAATTTTTCTAAGTGTTCAAAAGTCTCCAGCTTGGTCCCGAATGATTCCGGGTGCAAGTTTAGGGTCTTGTAGACCTATAATAAGGACATTATAGTCTTGAATGAAAAGTTTTAGTTTGGAATAAAGTTCTTAAAGATTGATATTGTAAGATTGAGCATGTTAAATATGGAAATGGCTCGTACCTGATTAGGTGTCGAATACGGGTAAGTGGTATTACATTTAGTGGTATCAGAGACACAATTTAGTTGATTCTCGGACTAACGTAGCGTAAGTATAAGTCTACCCATACATGCCACACGTATGAGTATTTACATAATGATAGTGTGACGACTCTTGATGATTTGCATTGTGTTTTTATACAGTAAATGGACCCTGATCGAGCAGCAGTCGATGATGCTGCAAGTAATGCGCTAGCTTCCACGCAGGGGACCGCACTAGTAGAAAGTATACCTGAGACTTTGGGTCAGGGAGAAGAGGCTCGAGAAGCTTTTCTCCACACAATGAGCAACTAGTACACAGTGTATATACGAGCAAATCCTAATGCTCAACCCCCTCCACCCCTACCTATTCCTCAGCCCACTCTTGTATCTCCCCACGTGGCAGAGATAGTAAGAAGAGAAAGGCCTCCAGTCGATAAGATCCAGAAACAAGGAGCTGAGGAATTTTGAGCTAGTAAAGATGATGATCTGGGGAGGGCAAAATTATAGCTTGAGAATACCATCAGGGTATTCGATGAGTTATCAAGCACGCCTAATTGGTGCATGAAGTGTGTGGTATCTCTCTTGAGAGATTCGACCTATGAATGGTTGAACACCATTATACCGGTGGTACCAAGGGAGAGAGTTAACTGGGAATTCTTCCAAGAGGAGTTTCGGAAGAAGTATATTAGTCAAAGGTTCATTGACCAAAAAAGAAAAGAGTTCTTGGAGCTAAAGCAAGGTAGAATGACGGTGACTGAATACAAATGTGAGTTTGTAAGGCTTAGTAAATATGCCCGGGAGTGCGTGTCTGCTGAGGTTATTATGTGTAAAAGGTATGAAGGCGGGTTAAATGAGGATGTCTGTTTTTTTTTTGTTGGTGTCCTACAACTAAAAGAATTTGTGGTGCTGGTAGATAGAGCCTGTAAGCTCGAAGAACTGGTTAAAGAGAAAAGAAGAGCTGAAATCGAGTCTCGTGACTTGAAGAAGAGACATTTGGGCAAATCATTCTAATTCTCATCCAAGAAGTCAAGAGATTTCACTACTCGATCAGCCATCTCAGCTAGATTTTCGAGTAGAAATAAGGATAGACAGTACTCGGGCTCTAAAGCTCAGACCACTTCGGTTGCTACTGTTGGCAACTCTCGACCGAGTAGACCGAAATGCCCGCAGTGTGGCAGACGTCATCCCGGAGAGTGTCGAGCAAACGGGAAGGCTTGTTTCAAGTGTGGATCCCTAGACCATTTTATCAGAGATTGCCCCGAGGTGGGTGAGAAAGAGAAACCTCAAAATGCAAGATCGGGAGGTACTACTAGAGGAATGCCACAGAGAAACTCGGGAAATGAAATGAGTAGTAAGAACATATCTAGATAGCAGACTGCAAGAGCTAAGGATAGAGCACCGGTTAAAAGATATGCCATTTGTGCTCGCGAAGATGCGTCCTCCTCCGACATGATTATGGGTACATTTTCTCTCTATGATACACATGTTATCACTTTAATTGATCCGAGATCTACCCACTCATTTATTTGCATGAAATTAGTCTCTAGCATGGACATGCCTGTAAAGTCTACTGAAATTGTGATAAGAGTGTCAAATCCCCTAGGCAAATGTGTATTGGTCGATAGAGTATGCAAATGTTGCGCTTTGATGATTAGGGGTCATTATTTTTGGGCTAATCTCATGTTATTCCAATTTGATGAATTCGATGTCATCCTTGGGATGGATTGGTTAACTGCTCATGATGTGATAGTCAATTGTGGAAGGAAGTTTATTGAATTGAAATGTGAAGGTGGGGATCTCATTCCTGTTGAACCAGATGAGCAAGATAGATTACCAGTAGTGATATCTTCCTTGTTGACTCAAAAATATCTAAGAAAGGGGTACGAAGCTTACCTTGCCTTTGTGATGAACGCTAGAGAGACTGAGTTAAGAATTGAATTAGTGCCCATAGTCTGTGAGTATCCAGATGTTTTCCTAGAGGAATTTTCAGGACTACCCCCGATTAGAGAGATTGAATTTGGGATTGAGTTAGCTCCTAGTATTGCCCCTATTTCTATTGCTCTATACAGAATGGCTCCAACCGAGCTAAAAGAATTGAAGGCACGGTTACAAGAGTTCATGGAAAAAGACTTCGCAAGATTGAGTTATTCTCCGTGGGGTGCTCCCCTATTATTTGTGAAGAAGAAAGATGGTTCTATAAGGTTATGTATAGATTATCAGCAGCTTAATAAGGTAACTGTAAAGAACAAGTACCCGTTGCCGAGAATGTAACACCCCTAACCCGTAATCATCACAAATTATGGTTAAGAGGAGTTACCAGACAAACAATATCTTATACAGACATTTCACCTTATTAAACATTGAATACAATCCAAGTGTCCCTTTTATAGGTCAGCTAGCCCTTTATCATGCTTTAGAGTAGGGTCAGGACTAAACCGAACACATACGGAATTTCTTAGAAATTTAAAACTTTTTCAAAGCTGTCAAGGTCACACGCCCATGTGAACAGACCGTGTGTCCCCCATGGCTACCAGACACAACCGTGTGTCTTGGCCATGCTAAAATAGGGCATGTATATTGACTTATCCACACGGCCACCAGACCTGCCCGTGTGCCATGGCCGTGTGATCTTAGGCTAGTTACTGACTTAACCACACGGCTACCAAGCATGCTCGTGTACCAAGGCCGTGTAAGTTAGGCGAGCTACTGACTTATTCACACGGCCACCATGCACGCCCGTGTGCCATGGCCGTGTAGGCAGAACAGGCCACTTGTAAGGCCAAAATGCCACCCAGACAAGGCTCAACCTTACAAGCAAAATATCCATTCATTTCATGCACATTTGGCAACCAAAAACATATCAAATTAATCATCAAATCTTCACATTCAATTACAATTCCAATCATGCCAATTTGTACAACTAAAACACATATGCATTCAAGCATGATTCATCCACATTAACCTTTCATATATCCCCTTCTTTAATCAAACATGCATACTCACATTTCATCTATATACTTACCATTAACTTGACCATTTCATAGTTACCAAGCCATACCAAATCATACATCATATTTCATATTTACTCATGCATATTATTAACACTTATCTCGCCAAATCTCATGGCTATTTATACACATATTAAACAAAATTCAAAATGACTAGCCTATACATGCCATATCTAGCTATATACATATTCCAAAGGTACCAAAACAAGATGAGTAGTGTGATGATGATCCTCGACGGTTCCTGAGCCTTCAGTAGCTTTGACAATCTATAAAACAGAGTAAACACACACAGAGTAAGCTTCTAAAAGCTTAGTAAGCCATATACAAATAGATTTAGCATAGAATACATATAACCAAATTGAAACAATGGCATTATTGATTCTCATATCAATTTCATCACATATATTTCTTGGCTCATATGCTTAGCCATATCTTACCACATTCTTCAACTCAAATAACACATGTACACATATCTCTTTTAAACATATTTTCACATATCATCATTCCATTGTACAACTTTATCTTAGTAAGTTCTTATAGATACTTACCTTTTATACACACTTAGTGTACATATCAAACGTACCTGAAACAGACATACAATTACATCATCGTTCGTATCTCGGATTTGCCCGTTGAACCATTTGAAACTAAATAGGATTCTTAGATTGCTTGGAATAGTTGTACAATGCCAACGTCCCAGATGTGGTCTTACATGTAATCAGATGTCGATGCCACTGTCCCAGACAGGGTCTCACATAAATTAATACGATGCCAATGTCTCGGACATAGTCTTACACGTAAGTCTCATATCGATGCCATTGTCCCAGACGTGGTCTTACACGAAATCTCAAATCAACGCCAACGTCCCAGACTTGGTCTTACATGATATCACACAACAGACACCTATGTCATGACATAGTTAATCCTGTCTATTCTTCGATTCGAACGGGACTTCTCAAACTTTAACAACTAGTCTACTTATTCGAAATCTCAGATAGCACATACATTCCATTTCAATGGATAATCATAAAAACTCAACTGTCATGTATATATACTCAAATAATTCAAAAGAAATACATTTATTTGTATATCAACTTACCTCGGATTCGGATATTCGATCGAACTTGGTTATTCAACTACTTTCGTTTTCTCGCGATCTAAGTCTGTTTTCTTCGATTCTTGATCTATACATATTCAAGTTTAACCCTTATATCATCAACTTATTCAATTTAATCCAAAAACATACATTTAGGGCTATTTGCAACTTAGCCCTCACATTTGCACATTTTAACAATTTAGTCCATTTTTCTCAAAACATCAAATACACAAAATCACCATATACTCATGCTTAGCCGAATACTCATGTATCACATACATGTCCAAACATTTCATTTATTTCACAATTTAGTCCCTCAAGATATTATTTTCACAATTTAGCCTTAATTAGCTAAATTCATCAAAAATTCGAGAACAAAACATGTTCATTTAACACATATCTTTCATTTAACAGCTAAACTCATCACAAAGCTCACCATTTCATCAATGACACATCTCATAAACATCATAATTTCTTCAAGTTACAACATGGGCTTGATAGTAGACTAAGCAACAATATCAAAAACATAAAAATCATCAATAACAAAAGTCAAAACATACCTTAATTTGAGCTTAGATATGGCTGAAACTTAGCTTGGCTTATTTCCTCTTTTTCTTTGCTAATTTTCAGCTAGAATAAGATGATAGTTATCATCTTTCAATTGTTTCTTTTACTTATTATCATGTCATTATACTCTTTACTAAAATATCCCTTCAATTAATAATTAAAACAAACATACATTAAAGGCATATTTGTCCTTTGTCCATCCACTATCTAATTATTGGCATAATTGCTTCATAAGGCCATAAACATTCAAAACCTACAACACATAGGTGCTTTGACAAATAGCATGCAAATATTGCATTTAATGCAATTTAATCCTTTTTCCAAATTAAGCACACAGATAGACAGATTTTTATGCGAGATTTTTACACGTACTTATTCATGTATTAGAGGCACAGAAAATAATATTAAAATAATATTCTAACTCAGATTTGTGGTCCCGAAACCACTGCTCCCACTAGGGTCTAAACCGGACTATTACAGAGAATCGATGATTTGTTTGATCAATTGAAGGGAGCCACGGTGTTTTCCAAGATAGACTTGAGGTCTAGATATTATCAGTTGAGAGTTAAGGACTTAGATGTGCCGAAAATCGCATTACGGATAAGGTACGGCTACTATGAATTTTTTGTCATGCCTTTCTGTTTAACCAATGCCCCTCCAGTTTTCATGGAGTTGATGAATCGTATATTTTTTCCATATTTGGATAAATTTTTTGTAGTCTTTATCGATGATATATTGATCTACTCTCGGGATGAGAACGAGCATGCCGAGCATTTGAGAACAGGTCCACAGATTTTGATAGATAAACAATTGTATGCCAAGTTTAGTAAAAGTGAATTTTTGGCTCAAAGAAGTTGGATTTTTGGGGCACATTGTCTTGGGAGATGGGATTAGAGTCGACCCGAGTAAGATCTTAGCAATTGTGGATTGGAAGCCACCAAGGAATGTAACCAAGGTTAGGAGTTTTCTGGGCCTAGTTGGCTAATATAAACAATTTGTCAAGGAGTTTTCCATGATAGCTACTCCGATGACGAGGTTGTTACAAAAAGATGTAAAGTTTGAATGGACAGAAAAATACCAACAGAGTTTTGAGAAACTAAAGACATTGTTGACCGAGGCTCTCGTTTTAGTGCAACCTAAGCCGGGAAAGGAATTCGTAGTTTATAGCGATGCATCCTTCAATGGATTGGGTTGTGTACTCATGCAAGAGGGCAAGGTAATAGCATATGCCTCTAGACAATTAAAGTCGCACGAGAAAAATTACCCGACCCACAATTTGGAGTTAGCCACAATTGTATTTGCACTAAAGATTTGGAGACACCATTTGTATGGTGAGAAATGTCGGGTGTTCACGGATCATAAGAGCTTAAAGTACTTGATGACTCAAAAGGAGTTAAACCTTAAGCAACGGAGATGGTTAGAGTTGATAAAGGATTACGAGTTAGTAATAAACTACCATCCGGGAAAGGCTAACGTGGTCGCCGATGCCTTAAGCAGGAAATCCTTGTTTGCACTGAGAGCCATGAATATACGGATAGCTTTGTCAGATGATAGTTCTATTCTAGCCGAGTTGAGGGCTAGACCACTGTTTCTACAAGAGATTTGTGAAGCCCAAAAAGGCGACAATGATTTACAAGTTAAAGGAGTTCAATGTGAGTCAAATGTTCAGTCAAACTTTCGGATGAATCCTAATGGATTTTTGATTTTTCAGCAAGTGAAGGCTGAAAACCAAGTACCTTCGGGTCTAGTTCGGCCCATTATGGTTCCCGAGTGGAAATGGGACCGTATTACTATGGACTTCGTAACGGCTTTACCATTGATGCCGAAAAAGAAAGATGTCATATGGGTCGTGGTCGATAGACTCACAAGTTAGCCCATTTCATACCAGTACAGGTTGACTACTCGCTTGATAAGTTGGCAGATTTGTATGTGACAAAAATTGTAAGACTTTATGGGGTACCATTGTCGATTAGTTCGGATAGAGATCCGAGGTTTACATCACGATTTTAGAAAAAGTTACAAGAGGCTTTAGGCACAAAATGAAGCTTTAGTACAACTTTTCAATCACAAACCAACGGAAAGTCGGAGAGAGTAATTCAGATACTTGAAGACATACTTCGATGTTGTATTTTAGAATTCCAAGGTAATAGGGAGAAATACTTACCGCTGGTGGAATTCGCCTACAATAAAGAGTTTGAATACGGTGCCTTATGAGGCATTATATGAGTGTAAGTGTCGAACACTCTTCTATTGGACTGAACTCAAAAAGAGTCAGATTCATGAGGTCAATTTAGTCAGAGAAATCGAAGAGAAGGTAAAAGTGATACGTGAATACTTAAAAGCTGCCTCAGATAGACAAAAGTCATATGTGGACTTGAAATGGAAAAAGATTGAGTTTCAAGTGGGTGATAAAGTGTTTCTGAAAGTACCACCATGGAAGAAGGTCCTCAGATTTGGCGGGAAGGGCAAATTGAGTCTGTACTTTATCGGACCATACGAGATTACCGAGAGGATAAGGTCGGTAGCTTATCGGTTGGCTTTGCCACCTAAGTTGGAAATGATTCATGATGTCTTCCATGTGTCTATGTTACGCTGATACCGTTCGAACCCTTCACATGTGATTGTACCATCTGAGGTAGAGATTTGATCGGACATGACTTATGGCGAAGAGTCGATTAAGATTTTGGCACGAGAGGTCAAACAGTTGGGAAACAAAAGTATAGCGCTTGTGAAAGTGCTATGCCAAAGACATGGGGTAGAAAAGGCTACATGGGAGCCCGAGAAGACTATGAGAAACCATTATCCCAACCTTTTTACCAGTAAGATTTTAGGGGACGAAAATCCTTAAGGGGGAGAATTATAACAGCCCGATTTAGGGGCTAATCAAAATAGTGGTTTCAAAACCACTAATCTGAGGTTGGAGAAAATTATTTTAATGTTATTTTATGCGTTATAGCATGATTATATAGGTGCATGAGAATTTTTGGTGCTTTAATTTTAGCAATTGCATGCTTAATTGTAAAAAAGGACTAAATCACATAAAGTGTAAAAGTTTAATTTTACAATCTAAAGGTGTCTAAAAGCCATAAGATATTAATTAGAGGACTTTAAAGTGCAATTAGACCCTTAGATATAGGGTGGCCGGCCATAGGGGACAAACCATGTCAAAATTGGTCAAAGTTGTTGAAATTAGGTGGACTAAATTGATGTTTTATAATAAAATAAAGAAACGAAATATATCATCTTTTCTTCTCTTTTTCTCCACCAAAAATTAGTAGCAAACTAAGGGGTTTGAGAGCTCAAAATTTCACCAAGCTTCTCTCCTTGCAAGTAAGTGATTATAGTGTCCTTTCTTGATGATATTTGTACTTTTGGAACCCCTAAAGCTTAAGCTAGCTAAAGAGGGGACTATTTTGCAAAATGGTTGAAAGCGTAGGGTTTTGCCATGTGAGTTATTATGTTTTTTTTTTTTGCATTTTTATGGAAGAAAATGAGTCTTAGTTGTTAGATAAACAACTTTTGTGAAAGGTGTTACCATGAAAGCACCTAAAAGGACTTCTTTGCAAAGGTTGTAAAATAGGTGTTAAATGTGAGAAATAATGAGTATTAAGAGTTGTTATAATAGAAATAAATGTTCACCTAGCCTCGTTAAAGGAAGAAATTTGATTAGAATTTATTTACGAGCTTAGGGGTAAAATAGTCATTTCGTGAATGTCTAAGGGCAAAATGGTAATTTTGCCAATGTATCATTTTTGAAATGCATTGATTAATGTGACAATTAAATGAGCTAATTTGCTATTATAGATCAAGAAGAATGAGGAATTAACCTTGACTAAGGAAAAGGCAACGTATCGAACTAAATCGACAATTTGGCCTATTTTGAAATCGAGGTAAGTTTGTGTGCAATAAACTCAACATCATGTTATTAAGTTTCTAAATGTTTGATATTAGTGATGTTGTATAATATTTCTATGAATTTGAGTAATGATGTTGAATGAGAAAATAATGAGAATTGTGATGCGGAAGTCCCGGTTGGACTTTAATAAATGAAAGAATAATATGATTAAGACTCGAGATTGGTAAGGTTCAGTATAAGACCATGTTAGGGACATGGCCTCGACACCAAATTGAGATCCCGTATAAGACCATATCTGGGATATGGCATCGGTATTGAATATGAGAATCGTATAAGACCACATTCAGGATATGGCATCGGCAATCGATATGAGATCCCGTATAAGACCATATTTGGGATATGGCATCGGCATCTAGAGGTGACCCCATGGAAGACCATATTTGGGATATGGCATTGGCATCATATTTATGTGAATGATGATGATTATGTTTCTTCAAGTATCCCCAAGTAATTCAATGGGTAAATAGCTAAGTTTTTAATAGAGATGAGGTCAGTGCTAAAGCTATGTGGTGAAGTGATACAGGTACATGTGAGTAATTCACGAGAAATTTTTACAATATGAGACATGATATGAAATTGGTAAGAGTAAGCATGAGTAAGTTATGGCAATGTGTTTAAAACTCTGTGTTTTATTCAATGCAATGGATAGATGCCATTATGAGCCTTTATGTTGTTATTTACTTCATGCAAACTCACTAAGCTTTATGATTACCCCTCTTAATTCCATTTTCCTTGTAGTATTGCCAAGTTAACTCAGGGATCGTGGGACATCAGAGTTCGGAATCACACTATCAACTTCTCTTTGGTATAGCAAAGTTATATTTATTTTGAGTATGGCATGTATAGAACTTGGTTATTTTGTTATGTCATATTTGTTAGCCAAGGCGTTGGCTATTAATGTTATTCAATTCATTTCGTAAATGGTCATTAGAATTTGACCAACTCTTGACAAGTTTATATATTCAATAATGATGAAATTCATGAAGTGTATGCTTGTGTGGACGTCTTAAGTATGAGTTTCCAGAAGCGCCTTGTAGACATGATAGATGTTGAGTTGAATAAGTAAAAGTACGGTTGCTATGTAGGGTGGCATATGGCATGGTAGATAGCCTTACAAATGTCCACACGGTTAGACACACGGGCATGTGTCTTAGCCGTGTGTGACACACAGTCAGCCCTATGGGGTGTTGAGAGGTCATGTGTCCCCATGCATTCTAGGTTGACAAGTCAGAATCCCTAGTATACACACACGGGCTGAGACACGGCTGTTTGTCTCAACCGTGTGGGAGACACGGCCTAAGACATGGGCATGTGCCCAGGTCGTGTGAAGTTCGCACCTAAAATTAGGAATTTAATTCGTCACGCGGTCTAAAGACACGGGCGTGTGCCTTAGACATGTGACCTTATTGGGATGATGACGTCATAAATAGAATGTTAAGGTTTTCACACACACGCGAAGACACGGGCATGTCATGGCCTTGTGAGGGACACGGGCGTGTGTCAAGCCGTGTGAAACCCTCTGTAGGTTCAAATTGGAAAATAAATCCACACGGGTGTGGAACAGGGGCATGTGATATGTCACATGGGCATGCCCTATCTTTCACACGGGCGTGTGGCCATGTTTCGTGTCAAATTTTTCTAAGTGTTCAAAAATTTCCGATTTAGTCTCGAATAATTTCGGGTGCAAGTTTAGAGTCTCGTTGACCTATAATAAGGACATTATGGTCTCGACTGAAAAGTTTTAGTTTGGAATGAAGTTCTTAAGGATTGATATTGTATGATTGAGCAAGTTAAGTACGGTAATGCTTCGTACCCAGTTCAGGTGTCGAATACAGGTAAGGGGTGTTACACTTACGAGGCCCTAAACATGCTGGGAGTGGTTCGGGACTAAACCGATAACTTAATAAACTTTCACGAAACTTTGAAAATTTATCTCAAAACAGGGGACACATGAAATGGGTGCACATGGCCGTGTTGTAACACCCTTTACCCGTATTCAACGTCGGAACAGGGTACGAGGCATTACAGACATAACCACAAGCAAACATACATTTCCGAGTCATAAATTTTCGTCCAAATTAAAACATTGTGCATTTAATCATAAAGTCCATAATTCGAGCTTACAAGGCCCAAAACATACTTTGGAAGTGGTTCGGGACTAAACTGAGAACTTTAGAAAATTTTACAAAACATAGAAATTTTTTCACTAAATAAGGGTCACACGGCGGTGTGGCTTGGGACATGCCCGTGTGGGCAGGCCGTGTGGTCCCACACGTTCATGTCTCGACCCCGTGTAACTCTCTGACTTGTAAGGCATGACCAGATTGAACTCACACAGCCAAGTCCATAAAAATGGCAAGTGCATTAGTTAGTCCAAAAGGCATAACAAGAAATTCATAATGCCCATACCTTGTCCTGAAAGCAGTTTTCGGTACATCCGACTCTTTAACTCTCAATTGATAGTAGCCAAATCTCGAATCAATATTTAAGGATACCACTGCTTCTTTCAACTGATCAAACAAGTCATCAATCCTCGGCAAAGGATATTTGTTCTTTATAGTCACTTTGTTGAGCTATCGGTAATCGATACAAAGTCTAATAGATACGTCTTTCTTCTTTACAAATAACACTGGACTGCCCTAGGGAGAAAAACTCGGTCTCACAAAACCCTTATCTGTCAACTCTTGCAACTGAGCTTTCAATTCTTTCAATTTAGTTGGAGCCATCCTATATGGAGCAATCGATATCAGTGAAGTCCCAGGTACTAAATTAATAGCAAACTCCACTTCTCTGACCGGTGGTAACCCTGGCAACTCTTTCCGGAACACATCCAGATATTCACAAACTATTAGCACTGATTCAATTTTCAATTCAGATATCTTTGTATTCAAAACATATGCAAGGTAAACTTCACAACATTTCCTTACATACCTCTGAGCAGATATAAACGAAATCACAATAGGCAATTCACTTGATTCATCAGTTTCAACCCAAAGAACCTCACCATTTTCACATTTCAATTCAATATTTTTCTATCTACAATTTACTATGGCATCATGCAATGTCAACCTGTCCATACCCAAAATAACATCAAATTCATCAAATGGCAACAACATTAAGGCAGCCAGAAAACAGTGACCTCGAATCATCAAAGGACAATTCTTGCAAAATCTATCAACTAACACATATTTGCCTAAGGGGTTTGACACTTTAATCACAAACTCAGTAGACTCAACAGGAAAACTCTTACTAGATACCAAATTCACACAAACATAAGAATGAGTCGATCTAAGATCAATCAATGCAATAACATTAGTATTATAAAGAGAAAATGTACCAGTAATCACATCAGGAGATGACGCATCCTCACGAGCACAAATGGCATAAGCTCTATCAGGTGCTCCGGCCTCAGATCTCATGGTTGTATCTTTCGTCACACCTTTACTGCTAGTTCCATTCCCAATATTTCTCGGTGGCCTACCCCTATTTGTAGTATTACTCAACCTTGCAGTCGGAAATTGTTCTTTCTCAGCCATCTCAGGGTAATCTTGGATAAAATGCTATTGAGAACCACACTTGAAACAAACTCAATCATTCATCATACACTCAACAGGATGTCTTCTTCCACAACACTGACATTCGGGTTTGTTAGACCTAACATTACCCACACTTGCCATTGAAGTAGCTTGAGGTTTAAAACTCGAATATTGCTTCCCGCGCTCTCTGTGCGAATACCCAGTTGATACATTCGAAAGAGAATTCATTTCTCTAGATTTCTTTGACTAAGATTGAAATGATTTACTCATCCGCCTTTTTCTTGCATCTCTAGCCTCACTCTCGGCCTTTCTTTTCTCTTTACTTAGCTCTTCAGCCTTGCAAGCTCGTTAAACCAATACAACAAATTCTTTTAGTTGCAAGATTCCAACTAACAGTCAGATGTCTTCGTTCAGCCCATCTTCGAACCTTTTACACATAATAGCCTCGGAGGAAACACACTCTCGGGCATACTTACTAAGCCTGACAAATTCTCGCTCATACTCTGTTTTAGCTCAAGAAATTTTTTACGTTTCTGATCAATGAACCGCTGACTGATATATTTCTTTCAGAATTCCTCTTGAAAGAATTCCCATGTAACCCTCTCTCTCGGTACCACAGATACTAGTGTCTTCCACTAGCGATATGTTGTGTCCCTCAATAATGATATAGAACATTTCAAGCATTCTTCAGGTGTACATGATAACTCATCAAATACCCTGATAGTATTCTCCAGCCAGAACTCAGCTCTCTCGGGGTCATCATCTACATTAGCCCTGAATCTTCAGCCTCTTACTTTTGAATCTTATCAACCGGAGGCTTATTCTATCTTATGAAATCCACACCTTGAGGAACTATAGGAATTAGTTGGGGATAAGGAAGGGGTGGATGATGTTGAGCATTCGGATTTGTTCGAACAAACTCCGAATACCACTCGTTCATCACATGGAGGAAGGCTTCCCTAGGCCCTCCTGACTGTGGGAGGTCTATTTTCAAATGACGCTGCCCCTTGAGCAGGAGTTGGTGCATTACTTTCTACATCATCAGCTACAGCTCGATCGGGATCCATTTACTATATGAAAACACAGTTTAAAATTGTTATGAGTCATCACACTATCACAGTTCATATATGGCATGTATAGCTAGATTCTTACACACGCTATGTTAGTTCGAGAATCGACTAAACCGTAACTCTGATAACACTAAATGTAACACCCTTTACCCATATTCAACGTCAAAATAGGGTACGAGGCTTTACCGGACATAAACACAAGCAAACATACATTTTTAAGTCATAAATTTTCGTCCAAATTAAAACTTTTTGCATTTAATCATAAAGTCCCTAATACGAGCCTACAAGGCCCAAAATATACTTTGGAAATGGTTCAGGACTAAACCCAGAACTTTAGAAAATTTTACAAAACTTAAATTTTTTTCACTAAACAGAGGTCACACGCCCGTGTAGGCAGGCCGTGTGATCACACATGCCCATGTCCCGACCCCATGTAACTTTCTGACTTGTAACTCATGACCAAATTGAGCTTACACGGCCAAGTCACACACCCGTGTGCTAGGTCTTGTGGAAAATTAATTTTCATAAATTAGGTGCATACTTCACACAGCCAGGGCACACGCCCGTGTTCGAGGCCGTGCCATCCACACTGTTGAGACACACGCCCGTGTCTCTGCCTGTGTGCTCAATTCTGAGCATTCTATTTATCAAAATTAGGGTGTAGGGGACACACGGCCAGAACACATGCCCATGGGGCAAGCCGTGTGTCACACACGGCCTAGACACACGCCCGTGTGCCTATCCATGTAGAAAAAATAAGGCTATTTACCAAGCCATTTTGCCACCCTTTAATGCACACACCTATAGAACATAACACATCACCAACCCAAGCATATGCATACAACCAAACATCCACAACTAAGACATCAACACATCATTCATGAAAGGCATCATCATATGAATATCCTTATACCAATATTAGCCAATTTCAAATGGCCTTATACAAAATGAACTTTCAAGCAATATAAGCCAACACATTTGGCCAATCAATTATGACACATAGCAAAATAACCAAGTCCCCTACACATGCCATAACTCAAAATGTTGAATTCATTGGTACGAAAATAATTTTTGATGGTGTGAGTGGATCTTCGATGATCTCCGAACCCCGAGCTAGCTTGGTGACACTATAAGACAAGGGAAAAAAAAGGGGAGAAAGCTATATAGCTTAGTAAGTTCCTATGCAAATAATAAGCATCATAACCACACATTTAACATACAATTAACATGATGAAAATTATCATAAATGTTATTACAATTTCATAGCTATAACTTACTTAATCACAACCTTACCAAGGGTTCATCACATATCGAGCTCATTACGTATGAATTTTACGTTCTTACATGTACTAATTTCCAACATAACCATAGTCGTTCACAACTTTAACATTCTCGTTGAACACTCAGAATATTAATGGATACTTACAAATCTTGCACATATGATAACGGTCCGTCTCGGGTTAGGAGGCAAATCGTAAATGTTGCCCGATCGTAAATTAGACAGTTTCTCGTTTAATTAACAAAGGGATAATTTTATTAGAAATAAAATCTCTGAAATACAAGATAGGTGATGGATACGTATTTGAAATAAGAAAGAACCTTTAATAAAAATTAAAGACCCGAATCTTATAAGTTTCAAATTGATGGAATGAGTTTGGATACGTATTTGAAACAAGAAAGAACCTTTAATAAAAATTAAAGACTCGAATCTTATAAGTTTCAAATTGTTGGAATGAGTTTTGGAATGAAAACCGAGACCCACTATCTAGCGAGATAGGAACCAACGGTATAGGTAGATGAACGCCACACCCGAAAGGATGATAAGTTCAAAATAAGGAAAGAACGACGCCACTAGAAAACTAAATAAGTCAATTCAAACCTCGAGAATTAGGAGAGTGAATACTCACCAAAAGAAAATTTTCTTTCATTCAAGTTCAAGTTGTTGTTACAAAATGAAATTGCAAAGTATTTATAGCCTTTTCAATGATAGCCAACTTGAAATTAAAAGAAGGCATTTACCTAATCTCCATCAAAGTTTGCTGCCACTTTCATTTGTCATAAGTTGACTAAGATTTGTGTGTGCCATCCCATTTTAATAAACAAATCCCATTTTTTTTTTTAAGCATTGCCGTCCATATAGCACCATTCATCCACTTTTGAAAGATCATGGTTTTATTTCACATGAAGCTTGTATCATCCTTGTTAAAATGCTCCATTATTCCAATTATTTATTCTCCCATTAATCTCCCATTGCCGTCCACCTTTGTTCACAAAAGACAAATTAATTATTTTATGCTTCAATTTCATAAGCACATGGCTTCTTCAATTCCCACTTTTATTTATTAATGCCGTCCAATTCAAGCTCCATTTGTATCATGCTTTTCTTTTTATTTTCCCACTATGCGCCACATGTTCTAATTAATTCACTAAATATTCCACTAGCAAGTATTAATTAATTCCCAACTAGCTAAATTCCAACAAGCCGTCCATGCCTAATATACCACAAGTTTGAATCCTTTATTTTATTTGTTTATGGCTTCCTCTCCATTATAGCCGTGGCTTCTATTCCCTTTAAGTTCCATTAGCCTTTGTTTATTTTTTTGTGTTTCCCAAGTGCGCCGTCCATGGTAATTTAATCCTGCAGCAAATTAATCACTACATTAACTCCTTAATTTAGCACAATAAAATAGCACAATTAGAACTTAGACATACTAATAATCACTTCGACAAATACTAAATAAAAAAAACTTGTACTATCTAAACAAACAAATATGAAATAAGAAAATAAAGCTATTATTGAAAATAAAACATGCGTAATTTAAAGTGTTAAATAAACTAGCAGTCGGACTAGCTAGTATATTCAACTTCAAATAAGTTGTATAGGTTCAGCATGTTTGTGGGCTCTCTTTTATGGTCATCCCAAATTTGTGCCACCAACACCATTGCGGCATCTTTGAATTGTTTGGTTCGGGATCGTGTAATTGGCCCATTAGGTAGTCTCATCGGGTCGTGGTTGACGTCTGTCACAGGCGTCGTAGGTGAGCTCGTATCATCCCCTCCCTCTTTAAGTTGATTCCTCCTCAAATCATCACCTACATCAAAAGGAGAAAGATCAGAAACATTAAAACTCGCACTCACATTATAGTCATCTGGCAAGTGCAATTTGTACGAGTTGTCATTTATGCGTTCAATGACTTGAAATGGACCGTCCCCCCTTGGGAGAAGTTTAGATCACCTTTGCTTGGGAAACCTTTCTTTTCGCATATGAACCCAAACCCAGTCCCCTGGTTCAAAGAGAATGTGTCTACGACCTTTGTTAGCTCGTTGGACGTATTGCTTGGTTCTTGCTTCAATATTCTCGCGCACCTTTCGATGCAGCTCCTTTATGTATTCTGCCTTTTTCCTAGCATCAGGATGAATAAATTTATCTGAAGGCATTGGCAATAAATCAAGAGGGGTGAGAGGGTTAAACCCGTAAACAATCTCGAAAGGCGAAAATTTAGTTGCAGAATGAACAGCTCGGTTGTAAGCAAATTCGATGTGGGGCAGACAGTCTTCCCACGTTTTGAGATTTTTTTGCACTAATGTCCGCAACAAGGTTGATAGGACTCGGTTCACTACTTCGGTTTGTCCATCCGTTTGAGGATGACACGTGGTCGAGAATAGTAGTTTTGTCCCTAACTTTCCCCACAGAGTTCTCCAAAAATGACTTACAAATTTTACGTCCCGATCAGATACGATCGTCTTCGGAACTCCATGCAATCGTATGATTTCCCTAAAAAATAAGTTTGCAATATGCACAAAGATCGCCGGTTTTAGAACAAGGGATAAAATGGGACATTTTAGAGAAATGATCAACTACGACAAAAAATTGAGTCCTTCCCAGTTTTTGATCTTGGTAATCCAAGGATGAAATCCATGGAAATGTCAACCCACGGAGTGTCTGGAATAGGAAGGGGCGTATATAAACCGTGAGGCTGGACCCGTGATTTGGCTTGTTTGCAAGCAATGCAACATTCACAAATTCGTTCAACATCCTTGCTCATTCCTGGCCAGAAAAAATGTTCTTGAAGAGTGGACAATGTTTTATCTTGTCCAAAGTGACCCATAAGGCCACCACTATGTGCTTCTATCACAAGCATGTCTCGCATAGAACCTTGCGGTATACAAATCTTGTTTTCCTTGAAAAGGAATCCTTCATGCCTGTAAAACTTATCAAAAGCACCACTCTCACAAGCATTATAGACATTGCCAAAATCAGCATCGTTAGCATACAATTCCTTAATATGATGGAAACCAAGTACTTTAGAATCAAGAGAGGTTAATAAATTGTACCTTCGTGATAACGCATCCGCTACTACATTTACCTTACCTTTCTTGTACTTAATTACGTACGGAAATGATTCCAAATACTCGATCCATTTTGCATGTCGTTTGTTAAGCTTGTGCTGACCTTTAATATACTTGAGTGCTTCATGATCTGAATGAATAACAAACTCTTTCGGCCTCAAGTAATGTTGCCACGTTTCAAGCGATCTTATTAGAGTGTACATCTCTTTGTCATACACGGGGTAATTGAGTGCAGCTCCGTTCAATTTCTCGCTGAAGTACGCCACCGGTCTTCCATTACGAGTTAGAACACTCAGATCCCTACACGATGCATCACATTCAATTTCAAAAGTTTTATTAAAGTCGGGAAGGGATACAATGGAGCTTTAACAAGAAATTCTTTAATGGCATTAAAAGACTGTTCTTGCTTATTGGACCAATGGAAAGCCGAATTCTTCTTGATCATGCTCGTTAAAGGAGCGGCTATCGTGCTGAAGTTGGGCACGAATCGGCGGTAAAAACTAGCCAACCCATGGAAACTTCGTACTTGGCTAACCGTTGTAGGATGGGGCCATTCTTGGATTGCTCTAGCCTTCTCTTGGTCCACCTCTAATCCATTTGCACTTACGACGTAGCCTAAGAAAATAACCTTGTCAGTACAAAAAGAACATTTCTCGAGATTGGCGTACAATACCTCTTTTCGCAGTGTTTCTAAGATCGCACGTAGATGTTGGAGATGATCCTCTAAAGATTTGCTGTACACTAATATGTCATCAAAGTAAACAACACATGATTTGCCAATAAAAGCTCGTAAAACATGATTCATAAGTCGCATAAAAGTACTCGGAGCGTTTGTAAGTCCGAATGGCATTACCAACCATTCATACAAACCTAACTTTGTTTTAAAAGCCGTTTTCCACTCATCGCCTTCCCGCATCCTAATTTGGTGATAGCCACTTTTGAGATCAATCTTTGTGAAGATTCGAGCTCCGCTCAACTCGTCTAACATATCATCAAGTCAGGGTATCGGGTGTCAGTATTTGACGGTAATCTTGTTGTTGGCGCGACAGTCGACACACATTCGCCACGAACCATCTTTCTTTGGCACTAGTAGTACCGGTACTGCGCATGGACTAAGGCTTTCTCGGATATATCCCTTTTCTAGCAATTCAGTGATCTGCTTTTGGAGCTCTTTTGTTTCTTCGGGATTGCTCCGGTACGCAGGTCGATTGGGCAGTGAAGCTCCCGGTACCAAGTCAATTTGGCGTTCTATGCCTTGAATGGGCGGTAAACCACTTGGTAACTCTTTTGGAAAGACGTCCTTGAATTCCTTTGCAAAAATACTCATTTTTCCATTTTCTTTTTCCTCCTTCGTTTCCTCTTCTTTTTGTTCACACTCTCTTATTTTGTCACTTAGTTTCTTGTCCCTCTTTTTTTTTTAAAATTCTTTTCTTTTTCTTTCTCATTTTTCCTCTCGCTTTCTTTTGATTTTTCTATTGATGCCTTCATCTTCAACTGATCTTCGTAAACCTGCTTGGGTGTTAGCGGAGCTAGCATCACGTTTCGGCCCAAGTATTTAAAAGTGTACCGATTAGTGTAGCCGTCATGGATTGCTCGTTTGTCAAATTGCCAAGGTCGTCCAAGCAGGAGATGTCCCGCTAGCATTGGAACCACATCGCACAAAACCTCATCTTGATACTTCCCTATTGCAAAGGAAACCAAAACTTGTTTTGTAACTTTAAGTTCTCCCGCGTCATTAAGCCATTGTAGCTTATACGGATGAGGATGTTTGGTGGTAGTCAATCCAAGTTTCTCCACCAATATGGTGCTAGCCACATTAGTACAGCTTCCTCCGTCAACAATGACGCAACAAATCTTCCCTTGTATTTGGCAACGCGTATGGAAGATGTTTTCGCGTTGTTGCTCATTTTCGACACCTTGTATTTTTACCACCAAGATCTCTCCACTTTCGGCTTGTTCTATCTCTTTCTCATCTTGGGATGTCTCACTGGCATCATCTTCCTCTTCGCTTTCTGATTCGATCTCACCATTATCTCGAATAAATATAGTGTTTCGGTTTGGACATTGACTTGCAATATGTCCTCGTCCCAAACATTTGAAACACTTAATGTCTTAGGATCGATTTGGAAGAGCTTCCATTTTACCTTTGCTTGTTTCACCGATAGGCTTGTTAGACTTGGGTGCGCCACTGATTTCTTTAGCTCGGTTCGGCATGTCCCGTTTATTGGTCATTTGCCCCCACTTCGATGTTGAAGCATTATTGGGGTTTGCTCTAGGCGTAGCTTTTCGTTTCAGCTGTTTTTCGACCTTTATAGCCATGTGAACCATTTCGATGATATCGATGTAATGATGTAATTCTACAATATTTGCGATATCTCGATTAAGGCTAGCGCTAAAGCGTGCCATGGTGGCTTCTCGTTCTTCTTCCACATTGGCTCGGATCATGGCCACTTCCATCTCCTTGTAGTAATCTTCTACGCTTCGGTGACCCTGAGTTAGGCTTTGCAACTTTTGATGCAACTCGCGGTGATAGTAGGTTGGGATAAACCTTTTCCGCATTAGTGCCTTCATTTCTGCCCATGTAGATATTGGGCGTTCACCATCCCGTCTTCGACTCGTCGTTAATTGATCCCACCAAATGAGGGCGTAATCAGAAAATTCGATGGCAGCAAGTTTCACCTTCTTATTTTCTGAATAATTATGACAGTCGAAAATTAATTCCACCTTCTTTTCCCACTCAAGGTAGGCTACCGGATCGGACCGCCCTTGAAAAGCAGGAATCGCCATTTTAATGTTCTTTAAATCATCATCGGCCCATTCTCGATCTCTTCGCTCACGGACTCGTGGACCTTCTCTTCGATCATCTTGTTCGAAAGCGGGGTTGCTATCGGCTTCACTTGGTTCATAGACGTCGTTGTTACGTAACCAAGGTTGTTCTCGTCCCCTTCTCGGAATTGGAGGGGTGTTTGCTCGAGGTCTTCGTTCATCTCTTTGATCTAATCGTTCACTGATTGTTCTGAACATACGTGTGATTTCTTGCAATACTGTTTGCACATCCTGATTTCTCCCTTCGGGATCATTCCT
The DNA here is from genome assembly GCA_025503065.1 of Gossypium bickii. Taxonomy (NCBI): domain Eukaryota; kingdom Viridiplantae; phylum Streptophyta; class Magnoliopsida; order Malvales; family Malvaceae; genus Gossypium; species Gossypium bickii. The sequence goes on along the minus strand of CP106711.1, from coordinate 110,915,639 downwards.
TCGGGGTTGTAATCCTCCCCCACCTCCGGCGGCGTCGGATGCTTCGTCACTTATTGTTCGATGTTCGGGGCTCCTAGACATGTTTTTAAACAAAATTAATGAATCCTCACTACAATCCTTACTTGTTCACTCACAAAGAAAATTATCAACACTCACACTCGTGTTTTTACTCAATTCTGGCTTTTTTTTTAATGTATTCACTCTTGCCTTTTACCGCTCAAATTCACTCTTCTAGATTCTAGAAGGTTGTCTTTAACTTACTAGCAACTCGTAGGTCGTTTCAAGCTAATTGAGCATGAAGCTGGAAAGCAGTTTAATGTAGAAAAGCCAAGAGATGACCAAGCTATGTTGGAGGAGGTAACAATTGCGAGCAAGTCAACTATAGTTGATTCCCAACATCTTATAGAGCTAACTAATTATACAGACAAGGGCTCGTCTCAGTTAGTATACTTTGTAAAACACTGGGAATATAAGCAAGCAAATGTCGTTCGTCTTCTTAGAGAAGAACTTGACAATCTAAACAGACTACTGTAGGAAGAGGTTCTTTTTTTAAACTTACTCTTACTCGGAAAAACTCAAAGCGATCAAAAACGTGCCTAATTTAATTTGCTCTGATACGAGATGATAACGGTCCGTCTCGGGTTAGGAGGCGAATCGTAAATGTTGCCCGATCGTAAATTAGACGGTTTCGTTTAATTAACAAAGGGATAATTTTATTAGAAATAAAATCTACGAAATACAAGATAGGTGATGGATACGTATTTGAAACAAGAAAGAACCTTTAATAAAAATTAAAGACCCGAATCTTATAAGTTTCAAATTGATGGAATGAGTTTGGATACGTATTTGAAACAAGAAAGAACCTTTAATAAAAATTAAAGACCCGAATCTTATAAGTTTCAAATTGTTGGAATGAGTTTTGGAATGAAAACCGAGACCCACTATCTAGCGAGATAGGAACCAACGGTATAGGTAGATGAACGCCACACCCGAAAGGATGATAAGTTCAAAATAAGGAAAGAACGATGCCACTAGAAAACTAGATAAGTCAATTCAAACCTCGAGAATTAGGAGAGTGAATACTCACCAAAAGAAAATTTTCTTTCATTCAAATTCAAGTTGTTGTTACAAAATGAAATTGCAAAGTATTTATAGCCTTTTCAATGATAGCCAACTTGAAATTAAAATAAGGCATTTACCTAATCTCCATCAAAGTTTGCTGCCACTTTCATTTGTCATAAGTTGACTAAAATTTGTGTGTGCCATCCCATTTTAATAAACAAATCCCATTTTTTTTTTAAGCATTGCCGTCCATATAGCACCATTCATCCACTTTTGAAAGATCATGGTTTTATTTCACATGAAGCTTGTATCATCCTTGTTAAAATGCTCCATTATTCCAATTATTTATTCTCCCATTAATCTCCCATTGCCGTCCACCTTTGTTCACAAAAGACAAATTAATTATTTTATGCTTCAATTTCATAAGCACATGGCTTCTTCAATTCCCACTTTTATTTATTAATGTCGTCCAATTCAAGCTCCATTTGTATCATACTTTTCTTTTTATTTTCCCACTATGCGCCACATGTTCTAATTAATTCACTAAATATTCCACTAGCAAGTATTAATTAATTCCCAACAAGCTAAATTCCACCAAGCCGTCCATGCCTAATATACCACAAGTTTGAATCCTTTATTTTATTTGTTTATGGCTTCCTCTCCATTATAGCCGTGGCTTCTATTCCCTTTAAGTTCCATTAGCCTTTGTTTATTTTTTTGTGCTTCCCAAGTGTGCCGTCCATGGTATTTTAATCCTGCAGCAAATTAATCACTACATCAACTCCTTAATTTAGCACAATAAAATAGCACAATTAGAACTTAGACATACTAATAATCACTTCGACAAATACTAAATAAAAAAAACTTGTACTATCTAAACAAACAAATATGAAATAAGAAAATAAAGCTATTATTGAAAATAAAACATGCATAATTTAAAGTGTTAAATAAACTAGCAGTCGGACTAGCTAGTATATTCAACTTCAAATAAGTTGTATAGGTTCAGCATGTTTGTGGGCTCTCTTTTATGGTCATCCCAAATTTGTGCCACCAACACCATTGCGGCATTTTTGAATTGTTTGGTTCGGGATCGTGTAATTGGCCCATTAGGTAGTCTCATCGGGTCATGGTTGACGTCCGTCACAGGCGTCGTAGGTGAGCTCGTATCAACATAAGTGCCATATATGTAGCCAAAGCTATCTCATATCTCATAATACATATAGGCTCGCTTTCCAGCTATTCACGGGCTTGCTTACACAAGCTGTCAATCAGGACGTAGCTACACAGTACTGCTCACACAAGCTGTCATGTATTCGCAACACATGCCGGCTACCCAGCCACTGGTAGGACGTACAAGAACAGCACCCGGATCACATAATCGCATATACACATGGGTTTCTAATTACATGTCACTCGTATACTATTCTATTCCTAAGGTTCAACTGGGATTTCTCGCTTGTCGAAACTTTGTTGAATACGTCCACAGAGTCAATCACAATTCATACAATATTAAACATGTAAAACATAAATATAACAATGCATTATTTCCATACGAACTTACGTACAAAAATAGTAGAATTGGACCTAATCGTCAAACACATTATTTTTCCCCCGATCTAGGTCCGAACCTCATTTTTCTTGACTATAATAACAAATTAAACTCATTTAATACTCACATTATTCAATTTAGCCAAAAAATCATATTATGGAAAAATTACACTTTTACCCCTAACTTTTAACTTTTTACAATTTAGTCCCTTGGCTCGTAAAATGAAATGTATTCAATTTCTTCAAAACCCAAGCCTAGCCAAACCATTTTCATACTCATACACGCACATTTTTCATTTAATCACACTTTTACTACTCATTTTGTAACTTTTACGAATAAGTCCTTTTTGACATTTCCATCAAAAAATCACCTAGTAAATGTTGTTTATCTAACACCAAACATACATTTTCTACCATTTGACATCAAAATACACAAATATCTATTATGGTTAAAATTTTAGACTTTGATTTTCTTTCAAATTGGTCCTTGAAATAGCTAGATCAATTAACTAGGATCTCAAAAACATAAAAATCATAAAAAAGAGAGGCTAGAACGGACTTACAACCGAGCTTGAAAGCTGGCCAAACCCTAGCTATGTTCTCCCTTGCAAGTTTCAGCCATGAGAAAGAAGATGGACAAAAATTTTGGCTTTATTTTGATTATTAATTCATTTGTTAACCAAATGACCAAAATCCCCCTAACTTAAAACATAAAAATTATCTTAGTTCATGTCCATTTTTCCTGCTAACATAAGAAATGGTCTAATTACCATCTAAGGACCTTCAATTTAAAATTTCATAGCAATTAGACACCTCTAGCTTCTAGAACACACATTTTGCACGTCTTTTTAACTAAACTGAGTGCCCAACTGATAAAATTTTTGAACAAAATTTTCACGAAACAATTTGTAACATCCTGAATAGGGCCTATGCGTTTTCGGTTTAATTGCACGAAGTGACATGTTTTAGGTATTAAGAATAAATTTTGAACATTTTTGGAAACACGGAAATGAATGGAAATGATTTGGAAATGAACATTTTTGGAAACCTGAAAATGTATGGACATGATCTAAAAATGATTCAAAAGAGGAAAGTGAACATTTCTGGAAACTTGGAAATGTAAGGAAATGATTCAAAAGAGGAAAGTGAACATTTCTGGAAACTTGGAAATGTAAGAAAATTTCAAGTTTACAGAGCCGAACGAAAATTTTTGGAAACTTAGAAATGACTTAGAAATGTCGAGTTTTAAAGTTTAAAAGAGGAAATTAAGGTAAGGTGGCCTTAAAAGAAAAAGTTGGTGAAATTTGACACACAAACGGGCTTGGAAAAGTGGCCTGAAGATGTCACTGAGGGCCTATGGAAATGGCGCCACATACAAGGTGTTGGGCCTGAGTTCGAGTCACTTGGGAAGCAAATAAAAGAAGTTTTATTTTGCTTCCAGAAGACTGAGGTGGATGGCACATGCTTCTAGAAAGGAGGTGTTTTATTTTCATAAATATTTGATTAAAAAGGTGATAAATAAAGGATTTTTAATTTGGATTATTTTCAAGAGATAAATGTTGGATTAAATTCTTTTAATTTGAATAAAGTGATAATTAAAGGGATAAAGCTATCAAAATAGAAGAGTGGTGGCCAAGTAAGGGACTCTACCTTAGTAATTTCGGCTATAAAAGGAAAAGAGAGGCCATTCTGCATTATTTTCTGTTCTTTGAAAGCCTCTACCGAATTCTCTTCACCAAATCTTCTTCTTCTTTTATTTTTGCCAAACCGAAATACCTTGTGTTCTAGCTGAATCCTCCATCTTTATTCTTCCTTCTCTAATCCCTCCAAAAGCCGAAAAAGTTGTGAGATCATCATCTAGCCATAGCCAATCTCTCTGAAGATTGAAGTGAAGGTGCAATCGATTTCTTCAAGTAAGGTAAAGATCTCATTCGGTTTCATCCTTTTTCTTTTAAGATTTGCTGAAATCTAGGACTAACCCCATTAATATCTTGTTGCTTAAAACTTTGAAGAGATCTTTCGGGATTTACAAGGAAGGAGAAGTTCTTTTCCCGAAGGTACACCATAGGCCACGTGTTCTCTAGTTATTCGGTGAGTTTCGGGATTTAAAATCCACAAGGTAAGCATATGAAGTATTCGGCCAAGGCTTATTTTTGGTATTTAGAATTATTTCCTATTTATTTAAAAGCCGGAAACTGACCTAGTTAAATGATTTGGTGGCTAGCCGATTTTTAAGGAAGGAATACTACAAAGTTTTCAGGATTTGATTTATAGTGAAATCGGCAACAAGGTAAGTTTAAGTATACTAATCCTACTAAGATTTGGATTTATGGCCGAATGGCTTTTTAAAGTGATTAATCAAATGTAGGGATTAAGGATCTAAGCGGTAGATCAGATTTCGAGATTTCAAAGAATTTGCTAAGCGAATCAGGTGTGTACCCCACACTGTTTCATAATATGTTTTATGGCTATGTTTAATTAATATATGTGATATTAAGAATGTGAATATGGCTAAGGAACCATAATGTGGTACAAAGTACTCAGGTACGTTTCCTACTCCTACTAGGAATATGAAATATGTTATTTGTAACATGTGAATAAAAATAAGAATGTGAATTATGGCATGTAATTGCTTAATATGTTATGGGCATATGGGTTTTATTCTGAAAGGGGAAGTGAATGTGGTGAATTAAGACCACGAACACGGTGACCTAAGACCGTGATATCTGAAAGTGGTGACCTAAGACCACAGTAATCTGAACGTGGTGACCTAAGACCACGAATGCTGTGACTTAAGATCGCAATTTGGTGTGTAGCGGAAAGAGGGTCGACTTAGTAGTCCCCACAGTGTGACTGGCAGGTACGGGGGTGTGTAGCGGATGGATAATTAGGTTTGGGTTTGGGAATGCATCATAACTTGTATTCATTATTTTGAATGTGTAACTCTTGTATGCCTGATTCTATTATGATTTAGTGTCGTGTACACATTGAGTCTGTTTGACTCACCCCGTTGTGGGACTATTTTCAGGTGACGATCAGTAATGGACCGGGCTCGGCAGAAGCTTAGGGATGGCCATGCACAGCAAGGAATTTAATTAATATGGATTTTTATTTTTATCAAGTACTTAAAGTTAAAATTTGGGGAATTATTTGATGTAATAAGGCCATAAGGCCATAGTTGGTTTTCTTAAATTCTTTTACCCTTATTTATTATGTTTACAAATTATTATTTATGGATACAAGTAAATTTATTTTGAAATAAACCCTAAATATTTATCACCTTAAATAAATGGATTTCAATGTAAGATAAACTGGTTTTCAATAAAAGCCCAACCCAAACAATATTTTTTTAAAAATCGCACAACTTTTCTCTAAGTAACAAAAGAATTTGAAACCGGTTTACTTGAGGAACATATCAGATTCAGTCCAGGCTCGTGGGCCGGGTGTGGGGTGTTTCACAATTCCATAAAACTGTATACCATAAGAATATAATAAAAATAAATCTCTACATCAGATTCATGGTCCCGAAACCACTGTTTCAACTAGACCCAAAATCATGCTGTTACACGTGTCCCAACCTGTGTCCTACCCCATGTCCAAACAAGTGAGCTTACTGACTTGGGTCACACGGCCAGCCACATACCCGTGTGTCTAGCCCGTGTGCCCTTCAAAGTGGCCACACACGCTCGTGTGCCAGGCCGGGTGCTAGGGTGTGCCAAACCTGTAGGGTATATTGACTTATACTACACGGCCAAGTCACACGCCCGTGTGTGAGGCCCTGTGGAACATACTGACTTGATTCATAAAACCACACTAGGGGACACACAGCTGTGTACTTAACCGTGTGTCACACACGGCTGAGACAAACGCCCATGTCTTTGCCCGTGTGGACAAAAATAGGTTATTTACCAAGCCAATTTGCCACCCAAATTTGCATGTACCTACACAACCCAAATGGCACCAATTCATAGCATAAATTAACATCTATTTTAGCCAAAATCAAGACTAATTCATACCATGTCCAATACTAACAACATACATGCTTATAACTTATGTTTTACTCAATCAAAATATACCAAAACACATATACAAATCAACTAACTAAAGCTTTACCAAATATACATAATTTTGCACCAATTCACAAGTACAATTCATGTTAAATATCAACAACTTAACATATACTATATCAGTATCCACAAGCCTCATAATATATGCCATTCACATATCCATCCATGAATTCAAAATATCAACCATATATGCACATATATGCATATAACCAAATCCACCAAATAAAGCCAACTCTCATGGCTATATTTACAAACCAAAACATATACATTTACAAGTCATTACATAAAACCAAAATCATTATCAACCCATAATCAAAATGACTCAAAGTACCTATACATGTCATATACTTAAAATACCAAAGTTTATAGGTACCAAAAGATAGGTGGATACTATGATGCAATCTTCGACGGTTCCCGCATCCGAGTTAGCTTTGATGACACAATAAAACATAGGAAAATAAACAAAGTAAGCTATAAAGCTTAGTAAGCTCATATGAAATAAACTCGATAAAATCATAAACACATAATTCAACAATTGAATATAGATACATGAATTCACATCAACTAACAAACCTTTCCATTTCTCATTCACAAACTTATATACGTTCTTCAACATTTCTCGATTCATACCTAATATGGTTTATGCACATACCTGTACCGTCTCGTAACAATGCACATACCTGTACTGTCTCGTAACAATCTCATATACATTCTCGTATTTCATTTACCTATTGAACCATTAGGAATAGAAGTCGGATACTCAGGGGTCTCACATGATAAGTACCTATACCATGGCCTGAAGCCAAATCAAGGTAACTTATCCGAAATACTAATATCATGGCCTGAAGCCAAATTAGTCGATATGCATGGCCCGAAGCCAAATCAGTTTATCTCGCACCCGAAGTATTATATCATGGCCCGAAGCCAACTCAAAGTATCCCTAATAACATGTCACTAGTATCCTAAACTATTCCTATGGTTCAACCAGGATTCCAATTGTCGAATCATCGTCGAATCATTTCCAAACTTGTCTGTAGTCACATAATTACAATTCATGTTATATCAAAACATATAAAATACATTCGAAATGAAATTATAACATACGAACTTACCTCGGATGTGTAAATGATGAAATTATTGATTTATCGAGTATTTTATCTTTTCCCCGGTCCAAGTCAGTGTTTCTGCTTTCTTGATCTAATTGGACAAAATGCCTTGGTTGAATACCTAGCCCTAACTTCGGTTTTCTTCCCTTAAATTTTTGGTGCAAAAGATGAATTAAAAGATGACAAAATTGTTTTCCTTTATTTTTACTTAACTTATGTCATAAATTACTAATTTAACCTTAATAAATATAACCTTTAAAGCCATTAAAAGATGTTTATCTTTGTCCACTAACTTTATAGATGGGCTAATTACCACTTAAGGACCTCCACTTTAAGGTTCTATAGCTATTATACACTTTTAGTTAATAGAACACTACTTTTGCACTTTACGCGATTTAGTCCTTTTTCTCAAATTGACCAATTAAACGATAAACTTTCTTAACGAAATTTTCACACAATCATTCAATCATGCTTTAATCATTAAAATAATAATAAAATAAATATTTTAACCTCAAATTTGTGGTTTCGAAACCAATGTTCTGATTTGACTAAAAACGGGCTATTACAGTTTTAGACTAGATAAAGGGTTTGTTCTTTCTTAAATTTTCATATAACATATCTATTTTTTCAAATAATTTAGGAAAGAAATTTATTCCATAATTAATAATTCCTAAAAATTGTTGAAGCTGCTTTTTATCTTCAATTTTTTTAGTAAATTCTTTTATTGTTACTATAATATGATCTTGTAGTTTAAGACCATCTACAGATAATTTTAATCCTAAGAATTTTATTTCTATTTTTTCTAGCTCTATTTTCTTAGGACTTAATATGATTCCATGTTTTATGAATTCTTTAGAAATGATATTTAAATGTTTTCTATGTAATTTTAATGTGTCTGAAAATATCAAAATATTATCTATATAAACTACAAATTTTTTATATTTATTAAATATAGAATCCATCTATCTTTGAAAGATTTATGGTGCATTACATAATCCAAATAGCACTACTTTCCATTGATAATATCCATTAGGTGCACTAAAAGCTGTCAAAGGTTTGGACTCTTTTGTTAGCATGATTTGCCATAATCTTGGTTTATAGTCAAATTTACTAAAATATTTTGCTTGTTTAGCTTAATTAATTAAAACATCCTTTCCTAGAATAAAATAACCATAAAAATAATATTTTGATTTAATATTTTTTAATTAATAACCATTCTAGCTTTTCCTCTTTTTATTCCGGCATGATTTCTAATCATAAAGGCTGGACTAGAATCTGGACTACTAGTTTTTTCTATTTATTCTTTTTCTAATAATTTTTTAATTTGTATGTCAAATTCATCTATATATTGTTTAGTATAGATCATTGGTTTAACTATAATAATTTTATTTGGATTTTCTAATTTAATATTGTAACACCCCAAACCCGGCCCATGCGTTATGACCGGATTTGACACGTCACATGAGAAAAACATGTTAAATCCTTTTTATTCGTACTAAAATAGGTATACCAAACTTTATTTGAAACATATGATAAACCACTACTAATCTCACAGATTGATTGATAAATCGATAATTTGAAATAGAGATCTTATAAACAGTGACTTTTGAAAACGTCGTTGATAAGTTGAAAGAAAATCCGAGTTAAATTATTTGTAAAAGTTTGTTACAAAAATTCATTTATTAATCCATTTTTGGAAAACCTTTATTTATGATTTTAGAAAATCCCCATTCAAAACAATTCAAGCAAAATACTAAATACGGCAAACATAAGCAAAACAAAAATAGTCCCAAAGGCCTTATTACAACTTTAAAACCCAAAATATTAAAGGTAACGAAATAATACGGAAAAGTAGTTTACTAATGTTTGCAAACATCAATTATGAAGAATGGCCTCCACTAAGTCATCCATGGCCCCAAGTCCTTGTCATTGAGCGTTACCTACAAGGATTAAGAAAAGAAAGGGGGTGAGTTACAAGAACTCAGTGCGTAATCCCCTTACCATTATCCGTTGGGCCGGAACCCAAATAACAATATTTTGGGCCTAAGCCCCTTTTTCATAATAACATATCAAGTAATTCAAATAAATGCAATGAAATCCCAAACCCAACCTAATATTCCATCCGTTACACACCACCCGTACCATCCCATCACACCTGTGGGGATCAAGTCAACCCACCCCGCCAAACACACCAATCGCAGGCAAGAAGCCATTTAATTCGTAGGAACAAAGCCATTTAATTCACAGGCATGAAGCCACTTATAATATTTGTGGCTGAGCCACCAGAATTAGAATTATGCGTGGCATAGCCACTATACAAATTGTGGCAGAGCCACCAGAATATCATATACAGTAATATAATCGGCACACAGCATTGGGTAAATATGATCGACACAGAGTCATTGATTCATATGTTAGGCACGTAGCCATTATCAGAATTTATGGCAGAGCCAGCAAAATATGTGGCAGAGCCACCAGAATATGTGGCGGAGCCACCAGAATCAGATTGTGGCAGAGCCACCGGACTACTCTTCTCTTCATCATTTTTCCCATCCCATGCAAATTATGTAAATGCAATATACATAATAAATCATGATATTTACAATATAAACAACAATCATTAATTCAGAGATTCATTACAAAAAGTTGGCACATTAACAATTTGCAAATCGGCCCATTAGAGGCATTTTCATAATTCGACCCATAAGGGCATTTTCGTAATTCGGCTCATAAGGGCATTTTCGTAATTCGGCCCATAAAGGCATTTTTGTAATTTAAAAATTTTACCCACTAAGGGTAATTCGGTAATCTCGTAAACCCGACTTAACTACCAATTTGGGGCATAAAAATTGAAAATGTCCATCTGCATCGTACTGACTAAATTGACTATAACTTGAGTTAGGAATCTCGAAATCTAAATCCGTAAATTTTCCTTGAAACTAGACTCATATATATTATTACTACAATTTTTCCAGAATTTTTGGCATAACCATTTAGTACAGTTTATTCTTTAAAGTTTCCCTTGTTTCACTGTCGAACGATTCTGACCTCTCGTACCTTAATTTCAAATATCTCACTGTACAGTTTTCATATACTGCTCCCACTTGTTTCTATTGAAAATAGGCTCAATAAGAAATCTATGCATATAAATTATAACTCATAATTCACTTTGTATAGTTTTATACATTTTTCCAAGATAGAACAGGGAACCACGAAGTCAATCAAAACTAGTCTCACTAAAATTAAAAATATCACAGAATTTAAAATTCCTTTTCCTTCTCCGTTTCTTCCATATAAAAATAGACACAGTAAGCTTTAATTAGATATCTTATTCACTTATTAATGCATTTTCTCCTATTTTCCGTGATTTTGCAAAATCACATCACTGCTACTAACCAAAACTGTTTCATTGCAAAATATGGTTACCACTACGAACTTAGGCACGCCCAAGTGATCACGGATGCCGGTTTCCAGTTTTCTTTGGTATTTCGACCAAATCACAGAACATTTCATGTAAATTTTTAGAGAAGTGTGAGATTACACACCATTTCAAACATATATTCGGAGAGTACGGGATTACACACCTTAATTAGGATTCCCTAAAGAACCACTCTTCGTTGCCCCCTAAAAATAAAATCGGTCAAAAGTTAGCCTCGATTTCCTAAAGGTTCCAAAAGCCCAAAAGTACTCACTCACAAGAGTCACTTACCATAATCGCGATCCTTCCCTACTAGGTTCTAAAATCTGGTCTTGCACCTTGGCTATTGCAACAAGTTCCAATCAACTTTCAAAACCAATGCTAAGAGAAAGATAAGTAGCACCAAAGGATGGCTTGATTCGGCCTTCATCAAAAGAGAATAAGAGGAGTTTAAAATAACAACAAGTGGCTAGGTTTGGCTTAGCCAATGGATGAGAGTTTTGGCTTAGCCAAGTCAAGAGAAGAAAGAACAAACAATATGAAATAAGAAGAAAGAACATTTACCTTAATAATAAGGATGAACTGAAATGAAAAACACAGTTTGCACTAGTAGCAAGACAACAAAGAAGGATCGACTATGGAGGAAAAATGAACAAGAACAATTTCTGTAACACCCCATACCCATGCCCGTTGCCAGATTAGGGTTATGAGGCATTAGCAAACTAAACTCAATTCCGAAATAGACCTTCAAATGAATTCAAGCACAAGTAATGCGATCATTACTATATTATATGACATTACAACCTATTAAATAAAAAAAAATGTACAACGAGTTTTGTTACCAGTATTTAATACATATAAATGTCTGAATCACATAACTTAAGCATTCATGACATATAAATATACATTTAAACCATATCTCAACTTATGTCAAATTATAACATATATCGGATATCAATCAAAACTCATATAACTTAAGCTGAGTTTCATTCATATTATCATAAGACATATGCATATTAAATCAATTGAACCATTATACTATTTAATAATCAATTTATATATACAAACATATTAATATTACATCTTGGCCGAATATATTTGTTTCACCTTTCATTTGGATTTGTAACAAACCAACCAAGAAACATATTCATTTCTTACCATTTATAATCGGATCTACATAGTCAACTATCACATATATATGTCTCGTTATAAAAGTATAAATGTCACATAGTCAAATTCACTTAAACATAGCATCATTTATTCTTACTAAACACATCAAGCATATGCTATTTACTATAAGGCCGAAACACATGTCTTAACTCAAATATCATTAGTAAAGTGTATTAAGCAAGTAACACATAAATTCACCTTAATCGCAATCATGCACACATCATAAACACGGCAACCATGATTCACATATAAACAAAAACCAAGACCAAGTTTGCTTAAACCATCACCTAACATATTTATATATATACCAAATGAGCACCTTTCCACATATGATATAAACCATGACCGAATCTAAAACTTCCATTAACATTATGAACAAGCTATGAAATCAAAACATAGAAATGAAACTTAACCAAAAGAACTAGCCATTTTCGCAAGGCTATATTTATATACAAGACCAAAAGTCATTAATCTAAACTTTAGTCTAACCTATACATGCCTTCGATTCAAAACTAAGATTAAGTACCAAAAGCGGGTGATAGTGTGGTTGACTTTTCCGACGATCTTTAGATGCCCGTAGCTTGATCGAAAACTATAAAACAGAATGAAGTGCACACACGAAATAAGCTAACTAGCTTAGTAAGTCTTAAGCAAATTTAAAGAAAATAATTCAACTTGACACCTAAACTTTCCAAGTCAAATACTTGATATTACATCGAACTTTAACAAATCACACATATGGTGTCACATTATCGAACTTCAATATCATCTTTAACTTGACATTTCTCATTATCCTACCTATAACAAATAGTTCATTAAATCAACTCAAGTTCAAATGATAAATATCCATTTCTTGCCAAATACTCAAATCATATGCACATCGTTTTAAATGGAAACATATACAAAAGCATATATGTATATACGCTCATTCACTTTACATCTTATCAATCCAAAAGTCCAACATGCACGAAATATCAATATGAGTTTCTTAACAAACAACCGAATATACATACATAATCATATACCACATTTTCGTCCAACATCACACACATATACATATATATACATTTATAATTGAACGAATATATATACTCGATTAAACAACTCACGGGTACTTACCCGTACAGCTCTGTAATTTAATTCATACGAATAAGCTTAAGTTTGTCCTTTTTACCAACATAACTCCACCGGTTTATATGCATAAGCTCGTATTTAAAAATCACCAAAGATTTAGCTTTGCTAGGCAATAAGCCCGAAACTCTTCACCAAGCACAAGACTGCTAGGTTCAAAGCCCGATACATTTCACCAAGCACTAGGCTGCTGGGCTCAAAGCTCGATACATTTCACCGCACTAGGCACGCTGGGGCACTTAGCACGATACTTTCCACGGCACAAGGCCTGCTGGGCTCGAGCCCGAATATCAACACGTTTAACATTTCAATACACAATGCTTAATAATGAAATCACAACATCTTATATTCTTTATACTACTTTCACTTATCGAACCGAACTTACCTATTCACATTGCATTAAACAAAATAGTTTCACTTCAATACCATACACTCATATTCAGCTATATCATGTATTTATTCTTTAAATTTCTGAAATTCATCATTCACTAAGTTTATAAATAAATTCATTGACGTTAGAACGCTTAGGGACTTACCTCGGCTGTCGATAGACTGTGCAAATCGGCTATTCGAGAACCTTCGTCTTTTCCCGATCCAAATCCGTTTTTCTTTGTTCTTGATCTTAATCAAGCTTTCTAATTGCCGAAATTTAAAGCTTTCCCTACCCCTTTTCTTTAGCTAAGAATCACCCATGAGAAGTGAAGATGATAGTGGCATTTTTTTTTATGTTTTATTTAACATATAATAACATTATTTGTAATTTACTAATATAACCTTATTATAATTATTAAACTAACATATATCATAAGGTTAGTGTGGTCCATTGCCATCCACTACCATGGTTTATGGGCTAATTGCCCCTTTAGGACATCCACTTAAAAAGCCACAATAAAATTTGTACATTTTACTTTAGCATGCAACTTTTACGCTTTACGCGATTAAGTACTTTTAATCAAATTAAGCACTTAAACGATAAAATTTTCATACGAAACTTTCACACACATCAATTCACATATGATAAACCCAAAATATAATATTAAAATATTTCTCAGACTCGAATTCATGGTCCCAAAACCACCATTCCGATTAGGGTCAAAATTGGTCTGTTACAACTCTCCCCCCTTAGGGATTTTCGTCCTCGAAAATCTTACCGTTAAACAAATTCGGATATTGCTACCTCATTGAGTCCTCAGGCTCCCACGTAGCTTCTTCTACTCCATGTCGATTCCATAGTACTTTCACAAGTGGAATCTTTTTGTTTCTTAACTCTTTCATTTCCCGAGCTAAGATATGGATCGGTTCTTCCTCATACGTCAAATCGGGTCAGATTTTGATTTCAGATGGAGCAATCACATGTGACGGATCTGATCTGTATCTACGGAGCATCGAAACGTGAAATACATCGTTTATCTTTTCCAACTCAGAGGGTAATCTCAATCTATAAGCAACAGGCCTAATACGTTCGTTGATTTCGTACGGTCCGATAAATCTCGGACTCAACTTGCCTTTCCGACCAAATCGGAGTACTTTATTCCACGGAGAAACTTTTAAGAATACTCGATCTCCGACCTGAAATTCAATGTCTTTACGTTTCAAATCAGCATAGGACTTTTGTCGATCTGATGCCGCTTTCAAATTATCTTTGATTATGGCCACTTTCTGTTCAGTCTCTTTAATCAAATCAACCCCGTATATCTTATTTTCGCTGAGCTCAGTCCAGTATAATGGTGTTCGACATTTTCGCCCGTACAAGGCTTCATAAGGCGCCATTTTGATACTAGATTGAAAGCTATTATTATAAGCAAATTCAATCAAAGGTAGGTATCGTTCCCACGTACCTTCAAACTCGAGAGCGCAACATCTCAACATGTCCTCAAGTATCTGAATAGTTCGCTCGGACTGACCGTCTGTCTGTGGATGAAAGGCTGTACTAAAATGAAGTTTAGTACCTAAAGCATCTTGCAACTTCTTCCAAAACTGCGATGTGAATCTCGGGTCTCTGTCTGAAACAATGGAACTCGGTACACCATGCAATCTCACAATCTGTGATACATACAATTCAGCAAGTTTATCGAGTGAAAAGTCATGCGACAACCACAAAATGGTGATGATTTACTCAGTCTATCAGCTATAACCCAGACGGCATCTTTCCTACTCGGTGTCATAGGGAGACCGGATATAAAATCCATTGTAATTCTATCCCATTTCTATTCAAGTATCATGATTGGCTGAAGTAGTCCAGATGGCGCTTGATGCTCAGCTTTTACTTCCTGACAGATTAAGCACTTAGAAACAAATTCAGATATATCCCGTCTCATGCCAAGCCACCAATAGAACTGTTTCAAATCGTTATACATTTTCATGCTACCCGGATGTATCGATAGTTGACCACTATGAGCCTCACTCAGAATCATCTGAATCAAATCTGAGTTCTTCAGAACACACATTCGGCTTTTAAAATTCAAACAGTCATTTGCATCAATTTGAAAATCTGATTCTGCACCTTTTTCACACTAAATTCGACTAGCAATCAAATCTTTATCAACTTTTTGTGCATCACAAATTTGCTGAATAAACATCGGTCTTACTTGTAACTCGGCTATGATCGAACCATCACCAGACATAGCCATCTGTGCATTCATTGCACGAAGAGCAAACAATGATTTTTGACTTAACGCATCTGCAACAACGTTAGCTTTCCCCGGATGGTAGTCAATCACCAATTCATAGTCTTTCAACAATTCTAACCATCTACGTTGTCTCAAGTTCAGATCTTTCTGAGTCATCAAATACTTTAGACTTTTATGATCCGAATAAATGTGACATTTCTCGCGGAATAAGTAGTGACGCCAAATTTTCAATGCGAAAACAATGGCTACTAATTCCAGATCGTGAGTCGGATAATTTCTTTCATGCGGCTTCAATTGTCTCGAAGCGTAGGCTATAACTTTGCCTTCCTGCATCAAAACGCAACCCAACCCATTCAAAGAAGCATCACTATAAACAACAAATTCTTTACCCGATTCAGGCTGAGCTAATACTGGAGCTTCGGTCAGAAGGGCTTTCAACTTCTCGAAACTTTTCTGACACTTTTCTGACCACTCAAACTTGACATCTTTCTGTAGTAGCTTTGTCAAAGGTGTAGCTATCACAGAAAAACCTTTTACAAACCGTTTGTAGTATCCCGCAAGGCCTAGAAAGCTTCGGATCTCGGAAACATTCTTAGGTGATTTCCAATCGAGTATAGCTGCTATTTTGTTTGGATCCACCCAAATACCTGATGCTGATACAACATGACCCAAGAAGCTGACTTCATTCATCCAGAACTCACACTTACTAAACTTTGCATACAATTGTTGATCTCGCAAAGTTTGTAGCACTAATCTCAAATGCTCGACATGCTCGGTTTCATTTTTGGAATAGATTAGTATATCATCAATAAACACAACTACAAACCGATCCAAAAACTGTCTAAAGACCCGGTTCATTAGATCCATAAAAGCAAGCGGTACATTAGTGAGTCCAAAAGGCATAACCGAGAAACTCAAAATGTCCGTACCGTTCCGTCCGAATGCGATCTTTGGCACATCTCAGTATCTCGACTGCATGGCGATAATAGCCCGATCTCAAATCTATCTTCAAAATCTGAAGCCCTTTCAATCGATCAAACAAGTCATCAATCCGAGGTAACAGGTACTTATTCTTTATAGTTACCTTATTCAGTTGCCGATAATCAATACACATTCGCATCGTTCCATCTTTCTTCTTCACAAGAAGAACGGGTGCACCACAAGGGGAAAAATGCGGTCCTACAAAACACCTATCTGTCAACTCTTGCAACTGCGCTTTCAACTCTTTTAACTCAGTAGGTGCCATCCGATACGGAGCTATCGAAATCGGAGTCGTTCCCAGTACTAATACAATGCTGAACTCAATCTCTCGTACTGGTGGTAAACCTGGTAGTTCTTCAGGAAACACATCATCGGGTATTCACATACAAGCGATGATTCAATCATTTTCTCGATACACTTTATTATCCAGTACATAGGCCAAATAAGTTTCGCACCCTTTTTTTCACATATTTTCGGGCTAACATCGAAGATATTACTGTAGGAGACTCACTTAAATCACTGGATTCAATTCTGATGATCTCTCCGTTCTGACATCTCAAATCAATAAGCTTTCTTTTGTAATTCACTACTACATCATGTGAAGTTAACCAGTCCATTCCCAAATCATATCGAACTCATCGAAAGGCAACAACATCAAATCAGCTAGAAAGCAAGAATCCCGAATCATCAACGGGCAACCTCTACACACTTTATTAACAAGCACACATCTACCCAAAGGGTTGGACACACGAATTACAAACTCAGTAGACTCAACTGGCAGAGTTTTATCGAATACTAGAGTTTCACACACATAAGAATGAGTCGAACCAGGATCAATCAATGCAATCACAGTAGTATCATAAAGGGTGAAAGTACCGGTAATGACATCGGGAGAAAGCATCCTCTGCGGCTCGTGTGTAGCGTAAGCTCTGTGGAGCTCTAGCCTCGGATCGCTTCGCGTTGTTCTTCATTCCTCTCGACTACCACCTACATTGCACGAATATGCGGGTGGCCTACCTCGCACTGACGTGTTGCTCGACTTAATGTTCTGAACTATCTTCTGCTCAACTAACATTGGACATTCCCTAATAAAATGATCTGATGATCCACATTTAAAGCAAAACCGATTATGAAATCTATAGCTCCCAGAATGCCATTTCCCACAGTGCTTGCATTCAATTCGATTCTGTGGAATGTTTCCGACACTGGCCATCGAGGTAGCTCGGGAGCCCACTGGAGGTCGATCACGTCTAGGTAAATCTGAAGTAGCTTTATGTTGGCTGAAGTTATCTCTAAACTTCTTGGATGTGGGATGAAAGGTCTTACCCGAAGATCTCTTACGAATGTCTTTAGCTTTTATCTCGGCCTTTCTTTTCTCTTTCCCGAACTCTTCAGCGTTGCAAGCTCGCTCAACTAGTGTCACAAACTCTTTAATTTCAAGAATGCCAACAAGCAACTTTATATCTTCATTCAAACTGTCTTCAAACCTTTTGCACATAATAGCTTCAGTAGAAACACACTCTCTAGCATATCTACTGAGCCTGACAAATTTCCGTTCATATTACATCACGGTCATTCGCCCTGTTTGATTCAAGAAATTCTTTTCGTTTTTGATCAATGAATCTTTGACTGATATATTTCTTGCGGAATTCATTCTGGAAGAAATCCCATGTCACTTTTTCTTTCGGGACCACTGATACTAGTGTATTCCACCAGTGATATGCAGTGTCTCGAAGTAAAGATATAGCACACTTCAGGCATTCATCTTAAGTACAAGATAGCTCATCTAATACCCGAATAGTGTTATCAAGCCACATTTCGGCTCACTCTGCATCATCATCATCATTGGCCCTGAATTCTTCGACCCCAAATTTCCAGATTTTATCAACTGAAGGCCTACTAGATCTCATCGGATCTATCATCGGGGGTGCTGAAGGGATTGGAGTTGGATTATTCGGGGGTGGAGGTTGGGATACAGCTGGGTTAGTCTGAATAAACTGGGTAAACCACTCGTTCATTATCTGATAGAAAGCTTGTTTAGCCTCCCCCTCGTGGCTACCCGAAACTGATCGAGAGTCTCATCGCACCGATCCTCGTGCGGTCAGTGCTACACTCTCTACATCATCATCGCTACGGCTCTTTCAGGATCAGTGTCCATTTACTATATAAAACACAGTTCAGAGTGTCAGAAGTCACCACACTATCAATATATAACAAAGGCATGTATAGCTAGGCTCTCTCGCTCTACGGTAGTCCTAGAATCGACTAAACCGTAAGCTCGATACCAATCAAATGTAACACCCCATACCGTGCCGTCGCTTGATTAGGGTTATGAGGCATTAGCAAACTAAACTCAATTCCGAAATAGACTTTCAAATGAATTCAAGCACAAGCAATGCGATCATTACTATATTATATGACATTACAACCTATTAAATAAAAAAAATGTACAACGAGTTTTATTACGATTATTTAATACATATAAATGTCTGAATCACATAACTTAAGCATTCATGACATATAAATATACATTTAAACCATATCTCAACTTATGTCAAATTATAACATATATCGGATATCAATCAAAACTCATATAACTTAAGCTGAGTTTCATTCATATTATCATAAGACATATGCATATTAAATCAATTGAACCATTATACTATTTAATAATCAATTTCATATACAAACATATTAATATTACATCTTGGCCGAATATCTTGTTTTCACCTTTCATTTGGATTTGTAACAAACCAACCAAGAAACATATTCATTTCTTACCATTTATAATCGGATCTACATAGTCAACTATCACATATATATGTCTCGTTATAAAAGTATAAATGTCACACATCAAATTCACTTAAACATAGCATCATTTATTCTTACTAAACACATCAAGCATATGCTATTTACTATAAGGCCGAAACACATGTCTTAACTCAAATATCATTAGTAAAGTGTATTAAGCAAGTAACACATAAATTCACCTTAATCGCAATCATGCACACATCATAAACACGGCAACCATGATTCACATATAAACAAAAACCAAGACCAAGTTTGCTTAAACCATCACCTAACATATTTATATATATACCAAATGAGCACCTTTCCACATATGATATAAACCATGACCGAATCTAAAACTTCCATTAACATTATGAATAAGCTATGAAATCAAAACATAGAAATGAAACTTAACCAAAAGAAGTAGCCATTTTCGCAAGGCTATATCTATATACAAGACCAAAAGTCATTAATCTAAACTTTAGTCTAACCTATACATGCCTTCGATTCAAAACTAAGATTAAGTACCCAAAGGGGGTGACAGTGTGGTTGACTTTTCCGACGATCCTTAGATGCCCGTAGCTTGATGGAAAACTATAAAACAGAACAAAGTGCACACACGAAATAAGCTAACTAGCTTAGTAAGTCTTAAGCAAATTTAAAGAAAATAATTCAACTTGACACCTAAACTTTCCAAGTCAAATACTTGATATTACATCGAACTTTAACAAATCACACATATGGTGTCACATTATCGAACTTCAATATCATCTTTAACTTGACATTTCTCATTATCCTACCTATAACAAATAGTTCATTAAATCAACTCAAGTTCAAATGATAAATATCCATTTCTTGCCAAATACTCAAATCATATGCACGTCATTTTAAATGGAATCATATACAAAAGCATATATGTATATACGCTCATTCACTTTACATCTTACCAATCCAAAAGTCCAACATGCACGAAATATCAATATGAGTTTCTTAACAAACAACCGAATATACATACATAATCATATACCACATTTTCGTCCAACATCACATACATATACATATATATATATACATTTATAATTGAACAAATATATATACTCGATTAAACAACTCACAGGTACTTACCCGTACAGCTCTGTAATTTAATTCATATGAATAAGCTTAAGTTTGTCCTTTTTACCAAAATAACTCCACCAGTTTATATGCATAAGCTCGTATTTAGAAATCACCAGCATTTACCTGCTAGGCAATAAGCTCGAAACTCTTCACCGGCACAAGACCTGCTAGGCTCAAAGCCCGATACATTTCACCGGCACTAGGCCTCCTAGGCTCAAAGCCCGATACATTTCACCGGCACTAGGCCTGCTAGGCATTTAGCCCGATACTTTCCACCGGCACAAGGCCTACTAGGCTCGAAGCCCGAATATCAACACATTTAACATTTCAATACACAATGCTTAATAATGAAATCACAACATCTTATATTCTTTATACTACTTTCACTTATCGAACAGAACTTACCTATTCACATTGCATTAAACAAAATAGTTTCACTTCAATACCATACACTCATATTCGGCTATATCATGTATTTATTCTTTAAATTTCCGAAATTCATCATTCACTAAGTTTATAAATAAATTCATTGACATTAGAATGCTAGGGACTTACCTCGGCTGTCAATAGACCGTGCAAATCGGCTATTTGAGAACCTTCGTCTTTCCCCGATCCAAATTCGTTTTTCTTTGTTCTTGATCTTAATCAAGCTTTCTAATTGCCGAAATTTAAAGCTTTCCCTACCCCTTTTCTTTAGCTAAGAATCGGCCATGAGAAGTGAAGATGATAGTGGCATTTTTTTTATGTTTTATTTACCATATAATAACATTATTTGTAATTTACTAATATAACCTTATTATAATTATTAAACTAACATATATCATAAGGTTAGTGTGGTCCATTGCCGTCTACTACCATGGTTTATGGGCTAATTGCCCCTTTAGGACATCCACTTAAAAAGCCACAATCAAATTGGTACATTTTACTTTAGCATGCAACTTTTACGCTTTACGCGATTAAGTACTTTTAATCGAATTAAGCACTTAAACGATAAAATTTTCATACGAAACTTTCACACACATCAATTCACATATGATAAACTCAAAATATAATATTAAAATATTTCTCGAACTCGAATTCGTGGTCCCGAAACCACCGTTCCGATTAGGGTCAAAATCGGTCTGTTACAATTTCGGCTATGAGAGTATGGACTAGAGAAGAAGAAAGAGAAGAGAAAATGCCCACTATTATCTTGAAGTTGCAGCGATGTGAGGAGAAGTTGGAAGAATGAACACAAAGGATGCAAAAAGGAATTAGGCCTAACAAGCACCAAAACTATCAAAATGCTCCCATCAAAATTCGGCTACCCTCTCCCTTTCCCAAACCATTATCAACTTCACCAAAATATGAACATAGACCAAATAAAACCTTTCCAAAACATCCCCCATGAAAAATGCCAACATGTTCCCTATTCCTTCCCTTTTCTTTTATTCCTTTCAATCCACTCTTCCTTACCATATTTCCTTAGCCACCTTGCCAAAATTAAAAAGTCAACCTTGCCTTAAATACCACCATGGTCGACACTTAGGGAAGGAATACAAAAAAAAAATAGTCAAAATTTTGCACTTTATGGGATTTGAACCTCCTCCCTCAAAGTCCTTCATGTGGCGCCATATCCCCTTTACCATAAGATCCTTTGTGCTAGTAAAATGCACACTTATTTCCTTAAGTCTTGATGCTACTTGCCTACTCTCATTAAATGCTTAAACACAACATGTTTCCTATAGCCCATCTTGAACCCAGAACTTCCTAGAAACCTTGTAACCTTCCAAATTCACTTAACTAATAAGTCCAATTTGCAATAACGCCATTCATATTCTCGAAAATTTTAAACATTCCTACGCCCAAGGCCCATTGGGCCCAATTCTACTAGGCCCAAT
The DNA here is from genome assembly GCA_025503065.1 of Gossypium bickii. Taxonomy (NCBI): domain Eukaryota; kingdom Viridiplantae; phylum Streptophyta; class Magnoliopsida; order Malvales; family Malvaceae; genus Gossypium; species Gossypium bickii. The sequence goes on along the minus strand of CP106711.1, from coordinate 110,892,740 downwards.
TTCGGGATGTTACAAATATCACAATATCTAGGGCCCAATGGTTTGTTTCAAGTTGTTTAATTTGTTCTTTTCTTGGTGGTGTAAATTCTTTATCACAAACAAATTTATGATTTTCTACTAAAGGTATTTCAATAAAAGCTTTTTTCTACAGATAACATAATTAAATTTTTATCAATAGAAAATGGTAAATGTTGATATATAAAATTATTACCTAATATTATATCTCTATGCATCTTTGGAAAGCATAATATTTTAGGTATCACAAATCTTACATTATTTATGTAGATTGGTACGTTTCTAGCTTTATATTGAATTATGGTTTCATTACCATCTATTCCTATGGCTCTTATTGGCTGCTTTATAGGTTCCCATTTTTCTAAAGGAATGACATTTTTTTTCTGCAGCTACTAGTTGTAGCTCAAGTATCTAAAAAAACATGTAAAAGAATATGTTTTATATTCTCTAAATTGAAATGTAATTTCAATATATGTGTAGTATTTCCTAGATTGGAAATTTGAAAATGTATTACATCACTTGTTCCAAGTTTCATTTGTTGGAGTATTATCAAAGTTTGTATTTCTTCCATTGTAGTGTTTCTAGAAGATATAGAGTTTCTACTTGGTTCTGTGGGAAAAATAGGAATATGAATTGTTTTCATTCCTATCGTTATTGAAGATATAGAACTTCTACTTGGATTTTCCTCATCTTCCTCTATTTGAGTATTTGAGGGTAAAATCAAATTATCATTTGTATTTGTTATAGTTGTATTAAATAGTGGGATTTCTATTAATCCACCTCTAGTGTCTTTGGCAACTGTATTATCACTTATTTTTTCTATATGTCTTTGACACCATATCTTATATTTAGATATTTTATAAATTTCTTCTTTAGAAATATGATTTTTATTAATTTTTTTCTATCATTTCATCAGAAAAGTCTTTTTCTTCTCCAATTATATTTCCTAATTTTATATCTTGTTGTTCATTCTTAGGAATTTCTTCTAATTGATTATTTGAAGTACTTCCTATATTAAACATGAATGTATATTCTTCTTCATCTGTATCAAAATCCGTTTCTGATATTAATTCGTATTATATTTTCTGAGGATTTATTTCTTCTTCTGAACATATTTCTAAATCTTGCTCTTCAAGTGTTTTAATCATTTTTCTTTCACTATTTCTTTTATTAGGACAATTTGGTGCTATATGACCTTTTTCATCACATATGAAACACTTACATTTTTTTATTTTTTGGATTTTTAGAAGTTTTTCTTCTAATAAATTTATTCTTTTTATTATAACCAGTATTTTTTTTATTCCCTTGTTTCCATCTAACTAGCTTATATCTTCTATTTTTCTTTTTATGTTTTTTATAAGTATTTGGACGTACTGATTTATATCCAAATTTCCACTCATTTTCTTAATAGCAATATTTCCATATTTCCATATTTATATCCAAATATAATTCTCCTAAATTTTCAGATTTTATTTCATTAGTAGCAATATTTTTGGTTTGATTACCCAAAATTCTAGTTGCATTTCCATCTTGTTTATAGTTTTTATGAAAAGATCTTAAATAATCATCTTTTTTGAAAATCTGGCTCTAGTTTTCTTTTTCCATGAGGATCATGATCTGTTTGATCAGTATCCATTGGTTCTGATATTTCAATATATTCTTCTTAATCTGTTGAAGCATTCTCTTCATCAGATTTGTAACTTGTAACATTTATATCTTCCAAGTTTATAGACATCACAAGTGCTGCCCCAAAGACTGGGTTCATTGACATCACAACCTCAAAGGATTTCTATCGTATATATAACCATATACAATAACTTTAAGGAAAATGAAGAGCTGGAGTAGCAAAATTACACCTTGTTCACCCTTAAAAATGTATGTTTTTAATGCCTTCTACTAACACTTCCTTTTTTCTTCTTGAACCACGAGTATCTATAACAGTCTGTTCAATTACAGCCTATCAATCATGATATGCTGGGGGATTCAGTTGCTTGGGGTGGCTGTACAATATTCTTGCTCAATAAATGGCTGTATTTCGAGCTATTTGATTTTTCATACAAATCCTAAATGTTGCGGAAGTTGAAGCTGCATCAATCATGCAAACCCATAAAAGTCCTCATTCTGGCCAGGTACAGGATCCAAAATTCCTTATTCTGCATGATTGCTTTTAACTGAAGGTTTATTTGTTAATGTATATCGAAAACCAAATTCACAGTTTTATCTATACTTACGACTCATTTTGAGTTGAGATTCGGGCTCTACGACCAGGCTAAATATGTAACATCCTGAAATTTAGAATTTTATGTTTTGCATATACCTTGTGATAGGCTAGTTAAAAATGATTAATTGAGTATGATTAGGGGTCCTAATAAGGCTTGGGGTTGAGTTGGGCCTTAGTATAATTTTTGTCTTTACAATGCTTAAGGAAATAAGTGTGTATTTTGCTTGCATAAATGAGCATATGGCAAAGAGGCTGTGGCGTCAAGTGGAGGGCATGGAGGGAAGGGGTTCAAATCCCATCTTTTGCAAATTTTGGATTTATTTTTGTGCTTTATTTCCAAGTGTTGGCCATGGTACTAATTAAGGTAAGGGAGACTTTTTAATTATGTAAAGAAGACTAACGATTTGGTAAGGAGGAAAGCAAGGGGAAAAACAAGAAAATAAAGAAAAGAAAAGGTAAGGGAAGGGAACATGTTGGTCGATTTTGGGGATGATGTTTTGGAAAGAATATTTTGGGTCAACCATGACCTTTTGGTGTAGTAGGCACACGGTTTTATTATGGAGTGTGACAGCCAAATCTCTCTTGGCTATTTTCCAAAGCTTTGTTCATTTTGGCATTTTCTTTACCAACTTCTTTTCCTTTGTTTTGGCCGAATCACTATAGCCTTTTGTTCTTTTCTCCTTTCTTTTGTTTTGCCAAGACACTCAATTCAATTTGGTTTATTTTCGTTTGGTAATAGCCGAACCTCTAACACCCCAAACCTGGCCCAAACACCACGACCGGATCTGGCATGTCACTAAGGAGATTTTAAAAGATGTCGCAATTTCGGAAAATATTTTTCTTGATTTTAACATTTTGTTCGGGAAACTAATGGTTGAATAATTTGTAAAAGATATACATTTTATAATAATGCCTTAGTGAACTAAGAACCAAAATTTGATACATGCATTAACTTAATTAAAACGTAAAATATAAATGTCTAGTAATAATAAAAGCCCAAAACAAACGAAAATATAAAGCTAGTGGCCCATGGCCTTATTACAACGAAATTTAAAACCCACTAACTAAAAATATTAAAAATTAATAAAGTAGTAAAGTCTTTTGCTGAATCAAAATAATCTCTCGCATGGCCACCTTGCGCTTCTCTCCAGCCCGGTCCGATGCACTAGGTGCTACCTGAAAGATGTTACATAATGGGGTGAGGCACGAGACTCAGTGTGCAACCCTCATGCACCATTAGATTGGGCCTAAGCCCCACAAAATAGATAACAGAGTATAATATGTCAGAAAATATGCAAAGCCCAACCCAATCCTAGGTTTCCATCTGCTACACACCACCCTTACCTGCCAATCACACCATTGGGGATTTCTACAATCAACCCTGTAACATCCCGAAATTGGGCCTAGGAGAATTGGGCCCAATGGGCCTTAGGCATAGTAGCATTTAAAATTTTTGAGAATGGCATTAATGCAAGTTAGACTTATTAGGTAAGTGATTTTGGAAGGTTAGAGGGCTTCTATGAAGTCCCGGGATCAAATATTGGCCTTGGGGAAATTTTGGTTTTGGGTGAAAAAACCCTGAAAGTTGGCAGGTAGGCCTTAAGAATAAAATATGGAGAAAAATGACACTAGTGGAGTGTGTGGTGTAGTGGCAAAGTGACGTCACTTAGGGGGCAAGGGAGTGACGCCACAAGGAAGGAAGGAGGTCCAAGGTTCAAGTCTTGGCTTTTGCATTTTGGGTTCTTTTACTTGGATCTTAGAATTTTGGCCATAGTCTATATTTAGTTGCGCATGGTTTAAGACACAAGAGGAGCTTGTGGCCAAGTGGTTAGCGGCGTGGATTATGTTGCAAGGGAGCCTGGGTTCGAATCTCGTGAGAAGCAAAGGAGTATTTATTTTGTGGATTGGACGGCAAGAGTTTCAGTTGAATTTAAACTCTACTGACGAAGGGATCCCACATCGGAAAGACACAAAGAAGGAAGGTGAAGAGCTAGCTATATAGAGAGCATGCCAGGAGGAGAGTTAACATACCTTGGAGGCGTTTGGGCACGAGGAGTGGTCGAAGCGCGGTTAGCACCGCACTCTATCTGTCGGTGTGTGTGTGTACTTCTCTACTCTAGTTGTAGAGCGGCAAAATGCTGAAATGCCAGTCACACGGCATTAGTAGCCACACGAGCGTGCGAGCGCACGTGTGGGGCTTCGACGCGATAGTTGAGGCCATCAGTAGTATTCTTGTGGGTTGGGGCTGCTTGGGCCTCGATGGGCCGAAGTGGGCCCAATGGGCCTATGGGCCCATATGAGTAAATTGTATGATTGGTTAGTATATGTTGAACTAGACTAGGTGGAACTCATATACGTGGCTAGATTTGTACTAGGTGGGCCACCGAGCGTGTGGGCCCGGATGGGCCGAAATCGAATTTTAGGCCCAAACGTCCGGTACGACCGGAAATGGCAGCTGAGTCACTGGTGGCAACATTAGGCCTTCAGAAAGGCCATTATAGGTGCAAATTTATGAAAATACCCTAGGTGGGTAAATTACGAAAATACCCTTGGTAGGTAAAATTACGATTATACCCTTAGAGGTTGATTAGCTTGATTTTATTGTTTTATGTCTATCTGATTATGATGGTAACTCATGTTATTCTTATATTTGATATATGTTTTGCATACATGACACATTACATAATATCTGAATAATATGTATGTTGCATGGGCATATGGGTGATATTGATAAAAGGGAAGTGTTCCGGTGGTTTTTACCACATTATCCGGTGACTTATGTCACATATTATGTATCCAGTGACTTATGTCACATATTATGAATCCGGTGACTCTGTCACATTATCTGGTGGCCATGCCACGATTATAAGGGCGCGTTGCTGCTTGACTACAATGATCGCTTTGATGGTGTGTAGCGGATGGAGGGTCGATTTAGTAATCCCCACGGTGTGATTGGCAGGTACGGGTGGTGTGTATAGGATAGATACCTAGGTGGGTTCGGGATTGCATTTTCATTCTTATATGTACATGTGATTTAATATGCTATGGTTCGATATGCTATGTTATGTGCTTATGGCCGAATATGACTAAAGAATGGGTTTTGCATCATTTGGCATGTGCTATCTGCTATACTGTGATGTTAGGGCTACGGCCCGATTCGATTTATGTGGGCTTCGGCCAAGTATGTTATTGTGAGGGCTAAGGCCCAATCTGCTTCTGTGGGCTTAGGCCCGCTTATCACTGTGAAACACACACGAGTTTTCGTAAACTCACCCTCTTTTTAAATGTTTTAGGTAATCATTAGACCGCTGGATTTGGGGCCGAGCGGACTCGTGGTGGCCCTGCAATGTTTTCTCATAAACTCGTTTCTTATATTTAAACTTACTTTTAATTTTGGGATTTTGATATGTAATAAGGCCTTTGGTATTTTATTTGGTTTTAGCTTTCAATTTGGTTATTGTTTATTATTTAATGTTCAATATGGGATTTTCCTGAAATGATAATAAACCGTTTTTATTCAAAATTACTTAAACTCGATTTTCACAACAAATACAATTTTATTCAAATTAATAACAACTTTGTAAAGTGGGCATTGAATGAATCGGCTTTTATAAGCAAACCACAAAACGCGGAGTTTCAAAAAGAATACGAACTTTTTAACAAACGAACAGTTTTTAAACAACCCTTTTATGTGACATGCTAGATTCGATCGTAACGTTTAGGCCGGGTTTGGGGTGTTACAAACCCACACCACTACACACCATCGATGGTAGTCATGCTGCAGATAGCTACTCATCGTCAGATCATGGCAATAGCCACTACAACAGATCATGGCATTAGCCACTACAATAGATCATGGCAAAAACCACTACAATAGATCATGGCATTAGCCACTACAACAGAACACTTCCCCTTTCATCAATCACCCTACCTCATGCAATTACAGAAATTGGCATACATGTTTATCATATCAAATCGATGGAAAAATTCACTTTAGAATGACAGAGATCACTAACCTGGTGATTCGCCCTTACCCTCCTCAGGTTTTCAACAGCCATACCGGTATTTCGGCATTTAACAGAGTATAACAGATTTATAAGCATATACTAACAGGCAATCCAAATGGTGTGAGAATGTTACACACCTGATTAATGCGTAGGACTACCCTCTATGTCAATACCCTCGCTAATCGGATCTACTGCCTTCTATCTACAACTTTGTTCAAAAGCAGGAAAAGCGCGAAGATAAGGCCTCTCCTATATTCGGCCAAGGGTTAGTGTTTACCTGAATTTATACATTTAATTTAACAGATCTCCTTACCTTGAAATCCCGAAAGTAATACGATTCGAGTGCTACTGAACTCTGGCTTAGGAATCTAAGCGATTGAATCCCCTTCAAATCCTGGAATGCCGCAAATGAGAGAAACCATCCGATTAGTTAACCATATAGTCATTTGGCTAAGATCTCTAAAAGCCGAAAAAAGATTGAAATCTCGTGAATCGACACTTACCTTTAGTTTTCTTCAAGATTCGGCACAAGCAGACACCATAGAAGGAATTCGGCAATCACAGGAGATGAGATCTAGGGATTTCGGCTTTTGAGAAAATCTCGGAAAAGATGAACAAGAGAAATACTGATGCGTTTTCGGCTTTTAGAAGAACCAAGAATTGAAAAGATGGGCAAGGAAGTAGATAGAAAGATTCGGCCAAAGAGTTTGAAAGAGAAGAGAAGGTAAATTGTAGGGGTTTCGGTTTCTGACAGATAGAAAATAAAAAGAAGAAAAGATGATTCTAGTTGCCGAAAAAGAGAGAAAACTTGAGGCTATTCTCAGAAAACACAATGAAAAATTTGGCACACCTCCTTGCCTATACTGAACCGATTTTCCCCCTCTCCTGTGTTTGATTTTCGGCAAACTCTGCAACCAAGAGATCACCCTTATCATTTCCCCTTATCTTAATCTACTAACTCATCCAAAAGAGACTTAATTAGCTCCAATTCCTCCATCCTTTATCAGCCTAATATCCACATAATTTAAAACATAAAATCCCCTATTTTGTAGCCACATTGCCGTCCCCCCTAGCTCTCCGTGGGCTGCCGAAATTAGCCCAATTTCTTGGGCTCCAAGCGGCCACACTGAGGCCCCCTTCTTTTGCCTATTGGCTCCACTTATAGCTCCCTCCTACTGTGCCTCTTGTTCTTGGGCCACAAGCCCATTATTCCTATTTCACTCTCAATATTTTATTTAAACCCCATAGTCCCTAAACAAAATATTTAGCCCAGACCTCGGCCCATTCCCGAGCCCAATTTGCACCTCTAATTCTTATATTAACCCATTAAACATGTCTACACACTAAACACATAAGCCCATTGATTCGGGATGTTACAGTTGTACCCCCTTAAAATAAATTTTGGCCTCGAAATTACCTGATTAGAAGAAATGGGGATATTGCTGTCGTATAACATTCTCTGGCTCCCAAGTCGCACCTCATCACCTTTTTCCATGGTGAGACTTTCAGAAAAACTTGATCACCCACTGCAAATTCCAACTCCTTACGCTTTAGATCCGTATAAGATTTCTGCTGATCGGACGCTTCCTTTAACCGAGCCCGAATCAACTTAACTTTCTCCTTTGTTTCTGAAACTAGTTCTAGACCCAACACCTAACACTCACCCAACACTGTCCAACAAGTAGGAGTACGATACCTCCGTCCATATAACGCCTCATAGGGCACCATCTGAATACTAGATTGATAGCTGTTATTGTACGTGAATTCTGCCAGAGGTAAATACTCCTCCCAACTACCCCTAAAATTGATGATACAACCCCTTAGCATATCCTCCAAGACCTGGATTACCCTCTCAGACTGACCATCAGTCTATGGGTGAAAAGTGGTACTGAAATCTAACCTTGATCCCATTGCCTGATGAAGAGCCTTCCAAAATCTTGACGTGAACCTAGGGTCCCTATCCGATATGATCGACACAGGTACTCCATGCAGTCTCACAACCTCAGCCACTACAGCTTAGCCAACCTTTGCAGAGAATAGTCAACACAAACTGGTATGAAGTGAGCAGACTTCGTCAGCCAATCAACAATCACCCAAATCGAATCCTTCTTAGTGGGCGTAAGAGGTAACCCACTAACAAAATCCATCGTGATTCTTTCCCATTTCCACTGCGGAATCTTTACCGGCTACAACAACCCTAAAGGCAACTGATGTTCCGCCTTCACCTGCTGACACGTCAAACATCTACCCACAAATTCTGTTACCTCTCACTTCAGACCTGGCCACCAGAATTGCTCTCGTAAATCCCGATACATCTTAACTTCTCCAGGATGCATAGCGCATGGGCTACTATGCGCCTCCCGAAGAATCATCTGCCTTAACTCATCATCCTTTGGTATACAAATTCTCTTACGAAAACACAGAACACCATCCCCATTCACACTATAGTCCTCTCTTTCACCACCTTGCACTTGTCAGATTCGAGTCTCAAGATATCATCTAGAAGTTGCTTCTCTTTGATTTGACTTGTCCACATAGGTCTTCCTTGGAGTTCACCTACCAAACTTCCATCCTCATACAGACTAAGATGAGCTAACATCGCCTTCAAATCCGCTATCGCCTTCCTACTCAGCGCATCTACCACCACGTTAGCCTTACTCGGATGATATTCGATTGAGCAATCATAACCCTTCAAGAGCTCAATCCACCTACGTTGCCTCAGATTCAACTCCTTCTGGGTAAGGAGATACTTCAGGCTCTTATGGTCCGTGTAAATAACCGACTTCTCCCCATACAGGTAGTGCCTCCAAATCTTCAGAGCGAACACTACCGCCGCCAATTCTAAATCGTGCGTTCGGTAGTTCAACTCATGCGGTCTCAACTGTCGAGACTCATATGCAACAACTTTTTCATCTTGCATCAACACACATCCTAAACCCGTGTGTGACACATCACAGTAGACGGTAAATTCTTTTCCTGCCTCTAGCTGAATTAACATCGGTGCTTCCGTCAAAATTTTCTTCAGCTTCTCAAAGCTTTCCTGCTGTTTGTCGGTCCAAAAAATGGTACTCCCTTCCTCAACAACTTAGCTAGAGGTGCTGCAATTAATGAGAACCCCTCCACAAACCTCTTGTAATACCCTGCCAATCCCAAGAAACTTCGAATCTCCACCACAGACTTCGGCGATTTCCAATCCAATACAGCCTCTATCTTCTGAGGGTCAACCCTAATTCCCTCTGCAGAAACTACATGCCCTAGAAAGTCACTTCCTTCAGCCAAAACTCACACTTACTGAACTTAGCGAATAGCTGCTTCTCCCTCAAGATTTGCAACACCACACGGAGATGTGCATCATCCTCCTCCTCGGACTTGGAATATACCAGGATATTGTCAATGAACACCACAATGAACCAATCAATATACGATTGAAAAACCCGGTTCATCATATCCATAAACGCCGTTGGTGCATTCGTCATCCCGAACGGCATCACTAAGAACTCATAATGACCATACCGAGTCTGAAACGTCATCTTATGAATGTCTCCTTCCTTTACCTTTAACTGATGATAACCCGACCTTAAATCTATCTTAGAGAAAACTGAAGCTCCTTTGAGCTGATCGAACAAATCGTTGATTATCGGCAGTGGATACTCGTTCTTAACTGTCAACGTATAGATCCGTCCTTCTTCTTCACAAATAGGATCGGGGCTCCCCACGGAGACACACTCGGTTGGATAAAACCACGATCCAACAGTTCCTAGATTTGGGTTTAAGTTCCACCAGCTCTTTCGGTGCCATTCTATACGGAGCAATAGACACCGGAGCTGTACCCGGAAGTAGCTCTATTCCAAACTCCACTTCGCGATCCGGGGGTAATCTAGGTTATTCTTCAGGAAAGACATCTGTGAAATCCTTGAATGTTCGAACCTCATCGACAGTCACCTTTTTAACACCCAAAGCACTGATAAAGGCTAGAAATGCATTACATCCCTTCCGAATCATCTTAACAGCTTTTAATGCGAACACTACGTTGGACAAGTAATTCCTTCTTTCTCCTAACACAACCACCTCCCCGCCTTCCGGGGTACTCAACACCATGCGCTTAGTCTCACAATCCAACTTAGCACGATGTTTCGTCAACCAATCCATTCCTAAGATAAGATTAAACTCTCCAAATGATAATTCCATTAAGTCTGCCGGGAACACTACCCCTTGATTCTCTAAGGGTACGTCTCTAAACAATTTGTCCACTACCCTGGATTGTCTTAAAGGACTAACCACAGTCATCTTCCTAGTAGTTATTTCAGAGTCTATACTTAGGGTCTTAGATACCGAACAAGCAACATAGGAGTGAGTTGACCCAATATCAATCAAGGCAAGAAAAGGGTTATCAGTAATCAGAAACTTACCAGTTATGACGTCCGGTGCATCACCATCCTCCCGTCGACGAGCTGCATACACTAGACCTGGCTGCCTCGCGTCTACATTACCAGCACACCTACCAGCTGCTCCACGACCCCGACCGAATCCATTTCCTCCTCTGGCTGCGCCATGACCCCTCGTACTAGTTGACCACCTCTCCCAACCTGAATAGAACCTCGTCCCTCGGGCTGTGCCTGATTCACATGTGGACAGTCCTTAACCATATGATCCGTGGATCCACACGTAAAGCATCCACCGGTTCTTCTTCTACACTCCCCATAATGTACCTTCCCACACGAAGGACATGACCGATTCTGACCCGTCGGAGCACGAGCTGGCCCATCAGACCTAGGCCTTTTCTGAAAATTTTTAGATGATCCCGACGGCCCAAAATTCCTCTTATTCCTATTCCTATCCTTATCCCTATTCTGTTTCTCAGTCTGCTTAACCTCCTCAAATATCTTAGCTTTCTCAACCAAAACCGCAAAATCCCTCTCCCGCTGCGGTGCTACTAATACCCTTAGCTCATCCCCTAGTCCATCCTCAAACCATATGCAACGCTCATAGTGAGTCGCCACAATCCCTCTAGCGTAATGGCTCAACCGCAGAAACTTACTTCCCTGCACCAAGTTCAAAAATGCCTTCCTCTGTGCATCCACATAGCTGGCCCCAACGTACTTTCCCTGAAATGACTCCTTAATGAGATCCCAGTCAATTCGGTCTGCAGCAGTACCCTCCTTTACCGTGAGCCACCACTGATAAGCCTCATCTCGAAAAAGAGACACGACCCCCTTCATCTTCTCCTCTACGGTAAAGTCAAGGTCATCCATTATACGCTCACTTGCCTCTAACCAATACTCAGCTGTATTAGGGGCTACGCCAAAAACACCCTTAAACATCTCCGCTCCGTTGGCTCGGAGTCGTTCAGACACAGATTTCTGAGCTCCTACACCCGTGCCTGCCCCAGCCACTCTCTCAAGAACCCGCAACATTGCCTGAGATACCGCATCATCTCCGGCCGCCTGGTCCCAAAATTCTCCCTCCATAGCCGGCATATCTGGCATCTCCTTTCCTGACCTGTGGCCAGACCCTGTTGGCTCTGACACGGTCATCCTACCCCTACCACGACCACGCGGCGGACGTCCACGACCCCTTGTACTCATTCTACCAATTCGCGTTTATCTGATTAGGAATTTTATGAATCATTAGTTTTCTTCCCCTAATTATCCACGAACAGTCTTATGAGTAGTAGTTTTAAGAGTAGTTCTTTTGAATTCACAATTATATCTACCATTCTGTCTCAAGTTCACATCTCCCAGTTCTAGGGAGAACATACATTCAGTCATCAAGTATTAACATACAAGCAGCATCCACGAACTTACATTCAGCATGTAGGGGTATCTTTGTCATTTCACTACCCAGGGGTATTTTTGTAATTTATCCTAAAAGGGTATTTTCATAATTTTCCAAAATAGGGTATTTTGTGAAATAAGGGTATTTTGGTAATTTTTGCAATCTGGGGGTATTTCGGTAAGTTTGAAATTCGAGGGTGTTTCTGTAATTTTGAAATTCGGGGCATTTCGGTAATTTTTACAAATCAGGGATACTTTGGTCATTTTACAAACCAGGGGTATTTTGGTCATTTTATAAATCAGGGGTAATTTAGGAATTTTACAAATCAGGGATATTTTGGTCATTTTATAAATTAGGGGTAATTTAGTAATTTTGCAAAATAGGATGGCTGGTCCCTTTCGGGTTTTAATTATAAAATTTGGCCCGTTAACAAGTCCTCACGGTTAGTGTGAACAGTCACTACGCACCAAGTAGGGTTCCAGCGAAGAGGAGGTGAGTCACTAGGACTGCTTAAGTACCAGGCTCTTCCGGATCCAATCCTAGACATGCGCATGCCTGTTGCCACACCCCAACCCAGCGACTTATTCACGAGTTTGTTTAGTTGACTTAAGTCTTATGAAGTTTAAGAAGTTGTTTAAGCTAAGCCTAGAGTCCATCAAGTTCTAGTTAAGTTATTCTTCGTCTCTTAAAGCCCATCAAGCCCACATACATATATAACACACAGTGAGTTCAGAATACTCACCTGGCGGACTTGAGCCGGAGACGCAGGTGCCATGCCGACCGGGCTCTGATACCAATTTGTAACACCCCAAATTCGGCCCAAACACCACGACCAAATCTGGCATGTCACTAAGGAGATTTTAAAAGATGTCGCAATTTCGGAAAATAGTTTTCTTGATTTTAACATTTTATTCAGGAAACCAATGGTTGAATAATTTGTAAAAGATATACATTTTATAATAATGCCTTAGTGAACTAAGAACCGAAATTTGATACATGCATTAACTTAATTAAAACGTAAAATATAAATGTCTAGTAATAATAAAAGCCCAAAACAAACGAAAATATAAAGCTAGTGGCCCATGGCCTTATTACAATGAAATTTAAAACCCACCAACTGAAAATATTAAAAATTAATAAAGTAGTAAAGTCTTTTGCTGAATCAAAATAATCTCTCGCATGGCCACCTTGCACTTCTCTCCAGCTCGGTCCGATGCACTAGGTGCTGCCTAAAAGATGTTAAATAATAGGGTGAGTCACGAGACTCAGTGTGCAACCCTCGTGCACCATCAGATTGGGCCTTAGCACCACAAAATAGATAACAGAGTATAATATATTAGAAAATATACAAAGCCCAACCCAATCCTAGGTTTCCATCCGCTACACACCACCCTTACCTGCCAATCACACCATTGGGGATTTCTATAATCAACCCACACCGCTGCACACCATCGATGGTAGTCATGCTGTAGATAGCTGCTCATCGTCAGATCATGGCAATAGCCACTACAACAGATCATGGCAAAAGCCACTACAACAGAACATGGCATTAGCCACTACAACAGAACACTTCCCCTTTCATTAATCACCCTACCCCATGCAATTACAGAAATTGGCATACATGTTTATCATATCAAATCGACAGAAACATTCACTTTAGAATGACAGAGATCACTAACCTGGTGATTCACCTTTACCATCCTCGGGTTTTCAACAGCCATGCCGGTATTTCGGCATTTAACATAGTATAACAGATTTATAAGCATATACTAACAGGTAATCCAAATGGTTTGAGAATATAACACACCTGATTAATGCGTAGGACTACCCTCTATGTCGATACCCTCGCTAATCGGATCTACTGCCTTCTGTCTCCAACTTTGTTCAAAAGCCGGAAGAACGCGAAGAGAAGGCCTCTCCTATATTCGGCCAAGGGTTAGTGTTTACCTGAATTTATATGTTTAATTTAACAGATCTCCTTACCTTGAAATCCCAAAAGTAATACAATTCGAGTGCTACTGAACTCTAGCTTAGAAATCTAAGCGATTGAATCCCCTTCAAATCCCGGAATGCCACAAATGAGAGAAAACACCCGATTAGTTAACCATATAGTCATTCAGTTAAGATATCTAAAAGCTGGAAAAAGATTGAAATCTCACGAATCGACACTTACCTTTAGTTTTCTTCAAGATTCGGCACAAGCAGACACCACAGGAGGAATTCGGCAATCATAGGAGATGAGATCCAGGGATTTCGGCTTTTGAGAAAATCTCGAAAAAGATGAACAAGAGAAATACTGATGCGTTTTCGGCTTTTAGAAGAACAAAGAATTGAAAAGATGGGCAAGGAAGTAGATAGAAAGATTCGGCCAAAGAGTTTGAAAGAGAAGAGAAGGTAAATTGCAGGGGTTTCGGTTTCTGACAGATAGAAAATAAAAGGAAGAAAAGATGATTCTAGGTGCCGAAAAAGAGAGAAAACTTGAGGCTATTCTTAGAAAACACAATGAAAAATTTGGCACACCCCCTTGCCTATACTGAACCATTTTTTCCCCCTATTCTGTGTTTGATTTTCGGCCAACTCTGCAACCAAGAGATCACCCTTATCATTTCCCCTTATCTTAATCTACTAACTCATCCAAAAGAGACTTAATTAGCTCCAATTCCTCCCTCCTTTATCAGCCTAATATCCATAAATTTATATCATATAATCCCCTATTTTGTAGCCACATTGCCGTCCCCCCTGTAACACCCCTTACCCGAAGCCCTTACCGGAATCGAGTACGTGGCATTACTAGACTTGACTATTAACTTAAGGTGTAAAATTTTAAAGCTGTCCAACTGTGTCATGCTGACTAAATCGACCATAACTCGAGTTATAAAACTCGAAATTTAGATCCGTAAATTTTCCTTGAAACTAGACTCACATAACATTTCACCATAAGTTTTCCAGAATTTTTTCATGTGACCAATTAGTACAGTTTATTCATCAAATTTACCCTTATTACACTGTCTAACAATTCTGACCTGTCTCTACAAAAATACAGTTATCTCATTGCACAATTTTCATATACTGTTCTAGTTTATACCAATGAAAAATAGACTCAATAAGGGTTTTACACATATAACCCATGCTTCCTAATTATTTTTGTACAATTTTTGACAATTTTTCCAAAACAGAACAGTGACTCACGAATGCATTCAGAGCAGGTCTCACTAAAACTTAATTATCTCATAATATATAAATCTTTTGCCTACTCTGTTTCTTCCATGTAAAAATAGACACAATAATGATTAATTCTATACTTCATTCACCATCTAATTCAACTTATCCTATTTTTGGTGATTTTTCTAACTCACATCACTGCTGTAACTAAAGACTGTTTCTATACTAAATATGCTTTCTAGCTTATAACCGGATATACTCACATGCAATTCATACTCTCCATGCATTTTTTTTTAATCACTTACAAAGATAGCTTGTACTTAAAACATTCATATGATATTCTAAAATCATCGATTTAAAAGAGTATCACTATTACCCACATTTATGACAAAACCCCAAAACATACATAACCAAATATTTAGCCATATTCGCATGGTCATTATATACAAGGTCAAACATCGTATGTTTGTAAAACTTCATCTAGCCTATACATGCCTTCTAAATCGCAACCAAAAATTCAAAATACCAAAGGAAGGCGATAGTGTGGATGACTTCTTGAAGATCCTTCACGAGCCCGCAACGTGACCAAAATCTATAAAACAAAGAAGAACATTTCACGTAATTAAGCTTACTAGCTTAGTAAGTCCTAACTCATGATAATAAAACATTTATACTTGAAAACCAATTGTTCCATAATAGCACATTCTAACTCGAATTCCATCATATAACATCCATCAATATTAATTTCAAACACATATAACACAATTCTCACAATATCAATTTAACCTGTAATATTAAGCATACCTACCTTACATGCTTACTTAAAACGTAAACCCAATAAATTAACTTTAAGTTATCTTGAACAAGGATTCGATTTATCTTTGATAAAGTACATCACCAAGATCAAGCCCGCTAGGCATAAAAGCCCGTAAAGTAACACCGGCACAAGGCCTACTAGGCGTAGAAGCCCGATAAATAACACCTACACAAGGCACGCTAGGCAAAAGCCCGATAAATAACACCGCACAAGACAAGGCCTGCTAGGCATAAAGCCCGATTAATGTCACCGCAGACGAGGCTGCTAGGCATAAAGCCCGATTAATGTCACCGCACGAGGGCTCGCTGAGCTCGAAGCCCGAATGTCGAATATTATTATATGCTTTTCACATTTCACTATCACATATCGAATCATAAACATCTATTCCCATTGCAATAAATAAATTTGAAATCAATCTAATCCATCATTATCACATTCGCCAACTCATGGTTTTACACCAAGCTTATACAAATTTTATCATTCACTAGATATGTAAATGATCTTTAAATAATAAGTAGCTCAAGAACTTACCCATTCACCTTGCATTAGCCAAAATATTTTCCATCATATACTCAACATAAATCATCAACCAATATGTAGATATACATTCGGCCATGATGCAATTGGATATTAACATTCATCAATTTTTAATAGTCAAGATAACCATAATTTATTCTTTGACATAATTTAACTAAAGGACTTACCTCGGTTGTCGATAGTCCGCGCGAATCGGCTATTCGAGAACCTTCGCCTTTCCCCAGGTCTAATTCGGTCTTTCTTTGCTCTTGATCTAAAACACATTAGAATTTAGCTCATTTAATCTCATTTCATCTCAATTTAGTCCCAAAACACCCAAATGGGCAATTTACCATTTTGCCCCTAATGTTTCCCATTTTTACAATTTAGTCCTATTTGCACAAAACACAAAATATGCAAAATTTTCCAACATCCTAGTTTGGCGAATCTTCATTATAGTCATAGGTGTCCATGCATTTCATTTATTTGACATTTTAATCCTTCACAACTTTATTCTTTTCAATTTAGCCCTATATACTCAAAATTATCAAAAATTCCAATACAAAACTTGTAAATCTTTAACATACATTCAATTTAAAACCATCAAACATCAAAACTATCCAAGCATGTTAATGGCCGAATCTTAAATACATAGTATTTTCAAAAATTTAAACATGGGTTGTATAGGATTTAAAGCAAGCATTCCAAATATGCAAAAATTTTCAAAAACTAAATAAAACACATACCCTTAATTAAGCCCCAAAGTGCCGAAATTTTCAAGCTCCTACAATGGAGTTCTTCATCCAAGTTTCGGCCAAGAAGATGAGTAAGGTAAGGTTCTCTTTCATCCCACTTGTTTTTATTATTTAATGATAAAACAAACACATTTTTATTAACATTATTTTAACATATAATTTGGACTTATAAAGGCCCATTGCCGTCCCTTACTATGGTGAATGGGCTAATTGCCCTTTTGGTACACCCACTTAAAAAGCCAAAATCAATTTAGTACTCTTCACTTAAGCATGCAACTTTTTCGCTTTTCTCTATTAAATCCTTTTTATCAAATTGAGCACTTAAACGACTAAATTTTTCTATGAAATTTTCACACTCACTAAATCACATATAACAAACACAAAATATAATATTAAAAATATCTCTCAGGCTCGGATTCATGGTCCCGAAACCACCGTTTCGATTTGGGTCAAAATTGGTCTGTTACAACTCTCCTCCCTTAGGATTTTTCGTCCCCAAAATCTTACCGATAAATAAGTTCGGATATTGTTGCCTCATCGACTCTTCAGGCTCCCACGTAGCCTCTTCAACTCCGTGACGATTCCATAAAACTTTTACTAATGGAATTCTTTTATTCCTCAACTCTTTTATCTCTCGGGCTAAGATACGGATCGGTTCCTCATCATATGTCAAATCAGATTTAATTTCAATCTCTGTCGGTGAAATCACATGGGGCGGATCCGATCTATATTTGCATGGCATCGAAAACATGAAATACATTGTGTATCTTTTCTAACTCGGAGGGCAATCTTAATCTATAAGCAACCGGTCCAATACGTTCAATGACTTCGTACGGTCCGATAAATCTCGGACTCAACTTGCCTTTCTGACCGAATCGGAATATTTTCTTCCACGGAGAAACTTTCAAGAACACCCGATCTCCGACCTGAAATTCAATGTCCTTGCGTTTTAAGTCGGCATAGGACTTTTGACGATCCGGCGACTTTCAAATTACTTCTAATCACAACCACTTTACTGCTCGGTTTCTTTAATCCAATCAACCCGTGTATCTTATTCTCACCGAGCTCGGTCCAATACAACGGTGTGCGACATTTTTCGACTATATAAGGCTTCATAAGGCGCCATTTTTATGCTAGATTGAAAACTATTATTGTAAGCAAATTCGATCAAAGGTAAGTATCGTTCCCATGTACCTTCAAACTCGAGAACGCAACACCTCAACATGTCCTCAAGTATCAAAATAGTTCGCTCGGATCGACCGATGCTTTTGCGGATGGAAAGTCAGACTAAAATGAAGTTTAGTACCTAAAGCATCTTGCAATTTCTTCCGTAACCGTGATGTAAATCTTGGGTCCCTATCTCGAGACAATGGAACTCGGTACACCGTGCAATCTTACAATCTGCGACACATACAATTCGGCAAGTTTGTCAAGTGAATAGTCGATGCGTCGCATCGGTACAAAATGAGCTGATTTAGTCGATCTATCAACGATAACCCACACAAATCTTTCTTACTAGGTGTCATAGGGAGTCCAGATACAAAATCCATGGAAATTCTATCCCATTTCCATTCGGGTATCGAGATTGGTGAAGTAAACCGGATGGTACTTGATGCTCACTTTTTATTTGTTGACAGATTAAACACTTGGAGACAAATTCGAATATATCTCGTTTCATGCCGTGCCACCAATAGAATCTGTTTCAAATCATTATACATTTTTGTGCTACCCGTGTATCGACATTCGCCATTATGGGCCTCACTCGAGAATCATCTCAGATCAAATCTGCGTTCAAGGAACACACAACCGAATTTTTATAATTCAAATAATCATTTGCATCAATCTGGAAATCGATTCGTAGCGCTTTCTGCATCGAATCCGAATAGCAACTAACTTTTCATCAACTTTCGTGCATCACAAATTTGCTTGAATGAGCATCGGTCTTGCTTGTAACTCGGCTATGATTGAACCATCATCGACATAGCCACCACCGTGCGTTAATGCACGAAAGAGCAAATAATGATTTTCGACTTAACGCATCCGCAACAACATTAGCTTTCCCCGGATGGTAGTCAATCACTAATTCATAGTCTTTCAGCAATTCTAACCATCGGCGTTGTCTCAAATTTAGATCTTTCTGAGTCATTAAATATTTTAGACTTTTATGATCTGAATAAACATGACATTTTTCACCGAATAAATAGTGACGCTAAATTTTCAATGCGAATACAATGGCTGCTAATTCCAGATCGTGAGTTGGATAATTCTTTTCATGTGGCTTCAATTGTCTTGAAGCGTAGGCTATCACCTTGCCTTCTTGCATTAAAACACAACCCAACCCATTCAAGGAAGCATCACTAAAAATAGTAAATTCTTTACCTGATTCAGGCTGAGTTAACACTGGAGCCTCGGTCAAAAGGGCTTTCAACTGTTCGAAACTTTTCTGACCACTCAAATTTGACATCTTTCTGTAGTAGTCTCGTCAAAGGTGTAGCTATTACGGAAAAACCTTTTACAAATCGTCTATAATATCCCGCAAGGCCCGTAAAACTTGGATCTCTAAACATTCTTTGGTGGTTTCCAATCAAGTATGGTCGCTATTTTATTTGGATCCACCCGAATACCGACACCAAAATCACATGACCCAAGAAGTCGACTTCATTCATCCGTAATCTCACTTACTTTGAATTTTGCATATAACCGTTGGTTTCTCAAAGTTTGTAGTACTACTCTCAAATGCTCAGCGTGCTCGCTTCATTTTTGGAGTAGATCAATATATCATCAATAAATACTACTACAAACCGATCCAAAATCGTCTTAAGACTCGGTTCATTAGATCCATAAAAACAAAGAGTGCATTTGTGAGTCCAAATGGCATAACTAAAAACTCATAATGTCCGTACCTGCGTTCGAATGCGTCTTTGGCACATCCGAATCTCGACTCATGAATCGATAATAGCCCGATCTCAAATCTATCTTGAAAACACCAAGCCCCCTTCACCATCAAATAAATCATCAATCCGAGGTAACGGGTACTTATTCTTTATAGTCACCTTATTTAGTTGCTTGTGTCGATACACATTCTCATAGTCCCATCCTTCTTTTCACAAATAAAACCGTGCACCCAAGGAGAGAAACTCGGTCGTGCGAAGCCCTTATCTCACAACTCTTGCAATCAAGGCTTTCAATTCTTTTAATTCGGTGAGGCGCCATTCGATGCGGAGCTATCAAAATCGGGTCGCCCACGGTACCAACTCAATGCCGAACTCAATCTCTCGCATCGGGGGTAAGCCCGTAGTTCTTCAGAAACACATCGGGGTATTCACATAGAACTGATCTGATTCAATTTGTTTCTCGGACATTTTATTATCCAAAGACATAGGCCAAATAAGCTTCACACCCTTTTCTCACATACTTTTGGGCTAACATTGAAGATATTGCTTTGTAGGCAACCCATTTATGTCGCAGATTTAATTCGATGGTCTCACCGCTTTCGACATCTCAAATCGATAAGCTTTCTTTTACAATCCACTACTTGCTCATGTGAAGTTAACTACCCATTCCCAAGATTATATCAAATTTGTCAAAGGGCAACAACATTAAATTAGTCTGGAAGCAATAATCCCCAATCATCAACGGGCAATCTCTACACACTTTATTAACAAGCACACATCTACCCAAAGGGTTGGACACTCGAATCACAAACTCGGTAGACTCAACTAGCGAGTCTTTCCGAATTTCAAAGTTTCACCTGAGATATGAATGAGTCGAACCAGGATCAATTAATGCAATCACGAGTATCATAAAGAGTGAAAGTACTGCAAGTAATGACGTCGGGAGGAAGCATCCTCTCTAGCTTGTGCAGCATATGCTCTAGCCGGAGCTCTAGCCTCAGATCGATCTGTAGTATTCTTCGTTCCTTTCTGACTACCACCTACATTGCCTAAATGTCTGGGTGGTCTACCTCACATTGACACATTGCTCGGCTTAGTGCTCGGGTCGCATTCTCGCTCGATTAACCCGGACACTCTCTAATAAAATGATCGATGATCCACATTTATAGCAAGACCGGTCGTGAAATCTACAACTCCTGAGTGCCATTTCCCACGAGTGCTTGCACTCGACTCTATTTTGTAGAACATTACCAACACTGGCTATCGAGGTAGCTCGGGAGCTCATAGGAGGTCGATCCGTCTAGGTGGATCAGATTAGCTTTCTATCGGTGTAGTCGTCTCTAGGCTTCTTGGTCGTGGAATGAAAGACTTTTACCCAAGATCTTTTACGAATGTCTCTAGCTTCAGTCTCGACCTTTCTTTTCTCTTTCCCGAGTTCTTGACTTTGCAAGCTCTTTCAACTAAAGTCACAAACTCTTGAATTTCAAGAATACCAACAAACATCTTTATATCTTCATTCGTGCCATCTTGAATCTTTTACACATAATAGCTTGGAAGAAACACATTCTCTAGCATATCTGCTTTGAGTCGACAAGTTTTCGTTCATATTCCGTCACGGTCATTCGTCCTTGTTTCACTCAAGGAATTCTTTTTCGTTTTTGATCGATGAATCTTTGGCTAATATATTTCTTGCGAATTCATTCGGAAAAATACCCATGTTACTTTTTCTTTCGGAACCACTTGATACTAGTGTGTTCCACCAGTGATATCTGATGTCCTCAATAAGGATATAGCACATTTCAAGCATTCATCCGGAGTACAAGATAGCTCATCAAGTACCAGATAGTGTTATCAAGCCACATTTCGGCTCTCTCAAAGCATCATCATCATCATTGGCTTTAAATTCTTCAGCCCCAAATTTTTCGGATTTTATCAATCAGGGGCCTACTAGATCTCAAATGGATCTATCATCGAAGTGCTAAAGGAATCGAGCTGGATTATTCAGGGGTGGAGGTTGGTGTACATTCGGGTTATTCTCGAATAAATTGGGCAAACCACTCATTCATCATCCGATAAAAGGCTTGTTTAGTCTCTCCTTCGTGGCTACCCAAAACAGTCGAGAGTCTATCGGCGCTGATCCGTGGGCACGGTCGGTAGCGCGACGCTCTCCCATCATCATTCACGGCTCTTTCGGGATCGGTGTCCATTTACTATATAAAACAAAGTTCAGTGTCGTGAAGTCACCACACTATCAACATATAATAAAGGCATGTATAGCTAGACTCACACGCGCTACGATAGTCCTAGAATCGACTAAACTATAAGCTCTGATACCAATCAAATGTAACACCCCTTACCCAAAGCCCTTACCGGAATCGAGTACGTGGCATTACTAGACTTGACTATTAACTTAAGGTGTAAAATTTTAAAGCTGTCCAACCGTGTCATGCTGACTAAATCGACCATAACTCGAGTTATAAAACTCGAAATTTAGATCCGTAAATTTTCCTTGAAACTAGACTCACATAACATTTCACCATAATTTTTCCAGAATTTTTTCATGTGGCCAATTAGTACATTTTATTCATCAAATTTACCCTTATTACACTGTCTAACAATTCTGACCTGTCTCTACAAAAATACAGTTATCTCATTGCACAATTTTCATATACTGTTCTAGTTTATACCAATGAAAAATAGACTCAATAAGGGTTTTACAGATATAACCCATGCTTCCTAATTATTTTTGTACAATTTTTGACAATTTTTCCAAAACAGAACAGTGACTCACGAATGCATTCAGAGCAGGTCTCACTAAAACTTAATTATCTCATAATATATAAATCTTTTGCCTACTCTGTTTCTTCCATGTAAAAATAGACACAATAAGGATTAATTCTATACTTCATTCACCATCTAATTCAACTTATCCTATTTTTGGTGATTTTTCTAACTCACATCACTGCTGTAACTAAAGACTGTTTCTATACTAAATATGCTTTCTAGCTTATAACCGGATATACTCACATGCAATTCATACTCTCCATGCATTTTTTTTAATCACTTACAAAGATAGCTTGTACTTAAAACATTCATATGATATTCTAACATCATCGATTTAAAAGAGTATCACTATTACCCACATTTATGACAAAACCCCAAAAACATACATAACCAAATATTTAGCCATATTCGCATGGCTGTTATATACAAGGTCAAACATCGTATGTTTGTAAAACTTCATCTAGCCTATACATGCCTTCTAAATCGCAACCAAAAATTCAAAATACCAAAGGAAGGCGATAGTGTGGATGACTTCTTGAAGATCCTTCACGAGCCCATAGCGTGACCAAAATCTATAAAACAAAGAAGAACATTTCACGTAATTAAGCTTACTAGCTTAGTAAGTCCTAACTCATGATAATAAAACATTTATACTTGAAAACCAATTGTTCCATAATAGCACATTCTAACTCGAATTCCATCATATAACATCCATCAATATTAATTTCAAACACATATAACACAATTCTCACAATATCAATTTAACCTAGGTAATATTAAGCATACCTACCTTACATGCTTACCAAACGTAAACCCAATAAATTAACTTTAAGTTATCTTGAACAAGGATTCGATTTATCTTTGATAAAGTACATCACCAGATCAAGCACGCTAGCATAAAAGCCCGTAAAGTAACACCGCACAAGGCACGCTGGCGTAGAAGCTCGATAAATAACACCGCACAAGGCACGCTAGGCAAAAAGCCCGATAAATAACACCGGCACAAGGCACGCTGGGCATAAAGCCCGATTAATGTCACCGCACGAGGCACGCGCTAGGCATAAAGCCCGATTAATGTCACCGCACGAGGCTCGCTAGGCTCGAGCCCAATGTCGAAATATTATTATATGCTTTTCACATTTCACTATCACATATCGAATCATAAACATCTATTCCCATTGCAATAAATAAATTTGAAATCAATCTAATCCATCATTATCACATTCGGCCAACTCATGGTTTTACACCAAGCTTATACAAATTTTATCATTCACTAGATATGTAAATGATCTTTAAATAATAAGTAGCTCAAGAACTTACCCATTCACCTTGCATTAGCCAAAATATTTTCCATCATATACTCAACATAAATCATCAACCAATATGTAGATATACATTCGGCCATGATGCAATTGGATATTAACATTCATCAATTTTTAATAGTCAAGATAACCATAATTTATTCTTTGACATAATTTAACTAAAGGACTTACCTCGGTTGTCGATAGTCCGTGCGAATCGGCTATTCGAGAACCTTCGTCTTTCCCCGGTCTAATTCGGTCTTTCTTTGCTCTTGATCTAAAACACATTAGAATTTAGCTCATTTAATCTCATTTCATCTCAATTTAGTCCCAAAACACCCAAATGGGCAATTTACCATTTTGCCCCTAATGTTTCCCATTTTTACAATTTAGTCCTATTTGCACAAAACACAAAATATGCAAAATTTTCCAACATCCTAGTTTGGCCGAATCTTCATTATAGTCATAGGTGTCCATGCATTTCATTTATTTGACATTTTAATCCTTCACAACTTTATTCTTTTCAATTTAGCCCTATATACTCAAAATTATCAAAAATTCCAATACAAAACTTGTAAATCTTTAACATACATTCAATTTAAAACCATCAAACATCAAAACTATCCAAGCATGTTAATGGCCGAATCTTAAATACATAGTATTTTCAAAAATTTAAACATGGGTTGTATAGGATTTAAAGCAAGCATTCCAAATATGCAAAAATTTTCAAAAACTAAATAAAACACATACCCTTAATTAAGCCCCAAAGTGCCGAAATTTTCAAGCTCCTACAATGGAGTTCTTCATCCAAGTTTCGGCCAAGAAGATGAGTAAGGTAAGGTTCTCTTTCATCCCACTTGTTTTTATTATTTAATGATAAAACAAACACATTTTTATTAACATTATTTTAACACCTTAATAAAACTATCTAATAAGCTAATTTAACATATAATTTGGACTTATAAAGGCCCATTGCCGTCCCTTACTATGGTGAATGGGCTAATTGCCCTTTTGGTACACCCACTTAAAAAGCCAAAATCAATTTAGTACTCTTCACTTAAGCATGCAACTTTTTCGCTTTTCTCGATTAAATCCTTTTTATCAAATTGAGCACTTAAACGACTAAATTTTTCTACGAAATTTTCACACTCACTAAATCACATATAACAAACACAAAATATAATATTAAAAATATCTCTCAGGCTCAGATTCATGGTCCCGAAACCACTTTCCGATTTGGGTCAAAATTGGTCTGTTACACCCCCTAGCTCTCCTTGGGCTGCCGAAATTAGCCCAATTTCTTGGGCTCCAAACGGCCATACTGAGGCCCCCTTCTTTTACCTATTGGCACCACTTATAGCTCCCTCCTACTGTGCCTCTTGTTCCTGGGCTACAAGCCCATTATGCCTATTTCACTCTCAATATTTTATTTAAACCTCATAGTCCCTAAACAAAATATTTAGCCAAGATCTTGGCCCATTCACGAGCCTAATTTGCACCTCTAATTCTCATATTAACCCATTAAACATGTCTACACACTAAACGCATAAGCCCATTGATTCGGGATGTTACAGAACCTCTATACCCCCTTTCCATCACTTCTTTTCTTCTTACCATCTTCTCAACCATTCTCCATTTCTCTTTAATGGACACAACTTTGTTTGGCGGAATCTTCTTTATTCTTTTCTCATCAATAGCCAAATTTCTATCATCTTCTCTTCTCCATCTTGCGAGTTGAGCATTTCTTCTTTGATCGAATTGGTAAGTGGCTCTATTCTATCCTTTCATTTTCTTTTCTTCATGTTGAATATGTACTTTCTCTTTGGATGGTTCTCTAAACCGAAACATTCCTCTCTTCTACTCCCTAATTTCATGATCATCTCCTATTTTGTAGTATTCTTGTGGGGTTGGCCAAATCTTTTATTTTGTCGATTCATCCGTAGTCGTAAGCCCAATCGGTAGAAATCGAATTTATCACCGTAAGTTAAGAAGTTTCTTTATGGATTATTTCGATCTCGCTCATTGTTTGATTAGTTTGCTAAACGGAATGATGGTTGTGACTAATCGGTTATTATAGGGATTATACCGATCATTTTTATTCACTTATTGATCCTACGAAAATAGTGGTAAGCCGAACCTTTTCCTTAGACAATCGATTTATATCATTGTAATATCTTTTGGATTAAGACTTTTTCCAATGGAAGCAAGTGGTACCGATTCGAAAGGAAAAGCTTTGGAGAACACAAAAGGAGTGGATTTGCGATTCTTACTCCTAAGTTCAAGCGTAGAGTGGTATCGGCGATTCAAGATTTCCCACCGGGTTGTGGACCATCATCCGGTGAGAATAGACAAATCGTGGTCGTACACGATTCTAAGGGTAAGAATTTTATTAGATCGTTAGATTTAAATATTTGGATTAAGAAAAAAAAGCTCGTTTGTTGGTTAGTTTTAGGTGCCGAAGATCAAGAAGGTTTAGTCCTTACAGTAATCAGGTGTGTAATCTCACATCGAAATCCCGTAGGTTCATGATTCGATATCACGTTGTAAAATAGATCGTTATTATTTATATGCCTAAAAATCGTAATATGGCATAAATTGAGAAATTTGCTTAAATTACATTATTTATATAGATTTGTCAAAATCGATATTTAAAATTGTTAAATTTATGAAAAAGCCCCTAAGGGTGGAATTACGAAAATGCCCCTATGGGCCGAATTACCAAAATGCCCTATGGGCTGATTTTCTAAAATGCCTTAGCGGGTCGAAGTACAAAGTTCTATAATGGGTCGATTTACCGTAATAAATTACTGGATTAATGGTTGTTGTTCCTATATGTGGATATTATGCTTTATTATGTATGTTGCATGTTACATATTGCATGGGTTGGGAAAAAAATGTTGAAGAGCGATGTAGCCTAGTGGCATCGCCACAAAATATTCATTATTACGTTTTCTTATGATTTCAGTGGCTTGGCCACAATAAAAATATATAATATAGCAGCTCGACTGCAATTTGGTGTGAGCGGCGGGGTGGGTTGACTTGATCCCCACAGGTGTGATTGGCTGGTCGGGGGTGTGATGGATGGATGGGTTGGGTTGCATACATTTACTTCATTTTTTTATTCATTATGTAAATGGGCTTAAGCCCAAGTTAATGCTAAATGGATTCAGGCCCAGTGGATGACGGTAAGAGGATTATACACTGAGTTCTTGTACCTCACCCCTTTTTCTTAATAATTGCAGGTAATGCTCTGTGATGATGATTTGGGCCATGGATGACCCGGTGGAGGCCATACTTCGAAAACGGTGTTCTTGGACTTTAGATTTCTATTTACATTTACTTTATTACTTTTACTATTTTGGGTTTTTTTTTTAAGTTGTAATAAGGCCTCTGGAATATTTTATTTTGCTTTGTGTTTGACGTACTTATTATCTTGCTTAATTTATTTTAAATGGGAATTTTCTAAAAATCATAAATAATGGTTTCAAAAATTGATTAACAAAAAGGTTTTTATAAATAGGTACAAATATTTTAACTCAAATTCTCTTTCAAATTACCAACGACATTTTCAAATGTCACGGTTTTAACGTTCACTACCTCGATTTTTGATTTATCAAACAACCTCTCAAAAATAGTTGTATTTTATCAAATGTTTACATCCAATCTTGTTTTCTTAACCATAACCAAATAACACTTATTTTAGTACAAATCAAAAGGACTCTATACGTTTTCCTCATGTGACATGTCAGATCCGGTCATTACGCATGGGCCGGGTGTGGGGTGTTACAAAATAGCTATTTCAGAAATGAGTCTACTGATTATCACTATAGTATTGGTTTTGAGTGACGTGATAAAATGAGGCTTCTGTAGCCACAATGACCCGAATTTATTTTCACACATGCGCGTTGATTGTTTATGTATAACTTGTTGCTTTTTGGTTGGTCAATCTTTAATGGCATTACTATTTGAAAAGGGATGGGATAGCATGTTAGAAGCAATGAAGAAAGCGAGGATGTTAAACACTCACGTATTTTTGATGCTGAAAGCACGTTTCCCTCTGGAGGACAAAATGGCTTGTGCTATAAAGCAAACTGGTGCTCCTCTGCCTCAGATTAAGTTTGAGAATACTGTTTCTGCCTTCAAAACACTGTCGCAGAAAGGTACCTGAGTGAGTTCATATGTGTTGTTGAAAGAAGAAAATTTATATGGATATACAGTACATGGCAGGCAAATAGAGAAACTTAAATTCAAAATTCAGAATTTAACGCTAGATTCTAACATCAATTTCTGAATTCAAGACATAATCAAATTACTTTTTCATACTTAAACTTTATCAAGTTTGTTATTATTTTTCATACTTAAAGCTTGATTAAACTTGTAAGTTATTCGAATCAAGTAGTATGATTGATGGCTCAAGTTTGAGTTTGACTTAATAATTACTCAATCAAATTTGAGTGTTTTTTTGAGTCAAGCTTGAATAGTTACAAGCACTAGCGGCTTGTTTACAGGTCCAAGCTTAAATTTTGGATTTTGTGTTTATACTTTCATTTGATCATTTTTAGTCCCTTTACTTTGAAATTTTAGTTTTGATTCAAATGGTAGTCATAAAATTAGTTAAATTTTGCTGCAATCAACCCTCATTATAATAACCCTATTTATCTACCAAAATTTTATATATTAAAGGGAGGCAGTTGTTATAAACCTATAACAACATTTCAGATTTGATCATATTAGGCTTCTCCAAAGGTCGAGTAGCTCGCTCAACCCAATTTGACTTGGGTTGAGCTTGGGTAAGGATTTTTGCACTTCGAGCCAACTTGAGTTCAATTTAAATAAAAAAATACTTTTAAATTAAAGCTTAATTCTAAAAATATATGAAATAGCAACTAAAAAAATATTGAAATTAATCAAAAGGACATAAAACAGAAACAACCAAATTCAGGGAGTAAAATAAAAAAATGTTAACTATATGTGGAAAGAATAATTAATTAATTAATTAAACAAATAAATAATGAAATTATTGAAAGTAAATATGTAGTAGGGACTGAATTGCATAACTTTTAAAATATAATAGGTACAAAATGAAAATAATCCTAAATAATCTACATGAAATACTCAAATAACATTAATCTTTTAAAAATAAGACATGCTTAAACAATGAAATAATATATATTTACAATGTGTTTTATTTATAATTATTTAATATTTTATTTCAAAAAAATGCAAACTGTAGCACCCCAAACCCGGCCTAGACGCTATGGCCGAATCTGGCAATGTCACATTGAAGTGTTTTTCGTAAAGTGTGATATCGATGAAAAACCCCTTTTCTATTAAACCTCTTTGTATTATTTTATGATGATTCCAAGACGTGTCATTCATTTTCAAAACATGAGTCATGACCAAAAGGTTATTCATTTTTAAAATGTTACTAGTTTTCAAAACGTCATTAGGTTGCATATTTGTGGTATTTTTGCTAAAACATTTATCTTTTTGAAAACATGCATCTTATCCTACTGCTAGCAGTTATAAATCAAAGCGACCAAAATCTCAAATTAAAATAAAAATCCAAAGAGACCATTATTACAGTAAAATACCCCAAAAATTAAATCAAAATCAAAAAATACTAAATCGAATTAGATAGGCCGTGTAGCCACCACTGAGTACTCCGTTGCACTGACCCGCCTATGTTTAGAGATTACTTGTACAGTTAAAACAGAAGGGTGAGTTTGCGAAAACTCAGTGTGTAATTCCATATAGGTAAACAGACAGAAAACAAACATAGTATGGGCCTAAGCCCCTTTTCAGTATCAGTGCCGATGTCAGTTTGGGCTTTAACCAATCTTAGTACAGAACAGTCATGTGTTTGGGCCCTGACCCATTACAGTATCAATGATCAGTGCAGTAACAGATTTAAACAGTACACAAGCCCTACCCATGCAGCCTTTACACTCCATCTCCGTCCAACCCTACACTTCATGTGGGATATAATCAACCCATCCATCCTTACACTCTAGAAAGTACCGAATGCGGCACTACACAGTAATATGCAGTTGGGCTACCAGTAATTTAGGCTCGAAGCCTTTCAGTACACTTCCTCCGATCAATATAAAACCCATCCCCATGCAATTCATCATGCAATCATATCATGTCATACCATGGTATCATACATGTATTCAGTACAATTTAAATAGCATGCTAAAATACAGTCATACATGTGCATATATATATATCATCACACAGAGGTATAACAGTCATTCAGTTAATTTGGGGTCCAGGTAAGCTTACCGACCCTACAGTAGGTCCACAGTCGACTTGGGTGACCCGTGCAACCTTAGCAATCAAACAGTGAAAATAGGCCTATGAGCCGATGATGCTAGCCCATGTGGACCCACACGGCCCAAAATGTCCTTGGCTGTGCAGATCACACGACCTAGCCCAATAATTTCTATACGCTCGTGTGGTTTGCTCGTCTGGGGCCCACACGGCCCAGTTTGGCTCGACCAATGAATCGCCCATGGCTAGCCTCGTCAATAGTACACCTATGTTGGGTCACATGGCCTCCCACACTGGTAGCTGCAAACCCGTGTGGCATCGACTATTCATACTTTACGGCTTTTTGCCAATTTTCGATTGTAGAACAGTGTTTACACACCTGGTTACGAAAATAGCGCACTCAGTCCTTGAACCCTCCAAATCTAAGTTCAAAACATAAACAATCGATTAGTCATAAGACCAACGAATTTAAAACAACTCTATTCGACCCACTTAATCACTTCGTTGACATCCATCTACCTTGTTTGAACAACCGAGGCCTACCCCACTTAAACTGTCGAAAACGAAAGATCATCAGTTCCTGCAATTCAACCAAACCCTTATTAACTAATATTAGTATGAATAGTTTGAACCAAAACTGAAATCAACTTACCAAAAATGGCAAACCATGAAGAGGGAAAGAAACTAACGGCATAATAACACCAAAAGAAAAAGCCAATGTCATAGTAATTCGACAAAGAGCAGAAAAAGATGATGATCACGGTAGCAAGGGAAGAAAGTAGGGAATGGCACAGGGGGGAAACAGAAAAAAAATAATTGACAAGAGAAGTGAAGGGAAAATCAGACGTGGGAAGGACAAGACTGAATGAAACCACAAGATGCAACAAACTCCCCACTAACGAAAATTGGCACAGGTCTTCGGGGAGAGTGAGAATTCAAAATGAGCAAATTAGCAAAATAAACAATGAATCAATAGGGTTGGAATGACGAAGATCAGCAACACAAGTAAGATGTTAGGAGAAGCAGACCAAATCGGCAAAGAAAACTAGGAGGGTGTGGCAGTAGAGAAGGAGAAGAATTGAACCAAAAACCAAAAAAACCCTCTATGAAAGACCAAAATTGGCAAAATGAGGTGAGGAGTCGAATTCAACATCCACCAAATCGGGATATTCCCTCAATCCCATAATTTCCTACTCAAATCACTCTTCAAAAATTTAAGCCCTTTTTGTGCATACAAGGGTTCCAATTTCAGCCCTCAAGTAACAATATCACGCCCCTTATCCCCTAGACCAGCAGGCCCATTCTGACATATTTTTACTAAGTTTTATTAATAAGCCTAATGTCTAAAGATAGGGGTTTATTCAAATAAAAACAAAATTTTGCCGAAGCTAAGGCTTGAACCCAAGACTTCTCAGACACTCCCAGAACACATAACCACTGAAGTAGATAGATATTTTGTAACAACAATATACGAAAATAATTTATAAAGGATTTTTCAGCATTACAATTCTACCCCCTCAAAGAAAATTTCGGCCTCGAAATTTTACTAGATTAGAACAAATGAGGATATTGCTGTCGTATCACATCCTCAGGTTCCCATGTGGCCTCCTCAGAACTATGATTACGGCAAAGAACTTTCACCAGTAGGATGGACTTTCTTCTCAGAACTTTAACATCGTGGTCTAATATTTGTACCGGTTCCTCTTCGAAGGTAAAATCTGGCCTAACCTAGATCTCCTCAACTGGAATAATATGTGTAGGATCAGAGTGGTAGCGTCTCAACATAGAGACGTGGAACACATCGTAAATTTGCTCTAAATCTAGAGGTAGCTTCAACTGTTAGGCAACCGATCCCACATGCCTCAGTATGCAATAAGGTCCAATGAATCTAGGGCTCAACTTTCCCTTACGACCAAACCTCAGTATTCTTTTCCATGGTGAGACCTTGAGAAACACGAAGTCCCCCACAAAATACTCTATATCTCGCCGCTTCAGATCTGCATACAACTTTTATCTATCAGATGCCTCCTTAAGTCGATCCCAAATCAACCTAACCTTATTCCCAGTATCAGAAACCAGTTCAGGGCCCAGAACACGTCGCTCGGCCAAATTAGTCTAACACAAGGGAGTACGACACTTACGACCATATAGGGCCTTGTAAGGTGCCATATGTATGCTAGACTAGTAGCTATTGTTGTTAGCGAACTCAGCTAATGGTAAAAACTCCTCCCAACTGCCTCAAAAATCAATTACACAGATCCTCAACATATCCTCCAGTATCTGAATCACCCTCTTTAACTGACCGTCTGTTTGATGATGGAACGCAGTACTGAAGTCTAACCTTGTACCCAGAGCTTCATGTAGCTTCTTCTAGAACTAATACATGAAGCGAAGATCCCTGTCAGATATTATCAAAATCAGTACACCATGCAGTCGCACTACCTCAGACACGTACAGTTTAGCCATCTTCTGCAGAGAATAATTAGTACGAACTGGTATGAAATGGGCAGACTTGGTCAATCGATCCACGATTACCCATACTAAATCTTTCTTAGTAGGTGTTAACGGCAACCCACTTACAAAATCTGTAGTTACTCTTTCCCACTTCCAAAGCGGTATTTTAACTGGTTGCAGTAAACCTGAGGGTAGCTGATGCTCAGCCTTAACCTGCTGGCATGTCAAACATTTACTCACAAAATCAGTAACCTCTCTCTTGAGACCTGGCCACCAGTACAACTCACGAAGGTCTCAGTACATCTTATTTCAGCCAGGATGCATAGCATAAGGGCTACTATGTGCCTCTTGCAGTACAGACTGCCTCAAATCAGTATCCTTTATAACACAGATTCTCCCACAAAAACAGATTACCCCTTCACTATTTAGTCCAAAATCTGATGTGTTACCACTCTCAATCTGCTGGAATCAAAGACCCAGTGACTCATCCTCTAACTATTTACCCTTAATCTGCTCGATCCATATCTGTTTAACCTGGAGTTCAGCTAACAAACCATCATCAAATAAACTAAGACGAGCAAACATTGCTCTCAAATCAGTCACAGCCCTTTGACTAAGTGCGTCGGCCACCACATTGACCTTAACAGGATGGTATTCAATCATACAGTCGTAATCTTTAGCAGCTTAATCTATCTACACTGCCTAAGGTTTAGCTCCTTTTGAGTGAGGAGATATTTGAGACTCTTGTAATCAGTGTAAATGATACACTTCTCACCGTACAAGTAATGTCTCTAGAGTTTCAGTGCGAATACCATTGCGGTCAAATCCAAGTCATGCATCAGATAATTTGCCTCATGAGTCTTAAGCTGTCGAGACATATATGCAACCACCTTACTCTCTTGCATCAACACACATCCTAAACTGACATGTGATGCATCATTGTACACAGTAAACTCTTTTCCAGTCACTAGTTGTATCAGAATAGAGGCTTTAGTTAGTACAGTCTTGAGCTTCTCAAAGCTCTTTGTTCTGAATCAGCCTAGTTAAACGACACACCCTTACGTAACAGCTTAGTCAAGGGTGCTGCAATAACAGAAAAGCCCTCTACAAATTATTGATAGTACCCAGCCAGTCTCTAAAAATCGCAAATCTCCGATCTGATCCTAAATTTGTTTCCAATCAAAGCGACCTCAATCTTCCGATGATCGACCTTAATCCCCTCAACAAATACCACATGGCCCAGAAATGTTACTTTTTTTTAACCAAAACTCACGCTTACTGAGCTTGGCGTACAGTTGCTTCTCCCTCAAAAGCTGCAAAACCACCTGGAGATGTTCATCATATTCATCATCAGTCTTTGAATACACCAGAATTTCGTCAATAAAGACTACCACGACCCGATCCAGATAGAGATAGAACACTTGATTAATCAGATCCATAAAGGCTGCTGATGCATTCGTTAATCCAAATGGCATTACTAAGAACTCGTAGTTCCTATAGCGAGTCCTAAACGTAGTATTGTATACATCAGTCTCCTTAACTCTCAACTGATGGTACCCAGATCAGAGGTCAAATTTAAAGAAAACCAAAGCTCCTCAGAACTAATCGAACAGGTCGTCTATCCTCGGCAGTGGATATTTATTCTTGATGGTCAACTTGTTCAGTTACCGATAATCAATGCACATACGCATGGATCCATCTTTCTTTTTTACGAATAGAGCTGGTGCTCTCCACGGAGACACACTAGAGTGAATGAACCCACGATCCAGTAACTATTAGATTTGAGCTTTAAGCTCCACATGCTCTTTTGGTGCCATTCTATAAGGGGCGATGGACACCAGAGCTATACCAGGAAGGAGCTCAATCCCAAACTCAACTTCACGGTTTGGAGGTAACCCAGGTAGCTCTTCAGGGAAGACGTCCAGAAAGTCTTTAACCGTTCTGATTTCTCTAACAGAAAAATCCCTAGAATCTGAAACACTGATGTAGGCCAGATATGCCTCACGTCCCTTACGAACCAACTTTTTAGCCCTCAATGTAGAAATTACATTCGACAAGTAGTTCCAACATTCCCCAATTACAACTACTTCATTGTCCTCATCAGTTCTCAATACCACCCGTTTAGTGGCACAATCCAAGTTCGCTCGGTGTTTAACTAGCCAATCCATGCCAAGTATTAGATCGAATTCTCCAAAAGGGAGTTCCGTTAGATCTGCCAGAAAAATAACTCCCTGTACCTCTAAAGGGACGTCTCTAAATAACTTATTAACCTAGACGAATTGCCCCAATAGACTTAATACTGTAATTTCACTCAGAGTACTCTCAACCGGAATCCCCAAGTTTTCAGTAACAGAGCAGGCAACATAGGAATGAGTGGATCCTATATCTATCAGTGCAGCATAAGGTACATTAAAAATTAAGAACGTACTCGTGATAACATCTGGAGCATCCCCCTCCTCTCGGTGACTTGCAGCATATGCAAGAGCCAGCTGTCTCGCTTCAGTCTAATTAGCACCTTTGCCCAGTGCTCT
The DNA here is from genome assembly GCA_025503065.1 of Gossypium bickii. Lineage (NCBI taxonomy): Eukaryota > Viridiplantae > Streptophyta > Magnoliopsida > Malvales > Malvaceae > Gossypium > Gossypium bickii. Next base: position 110,857,235 of record CP106711.1, on the reverse strand, counting down.
CTGCCCTCGGCCCAACCCATTACCACCTCGAGCCTGACCGCAACCTCTCAGTGGCTAGTGAACACCCCTTTACGACGGTGCAGTACCTCTGCCAGGAGCTTGCATTTGATCAGGCTTTCATGGACACTCTCTGATACGGTTCTTCAGTAAATAGCACCTCAAACATGCCCCAGTTCTTTTCTAGCACTCGTCCTGATGGTGTCTTCTACAATCGGTACAAGGCTGTTGACCAATAGGAATCATAGGGGCCCCAACTCTAATCAACCCATACATCCTGGCCTTTTTCTTAAACCTCTGAATGGTATTCGAGGGCTCCAAATCCTCCTGTTCCTACCTCTCTCTTTCTCACAGTTCTAGCGCTCAGTGCGCTTAACTTCTTAGGTGATCTTCGCCTTATCCACTAGTGCAGCAAAGTCCCACTCCCTCTGTGGAGCTATCAGAACTATTAAGCTATCTCTGAGGCCGTCCTCAAAGCGAACACATCGCTCGTACTCAGTCACCACCATACATCATGCATAGCGGCTAAGCCTTAAGAACTCGGCCTCATATTCGACCACTAATCTGCCCTCTTGAGTCAGATTTAAAAACTTTCTCCTTCGAGCATCCACATAATTGGCACCTACGTATTTTCCTTAAAAGGCAGATTTGAAGAATTCCCAGGTCAGTTGTTCGGGCTGATTGCCCTCATTTACAGTGAGCCACCACTGATATGCTTTATCTCGTAACAACGATACAGCACCCTTTAACTTTTTCTCGGGGGTGCAGTCCGGATCGTCCATAATTCTCTCCGTGGCCTCTATCTAGTACTCAGCTGCATTAGGGGCAACCCCAGCAATACTCTTAAAAATCTCAGCTCCATTGGACAGGAGTTGTTCTGTAATCGACCCTCGACCCTCAGTACCAGTATTGGTTCCAGCGACCCTCTCTAGAATTCTCAACATGGCTTGGGACAGTGCGTCGTCCCCAACCGTTCAATCATGAGACCTAGTTTCAGTAACAGGTGCAACTAATATCTCACTAGTTTCCAAATTAGGTATGTGGCCAGATGACGAGGACCCAGCTCAAGCACCTCTACGATCTCTACCACGGCCTCTTGTACCCCGTCTGCGAGTACCTCTAATGCTCATTGTCTAATCTTGGATTATTTGTATTAATAGTTTTATGTAGATTAGTTTATAGTTTCAGTATTTGTTAATCAAAGTTTTATGCAAAGCAATATAGTAATTCAGTGTCTATTTTCGTAAATCGGCCTAACAGTTTTGCTACAGTCTCAGTATACACTATCTTATGCGTTTTTAGTACAGTCCATCTATAGTAGTCGTAGAATATACTACCTATAGCAGTTTTAGTTTAGAACATATAACAGTTTCAGTCACAATCATAAAGCAGTTTTTAGAGATAACTTACAAGATCGGTGTTGGAACTCGATATGCCACACATTCAGTAAAATATTTGAAAACACTTCAAACTATTTGAAAACAGTTCTTTAGAAGTTCAAGTTTAAAAAACCAATCCACAGCCAAATTTTACAACCTAGCTCTGATACCACTAAATGTAACACCCCAAACCCTGCCTAGATGATATGGCTAAATCTAGCGATGTCACATTGAATTGTTTTTCGTAAAGTGTGATTCGATGGAAAACCCCTTTTCGATTTAACCTCTTTGTGTTATTTTATGATGATTCCAAGACGTGTCATTCATTTTGAAAACGTGAGTCATTATCAAAAGGTTATTCACTTTTAAAATGTTATTAATTTTCAAAACATCATTTATTGTGGAAGCTGTTGAATAGGTTACGTATTAACATTTGTCTTTTTCAAAACTCGCATCTTATCTTACTACTGGAAGTTATAAATCAAAGCGACCAGAATCCCAAATTAAAATAAAAATCCAAAGAGACCATTATTACAGTAAAATACCCCAAAAATTAAATCGAAATCATAAAATACTAAATCGAATTAGATAGGTCGTGTGACCCCCGCTGAGTCCTCCGTTGCACCGACACGCCTATGTTTAGGGATTACCTGTACAGTTAAAACAGAAAGGTGAGTTTGCGAAAACTCAGTATATAATCCCATATAGGCAAACATACAGAAAACAAACACAGTCTGGGCCTAAGCCCCTTTTCAGTATCAGTGTCGATGTCAGTTTGGGCTTTAACCAATCTTAGTACAGAATAATCATGTGTTTGGGCCCTGGCCCATTACAGTATCAATGATCAGTACAGTAGCATATTTAAAGTACACAAGCCCTACCCATGCAACCTCTACACTCTATCTCCGTCCAACCCTACACTTCATGTGGGGATATAATCAATCCACCCATCTCTACACTCTAGAAAGTACCAAATACGGCACTACAGAGTAATATGCAGCTGGACTGCCAGTAATTTAGGCTTGAAGCCTTTCAGTACACTTCCTCCGATCAATATAAAACCCATCCCTATGCAATGCATCATGCAATCATATCATGTCATACTATGGTATCATACATGTATTCAGTATAATTTAAATAGCATGCTAAAATACAGTCATACATGTACATATATATATATACATCACACAGGGGTATAACAGTCATGCAGTTAATTAAGGGTCCAGGTAAGCTTACCGACCCTATAGTAGGTCCACAATCGACTCGGGTGGCCCGTGCAACCTTAGTAGTCAAACAGTGAAAATGGGTCTACGAGCCCATGATGCTAGCCCATGTTGGCCCACATGCCCATGTGGGCCCACACGACCCAAAATGGCCTTAGCCGTATGGATCACACGGCGTGGCCCAATAATTTCCACACGTCCATGTGGTTTGCTCGTCTGGGGCCCATATGCCCGTGGGCCCACACTGCCCAATTTGGCCTGGCCCATGAATCGCCCATGGCCAGCCTCGTCGATATTACACCCATGTTGGGTCACACGGCCTACCACACGGGTAGTCGCAAACCCATGTGGCATCCACGATTCACACTTTTTGGCTTTTTGCCAATTTCTGATTGTAGATCAGTGTTTATACACCTGGTTACCACTCAGTCATTAAACCTTCCAAATCTAAGTTCAAAACATAAACAATCGATTAGTCGTAAGACCAACGAATTTAAAACGACTCTATTCGACCCACTTAATCACTTCGTTGACATCTACCTATCTCATTTGAACAACCGAGGCCTGCCCCACTTAACTGTCGAAACCGAAATATCACCAGTTCCTGCAATTCAACCGAACCCTTATTTACTAATATTCGTATGAATAGTTTGAACCTAAACTGAAATCAACTTACCAAAAATGCCAAACCACGAAGAGGGAAAGAAACTAATGGCACAATAACACCAAAAGAAAGAGCCAATGTCACAGTAATTCGATAGAGAGTAGAAAAAAGTGATGATTACGATAGCAAGGGAAGAAAGCAAGGAATGGCACAGAGGGGGAAACAGAAGAAAAGGAATTGACAACAGAGGTGAAGGGAAAATCAGACGTGGGAAGGACAAGACCGAATGGAACCACAAGATGCAGCAAACTCCCCACTAACAAAATTCGGCACAGGTCTTCGGGGAGAGTAAGAATTCAAAATGAGCAAAGTAGAAGAATAAACAATGAATCAATAGGGTTGGAATGAAGAAGATCGGCAACACAAGCAAGCTATTAGGAGAAGCAGACCAAATCGGTAGAGAAAACTAGAAGGGTGTGGCAGCAGAGAGGGAGAAAATTGAACCAAATCCCCAAACAAAAAACTCTATAAAAAGACCGAAATTGGCAAAATAAGGGGAGGAGCCGAATTCAACATCCACCAAATCGGGATATTCCCTCAAGCCCATAATTTCCTCCTCAAATCACCCCAACCTTTCCACTACTTGGGCTTGTAATAAAACACAAACACTAGCCGTCCATAATAGCAAAAAATTGACCCCCTTTTGTGCATGCAAGGGTTCAAACTTCAGCCCTCAAGTAACAATATCAAGCCTCTTATCCCCTAGACCAACAGGCCTATTCTGACATATTTTTACTAAGTTTTATTAATAAGCCTACTGTCTAAAGATGTGAGTTTATTCAAATAAAAACAAAAATTTTCCCAAGCTAAGGCTTGAACTTAAAACTTCTCAAACACTTCCAGAACACATAACCACTGAAGCAGATAGATATTTTGTAACAACAATATACAAAAATAATTTATAAGATATTTTGTAACAACAATATACAAAAATAATTTATAACGGATTTTGGGGCGTTACACAAACAAATTTATAATTTTTTATTCTTATCACAAAATTTTATAGGTAACTTTTTGTTTTTTTTTTCATTATTTATACATTAATTAATTTAAGATATGCAAGTTTTTAAATAAAATATATAATTTTAAAAATAATAGAAAAGTCTGTTATAAAGAGTTGATACGAACAGGCTTGGGGTGAGTCAAAACGTATGCGAGTTGCCCAATCGTCTACGAGGAAGGATCAAGCCTTCGGAAGATAATCGGAAAATATGGATGAATTTTCGGAAGCTTAAGTGAATAAATTAGGTTATGGTTCGATTTAGCGGAATCGAAAATGAAAATAAAATAGATAAAAGGATAATTTAATGGAGATGGATAAAAGAACTTAAATGAGAAGCGATTCAACACTAAAGAGTGTCACCCCGGGTTCTATAATGTTTAAGGTGGATAAATGGAATCGATGATGGAAATGGAAATACGAACTTAACTTAAGAAAGATTCAACACTATATAACAGTGTCACCCCGTTTCTTATATCGTTAAGGTGGATAGATGAAGATAGGTTGATGAACACCACACCAAACGAAATTTGGTGATAAGTTCAAACAAGTCGAAGACGCCACAAGCAAGCTTGATAAGTTTATCGAAACTTGTACGAAAACGAAGAGGAGATAAACTCACTCAAAATGAACAAAGTTCATAAAAATTTTCATTGATCAAAATTCTGTATCTAAATTCTCTTACAAATGAAAATAGCAAATATTTATAGACTATTATGGAGCTAACCTAATTTGGTCACTATTATAATTGAAAGAGTAAAAAAAAATAAACATTAAACTAAAGGCTGAATGTATGTCGTCCAAATGCTTGCAAATTCGGTTGGAGGTCAATGTGTGTTGGCCGAATATTCTTCGAAAATAAATAAACACCAAAGTGCAGCCCATTCATGCGGCCCCAAGCATACCACTATCCCTTGTCTTCCTAATGAATAAATTAAATTAATCACATGTGGCCATTGCCGTTTGATGCTCCACTCACAAAGCACACATGCACATTTTCTCAATTATTTATTCTATAGTTTCCATGTGCTTATTTGCCACCCATTATTTATTCATTCAATTCTAAAAACATGCTTGCCATCTAACATTCAAATATCCTCCACTCATCCATCCACTCATCCATTTAATTTCATGCATAAAATATTCCTTCACCATGCATCATCCAACTTGCCGTCCAATGCATATCAAAGACAATTAAAATTTATTTAATTTCTTTAACACCTTCTTGTTTCCATGCATCCAACCCTTGTTTCATATTTTAATGTCACCAACCTTGGTTTGCCATATTCCCATATTTTAATGCCGTCCACCATGGTTCCACTCCCTAGGATTCCAACGTCCATGCACCCAATTTAAAAGATAGAAATTCATCTCCATACTGCCGCCCACCATGATTTCTATGCTCAATCCATGTTGAATATTTTAATACTCCATTTCATACCATTTCATGCTTGAATAAAATAACAATAAGCTCCACCTTTGCCGTCCAATCCCTTGAAAAGCTGCAGCAAATTTAAACCAACTCATTAGTTCTTTATATCGGCATTTAAAGGGAGCAACTAGCCATTATAAATTCGGCAAAATAAAGGTCATATAGGCATCTTAAATTCGGCACGCTAGAGGGCATATTAAACACATGTTCCAACTAGGATATTTTAACCATATGAAATAAATCTAACAAATTCAATATGATACTAATTATTTGGCAAATTAATTTGCTGTTCGAAAATCAATTAAAATAAATTAATATGTTCAATTTATTTAATTAAACACAGCAATTTAATTTTCAACAATTTAAAGACTCAATTTATTTAAAGCAATAAAATTAAAGAATCAGCTCAATGAGCTGAGATGAGCTCGAGTGAGCTCAAATTGAACCCAAATGGACTAATCCGGTTCAATTGGAAATGCACCAAAGTGCAAATCAACTTTTTCAACACTTGGGGCATTTGATTCGGGCTTCGTCACTTTGCAAAATGTTGACGCCCCAGGCGTGCTCGTATCAAGGGTTAACGCTGTAAAAAGCCTTCAAAAAGGTTCTTTGATCGTTAACTTTAACAGTTGACCGATAAAGTTAACTACCCTTAATTTTTTTCCAGTTAAAGTCGTCCTGTGTCATTACTATGATGTGACATGTGATAAAAAATATAAAAAGAAAAATCAATAAAAGTTATAAAAATATTACATTTTAATAAAAATATAAAAATATTATAAATAAGAAAAAATTATAAATATATATAATACTGTAAAATTTTGTAAAAATCATAAAAAAATATAAAATACATCAAAAAGACTCTTTAACCATTAACTTTAACAATTGACCGTTAAAGTTAACAACCCCCTAATTTTTTAAAGTTAAAACCATCATGTGTCGCAACACAACGTGATATATGGCGAAAAAAGATAAAAATTAAAAACTAATAAAAGTTATGGAAAATTAATAATAAAATGCTTCTTTTAATATGATAATTTTTATAATTTTTATAACTTTATTTTAATTTTGAATAATTTAAAATATATTTTTATATTTTTATTAAAATTTAATCATTTTTAATAACTTTTATTTATTTTTATTTTTTATCATTTTTTGCCTTATATCACGTTGTTGTTGTAGCATGTGGTGGCTTTAATTGAAAAAAAAAATAGATGTGGTTCAAGTACCAAATTTAATGCAAAAAAGCACGGCTTAATTGCTTTTTTGAAAATGTTTGAGGGCCTTTTGATGCATTTTGGAAGTTTAAGTGTCCAATTGAGTTTTAAAAAAAAGTAGGGGCTTAATTGTTTTATTTTTTAAAAAAAGTTTGAAAATCTTTTTGATGCATTATAAAAGTTCAAGTACCAAAATGAGTGAAAAAAAAAACTGTGGCTTAATTACTTTTTTTTAAAAAGTTTTAAGGTGTTTTTATGCCCTTAAATCAATTATAAAATAACGTAACTCATTGAAAATTTATTATAATTTTAAAATCTATATTTTATGTTAAAAGTAATTAGGTAAGATTTTTTTTACAATTTTAAAAGTATTAATAAACACGATTTGAACAAATAAAATATAAAGTATAATCAAATAATAAATTTGGCATATATATAAAAAAAAACATTGAATAATGAGAATAGACATATGTATTTGTAGATCTTATCCCAATAATAAATTTTTAATTTCTAAAGTAAAAACAAAAAGTTTGTACCTATATAACATGTACGATAATTTGTAAAGTAAAAAAATAAATAAAGCAAATTTTAAAGTAAAATTTTAAAAAATTAATATGTGCTATAAAATAATAATAATAATAATAATAATAATAATAATGAATGAATGAAAATAAATGGAGATTTCTATTGCGTTTCTCTTCTTTTCTATTATTATTACAAGTAGTATATTCTTTTATATATAGAGAGAGATTAAACTCATTATTTTCTAATATATAAATAAGATTTATGATAATAAACATCCATTTAATAATATTTATAAAAATATATACTTAAATTAATTAAAAAAATCAATAATCATGCATGAAAGAAATTCAAAAAAGATAAGCACTACAAAATCCGCTAAATATAAGCGTATATAAGAAATTAAAAAAAGTATATGCATCTAACTTTGTGATTACAATATATTATCCATTCAATCATAAATAGTTATTGCAATAGAATTTCAAAATTAATATACACGTAGAATTTTTTATTTTTTGAAATAAGGATTTTTTTTAATAATAAGTTAATAATCTCCAAATAGTCTTAGGATACAAAAATGTTCATGTTAATTATAAGTTGAGAATATTTTTTCTGAATAAATAAGTTAAGAATATTTTATGTGTAGTAATTATGATGAATAAACTATTAATTACTTCGTAACACTGTTTATTTTGGAAAGTATAAGGATTTAAATTTTGAAAACTTTTAAATAATTTAAAGTAAAATTTCAAATTAAGAATTAAAATTATATTGATAAAATAGTAAATATAATTAATCATTCATAATTATTTATTTTATTTTTCCTTCTAATAATATATATGATTTATATACTTAATATAAATATTAATTAAATTGACATTTTAAATTATTTTTAAGTTAAACATAATTTAAATATGCTAACACATTTAGAGGCAAGTTTGTTTCTGTGGCTAAAACAATTGTCACAATTTCAAATATTGTTTTATTGCCTTGCTTGTTTTAGAGTGTTGGTAGATTTTAGAACAAAATTATTGAGTTATTTATTTTGAACATATTTGGACGTGTAACGCACAAAACTTGAAGACCAATTGAGTTGAAATTGAAGAGATGAAGATTGGTCTCCTACAACCCAAGACAGATTACTTGTTGAACAAAAAAAGTCACTTTTCATGTTTTGAAGGCATTGGATTAAATTGAAAATCTTATGAAAGTGGTATATTGTATTGAGTTTTAACCTTCTTTGTAGAGGAGTGATTATATTATATTTCTTAAATTTTAGCAAATATGTATTGATAAATAATTAAAAATTATTTAATATTGAATCTTCAAAATTGGAATATAAATATACATGAAAAATTATTAGAGTGCCAAATGACTATATATAACTATACCACGTTTCCTAATCTATAACAAAATGTCCTCCTTCAGATTAAATGAATCAATTTTTTTTTGTGATATTAAAAATCCCTTATTTCAAAAATAGTGAAATCTTTTTTCTATTTTCAAAAATCTAATGCAGTTGGAAAGTAATATAATTTTCCATTTAAATATGTACAATATCATAACTAAATAAATATTAAAAAATTTAATTTTGATTCTTTGAATCAATGACAACACATATTTAGCATGTATCAATTTTGAACACTGCAAGATATTAATACTATTCTCGCGCATAATCAACTTCCGGGCCCAAATTTTCTTTTACTTTCCAACATAAAATCTAAATATTACCTAAAAGAATTTTATAGGTGAATGATTGCATATAGTAAAAAAGAAAAGCATTAGGACGCACAAAAAACAGAAAAAAACCAAAAAAATTAAATATAAAATACTTTATTCAAGGATATGTTTCTGGAATGCGTGGGTCACAACAATAAGGAACAAATCAACATACGGAACAACTAATTCTTCCTTTTATTTTGCCCATAAATTATTATAAATTAGATGGGAGGGAGAAGTCAATCTTGTGCGTGGTATTTTAAGTGAATTTTCCGATTGTGGTAAATGAAAGATGGTGAATTAGGGACCATGTCGGCATCTTTCGACTTCTTCACATCCTCTATTATAACCAGAGGAGGGTTTTGGCACACAATTACCCATCCCTTGTTTGCATGGCTGTTCAAGATTTTTTCCCATTGCTCCGTTGCTAATTTCTTCCGCATTTGCACCCTCTTCCATCAACATTGAGCTTACCAGCATTGCACAAACCCACAGCACCATGATCTTCTTCTCCACACCCATTTTGTTCCAATGAACTTATTTAAATAATTATTTAATTAAAACTCTGCTCTATCTTCAATCACAAGAGAGGGGATTATATAGTTTGACAATACTTCTAAACTTAGTAAAATGTTTAACCAAAACTACAAGATTGGAGAATTTTTCTAAACACTTTTAGTAAATTAGATTAGGAATAACAGAAAGGACATGTTAACATCCCACCCTTCTATTTTACTTACCCTTGCAACTTAACTCGGTATCCACAATTATGGATATGACTTTGTCGAGTAGTTTAATGGAGAGTTTACATAATTACTCTAATAAAATTATTTGAGATAGTTATGTTTGCTATTTAAATCTTATACATTACCGACTTTGTTCATAAAGATAACTGAGTGAATTAAATTTATTTGTCCAAGAGAGAAACTGTGCTATTTAGTGAATTTAATATTTGAATGATTTTGTATACCTACTAAGTGATTAAGTAGGTACGGAGGACTACACTTATATGTGCAAAGGTGAGACTATAATTTAAAAGTTAAGGGATTGAAATTTGTTTTTTTTTTTTTTTTTGGTAGTATGTTGGTCTAAGTTAATTAGTCCTCTAAGTAACGCTCAGCCGACGTAGGTTAAATTTGACATTTGCTAATTATTCTTGTGTATAAAGTTTACTTCTTTCAACTATTATGGTCGCAACTCTTACCACGACATGGCAAAACGTACTTTTACTTTGTATTTGTATTAGATTATGTGTTATGTCAATGCAGGATTAATTTAATTTCCTCCGATTACTATTCAATGGATGAATAGATTAAATAATTGTGTTCAAAGTAAAAATTAAATTAAGTTGTTTTTGTAGTTTATTTTTATTCAAAAAATTAAATAAATTTATAATAGGGTTGTGTAAATTATTTAATTAATTATGAGAGAATATTTAATTATTGAATTAGATAATTATATGAGTTTGATTTTTTATTTAAATCAAGAGAGGTAAACTTTGTATAATTAAACAAGACTTGACAAACCAACTAGCCTATTAGGTCATGTACTTGCGGGAGAGTATTTCTTTTGGGAGCCACCGACCAAACTTTAATTCTTCCAAATTAATTAATTGATGTATTCTGAATAAAAATATAACTCTTGAAAATGATTCTCTATAAATTTAACACCCCTTACCTGGTTTAAGAGCTTCAATTAAGTTGTAGACGTTACATTTGATCATCAAAGTAATCCTTGAAAGCTACTAGTCTATTTTGTAAGGAAATTGTTCTTTTGATTTTAGGAAATAATTTATTATTTTTAAGCCGACTTTATTTAAAGATTCAATTTCGTTATTATTCTCGTGGCATTTTAAAAATGGCTAAGATTTTTGAAAAAAGATTTATAAAATCATTTATTTAAAAAAACAACAGAAAATATTTATAATAGTTTTCTAAACCAAAATAGCATGCAATCATGAAATTTAACCAAGTCATGCTTTAGATACGAAAAAAAAAAAAAAAAACTAAACAATTCTAATCCTACTATATAAAAGACAAAATAAATGATAATTACAACCCCACAATTAAACTGGTTAAAGAAAACTTAAAAGAAAGCTTGTAAATAAATAAAAACAGTTGTCTAGTCTAAGTCCCTCTGATGTCATTCGAGTCCTAATTTTATGTGTTACTTGAGAGGGAAAGAAAGAGGGAGTGAGCTTCCAACGGCTCAGTGTAAGATTAAATTTTAAACCATTACATATATTTGACAACAATAATACATATAGATAAAGCTTTAATAGTAAACAAAGCATTCTTGATGAAAGGTGTAATAAATAAATGAATAAGAATAATATATGATGCAATTTATGTTTTTAAGTGACGATGGTCATTCACTTGTCACCTATGACGGTGACTTTTACTATAATGACTTACCATCTCGGTTTCCTAGTTTTGATGACTTTTTAAACTATTATTCTGGTTTGGGCCAATTTTGATGGTGTTTTAAACTACCATCTCATCTTGTCTGGTTTAGATGACATTACCACCTACTTCGTGCAATACTGGCTCTCAGTGTGGTCTTAATTTTCCAGTGTCTCCTATGAAACTCCTCCATCCTCCGTACCTGATTTCGTGTAATTATGCATATAAACTTAGCATGTTTTATGCTTTTTATCATAATTTGACGCTACATTCAATATTTTATACTTGGCATTATATAACATGTGTTCACGCATACATTTATATCGACACCACATATACACATATAATTTGTACGAGTAAACAAAAAAACAATGGCATATGTATAGGATTTGTATGTGAATTTATAGGCCTAGTTATCTAGCAAATGTATAGGTTTGCATTTGTAACATCTCTTACCCGTATTCTAAGCTGGAACCGGGTTCGAGGCATTATCAGACTTAATTCACTTTGTCATACATCTTTAGTCTATAAAATTTCATTTTTAACTTGACATACCTCTTTCTTCATCACAACATACTCATTAAGGACCTACGAGACCTTAAACATACATATGAAAGGTTTTGGAATGCAACCGGAAACTTTTGTGCTCTTAAAAATTTTCACCTAAATAGGGGCCACACGCTCGTGTGAAATGGGACACGCCCATGTCCCTGCCCCGTGTGGGATTTATTTTCACTTTGAATCTACAGGGGTTTTCACATGGCCAAACACACGCCCGTGTTCTTGGCCCGTGTGCTCCACACGGCTTAGACACGCCCGTGTGTAAAAACTTGGGTATTCTGTTTGTGACGTCAGCAACCTCACTAAGGTCACATGGCCAAGGCACACGCCTGTGTCCTTAGACCATGTGTTGAATCAAATTCCTAACACCATGTGCAGGCTTCACATGGCCAGGGCACACGCCCATGTCCATGGCCGTGCCACCCACACGGCTGAGACATACGGCCGTGTCTCTTCCTATGTGTTTACTACTGAGTAAACTGACTTACCTTTCAAGCATGCAAGGGGACACACGGCCTGGTCACACACCCATGGGACTGACCGTGTGTCACACACGGCCTAGACACACGCCCGTGTGCCTACCCGTGTGGACAAGAACAAGGCTATTTGCCAAGCTCTTTTTGTCACCCTATAACACCCCAAACCCGACCTAGAAGTTAGGCCAGAATCCGACGTGTCACATTGAAGTATTTTTGCAAAAACCTTATTTTCATTGAAAACCTTTCTAGAGAAAAGTTAAGTAAAATCCAGTTCGCTTTCAAAACGAGGTGTAGCCAAAAACCATTTTCCTTGTTGCTATGTAAAAATTTCCTTTGACAGCGGAAGCTCGTTCTTAAAATACAATTATTTTCAAAAACTTAAAATACACTTAAAAGAAATAAATCCAGGTTCCGTTTCAAAATCACAATGCATAGTGGAAGTAATGGAATAATAACTAGAGGGAAAACCTTATTATAATCCAGAATAGAATAACTCAAAATAAATAACCCAAAATTTAGAATTTAGATAATAAGAAAAACAAGTCTAATCGTCTTGCTAGTTGGCCACCTCTGAGTCCCTCCATCCGTTGAACCTCCTACTGAGGATCACCTGAGAAAAATAAAAGAGGGAGTGAGTTCTCGAAAACTCAGTGTGTACGACCCTCGTCAAACAAATAGCATACATATCATATTATTAACATAATAATATCATATATGCAATGCAGTGCAAACCCTCTCTAAATAATCCATCCGGTACACTTCGTCTCCGTCCAATCGAAACACTTCTGTGGGGATTTCTAAATCGACCCACCCATCCGATACACTTCAAGGGTAGCTCAGTTGCGGTACTACCAAACATTGCAGCAAAGCTGCTTATCATATAATAGGCTTAGAAAGCCATCGATGGATCCACAGTTATCACGCAACCATACGATCCTCATATACTTCCTCCGTTCCATAATTCCCACCCATATGCATCCTAAACAAAATATCATATGACTGCAGGAAGTGTACATGTAACATCCATAAATCTTACTGTAATAGCCCGATCTAGACCTTAGTCGAAATGGTGGTTTCGGGACCACGAATCTGAATTAGAAAAGTATTTTAATTGTTAATTTGATATCTATGTTATATGGTCGAGCATGTGTTAGAATATCATAGATTAATTCGTGTGTTTGGGTGACTAATTAAAGTGAAAGGACTAATTTGAATAAGTGTGAAAATAATAGCTATTGTGGAATTAAGTGGTCAAATTGATAGTTTTCTTTTTTGCATGGAATTTAAGATGCAATTTGACCTTTAACTTGATGGTAGTGGATGGCGTAGACCATGGTTTAATATTAGTATATTTATTTAATGCATATTTTTATTAGTTAGTGGGTGATATGAAATAAACTGTTATTACTTTTAGAAAGACATGTTTATTCTCCCCAATTTCTTCATCATCTCCACAAAAACAAAGAGAAAGAAGAAGAACTTAAGCTATCATATTTTCGGTCATTGCATGTCACCTAAAGGTTAGTATTTGAGCTTGGATTTTGAAAATTTTTACATTTTTGAGTTAGTTATCTTGAGTACTATCAAAACCATGTTGAAATTTTAGAGCTTGAAGCATGTGATTAATTCGGCCATGGATGAATGTTTTTGCTTTGTTATGTTTGATGGAAGAAGGTTGAGCATATGTTTGAAATCAACTTGTTTAGGGTAGGAAATTTAGATGAAATGAAGCATGATGACTTAAATTGTGAAAATAAATAGTTGAGGGTCTAAAATTGCAAAATAAATGGTTTGTATAGACTTGTGTAAGGATGAAGAAAATTCGGCCCTTAAGAGGTTAATCCAAATTCCATGTATTTTGTGTTTTATGCTTTGGGGACTTAATTGAAAAAGTTGTAAATTATAGGGGTAAAATAGTAAAGTATATAAGTATGAGTTTTGGATTAAATTGAATAAAAATGAATTTGAATAAGCTTTACTTGGCATTGTTTAGATCAAGAAAAAAAGGAAAAGGAGATTGGATCGGGGAAAAGCTAAGTTAAACGAATAGCCGAGAAACTCAAATTCATTGACTTTTGAGGCAAGTTTTAAGCAATCGGATTAATTTGAATTATCCCTATATTAAAATGTACATGTTCAAGTGACATAATAAATTTTATTTTCAAATTGCCGAATAAGGCATAGGAATTGTTATATGTGATAGCCGAATGTGGATTAGTAAATACATGTGTATATGTATAACCATTGAATAATTGTATATATATATATATGGAAATGGAATATTTGGATATGGTGACTTTAAATGTGTTTGCCGAATGTGATAGTATCAGGAACATGTATTTATTTATATAAATACCTTGGATGGTTGAAATATGTATAAAGGTATATAAATTTTACCTATGTGATAGAGTATAAGATTAAATATTTGTATTGGCCGAATGTATGTTTGACCTATGTATGAAATTTTGATATGTTTGGATTGGATAAATATTTATGGGTTGAGTAGTAGTTAATTGTGGACCATGAAATAGGTGATGGTGGTGAATGAATAAATAACTATGTGTTTAATTGAGTGTGGCCGAATGTGATGGTAAATTATAGGAAGAAAGATTTGGTTTGAATATGCGTATTTAGGTATGTTCATATTTATAATATGTGAATATATATGTTATGTTTAAGTGGAGAAAATCATGTAACACGCACTGTGTGTGCAGATAAAATAGTAATGGCACTATGTGTGCGATACATTACTAATAAATGGCACTGTGTGTGCGGATAAAATAGTAATGGCACTATGTGTGCGATACATTACTAATAAATGGCACTGTGTGTGCGGATAAAATGGTAATGGCACTATGTGTGCGATACATTACTAATGAACGGTACTGTGTGTGCTCTTTTACAAGTAACGGCACTAAGTGTGCGATACGTTACGGAATCTTGGCACTAAGTGTGCGAAATCAGTTACAAGGCACTATGTGTGCGAATTTTCAAAGTAACGGCACTAAGTGTGCGATACGTTACTAAATTCTTGTAACAGATATATAGGTTTGATGCTTTTTAATAGACTCGTATTATTAATGTTGATAATGATAATAAAATGTTCGAGTATACTATCATATGTTATGCTCGGGTGGTTAAGGTTGGAGAGGTAAATGATCCAAAAAGGTATGTATTAATTTTAACAACTTGTGATTGATGGTGGCTTGAAATGTAAGTAGGAATTTGGTAAGTAAAAGAGGCATATGCTGTTATTTTATCATGTGAGGGTGATGTATGGATATATACATATTTATACATGCATATAATGTTGTTATGAAATCTATTTAGTATGTTTGACTATTCGGCAAGGAAGTTGTAAATGAAATAATTTATTAAATCATGCTAAAGCGTATATGTGAGTTAAAATGCTTAAAACTTGCTAAGCTTAAATAGCTTACTTTGTGTTTCCTTGTCGGTTTTTCTATTTTATAGATTTTGGATTCGTTACGAGCTCGGGAATCTTTAATAGGACTATCACACTATTGACAGCTTATTTTGGTATTTTGGTTATCTTAATTATGAATATATGACATGTATAGATTAGAAAAAAAGGGGTAGATATGAATTGAGTATCTATGTATATAAGTAATAGCCAAGCGAAAATGGCTTGTCCATCTTTTTAATCTTGAAATTTATATTTTGGCTTGACGATTATGTTTGATTTGGTTTTGGTATATATATAAGTTTGTTTAGAGTTTAAATGAAATGGAGTAACGATGTTATAAATTAGTTAACCATATTTTTACAATGAAACAGTTTTTACTTAGCAGCAGTGATGTGATTTTAAAAAATCACCAAAAAATAGGAAAAATGGAATTAGAAGGTGAATAAGATATAGAATTAAAGCTTACTGTGTCTATTTTTATATGAAAGAAACATAGTAGTCAAAGGAGTTTTATATTATGAGATATTTAAGTTTTAGTGAGACTGGTTCTGAATGACTTCGTGATCTCCTATTCTGTATTGGAAAAATTATTAACAATTGTACAAAAATAATCATGGAGCATACTTTATATGCTTATAATCCTTAATGAGTTTATTTTTGATTAGAAGAAATTAGAACATTATTTTAATTTTTTACAATGAGATAATTGAGTTTTTGTAAAGATAGGTTAGAACCATTGAACAGTAAAATAGGGAAAAATTTAATGAATAAACTATACTAATTGGATACATGAAAAATTCTGGAAACACTATAGTAAGACGATATTTGAGTCTAGTTTCAAGGAAAATTTACGGATCACAATTTTGAGTTTTTTAACTCGAGTTATAGTCAATTTAGTCAATATGACGCAGATGGACAGTTTCAATTTTTATGCCCCGAATTAGTAGTTAAGTCTAGTAATGCCTTACGCTCGACTTCGGTAACGGTATCGGGTAAGGGGTGTTACACTTACAATCAACACATAGGGTTATTTTAGTCATTTCACAAATCAAGGGTATTTCGGTAATTTTGCAATTTGGGGTATTTCTGTAATCCTACCCTAGGGAGGTATTTCAGTAATTCTACCCTATAGTGGTATTTCAATAATTCTTAACAGTATGGGTCTTAATTACGAACCTTGGCTCGTCAACAAGTCCTTGCGGCTAAAGTGAACGGACACTACGCACCAGGTAGGATTCCAGAGAAGAGGAGATCAGTCACTAGGACTGCTTAAGTACCAAGCTCTCCCTAGATCCAATCCTAAACATGCATATGTCCATTGCCACACTCTACCCTAACAACTTGTCCACGGACATGTTTGATTATTAAATTAAGTTTTATACTGTTTAAGACCCTAGCATGCATTTCCAAAATCCCATAAGGCCCATTAAGCCCAATCATGTCCATATAGCCCATTAAGCCCAATCATGTATATGTAGCCCATTAGGCTCGATCATAATCAAATCATACCACCATCCATATCAATCCATCATTCAATTTCACATATCAATTCTTATCGATTTGGGCCCACGAGCAGGCCCATTTAGCCCCTTTTGGCCCGATTGGCCAAACAGTAGCCCGAGACCATGATATTGCTCTCTTGGCCCCGGTAATCGTATCGGTGTTCCCACACGAATGTTCGCACGCTCGTGCGATTCCCGACTCCAACCTTTCGACTTTTTAGCTTTTCAGCATTCCGTTTTTTCGGGATTTCGGCTTTTGCCGATTTGTCATATGTGAAGTGTATGTGCACACCTAGTAAATGAGACGTTTTACACTATCCTCAGCCTTGACCCTACAACCAATACCAACCTCCAATCAATCACACACTTAACCACAATATTTACCAAAAACCGAAGCCTTACCTTAACCTTACCGTGTGCCACTAGTCCTAATAGCCCTTCCTTAGCTACTACTCACGAATATCCCCTAGATTTGCATCAATCATAATCGTTAAATACAAAATAATAGGTGAATTGTATCCACTTAAGTGACCATTTCCCTTACTATAGACTATTCGGCCAACTTATCCCAAAATCAAGAACACTTACCCAAAAGCCGAAACGTATGGATAGCTTTTCGGCAGAGACTTGTAGATCCAAACTTGATTCCGATTTTTCCAAGATCCGATCCACCAAAAATCAAAGGAATGATGACAGCATGATAGAGATTTGGTCACTAGAGTATTCGGCACAAGGTTTGGGGCGATGAAGAAATCGACTCCAAGAGCAAAGGTTTTCGGCTTTTGAAGTCACGAATATTTGGTCCCTAACAATTGAGATAAAGGTGGGATGGCACAAGCGATGGAGAAAGAAGAGAATGATATTCGATTTAAGGCTTTAGGAGAGAAGAAAAGAAAACACATAAAGAAGAGGCGAGGTTTAGAACCGGAAAAAAAGGTGAAGGAGAATTCGACAAAGCACTATAGTTATCGAAATAGCACAAAGGGAATTTCAATTGCCGAAATAGCACAGAGGGAATTCAGCACCCCCTATTTATACACAAAACTGAAACTCTGCCTACCCCTCCCCCAAAGTCCCAATCAGCTCCAACTCTTCCCCATCTCATCTCCTCGTTTTTCTCCCTGATAACTCCCTAATCATTTTCCTAAACTTTCTCTTCTGATCACTCTCCTTAGATTCAATCCTCACACCACTTCCAACCTTCTAGATGGCCAAAATTAAACTCCTAAAAATACTAAGCTAGGATTCGAACCTAGGATCTCTTTGCTAGTCCATAAAGCCACCTTCCTATACCCTAAGTGGCGTCACTTAGCCACTCCATCACATGGCTCTTTGATGCCATTTTTCCCTATTTTTATTTAAAATCCCAACTACTCACCGCACTGGTTCCTTTAATAATTAATTAAAAATTCCTTCTCAAAATTCAAACCCAGCACTTCTCCAACACCCCTAGACACTCCAAGTTTATTAAACCCTTAAAGCCAACATGTCATTTGTCATTTTCTTGCTTAAAAAAAATTATGAGACCCAAAGCCCAAAGCCCAAAGCCCAATTCATCTAGGCCCAAAATTCAGGGCGTTACACACCTTAACTCCCATAACATAACTTCACGCAACAAGTCACCAAGTAACTTAGATTGCAACATACACATCCATGAATAACTTCATCTTTTCATAAATTAGTATTAATGAGCCGTCAACTATAGCAATATGCAAAAGAGTTCATCTTTCAAAGGAGCCACACACTTTTGGCCAAAATAACAAAACAATTTACCTAGTTCAGCCCATATACAATCCATACTCAAAACACTAAGACTAGTTATATCTAGGTGAGCTTATAGTATGGGCGATCTTCCAATTATCTTTGTGTCTCGATTCGGCTCTTTGACACTATAAAACAAGGGAAAGGAAAGGGGAGTACGCTTTAAGCTTAGTAAGTTTACTTGTAAACAAATAACATCATAATATGTGCTAATCAATAAATAGTATTTCATAATAAGTAAGAACAATCCACATTCCAAGATCATGCTTACTCAATTCATATCTTACCACATTCCAACCATACCACAAACCAATGCTCATGTTAATTAACATACATCCCTGCACTTATCACCACATGATCACATAAAACAACACATCACAATTTCACAATAAACCATTCATGGTAATACCAAACACTCGGTGGTTTCGCACTTAGCCCACCATTTATCTTTAATTAGGGTGGTATCGCACATAGCCCACCAATAAGAATAATTACGGTGGTATCGCACTTAGCCCACCAAATGATAATATAAACGATGGTATCGCACACGGCCCATCGTGCATGAATAGTAAGGTTGTATCGCACTTAGCCACCATGAGGAGTATTTACGGTGGTTTCGCACACAACCCACCACTTATCGTTAAATTGACTTACACAGGAATTACTCAATATCTATTAAATTCAATTAATCCTGATCATGAATAATATCATCAACACAATGCATCAATAAGCAATAACATGTGTAATTAAGATGCACCGTTTACACATAAACTTACCTCGATGCAAAACGTGTTACTTTGTGGTCTAATCTGAAACCTTGCCTTTTCCGCGGTCAAGGTTAATTCCGCGCTTTTCTTGATCTATAACAACAAAATTCATTCATTTAAAACATTTTATAATCATAATGCATCATAATCTCTACTAAGGCAAAAATGACCATTTTGCCCTTGTACTATAGCAAAATTATGATTTTGCCCCTAGGCTCGTAAATCATTTTTCAACACACTTTCACATTAAACATGCCTAGCTAAACATTTATTTCTCCTACAACTACTCATCATTTCATCTATTTGATGCATTTATTACAAAATCACAACATTTACAAGTTGGTCCCATTTAGGTGTTTTCATGACTACACCTTTCACCAAAAGTTGTTTCTCATCTCCCTAACATTCATTTTCTTCCATAAAAACTCAGCAAACAACATGAAAACTCTCATGAAAAGTCCCTAAACATTTTACCATATCACAAATTAGTCCCCTCATTAGCTAGCTTAAGCTTTGGGGACTCTAAAAGTATAAAAATTATCAAACAAAACCACCAAAATCACTTACTTGGATGGGGATTGAATGGCTGAATGTTTGAGCTTCAAAACCCTTATTTCTTGCTAAAAGTCTTGGTAGGGAAGGAAGAGAAATGAAAAAGATGATAGTTTTCCTTTTACTAATCTTATTTTATTCATTTTGTCACCAACTATCACCAAATTTTGACTAAAATTAATGCCTTTGTCCCCTTGCTTCCTATGGCCGACCAACACACCCAATATGGCCTAATTACACTTTAAGGACCTTCAATTTAATGTTCTATGGCTATTAGCACCTCTACCCTGAAAAATAGAACTTTCGCACTTTATGCGATTTAGTCCTTTTTCCCAATTAAGCATGGAATCATTAAATTTGAAGCACCAAAATTTTCATATAGCCATATATTAAGGCCATAACACATAAAATAATATCAAAATAATTTTCTGAAGCCTCAGATCAGTGGTCCCGAAACCACTATTCTGACTAGCCCTAAAATCGAGCCATTACAACTCTCCCCTCCTTTAGAGATTTTTGCCCTCGAAAATCTTACCAATAAAAAGGTTTGAATTGTAACACCCTTTACCCGAAACCTTTGCCGGAGTCGAGTATGTGGCATTACTAGACTTGACTACTAATTTGGGGCATATAAATTTAAAGCTGTCCAACTGCGTCATGCTGACTAAATTGACCATAACTTGAGTTACAAAACTCGAAATTTAGATCCGTAATTTTTCCTTGAAACTAGACTCATATTAAATTTTTCAGAATTTTTTTATGTGGCCAATTAGTACAGTTTATTCACCAAAGTTACCCCTATTTCACTATTTGATAATACTGACCTATCTTTACAAAAGCTCAGTTATCTTATTGTACAAAATTTCAATAATGTTCTTGTTTATTCCAATCAAAAATAGACTCATTAAGGATTAAACTATGCTCCATAATTATGTTTGTACAATTTTTAACAATTTTTCCAAGACAGAACAGGGACTCACGAATTCATTCAGGACAAGTCTCACTAAAATTTAAATATCTCGTAATATATAATTCCTTTGCCTACTCTGCTTCTTTCATATAAAAATAGACACCATAAGCTTTAATTCTATATCTTATTCACTTTCTAGTTCAATTTATCCTATTTTTGGTGATTTTTCAAAATCACATCACTGCTGCTAACAAAAAACTATTTCATTGCAAAAATACGATTAACTAGATTATAACCTCCTTACTCACTTTTATTTAAACTCTATACTTTAACCATACATATGTATATATACCAGAAACAAATCCCATATGTAATTTAGGCCATGATCAAAGTTAAAACATCCATTTCCATACGAGCAAGTTATAAAATTCAAACATAGAAACGATACATAACCAAAGGAAATAACCATTTTCGCATGGCTATATTCATTTACAAGATCAAACATCGTATGTTTCAAAAACTTCATCTAGCCTATACATGCCTTCTAAATCATAGCCAAAATTTAAAAATACCACAAGAAGGCGATAGTGTGGTTGACTTTCTTGAAGATCCTTCTCGAGCAAATAACGTAACCAAAATCTATAAAACAAAGGAGAACATTTCACACAAATAAGCTTGCTAGCTTAGTAAGTCCTAAACTCATGATAATAAAACATTCAAATATTTGCGCAATTAAAACATTCAACTTATAGCATTTCACATAAGCACTTAAGTAAATTTCTTATACAAGGCCGAATACTAGTAATTCATTAACCCAAGCAAAGTAGAAATCATTTCTTTCGATCTACATTTCTTTGAAGTTCACATAAGTATATCGCATGGAAATTTCTTTTATTCTTAGCATTTATACTTGAAAACCAAATTTCCATAATAGTGCATTCAAACTCGAGTTCCACCATATCACACCCATCAATATTAACTTCAACACATATAACACAATTCTCATAATATTAACTCGACTCAAGTAATATTAAGCATAACATACCTTACATGCTTACCCGAACCGCTTACTCAACAAATTAGCTTTAATTTGCCTTGAATAAAAATTCGATTTCTCTTTTGTAAAACACATCACCGGCATCAAGCCTGCTAGGCGTAAAAGCCCGCTAAGTGACACCGGCACAAAGCCTGCTAGGCGTGAAAGCCCGTAAAGTAACACCGGCACAAAGCCTGCTAGGCATGAAAGCCCGAAAAGTAACACCGGCACAAGGCCTGCTAGGCGTAAAAGCCCGAAACGTATCAATGTAGTCAAACATTCAAGATGCCTCTTATACTATTTTATATAAATATGAATACATCTAATTCCATTGAACACACTCACATTAAATCAGTAAAATCATCATATCTTTATACACTCTAGCAATTATCATAGAAACATTTATTCACACCACAAAGCAAACTTTAATCATCAACCTAGTGTTCCTTTATACATTCGGCCATAACCATAGCAAGTACTAAAATTTATCCATTTTTAATATTTGATACATTCATAATTAGTTCTTTAATATAACTTAGCTATAGGACTTACCTCGGTTGTCGATAGATTTGAAATTTTCTGCTATTCAATCACCTTAGCCTTTCCTCGATCTAGTTCTTTCTCTTTTTGATCCCGATCTATGAAATATCAAGTAAGTTTTATTCACCATTCTATCCATTTGCTCAACTCAAAATGCACATAATTTAAATTAAACAGAAGAACTATGAACCGAATTTCTTCCCTCATTAATTTAATTTAAAACAATAATCATACAAAAATTTAAGCACTCAACTTATTCAATTAATCCGTAATGTACCACAATGCAAAAATACAACACATTGAGGTTTCTCCTCAATGGCCGAATGGCTATTAGACTCTACGAGTCTCCATAATCCTCCCTTTTATCATTTTAATCCTTCTTCTATTTAATTTAGGCAATTGACTCCTCATACCATTTCACCCAACAATCCTATCTAAGTATAATCATTCATCCTTGACCAATTTCACAATATATATATGTATATATAATATATCCGAGCATCAAATTAACAGGAAAATTTCATGAACGGTCATCTTCACCTTAGGCCGAATATAAGAGCATCATCATGCATAAATTAAAACAATCTTTCTACACTCTTAACTACTTCTTCCCATTTCATCTAAACTTATTAACACAACAAGTCATAAATGACTAAATTTTTATAATTCCACAAGCTCAATTTCATGAAGGCCGAATATACAAACTCAATTTCTACTTTTCTTATAATCGAATTTTGCTAACTCAATGTACCCATGTATATTCTTCAATATATGACCAAACAACAAGCTAAATGGTCACCATTTATATTCATCCATTTCAGTTAATAATAAGAGCATCTTTATGCTCAATTCCAAAATAATTTCTATAATTCTCATATAATTGAAATCACAAGTCTTCAATTCATCTAAGTCTCTTAAGCAATTCATGTTGTTTTTGAATCAATATTAAACATTTTTCAAATCAAAATACACACAATAGTACTCCTCCTAGGCCGAATATTAACATGCTAAATCTCACAATTTTAACATGATTTTATTTGCATTCAAAGCAACCAAATCCAATATATAAAGATTTTCCAAAATCAAGCTAAAATACTCACCTTACTACTACATGCAAAGCCAAACAATGGAGGTTCTAAGTTTTCTTTTCTTCCTTCAAGTAAAATCGGTGAAGAAGATGGAGAATAGGAGAAAATAGGATTTAAAAATGCTTCTTTTTGTTTAAAAATTATCACATATTAAAGCATGCTAATTATACAAATAATACTTTAATTATAATATACTAAAATATATTAATCATGGCATGCTTACCGTCCACTATTTTAAAAGTGGGGAATTTGACATGCAAATCCTAAAGTTTCATAAACAATTCACTTTACCCTTTTTAATTTCATGCTCACAACTTTTGTCACCGTAGCAATTTCATCCTTTTTATTAAATTAAGCACTTAAATGATAAAATTTTTCTACGAAATTTTCACACACATCACTCCACATATAATAAGCACAAAATATAATATTAAAACATTTATCAGGCTCGGATTCGTGGTCCCGAAACCACCGTTCCGATTTGGGTCAAAATTGGTCTGTTACAACTCT
The DNA here is from genome assembly GCA_025503065.1 of Gossypium bickii. Lineage (NCBI taxonomy): Eukaryota > Viridiplantae > Streptophyta > Magnoliopsida > Malvales > Malvaceae > Gossypium > Gossypium bickii. The sequence continues at coordinate 110,832,547 of CP106711.1, read as the reverse complement.
CCCCCCCTTAAGGATTTTCGTCCTCGAAAATCTTACCGTTAAACAAGTTCGGATATTGCTGCCTCACTGAATCTTCAGGCTCCCATGTAGCCTCTTCAACTCCGTGTCTATTCCATAATACTTTCACTAATGGAATCCTCTTATTTCTCAACTCTTTCATTTCCCGAGCTAAGATACGGATCGGTTCTTCATCATATGTCAAATCGGATTGAATTTCAACTCCTGACGGTGTGATCACATAGGACGGATCCGATCTGTATTTGCGAAGCATCGAAACCTGAAACACATTGTGTATCTTTTCTAAGTCGAGGGGCAATCTCAATCTGTAAGCAACGGGCCCTATACGCTCGATGATTTCATACGGTCCGATAAATCTCGGACTCAACTTGCCTTTTCGACCAAATCGGAGTATTTTCTTCCACGGAGAAACTTTTAAGAACACCCGATCTCCGACCTGAAATTCAATGTCCTTTCGCTTCAAATCGGCATAGGACTTTTGACGATCCAAAGCAGCTTTCAAATTGTTTCTAATGACAACCACTTTCTGTTCTGTTTTTTTAATCCAATCAACCCCGTGTATCTTATTTTCACTGAGCTCAGTCCAATACAATGGCGTGTGACATTTTCGCCCGTATAAGGCTTTATAAGGCGCCATTTTTATACTAGATTGGAAGCTATTATTGTAAGCAAATTCAACCAAAGGTAGGTATCATTCCCATGTACCTTCAAATTCGAGATCACAACACCTCAACATATCCTCAAGTATCAAAATAGTTCGCTCCGACTGACCGTCTGTTTGCGGATGGAAGGCTGTACTAAAATGAAGTTTAGTACCTAGAGCATCTTGCAATTTCTTCCAGAACCGCGATGTGAATCTCGGGTCCCTATCTGAAACAATGGAACTCGATTGCACACGCAACCTTACAATCTGCGACACATACACTTCGGCAAGCTTATCAAGTGAATAGCCGATATGCACCGGTACAAAATGAGTTGATTTAGTCAGTCTATCAACGATAACCCATACAGCATCTTTCTTACTCGGTGTCATAGGAAGACCGGATACAAAATCCATTGTAATTCTATCCCATTTCCATTCAGGTATCATGATTGGTTGAAGAAGTCCAGACGGTATTTGATGTTTAGCTTTTACTTGTTGACAGATCAAGCACTTAGAAACAAACTCAGATATATCTCGTTTCATGCCAGGCCACCAATAGAACTGCTTCAAATCGTTATACATTTTAGTGCTACCCGGGTGTATTGATAGTCGACCACAATGGGCCTCACTCAGGATCATCTGTATCAAATCTGAGTTCTTTGGAACACACAATCGGCTTTTATAATTCAAACAATTATTTGCATCAATCTGAAAATCTGATTCTGTACCATTTCCACTTTGAATCTGAATAGCAATCAACTTTTTGTCAACTTTCTGTGCATCACAAATCTGCTGAATAAACATCGGTCTTGCTTGCAACTCCGCTATGATCGAACCATCATTAGACGTAGCCATCTGTGCATTCAATGCACGAAGAGCAAATAATGATTTTCGACTTAACGCATCCGCAACAACATTAGCTTTCCCCGGATGGTAGTCAATCACTAATTCATAGTCTTTCAGCAATTCTAACCATCTGTGTTGTGTCAAATTTAGATCTTTCTGAGTCATCAAATATTTTAGACTTTTATGATCCGAATAAATATGACACTTTTCGCCGAATAAGTATGACGCCAAATTTTCAATGCGAACACAATGGCTGCTAATTCCAGGTCGTGAATTGGATAATTTTTCTCATGCGAATTCAATTGTCTCGAAGCGTAGGCTATCACCTTACCTTCTTGCATTAAAACGCAACCCAACCCATTCAAGGAAGTATCACTAAAAATAATAAATTCTTTACCCGATTCAGGCTGAGTTAACACTGGAGCTTTGCTCAAAAGGGCTTTCAACTGCTCGAAACTTTTCTGACACTTTTCTGACCACTCAAACTTGACATCTTTCTGTAGTAGTTTCGTCAAAGGTGTAGCTATTACAGAAAAACCTTTTAAAATCGTCTATAATATCCCGCAAGGCCTAGGAAACTTTGGATCTCAGAAACATTCTTTGGTGGTCTCCAATCAAGTATAGCTGCTATTTTGTTTGGATCCACCCGAACACCTGACACTGAAACAACATGACCCAAGAAGCTGACCTCATTCATCCAGAACTCACACTTACTGAACTTTGCATACAATCGTTGATCTCTCAAAGTTTGTAGTACTAATCTCAAATGCTCAGCATGTTCCGTTTCATTTTTGGAGTAGATCAGTATATCATCAATAAACACTACTACAAACCGATCCAAAAACTGTCGGAAGACTCGGTTCATTAGATCCATAAAAACAGCAGGTGCATTAGTGAGTCCAAAAGGCATAACCAAAAACTCATAATGTCCGTACCTCGTTCGAAATGCAGTCTTTGGCACCTCTTTATCTCTGACTCGCAACTGATAATAGCTCGATCGCAAATCTATCTTCAAAAACACTGAAGCCCCCTTCAACTGATCAAATAAATCATCAATCCGAGGTAACGGGTACTTATTCTTTATAGTTACCTTATTTAGTTGCCGGTAGTCGATACACATTTGCATAGTCCCATCTTTCTTTTTCACAAATAAAACCGGTGCACCCCACAGAGAGAAACTCGGTCGTGTGAAGCCCCTATCTGTCAACTCTTGCAACTGCGCTTTCAATTCTTTTAACTCAGTAGGTGCCATCCGATATGGAGCTATCGAAATCGGAGTCATCCCTGGTACTAATTCAATGCCGAACTCAATCTCTCGTCTTTGAGGGATAAACCCTAGCGATTCTTCAGAAATACATCGGGTATTCACATACAACCGATCTGAGATGCAATTTGTTTCTCGGACATTTTATTATCCAGTACATAAGCCAAATAAGCTTCACACCCTTTTCTCACATACTTCCGGGCTAACATTGAAGATATTACTGTAGGCAACCCATTTACGTCACAGGATTTAATTCTAATGGTCTCACCTTTTCGACATTTCAAATCAATAAGCTTTCTTTTACAATCCACTACTGCCTCATGTGAAGTTAACCAGTCCATACCCAAAATTATATCAAATTCATCAAAGGGCAACAACATTAAATCAGCTGGGAAGCAATAATCCCGAATCATCAACGGGCAACCTCTACACACTTTATTAACAAGCACACATCTACCCAAAGGGTTGGACACACGAATCACAAACTCAGTAGACTTAACTAGCAGAGTCTTGCCAAATTCTAAAGTTTCACACAAATAAGAATGAGTCGAACCAGGATCGATTAGTGCAATCACAGTAGTATCATAAAGAGTGAAAATACCGGTAATGACGTCGGGGGAGGAAGCATCCTCTCTAGCTCGTGCAGCATAAGCTCTAGCCAAAGCTCTAGCCTCAGATTGAACTGTAGTGTTCTTCGTTCCTTTCTAACTACCGCCTACATTGCCTGAATGTCTGGGTGGTCTACCTCGCATTGACGTGTTGCTCAGCTTGGTGTTCTGAACTGTATTCTGCTCAGCTAACCTCGGACATTCTCTAATAAAATGGTCTAACGATCCACATTTAAAGCAAGACCGATCATGAAATCTACAACTCCCTGAGTGCCATTTCCCACAGTGCTTGCATTCAACTCTATTCTGTGGAACGTTACCAACACTGGCTATCGAGGTAGCTCGAGAGCTCATAGGAGGTCGATCCCGTCTAGGTGGATCTGTAGTAGCTTTATGCCGGCTGTAGTTATCTCTGGACTTCTTGGTTGTGGAATGAAAGACCTTACCCGAAGATCTTTTACGAATGTCTCTAGCTTCTGACTCAGCTTTTCTTTTTTCTTTCCCGAGCTCTTCAGCTTTGCAAGCTCTCTCAACTAAAGTCACAAACTCTTGAATTTCAAGAATGCCAACAAACATCTTTATATCTTCATTCAGGCCATCTTCAAATCTTTTACACATAATAGCTTCAGTGAGAAACACACTCTCTAGCATATCTGCGAGCTCGACAAATTTTCTTTCATATTCCGTTCACGGTCATTCGCCTGTTTCACTCAAGGAACTCCTTTCGTTTTTGATCAACGAATCTTTGGCTGATATACTTCTTGCGAAATTCATTCTGGAAGAAATCCCATGTCACCTTTTCTTTCGGAACCACTGATACTAGTGTATTCCACGGTGATATGCGATTCCCCGCATGATAAAGATATAGCACACTTGAGCATTCATCCGGAGTACAAGATAGCTCATCAAGTACCGAATAGTGTTATCAAGCCACATTTCGGCTCTCTCTGCATCATCATCATCATTGGCTTTAAATTCTTCGGCCCCAAATTTTCGAATTTTATCAACTGGGGGCCTACTAGATCTCATCGGATCTATAATCGGGGGTGTTGAAGGAATCGGAGTTGGATTATTCGGGGGTGGAGGTTGGTGTACAGCCGAGTTATTTTGAATAAATTGGGCAAACCACTCATTCATCATCTTATAAAAGGCTTGTTTAGTCTCTCCTTCATGGCTACCCGAAACGGGTCGAGAGTCTACCGGCACTGATTCATGTGCACGGTCAGGTGCTACACTCTCTACATCATCCGCTACGGCTCTTTTAAGACCAGTATCCATTTACTATATAAAACAAAGTTCAGGCTGTCAGAAGTCACCACACTATCAACATATAACAAAGGCATGTATAGCTAGATTCACACGCGCTACGATAGTCCTAGAATCGACTAAACCGTAAGCTCTGATACCAATCAAATGTAACACCCTTTACCCGAAACCTTTGCCGGAGTCGAGTATGTGGCATTACTAGACTTGACTACTAATTTGGGGCATATAAATTGAAAGCTGTCCAACTGCGTCATGCTGACTAAATTGACCATAACTCGAGTTACAAAACTTGATATTTAGATCCGTAATTTTTTCTTGAAACTACACTCATATAACTTTTTACCATAAATTTTCAGAATTTTTTTATGTGGCCAATTAGTACAGTTTATTCACCAAAGTCACCCCTATTTCACTGTTTGATAATACTGACCTATCTTTACAAAAGCTCAGTTATCTCATTGTACAAAATTTCAATAATGTTCTTGTTTATTCGAATAAAAAATAGACTCATTAAGGATTCCAAACATATAAACTATGCTCCATAATTATTTTTGTACAATTTTTAACAAATTTTCCAAGATAGAATAGGGACTCACAAATTCATTCAGGATAAGTCTCACTAAAATTTAAATATCTTGTAATATATAATTCCTTTAACTACTCTGCTTCTTTCATATAAAAATAGACACCATAAGCTTTAATTATATATCTTATTAACTTTCTAATTCAATTTATCCTATTTTTGGTGATTTTTCAAAATTACATCACTGCTGCTAACTAAAAACTATTTCATTGCAAAAATACGATTAACTAGATTATAACCTTCTTACTCAATTTTATTTAAACTCTATACTTTAACCATAGATATGTATATATACCAGAAACAAATCCCATATGTAATTTAGGCCATGATCAAAGTTAAAACATCCATTTCCATATGAGCAAGTTATAAAATTCAAACATAGAAACGATACATAACCAAAGGAAATAGCCATTTTCGCATGGCTATATTCATTTACAAAATCAAACATCGTATGTTTCAAAAACTTCATCTAGCCTATACATGCCTTCTAAATCATAGCCAAAATTTAAAAATACCACAAGAAGGCGATAGTGTGGTTGACTTTCTTGAAGATCCTTCTCGAGCCATAACGTAACCAAAATCTATAAAACAAAGGAGAACATTTCACACAAATAAGCTTGCTAGCTTAGTAAGTCCTAAACTCATGATAATAAAACATTCAAATATTTAAGCGCAATTAAAACATTCAACTTATAGCATTTCACATAAGCACTTAAGTAAATTTCTTATACAAGGCCGAATACTAGTAATTCATTAACCCAAGCAAAGTAGAAATCATTTCTTTCGATCTACATTTCTTTGAAGTTCATATAAGTATATCGCATGGAAATTTCTTTTATTCTTAGCATTTATACTTGAAAACCAAATTTCCATAATAGTGCATTCAAACTCGAGTTCCACCATATCACACCCATCAATATTAACTTCAACACATATAACACAATTCTCATAATATTAACTCGACTCAAGTAATATTAAGCATAACATACCTTACATGCTTACCCGAACCGCTTTACTCAACAAATTAGCTTTAATTTGCCTTGAATAAAAATTCGATTTCTCTTTTGTAAAACACATCACCAGGCATCAAGCTCGCTAGGCGTAAAGCCCGCTAAGTGACACCGCACAAAAAGCTGCTAGGCGTGAAAGCCCGTAAAGTAACACCGCACAAAGCTCGCTAGGCATGAAAGCCCGAAAGTAACACTGCACAAGGCACGCTAGGCGTAAAAGCCCAAACGTATCAATGTAGTCAAACATTCAAGATGCCTCTTATACTATTTTATATAAATATGAATACATCTAATTCCATTGAACACACTCACATTAAATCAAGAAAATCATCATATCTTTATACACTCTAGCAATTATCATAGAAACATTTATTCACACCACATAGCAAACTTTAATCATCAACCTAGTGTTCCTTTATACATTCGGCCATAACCATAACAAGTACTAAAATTTATCCATTTTTAATATTTGATACATTCATAATTAGTTCTTTAATATAACTTAGCTATAGGACTTACCTCGGTTGTCGATAGATTTGAAATTTTCTGCTATTCAATCACCTTAGCCTTTCCTCGATCTAGTTCTTTCTCTTTTTGATCCCGATCTATGAAATATCAAGTAAGTTTTATTCACCATTCTATCCATTTGCTCAACTCAAAATGCACATAATTTAAATTAAAAAGAAGAACTATGAACCGAATTTCTTCCCTCATTAATTTAATTTAAAACAATAATCATACAAAAATTTAAGCACTCAACTTATTCAATTAATCCGTAATGTACCACAATGCAAAAATACAACACATTGAGGTTTCTCCTCAATGGCCGAATGGCTATTAGACTCCTACGAGTCTCCATAATCCTCCCTTTTATCATTTTAATCCTTCTTCTATTTAATTTAGGCAATTGACTCCTCATACCATTTCACCCAACAATCCTATCTAAGTATAATCATTCATCCTTGACCAATTTCACAATATATATATGTATATATAATATATCCGAGCATCAAATTAATAGGAAAATTTCATGAACGGTCATCTTCACCTTAGGCCGAATATAAGAGCATCATCATGCATAAATTAAAGCAATCTTTCTACACTCTTAACTACTTCTTCCCATTTCATCTAAACTTATTAACACAACAAGTCATAAATGACTAAATTTTTATAATTCCACAAGCTCAATTTCATGAAGGCCGAATATACAAACTCAATTTCTACTTTTCTTATAATCGAATTTTGCTAACTCAATGTACCCATGTATATTCTTCAATATATGACCAAACAACAAGCTAAATGGTCACCATTTATATTCATCCATTTCAGCCGAATAATAAGAGCATCTTTATGCTCAATTCCAAAATAATTTCTATAATTCTCATATAATTGAAATCACAAGTCTTCAATTCATCTAAGTCTCTTAAGCAATTCATGTTGTTTTTGAATCAATATTAAACATTTTTCAAATCAAAATACACACAATAGTACTCCTCCTAGGCCGAATATTAACATGCTAAATCTCACAATTTTAACATGATTTTATTTGCATTCAAAGCAACCAAATCCAATATATAAAGATTTTCCAAAATCAAGCTAAAATACTCACCTTACTACTACATGCAAAGCCGAAACAATGGAGGTTCTAAGTTTTCTTTTCTTCCTTCAAGTAAAATCGGTGAAGAAGATGGAGAATAGGAGAGAAAATAGGATTTAAAAATGCTTCTTTTTGTTTAAAAATTATCACATATTAAAGCATGCTAATTATACAAATAATACTTTAATTATAATATACTAAAATATATTAATCATGGCATGCTTACCGTCCACTATTTTAAAAGTGGGGAATTTGACATGCAAATCCTAAAGTTTCATAAACAATTCACTTTACCCTTTTTAATTTCATGCTCACAACTTTTGTCACCGTAGCAATTTCATCCTTTTTATTAAATTAAGCACTTAAATGATAAAATTTTTCTACGAAATTTTCACACACATCACTCCACATATAATAAGCACAAAATATAATATTAAAACATTTATCAGGCTCAGATTCGTGGTCCCGAAACCACCGTTCTGATTTGGTTCAAAATTGGTCTGTTACATGAATATTGTTCCCTTATGGCTTCTTTCGGTTCCCACGTAGCTTCTTCTACACCGTGTTTTTTCCACAACACTTTTACTAAAGCTATGCTCTTATTCCTCAACTGTTTCACCTCTCCAGCCATAATCTTAATCGGTTCCTCTTCGTAAGTTATTGAATCATGGACTCAATTTTCCCTTACGACCAAATCTCAATATTTTCTTCCACGGAGATACTTTTAGAAATACCTTGTCGCCCACTTTAAACTCGATTTCTTTTCTTTTAAAATCCGCGTACGACTTTTGTCGGTCCGAAGCAGCTTTCAGACTATTACGGATCACTTTCACTTTCTCCTCGGTCTCTTTAACTAGATCGACCCCATGAATTTGCTTCTCACTCAACTCTGTCCAATACAAGGGAGTTCGACACTTGCGACCATACAAGGCTTCGTACGATTCCATCTGTATGCTCGACTGATAACTGTTGTTGTAGGCAGACTCAACCAAAGGTAGGTATCTTTCCCAACTATTTTCAAATTCTAACACACAGCATCAGAGCATATCCTCAAGAACTTGAATCACTCTTTTAGATTGGCCATCAGTTTGAGAATGGAATGCAGTACTAAAATTCAACCTTGTACCCAAGGCCTCCTGCAACTTCTTCCAAAACCTTAAAGAAATTCTCGGATCTCTATCTGAGTTAATAGATACAGGTACTCCATGTAATCTCACCACCTCAGCAATATACAACTCCGCCAACTTATCCAGTGAATAATCAACATGCACCGGTACAAAGTAAGCCGACTTTGTTAGTCTATCAATGATAACCCACACAACATCCATCTTTTTTGGGGTCATAGGTAACCCCGTCACAAAATCCATGGTGATCCAATCCCACTTCCACTCGGGAACTATCACTGGCTGAAGCAATCCAGAAGGGACTTGATGCTCGGCTTTCACTTGTTGACAGATTAAACATCTTGTCACAAACTCGGAAGTGTCTCTTTTCATACCTGGCCACCAATAAAATTTCCTCAGATCATTATACATTTTAGTGCTACCGGGATGTACTGACAAGTAACCACTGTGTGCTTCGTGTAAAATTTTTCGGATCAACTCATCATCTCTGGGTACACAAATTCTGTCATGAAACATCAAACAACCATTCGAACTCACCCGAAAATCAGAATCATTTTTCGATTCACACTTAGCTCTCTCAGCTTGCATCTCATTATCATTCCTTTGAGCCTCACATATTTGTTGAATAATTAGTGACCTAACCCTCAACTCGGCCAACAGGGCACCATCCTAAGACAACACTAAGCTAGTACTCATAGCTCTTAAAGCATACAGAGATTTCCTACTCAAGGTATCTGCAACCACATTCGCTTTCCCCTGATGATAATCAATTAGTAGCTCATAGTCCTTCAATAATTCAAGCCACCACTGTTGTCGCAAATTCAAATCCTTTTGATCCGTCAAATACTTCAAACTTTTATGATCCGTGAAGATTCAGCACTTCCCACCCTATAAATAATGTCGCCAAATCTTTAATGTGAAAACAATCGCAGCCAACTCCAAATCATGAGTTGGATAATTCTTTCTGTACGGTTTTAGCTATCTCGAGGCGTAAGCTACTACCTTACCCTTTTGCATCAACACACAGCCAAGTCCATTAAATGATGCATCACTATATACCACAAACTCTTTACCCGACTCAAGTTGCACTAAAATTGGTGCCTTAGTCAACAATGTTTTCAATCTCTCGAAACTCTGTTGACATTTTTCAGTCTATTCAAACTTAACAACTTTGTGCAATAGTTTCGTCTTCAGGGTAGCAATCATGGAAAACACCTTTATGAACCGTCTGTAGTACTCCGCTAAACCCAAAAAGCTTCTGACTTCCAACACATTTCTTGGCAGTTTCCACTCCACAATAGCCGAGATCTTACTCGAATCAACTCTAATACCATCACCCGACACAATATGTCCTAGGAATCCGACCTTTCAGAGCCAAAACTCACTCTTGCTAAATTTAGCATACAACTGCTTGTCTCTTAAAGTCTGCAAAACAATTCTCAAGTGCTCCACATGATCACTCTCATCCCGAGAATAAATCAATATGTCGTCGATAAAGACAACCACAAACTTGTCCAAATACGGTTGGAAGTCACGGTTTATTAGATCTATAAAAATCGCAGGAGCATTCGTTAAACCAAATGGCATGACAAGAAACTCATAATGGCCATACCTCATTAGAAATGCAATTTTCGACACATCTTGCTCCTTAACCCTCATCTGGAAATAGCCAAACCTTAGGTCTATCTATGAGAATACCGTAGCTCCATTCAGTTGATCAAATAGATCATCTATCCTTGGTAAAGGATACTTATTCTTCACCGTCACATTATTGAGTTGACTGTAGTCTATGCACAATCTCATCGACCCATCTTTCTTCTTTACAAAAAGTATCGGGGCACCCCACGGTGAATAGCTCGATCTTGCAAAACCCTTATCCGTCAAGTCTTACAACTGAACCTTCAGTTCTTTCAACTCTAATGGTGCCATCCTATACGGAGCAACCGAAATGGCTGCCGTTCCCAAAACTGACTCAATCCCAAACTTGACCTCTCTAACTGGAGGCAATCCAGGTAACTGTTCCAGGAATATATCTGGATACTCACATACCACCGACACTATTTCAATCTTTACCTCAGACTCTCGAGTATTTAGCACAAAATTGAGATAGGACTTGTACCCTTTTCACAAATATTTCTCAACCACCATAGAAGAAATTATCACCAGTAACCTATCTGAGCCACCTGATTCAACCCGAATGACGTCTCCATTTTCACATTTCAATTCAATAAATTTACTACCACATTCACTAAAATACTATGAGTAGTCAACCAATCCATACCAATAATCAAATCAAATTCATCAAATGGAAATAACATAAGATTTGCCAGAAAACAATGACCTTTAATTTTCAAAGGACAATTCCTACACACCTGGTCAACTAGCACATGTTTGCCTAACGGGTTTGACACCTTTACTACAAATTTCGTAAACTCAACAATCATGCTAATACTAGATGCCAATCTCATGCAAATGTAAGAATGGGTAGACCCCGGATCAATCTAACAAAGGTGTCACGAAAAGAAAAAGTACCAATTATCATATCTGGAGATGATGCCTCTTCGCGAGCGCGAATGGCATAGGTCCTTGCAGGTGCTCGACCCCTTAGTCTCATAGCAGAATCTCGAGGCCCATCTCTACTACTAGTACCACCTCCCGGGTTCTTTTGTGGTCTACCCCTTGAGGATACAATGTTGGATCGTATCTCTTGCTTCCTTTCTTTGTCATCTTTCTCAGGACAATTTTGGATGAAATGATCGGGAGAACCACACTTATAGCAAATCCGGTTGTTTCCCCAACACTCCTCAGTGTGTTGTCTACCACAACTTAGACACTCCAGTTTGGACTTTAGATTGTCCTCACTTGCTATCGAAGTGGCTTGAACTCTCGAGCCCGAGTATGTCTTACCTCGATCTCTATGTGAATATCCAACTGATGCAGTCATCCAAGGGTTTACTTCTTTAGACTGTTTTGATTGGACTTGGTATGATTTACTCATTGACCTTTTTCTTGCATATCGGGCCTCACTCACAACCTTCCTTTTTTCCTTATTCAATTCTTTGGCCTTACATGCCTTATCAACCAACACTATAAATTCTCTTAGTTCCAAAATCCTGACTAAAAGTCTGACATCCTCATTCAGCCCGTCTTCAAACCTCTTGCACAAAATAGCTTCTATTGACATACATTCTTGCGCGTACTTGCTGAGCCTAACAAATTCATGCTCATATTCTACCACGGTCATTTTTTCTTGCTTTAACTCAAGGAATTCTTTCCGTTTCTGGTCCACAAACCTCTGACTTATATACTTTTTTCGGAACTTTTCAAAAAAGAAGTCCTACATTACTCCCTCATGGAACTACCGAAGTTAACGTCATTCACCAACGATAGGCTGAGTCCTTTAGTAATGACACGGCACATTTTAAGCTCTCCTCAGGTGTACAGAAGAGTTCATCAAATACTCTCATTGCGTTCTCAAGCTAGAACTCCGCCCTCTCGGGGTCATTATCTATATTAGCCCTAAACTCCTGAGCCCCTTACTTTCGAATCTTATCTACTGGGGACTTCGTTATCCTCGCTAAATCTATACTTTAAGAAGCCACTAGAACTGGCTGAGGTGTAGGAGTGGGTGGAGGAGGTTGAGCATTAGGGTTTGCTCATACATACTTCGTGTACCAGTTACTCATCATTTGGACAAAGGCTTCCCGGGCCTCTTCTCATTGACCCCTAGTCTCAGGTCCACTCTCTACAGGCGCAGTCTCTTGTGCGGGAGCCGGCACATTACTAGCTGCATCATCAGCAGACGCTCGATCGGGATCCATTTACTATATAAAAACAAATTTTAGAATTGTCAGAAGCCACCACACTATCATTATACGCTTATAGGAACTATAGTTAGCCTCTTATACACGTTACGGTAGTCCGAAAACTGACTAAACCATAGCTTTGACACTACTAATTGTAACTCCTCTTACCAGTATTCTAAGCCAAAATAGGGTACGAGACATTACCGGGCTTAATTCACTTAGTCATACATCTTGAGTCTATAAAATTTCATTTTCAAGTTTACATATCTCTATCTTCATCAAAACATACTCATTAAGGACCTACGAGGCCTTAAACGTACATATGAAGGGTTTCAGAACTCAACCGGAAACTTTTGTGCTCTTAAAAATTTTCACCTAAACAGGGGCCACACGCTCGTGTGAAATGGGACACGCCCGTGTGGGCAGGACGTGTGGTCACACACGCTCATGTCCGTACCCCGTGTGGGATTTATTTTCACTTCGAATCTATAGGGGTTTTCAAATAGCCAGACACACGCCCGTGTTCTTGGCTTGTGTGCTCCACACGGGTTAGACACGCCCATGTCCTTGCCCGTGTGTAAAAACTTGGGTATTCTGTTTGTGATGTCAGCAACATCACTAAGGTTACACGGCCAAGGCACATGCCTGTGTCCTTAGACAGTGTGTTGAATTAAATTCCTAACACCATGTGCAGACTTCACACGGCCAGGGCACATGCCCATGTCCATGGCCGTGCCACCCACACGGCTAAGACATATGGCCGTGTCTCTACCTGTGTGTTTACTACTGAGCAAACTGACTTACCTTTCAAGCATGCAAAGGGACACATGGCCTGGTCACACACCCATGGGACTGACCGTGTGTCACACACGGCCTAGACACACGCCCGTGTGCCTACCCGTGTGGACAAGAACAAGGCTATTTGCCAGGCTCTTCTTGTCACCCTAACTCCTATAAAATAACTTCACACAACAAGTCACTAAGAAACTCAGATTGCAACATACACATCCATGAATAACATCATCTTTTCATAAATTAGTATTAATGAGCCGTCAACTATGGCAATATACAAAAGAGTGCATCTTTCAATGGAGCCACACACTCTTGGCCAAAATAACAAAACAATTTACCTAGTCTAGCCCCTATACATGCCATACTCAAACCACTAAGTCTAGTTATGCCGAGATGAGCTGTTAGTGTGGGTGATCTTTCAATTATCTTCGTGTCTCGATTCGGCTCTTTGACACTATAAAACAAGGGAAAGGAAAAGGGAGTAAGCTTTAAGCTTAGTAAGTTTACTTGTAAACAAATAACATCATAATATGTGCAAATCAATAAATAGCATTTCATAATAAGTAAGAACAATCCACATTCCAAGATCATGCTTACTCAATTCATTTCTTACCACATTCCAACCAAACCACAAACCAAATGCTCATGTTAATTAACATACATTCCTGCACTTATCATCGCATGATCACATAAAACAATACATCACAATTTCACAATAAACCATTCATGGTAATACCAAACACTCGGTGGTTTCGCACTTAGCCACCATTTATCTTTAATTAGGCTGGTATCGCACATAGCCCACCAACAAGAATAATTACGGTGGTATCGCACTTAGCCCACCAAATGATAATATAAACGATGGTATCGCACACAGCCCATCGTGAATGAATAGTAAGGTTGTATCGCACTTAGCCCACCATGAGGAGTATTTACGGTGGTTTCGCACACAGCCCACCACTTATCGTTAATTTGATTTACACAGGAATTACTCAATATCTATTAAATTCAATTCATCTTGATCATGAATAATATCATCAACACAAGGCATCAATAAGCAATAACATGTATAATTAAGATGCATCGTTTACACATAAACTCACCTCGGTGCAAAACGTGTTTATTGGAGTTCTAATCTGAAACATTGCCTTTTCCCCGGTCAAGATTAATTCCGCGCTCTTCTTGATCTATAACAACAAAATTCATTCATTTAAAACATTTTATGATCATAATGCATCATAATCTGTACTAAGGCAAAAATAACCATTTTGCCCTTGTACTATGGCAAAATTATGATTTTGCCCCTAGGAACGTAAATCATTTTCCAACACATTTTCCCATTAAACAAGCCTAGCTGAACATTTATTCCTCCTACACCTACTCACCATTTCATCCACTTCATGCATTTATTACAAAATCACAATATTTACAACTTGGTCCCATTTAGGTGTTTTCATGACTACACCTTTCACCAAAGTTGTTTCTCATCTCCCTAACATTCATTTTCTTCCATAAAAACTCAGCAAACAACATGAACACTCTAATGACAAGTCTCTAAAACTTCAACCATATCACAAATTTGTCCCCTCATTAGCTAGCTTAAGCTTTGGAGACTCCAAAAGTACAAAAATTATCAAACAAAACCACCAAAATCACTTACTTGGATGGGGATTGAATGGCTGAAAGTTTGAGCTTCAAAACCCTTATTTCTTGCTAAAATTTTTGGTAGGAAAGGAGGAGAAATGAAAAAGATGATAGATTTTCTTTTACTAATCTTATTTTATTCATTTTGTCACCAACTATCACCAAATTTTGACTAAAATTAATTCTCTTGTCCCCTTGGTTCCTATGGCCGGTCAACACACTCCATATATCCTAATTTCACTTTAAGGACCTTCAATTTAATGTTCTGTGGCTATTAGACACCTTTACCTTGAAAAATAGAACTTTCGCACTTTATGTGATTTAGTCATTTTCCACAATTAAGCATGCAATCATTAAAATTGAAGCACCAAAATTTTCATATAGCCATATATTAAGGCCATAACTCATAAGATAATATCAAAATAATTTTCTTAAGCCTCGGGTCAGTGGTCCTGAAACCACTATTCCGACTGGCCCTAAAATCGAGTTGTTATGGCATTAAGGGCTCGCTAGTGCAGGGTTCGCATATATATAAAATAGGGTTAGCAGGTTAGGGTTCACATATTTTTTTACAGAGGTTCGCATATATATGCAAGGATCACATGCTTTTAATCATGTGATTTCACATAAAGGCATAAATGGGGTTCACATACTGCTAGCATATGAGTTCGCATAATAGACATATATATAAGGTTACATGTGATACTATACAGTTTCACCTATTGTAACAGGAATGGTTTATATATTTTAGCGTGTAAAGGGGGTTCACATATCACATATATAAGATTTGTATGCAATAGTGGGGCTCACATGTGATACCATATAATTGACTAGCACCTAGTAGTGGCTTACATGTAAATATGTTGCTACTATGTATTACTATATAGGGTTCGCATGTAAGAACGTAGGGTTCACTTATTAATCATACAAGGGTTCACCGAGGGAATCCTATATGGTTATGCATATGGGTTCACATAACAGGGCTTGCACATATAAGTTCACCTCTATTAGGGTTTGCACAACAAGGCTCGCACGACAAGGCTCACCTATATTAGGGTTTACAGTACAGGGGTCCGCATGACAAGGCTGGCTTATACTAGGGTTCGCATGATAGGGGCTCGCACAATAGGGGTTCTCCTAGGGTTTGCACATGCTAGTTCTCTACTTCTTAAAATTCAATTATTCAAAAAGATTTAGGTTTAGATCCTACACCTATTTTGAAGGCTTAAAAACCTTTAGTTTGGAGTGGAGATTAAAGATCCACTTGAGGGAAGAAAATAAAAATATTTTAGTTGAATGCCCACTAAGGTGTTTGAACTTGGGACTTATGAGTAGGCTAAAGCCTTACCATTTGAACCCACAGGCTTATTCTTATTGGTTTTCTAACAAAAAACAATTTTAAGCAATTCTAATTCCCTTACCCTGTTTTTAACGAAAATAGATAACAATCTAAATTTTTATCCTATTTCTCCTAGACCCACTTTTTGGATATGACAAATCTTCCTCCCTTAAGAAAATCCATCCTCGAATTTCACTTACTTGGATTGAACAAGTGAGGATATTGTTGACAAATCAACTCCTTGGGTTCCCACGTCATTTCTTTGGTTCCATGTTTTTTCCACAAAACCTTAACTAGATGAATTTTCTTATTTCTAAGATTTTTGACCTCACTATCTATAATGCTAATTGTCTCTTCATCGAAAGATAAATTCGGTCGGAGCTTGATCTCTTCAATAGGGATGATATGGGAAGGATCAGAATGATAGCATTACAACATTGATACATAGAACACGTTGTGGATTCAATCTAACTCTGGAGGTAGCTCAAGTTAAAAAGCTATTAGGTTGATTCACTTTTGTACTTTGTAAGGATCGATGAAACAAGGATTCAATTTTCCTTTCCTTCTGAACTTAGAACCTTTTTCCATGGTGAAATTTTTAAGATGACTTGTTCACCGACATGAAATTCTATTTCTCTTTTCTTTGGTTCTGCATATGATTTTTGTCTATCTAAGGTTGTTTTTAATATTTCTTGAATTAATCATATTTTCAGTTTCTTGAACTAATTTTGGACCCAACATTCTCCTTTCTTTTAATTCCATCCAACATGGTGGCGTGCGACATTTTCTCCCATAAAGCGCCTTATAAGGTTCCATCTTTATGCTTGCTTGATAACTATTGGTGTAAGCAAACTCGACGAATGGTAGAAATTCCTCCCAACTACCTCAGAAGTCAGTGACACAACTTCTCAACATGTCTTCTAAGATTTGAATTGTTTATTCAGATTTTTCGTCGGTTTGTGGGTGGAAAGTTGTGCTAAAGTAAAGTCTTATTCCTAATCCTTTGTGTAATTTCTTCCAAAACCTTAAAGTGAATCGAGGGTCTCGATTGGATATAATCAATATTGGTACTCCATGTAACAACAATCTCTACAATGTACAACTTCGCTAATTTTTCTGAGTGGTAATTATTTCGAACAGGAATGAAATGGGTTGATTTGGTGAGTCGGTCCACTATCACCTAGGCTGAGTCCTTTTTTCGAGAGAGTTCGAGGTAACTCACTTACGAAATCCATTGTTATCCTCTCCCACTTCAATTTTGGATTCGAAATTGGTTGAAATAACTCCGATGGAAATTGGTGTTCTTCATTTACTTGTTGACATGTCAAATACTTTGCCACATAGTCCGTCAAGTCTCTTTTTAATCCTGACCACCAATATATTTCTTTCAAGTGTTGATATACTTTATTACTTATGGATGTATAAAGTATGGACTATTATGAGCTTCTCTAAGTATCTTTTATTTTAACTCTAGATCATTTCGGACACAAAATCTTTTTCTAAAGCAAATGGCCAGTTTTTCGTTAATTGAAAAGTCTTCTGCTAATCCATCTTCCACCCTTCTTATTTGCGGAAAAAACTCTATGCCTAAGTGTTATTTGCTTTTAATTTCCTCCTCTAGGGTTTGTTTGACTTGTAATTCGACTAGGATTCCTCCATTATCATAAAGGTTTAATTTCACGAAAATTGCCCTTAACTCTATTTTTTCTTTTCTAGTTAGGGTGTTTGCTACAATATTTGCTTTTCCTAGATGGTATTTGATGGTACAGTCATAATTTTTGAGTAACTCAATCCACCTCCTTTGCCTTAGGTTGATTTCTTTTTGAGTTAGGAGGTATTTCAAACTTTTGTGATCTGTATAAATCATGCACTTTTTTCAATAAAGATAGTGCCTCCAAATTTAAAGTATGAAGACTACTACAGCTAACTTTAGGTTGTGCGTAGGGTAATTGCATTCATGAGCCTTAAGTTGCCGTGCTATATAAGTGACCAATTTTTCATCTTGCGTTAAGACAGAACCGAGACCCACATGTGACACATAATTGTAAATAACATATTCCTTTCCTAATTCGGGTTGGATTAAGATTGGTGCTTGGATTAGAACTGTCATCAACTTTTGAAAATTTTTTTACTGCTCCTCGATCCACTTAAAAGGTGCATCTTTCCTTAGCAACTTGGCCAAAGGGGTGGCTACTAAGGCAAAACCTTCGAAAAATGTTCGATAATATCCTGCTAATCCCAAAAAACTCTGAATTTCTTAAACGTTCTTTTGTTACTTCCATTTTAGGATTTCTTCTATCTTTTTCAGATCCACTTGTATATCCTCAGTAGAAACAATGTGACCTAAAAACATTACTTCCTTAAGATAAAATTCACACTTGCAGAATTTTGCGAAAAGTTCTTTTCTCGTAGAATTTACTAAATGATCCTTAAGTGTTTGTCATGTTCTACCTCAGATTTTGAGTGCATTAAAATGTCATCAATAAAGACTACGACAAATTGGTCGAGGAAGGGTTGAAACACACGATTCATGAGGTCTATGAATGTTGTTAGCACACTTGTTAATTTGAATGGCATGACTCAAAACTCGTAGTGTCTGTAACGAGTTCTAAAATTTGTTTTGTGCACGTTTATCTCCTTCACTTTTAATTGGTAGTACCCCAACTTTAGATCAATTTTGTAAAATACAATGGCATCTCAAAATTGGTCGAACAAGTCGTCTATCCTTGGTAAAGAATATTTATTTTTCACGTTTAACTTATTTCGCTGACAATAATCAACACACAGTTGGAGTGATCCATCCTTCCTTTTCACAAACAAAATTGAGGCACCTCACGAAGAAATATTAGGTCTAATGAACCTATGATCTAGCAACTCCTGAAGTTGAATCTTTAGTTTTTTTAACTCCTTTAGCACCATAACTGATGTGGTTCCTGGCGACACCTTAATTTCTATCTCTACTTCGCGATCCGGAGGTAACCCCGGTAGCTATTTGGGAAAAATGTTAGGAAGTTCGCTAACTGTTAGAATGTTGCTTACTTTGGGTTCAACGATTTTAGCTTCTTTGAAATAAGCTAAAAATATCTCATATCCCTTACGAATTAACTTTTCCTTGACTATGGCTGAGATTACTTTTGACAAATAATTCCTTCTATTGCCTACTATAACAATTTCTTTGCCATCTTTGGTTTTCAAGGTTGCCTTTTTTAGGGCACAATCTAAGCTTGCTTGATGTTCTATCAACCAATCCATCCATAGAATTAGATCGAACTCCCTGAATGATAATTCCATGAAATCAACGGGAAAAATTTCCTCTTGCAACTCCAATAGATATCTTTTATAAAATTTATCTAACCTAACTATTTGTCCTAATCAGCTTATTACTGTCATAACATTATTTGTTTTTTCCACTTTTTCCTCCAATTTTGCAACCATTCTTGGAGTTACATATGAATGAGCAGATCACAAATCAATTAAAGCAAAGAAATGCACATACAGAATTAAAATCTTCTTGTAAAATATTTTAAACAAGATAAGAATTACTCAGAACACAAATTCTGCCATTGAAGTACAAACTACCATTAGAACCAACATAAAAATCTGAACCAGGTGTCGTCTCAATCTGTTTCCGCTTAGCTATCAACACATCCTCACATTTCTGAGCTTTGCAAATTTGTTGAAAAAACATCAGTCTAGCTTTTAACTCAACTAAAATTGAACCATCATCAATCAACATCAATCTCGTATTCAAAGCTCACAAAGCAAACAGAGACTTTCTACTCAAATCATCAGCAACAACATTAGCCTTTCTCAGATGATAATCAATGATCAAATCGTAGTCTTTCGATAACTCGAGCCATCTGCACTGTCTGAAATTTAAATATTTTTGTGACATCAAGTACTTCAGACTTTTATGATCCGTGAAGATATGACATTTTTCTTCGTACAAATGGTGTTGCCAAATCTTAAAGACAAATACAATAGCTGCAAGCTCTAAATCATACGTTGGATAATTCTTTTCATGTAACATCCAATTTTCGATGAGATCAGAACAGTGGTTTCGAGACCACAAATCTGATACCAAAAATAAATTTTTTATTTATTTTATGGTTTGCATCATGTTAGGAAGGTCGTGTGAAAATTTTGATATGAAAATTTTATCGATTGTGTGGTTAATTATGTAAATGACTAAATTGCATAAAATGCAAAAGTTGGATTCTAGTAGCTATAGGTATCAAATAGCTATGGATTTCAAAACTTAAGGTCCTTATATGTTAATTAGACCATTGAAGAGTAGTTAGTAGATATTTTAATGACTCATCCATGGAAAAATTGGAAAGGCAAGGGACTAAATTGGCAATAAATAAAATTAATAGATGACAATTAATTAAAAAGAAAAAATCCATCTATTTTCATATCATCTTCCCAAACTTTCTATGAAAACCCCAGTAGAGAGGAAGACAACTTTTCAAGCTTAAAAAGGTATGAAATCAAGTCCCGTATTTAATGATTTTTATATTTTTGAAACTGGGGTAGTCAAATCTTTCTATTTAGGGGATTAATTTGAAAAGTTATCAAGGTAAAAAATTTGGGACATGGATGAATATGTTGAAAATTAGAAATTTATAGTATAAAATGAAAGGTTGTTCATAGATAAACAACTTTTACCAAGCAAATTTTGATGAAACTTGATTTAGTGGCTAAAATAAAAAAGAGGTAAAACCCATGGAAAATTCTAAAATTTGTGAAATGTATGTGCTATAAATGTAGTATATAAATTTTGGCTAGGCTTGGAAAGAGGATTAAATTTCATGAATTTCATTTTCCGAGCGTAGCGACGAAATGAAAATTTTTGAAAAGTATAGGGCAAAATGGTAATTTTTCCTAGGAAGTATATGAAATGTGATAGATTAATAGTTAAATTTATCCATATAGATCTGAAAAGACCAACTATGGAACTAGATCGAGGAAAGCAAAAGATTTGGGATTAGTTGAAATTCAAAAATGAACTATTTTCATGGTAAGTTTGTGTAACTTAAATATGTATGTTAAATGCTTAAATCGAATTGTATGATTGCGTTGATATGTAAGAGATGATGTACATAATGAAATAATCATAAGTTGTGAAATGTGGACAAATTGTCATGTTCCGGTTGACTGTTGAAACTCGATGGATTAAGGTGATATTCTTGAACGAGAATAATATTACACATGTTGTATAAAGGATTTAGCCGGGATGGGTAACCCTGATGTAAGCCTGGAAACACAAAAATATACACAGTTTTTCATGCCCTTTTTAACTTAAATTCGTGCAGTTTTGATAAAATTCTTATCGAAAAATAATTAATTTTTATAAAATAATTAAATTGCACTTAAATTATGAACATGTTGAATTTTAAATAATTTTATAACTAATTTTGATTAATTTTGATCATTTTTCGATAGATTTGCACAAAGGGCAAAAAATGACTTGGCAGGTCTTACTAGAAATTAAAAACTGAGAAGCAATTTGAAGTGTCAAGGTGAATTAATTTTTAGCCTAAGTCGGTCTAATTATGTGTATTAATTCATGATATAATTAATTTTAATTTATATCCAATTTAATTTGGATTAAATAAGTTATTATTAATTAATTTTGAAAAAGTGGTCTCATTGAGCCGAACCGAATGAACCGAACCGACCAAGAAGTGGACAGCCATAAACCGTCCATATGCTGACCCAAATCAGATTATTGGCTGATTATTTAGCATGCAAAGAGGCCCTTGAAGACTTGTTCTTGCAAACAAACTCCTCCACAATTGGTGGCTTTATAGATTTGCCCCAGGCCTAAATTAGCAAAATTGAAACTATCAACCTTGCCACATGTGTGGCCGGCTAAGGGAGGGCTCTTTGGCTGATAATTTTAGCTATTTTTAGTAGACCTCTTAAGCTATAAAAACCCCCTTAGGCTGGTCATTTGAAAAAAAAAAAAACATCTCAGGCATTCAAATCTTTTCTCTCCTCTCTCCACTTTCTCTCTTCTTTTCCATTCCAATTTCTCTTGCTCTTTTGTTAATTGCTCTTTTTGGAAAAAGGGCATTCATCAGCCATTTGGAGCAGCAATTAAGTGTTCATAGTATCCTTGGTCGACGGACAACAGAGAAGGAAGAATGGAGCAAACTAGTCAAGCTACGAAAAAACACCAGATTTGATTCTTGTTCCCTATCTCTTTAATTTTTGTTGTTATTATGATTAACATATCTATGAATATTTATGTTGTTGGAATAGTTGATTTAATCAATTTAGCTTGAATTTAATTCGTGTTTGGTTGATTGCATTTCGTTTGCTAAAATTGTGAAAATTGTGTTTATGTTGTTATAGGCCTCGGTAAGATGCTTGATTAAGTAAAATCATGACTAAGTTATTCTTGCATTACAATTGTGAGGTAGCTAATGAATTAATTATTTAAACGGATTGAAATTGTAATTAATGGAAACAGTACTTAATCAGTGCATGTTTAATCATCTAAGGTAGCTTAGGATTAAATTAGCAACAGTATCTGACGATACATTTGCCTTGTATAACTTGCAAGATTATTGTGATTAAATTGTTTCAAGGTAGGGATACTTTGTTACTTCACGTAGTCTTTTATGTGCTTATTAGACTTAATTTATTGTTTGAATTGACATAGGGATATGTACAAGAGATTATTTCAATTTAATAAGCATGTATGTGCAATAACATATTTGCCTATTAAGATTTGTTTAATCGGTTGAATGGACATAGGGATATAGTCAAGAGATGAATGGATTTTGGTAGGTGAGTATGTTCATAAGTTAGCAAATTACTGAGTTGCCGTGAATTTATTTGTAACAATTAAACATGAGTTTAATAATTCTAAGTTAAGAAATGTAATTAATATAACACAATATTGTCATCTTGATTAAAATCGTATTTAGAAATCGTGCATTTCAGATTTATTTATTTAGCTTACTTAGTTTAAAATCTTAGTTTTTAATCACCCTCTTCAAACAAAATATTTTTCTTCACCAAAGTGTTTTAAATAGCATTCATAAATAATTCTTTTCATAGTCCCTGTGGGTACGATAACTCGACATTTACTTTTCACTTCATTACTTTTCGCGATTGTGTACACTCGCACATTTTCGTCATTCCAAGTTTTTGGCGCCGTTGCCGAGGACTGTTTTAAAAAGTCATTATTTGTGAATTTGTTAGTTTTGCATTTTGGTTTATTTTTCTGTGATTATTTCAGATGTTTATGAGTATTTATCGAATTATCGATTTACTCCCTATAGACCCTGAGATTAAACAAAATTTTCGAAGGTGAAGAAGACAAGCAAGTCAGAGAAGGACCGAAGAGATGAACTTTGAAAATCTGAATCAAGGAAATAGAGCAGGCCCTGCTTAAAATCTTATCCTTATTGCTGATGATAGGGATAAAGCTTTAAGACAATATGCAGTTCTAGTGTTTAATAATCTTAATTAGGGTATTAAGAGACCTGAAATCGAGGCACAACAGTTCGAGCTGAAGCCATTTATGTTCCAAATGCTTCAAACAGTGGGCCACTTCAGTGGAATGCCTATAGAAGATCCTCACCTACACTTAAGACAATTTATGGAGGTGAGCGATTCTGTCAAGTTAATTGGAGTACCCGAAGATGCATTACGATTGAAACTGTTACCATATTCACTAAGGGACAGAGCTCGAGCCTGGTTGAACTTATTGCCACCAAATTCAATTACCACGTGGCAAGAATTAGCAGAAAGATTCCTCATGAAATATTTCTCGCCTAGCAAGAATGCTATGTTGAGGAACGAGATCACTGCTTCCCAAAAAATGGATGATGAGTCCTTGTATGAGGCATGGGAAAGGTACAAAGAATTATTACGAAAGTGCCCTCATCATGGAGTCCCACATTGCATCCAACTTGAGACGTTTTATAATGGTCTCAATGCTCACACGAGGATGGTATTGGACGCTTCTGCTAACGGTGCTATCTTTTCTAAGTCTTATAATGAGGCTTATGAAATCATTGAGAGGATTGTGAGCAATAATTATTAATGGCCAACCAATTAAGCAGCGTCAGGAAGACGAGTTGTTGGAATACATGAAGTAGACGCTCTTACTTTACTTACATCTCAGGTCTAATCAATATCCTCAATGTCAAAAAATCTTACTACTAATGGGTCTAATAGTTTTGCAGCACAGCCACCAAATCAATTTGAAAATATAGCCTGTGTCTATTGTGGGCAAGAACATTTGTTTGAAGAATGTCCATTGAACTCAGAGTCCGTATATTACATGGGTAACCAGAACCAAAATCGAGGAAGGCAAGTACTGCAATCCAATTTCTATAACCCATCATGGCGAAACCACTCGAATTTTTCCTGGAGTAACCAAGGGGCTGGAACCAGTAACACATATGCCAAACCTAGATCGACCCAGCCACCTAGTTTTCCTCTACAAGTTTAGAAATCAACCTAAGCTGAACCATCCAATGGCTTAGAAAATTTGTTAAAGGCATACATGGCGAAGAATGATGCCTTAATTTAAAGCCAAGTAGCTACATTGAAAAATCTAGAAAACCAAATGGGCCAACTTCGTACTAAATTCAGGAACCGACAACAAGGTGCTTTACCTAGTGATACGGAGAATCTGAGGAATCCAGGGAAGGAGCATTGTAAAATGTTGACATTGAGGAGCGGAAAGACTTTAGAGCCTAATTCCGTCGAAGTTGAGAAGGAGCCAGCTGACACTCAAGACTCAGAGGAAGTTCAACTAAGTGTTGAAATTCCAGTCTCACAAGAACAAGAATCTTCAAAATCCGACAAGGTAACCTCAGAACCAACTAATTTTGATCAACTAACAACTTTGTTAGATGCAGAATTACCACAGAAGACGAATCAACCAGTTCTAGTAAAGAAACCTCCACCACCCTACCGTCAAAGACTGTAGAAGCAGAAGCAGGAAATTCAGTTCAAGAAGTTCCTAAACGTACTCAAGCAACTTCATATCCACATCCCGTTGGTTGAAGCACTTGAACAAATGCTGAATTACGTCAAATTCATGAAGGATATACTGTCTAAGAAATGAAGACTTGGAGACTTTGAGACCATAGCCTTTACAGAGGAATGCAGTGCATATCTTCAAAACAAACTACCTGAAAAGTTGAAGGATCCTGGATTGTAACAGTTCGATTTTGACCCTAGTCGGAATAGTGGTTTCGGGACCATAAATCTGAGTTAGAATAATATTTTAATATTATGATATGGGATTAAGCATGTGTTAAAGTTCCGTATTTGTCCGCCTGTGTGCTTAATTTTGCATAAGGACTTGATTGTGAAAGGTAGTAAATTAGCATACTTTATGAAAAGGAATCTATTTGTCATGGCTTATTAAAGGTGGAGTCCTTATGTGGATATTGTACCTTTATTCATATTAGTGGACATTTATGTCCATATTATGCCATGATTTTATAAGTTTTAGGAAAGGTTATTTTGGTAAATTGAGAAATATGATATATTAAAAAAAATGAAAGTTAAAATGTCATCATCTTGCATGCTTCACCACTGAAAATAGAAACAAAAGAATAAGGGTTTAAAGGTTTCAAACATTCAGCCATGGATGTTCTTTGATTAAGGTATGATTTTTGATCAATTTTTGATAATTTATACGTTTTTGTAATCGTTGCTTCGTATACTTGAAAACCCATGCTTCAATTTTGTGAATTGATGATGTTTTTGAAATGGGCCATTGATGAACACATGAGTTTTATGAAGTTTGATGGTGAATTATGAAAGATATGTGTTTGATTAACATAGTTTGTTCTTGAGTTTTTGATGAATTTGAGCAATTTGGTTGTAATCGAGAAAATGATTATTTGAGGGACTAAATTGTGAAATAAATGAAATATGTTGACTTGTATGAGCATGGGTGATATTCAGCCAAGCATAAGTATCATGAAATTTGGTATATTTTGTGATTTTCTGAAATAGGGACTAACTTGTCCAAATGTGAAATTTGAAAATTGCCCTAAATGAGTATTCTTGGATTGAATTTAATGTTTTGGTGAATAAATAATATGTATAGATCAAGAACCGATGAAAACAAACTTAGATCATGGAAAGTCAAAAGTGGTCGAATAACCGAGTCCGTATAATATCCGAATTTGACGTAAGTCAATATACAAATAAATGTATTCGAATTGAGTTATTTATGCATCTATGAAATTTGGTTGCAATGATTATGCTTGAGATGAGATGTATGTGAAATCTGAGGATTATATCGACAAGCGATTGATGTCCGAGAAGTCCCGTACAAACCTAGGAATAGATAGGAATACATATGTCATGACATAGGTGTCTGATTTATGTTATCATGTAAGACCACGTCTGGGATGTTGGCATTGATTCAAGATTTCGTGTAAGACCACGTCAGGGACGTTGGCTTCGATATGAGATTTACGTGTAGAACATGTCTGGGACATTGGCATCGTAATGATTTGTGTGAGACCCTGTCTGGGACAGTGTCATCGATATCTGGTTACATGTAACACCACGTCTGGGACGTTAGCATTATACGACTATTTCGAGCACTCTGAGTATCCTATTAGATTCCGAACGGTTCAACGGGCAGGTTCGAGAAATGAATGACTATGTGATAAGAAGGTAAGTATATTTATGAACTTACCTAGATGAGTTATGTGTTTGGATTTGAGAAAGTAAAATGTGTTACATAAATGGACAAGCTATGATCCAATAAAGTATATGATGATATGCAAGATTGAAAGATGAATGGCTAAGTGAATGTGCCAAGAAGAATTATGGCTATGTAGTTGAGCTATTAGTAAATTCATATTGATTATATGTTTTGAATGCTTATATGCTAAATTTATTTGTATATGGCTTACTAAGCTTTTGGAAAGCTTACTTTGTGTGTGTTTGTTCTATTTTATAAATCATTAAAGCTACAAGAGGCTCGGGGACAGTCGAGGATAATCACCATACTATCAAACTTTACTTTGGTACTTTTGAATGTTAATATGGTTTAATATGGCATGTATAGGCTATTTATTTTGGAATATGTTGATATATGTACATGGCCATGTGATATGGCTAGATAAATGAATGAGATATGAATGTATACCTATGTTTTACAATGCTTAGTTTTGATATGGTTTGATGGTCAATGAAATGGTCATAATATTGGTAAGCTTATGGATGGATTGAAGCCATAATGAATTGGTGAATTTGTGACTGAACCATGCTTGTTTTTACATGAGATTTAGTTGTGCATTTTGATATATGATTATAGATGAGATTGAATGGGGTAATATTTATTGATCTTAGGACATGATTTTGGTTGCCAATTGTGCATGAGATATTACTTGTTTGAGCTTGTAGGGATGACCTGTAACAGCTTGATTATAACCCTAATCGGAACAGTGGTTTTGGGACCACAAACTTGAGTCAATAGAATATTTTTATAATATATTTGGTGTCTATGATTTATGAGTGAGCATATGCAAAAATTTCGTGAATTAATTTGCTCGTTTGTGTGTTTAATTTAAAGAAAAGGACTAAATTGCATAAGTGGTAAAAGTAGCCTTTTATTAATTGAGTGGTTTAATTGATTTGACTTCTTTTATATGTGGACTTAGGTTGGAAATTTACCATTTAGCATGTTAGTGGGCGGCATTTGGTTTTTATTTTCATGATAACATGTTTTTATATATTATATAATTATAAGTTAAAAAAGATGTTATATTATAATATATGTTAATAATATTAAAATAAAGAAACATGTTTTATTCATCCCATTTCTTTCTTCATCACCGAAAACCAAAGAAAATAGAAGAACGTAAGCTCTCAACCATTCGCCCCTTGCATGCTTAATTAAGTATGTATTTGAGTTCAGTTTTTGATAAATTTTACTTTTTTGAGATCGTTGCTTCGAATACTATCCGACCCTTGTTAAAATTTTTGATTTTGATGTATGTGTGATGTTCGGCCATGGATAGAAATTTGTGTTTGTGATGGTTGATGATTTTAAATAAAATATATGTGTTAGATTATTAAATTTTGTATTAGAAATTTTGATTAAATTGAGTATTTAGGACTAAATTTCAAAAATAGTAAATTGAGGGGCTAGATTATGAAATTTATGAAATATGGAGACTTGTATAAGCCTAGTGAACATTCGGCCTGAGCTTAATATATGCAAATTTAGCATATTTTGTGTTTTGTGAAAATTGGATTAATTTGTAAAAGTGTAAAATGTTAAGGATAAAATTGGTAAATTGTTCAATTGTGTGTTTTGGGTTAAAATGAATGAAATTCTATTTGAATGAGCTCATTTTGAAATGATTAGATAAAGAACAAAAAGAAACGGGATTGGATCGGGGAAAAGATAAGTTGAACGAATAGCCGGAAAACTTAAACCGTCAATTTCTGAGGTAAGTTTATAAGCAATTTAGGTTGATTTGAATTTTTATTTAATCTACTTGAATGTGTATATGTTAAATAGAAGGAAGCTTGTTAAATAAATTAAAGCCAAATGTGGTGTTAGACAAGTTATGTATTAGCCGAATGTATGGTTAATTTATATATGAAATTTGACGTACTTGAGTTGAATGTGTACTTTTAGATTGAGAAGTAGTTAAATGTGGAATTTGAAGTAGGTGATGGTTGTATTTGAATATGGGACAATATGTATTTATTGAGTATAGTCAAATGTGATGGTAAATCATAGAAAGAATGAGTTGGTTAGATTATGTGGATATATGTATATTCATATGTATATAATGTGATTATATATGTTGATATGAGAGAGGAGGAGATCGGGTTAATGAGTACTATGTATATAAATTTATACACCGAGCATTAAGTGTGCGAAATTGGTCGTCTGGCACTAAGTGTGCGGAAAATAAGTAATGGCAAGTGTGGGATACATTACAAGTAATGGCACTGAGTGTGTGATACATTACGAGAAAATTTGTACTATGTGTGCACTTTATCATAGTAACGGCACTAAGTGTGCAATACGTTACATGAATTGCACTATGTGTGTAGGTTTATGAATCCTTCAAGGATATAAACTAATGAATGGAGATAACTGAGAGGTGATACATAGGTAAGTGATGCATGGTAGTTGAATAAGTTAGTACTAATGAGGTAAGTTGTTCTTGTTTATGAAATTATAGAAATAAGGTATGATCTTTGATTTTTGAGCTTGTTCGAAATGGATAAATGGTACATGAGGATTCGGTTTTGAGACTTATTGAATATGGTAATTGTTGAATGGTGATATGTTATATGTATATGCGATTATAAGTTAGTTGATGATAAAATTGAATTGATTAAAATTGTTTAATGATTAGTTGTATATTTTTGCCTTTGCTTATAACTTACTAAGCTATGTTAGCTTACTGTATGTGTTTTTATTTGATTTTTTATATATTTTGAAGTCTAAGCTCGAGCTCGGGGATCATCGTCAAATTCAATCACACTATCCACTATCTTTGGTACCTTTTTGTGAATGAACTTAAATTCTTTGGCATGTATAGGCTAAATTACTTTTGAATTGACTCAAATGATGTATATGTGTATGTATATAAATGCCATGCAAAAATTGATTTATTTCTATGCTTGATTCGGTTGAATATGTTTGAGATGTCTCATATGTTGATGCATATTTGGTCATATTATAAACATTTTTTGGTATGTGTGTGTGTTTCATGAAATTTTGATAGGAATATTATCTATATGTTACAAATGAACATTTCATATATGACTCTCAAGCTTGATTTCGAAGTTATTTCATATCAAGATATGTGTAATACATGTGTATACGAATTTGGTTTGAGTAAGGTATATAGTGTATTTTGATTGATGAATATACTCTCTTGTAAATATTCGGCCATGGTATTGAATAAATTGGAGTTCGTATTTTTCATTTAATTGCTATATACATTCGGTCATGAGGTTTGGTAAGCTAAATTATTGTTGTAAAGAACTAGTTAAAGTATGCATGTGAATGAATAATTATAGCTATTTGATTGGTATAAGTTGAATAAGGATAAACATACATATTCGATTATAGTATGTGAAATGATTAAATGAATAATGTTTTTGCTATTTGAATGAAAGTTGTTTTTAAGTGTTGTACATGATATTAGTTGTGGTATGTTTATTAACGTTTTAATACTAAGAATAAAGAATAAAATGAAAGTACATGTTTGATCGTGATATCATGCATTAATTAATGTAATAATATTAATATGAGTGTGTCGACTTGTGGTTAGGCGAGTAATGCCTCGTAATCTAATCCGACGACGGATACGAGTTAGAGGTGTTACATTTGATTGGTATCAGAGCTACGGTTTAGTTGGTTCTTGGACTAACATAGTGCGTATGAGTTTAGCTATACATACCATAAATTATAATGTGATAGTGTGAATGATTTCTGACAGTGAAATGTGTTTTCTTCTTTCATATAGTAAATGGATCCTGATCCTGAGCGAGCTATAGCTGACGATGTCGAGAGTGTGGCTCTTGCTTCCCTGCAAGGGACCGCACCGGATGAATCTCGACCAGCTGTGAGTAACCCTGATGAGGGGGCTAGACAAGCCTTCTATAGCATGATGAATGATTGGTTTAATCAATATATTCGGACCAATCCGGTTGTTCAACAACCCCCGAATCTGAATACTCTACCTATAGTACCGGTGGTACAAGAGTTTAGAGCCGAAGATGATGATGATGCTGAACGAGCTAAATTTTGGCTTGATAACACAGTTCGTGTTTTCGATGAATTATCTTGCACACCTGATGAGTGTCTGAAGTGTGCTATATCCTTATTATGGGATTCTGCCTACTATTGGTTGAACACACTAGTATCGATTGTCCAAAAGAATGAGTTACTTGGGACTTCTTTCAGACAGAGTTTCGCAAGAAATACATCAGCCAACAATTTATAGATTCGAAACACAAGGAATTTCTTGAGCTTAAACAGGGTCGTATGACCGTATCTGAGTACGAGCGCAAGTTTATGAGACATAGCCGCTATGCCTGTGAGTGTGTTTCATCTGAGGCTACTATGTGCCGAAGATTTGAAGAAGGGTTAAATGAAGACATAAAACTACTAGTTGGCAAACTGGAGATAAATGAGTTCGTGGTACTTATTGAGCGAGCTTGTAAAGCTGAAGAGCTGTGGAAAGAAAAACGGAAAGTCGAATTTGAAACTAGAGACTTCCGTAAAAGATCAACGGGTAAATTTCCTCAAACATCATCAAAGAAGTTTAAAAATGATAGTAGCCGATCCAAAGCTAACACGGGGATATCTATCCGAGACCGACCACCAGTGAGTTCACGAGCCACCTCGATTGCTAGTGTCGGCAATACTCAACCAAATAAGCCTGATTGTCAACAATGTGGTAAATGACATTTCAGTGAATGTTGGAGCAAGTCCAGCAACCGAGCTTGCTATAAGTGTGGTTCGCAGGATCATTTCATTCGGGATTGCCCGGAGACAGTTGAAAAGGATAATACTCAGAGTGCAAGACCAAGCAGTACTGCAGCTAGAGGTAGACCGTCTCGTAATGTGGAAGGCAGGAGCAGCGCTCAGAGAGGGACTTCAGACACAGCCACATGATCAGAGGCTCATGTGCCAGCCAGAGCCTATACCATTCGTGCTAGAGAGGAGGCTTCATCTCCAGATGTCATCATCGGTATATTTACTCTCTTTAATACTAGTGTAGTTGCTCTGATTGATCCCGGTTCAACCCATTCCTATGTGTGTGAAACATTAGTATCCAGCAAGGCTATACCTGTTGAGTCTAATGAATTTGTGATTTGAGTTTCGAACCACTTGGGTCGGTGTGTGCTAGTTGATAGAGTGTGCAAGAATTGTCCTTTAATGATACGAGATTCATATTTTTCGGCTGATTTGATGTTACTACCATTTGATGAGTTCGATATTATTCTTGGTATGGATTGGCTAACCGTGCACGATGCAATAGTGAATTGCAGACGAAAGACTATTGATTTGCGATGTTAGAATAATGAGATAATTCGAATTGAATCTGCAGATTTGAATGGGTTACCAGTGGTGATATCTTCGATGTTGGCTTGACAGTATTTGAGAAATGGTTGTGAAGCTTACTTTGCTTACGTGATTGACAGTAAAGTGACCAAAAAGAAGATAAAATCCGTGCCAGTTGTTTGTGAGTATCCGGATGTGTTCCTAGAACAATTGCCGAGATTGCCACCTGTTCGGGAGGTAGAATTTGGTATAGAATTAGTGCCAGGGATGACTCTGATCTCGATAGGTCCGTATAGAATGGCACCGAAAGAATTAAAAGAGTTGAAAGTTCAGTTGCAAGAATTGACAAATAGAGGTTTTGCCCGACTGAGTTTTTCTCTGTGGGGTGCGCCAGTTCTTTTTCTGAAAAAGAAAGATGGAACTATGAGAATGTGCATAGATTATCGACAACTCAATAAAGTGACCATAAATAATAAATATCTGTTGCCACATATCGATGATTTATTTGATTAGCTTAAGGGAGCCTCGGTATTTTCAAAGATTGATTTGAGATCAGGTTATTATCAGCTGCGAGTTAGAGACTCTGATGTACCTAAGACAACTTTTCAGACGAGGTACGACCATTTCGAGTTTTTGTGATGTCGTTTGGACTCACTAATGCCCCCACTGTTTTCATGGATTTGATGATTCGGGCATTCAGACCATATTTAGATCGGTTCGTGGTTGTATTCATAGATGATATTCTGATCTATTCGCATGATGAAGGAGAGCATGCCGAACACTTGAGACTTGTGTTACAGATTTTGCGTGATAAGTAGTTGTACGTGAAATTCAGCAAATGTGAGTTTTGGTTGAATGAAGTTAGTTTCCTGGGGCATGTTATTTCAACATCAGGCATTCGGGTTGACCCGAGTAAAATTTCGGCTATACTCGATTGGAAACCCCCGCGAAATGTTTCTGAAGTTTGGAGCTTTCTGAGACTTGTCGGGGTACTATAGATGCTTCGTGAAAGGGTTTTCTATGATTGTAGCTCCGATGACAAAGCTGTTATAGAAAGATGTTAAGTCCGAATGGTCAGAGGGATGCCAGAAGAGTTTTGATCAGTTAAAAACCTTGCTAACAAAAGCTCCAGTGCTTGTTCAGCCAGAATCGGGCAAAGAGTTCGTTATCTTCAGCGATGCATCTTTAAATGGTTTGGGCTATGTTTTGATGCAAGAGGGTAAAGTCGTAGCCTACGCCTCGAGACAATTGAAGCCACACAAAAAGAACTATTTGACTCACGATATCGAGTTGGCTGCCATAGTTTTTGCTTTGAAAATATGGCGTCACTATCTATTCCGTGAGAAATGCCATGTCTATTCCGATCACAAGAGTTTCAAATACTTAATGACTCAAAAGGATCTGAAGGAGACAGTGGCGATGGTTGGAATTGTTAAAAGACTATGAGCTTGTGATTGATTATCACCCGAGAAAGGCCAATGTGGTTGCTGATTCACTAAGTCGAAAATCACTATTTGCTTTACGTGCAATGAATGCGGATATAGCTATGACTAATGATTGTGTGATTATTGCAGAGTTGAAAGTGAGACAATTATCCGTTCAACAGATTTACGAAGCTCAAATGATTGATAATGATTTATTGGCAAAAAGAAATCATTGTGGTTCGAGTACTGATTCAGAGTTTCAGATTGACACCGAGGGATGTCTACAGTTCAGAAACCAGATATGTGTGCCTAAGAATTGTAACATCCTAGATTAGGGGTTATGCGTTTGTGCATAATTCATGAGTTAGTAGGTTTTGGCAGTGTTGGAAGTGTATTAAGGGTTTTTAGAATTTTAGGATGGAAGAAGAAAGCTTTGGAAAATTATTGGTTTTTAAGTAAAAAGGGGAGCTAGGTAAATGAGGCTTTAAAAGAAACTCCGTGTGAAGCATGACACAAGGAACCATGTGGTAAAATGGCATGTTTTATGAATTATAAATGTGTTATGTGAATTCTAGAAATAAGGAAATGTATGGAAATATATGGAAATGTATGGAAGTGTATGGAAATGTGTGGAAATGTGTGGAAATGTATGGAAATGTAAGGCAATGTAGGGATATGTAAGAAAATGTAAGGAAATGTAAGGAAATGTATGGAAATGTATGGAAATGTAAGGAAATGTGAGGAAATGTATGGAAATGTAAGGAAATGCAAGGAAATGTAAGGAAATGTCTTGTCTTGGAAATGTAGGAAATGTCCTGAAAATGTAAAGGAATAAAGAGGAAAGTGAACATTTATGGAAACTAGGAAATGTAAGAAATGATTCAAAATGGAAAGTGAACATTTCGAAACTTGGAAATGTAAGAAAATGGCAAGTTTGAGAGCCGATCGAAAATTTTAGGAAACTTAGAAATGACTTAGAAATGTCAAGTTTTAAAGTTTAAAATAGGAAATTAAGGTAAGGTGGCCTTAAAAGAAAAAGTTGGTGAAATTTGACACACAAACAGGCTTGGAAAAGTGGCCTGAAGATGTCACTTAGGGCATATGGAAATGGCGCCATATGCAAGAGGAATGGGCAC
Source organism: Gossypium bickii (assembly GCA_025503065.1). NCBI lineage: Eukaryota > Viridiplantae > Streptophyta > Magnoliopsida > Malvales > Malvaceae > Gossypium > Gossypium bickii. The sequence continues at coordinate 110,797,405 of CP106711.1, read as the reverse complement.
AGGTTCGAGTCACTTGGGAAGCAAATAAGGGAGGTTTTATTTTTGCTTCCGTAAGACCGAGGTGGACGGCACATGCTTCTAGAAAGGAGGTGTTTTATTTTCATAAATATTCAATTAAAAAGGTGATAAATAAAGGATTTTTAAATCGGATTATTTTGAAGAGATAAATTTTGGATTAAACTCTTTTATTTATGATAATTAAAGGATAAAGTTATCAAAATAGAAGAGTGGTGGCCAAGTAAGGGACTCTAGCCTAGTAAATTTGGCTATAAAAGGAAAAGAGAGGCCATTCAGCATTATTTACTCTTCCTTGATAACCTCTGCCGAATTTTCTCTGCAACCCCTATTCTTTTCTTCTTCATTCTTCTCCTCTCAATATTCTAAAAGCCGAAAGCTTGCTAAGATCAAGGCCATAGCCGAAGGTTAAAGCGAAGGTGCAACGATTTCTTCAAATAAGGGTAAGATCCAAGTTTGGTTTCCATTCTTTTATACTCTAGACTTATCGAAATCTAAGGCTAATTCCATTAATGTTCATGGTTGCCGAAACCTTGAAGAGATCTTTCGGGATTTACTAAGTGTCGACTACAAGGAAGGAGAAGTTCTTTTCCCGAAGGTACACCATAGGCTGCGTGTTCCCTAGTTATTCGGTGAATTTCGGGATTTAAGAATCTAAGGTAAGTCATATTTAACATTCGGCTAAGGGTTATTTGTTGTGAATAAAAGTTAAAAATTGATCTAACATGTAGTTATAGGGATTTCGACAGAGGGATACAAGGATTTCGGGATTTGAGAGTTTCAAGGTAAGGTTTAAGTATACTAATCCTACTAGGATTTGAATTTATAGCCGAATGGCTCTTTACTAAGTATTAAATGATTGAATGTAGAGAATTAAGATCTAAGGCATTAGATCAAGCTTTTCGGGATTTGGATTGGAAACCTTAAGCGAATCAGGTGTGTACCCACACTAACTCTTAATATATTACGGCAATTATTTATATATATATATATATAAATGTGCATGCGAATAAGAATGTGGCTAAGTGCCACAAATGTGGTAAAAGTACCCAGGTATGTTTCCTACTTTCGATAGGATTACGAATATGTTATATATATATATATTTTGAATATGTAATATGAATGAGAAATGAGATATGTATAAATATTTGGGGCATATGGGATATTTGTGAAAGGGGAAGAGTAGGTGTTGACTTCGGTCTCACCAACGAAGGTGTTGACTTCAGTCTCACCAACGAAATATGGTGACTACGGTCACATTATTTGAATATGGTAACCGGTTACATTATCCGAATTTGGTAACTTTACATTATTTGAATATAGTGTCTAATGACACAACGTATATGGGCGATGAGCACGTCGATCGCAAATGATCGCTTCGATGGTGTGTGTGCGGAAGGAGGGTTCACTTAGTAGTCCCCACGGTGTGATTGGCGTGCGGGTGGTGTGTAGCGGATGGATAATTAGGCTTGGGTTTGGGTTGCATCATTTTGATATGTATATGTTCGATATGAATATGTATGCGTGAAATATTGTTTGTTAGTTGGTGTACACATTGAGTCTGTTGACTCACCCTTTGAGGACCATTTTTGTGTGATGAGCGATAATGGACCGGGTCGCAGGAGCTAAAGGTGGCCATGCGTAGCAAAGAAAATATTTACTGAATTGGACCTTTATTTTTATAAAGTTCTTTAAGTTTTAAGTTTGGAAATTATTGATGTAATAAGGCCATAAGGCCATGATGAACGATTTTATTTCTACTTGTTGTTTTATTGTGTTACAAATTTTGATTAAGTTAAAGACTAAGTATTTTATTTTAAAATATACTCGATATATTCATTACTTAAAATAAAAAAAGAGGTTTTCTAATATAAAAATCAAATCTGTTTTTAACACAAGCCCAACCCAAACAATTTTTTTTTAAAATCACACAAGTTTTTCACAAAGTAACGAAATAATTTGAATCGGTTTACTTGAGGAACATATCAAATCTGGTCCAGGCTCGTGGGCCGGGTGTGGGGTGTTTCAGCTTGGTATCAGAGCCCAGTTTTAAACTCTCGGCCTGTAGGCTAAGGCCCAAAACGTTTTCAAAGCGAGCCAAAATGATTTTCTTGAAAAATTAAGCAGGTTTTCTGGCATGGCACCTAAGTCTCCGACCCGTAGTCCACCAGGTAAATACCCCTAACTCTATGTGTGATTATGTGATTTATATAGGGGTAGAAAAGGCATGGAACGTAGAATAGTGTGATAGGAATTTGAACCCTAGGATTAGACTACTCAAACACATGAAACTCATAAGACTTAATGAACTTAACAAACCTATGGCTAAGTCATTGAGCTAGGTGTGGTAACCCCTATACGCATGTCTAGGATTGGATCCAGAAGAGCCTGGTATTTAAGCAGTCCTAGTGACTCACCTCCTCTTCGCAGGTATCCTACCTGGTGCGTAGCTTCGGTTCACCCTAACTCAGAGGGCTCAGTGGTGTGGCAACCTCTGTGCGCATGTCTAGGAATGGTTTCGGTGAGAGCATGGTATTTAAGCAGTCTGCGTGACTCACCTCCTCTCCACTCGAATCCTGCCTGGTGCGTATCTTTGGTTCACCCTGACCAAGAGGACTCGGTCATAGGCTAAACACAAAGACTAAAACCCGAAAGGGACTTAGCCGTTTTTTTTATGAAGAACAACAAACCCTAGTTTTAAAACTTTTAAAATCACTCTTTTAAATTGTGAAAACCATCTTTACAAAGTTTTCCGAAAAATTCCCGATTTTCAAAAAATTACAAAAATACCCCTAGTGGTAAAATTACCAAAATGCCCTTGATTCACAAAATGTCAAACTTCTCAACGGTTTTGCCAAAGCTTCATTATTTTATAAATGTTCAAAAACCCTAATTTGTAAAATATCAAAATACCTTGATTTTTAGAAAATTACAAAATTGCCCCTAACTTACAAAATTACCAAAATGACCCTGATTCCCAAAATTTTTGCAACATCTCCATTTTGGAAGGAACAATACTCAAAAAGAACCCACAAAGTTTTACAACTTTTGAAATATCCCTGATTTATTAAATTTTACAAATTTACCCTGATTTGTGAAAATTTACCAAAATACCCCTGAGGTCAAAAATTATCGAAATACCCCTGTATTTCAAAACTCTTCCAAAACTTCCCCGGAACCTTAAAAGTACCAAAATACTTCCGTCAAAATCATCAAGGAATTTTTCATTTTGAAAAGTTTACGAAAATGCCCCTGTAGGACAAAATTACGAAAATACCTCTGGGTAGCGGAAAAACAACAACAATGAAAATTTCAACGTTTCTCTAGATGAACGAAAGTTCATATTTGTTTGATGGATGAATGAATGAGTGGAAAAACTGTATGTTTGTATGAATACGAAAGAACCACTCTTAAATTCTTCTTCATAAAACATTTTCACGGGTAATCAGTGGAATAAAGACTAATTCATAAAATTCTCTTAAATCAGATTAAATCGTGATGCTAGAAATAAGTTCTAGGGGACGTGAACTTAGAGATTGTGCCTAGAAAGTATGATGGTTCTATTAAGATCAGAGTGCGCAGCGTAAGCATAGTGCGGTGAGAAGGATAGTACGACTGTTAGTAAGTAATTTCGAGGACGAAATTATTTTTAAGGAGGGTAGAACTGTAACATCCTAGATTAGGGGTTATACGTTTGTTCATAATTCATGTGTTAGTAGGTTTTGGCAGTGTTGGAAGTGTATTAAGGGTTTTTAGAATTTTAGGATGGAAGACGAAAGCTTTGGAAAATTGTTGGTTTTTAAGTAAAAAAGGGAGCTAGGTAAATGAGGCTTTAAAAGAAACTCCGTGTGAAGCATGACACAAGGAACCATGTGGTAAAATGGCATGTTTTATGAATTATAAATGTGTTATGTGAATTCTAGAAATAAGGAAATGTATGGAAATATATGGAAATGTATGGAAGTGTATGGAAATGTGTGGAAATGTGTAGAAATGTATGGAAATGTAAGGCAATGTAGGGATATGAAAGAAAATGTAAGGAAATGTAAGGAAATGTATGGAAATGTATGGAAATGTAAGGAAATGTAAGGAAATGTGAGGAAATGTATAGAAATGTAAGGAAATGCAAGGAAATGTAAGGAAATGTCTTGTCTTGGAAATGTAGGAAATGTCCTAAATGTAAAGGAATAAAGAGGAAAGTGAACATTTATGGAAACTAGGAAATGTAAGGAAATGATTCAAAAATGGAAAGTGAACATTTAGAAACTTGGAAATGTAAGAAAATGGCAAGTTTACTGAGCCGATCGAAAATTTTAGGAAACTTAGAAATGACTTAGAAATGTCAAGTTTTAAAGTTTAAAATAGGAAATTAAGGCAAGGTGGCCTTAAAAGAAAAAGTTGGTGAAAGTTGACACACAAACAGGCTTGGAAAAGTGGCTCAAGATGTCACTTAGGGCCTATGGAAATGGCGCCATATGCAAGAGGAATGGGCACAGGTTCGAGTCACTTGGGAAGCAAATAAGGGAGGTTTTATTTTTGCTTCCGGAAGACTGAGGTGGACGGCACATGCTTCTAGAAAGGAGGTGTTTTATTTTCATAAATATTCGATTAAAAGGTGATAAATAAAGGATTTTTAAATTGGATTATTTTGAAGAGATAAATGTTGGATTAAACTCTTTTATTTATGATAATTAAAGGATAAAGTTATCAAAATAGAAGAGTGGTGGCCAAGTAAGGACTCTAGCCTAGTAAATTTGGCTATAAAAGGAAAAGAGAGGCCATTCAAAGATTATTTACTCTTCCTTGATAACCTCTGCACGAATTTTCTCTACAACCCCTATTCTTTTCTTCTTCATTCTTCTCCTCTCAATATTCCAAAAGCCAAAGCTTGCTAAGATCAAGGCCATAGCCAAGGTTGAAGTGAAGGTGCAATCGATTTCTTCAAATAAGGGTAAGATCCAAGTTTGGTTTCCATTCTTTTATACTTTAGACTTATCGAAATCTAGGGCTAATTCCATTAATGTTCATGGTTGCCAAACCTTGAAGAGATCTTTCGGGATTTACTAAGTGTCGACTACAAGGAATGAGAAGTTCTTTTCCCGAAGGTACACCATAGGCCGCGTGTTCCCTAGTTATTCGGTGAATTTCGGGATTTAAGAATCTAAGGTAAGTCATATTTAACATTCGGCTAAGGGTTATTTGTTGTGAATAAATGTTAAAAATTGATCTAACATGTAGTTATAGGATTTTCATGAGAGAGGATACAAGGATTTCGGGATTTGAGAGTTTCAAGGTAAGTTTTAAGTATACTAATCCTACTAGGATTTGGATTTATAGCCGAATGACTCTTTACTAAGTATTAAATGATTGAATGTAGAGAATTAAGATCTAAGGCATTAGATCAAGCTTTTCGGGATTTGGATTGGAAACCTTAAGCGAATCAGGTGTGTACCCACACTAACTCTCAATATATTACGGCAATTATTTTGATATATATATCTATATAAATGTGCATGCGAATAAGAATGTGGCTAAGTGCCACAAATGTGGTAAAAGTACCCAGGTACGTTTCCTACTTCCAATAGGATTACGAATATGTTATATATATATATTTTGAATATGAAATATGAATGAGAAATAAGATATGTATAAATATTTGGGGCATATGGGATATTTGTGAAAGGGGAAGAGTAGGTGTTGACTTTGGTCTCACCAACGAAGGTGTTGACTTCGGTCTCACCAACGAAATATGGTGACTACGGTCACATTATCTGAAATTGGTAACTTCGGTTACATTATTTGAATATAGTGTCTAATGACACAACGTATATGGGCGATGAGCACGCCGATCGCAAATGATCGCCTCGATGGTGTGTAGCGGAAGGGGGTTGACTTAGTAGTCCCCACGGTGTGATTGGCAGGTACGGGTGGTGTGTAACGGATGGATAATTAGGCTTGGGTTTGGGTTGCATCATTTTGATATGTATATGTTCTGATATGAATATGTATGCCTGAAATATTGTTTGTTAGTTGGTGTACACATTGAGTCTGTTGACTCACCCTTTGAGGACCATTTTTCGTGTGATGAGCGGAATGGACCGGGTGGCAGGAGCTAAAGGTGGCCATGCGTAGCAAAGAAAATATTTATGAATTGGACCTTTATTTTTATAAAGTTCTTTAAGTTTTAAGTTTGGAAATTATTGATGTAATAAGGCCATAAGGCCATGATGAACGATTTTATTTCTACTTGTTGTTTTATTGTGTTACAAATTTTGATTAAGTTAAAGACTAAGTATTTTATTTTAAAATATACTCGATATATTTATTACTTAAAATAAAAAAAGAGGTTTTCTAATATAAAAATCAAATCTGCTTTTAACACAAGCCCAACCTAAAACAATTTTTTTAAAATCACAAAAGTTTTTCACAAAGTAACGAAAGAATTTGAATCGGTTTACTTGAGGAACATACCAGATCCGGTCCAGGCTCGTGGGCCGGGTGTGGGGTGTTTCAAGTATCCTGAGTTGATTCGAATGATTTGTGATGAAGCTCATAATAGTAGATTGTCAATTCACCCGGGTAGTGCGAAGATGTATAACGACTTGAGACAACATTATTGGTGGCATGGTATGAAACGAGATATTTCAGACTATGTGAGTGTTTAATATGTCAACAAGTAAAAGTTGAGCATCAAGTACCATCGGGATTACTTCAACCGATTATGATACCCGAATGGAAATGGGATCGAGTCACGATGGAGTTCGTATCTGGGTTGCCATTGACACCGAGCAAGAAAGACTCAATCTGGGTTATTGTTGATAGATGGACGAAATCGGCCCATTTTATTTCGGTAAGAATGGATTTCTCGCTTGATAAGTTAGCTGAATTGTACATTTCTCAAATAGTACGATTGCACGGAGTACATATTGCTATTGTTTCGGATAGAGATCCGAGGTTTACATCGCGGTTTTGGAAGAAACTGCAAGATGCTCTAGGTACTAAGTTGCACTTCAGTACTACTTTCCACCCTCAGTCGGATGGTCAATTCGAGCGTGTTATTCAAATACTCGAGGATATGTTGAGATGTTGTGTTCTTGAATTTGAGGGTACATGGGAATGATACTTGCCTTTGATTGAATTTGCATACAGTAATAGCTTTCAATCGAGTATCAAAATGGCACCTTATGAAGCTTTGTACGATCGTAAATGTCGTGCACCTTTATATTGGACCGAACTAAGTGAAAGCAAGATACACGGGGTTGATTTAATTAAAGGGACTGAATAGAAAGTGAAAGTGATCCGAGAAAGTTTAAAGGCCGCGTAAGATCGTCATAAGTCATATGCGGACTTGAAACGTAAAGATATAGAGTTTCATGTGGGTGACCGAGTATTTTTGAAAGTCTCACCGTGGAAGAAAATACTTAGATTTGGTCGTAAATTTATTGGGCCGTACGAAGTTATTGAGTGTATCGGGCTAGTTGCGTATAAACTAATGTTGCCATCTGACTAGATAAGATTCATAATGTTTTTCATGTATCGATGCTTCGACAATACAGATCCGATCCTTCTCATGTGATTAGCCCGTCAGAAATTGAAATTCAGTCTGACTTGACTTATGAAGAAGAACTGAATTGCATTTTAGCCCGTGAAGTAAAAGGGTTACGAAATAAGAAAATCTCGTTGGTTAAAGTTATGTGGCATAAGCACAAGGTTGAGGAAGCAACCTGAGAACTCGAAGATTCAATGAAAGAACGCTACCCACATTTGTTCATCGGTAAGATTTTCGGGGACAAAAATCCCTTAAGGGGGGAGAGTTGTACAGCTCGATTATGACCCTAATCGGAACAGTGGTTTCGAGATTACAAATCTGAGTCAATAGAATATTTTTATAATATATTTGGTGTCTATGATTTATGAGTGAGAATGTGCAAAAATTTCGTGAATTAATTTGCTCGTTTGTGTGTTTAATTTAAAGAAAAGGACTAAATTGTATAAGTGGTAAAAGTAGTCTTTTATTAGTTGAGTGGTTTAATTGATTTGACTTCTTTCATATGTGGACTTAGGTTGGAAATTTACCATTTAGCATGTTAGTGGGCAGCATTTGGTTTTTATTTTCATGATAACATGTTTTTATATATTATATAATTATAAGTTAAAAAAATGTTATATTATAATATATGTTAATAATATTAAAATAAAGAAACATGTTTTATTCATCCCATTTCTTTCTTCATCACCGAAAACAAAAGAAAAGAGAAGAACTTAAGCTCTCAACCATTCGGCCCCTTGCATGCTTAATTAAGGTATGTATTTAAGTTCGGTTTTTGATAATTTTTACGTTTTTAAGATCGTTGGTTCGAATACTATCCGACCCATGTTAGAATTTTTGATTTTTATGTATGTGTGATGTTCGGCGATGGATGGAAATTTGTGTTTGTGATGGTTGATGATTTTAAATAAAATATATGTGTTAGATTATTAAATTTTGTATTAGAAATTTTGATTAAATTGAGTATTTAGGACTAAATTTCAAAAATAGTAAATTGAGGGGCTGGATTATGAAATTTATGAAATATGGAGACTTGTATAAGCCTAGTGAACATTTGGCCCGAGCTTAATATATGCAAATTTAGCATATTTTGTGTTTTGTGAAAATTGGATTAAATTGTAAAAGTGCAAAATGTTAAGGTTAAAATTGGTAAATTGTTTAATTATGTGTATTGGGTTAAAATGAATGAAACTCTATTTGAATGAGCTCATTTCGAAATGATTAGATCAAGAACAAAAAGAAACGGGATTGGATCGGGGAAAAGATAAGTTGAACGAATAGCCGGAAAACTTAAACCGTCAATTTTCGAGGTAAGTTTATAAGCAATTTCGGTTGATTTGAATTTTTATTTAATCTACCTGAATGTGTATATGTTAAATAGAAGGAAGCTTGTTAAATAAATTAAAGCCGAATGTGGTGTTAGGCAAGTTATGTATTAGCCAAATGTATGGTTAATTTATATATGAAATTTGACGTATTTGAGTTGAATGAGTACTTTTAGATTGAGAAGTAGTTACATGTGGAATTTGAAGTAGGTGATGGTTATATTTGAATATGGGACAATATGTATTTATTGAGTATTGTAACACCCCTAACCCGTATCCATCGTCGGACTAGGGTTACGAGGCATTACACGACCGAACACAAATCAATGCAATTTTATAAAAGAAACTAATACTTTGTTAAATGTATACCAATTCATACTATAACAATTGAACAGGTATATCCCATCTAATATCAAAACATTAACTTACATATCACGAATAATATCATTAACATCTAGTAGCAAATCACTACGCATTTGGTCATTCAAATGCAAAGGCCGAATAGGCATATGGTAATTATTCATTTATTTCAATTCTATAATCAACATTACATTCAATCATATACCATTTCTGAACATATGCATCACTTTCAATTATGTACGTTTCTCATTTCATTATCAGATACGATTATACAATTGACCAATATACTCATTCCACATTCAAGTATACTATAATATAAATATCAAACCAACTCATTTATCTCATAGTTACTTATCACCTTCGGCATTAATCATTACATATATATATATATATCATCAATAGCACACTTTAGCACTTATTTCCCATAACCGAATATACCATAGCACTCAATAGAAAATTTAGACTCCAAACTAGATCAAGTCATGGCCAAACATTTCATTTTCACTAACTTGACATACAGTACATACATATAATTGTACATATGTTCATCACTTACCTTAACATACTATATGCATTATTCAAAATCATAAACATGCATTCATACATGTCGTACATATATTATCAAGGTATAAAATTTCCAAAAATTCTTGCCACAAAACCGTACATACTTAAGCATTATAATCAAGCTTGATAATTTTAAACCAACCCATCACATAGTAATATGCCATTCATAATCTCATGAAACATACCTACCCAAGTCAAGCTATATTCAAAACCGAAATTTCTCAAACATATTCACTCAATTCAAGGATAGAAATGAAGCCATTTTCACATGGCATTATATACATCCATTTCAAAATAACTCAAAAGAGTAACATAGCTTATACATGCCATAATTCCCAAAAGTTTCACAAATAAATAGGTACCAAAGATAGATGATAGTGTGATGAACTTCAAAGATGATCCTCAGGCACGAGCTGAGCACCCAAAAGAAATCTACAATGCGAAAACAACTGAGAACAAAGTAAGCTTTCACAGCTTAGTAAGATTTAAACAATTTATACACATATAAGCTTATTCGAGATTTCATAACTAATTTCATTTATAATATCCTTATTGAATAGTCAAACATTCAAAAGTAGAATTCATAGCAACATATATATACTTATACCTATTTCCATATACCACCATCACATAATGAATAATTAGCATACATATCTTCTACTTACTGAATCTTATACTTACATTTCATGATACCATCAATTTCAATTTAATATGTATAATACATACCTCTAGTTTACTTACCTCTCCAAACTTAACCGTTCATGCATAACATATGATAATATACTCGATCCTTTCCATATACTTAACAACATTAGTAATAAAAGTCTTTTAACGAACCTCATACATGCACACTTATTAATAAGATTTAGTAACGTATCACACACTTAGTGCTGTTACTCAACATTTCCGCACACTTAGTGCCAATTTCCAGTAACGTATCGCACACTTAGTGCCGTTACTTTAGTAGTTCGCACACTTAGTGCCATGTGACCGGTTTCGCACACTTAGTGCCCGGTTATAGATTTGTACACTTAGTACCTTTCGTAGACCTGTGATTCATTCAAATGTGCACTTATATATATATATATATCCAAGGTCTAATCCACAGCATCACGTATAAGCACATACATATAAGCATAACTTTATTATTTCATACCAAAATATAAATATCATATTCGGCCAAAACAATAGTTTGTAACTAACTAATCATTGAATATATTCATATCATAATTTAGTATCTCTCATATCCATTTGCATCATTAACATTTAGATATTCATTTCATGACATCAAATTCAAATTCCAAGCAATCTCACATTAGGCTATTTTATACCAAATTCTCCAACACATTTGGCAATATGTTATTCAATATACTTACCATCATTAACATAGATATACCATGTAAAAGAAATTCGATTTAACTCAATTGCTTAAAATCTTACCTCAAAAATCAACAGATTAGGGTTTCCCGGCTATTCGTTCAACTTCGCCTTTCCCTGGTCCAATCCCGTTTCTTTTTGTTCTTGATCTAAATAATTCCAAATTAAGCTCATTCAAATATATTTTCATTCAATTTAATCCAAAAACACATAATTATGCAAATTACCATTTTACCCCTAACATTTACAACTTTTACAATTTAGTCCTTATTGCACAAAACACAAAATACACCTAATTTGAATTCACTAATGTTCTTCATACTTATATAAGTCCATAAAAGCCATTTATTTTGCATTTAGTCCCTCAACTATTTATTTTTGCAATTTAATCCATAACACTCAATTTCATCAAAATTTCCAATTCAAAACATGTTGATTTAAAACATATCCTTAATATTTTACCATCAAACATTATAAAACATAAACATTCATCAATGGCCGAACATCAACATGCATCAAATTCAAAAGTTTTAACATGGGTAGGATAGTATTCGAAGCAACGAACTCAAAAACGTAAAAATTATCAAAAACCGAGCTCAATTACTAACCTTAATTTAACATGCAATAGGCTGAATGGTTGGAGCTATAGTTTCTTCTTCTTTCTTTAAGTTTCGATGAAGATGAAATGAAAAATGATGAAATAAAACATGTTTCTTTATTTAATAATATTAATATATATTTTAACATGGCATTTTTCTTATAAAAATATATTTATAATAAACTTTAATATAAAATCAAAGTCAATGTCGTCCACTACCATGTAAAAATGTAAATTTGCAACTTAAGTGTTCATACAAAAGAAGACAAATCAATTTAGCCACTTAATTTAATAATTGGCTACTTTTACCACTTATGCGATTTAGTCATTTTTCTAAAATTAAACACCCAAACAGACAAATTAACCTACGATATTTTAACACATGCTCAAACATATAACATAGATATCAGATAAAATATTAAAATATTTTTCTAACTCGGATTCGTGGTCCCGAAACCACCATTCTGATTAGGGTCATAATCGGGCTGTTACAACTCTCCCCCTTAAGGGATTTTCGTCCCCGAAAATCTTACCAATGAATAAATGTGGGTAGCGATCTTTCATTGAATCTTCAAGTTCCCATGTTGCTTCCTCAACTCCGTGCTTATGCCACATAACTTTAACCAACGAGATTTTCTTATTCCGCAACTCTTTCACTTCACGAGCTAAGATACGAATCAGTTCTTCCTCATAAGTCAAGTCAAGCTGAATTTCAATCTCTGACAGGTTAATTACATGAGAAGGATCCGATCTGTATCGTCGAAGCATCGATACATGAAAAACATTGTGAATATTGTCTAGTTCGGATGGCAACATCAGTCTGTACGTAACTGGCCTGATACGTTCAATAATCTCATATGGCCCAATAAATCTCAGACTTAGCTTTCCTTTATGACCAAAACTAAGTATCTTCTTCCACGGTGAAACTTTCAAAAATACTCGGTCACCCACTTGATATTTTATATCTTTATGTTTCAAGTCCGCATAACATTTCTGACAATCTGACGCAGCTTTTAAACTTTCTCGGATTACTTTTACTTTCTGTTCAGTTTCTCTGATTAAATCAACCCCGTGTATCTTGTTTTCACTTAGCTTGGTCCAATATAGAGGTGTACAACATTTACGACCGTACAAAGCTTCGTAAGGTGCCATTTTGATAATCATCTGAAAGCTATTATTGTATGCAAATTCAATCAAAGGCTAGTATCGTTCCCACGTACCCTTAAACTCAAGAACGCAACATCTCATCATCTCCTCGAGTATTTGAGTAACATGTTTGGATTGTCCATCTGACTAAGGGTGAAAAGCAGTACTGAAATGCAATTTGGTACCTAGAGCATCTTGCAGTTTCTTCCAAAACCATGATGTAAACCTCAGATCTCTATCCGATACAACAGAAATAGGAACTCCGTGCAATCGTACGATTTGAGATATGTACAACTCAGCTAACTTATCAAGTGAGAAATCCATACCGGAATAAAATGGGCCGATTTCGTCAATCTATCAACAATAACCTAGATTGAGTCTTTCTTACTCGGTGTCAACGGCAAACCAGATACAAAATCCATCGTGACTCGATCCCACTACCACTCAGGTATCATAATCGATTGGAGCAGTCTCGATGGCACCTTATGCTCGACTTTCACTTGTTGACATATTAAACACTTCGACACATAATCTAAAATATCTAGCTTCATACCATGCCATCAATAATGCTGTCTCAGGTTGTTATACATCTTCATACTACCCGAATGAATCAACAATATACTATTATGAGCTTCATTACAAATCATTCGAATCAATTCAGGGTTCTTAGGCACACATATCTGATTCTTAAACCGTAGACATCCCTCAGCATCTAACTAAAAATCTGAATCAGTACTCGAGCCACATTGACTCTTTTTTGCTATTAGGTCATTATCAACCTCTTAAGCTTCGCAAATCTATTGTACGAACAGTGGTCTCCCCTTCAATTCTGCAATAATCACACCATCATCAGTCATAGCTATATCCGCATTCATCCCACGTAGAGCAAATAATGACTGTCGGCTGAGTGCCTCAGCCACCACATTAGCTTTTCCTGGGTGATATTCAATCACAAGCTCGTAATCTTTTAATAGTTCCAACCATCTTCGTTGTCTCAAATTCAGATCCTTTTGAGTCATTAAATATTTTAAACTCTTGTGATCTGAATAGACATGACATTTTTCACAAAATAGATAATGACGCCATATTTTCAAAGCAAAAACTATGGAGGCCAACACAAGGTCGTGAATCGGATAATTCTTTTCGTGCGACTTCAACTGTCTTGAGGCATAGGCTACAACTTTACCCTCCTACATCAAAACACAGCCCAAACCATTTAAAGTTGCATCGCTAAAGATAACGAACTCTTTACCCCACTCTGGCTGAACAAGCATTAGAGCTTCTGTTAGCAAGGTTTTTAGCTGATCAAAACTCTTCTGACATCTTTCTGACCACTCGAATTTAACATCTTTCTGCAACAACTTTTTCATCGGAGCTGCAATCATAGAAAACCCTTTCACGAAGCGTCAATAATACCTGGCAAGTCCCAGAAAACTACGAACTTTAGAAACATTTCGTGGAGGTTTCCAGTTAAGTATAGCCGAGACTTTACTTGGGTCAACCCGAATGCCCGATGCTGAAACAACATGCCCCAGGAAGCTAACTTCATTCAACCAAAACTCACATTTGCTGAATTTCGCGTACAACTACTTATCACTCAAAATTTGTAACACAAGTCTCAAATGCTCAGCATGCTTGGTTTCGTCACGCGAATAGATCAATATGTCATCTATGAATACAACCATAAATCGATCTAGATACGATCTAAATACCTGGTTCGTCAGATACATGAAAACAGCAGGGCATTAGTGAGTCCGAATGGCATTACTAAAAACTTGTAATGGCCGTATCTCATCCGAAAAGTAGTCTTTGGTATATCCGAGTCTCTAACTCGCAGCTGATAGTAACCTGACCTCAGATCAATTTTCAAAAATACCAGAACTCCCTTAAGCTGATCAAATAAATCATTGATACGTGGTAACGTATATTTATTCTTTACGATCACTTTATTGAGTTGTCGATGATCGATGCACATTCTCAAAGTTCCGTCCTTCTTTTTCACAAATAGGATTCGCGCACCCCAGGGTGAGAAAGTCGGTCAGCAAAACCTCTATCTGTCAATTCTTGCAACTCAGCTTTCAACTCTTTTAATTCCGTTGGTGCCATTCTATACGGAGCTAAAGAAATCGGAGTTGTCCCTGGCACTAGCTCAATACCAAACTCTACGTCCTGAACAAGTGGCAACCCCGACAATTCCTCCGGGAACATATCCGGATACTCACAAACTTGTACAGATTCAATCTTCTTTTCAGTTACTTTGCTGTCAATAACTTACACAAAATAAGCTTCGCAACCCTTTTCCAAATACTGTCGAGCCAACATCGAAGATATCATAGCTGGTAGCCCATTCAAATTTGCAGATTCAATCCGAATTATCTTGTTATTCTGACACCTCAAATCAATAGTGTTTCATCTGTAATTCACTACTGCATCGTGTACAGTTAACCAATCCATACCGAGAATAATGTCAAACTCATCAAATGGTAACAACATCAGATTACCGGAAAATATGAGTCTCGAAAAGGGCAGTTCTTGCACACTTTGTCAACTAGCACACACCGATCCAGGGGGTTCGAAACTCGAATCACAAACTCAGTAGACTAAATAGGTAGAGTCTTGCTGGTAACTAATGTTTCACACACATACGAATGAGTTGAACCGGGATCTATCAAAGTAATTACACTAGTATCAAAGAGAGTGAATATACCAGTGATGACATCTGGAGATGAAGCCTCCTCTCTAGCACGAATGGCATAAGCTCTAGCCGGTGCACATGCCTCTGATCGAATATGTAACACCCTAAATTAGGGGTTATTTGTAATTTAAATAAATTCCATGTGGGCTTCAAGAAATAAATAAATATGATTTTATTTGGCATGATTTAGGGTCTAGAAACAACCCCGAATTAGGTTGAAATTGGAATTAAAAAAAAAACTCTTTTAAGGTACTTTAAAGAAAGGAACTAGGAGAAGTTAGGGCTTAAGTATAAATTTGGGCGAATTATGGCACAAGGAATAGGCTTGGTACAGTTGGCTTGGCGCGTCTAAGGGAGGGTTGCAAGGGAGGTCTTGGGTTCGATTCATGGGAGAAACAAGGGGTGTATTTCTATTTTTGGGGTTTTGCGTTAAAAGTAAGGGGGCTAGGAAAGAGGACCTTAAATTTAGTTGGTGAAGGTTCATGACATGAATGGCAGGTTGGTGGAGTGGCTTGGGGCGCCACTTAAAGGCCTTGGTATGAGGTCTCGGGTTCGAATTAAGGTGGCAGCAAGGTGTTTTAATTTTTGGGTTTGGTGTCAAAATGGAAGAAGGCCTTAAAAGGAGCTGGGATGAGTTTAGGGCACAAAGAGCTCATTGGCAAAGTGGTTTCCGTGCGTCACTTAGGAGTTGGAGGGGAAGAAGGGCGCAGGTTCGAATGGCGGCGATGTGAGTTCGCGTTTTTATTTTATTTTGGAGTGATGGGCTTAAGTAAGGAGGCTTTAAAAATAAATGTTGTGGGTATTTGACATGAAAGTCAAGTTGGAAAATTGGCCTGGGCGTTGGAAGAAGGGGCTGGGGCGTGAGGTCGCTGGTTCGAATCCAAGAAGCAGCATTTGTATTTTTATTTTTTTTCCTCTTTGCTGCTGGCATGATGGGAGTGGGTTGATGGTCTGCACGTGGGGTTTAATTTGGATAAAGGTAAGCTGGAGGCTTTGCTTTAAATTCGGCTGGAATAATGGAGGATTATTATTTTAGTTGTTTATCTTTTTGAAGAGGTGATTAATAGATAGGATAGTAGATGGATATTGTTTTTTAAATTAGATTAAGTGGATGGGTTGTTGTTGAATTAATTGGAAGAGGAATAATTATTATTATTTCTTTTATTTATTTGAAGAAGTGATAAGAGATAAGGATTTATTTATTTTAATTTTTTTTAATGGATGTTGAAGAGGTAAATTAGGAGTTTTAATTGGGATTGGATAAGTGGAGTTTTGGTGGCCGAATTTCCTAAGGCACCTAATTGATATTTTCGGCTAGCATATGCCAAAAGAAAACCAAAGCTTTTTCCTTCATTGAACAGTAGCCGAATGTTCTTAAAATTCTAAGCCTTTATTTTCTTTACTTTGATTCTTTTCTTCTCCTCTGGTAAGTAGGCGAATTCTCCCCCTACTCTCTCATCTTCTATCTTTTTCTTTCCTTCTCTCCCCAAACTATAGTCGAATCTACTTCCCACCTGTGTGCCGAATCTCTCTTCTTTCTATTAAACTCACCATAGCCGAATATTAAGTGTGATGTTGATCTCGTTGGATTTTGTTCTTCAATCGGTTAAAGAGGGAACTACGGGATTTTCAAGACATAGATCTGACTCTTCAAAGTCTCTTCTCAATCGGTTGTGGGAAGCAGAAATAGTTGGTGAGCGGTGACTAATATTCAAAAGCATTTGGGGGACAAGGAAAGCATGTGTGGTCGATTTGTCTCTTCGGGATCTAGGAATTCCGGTAGAAACAGGTGTGTAAGATCTTTACACACTTTATTAATAAACTTGCTATATTCTTGTCTTGAGTATAAATTTTGGTAGTGATCTATGATATGCTTGTGGGCTTAAACATGGATTCCGGATAAGTCCCCTAACTCATAATTTTTGATAAATGATTTGCATGCCATCACATGATGATTAAATGCTACAGTATGAATTATGAAAAATTGTTATAAAAGCATGCGATGGTGGGATTGATGAGAGGAGGGGGATGATATTATGGACTATCGTCAGTGGTTTGGTACCACCAGTGGTTTTGACCACATTTGATATATTGTGACCTATGGTCATCAGTGGTTTTGACCACACGATGGGTTGGCCCCATCATTTAAATTGTGACTTTAAGTCATCAGTGGTTTTGACCACACGATGGGTTGGCCCCATCATTTAAATTGTAACTTTAAGTCATCAGTGGTTTTGACCACACGGGGTAGAAAAGGAGTATGGATGGCTAGTTGGGTTGCATGAGCATGTTTATTAATGAATTGTGTATGAGATGTATTTTCCGGGTGGGGGATTTACACACTGAGTCTTGGTGACTCACCCCTTCCCTTAACATTTTACAGATGAGTAGATCGTGGAGACGGAGCCGGATGGACTCAAGGTGGCCATGCAGTGGACATTTTCATTAAATGGACTTGGATTTTATTTCATTAAATTTTAATATTGGTTTTATTTTTGTTAAGTTGTAATAAGGCCTCCTAGAATTATTTTATTATTGTTACATGCTTTGAATATTTGTTTAAACTATTTAATTATGTTAAAAATGAATTCACATGTTTTTCCCAATCAAATGTAAAATGTTTTAAAAATGCCATCGGGCCCATTTGCAATCTATAAACAACCCGACTTAATAAATATTTCTAAACAACACTAAGTATGGTTTTTAACAAGAGACTTGAAAACACAAGGTTTTCGACAAAACTTAAAACGGTTTTAAAAAGATTTCAAAATGTTTTTCTCAGTAGCAACCCAAATTCGGTCGTAATGTTTGGGCCGGGTTTGGGGATGTTACAGAATAGCCGCATCTAAAGTCCCCTTCTGAGTGCTACTCCTACCTCCCACATTATGAGATGCTCTACCTCTAGCTGCAGTGCTGCTCGGTCTTGCACTCTAAGCAATACCCTTTTCAACTGTCTCCGGGCAAGCCCGAATAAAATGATCCTGCGAACAACACTTGTAACAAGTGCGATTATTAGATTTACCCTAACATCACCAAAATGCCGTCTATCGCACTATTAACACTCGAGCTTATTCGGTCGTGTATTGCCAACACTAGCAATCGATGTAGCCCGAGAACTCACTGATGGTCGTTCTTGTATAGAGATCCCTGTGTTAGGTTTGGACCGGCTACTATCATTCTTGAACTTCTTTGTTGAAACTTGAGGAAATTTACCCGCAGATCTCTGTCGAAAGTCTCTAGCCTCAAACTCGGCTTTCCGCTTTTCTTTCCCTAGCTCTTCTGCTTTACAAGCTTGCTCAACAAGTACTACGAACTCCTTTATTCATTTAACCCTTCTTCAAATCTCCGGCACATAGCAGCCCCAGACGAAACACATTCACGAGCATAGCAACTAAGGCTAACAAACTTGCGCTGTATTCAGATACGGTCATATGACCCTGTTTAAGCTCAAGAAATTCCTTGCGTTTGGAGTCTATAAATCGCTGACTGATGTATTTCTTACGGAACTTTGTCTGAAAGAAGTCCCAGGTAACTCATTCCTTTGGAACAACCGATACGAGAGTATTCCACCAATAGTAGGTAGAATCTCGTAATAATGACATAGCACACTTCAGGCACTCATCAGGTGTACATGATAGCTCATCGAAAACACGAATAGTATTATCGAGCCAAAATTCAGGTCGCTCCGCATCATCATCATATTCGACTCTAAACTCTTGAGCCCCGTGTTTTCTAATTCGATCAACTGGAGGCTTGCTTGTTCTTTCATGATTAATAATGTAACACCCCAAATACGGTCAATACGTTACGACCAAATCTGGTATGTTACAGGAAAAGAAGTTTTGAAATTTTTAACGAAACATCGTAATATGGGAAAAACTTTCTGATTAGTGTTTCTATCTTGAAAATAATTTAAAATTTCGTTCGAGAGTTTCCTTACCAATTCCTTATTAGATTGAACTAAAAGCCGTAAATAATTTTGTTTTACGAAAGCCGAAATTGGGGAATTTCATAAATGTGACAGTTGAAAACAATGTTGAGTTTTTAAGAAAAACTCCGGTTTATTCAGCTTAAACTTTTATTCGCTTGTCATCTTTGTAGTTAACACCTTTTTATAAAAATGGTTGTTATATTCTTATTTTAGAAAAACTCCATATTTGTCACTTCAAAAATATGTACTAACACTATTAAAGCAAATCCCAATTTAAAGTTGTAGAGGCCTTATTACATTGCAAAAACCCAAAATAAAGTTTAGTTTAAATAAATAAACGAATGTTTATGAGAAAACAATGCATGGCCACCTCAAAGTCCGCATCGGCTCCAAATCCGTGATCTAGGGATTACCTGTAAAATTAAGAAGAGGGGTAAGTCACCGAGACCCAGTGTGTAATTCCCTTTATAACGCAATCTGGCCTTAAGCCCACAGATGCACATTGGGCCTTAGCCCGCACAATATAGCATATTAAAAATATATGTAATACAGCCCAGCCTAACCTAGTTTTCCATCCTCTAGGTAACCTGAATCGGCCAAACGCCCGTGCCATCATGCCATTGTGGTTCCAAACCACTTTGGTCTCAGACCACTTGTGATAGAGTCACAGAATATATAAATATGGGGCCAACCCACTGTGGTCCCAGACCACTATGACAATATTTGATAAGTACATGTGGGGCCAACCCACTGTGGGGCCAAACCACTGAGATAAGTCACTAATAAATATATGTATACGTGGTTTCAAACCACTGTAGTCCTAGACCACTGTAACAGAAGTCACTGAATCACACTTTTCCCTTTCAATCATATCCCATAGCCCATGCAACATATTATCATACTGAGATGAATGCAAACATACTTTCAATGTACAACAGATAATTAATTCATACATACATATATTCGAAAGTAAAATCACAGTAGTACTTACCCGGTGTCTCCAACCTTACCCACAAGGGTATCTCGACTATCTATACAGTCGTTACGGCTTTCAGCCAACACAGTTATTAACACAAATTAATAAAGTAAAGTGTGAGCATTACACACCTGATTACGCGTAAGACTAGGCTGTCTAGATTGTCGACACTCTTAGTAGGAGAAACAACCACGATTTGTCTATCCTAGGCAGATGTCGGCTCCCTACCACAGCCTAGCGGAAAGTCTCGAGCCGCCGACACAGCACGTCGCTTAAACTTAGGGGCAGAGACTACGGGTTCACTCCCCTCCTTAGAATGACTGGCACTTGTATCCATGAAGAAACATCTTGATCAATACAATACTATAGCGAAAACAAGGATTGCCCCAACAAGGGGTTTGATTATGGCAGAGTAATATGAATAGAAGTTGATCACAAAGAACAAAAGAGAAACCCCTTACCTTAGCTATCGAGGAAACTTATCAACGGATTCAGCTTGTGATTCCTGATGAATCCCTAATGAGAACCTGACGTTTAGAAAAGGCTAGAAGGGTGTGTTCGAACACCAACAGATTCGGCCTTAGGAAACGAAACACAAAATGAGATTGTCGGCTTTTAGAACGAACAAGCTAAAAGGAAGAGAACAAGAATCGATGGCAAAGAATTAAGGAAGAAGAACATTACCTTGCAAAACGCACCTACTGAATGTAGAGGATCTTTCGGTAGACAGAAAGTAACTACTCTGCTTCTTAAGATTCGACTAGAGAACAAGAAATGAAGGTGTAAAACGAGAAACTAAAAGATATGGGAGAAGTGCAGAAAGTATTCAGCTAGAAGAGACAGAAGTAAATGAGAAGAGAGTTTCAGCTTTTTGAAAAGAAAGAAAGAGAGGGTGAAAGAGATGAATAGAAGAGAACCAAAAATCAACTTCAATAAGAAAACTAGAAGATGGTTCGGCTAAAGAAAACAAAAGAAGTGGAAGAGAAAAGATGGAAGGAAAAGGAATACCCGAATGTCACACTAGTTTCGGCTAATGTCAAAGAAGCAATAAGAGATGAAGAGAAGAAGCTGAAACTTTTAGCACAAAGAGAAGTAGGAAACCGAATGAGAGAAAAAAGAAAGAATTCCTAAATACCCTTGCAAAAATTCGACACTCTCCCTAAAAGACCGAAAATGCCAATATGAAAATGCCTATTACTCAAGAGAATTTCGGCACACTCACCTATCCTAGCCACTAAACCGAAATCCCCCTCCAAGCTCTCCACATTCAGCTACCACCTCCACCGTTACCAAATCCCTTGATTTGCTCCACCAAATACTCCCCATCACTCATTCAAATTGGTTTGACCAATTCAAACTCCTCCAAGCCCTCTTGTCCATCCATTTGAATGCATTGACCCATTCAACCACCACCCTTGAAGAGTCCCTGCCGAAACCATCTCCTCTCTATCCTGGCGCCAAAAATAAAGCTTCATAATGAGGCTTATGGAATTCGAACTCCTCCCCTTCTGCTCCTACAAGTGACGCCACCTCCACTTGGACACAAGCTTTTCTGTGTCAACAAACACATGCAAATAAACTTAAGGCCTGCTCCTACTAGCTCTCCCCCTTAGATGCCCAAAATAGAAAATTTTACCAATACTCTGGGTTGAACCCGAGCCTCACCAGGACTCTCAAGCACATTTAAATAACAAGTAGAACAAACCAAGCACACAGAAAAGCCTAAAATGCAGAACCCCTAATTCTAGGATGTTACAAATAATCGGAGGTATCACCAGTACTATAGGGGGAGTGTTCGGATTCAAGGATTTTTGAACAGCCGGATTGGCTCGAATATACTGACTGAACCAATCATTCATCATGTTATAGAAGGCTTGTTTATCCCCCTCATCGGGATTGCTCGCAGCTGGTCGAGATTCCTCCGGCGCGATCCCTTACGTAGGAGTAGGCGCCACGCTCTCGACATCATCAGCTATAGCTTGCTGGGGATCACGATCCATTTACTATATGAAAGAAATAAACACATTTCACTGTCAGAAGTCATCACACTTATTGCATTATAAAATATGGCATGTATAGCTAGACTCACATGCGCTACGTTAATCTAAGAATAGACTAAACCGTAGCTCTAATACCAATAAAATGTAACACCCATAACCCGTATCTGTCGCCGGACTAGGGTTATGAGGCATTACTCGACCGAACACAAATCAATGCACTTTTATAAAAGAAACTAATACTTTGATAAATATATACTAATTCATACTATTACGATTGAACAGGTATATCCCATCTAATATCAAAACATTAACTTACATTGTAATAACCCAAACCCGGTCTATGCGTTAAGACCAGATTTGGTATGCCACATAAATAGAACATACATCTAGTCATCTAAAGATTTAAAGAAAGCAGATCTTCAAAACTATTTTGGAGATAGAGTTTATCAAAAACCGAGGTTAATTTGAAATCCATGGTTTTAAAACATAAGAGTTTATAATTTGATTTTCAGAGAAATAATTGGTTAAAAATTTTAAAGAAGTAAAAATTCAAAAGGGAATTGAAACATATTCATAAAAGAGTTTTCACAGAAATTTTTACTAGTTAGTGATATTTAAGAAAACACTTTTTTTTATACGTAAGTTTAAGAAAACATTTATAAAAATTAAAATAGTCCCATTTAAGTATCTAAAACATATTAAAATCCATCCACCGAAATAAAAATCCATGAAAAGAATACCAGAGGCCTTATTACATCACCATTTAAATAGTAATTAAATAAAAATACTAAAGAGTAATTTAAAGTTCATAAAAACCATCATTTGAAGTATGGCCCCCGCGAAGTCATCCCCGGCCCAAGCCTCCATCAATTATCATTACTTGAGAAGGGTAAGAAAACGGGCTGAGTTACATAGAACTCAGTGTGTAACCCACTTACCAAATCCACTGGGCCAAATCATCAAATCATTTTATTGGGCTTGAGCCCATTTACGAATTTAAAAATATAGTAATTAAAAATGCATGTGAAATGCAATTCCCAACAAGCCTAAATTTCCATCCGCTACACACCACCTGTACCAACCAGCACACCAATGGGGATCAAGTCAACCCATCCCGCCAACACACCAATTGCAAGCATAAAGCCATTTAAAATGTTTGTGGCTGAGCCACCCGAACTAGATTGTGGCAGAACCACCAGAACTTCTCTTTAATTTTATCCCAACCCATGCAATCATGTATACATATAACAAGTATAAAAATTTTCATATAATAATTTCAACATAAGGCCTATACTACAAGTTGGCCCATTAAGCAATCTAGCAATTCGGCCCATTAAGCACATGAGGCCCAAAAATTACTTTTTATCAAATTAGCCCATTGAGGGCGATCCCATAATTTCCACGACTTTAATACCGATTTCTTACATTTACACATAAAGTGTTAGTATACCGTATTTTCTGATTTTATCAACTTTACGATTTTTATTCTAATGCTTACGGTATAACATTTAACCTATGAGATAAGTGTGAAATTACACACCTGATTACGGTGAGAACTAAACTTTCCCGCTCGTCGATACCTAAATATATGTCTCGTTTGATTAGAACACTAATATTTAATGTAAATCTATACTAAAGATAAGCGATCTAGATCTTTACCCTCAAAATTTCGAACAACAACTATTTGTGGTTTCTCCCCGATTGATGGTTCATAACCCGTTGAAGAACCACGAACAGTTAATGGCTTGGGAGTACGAATGACTTCAAATAATTGATTTTCACCAGAAGAGGGTCCACAACCTGGTGGAAAATCTCGGATTGCCGAAACAGCCCTTCGCTTGAATCTAGAGGGAATAGCGAATCCACCCCTCTTCTAAACACTATTCACCGCTCTTTTCGAACCTATCTTGTTTGCCTCAATTGATTAAAGAATATTAGTCCAACTAATATTTCAGAAATTAAGTCTATAGATTTTGAGGGCGAAATCGGCTTACCCCGAAATCCCACGTTCACGGAATGAAAATCGAGTGATAACATCCCTTAACACTTTGAACCAAATCCTAGCGATTCACGGTGATTACGAATACTCTGAGTTTTGGCCTTCACTTTATCACTATTAAGATGAATAAGATTGTTTAAAAGAAAGAAATAAGTGATGCTATTTTCGATCAAAAGACCCTCTAAACAATATGCATATTCGGCTAAAGACAAAGAAGAAAATAAAGAAATGAAAAGGGTTCTTACCACTTGATTTAAACGAAAGTTGAAAGAATGATTAACAAGAGAAAATATGTGAGGAGGAGGGTTCGGCTAAGAAGAAAATTTTGATGGAAATGATGCTAGCAACATTCAGCCATGGAGAAAAATAGAAGAGAGAAAATGTGTTTCGGTTTTTCAAGGATGAAAAAGAACAAAGGGAGAGGTTTGGGACAAGAGAGCATTCAGCCAAAGAGTAAAAAAGAAAGAAAAGAACAATGGCCTTTGTGCTTTGATGATTTTGGCACTAGAGAGGAAGAACTTGAGAGGTTAAGCAAAGATTAAGACCAAATGGTCAAAAAACAATGACAAAAAGAAGAAAACAAAAATGCTCACAATGCACCAATTACATTCGGCTAAGGAGAGAAAAATGAGAAGAAAAGTTTTATGAAAAAAAAAAACAAAATGACCAAATGAAAGTGACCAAAACATGCTACCATCCTTACCTATGCTACCAACACTATTCGGCCATCCCCCCTAGACCCCAAAACCGTCCATGTTCATAGTCAAAGTTTAGCCACCCAAAAGTTTCCAAAACATCACCCTTGTTTCAAGCCTTATGTTCCCCCCTACATGCCATATTCTCATGATTCCCTAACCTAAGTTCATTCTTACCATATCTTTTTAGCCACCATACCATAAAATAAAAGTCTAACTTTCCAAAAATTTGATGCTTGGCCGACACTTGCTTGGAAAGAGCAAAAATAAATGTCACAAATGCATTCCTAAGGATTCGAACCTCTTCCCTCATGCAACACTTATGGCGCCAACTCCACTTTACTACTAGCTCATCTTATGCTAGTTTTTGCCACTTAATTTCTTTAAACATCAAGATCACTTGTTCCACATCAATAAAGTACTCATTACTGAAAGTTATTCTAATTCCAAATAAATCCCTAGCCTTCTCAAGACTATATTAAACACAAAATTTGAATCATTCACAAGCTAAGCACCAAAAACATGCAACATATCGTTTACTCAATTTTTAGGATGTTACAATTCTACCCCCTTAAAGAAAATTTTGTCCTCGAAATTTACCTTATTAAAAGAGGTGAGGATATTGTTACTGAATTGCGTCCTCAGGCTCCCACATAGCTTCCTCCGCTTTGTGATTACGCCATAGAACTTTAACCAGCGGCACTGTCTTCTTTCTTAGCGCCTTAACATCACGGTCTAAGTTCACTGGTTCCTCCTCGAAAGACAAGTCTGGCCTTAACTCCACTTCTTCTACTGGTACTATGTGAGACTGATCCGATCTATAACGCCTCAGCATAGAAACATGGAAGACACTATGAGTCTGACTCAACTCCGGAGGTAATTCAAGCTGATAGGCCACTGGTCCTACACGCTTGAACACACGGTACGGTCCAATGAACCTAGGGCTCAACTTGCCCGTCCTTCCAAATTTAAAAATCTTCTTCCAAGGTGAGACTTTCAGAAAGACCTGATCTCCCACCACAAACTCAATATCCTTACGCTTCAGATTTGCATACGACTTTTGTCTATCCGAAGCTTCCTTTAACCGTGCTCGAATCACCTTTATCTTTTCTTCCGTCTCAGATATCAATTCAGGACCCAATAACTGCCATTCCCCCAACTCAGTCCAGCAAGTAGGGGTACGACACCTATGACCGTATAACGCTTCATAGGGCACCATTTGGATACTGGATTGGTAACTGTTATTATACGCGAACTCTGCCAATGGTAGGAAATCCTCCCAACTACCTCTGAAGTCAATTACACAACCCCTTAACATGTCTTCCAAAATCTGAATTACTCTTTCTGACTGACCATCTGACTGATGATGGAAAGTCGTACTAAAGTTTAACTTTGTTCCCAAAGCCTCATGCAAAGCTTTCCAAAACCGTGCTGTAAACCTAGGATCCCTGTCTGATATGATAGACACTGGCACCCCATGCAACCTCACAATCTCAGATACATACAGCTTAGCCAACTTCTGCAGCGGGTAGTCCGTACGAACTGGTAGAAAATGAGCAGTCTTCGTCAAATGATCTACTACCACCCAAACGGAATCTTTCTTAGTAGGTGTTAAGGGTAACCCACTAACAAAATCCATCGTTATTTGCTCCCATTTCCATAGAGGAATCTTTACCGGTTGCAATAAACCCGATGGTAATTGATGTTCCACCTTCACTTGTTAACAAGTCAAACACTTTCCCACAAAATCAGTAACCTCTTGCTTCAACCCTGGCCACCAATACTGCTTACGGAGATCTCGATACATCTTATTTCCTCCGGGGTGCATAACATAAGGGCTATTATGCGCCTCTTGTAGAATCATTTGTCTCAAATCCGAATCCATGGGCATACAAACTCTTCCACGAAAATACAGCACGCCATCCTTGTTCATTCCAAAGTCCCCTATTATACCACTTTCAACTTGTTGCATTAAAGGACCCAACTTTTCATCTGATAACTGCTTTTCCTTGATTTGTTCTAACCACAGGGGCTTCACCTGAAGTTCTGCTAGCAGACTTCCATCCTCATACAAACTGAGATGAGCAAACATTGGTCTTAACTCTGATACCACCTTACGACTCAACGCGTCATCCACCACGTTAGCCTTTCTAGGATGATACTCAATTGAGAAGTCATAGTCCTTTAACAACTCCACCCATCTCCGATGTCTCAAGTTCAACTCCTTTTGGGTAAGGAGGTACTTAAGACTCTTATGGTCCGTATAAATGATAGACTTCTCTCCATAGAGATAGTGCCTCCAAATCATTAAAGCAAACACTACCACAGCCAACTCTAAGTCATGAGTAGTGTAGTTGACCTCATGCAGCCTTAACTGATGAGAAGCATAAGCCACCACATTTCCTCCTTGCATCAACACACATCCTAGACCCGTGTGTGACGCATCACAGTAAATGATAAACTCTTTTCCAGCCACAGGTTGAATCAGTACTGGCGCTTCCGTTAAAATCTTCTTCAGTTTCTCGAAACTTTCTTGTTGTTTATCGGTCCACACATACAGTACTCCCTTTCGCAACAGCTTGGTTAGGGGTGCAGCAATCAATGAAAACCCCTCAACAAAGCGTCTATAATAACCAACCAAACCTAAGAAACTCTGAATCTCAGCCACTGACTTCGGTGGTTTCCAATCCAACACAGCCTCTACCTTCCGAGGATCAACTCTTATTCCTTCGACTGACACCACATGACCCAAGAAAGTCACTTCCTTCAACAAAAATTCGCATTTACTGAATTTGGCATAAAGTTGCTTATCTTGCAATATTTGCAACACAATGCGCAAATGGGAATCATGCTCTTCTTTATTCCTCAAATATACCAAGATATCATCTATGAACACCACTACGAACCGATCTAGATAGGGTTGAAAGACTCGGTTCATCATGTCCATAAATGTAGCTGGTGCATTGGTCAAACCAAACGGCATCACTAAAAACTCATAATGTCCATAACGAGTTCAGAATGCCGTCTTATGAATATCTGCCTCTTTAACCTTGAGTTGATGATAACCCGATCTCAAATCAATCTTGGAGAAAACTGAAGCCCCTCTCAATTGATCAAACAGGTCGTCGATTCTCGGCAATGGATACCTAATCTTAATCGTCAATTTATTCAACTTCCTATAATCAATGCACATACGCATAGACTCATCCTTCGTCTTGACGAACAAAACCAGTGCTCCCCACGGAGACACACTCGGTCGGATAAATCCCTGATCCAACAATTCTTGAATTTGAGCTTTAAGCTCCGCTAACTCCTTCGGCGCCATTCTATAAGGAGCAATAGACACTGGAGCCATTGCGGGTAAAAGCTCAATGCCAAATTCTACTTCCCGATCTGGAGGTAGACCCGGAAGTTCTTCAAGAAAGACATATAGAAATTCTTTCACCGTTCTCACACCTTCCACTGATAATTCCTTGGTATCCAAAGCACCGATGAAGGCTAGGAACGCTTCATACCCTTTCCACACCAACTTCTCTACCTTTAAAGCAGATACCACATTTGCCAAAAAGTTCCTTCGTTCGCCTATCATTACTACTTCCTCATAATCCACAGTCCTTATTGACATCCGCTTTTCAGCACAATCCAATTGCGCCCGGTGCTTCACCAACCAATCCATGCCCAAAATAAAATCGAACTTGCTGAAAGGCAATTCCATCAAATCCACTAAAAATATTTTTCTTTGGATTCCAAAGGCATGTCTCTATACAATTTGTTCACGATTACAGACTGTCCTAAAGGACTAATTATCGTTATCTCTCTATCGGTGATCTCAGATCTAATATTCAGGTTTCCAGATATGGCACTGGCAACATACGAGTGGGTAGACCCGATATCTATCAAAGCAGTAACAGGTACATCAAAGATGAAGAACGTACCAGTTATTACATTAGGTGCATTGCCATCTTCACGACGCCTGACCGCATAGACTAACCCCGGCTGTCTAGCCTTCGCGTTACCTCTAAAGCCATTACCTAGACCCGGTGCACCTTGACCACATCCATCACCATTACCACCACGACTTGGTCCACGGCCTCTCGGTGGCTGTTGAGTGCCTCTGGCTGGCTGTACATCAGGGTTACGAGCTTCTAGAGTCGGAGCAGTCCGTCGAGGGCAATTCCTATATTGATGATCCTTGGAACCACATTTATAACAACCACTCGTTTTTTTCCAGCATTCCCCGGGGTGTCGTTTCTAACAGTCAGCACAACCTCGACTCTGATTGGTAGCCACAGGTGCTCTAGTTTGAGCTGGCTCATTATTTCGAGGCCTCTTTTGGAACCTTTTAGAAGAACCCGAGTACTTAAAGTCCCTTTTGCCTTTGACTCTTTCTCGGTTCTGGAATTCTGAGTTCTTAGCCTCTTCGTCTATCTTGGCTTTCTCCACAAGCGTGGCAGAAGTCCTTACTTGTTGTGGGGCTATCAATACACGCAACTCATCATTCAACCCATCTTCAAAGCGTACACAACGCTCATGATCCGTTGGCACTATAGTCCAAGCATAACGACTTAAGCGTAGAAATTCTGCCTCATAAGCTACCACCGCCTTATTTCCTTGAACCAGATTCAGGAATTCCTTCCTCCGTGCATCCACA
This sequence comes from Gossypium bickii, assembly GCA_025503065.1. Lineage (NCBI taxonomy): Eukaryota > Viridiplantae > Streptophyta > Magnoliopsida > Malvales > Malvaceae > Gossypium > Gossypium bickii. The sequence goes on along the minus strand of CP106711.1, from coordinate 110,767,524 downwards.
TAACTTGTCCCTACATACTTTCCTTGGAAAGCCACTTTGAAGAAATCCTAAGTAACCAATGCAGCCTCAGTGCCTTCTCGAGCAGTAAGCCACCAGTGATACGCCTCGTCCCTTAGCAAGGACAATGCTCCTCTCAGTTTCTGCTCGACGGTGCACTCCAGATCATCCATAATCCACTTTACAGCCTCGATCCAATATTCCGCAACATTCGGAGCTACACCAGAGACACCTCTAAAAACCCCGGCACTACTTGATCCAAGTCGTTCCGATATTGATCCACGAGCTGCTGGCCCAGTTCTAGTCCCGGCAACCCTTTCTAGGACTCGCAACATTGCTTGAGTCAAAGCATTATCCTCTTTCGTATGGTCATGTGATCCAGTCTCACTCCCGGGTGATGCAGGTGCGTCCATTTCCAGCATATGACCCAGCGCTTCATACGCAACCTTAGCACCACGTCCTCTACCACGGCCGCGTCTACCGCGTCCACGTCCTCTAGTTCTCATATCGACTATTTCAATTATTCTGATTACAAGTTTTATGAATCAGAATACTATTTCAGTGTTTATTAACGGTATTTTATGAAATATAAGAGATAGACTTGTTTTCGCAATCACATCCTACAGTCTCGACCTCTACCATTTTCAACACCTAAAACTAGAAGTTCTAGAGTGTTCTTATGATCATATCACAATAATAAACATTTAATATACAAATACTTACTTGACTTGGTGCCGGATGCTCGTGGTGCCATACTACCTTTAAAACAAAAAGTCTAGAAATTTAAACAGTTTTAAACCAAAAATTGTTGTCGAACCCAAACCACAGCCGAGTTTTGAACCGAGCTCTGATACCATAAAATGTAACAACCCAAACTCAGTCTATGCATTAAGACCAGATTTGGTATGCCACACAAATCGAACATACATCTAGTTATCTAAAGATTTAAACTATTTTAGAGATGGAGTTTATCAAAAACAGAGGTTAATTTGAAATCCATTATTTTAAAACATAAGAGTTTATAATTTGATTTTCAGAGAAATAATTGGTTAAAAATTTTAAAGAAGTAAAAATTCAAAAGGGAATTGAAACATATTCATAAAAGAGTTTTCACATAAATTTTTACTAGTTAGTGATATTTAAGAAAACCCTTTTTTTTTTATATACGTAAGTTTAAGAAAACATTTATAAAAATTAAAATAGTCCCATTTAAGTATCTAAAACATATTAAAATCCATCCAGGAAATAAAAATCCATGAAAACAATACCAGACGCCTTATTACATCACCATTTAAATAGTAATTAAATAAAAATACTAAAGAGTAATTCAAAGTTCATAAAAACCATCATTTGAAGTATGGCCCCTGCGAAGTCATCCCCAGCCCAAGCCACCATCAATTATCATTACCTGAGAAGGGTAAGAAAATAGGGTGAGTTACTTAGAACTCAGTGTGTAATCCACTTACCAAGTCCACTGGGCCAAATCATCAAAGCATTTTATTGGGCTTGAGCCCATTTACGAATTTAACAATATAGTAATTAAAAATGCATGTGAAATGCAATTCCCAACAAGCCTAAATTTCCATCCGCTACACCACCCGTACCAACTAGCACACCTGTGAGGATCAAGTCAACCCACCCCGCCAACACACCAATCGCAGGCATAAAGCCATTTAAAATGTTTGTGGCTAAGCCACCCGAACTAGATTGTGGCAGAGCCACTCGAATTAGACTGTGGCAGAACCACCAGAACTTCTAGCAATCATGTATACATAGAACAAGCATAAAAATTTTCATACAATAATTTCAACATAAGGCCCATACTACAAGTTGGCCCATTAAGCAATCTAGCAATTCGGCCCATTGAGCAATCTAGCAATTCGGCCCAATGAGCAATCTAGCAATTTGGCCCATTAAGCACATGAGGCCCAAAAATTACTTTTTATCAAATTAGCCCATCGAGAGCGATCCCATAATTTCCACGACTTTAATACCGATTTCATACATTTACACATAAAGTGTTAGTATACCGTATTTTTTAATTTTACCAACTTTACGACTTTTATTCTAATGCTTACGGTATAACATCTAACCCATGAGATAAGTGTGAAATTACACACCTGATTACGGTGAGAACTAAACTTTCTCGCTCGTCGATACCTACATATATGTCACGTTTGATTAGAACACTAATATTTAATATAAATCTATACTAAAGATAAGCGATCTAGATCTTTACCCTCAAAATTTCAAACAACAACTATTTGTGGTTTCTCCTCGATTGATGGTTCATAACCCGTTGAAGAACCACGAACAGTTAATGGCTCGGGAGTACGAACGACTTCAAATAATTGATTTTCACTAGAAGAGGGTCCACAACCCGATGGAAAATCTCGGATTGCCGAAACAACCCTTCGCTTGAATCTAGAGGGAATAGCGAATCCACCCCTCTTCCGAACACTATTCACCACTCTTTTCAAACATATATTGTTTGCCTCCATTGATTAAAGAATATTAGTCAAACTAATATTTTGGAAATTAAGTCTATAGATTTTAAGGGCGAAATCAACTTACCACGAAATCCCACATTCACGGAATGAAAATTGAGTGATAACGTCTCTTAACACTTTGAACCGAATCCTAGCGATTCATGATGATTACGAATACTACGAGTTTGGGCCTTCACTCTATCACTATTAAGATGAATAAGATTGTTTAAAAGAAAGAAATAAGGGATTCTATTTTCGGTCAAAGACCCTCTAAAAAATACACATATTCGGCTAAAGACAAAGAAGAAAATAAAGAAATGAAAAGGGTTCTTACCACTTGATTTAAACGAAAGTTGAAAGAATTATTAACAAGAGAAAATATGTGAGGAGGAGGGTTCGGCTAAGAAGAAAATTTTGATGGAAATGATGCTAGTAACATTGGGCTATAGAGAAAAATAGAAGAGAGAAAATGTGTTTCAGTTTTTTAAGGATGGAAAAGAACAAAGGGAGGGATTTGGGACAAGAGAGCATTCGGCCAAAGAGTAGAAAAGAAACAAAAAAACAATGGCCTTTGTGCTTTGATAATTTTGGCACTAGAGAGGAAGAACTTGAGAGGTTAGGCGAAGATTGAGACCAAATGGTCAAAAACAATGACAAAAAGAAGAAAGCAAAATGCTCACAATGCACCAATTGCATTCGGCTAAGGAGAGAAAAATGAGAAGAAAAGTTTTATGAAAAAAAAAACCAAAATGACAAAATGAAAGTGACCAAAACATGCTACCATCCTTACCTATGCTACCAAAACTATTCGGCCATCCCCCTAGACCCCAAAACCGTCCATGTTCATAGTCAAAGTTTAGCCACCCAAAAGTTTCCAAAACATCATCCTTGTTTCAAGCCTTATGTTCCCCTCTACATGCCATATTCTCATGATTCCTTACCTTAAGTTCATTCTTACCATATCTTTTTAGCCACCATACCATAAAATAAAAGTCTAACTTACCAAAAATTTGATGCTTGGCCGGCACTTGCTAGGAAAGAGCAAAAATAAATGTCACAAATGCATTCCTAAGGATTCGAACCTCTTCCCTCATGCAACACTTATGGCGCCAACTCCACTTTACTACTAGCTCATCTTATGCTAGTTTTTGCCACTTAATTTCTTTAAACATCAAGATCACTTGTTCCACTTCAATAAAGTACTCATTACTAAAATTTATTCTAATTTCGAATAAATCCCAAGCCTTCTCAAGACTATATTAAACACACAATTTGAATCATTCACAAGCTAAGCACAAAAAACATGCAACATATCGTTTACTCAATTTTTAGGATGTTACATACATATCACGAATAATATCATTAACATCTAGTAGCAAATCACTACGTATTTGGTTATTCAAATGCAAAGGCCAAATAGGCATATGGTAATTATTCATTTGTTTCAATTCTATAATCAACATTACATTCAATCATATACCATTTCTGAACAAAGGCATCACTTTCAATTATGTACATTTCTCATTTCATTATCACATACAATTATACCATTGACCAATATACTTATTCCACATTCAAGTATACTATAATATAAATATCAAACCAACTCATTTATCTCATAGTTACTTATCACCTTCGGCATTAATCATTACATATATATATATCATTGATAAACTGTAAAAGTAACATATTTTAAGCCCATATTTAATATGCGTTTGGATGATTTATCCCTTGATTTGTTTAAAAAGGTGCTCTTAATCCTTTCTTTTCATATCTTATACCCAGGAAAGCACCTGAGGATGAAAAAAACACAAAACGGGCCTAAAACGAAGCAAATGGGCTTTTTCATGAAATCGACACGGCCTGGGCCAAGGACCACACGGCCGTGTCTCGAAGAACATCTAGAACACGGCCTAATCCCGATTTACACGGCCACAAACAACCGTGCCATTAGTAAAATTCGAACACGGTTAGGTCTCGATTTGTACGGGCGTGTGCCATGGCCGTGTCCCTGTCGCTGGAAAAAGTAATTACATTCGAAGAAGGATACTTCGGGAGAAAGAATCGCATTCCAAGAGCCTATAAATATACCCCAAGTACCACCTTTGAAAGGGGGCGAAAGCTAGGCCAAGGAGCCAAGCCGAGAATGTTAGAGTTAGGGAGTAACGTGAGGATAGCCAGTTGATTCATCCCAAGAAGTCGGAATTATACTCAGGACGGCGAAATTCTCCTTCAATCCCGTCAGGGAGTTTTAGGATTTTACTTATGTTTTGTTTTATCTTTTCTCTTGTGATGTTTTCTTTTTACATTATGAACTAAATCCTTCAGATACCTGAAGGGGGATGAAACCTAGACAGATTTTATTATTTGATTTTTAAGTTATATGATAAATTACTTAGTTTGTTCTTAATTATGTTGCTTAATCCAAATTTAATGTGATTAGGTGGAGGAGGAATAGACCCTGCCTAAGAGTAGATCTAACATAATTAAGCGGAGTTAATCGAGCGCCTAGAGATAGGGTTACGAGATTTTGCCAGATTAGGGTGAAACCTAATATGGGGATCCATTGATCGATTTACTACTTTCCTAGGGGGTTATTATAAGCGAACGAGAGTTCCACTAATTAACCTAAGATTAGACGTTATTCGCTTCGAGAGAGGGTTTAACATAGGTTAGAGAGTCTCACAGATCATGCTAAGTAAAAGAAATCATATAATTTAAAGTTAGATAAGAAGAGAAGTCTAGATGGATTCTTCTCGAAGGTATCATAAAAATCAACTAAGTCTTTTTCAAGTTATCCCCAAATTCATCTTTTTGTCTTTGTTTCCTTAGTTTAGTTGTCGTCAATTTAGTTTAAAAGCAACCTTTATCTTAGTTAGGTTAAATAATAAAAAGAAAGTGACTATTAATACTTGTAGTTCCTTTGGGTTCGATATCCGGTCTTGCCTAAGCTATACTACTGTTCGATAGGTACACTTGCCTTAATATCATTGTCAGAGTTAGTCTCCAGGTTTGATCATTCTTTTATAAAATTTTAAAACTCTGATTTACAGCGATCAAGTTTTTGGCACCGTTGCCGGGGAATTACAATATTAAGAAAGCTCTATTTTTATTACTTTAGCCATTATTTTATTCGCAATTTATTTCTTTTGTTTTCTTATGTTAAATTTTAATTTTTCTAATTTTAATTTTAATTTTTTTATTTCTCTCTCTTTTCGAGGTACCTCTAGTTTATGACTAGAAGGAATCTGAGAAGTCCTTTGGTATACGATAGTGATATCGAAGCAACCACTCGTAGGAATAGCAAGGAAACCAGGCAAGCCCTAGACTACATAGAAAGAGAGGAAGAAAACAGATCCAATCCTACTGAAGGGATGGGCGAAAACAACCCACCATTACGCGATGTAGGAGATCACAATGCTCTATGTACAATTTTTGATTATGCGAAACCGCATTTAACTAGAGCAGAATCTAGTATTGCTAGGCCTGCTATATCTGCTAACAATTTTGAATTAAAGCTTAACACAATACAAATGATTCAATAGTTTGTTAAATTTAATGGTTTGCAGGACGAAGATCCAAACATGCATATAGCTAATTTTTTGGAGTTCTGTGATACCTTCAAAATAAATGGCGTTTCTGATGATGCCATTCGTCTTCGATTATTCCCTTTTTCATTGTGAAATAAAGCCAAACAGTGGTTAAACTAGTTACAACGAGGGTCAATCACTACATGGGAATAGATGACCGAAAAGTTTTTAATGAAATATTTCCCACCAGCCAAAACGACCAAATTACGTAACGATATCTCTTCTTTTGTGTAGATGGATGTAGAGACACTGTACGACGCATGGGAGAGGTTCAAAGATCTCTTGAGGAGGTTCCCACACCATGGTTTACCCCTATGGCTACAAGTCCAAACCTTCTACAACGTAGTAAACCCCTCAACGAGGCAACTGATAGATTCAGCAGCCGGTGGAACGCTGAACAATAAAACTCCTGAAGCAGCCTACGAGTTCATTGAGGAGATATCGATAAACAATTATCAATGGCAAGCTTCGACAACTAAACAAACGAAATCGACAGGAGCTTTCAACATCGACACCATGACCATGCTATCAACGCAGCTAGAAATGATGAATAAAAAGCTTGATAGTTTGTGTTCTTCACAAATACATCCAGTCATGCAGTGTGACGCTAGTGGCACTGTGGTGAATCCTGAGTACCCACCCTACCAACCAGGAGCAGAAGATGAATAGATGAACTATATAGGTAATAATTTCCGATCTAATAATAATCCTTATAGTAACACTTACAATCCAGGTTGGAGGAACCATTCAAATTTTTCATGGGGAGGACAAGGCAATCAAGGAAATCAAAGTCAACAGCCTCCTCATCCATAAGAGGAGAAACCAATACATGAAAGGGAATCAGCAATCAGATACAAACGCCTGCAAGATATTGAGAGAACCCTTAAAGATCAGCAAACATCAATTGAGAAATTCACCGAGACATTTTGGGAATTTACTAAGACGGTTGGAATGCTTACCAAAACAATTAAACCACGTACAGAAAATTTTCCTAAGGGGACAGAACAGGTAAAAGCAGTCACATTAAGTAGTGGAAGAGAATTGAGTGAACTGAAGAAACACTCCCCAACAGATAGTAACAAAGCAAGCGACAAGGGAATTGAGAATGTGACTCCATTATGTGATGAAAGCAAGCCATCACTCCCATACCCGGCAACGTTAAAGAAAGAACGAATAGATGCACAATTCGGTAAGTTTCTTGAACTTTTTAAGCAAATACATATTAACTTACTCTTTGTTGAAGCTATTTCACAGATGCCGAAGTACGCAAAATTCTTAAAGGAACTCCTAACGAATAAACGAAAATTTGAAGAGGTGTCAACAGTGGAACTTAATGAAGAATGCTCAGCCATCCTCCAAAACAAGCTACCAACCAAGTTAAAAGACCTAGTAAGTTTTACTATCCCTTGTCTAATTGGTAGTTTAAATGTTAAGAAAGTATTAGCTGATCTAGGCGCCTGTATAAATTTAATGCCTTATAAAATGTTTAAACACCTAGATCTTGGGGAACCAACACCCACTAGGATGAGTATTCAGTTAGTAGACAGATCCATTAAATATCCTAGAGGAGTCATCAAAGATGTTTTGGTCAAAATTGATAAATTTATTTTCCCTGTTAACTTTATTGTATTAGACATGGATGAAGGCATTAATGTTCCCTTAATATTAGGGCGTCCCTTTTTAGCCATTGCTAGGGCTGTTATTGATGTAGGAGATGGTAAACTCGCATTAAGGATAGGAGATGAAGAAATTATTTTCGAAATTTATGATGCCATGCGATATTCTAAATAGCAAGATGATTCCTGTTATTTTGTTTATACTACTGATAATATCATTCAATATTCATTACTGGAAATCATACATGACGACACGATGGGTCTGTGTCTAACTCAAGAAGAGGGTGAAGAAGATGAAGATGATGAGCTGAATTGGAAAACTTCGTTATCCAAACAAATGAAGGAAGAAATCATTCACAATGATGAAGAAACAAGACAGAAGCACTCCATCGAAGAGCCACCCAAATTAGAATTGAAACAATTACCAAAACATTTAGAATATGCATTCCTCGAAGACAATTTTACATTACCAGTAATCATATCCGTAGAACTAGAACCTGAGGAAAAAGAGGAGTTGATAAAGGTACTAAAGGAGAACAAAAAAGCCATAGCATGGAAAATTACTAACATCAAGGGAATAAGCTCCACGTTCTGCACCCACAAAATTCTAATGGAAGAAGAATACAAGCCTTGTGTGCAACCTCAGAGACAGTTAAATCCCAACATGAAGGAAGTGGTCAAAGCTGAGGTCATAAAACTCCTAGATGCAGGAATAATTTATCCTATCTCTGACAGCACTTGGGTAAGTCCTGTACATGTAGTTCCAAAGAAAGGGGGAATGACGGTAGTGCCTAATGAAAAGAATGAGTTGATTCCTACAAGGACAGTCACAGGCTGGAGAGTTTGCATAGATTATAGAAAGTTGAATGATGCCACCAGAAAAGATCACTTCCCTCTACCTTTCATAGATCAAATGCTGGAAATATTATCCGAGCATATGTACTACTGCTTTTCGGACGGATTTTCCGGCTACTTTCAAATCCCCATAGCTCTTGAGGATCAAGAAACTACAACATTCACATGCCCATACCGTACATTTGCTTATCGTAGAATGCCTTTTGGATTATGTAATGCTCCTGCTACTTTTCAGCGTTGCATGTTAGCAATATTTGATGAACTCGTGGAAGACATCATGGAGGTATTTATGGATGACTTCTTGGTATTCGATAATTCTTTCCATCTTTGCCTTAAAAATTTAAAACAAGTGTTAATGAGATGTGAGGAAACAAACCTCATTTTAAACTGGGAAAAATGTCACTTTATGGTGAGAGAAGGGATTGTGTTAGGACACAAAATTTCTAGTCAAGGGATCGAGGTAGATAAAGCAAAGGTCAAAGCTATAGAAAAACTACCCCGTAGTTTTGTCAAGGCTATCCGAAGCTTTTTAGGACATGCAGGGTTTTATAGAAGATTTATTAAAGATTTTTCTAAAATAGCTAAGCCTTTGACAAAATTACTAGAAAAAGATGTTCTTTTTGATTTCAATCATGAATGTTTAGTTGCATTTAATATCCTTAAAGATTAATTAATAGATGCACCAATTATTATTGCACCTGATTGGAACTTACCCTTTGAATTAATGTGTGATACAAGTGATTTTACAGTAGGTGCAGTTTGGGACAACGAAGAGACAAGCACTTTCAGCCAATTTACTACGCTAGCAAACACTAACACCCGCACAAGAAAATTACACCACCACAGAAAAAGAACTGTTAGCTGTAGTTTTTGCTTTTGATAAATGTAGACAGTATGTAAAAATGTCCAAAGTTGTCGTTTACACTGATCACTCAGCTCTTCGTTATCTTCTAAACATACCTGATGTTAAACCCAGGCTCATACGATGGATTTTACTCTTACAAGAATTTGACTTGGAAATACAAGATAAGAGGGGAGCTGAAAATCTTGCAGTAGATCACCTTTCTAGACTTGAAAATCCACACATCAAAGAGCTCAACGAAGGTGAAATAAATGACTCATTCCCCGAGGAACAACTCTTTTCTATAACACATTCTGAAATACCATGGTTTGCGAATATTGCGAATTATTTAGCAGCTAACATCTTGCCAAGAAAATTAACACATCACCAAAGGAAGCGATTCTTTGTTGATGTGAAAAATTATTTTTGGGAAGATCCTTTTCTTTTCTGCATTTGTGCAGATTAGGTCATTCGAAGATGCATTACAAAGACAGAAGCAAACAAGATCTTGTAACATTGTCATTCAGGACCATCAGAAGGAGACTATAGTGGTATCAAGATGGCACACAAAATACTTGAATCAAGTTTCTTCTGGCCCACTCTATTTAAAGATGCCAACAGGTATGTTACCTCATGTGATAGATGCCAACGAACAGGCAATATCCCTAAACGTGACGAAATGCCCCAGACATATATGCTATCATGTGAAATATTTGATGTATGGGGTATTGATTTCATGGGACCATTCCCTAATTCATTTGGAAATAAGTACATCCTAGTAGCAGTCGATTACGTGTCAAAATGGGTAGAAGCGGAAGCTTTACCTACCAATGATGCTAGGGTAGTAGTCAAATTTCTTAAGAAACTCTTTTCTCGATTTGGCACACCGAGAGAAATCATTAGCGATAGGGGTACGCACTTCTGCAATACTCAGTTTGAAAAAAGTTCTAAAAAAATATGGAGTATATCACAAGACAGCAACCCCATATCATCCTCAAACCAGTGGGCAAGTTGAGGTGGTAAACCGAGAACTTAAGCGCATTCTAGAAAAAACTATTGAAACAAATAGAAAAGACTGGGCATTAAAATTAGATGACGCATTATGGGCTTATAGAACAGCTTGTAAAACACCTTTAGGGACATCCCCATACAAGCATGTATATGGGAAAAGCTGTCATTTACCGTTTGAATTAGAACACAAAGCTTTTTGGGCAATAAAATTTTTGAATACTGATCTCAAAATTGCAGGAAAGAGAAGAATGATGCAGATGAACGAGCTGGATGAATGAAGAACGGAAGCCTATGAGAACTCAAAATTGTACAAGGAAGCAACGAAGCGACACCATGATGCTCGTCTCAAAAGATCGAGACAATTCAAAGTAGGAGATCTGGTTCTATTATACAATTCAAGGCTTAAATTACTCCCAGGAAAACTAAAGTCAAGGTGGTCGGGCCCATTCATGATCAAAACAATTTTTCCATTTGGCACTATCTAGGTAACCCATCCAACTAAAGGCACATTCAAGGTAAATGGTCATATACTGAAACTTTATAATAGCACAGATGTTGGAGATAAAAGAGAGGAGCTTACGATCCATGAGCCGACTTTTAGAACTGAAAACAGGGAGAGTCTAGCTTAAGACTATAAACAAGCGCTTCTCGGGAGGCAACCCGTGCACTAACATACTAACATTGTTTTTTTTTTTTTTCCTAACATCGCATTAAATTTGTAACATCCCAAAATTGGGCCTAGGAGAATTGAGCCTAATGGGCCTTAGGCGTAGTAGCGTTTAAATTTTTGGAGAACAAGAGATCAGCTTAAATGCTAGTTAGACCTATTGGGTAAGTGATTTTGGAAGGTTAGAGGGCTTCTATGAAGTCCCGGGATCAAATATTGGCTTTGGGGAAATTTTGGTTTTAGGTGAAAAAACCACGGAAGTTGGCAGATAGGCCTTAAGAATAAAATATGAAGGAAAATGACACAAGTGGAGTGTGTGGTGTAGTGGCAAAGTGACGCCACTTAGGGGACAAGGGAGTGACGCCACAAGGAAGGAAGGAGGTCCAAGGTTCAAGTCTTGGCTTTTGCATTTTGGTTTCTTTTTACTTGGATCTTAGAATTTGGGCCATAGTTTATATTTAATTGCGCATGGTTTAAGACACAAGAGGAGCTTGTGGCCAAGTGGTTAGCGGCGTGGATTATGTTGCAAGGGAGCCTGGGTTCGAATCTCATGAGAAGCAAGGGAGTATTTATTTTGCGGTCTGGTCGGTAAGAGTTTCAGTTGAATTTAAACTCTACTAACGAAGGGATCCCACATCAAAAAGACACAAAGAATGAAGGTGAAGAGCTAGCTATATAAGGAGCATCCTAGGAGGAGAGTAAACACATCTTGGAGGGCGTTTGGGCACAAGAGTGGTCGGAGCGCGGATTAGCCCCAGAGTCCTATCAGGCGTGTAACTCTCTCTACTCTAGCTGTAGAGCGGCAAATGCCGAAGTGCCGATCACGGCAATAGTAGCCACACGAGCGTGCGAGCGCACTTGTGGGGCTTCGACGCGATAGTTGAGGCCATCAGTAGTATTCTTGTGGGTTGGGCTGCTTGGGCCACGATGGGCCGAAGTGGGCCCAATGGGCCTGTGGGCCCATATGAGTAAATTGTATGATTGGTTAGTATTTGTTGAACTAGACTAGGTGGAACTTATATACTGGCTAGATTCGTGCTAGGTGGGCCATACGAGCGTGTGGGCCCGGATGGGCCGAAATCGAGTTTTAGGCCCAATCGTCCGGTACGACCGAAAATGGTAGCTGAGTCACTAGTGGCCACATTAGGCCTTTGGAAAGGCCATTGCAGGTGTGAATTTATGAAAATACCCTTGGTGGGTAAATTACGAAAATACCCTTGGTGGGTAAATTACGAAAATGCCTTTGGTAGTTAAAATTACGGTTATACACTTAAAGGTTGATTAGCATGATTATGTTGTTTAGTTTTGGCCAATTGTAGGGGAAGGCTTGATCTCGCATATCTCGGGTTGTGACTAGTGCTCGAAAAGCGTTAAGGAAGGGGGATCTAGTGCATTAGATCTTGATCTACGGGATTTGATAATCGCGTTAGTAACCAGGTGTGTAAACTTACACACTCTATTACTTAGTAATATGTTTTAATAACCTGAATATGATAAAGCTGAAACAGTGTGGATGTTGATATGATACCCTATGGGTATGAGCAGGGATTCGGGTAAGTCCGTTTCGATATAAGTTTTGCTATTCGATATGTATGATATTGTGATTTATGGCATATATGTATTATGATTCGTAATAAAGCATGATGACATGATTTGCATGATTTACATGAGTATGGCATGACAATGGGTGATATGAGAGCAGGGGGAAGTTGATATCCGTGTCTTTGGGACACCAGAGGTTTGGCACCTCCAGTGGTTTGGTACCACATGTTTGGCACCAGAGGTTTAGTGACTTTGGGTCACCAGAGGTTTGGCACCTCATAGCGACTTGTCCCAGTGGCTTAGTACCACAGTGGGTTGGCCCCACAGTTGACATATCGGGATCGTCGCCAGTGATTTGGTATCACACGTGGGTTGGCCCCACACTTGGGTATTGATATTTTGTGACTTTGGGTCACCAGAGGTTTGGCACCTCATAGCGACTTGTCCCAGTGGCTTAGCACCACAGTGGGTTGGCCCCACAGTTGATATTACGGGATTGTCGCTAGTGATTTGGTATCACAATGTGGGTTGGCCCCACAGATGGATTATTCGTGACTTTGGGTCACCAATGGTTTGGCACCACATTATTGGATATCGTGACTTTGGGTCACTAGTGGTTTGGCACCACCAGTGGTTTGGTACCACACGGGGTAGAAAAAGGAGTTTCGGATGGTTAGGTTATGGGGTTTGCATGATTTGCATGTTTTATCAATGACCTATGTAAGTGCTTTAATTATCGGGTTGGGGATTTATACACTGAGTCTTGGTGACTCACCCCTTCCCTTATATTTTGCAGATGAGGCATAGATCGCGGATATGGAGCCGGGGAGGAGTCAAGGTGGCCATGCATGTTGGTTTCGGGTTTTGACTATAAAATACCTTCTCAGTTTTATTTATTTTCTTTAAATTTGGTATGATTTTTGTAATAAGGCCGCTGGTTGTTATTTTGGGTTTTGGTTATTTGATTTACTTCTGATGTTGTTATGCATTCGATTAGAACTTGTTTGCTTAATTAACCGTTAAATACAGCATTTTCAAAACTACACCTCTTCGGGTTTTCCAAACGTTACAAGATAATAATGGTAACTTGGATGTTTTTATAAACTCTCATTTTCAAACCACTTTAAAGGCAAATGGTTCTAAACTTGATTTTTCTTCTCGCGTTCAGTTTAACTAGTGTCCAATGTTTTCTAAAATCGGCAATCACAAATAGGTTTTTACTCACGAGTTTTCCAAGTATTACGACAACTCCTAAAACAAACTCAGCATCAATTATTACTAAGTTTTCTAAACCCTAAAACAAAATAAGAGTCTTCTTTAAACATTTCCGACAAACTTATGATTTTAAGATGTTTTCACTTCGTAACATGCCAGATTTGGTCGTAACGTTTAGGCTGGGTTTGGAGTGTTACAACATTGCAGGATCGTACACATGCCCTTGAACACGGCCGTGACATGGGCCGTGTAGAAAACAGGGGAAGGCATAAGGGCGTGCTACGCACCGTGCCTAAACAGGGTAGAATTTTTTTCCCCGATAACACGGGCTGCACCTCCTGAACACAGCCGTGCCCCATGACCGTGTGAAAATATTCAAGCTACTGACTTTTAACACACAGGCACCACACGGTCGTGCCATACAATCGTGTAAAATTTCTGAGGTTACTGACTTGTTATACACGGGCTGATCACGACCGTGGGACCTCGCTGTGCCTACAGTTTACCTTACCAAGCACGAGCATGCCCAATATATACACGGCCATGCCACGAATTTTGAAGGTGCCTACTCCTGAAAAACACAAAAAACACGAGCGAATTCAAAATGACACGGCGTGCTTGAAGCAGGCATCGTGTCCCCCCTCCCTATAAATATAAACTAACCGTCATCTTCCCCAAACACAAACTCTAAAATCAAAATTTTCACCCCCAAACCTCAAAATCCGGCCACTCAACCAGTCTACCCCATTCCCACCATTGTTTCTCCTTAAAAATCTTAGTCCAACCACCCACACGGCCACAACACAGCCGTGCCCACGCCACAAACCCAGCAACACCACCGTGCGCGCCACCCGTGCTCGTCATTCAGCACCACTGCTGGTTCATTTTTTCTTAAAGTCTTCCTCCCATTTTTGCATATTTCTTCTTTATGTTATTTTGTGTTTAGAAATTTGATTAATATTGTTTAGTATAGTCAATTTCTTGTTTAGTTTACAGAAATTCTTTGTTTAGTTCACAGAAATTTGATTAATATTCTTTGTTTTCATTTTTCTTTGTCTTCATGTTTACTTTATTATGCTTATGTAAATTGCAAAATTTTCAATGTTTGATTCCTCTTTTTATTAATGCATAGTTTGTTGCATGATTCTTGAATTAATGCTTTGATATTGATAAAATGCATTTGGGAAATTTTGGAAAATATTGGTTGAACTAGAAAATTTTGCATTTGATTTGCAGGAATATGTTGTCGTCACGAATTAAAAGAGCCATCCCAAGCAAGAAACGTAAAGGACCCGGATCCTCTTCTGCAAGTGCCGAACTACGACACCCATTTCTTCATTTTCCACAAGACACTCAGGAGGACTGATACAAAGCCATAAGGGATAGGGCAATAGGCACTGGTCGCCGAATTAATTGGGAGGCCGTCAGACAAGTGGGGCTCGCTACTGATATCCAAGCACTACTGTCGACTGATCCATGGGAAACTTTCTTCGCAATTAATGAGCCTACATACCTCGAGCTTACACTCGAGTTCTGTTCCACATTCACGTTACAAATGGTGATGGCTCAATTCGATGACCCCGGCACTATACAATTTCGTCTCGGGGGTGAGGTACGTCAATCGAGCGTACCCCAATTCGGAGCAGCCCTTGGCCTTTACATAGCAGAATTCATTGCAGAAAACTTGCTAGCAGGTCTAAATCGAGAACCTCACAAACTCCCGTACAACTGCTGGCTCACCCTCAACCCAACGACAGCCATTTACAACCCCAGTAAATCTAAAGCAATAGCCCTTCCTCCCGCCTTACGATACTTTCACGCCATTCTAGCGCATACCATCACAGGTCGAAAGGAGAGCACCAGCGTTGTCAACAAACACGATGTTTACTTTCTGTCCTGCATGTCTGAAGGACATGTATTTGACTTGGCATACTTCATTACATGCGTGATGCAACATCAAACCGAAGCTCATAGGAAGGGAATTCTGTCAATGGGACCATACATTACGAGGTTAACTCGGCACTTCAACCTCCTCAACTCCGACAAGCAGATCTCCTCCCTCACACTGATGGGGAACATGGTTCCTCAAGGCATCCAAACCATGCTACACATGAGGATGATAAAACAACGTCGACGGAGCAATCCTCCACAGTACATACTAAAGTCACCATCCACCGAGAAAGAGGACAAGGACATTCCTGATGATGTCCCACCACCACTAGAGGAGGCAACGAATCTGAGCCAGTATCCACACCGTGTGGCCACATCATTAGCAGACATCTCTGCTCGACTTGATCGATTCGAGATGCATTTTGCTGAAAACGCCTGGCGCTTTGACGGAATAGAGGCAACGCTCCAACAAATATGTCAGCAATTCCACATTTCGTCATCAGCACCGCCACCGGATCCAACTAATGATGAGGGCCTCTGAGTTGTTTTTAATTTTATTTAGACTTCTTCATTTTTAAGATTTTATTTTATTTTATGCTGTTTGATTTGAAACTTTTATTACAATTTTTTATCATTGGTTATTCAATTCTACAAAAGCGTCCCTAACAAACTTTTTCATCGAAAAGATCACTAACAAGTGACTTTGCGGAATCAAACATATATATTCCATCTACACAAAAGCACAAATAGGCGATATGCAAAATGTCACCTGATGCCACACACTATCCACATCCTCAAGGAACTCGTCCGAATATACAGGAAGTAGAACTTTTCCCTCCTATCTTTTTGATTGATCACTAATTGTCATTATCTATCTTTGTACATTGAGGGCAATGTACATCTTAAGTGTGGGGGGTGAATAGGTATTCTGAGAAAATGCCTAATTTGTCATTATTCTCAAACCCTAAGGATAAAAATGCCTAACTGTCTGCATTGTTCTCAAATCCCTGTATTTAATCTTGTTTTAAAGTAATTTTCTCATATTACTAATTAAGATGAAATTTCTAATGATTTGTGATTTTTATTGATATGTTTTGGAATAAGTCATAGTTAATTGTGCATTGATAATTAAATTTGAAGAATACTAAGGAATCAAGCATGATAAGTCTAATTTTCTAAATATTAAAATTTTAGGTTGTTAACCAGAATTTGAATATTATCTTGAAATTTGAGATTTACAAGGTTGATGTAAAAAACACCCATAATTTTTGTGAGAATTTGAGCCTTACAGAACATACATTCTTTTTCATGCTCACTTATTGATTATGAGTGTGTCAACTATGAATTGTTATTCTAGAACTTGCCTCAATTATACATGTCAAGACCACAGTTATGATTTGATATACCGAACTGATAAAGGCACTTAGCTTTTAACCCACTTATTCTACTAAATAGGCTACCCTTATAATCAACCCTTAGTGAACCCCGTTGAGCCTAACAACCCTTTTTATTAACTTACCCGCTAATTTTAACCCAAAACCCTTTGTATATGTTATCACCCTTTATTTTGACTACCTCTTAATCGAGATTTGATTTGAGCCAGTTATCTGAGTTTATTATTCTGGTAGTTAAATTTATCTTGTATTTAGTCTGTTCTTAAAAAAAAATTCAATATTAGTAGTATGGAAAGTGAGCTTACACAATCAAAGACTATTTCCCAAAAGAAAAAGCTCGTATTAGTAGCATTTTTGTTATTTTCAGTTGATGTAGTTATTATCTTAGAAATTTTTAGGTAGGTAACTTATCAATTCAATCTCGATTCTAACCTTCAAATTTTAGCCTTTATCCACACCTTTAACCCTAGCCCCGTTACAACCCTAACAATGACCTTTTGATCTGTTTATCATATCATTTTACAGTGGTGGAGATTTGATTTTCAGGTAAGCCTACGGGATTAACTTTTCATGTTTGACTTATGAGTGTTTAATTTTGACCCTTAAACATTTTTTGACTGATTTGAGTGAATATTTTGTGAGGATATCAATCCTTGTCGATTTTGAATTAAAGGTAATTATTTAGATGAAGGGAAACACCTATGTTTTTCGTGATACAAATTTATGACTTATCTTGTTTGAATTTCTAGGAATCTTTGAGTTGAATTATCCATGTATAAATTATCTATGAATTAGGATAAGGCATTGTTGATAGGAATTAAGAATCATGGAAAGTTCGTTTTAATTGTAACTTGAGAATTTTGCTTGAGGATAAGCAAAAGCTTAAGCGTGGGGGTATTTGATAAACCGTAAAAGTAACATATTTTAAGCCCACATTTAATATGCTTTTGGATGATTTATCCCTTGATTTGTGTAAAAAGGTGCTTTTAATCCTTTCTTTTCATATCTTATACCCAAGAAAGCACCCGAGGATGAAAAGAACACAAAACCGGCCTAAAAAGAAGCAAATGGGCCTTTCAACGAAATCGACACGGCCTGGGCCAAGGACCACACGGTCGTGTCTCGATGAACATCTAGAACATGGCCTAATCCCGATTTACATGGTCGTGCCTCATTAAAAAAGTCTGAGCACGGCCTCCTCACCGCCACACACGGCCGTGCCATTAGTAAAATCCAAACACGGTCAGGTCTCAATTTGCACGGGCGTGTGCCATGGCCGTGTCCCTGTCGCTAGAAAGAGCAATTACATTCGAAAAAGGATACTTCAGGAGAAAGAATCGTATTCCAAGAGCATATAAATATACCAAGTACCACCTTTGAAAGGGGGCGAAAGCTAGGCCAAGGAGCCAAGTCGAGAAGGTTAGAGTTAGGGAGTAACACGAGGATAGCCAGTTGATTCATCCCAAGAAGCCGGAATTATACTCAAGACGGTGGAATTCTCCTTCAATCCCGTCAGGGAGTTTTAGGATTTTTCTTATGTTTTGTTTCATCTTTTCTCTTGTGATGTTTTCTCTTTACATTATGAACTAAATCCTTCAGATGCCTGAAGGGGGATGAAACCTAGACAGATTTTATTATTTGATTTTTTAAGTTATATGATAAATTACTTAGTTTGTTCTTAATTATATTGCTTAATCCAAATTTAATGTGCTTAGGTGGAGGAGGAATAGACCCTGCCTAAGAGTAGATCTAACATAATTAAGCGGAGTTGATCGGGCGCCTAGAGATAGGGTTACGAGATTTTACCGGATTAGGGTGAAACCAAATATGGGGACCCATTGATCGATTTATTGCTTTCCTAGGGGGTTATTATAAGCGAACGAGAGTTCCACTAATTAACCTAGGATTAAACGTTATTAACTTCGAGAGAGGGTTTAACATAGGTTAGGGAGTATAACAGATCAAGCTAAGTAAAAGAAATCATATAATTTAAGGTTAGATAAGAAGAGAAGTCTAGGTGGATTCTTCCCGAAGGTATCATAAAAATCAACTGAGTCTTTTTCAAGTTATCCCCAAATTCATCTTTTTGTCTTTGTTTCCTTAGTTTAGTTGTCGTTAATTTAGTTTAAAAGCAACCTTTACCTGTAGTATCCTGAATTGGTGGGGCTTCGCATTTAGTGTGCTGTGATGTTTATGTTATGCTTGATGTGCTAGTTAGGGTGTTTAAGAGGGTCAAGAATAGGCTCAGAGATTGGGCCGAGGCTTTAATCGAATTTTCTGTTTGGACACTCTAGTGGAAAGCCAGTTAGGGTAGGGCTTAAAAGATATTGTTTGCGTTTTAAGACACAAGAGGTGATGTGATAAATAGGCAGGGAGGCGCCTCTTAGGGCTCAGGAAGATGACGCCACAAGAGAGCTTGGGGAGGAGGTTCGTGTCACAAGATACCCATTTATTTTAATTAATTTTTGGCATTAGTAGGGAGCAGAGTTGGGGTCAGTTGGGATGCTTAAAAATAGGGAGATTTAATGAGTGGGATAATGTAGATAATATGGCTGATAATGTGGCAGATAAAGAGAGGAAGAGGTGGTGTTATCTGGGCCACTTGTGGATGAGAGATCAGATAATAATAAGGGAGAAAGTTTAGAAGTTATCTGTTGATCAAGGTGATGGCCGAATTTTTAACTCTAAGGGGGAAGGGGAATAGGTTTTGGCTTGGGCAACGGTGTGCCGAATTCTCTTTAGCCATAAGACTCAGTGCCTTCCTTTAGTTGCAAATTTCGACTTTTGGAGTGATAAGTGCCGAAATCTTAAATAGTTAGGTGAGGGTTCTCTTCTTCATTTTCGGCATTTAGGGTTCTCATCTTCTCTCAAACTCCCTAAAGCATTCTTTCTTTTCACATTTGCCTGCCATAGCCGAATCTGCCCTAGCCTTGCCGAAATTCTTTTTTTTCTCCTATACCTTTCTTACCACTTCTTTACTTTTGATATTACTCTTCTTCTCGATTAGTTCTTTCTAAAAGTCGAAATCTTAAACCCCATTCTCATCTCTATTGCTATAGCCGAATGTTCCCCTGTTCATTCTTTTCTCATTGCCGATTTCTTCAGTAAGCCGAATCTCCATAGATCCCTGTGCACCATCTTTCTTTTAATCTTCACTAAAAGCCGAAATCTTCTAGGAGTTTCCAAATTCTCTGTAAAGGTAGGCGCCGATTTCTTCTGATCTATTCTTTTTCTCCTTCGGTTTTTAGAAGACAAAGCTGAAAGGCTAATGGATTGATGGTTTCTTGTGTTTACGTGTTGGGCGACATTCGGGAATTGAAGTAGATCGCTTAAATCTAAAAGCCGGAACCGCTAGTCTCTGAACCTTATATCTCTCTTTTCAGGATTTCAAAGTAAGGGGTTCTCTTTAGATCCTTGTTAGATTCGCTACCGTAATTGTGATCTTAACCATATGTTATGATGGTAGCAACAGATAAGGTCTTTTGATGGAATCAAATACCGATCAGGCGAAGGAGGTGATTGGATCTGTTAAACCAATCCCTAAGTTTAAGAGGTGAGCAGTATCGGCAGTTCGAGATTGGCCACCGGGTTGTGGACCGGCTTCGGAACAAAATCTTAGACAGTTAGCAGTCGTATCGACTTCTGATAGTGTCGACATAGAAAGTCTCGTCTTGACTGTAATCAGGTGTGTAGATCTCTATCACACTAATTAATCTGTACTTTATATGTTATGGGCTAAAAGATGGAAAAAGGCTGTATAGATAGTCGTATTACCCGAATTGGGTAGGTAAGGGATGCCAGGTACGTAGTCATAGAAACTTCTCTATGTGTATCAATGTATGTGATAAACTGTGATCTTTTAGGTAGTATATTATGTTGCTTTTGCATGGATGTATGCATGGGATGGGATTGATATGATGAAGGGGAAGAGCATGTTAAAAGGTCACTTAGTGATCGATGGCTAAACCACGATATGTACATTTAGGTCATACAGTGATCGGTGGCTCTGCCACACTTGATTATAAGGTCACATGGTGATCAGCATTTTAACTGGCAGCATGACTGTCAATATGGTGTGTAGCGGTTGATGGGTTGATTGTAGAAATCCTCGAGGTGTGATGGCTGGTACGAGCTGGTGTGTAGAGGATGGACTTTTAGGTTGGGTTGGGCCATGTTGCATGTAAATATTCTGTTGCCATTGTGTACGGGCCAAGGCCCATAATGTGTTTGTGGGCCTCCAGCCTTTTATGTGTTTTCGGGGTTTGCACACTGAGTCTTGGTGACTCACCCCTTATTTTCCCTAACTTTTCAGATGAGCAGTAGATCGTGGACATGGGAGCTGAGGCGGACTTGAAGGGCCATCAAGTTCTTTTATTTTCATAAACTATCTTCGGTTTACCTTTAAGTTTTAATTTTTGGATTATTTATGTAATAAGGCTCCATGGCTTAGGTTTCAATTTACTATTTGTTAATGTTTACAATTTATAAATTTATGATTAGGGATTTATGTCATAAGGAGCAATAAAATGGGATTTTCAAACATGTTCAACGAAAAAGCAAAGGTTTTCATCAAATATCATTTTTCTGAATGAATACCTAAATAAATAAATTGAGATTTCTAAAAACCATCAAAGCAAAGTTTTCAACATTCAACCTCGTAGCATACCAGATTGGGTCGTAGCGTTTGGGCCGGGTTTAGGGTGTTCCATTATCTTAGTTAGGTTAAATAATAAAAAGAAAGTGAGTATTAATACTGGTAGTTCTTTTGGGTTCGATATCCGGTCTTGCCTAAGCTATACTACTGTTCGATAGGTACAATTGCCTTAATATCGTTGTCACAGTTAGTCTCCAGGTTTGATCATTCTTTTATAAAATTTTAAAACTCTGATTTACAACGATCAATCATCAATAGCACACTTTAGCACTTCTTTCCCATAACCGAATATACCATAGCACTCAATAGAAAATTTAGACTCCAAACTAGATCAAGTCATGGCCAAACATTTCATTTTCACTAACTTGACATACGGCACATACATATAATTGTACATATGTTCATCACTTACCTTAACATACTATATGCGTTATTCAAAATCATAAACATGCATTTGTACATGCCGTACATATATTATCAAGGTATAAAATTTCCAAAAATGCTTGCCATAAAATTATATGTAACATCTTGGAAAGGGCCTATGCATTTCCGGTTTAATTGTACGAAATGACAAGTCTTAAGTACTATGAATAAATTTCTAATATTTTTGGAAATGAAAATGGAAATGAATATTTTTGGAAACCTAGAGATGCAAGGAAATGAAAATGGAAATGAACATTTTTGGAAACCTAGAAATGCATGGAAATGAAAATTGAAATGAACATTTTTGGAAACCTAGAAATGCACGGAAACGAAAATGGACATGAACATTTTTGGAAACCTGGAAATGTAAGGAAATGATTCAAAAATGGAAAGTACACATTTTTGGAAACTTGGAAATGTAAGAAAATGGCAAGTTTACAGAGCCGATCGAAAATTTTAGGAAACTTAGAAATGACCTAGAAATGTCAAGTTTTAAGTTTTAAAATAGGAAATCAAGGTAAGGTGGCCTTAAAAGAAAAAGTTTGTGAAAGTTGACACACAAACAGGCTTGGAAAAGTGGCCTGAATGTGCCACTTAGGGCCTATGGAAATGGCGCCATATGCAGAAGGCGTGGGCCTGGGTTCGAGTCACAAGGGAAGCAAATAAAAGAAGGTTTTATTTTTGCTTCCAGAAGACTGGAGTGGACGGCAAGGCTTCTAGAAAAAGGGAGTTTTATTTCCTCTAAATTTCGGCAATTAAGGGGATAATTGAGGAATTAATTTGGATTATTTAATTTGGAAGAGATAATAAGGATTTTCCTTTATTTATTTTTTTAAAAACAGATAATATTATCACAAAGGAGGAGTGGTGGCCAAGTCAAGGACTCTTGGCCTGATAATTTCGGCTAAAGAAGGAAAATTAAGGCTATTTTCCATTCATCCTCTCCCTCTGCCGAAAATTCCCTAAGCCATTACTCTCTCTCTGCCGAATTTTCTTTAAGCAAAACTTCATCTTTTCTTCATCTCTCCTTTTCTACTGTCAAACCAAAACCTCTTTGATCCCTGATTAAATCTCCATAGCCGAATCTCTGTGACTCTAGGCAAGGAAGCAATCGATTAAAGTATTAAGGTAAGGTTAAGCATTATTCAAGTTCCTTTCTTTTCTATTTGCCGAAAGAGAAGGGTCAAACCCCTATTCTTGTTTTATGGCCGAATCTATAAGGATCTCTCAGGTTTTTTTTACAATTGTCGAATACAAAGAGGAATCTTTCGGGAAATTCGAGGATCTAAGGTAAGAAATATAAATATTCGCCCATAGGCCATTTAATGGTGATTAAGGGTTAGAAATCAATCTAACATGTGCCTATAGGATTTTCGACAGCATCAAGGAAGCAAGGATCTATTTCGGGATTTGAATAATCATCAAATCGGCATCAAAGGTAAGTTTTTAGAATACAAATCCTACTAGGATTTGGTTTTTAAGCCGAATAGGTTTATTGATGTGTTTAAATGATTGACTGAATATAGGAGTAAACGGATCTAAGGCAAAGATCAGTCTTTCGGGATCTCAAGGAAATTATTAAGCAAATCAGGTGTGTAATCCGCACTAGCTTTTAATATGTATATGGCAAATATTTAATATATGAATGTGAATGTGGCTAAAGTACCCTAATGTGGTACAAAGTACTCAGGTACGTTTCCTACTTCCATTAGGATTATGAAATATGTTATTTTATAACATGTGAAAATATATATTTGAATGTGAATTTAGGTATGAGATGCATGATATGAATAATATGGGTCATTCGGGATATATGAGAAAGGGGAAGTGAATGTGATGACTACGGTCTCACTATCTGAATGTGGTGACTTCGGTCACATTATCTGAATGTGGTGACTTTGGTCACATTATCTGAATATGGTAACTTCGGTCACATTACCTGAATCTGGTGTCTTTTGACACAATTATATCTGGTGGCTATGCCACAAATTTTATATGGGCGATGAGCACGCCGATCGCAAATGATCGCTTTCGAAGGTGTGCAGCGGATGGAGGGTCGACTTAGTAGTCCCCACGGTGTGCAGGTTGGTACGGGGATGTGTAGCGTATGGCATCTAGGTTTTGTGATCGGGTTGCATCATCATCATTATTATATGTTGCATGAATAAGTGTTTGATATGAACATGTATGCCTGAGCTATTGAATGTTAATGTTGGTTACACCTTGAGTCTGTTGACTCACCCCGTTGTGGGAATATTTTTCAGGTGATGAGCAATAATGGACCGGGTCGGCAGAAGCTAAAGGTGGCCATGCATAGCAAGGAGAAATTTAAAGATTTGGACTTTTATTTTTACTAAGTACTTTAATTTTAAATTTGGGTTTTGTTTGATGTAATAAGGCCATAAGGCCCAAGTTGGATTTCTTTATTTCTATTATTTTTAATTATCCTGTTCCGTATTATTTCGATTAAAGTTTAATTTAATTTATCTTAAAAATAAACTCTAAAAATTGTTTTGTCACCGTAATTAAATGATTTCTAATTAAAATAAATGGGTTTCCAACTTAAGCCCAACCGAAAACAATATTTTTCTAAAATTACACAAATTTTCTCTAAGTAACAAAGAACTGTGAAACCGTTTTACTTAAGGAACATACCAGATCCAGCCTCGGGCTCGTGGGTAGGGTGTGGGAGTGTTTAGTTTGGTATCGAGCCCAATTTTAAAACTCTCGGCCTGTGGGCTAAGGCCCAAAATGTTTTCAAATAGAGCCAAGTAAGTTTTTATAAAGTATTTTACGAAATAAACAGGTTTTCTGGCATGGCACCTAAGTCTCTGACCCGTAGTCCACCAGGTAAGTACCCCTAACTCTATGTGTGATTATGTGATTTATGAATTGTATAAGGGTAGAAAAGGCATGGAACGTAGAATAGAATGATAGGAGTATTGAACTCTAGGACTAGTTTACTCAACACAACCACATAAGACTTAATGCACTAAACAAACCTATGGCTAGGTCACTGAGCTAGGGTGTGGTAACCCACATGCGCATGTCAGGATTGGATCCTAAGAGCTTGGTATTTAAGCGGTCCCTAGTGACTCACCTCCTCTTCGCAGAATCCCCACAGTGCGTAGCTTCTGCTCACCCTAACTCGAGAGGGCTCGGTGGTGTGGCAACCTGCATGCGCATGTCTAGGAATGGTTTCAGATGGGAGCTTGGTATTTAAGCGATCGCGTGACTCACCTCCTCTCCACTCGAATCCTGCACAGTGCGTAGCTTTGGTTCACCCTGACCAAGAGGACTCGGTCATAGGCTAAACACAATAACTAAAACCCGAAAGGGAACTAGCCATGTTTTGTTAAAATAAAAAAAACAAAACAATAAACCCTAGTTTTAAAACCTTTAAAATCACTCTTTTAATTTGTGGAAACCATCTCTACAAAATTTTCCAAAAAATTTCCGCTTTGTGAAAATTACAAAAATGCCCTTGGTTTATAAAATGTCCAACTACTCAACAGTTTTGCCAAAATTTCATTATTTTATAAGTGTTCAAAAACCCCAATTTGCAAACTATCAAAAATATCTTGATTTTGAAAAAAAATTTTACAAAATTGCCCCTAACTTGCAAAATTACCAAAATGACCCTGATTTCCAAAATGTTTGCAACATCACCCTTTTGGAAAGAACAATTCTCAAAAAGAACCCTCAAAGTTTTGCAACCTTTGAAATATCCCTGATTTATTGGATTTTACGAAATTACCCCGGTTTGTGAAAAATTATCAAAATACCCCTGAGGTCCAAAATTACCAAAACACCCCTGGATTTTAAAATTTTTCCAAAATACCCCGGGAATTTCAAAATACCGAAATGCTTTGTGACAAAATCACCAAGGAACTTTTTATTTTGACAAAATATGAAAATACCCCTGTAGGACAAATTACGAAAATACCCCTGGGTAGTGGAAAAACAACAACAATGAAAACTACAACGTTTCTCTGAATGAACGAAAGTTCATACTTATTTGACGGATGGATGAATGAATAGAAAGACTGTGTGTTTGTATGAATACGAAAGAACCACTCCTAAATTCTTTTTCATAAAACTTCTTCGCGAGTAATCAAGTGAAACAAAAGTACTAATGCATAAAACTTCAATCGGATCTCGACGTTAGAAATGAGCTCTGCAGAGGGCGTGGTCGCCGTGGGGCGAGGTAGAGGAAGGATGAGCGTGTCGTAACCCGCTTAGATCGGGTCAAGGTTCTCGACAACGAGATACCACCGCCACCACCACCCCACCACCGTGTTGGTGTTGGCGCAAAGCTCAAACGGAGAAGAAGATCCGTGGTCGCGCGCGGTCTTTGCGAGTTTTGGAATTGGTGGCTGGTGCAGGTGGAAATTCGGGAACACGTAAGTCTGTGCCTGAACGGCTCCGAGCTAATGGAGCGGAAATGTTTCGAGGAGTATCTGGAGTGGCACCCAGTACAGCTGAGTACTGGTTGGAAGGAACGGAGCGTATCATGGATGAGATTGATCTAACCCCTGAGGAAAAGTTGAAAGGGATGGTGGCACTGTTACGTGATAAAGCGTATCAGTGGTGGTTAACTGTTCGGGATGGTGCCACCGCTGAGAGATCGACTCGGGAATATGTTAAGAAAGCATTTTAGAAGAAGTATGTGGGAACCAGGTATACAGATGAGCAAAGGAAGGCTTTTCTGGGGCTGGTGCAAGGGAGCAAGTCTGTTGCGGAATATGAAGCTGAATTCCTTAGGTTGAGCCGCTATGCTCGAGGAGTAGTGGCAACTCAAAGATGAGCGCTGTGTCCGCTTTGAGGATGGACCGAGGACAATCTGGCCCATTATGTACCGCATCGTGAGCGGGAGTTCTTCTCGCTTTGGTAGAAAAGGCCAAGGTGGCCGAGGGAATTAAGGATTCTACCAAGCAGGCTGTGGATAGGAATAAGCCCAATAGAGGTTTTGGACCAACTGGAAAGGGTCATAAGAGGCCTAGAATTGATGGGCTGCGGAATCAGCAAGCTGGTACAGGACGGCAGTACCGTCCTTGTGAGCATTGTGGAATGAGGCACTTAGGGGAGTGCTGGAAAAAGACTGGAGGATGTTTTCGGTGTGGGTCCAAGGACCATATGCTTAAAGATTACCCTAAGAAACCAGATGAAAGTCGACCGACAGCTCAGATTGTTAGTCAGGCTGGTAGAGGGGGACAGCAGCCTCAACGGGGTCGTGGTTCGAGCAACAGAGGTAATGGTGCTGGCAAAGGCCGTGGAACATAGGGTCGAGGTGCTGCTAATGCTGAGGCAAGGCAACCGGGTTTGGTTTATGCGGTTTGTCGGAGGGAGGATGGTGACGCGCCGGATGTTATAACCGGTACGTTCCTTATTTTTGACAAGCCCTATTTTGCTTTAATTGATGTGGGCTCGACCCATTCATATGTTGCATGTAGCGTAGTGGAAATACTAGACCTAGATTTTGAACTTTCGGGTAGGCAGATGACTGTAGTAAGCCCATTAGGCCAAACTGTAATGGTAGATAAGATCTTTCGGAATGTACCCCTAGAGATTCAGGGAGTGAACTTCCGGGCTGACTTAATGGAGTTACCCTTCGGAGAGTTTGAACTTATACTCCGAATGGACTGGCTAGTAGAACACCGAGCCGTGTTGGATTGTGCGGCTAAACGAATGGAACTAAGGACCTCGGAGGATGAAGTAGTAGTAATGGTTGGAGAAAGGAGGAACTACTTGTCTAACGTAGTTTCGGTGCTGAAGGTTGAGAAAATGGTTAAGAAAGGGTGCAAGGCATTCCTAGCCTTCGTAAGTGCGTTGGGTGGAAAGGAAGAAGGTGTTAGCGGAGTTAGAATGGTCAAGGAATTTGAAGATGTATTTTCGGAGGAACTACCAGGAATACCCCAGACAGGGAGGTGGAATTTGGAATAGATTTGCTACCGGGAACAGCTCCTGTGTCAATCGCTCCATACCGAATGGCGCCAAAGGAGTTAGTTGAGCTCAAGGCTCAAATCCAAGAGTTGTTGGATCGTGGGTTCATCCGACCCAGTGTTTCTCCATGGGGAGCACCGGTCCTATTTGTGAAGAAAAAGGACTGAACTATGCGTATGTGCATAGATTACCGTTAGTTGAATAAGCTGACCATTAAGAACAAGTATACTTTGCCAAGGATTGATGACTTGTTCGATCAGCTGAAGGGGACCGCAGTGTTTTCAAAGATCGACTTAAGGTCGGGATATCATCAGTTAAAGGTGAAGGAGGCTGATATCTATAAGACCGCTTTTAGGATAAGATACAGCCATTTTGAGTTTGTGGTGATGCCGTTTGTGTTGACGAACGCTCCAGCCGCGTTCATGGATATGATGAATCGGGTTTTCCAACCCTATTTGGATAGGTTCGTCGTTGTGTTCATCGACGATATTTTGGTGTACTCGAAGTCGGAGGAGGAGCATGATGAGCATCTCTGAGTTGTGTTACAAGTGTTAAGAGGGAAGAAGCTTTATGCCAAATTCAGCAAGTGTGAATTTTGGCTTAAGGAGGTGGCATTTTTAGGACATGTGGTATCCACAGAGGGAATAAGAGTGGACCCTAGGAAGATCGAAGCGGTGTTGGATTGGAAACCACCTAGGTCCGTGGCTGAGATCCGAAGTTTTTTAGGCTTGGCAGGCTATTACAGAAGGTTCGTGGAAGGGTTCTCGTCAATAGCCGCGCCTTTGACAAAGTTGCTAAGGAAGGAAGTACCCTTTGAATGGACTAACAAGTAACAGGAGAGCTTTGAAAAGCTTAAGAACGTATTGACGGAAGCTCCATTGTTAATTCAGCTGGAGGTAGGAAAAGATTTTGTGGTGTACTGTGACGCTTCGTATACAGGATTAGGCTGTGTGCTAATGCAAGAAGGAAAAGTAGTCGCTTATGCGTCTCGGCAGCTAAGGCCGCATGAGGTTAATTATCCAACCCATGACTTGGAATAGGCAGCAGTGGTCTTCGCCCTTAAAGTTTGGAGGCACTACCTTTATAGAGAAAGGTCGGTTATCTACACAGACCACAAGACCCTTAAGTATTTGTTGACTCAGAAGGAGTTGAACTTGAGGCAACGAAGGTGGGTGGAATTGTTGAAGGACTACGATTGTTCGATAGAATATCATCCGGGCAAGGCGAATGTGGTAGCTGATGCCCTAAGTAGGAAGGTTGTGACGGATTTAAGGGCTTTGTTCGCTCACTTAAGTCTATATGGTGATGGAAGCCTGTTGGCAGAGTTACAAGTCAAGCCCATATGGCTGAATGAGGTGAAAGAAGGACAGTTGGCTAATAAAGACCTGAGTGCTAAGTCACAGCAAGTCCAGAACGGAGAATTAAAGGATTATGGCATCAATGATGAAGGAGTATTGTGCAACAAGGGAAAGGTCTGTATGCCGAGGGACAAGGAGTTGAGACAAAGGATTCTTCGGGAAGCGCATGGTAGCCCCTATGCTATGCATCCCGGAGGCATTAAGCTGTATAGAGATCTAAGGGAACAATTTTGGTGGTCTGATCTTAAAAGAGAGGTGACTGAATTTGTGGGGAAATGTTTGACGTGTCAGCAAGTTAAGGCTGAACACCAAGTCCCATCGGGATTGCTTCAACCGATCGAAATTCCACAATGGAAGTGGGAGAGAGTTACCATGGACTCCATTAGTGGGCTTCCCCTTACGCCTACTAAGAAGGACTCGGTATGGGTGATAGTGGATCGTCTGACCAAGTCTGCACACTTTATTCCGGTAAGAGTGGATTATTCTCTTCAGAAATTGGCTAAGTTATATGTGGCAAAAATCGTGAGGTTACATGGAGTACCGGTATCAATCATCTCCGATAGAGACCCAAGGTTTACGTCTCGGTTTTGGAAGGCACTTCATCAAGCTTTAGGCACTAAGTTGGACTTCACTACGGCTTTTCATCCACAATCGGACGGCGATCCAGGCGAGTTATACAAGTGTTGGAGGATATCTTTGAGAGGTCATGTGATGGATTTACGAGGAAGTTGGGAAGATTACTTGCCTTTAGCCGAGTTCGCCTACAACAACAACACTATCAGGCTAGCATTCGGATGGCACCATATGAAGCATTGTATGGTCGGAAGTGTAGAACTCCTACTTGTTGGACCGAGTTAGGAGAACGTCGAGTTTTGGGACCAGAGTTAGTGGCAAAAACTGAAGAGAAGGTTGAGATAATTCGAGCACGGTTAAAGAAAGCCTCTGATAGGCAGAAGTCGTACGCGGACCTTAGGCAAAATGAGATAGAGTTTGAAGTGGGAGACCAAGTGTTTCTGAAGGTCTCACCTTGGAAGAAGGTAATGAGGTTCGGTCGCAAAGGGAAGTTAAGCCCAAGGTTCATAGGGCCCTCTAGAGTACTGAAGCGAGTTGGGCCAGTGGCATAACAATTGGAGTTGCCATCAGAGTTGCAACAGATGCACGACGTATTCCATGTGTCCATGCTACGTCGCTACCGATCGGATCCGTCCCATGTGGTACCAGTTGAAGAAGTGGAGCTAAGGCCAGACTTATCTTACGAGGAAGAGCCGATTCGGATCTTGGAACGTGATGTGAAAGTACTAAGAAGGAAGTCAGTTCCTATAGTCAAAGTGTTATGGCGCAATCATGGATCGGAAGAAGCTTCGTGGGAGTCAGAGGAGACAATGCGACAGCAATACCCTCAATTATTTTAGTTAGGAAATTTTGAGGACGAAATTTTTTAAGGGGGTAGAACTGTAACATCCTGGAAAGGGCCTATGCATTTCCGGTTTAATTGTACGAAATGACAAGTCTTAAGTACTATGAATAAATTTCTAATATTTTTGGAAATGAAAATGGAAATGAATATTTTTGGAAACCTAGAAATGCATGGAAATGAAAATGGAAATGAACATTTTTGGAAACCTAGAAATGCATGGAAAGGAAAATGGAAATGAACATTTTTGGAAACCTAGAAATGCATGGAAACGAAAATGGACATGAACATTTTTGGAAACCTGGAAATGTAAGGAAATGATTCAAAAATGGAAAGTACACATTTTTGGAAACTTGGAAATGTAAGAAAATGGCAAGTTTACAGAGCCGATCGAAAATTTTAGGAAAATTAGAAATGACCTAGAAATGTCAAGTTTTAAGTTTTAAAATAGGAAATCAAGGTAAGGTGGCCTTAAAAGAAAAAGTTTGTGAAAGTTGACACACAAACAGGCTTGGAAAAGTGGCCTGAAGGTGCCACTTAGGGCCTATGGAAATGGCGCCATATGCAGAAGGCATGGGCCTGCGTTCGAGTCACAAGGGAAGCAAATAAAAGAAGGTTTTATTTTTGCTTCCAGAAGACTGGAGCGGACGGCAAGGCTTCTAGAAAAAGGGAGTTTTATTCCCTTTAAATTTCGGCAATTAAGGGGATAATTGAGGAATTAATTTGGATTATTTAATTTGGAAGAGATAATAAGGATTTTCCTTTATTTAGTTTTTTTTAAAAAGAGATAATATTATCACAAAGGAGGAGTGGTGGCCAAGTCAAGGACTCTTGGCCTGATAATTTCGGCTAAAGAAGGAAAATTAAGGCTATTTTCCATTCATCCTCTCCCTCTGCCGAAAATTCCCTAAGCCATTACTCTCTCTCTGCCGAATTTTCTTTAAGCAAAACTTCATCTTTTCTTCTTCTCTCCTTTTCTACTATCAAACCAAAACCTCTTTGATCCCTGATTAAATCTCCATAGCCGAATCTCTGTGACTCTAGGCAAGGAAGCAATCGATTAAAGCATTAAAGGTAAGGTTAAGCATTATTCAAGTTCCTTTCTTTTCTATTTGCCGAAAGAGAAGGGTCTAATCCCTATTCTTGTTTTATGGCCGAATCTATAAGGATCTCTCAGTTTTTTTTTTACAACTGTCGAATACAAGGAGGAATCTTTCGGGAAATTCGAGGATCTAAGGTAAGAAATATGAATATTCGCCCATAGGCCATTTAATGGTGATTAAGGGTTAGAAATCAATCTAACATGTGCCTATAGGATTTTCGATAGCATCAAGGAAGCAAGGATCTATTTCGGGATTGGAATAATCATCAAATCGGCATCAAAGGTAAGTTTTTAGAATACAAATCCTACTAGGATTTGGTTTTTAAGCCGAATAGGTTTATTGATGTGTTTAATTGATTGACCGAATATAGGAGTAAACGGATCTAAGGCAAAGACCGTTTTACTTAAGGAACATACCAGATCCGGTTCAGGCTCGTGGGCCGGGTGTGGGTGTTTCATTGTACATACTTAAGCATTATAATCAATCTTGATAATTTTAAACCAACCCATCATATAGTAATATGCCATTCATAATCTCATGAAACATACCTGCTCAGCTCAAGCTATATTCAAAACCAAAATTTCTAAAACATATATTTATACCAACTCAAACATATTCACTCAATTCAAGGATAGAAGTGAAGCCATTTTCGCATGGCATTATATACATCCACTTCAAAATAACTCAAAAGAGTAATATAGCTTATACATGCCATAATTCCCAAAAGTTTCACAAATAAAAAGGTGCCAATGATGGATGATAGTGTGATGAACTTCCAAGATGATCCTTAGGCACGAGCCAAGCACCCAAAAGAAATCTACAATGCGGAAACAACCGAGAACAAAGTAAGCTTTCGCAGCTTAGTAAGATTTAAGCAATTTTTACACATATAAGCTTATTCGAGATTTCATAACTAATTTCATTTATAATATCCTTACCAAATAGTCAAACATTCAAAAGTAGAATTCATAGCAACATATATATGCTTATACCTATTTCCATATACCACCATCACATAATGAATAATTAGCATACATATATTTTACGTACCGAATCTTATACTTACATTTCAAGCTACCATCAATCTCAATTTAATATGTATAATACATACCTCTAGTTTACTTACCTCTCCAAACTTAACCATTCATGCATAACATATGATAATATACTCGATCCTTTCCATATACTTATCAGCATTAGTAATAAAAGTCTTTTAACGAACCTCATACCTGCACACTTATTAATAAGATTTAGTAACGTATCGCACACTTAGTGCCGTTACTCAACATTTTCGCACACTTAGTGCCAATTTCTAGTAACGTATCGCACACTTAGTGTCGTTACTTTAGTAGTTTGCACACTTAGTGCCATGTGACCGGTTTCGTACACTTAGTGCCCGATTATAGATTTGTACACTTAGTACCTTTCGTAGACCTGTGATTCATTCAAATGTGCACTTATATATATATATACAAGGTCTAATCCACAACATCACGTATAATCACATACATATAAGCATAACTTTATTATTTCATACCCAAATATAAATATCATATTCAGCCAAAAAAATAGTATGTAACTAACTTATCATTGAATATATTCATATCATAATTTAGTAGCTCTCATATCCATTTGCATCATTAACATTTAGATATTCATTTAATGACATCAAATTCAAATTCCAAGCAATCTCACATTAGGCTATTTTAAACCAAATTCACCAACACATTCGGCAATATGTTATTCAATATACTTACCATCATTAACATAGATATACTATATAAAAGAAATTTGATTTAACTCAATTGCTTAAAATCTTACCTCAAAAATTAACGGATTAGGGTTTCCCAGCTATTCGTTCAACTTCGCCTTTCCCCGGTCCAATCCCGTTTCTTTTTGTTCTTGATCTAAATAATTCCAAACTAAGCTCATTCAAATATATTTTCATTCAATTTAATCCAAAAACACATTATAATGCAAATTGCCATTTTACCCCTAACATTTACAACTTTTATAATTTAGTCCTTATTGCACAAAACAGAAAATACACCTAATTTGAATTCACTCCCTAAGGACCAAATGTTCTTCATGCTTATATAAGTCTATACAAGCCATTTATTTTGCATTTTAGTCCCTCAACTATTTATTTTTGCAATTTAATCCATAACACTCAATTTCATCAAAATTTCCAATTCAGAACATGTTGATTTAAAATATATCCTTAATATTCTACCATCAAACATTACAAAACATAAACATTCATCAATGGCCAAACATCAACATGCATCAAATTCAAAAAATTTAACATGGGTCGGATAGTATTCAAAGCAACAAACTCAAAAACGTAAAAATTATCAAAAATCAAGCTCAATTACTAACCTTAATTTAACATGCAATAGGCCGAATGGTTGGAAGCTATAGTTTCTTCTTCTTTCTTTAAGTTTCGGTGAAGAAGAAATGAAAAATGATGAAATAAAACATGTTTCTTTATTTAATAATATTAATATATATTATAACATGACATTTTACTTATAAAAATATATTTATAATATACTTTAACATAAAATCAAAGTCAATGCCGTCCACTACCATGTAAAAAGGTAAATTTGCAACTTAAGTGTTCATACAATAGAATACAAAGCAATTTAGACACTTAATTTAATAATTGGCTAATTTTACCACTTATGCGATTTAGTCCTTTTTCTAAAATTAAACACCCAAACAGACAAATTAACCTACGATATTTTAACACATGCTCAAACATATAACATAAATATCAGATAAAATATTAAAATATTTTTCTAACTCGGATTCGTGGTCTCGAAATCACCGCTTCGATTAGGGTCATAATCAGGCTGTTACAAGTATAGCCGAATGTGATGGTAAATCATAGAAAGAATGAGTTGGTTTGATCATGTGGATATATGTATATTCATATGTATATAATGTGATTATATATGTTAAATTTGAGAGAAGAGGAGATCGGGTTAATGAGTACAATGTATATAAATTTATACACAGAGCACTAAGTGTGCGAAATCGGTCGTCTGGCACTAAGTGTGCAGAAAATAAGTAATGGCACTAAGTGTGCGATGCATTGCAAGTAATGGCACTGAGTGTGCGATACATTACGAGAAATTTTGCACTATGTGTGCAATTTATCATAGTAACGGCACTAAGTGTGCGATACGTTACATGAATTGCACTATTTGTGCAGGTTTAAGAATCCTTAAAGGATATAAACTAATGAATGGAGATAACTGAGAGGTGGTACATAGGTAAGTGATGCATGGTAGTTGAATAACTTAGTACTAATGAGGTAAGTTGTTCTTGTTTATGAAATTATAGAAATAATGTATGATCATTGATTATTAGCTTGCTCAAAATGGATAAATGGTACATGAGCATCCGGTTTTGAGACTTATTGAATATGGTAATTGTTAAATGGTGATATGTTATATGTATATGCGGTTATAAGTTAGTTGATGATCAAATTGAATTGATTAAATTTGTTTAATGATTATTTGTATATTTTTTCATTTTCTTATAACTTACAAAGCTATGTTAGCTTAGTGTATGTGTGTTTATTTGACTATTTTATAGATTTTGAAGTCTAAGCTCGAGCTCGGGGATCATCGTCAAATTCAATCACACTATCCACTATCTTTGGTACCTTTTTGTGAATGAACTTAA
The DNA here is from genome assembly GCA_025503065.1 of Gossypium bickii. Lineage (NCBI taxonomy): Eukaryota > Viridiplantae > Streptophyta > Magnoliopsida > Malvales > Malvaceae > Gossypium > Gossypium bickii. The sequence goes on along the minus strand of CP106711.1, from coordinate 110,731,829 downwards.
ATTCTATGGCATGTATAGGCTAAATTACTTTTGAATCGACTCAAATGATGTATATGTGTATGTATATAAATGCCATGCAAAAATGGCTTTATTTCTATGCTTGATTCGGTTGAATATGTTTGAGATGTCTCATATGTTGATGCATATTTGGTCATATTATAAACATGTTTTGGTATGTGTGTGTGTTTCATGAAATTTTGATAGGAATATTATATATATGTTACAAATGAACATTTCATATATGACTCTTAAGCTTGATTTCGAAGTTATTTCATCTCATGATATGTGTAATACTTGTGTATACGAATTTGTTTTGAGTAAGGTATATAGTGCATTTTGAATATACTCTCTTGTAAATATTCGGCCATTTCATTGAATGTTTTTATACATTCGGTCATGAGGTTTGATAAGCTAAATTATTATTGTGAACAACTAGTTAAGGTATGCATGTGAATGACTAATTATAGCTATTTGATTGGTACAAGTTGAATAAGGATAAACATACATATTCGATTATAGTATGTGAAATGATTAAATGAATAATGTTTTTGCTATTTGAATGAAAGTTGTTTTTAAGTGTTGTAAATGATATTAGTTGTGGTATGTTTATTAACGTTTTAATACTAAGAATGACGAATAGTGAATGTACATGTTTGATTGTGATATCATGCATTAATTAATGTAATAATATTAATATGAGTGTGTCGACTTGTGGTTAGGCGAGTAATGCCTCGTAACCCTAATTTGGTGACGGATACGGGTTAGAGGCGTTACATGACCCTTGTATGGGTGGCAATTTAGCCTTGAAAGTGGCCTATAATTGCCCACACAGTTGAGCACACGAACGTGTGGCTCGACCGTGTCCCTCGTGGATGAAATTCAAGGCAAGTTAGGATCAACCACGGGCTGGACACACGGGCGTGTGACTGGCCGTGTGGTGAAGTCAGTAGCGACCACGGGTGAGGCACACGAGCGTGTCCACAGCCGTGTGGACAAGTCAGTATGTATGCCCTGTTTTGACACGACTTAGACACACGGGAGTGTCTGACGCCGCGGGAGGCACACGGCCCGGCCACACGGGTGTGTGACCTCTGTAACTTAGGAAAAGTTTTAAATTTTGGAGAATTTTTCGTATGATTTTGGTTTAGTCCCGACCCTATTCTAAAGCATGCTTAAGGTCTCGTTGACCTATGAAAGGGACATTTGATCTGATTGGTTGTATTAAATTATGAAATTTCTGTAAAAGTTTTCTTTTGTCCAGTATTGCCTCTTAACCCTAATCCGGCGATAGATACAAGTTAGGGGTGTTACATGGATGTTTTACCATAGCTTCAAACATTGGAGCAACATTGTAACTCCCTTTACCCATATCCATCGTCGGAATAGGGTACAAGGCATTACCAGACTTAATCACATATAACTGATCATTTCCGAGTCACAAATTTGCATCCAAATTTGAAACATTTCATATTAACTCCTAAATTCCCTAATATGGACCTACGAGGCCCAAAGCATGCTTTGGAAGCGGCTCGAGACTAAATCGAGAACTTTGGAAAAAATTCATAACACTTACAATTTTTTTCTTCTAAACAGGGTCACACTCAATATGCATCCTCAACAACTCTTATACATGCATAATTATATCTAATTATCATACCATACCATTGAGCCAAACATAGACATTCGACATCAAGACTACTAGCACATTCAACCATTAGGTATTTAGGCCATAACCCACAACTCATCATGTATCATGCAAACACAGCTCACATCACAAGACATTGGCATATAAATAATATATATAGGCTTACAATCAATTAGCCAATATAAGCCAATTAGCATGGCTACATACTACAATAACCTTTAACCATTACAAGCCAATACATTTGGCCAAAACATAATAACACATACACGAAATGAATAAGTCCCTATACATGCCATAGACTTAAATTACTTGAAGGTATTGATACCAGTCAGAAGCTTGATAGTGTGATAAAATCTCCGACGGTCTCCAACCCGAGCTAGCCTCTGTGACACTATAGGAAAAAGGTAAGGAAGGGGGGTAAGCATTATAGTTTAGTAAGTAGGTATGTAAATAATAAGTTATTTATTAATAGGCTTTTATAAATCTTCACGGTATGTTCTCAAGATAATACAATCATAATTGCACATAGTTCCACTATTGATTCATGTTCATCTCAAGCTGTCTACTCGAGTCACGATCACTAAATTATTTATATCTCTAGCTACAGAAATCCAAATTAAGATCCATTAATTTTTCCTGAAACTAGACTCACATATATTATTACCAAAAAAATTTTAGAATTTTTGGTTTAGCCAATAAGTACAGTTTATTCTTTAAAGTCTCCCATATTCTGCTGTCTAACAGTTTCAACCCTTCTTCACTAAAAATTAATTATCTCATCATACGGAATTTGGATAATGTTCCCGTTTGTTTCTCCTAAAATTATACTCATTAATAAATTTAAAATATAAATTATAAACCATAATTATTTTTATACAATTTGTAATGATTTTCCAAATTTGGAATAGGGGATTCCGACATCATTCTGACCCTTTCTCACAAAAATTCGAATATCACAAGATATGAAATTGTTTTGTTTACATAGTTTCTTTTATGTGAAAATAGACTCAATAAGATTTAATTTAATATCTTATTAAACTTTTAATTCAATTTCCACCATTTTTGGTGATTTTTCAAAGACACATAACTGCCGCTGTCCTAAAATTGTTTTGTTGCTAAATTTACTCTTTCATAATTTCGCTTACTCCATTTCATCTTACCGAAGGTTCGATCAAATATCGAGCACATTGTTCATAAATTTTCACACTTATACCTGCACTTATTCATCACATAGACATATTCAATTACACTTAGTTGTTACATGATCACATGTAACACCCTAAACCTGGCCCAAACATTATGACCGAATTTGGTATGCTACAGAGAAAGCATTTTGAAAACCATTTTAAGACCGATTTTGAAATTAGTTGAAATGCCATTCAACTTAAATGTCTTTGTTAAAAACCATGTTTAATTTTATTTAAAAAAAATATTTGTTGAGTCGTGTTGTTTGCAAATTTCAAGTGTACCCGATGGCACAATAAAACATTTTACGTATTAATTTTCATAAAACATGTGTAACCATTTTTCAAGTTATTAAGTTGTTAAACAGATTATCCAAAACAGATAAATAACCAAAATATAATTCTAGGAGGCCTTATTACAAAATAAATCAAACCCATAATAAAATAAAATAGTTCAAAATCCACCTAGTCCTTATTTTTATCGCATGGCCACCTCGAGTTCATCCGACTCCTCATCCGCAGCTACGAATCACCTGAAAATGTTAAGGAAAAAGGTGAGTCATCAAGAGCCAATGTGTAACCCTTTTTCCCGATTTAATTCAACAACATACACAATTTATAACAATTTAACATGCATTAAAATATGCACCCAACCTAGCCATCCAAACACCTTTTTCTACCCCGTATGGTACCAAACCACTGGTGGTGCCAAACCACTGGTGACATATAGTCACAAATGTGATACCAAATCACTGGTGTCCGAAGACACGATTGTGTTACCAAAACACTGGTGACCAAGTCACAAAATAGATGATGGGGCCAACCCATCGTGTGATACCAAATCACTGGCAGACAATCCCATATCTCAAAGTGGGGCCAACCCACGGTGGTATAAACCACAGGGACAAGTCGCTATGAGGTGCCAAACCTCTGGAGGTACCAAACCTCTGGTGACCGTAGTCACGATGTGTTACCAAAACACTGGTGTCAGTTGACACGAATATCACTGCCCCCTCCTCTCATCAACCCATATCAATCATTCATATGCATATACAAAAAATCATGTTGATAGATTTATTTAACAACATCCAATCGATTATCATAAGCCATATATCAAATAATACACATACCAAATGTGTCATGCTTTCCAAAGCATCAAATAATAATCTCATAGCAATAAAGACTTACCCGAGTTCTTGTTAATACCATGAAGGTATTACATCCATGTCTACACAAATTGATTAGACATAAAACAACACTTAGCATATTAAAAAGTCATAAGATGTGTATGTACACACCTGATACTAACGAGAGTCCTAAATCTCAAATAAACAAATTGGCCACACAAGTATTCTTGTCCCTATATTCGGCCAAAAATGATCATTAGAACCATGGCCTATTCGGCCAAACCAAAATAATTTGAGAAGGGTTCCTTGTGAACCTAAAATCTTACCCAAAAGCCTTCGAACACTAGCCAACACACTCCTAAATGAATCGGCCTCACTTTCCTACAATCAACCATCATCATCAAGGTTATTAGCCTTCGGCTTAAACGAAAACTTAAAAGAATAATCCTTTGAAATATACCCTTACCACCTTACCAAAACCGATTGCTAGAGAAGTACCGATGAAATCTATGCTACCTTCAATATTCGGCCAAAGTTGATCAAGATAGGAGAAGAAGATTTTCGGCACAACAAAGAGGTATATTCGGCTATGGGACAAAAAGAAAATAATAGGATGAGAAATATAATTTCGGCAAAGAAGAGTGTATAGGAGGTTTTTGATGTTTTAGCAAAACGAATGGGAGAACAAGAGGTTAATGCAAGTTTCGATTTTTGAGAGAATGAAAAGGAGAAAATAGCAAATGATCAAAAATGACCAAATGGTCAAAAAGTATTAGGCTTAACAAAGGATAAAAATTCGGCCAAAAAGAAAAGAGTTTGAGAGAGAATGTTTTGCAACTTTTGCACCAAATGAAAGAAATGACCAAAAAAACTCCTAAGCCTTACCAACAACTAGCATATTCGGCCAAATCCCCCCCCTTAGCCACATTGCCGTCCAAGTTCATGGCATAAAGGCCATGAATTAGTTTCCAAAACACTTTCCACAAACCAAGCCTTTTGTCCCCCCAATTTACCATAACTTCAAGATATCTTACCATAACCTTAGGAATCTTATCCCTTATTCCATGCTTTCCTTAAACAACAATTCAACTTACCAAAATTATTAGTCAACCTATCATAATTATGTTTGACCGTCCATTAAAGCTAACATACAAAAATAAACTTTAAAAATGCTATACCTACTACTCGAACCATTAACCTCATGCAACCTTTCAAGCTCTTTAACCAACTTGCCACTAACTCCTCTTGTGCTTTAATTTACACTTAAATTAACTTAAGTGCTAAGCTCATTTAATCCACTTCATTAAATAAGCCATACTAAAATTTATTCTAGCTTCCTAAATAAAATCAAGCCCTCACAAGACTATACTAACACATAAAATTCATACCCGAGCCAACACAAATAAATAAATAATATTCAAATTTCCTAAAGCCCAAGCTCCAAATGGCCCAATCCTACTAGGCCCAATTTAAGGATGTTACATCACAGTATTTTCACTTAGTCAATTTCCTGTTGAACTCATCTGTAACACCCCAAACCCGGCCCGGACGTTATGGCCGAATCTGGTGATGTCACATTGACGGGATAATTCAAAACGATTTTACCAAAAATCTAGATTTAAGACTTAGAAACTCAAAATTTTTGCAATTTATTAAGTTGGATAAAATCCCATGTTTTAAAACCATCTGTAGGTTACTGTTTATCAAAACCATGTTAAACCTTTTTTTTTTTTTAAATTTCATTTAAGTTTAATAGGTAAACAGTTGAAACCATAATAACAAAACTCAAAATCAAAAGTCAAATCGGAGATACAAGGCCTTATTATAGCAAAGTAATTAAAACTAAGTCTTTCAAAACTAAATAAAACTGCGTGCAGTGTGGCCACCTCCGAGTCCTCTTCCACGTCGAGTAGTCTACTGAGGATTGCCTGAAACATTAAAAAAAGGGTGTGATTTTCGAAACTCAATTTGTACGACCCTTGGTAATCCAATCCAATTATGCAAATATTACATTGGGCCGAATCCCTATCAAATTAAATGGTCTTGGGCCTTAGCCCACAATGACCTCATATCAAAACAATATCACATGAATGCATTGCACCCATCCCAAATCCAACCCTGCACTCCATTTCCCTTCGAACCCTACACTCCTGTAGGGATATAAATATCAACCCACCCATCCCTACACTCCAAAGGTAGCACCAGTAGCGGCACTACTCAAACGTTGCAGCAAGCTGCTATAATGGGCTTAAAGCCATCGGTGGATCCACGGTCGTCGAGCGACTATGCGATCCTCACATATCTTCCTCCGTATCATCAAAACCCACCCAAGTGCAACATACATTTCATGAATGCAACACACATTTTCACACATTAAGCACTTAGGGGTATTTTAGTCATTTCACTACCCAGAGGTATTTTCGTAAATTTCCAAATCGAGGGTATTTTTGAAAATTCTGCAAATGAGGGGTACTTTGGTAATTTTCTAGACTAAGGATATTTTAGTAATTTTTGCCCTTAGGGGCATTTCGATCATTCTTAAGTTTTATGGATTTAGTACCTACCTAGGCCCGTTAACAAATCCCCATCGGTCAAAGTGAACAGGCACTACGCACCAGGTAGGATTCCAGAGAATAGGAGGTGGGTCATTGAGACTGCTTAAGTACCATGCTCTCTCTAGATCCAATCCTAGGCATGCATATACCCATTACCACACCTCAACCTTATGACTTGTCGATGGTTGCAATTTTGTGTTTAAGTTTTATGTATGTTTTAGCAGTTTTCAGATACTAAGATCAAACCCATATACAAAGCCCAAATAAGCCTACATATATGCAAACGGCCCACTAAGCCCAATCCCATTCATATGGCCTATTAGGCCCAAATCAATTCCAGAGCATGTAACCAAATCAACAATTTAACAAAACTTAGCCTTAGGGCCCATTTAGCCACTTTCGACTTTTTGGCTTTCCGATATTGCCGATATCATGTGTGTAGTGTTTGTACACACTGGTAACAACGCGTGCTGCAACCCCTTAATCACAAACCTACAATAGTCATCACTTAAAGATTAATCTTGGCTTAATACACACTTAATCAAAAACCGAAACCTCACTGTAACCTTACCATGTGCCACACGCTCTAGTAGTCCTTCCTTAGCTACTATTCGCGAAAATCCCTAGATCTGCACCCACACGTACACCATCAAAATTCGAGTGACTCATAATCCACATAAGTCATCCCTATAGATCATACCTACATTCAGCTATTTACTTAAACCATAATCGAGACGAGTACACTTACCACTTGCCAACGATCCTACCACGTTTGCGATCTTTGATTCCTACCCTTGTTAATACAAGGTTAACGACAATGAGAAGTTAGATAGCCCTTCGGCTTTTAACAAAACGCACTAAGGGGTTTAACTAAACACTTACCGAATCCAACCTTTGATCTTGCAGCCTAGCTAGCTACCGAACAAGATTCAGCTTTTAACCTTCACTGAGAGTAGGTAACAATCAATTTGTAATGGAGGAACAACAACAAAGATTCGGCACTAATAGGGATTTTGGCAAGAGAATATGATGATACTTCAGCAATAAAAGAGTTTGACTATGAGATTCGGCAAAAAGGGATTCGGCTATAGGAGATTTCGGCAATAGGAGAATTTGGCTAAGGGAGGAATCGATTGAGGGGAAGAAAAGAAAGGAAAAGAATAATGGCAACTCAGAGAACCCTTCAAAGGATTCAGCACTCTCCTTTTATAGCCACAAGCCGAAAATGCCTTTCCCCAGAGTCCCATTCGGCGCCAACTCATCCACACTCCTCATCTCCTAACATTTCTCCCTGGTAACCCCTTAATCTCATCCGAAATTCCCTCTACCTCTATCACACCAGATTACTTCAAACTCTCCATAGCAAGAGTTGAAAACCAACACAACTTTGACCGTCCACCTTGTAAAATAATCACTCCACAAAATACCATGATAAATCGTAATATAAACATATTTTAATCCCACATTTAGCATACGTTTGGATGATTTATTCCTTGAATTGTGTAATTTGGTGCTCTTAATCCTTTGTTTTCATGTTTTATACTTAGGAGAGCACCAAAGGATGAAAAGAACGAGAAACGGGCCTAAAACGAAGTAAATGGGCCATATCATGAAATCGACACGGCCTAGGCCCAAGACTACATGATTATGCCTCATCAACAGACCCTAACAAGGCTTGGCCATGATTCACACGGGCATGTGCCATGGGCGTGTCCCTAACGTGACAAAGAAGAATTTCATTTGAATTAGGGTAGTTAGAGGCAAATAAAGCCATTCCAAAAGCCTATATAAACACCCTAGAAGCCAACCTTTAAGGGGAGTCCAGTTAGGCGTCCAGCTAGGCCAAGGAGCCAAGCCAGGGAGGCCAGAATTGTAGGATTCACTCGAAGAAAGCCTGTTGATTCATCTCAAGAAGCCGGAATTCTTATGTTTTGTTTTATCTTTTTTTTTTTTAAGATGTATTCTTTTATGATTATGAACTAAACCCTCAAATACCTGAGGGGGATGAAACCTAAGACTGATCTTGTTATTATTTTCTGAACTATATGATAAATACTTGAGTTGTTCTTAACTATGTGTTATTAATTCTTGTCTTGATATTCTAGGATATTGATTCAAGTATTGATGTGCTTAGACAGTGGAGCAAAAGACCCTGTTTAAGAGTAGATCTAGCATAGTTAAGCGGAGTTGATCGCAACCCTAGAAATAGGATGATGAAAATCTATCGTATTAGGGTCGAACCTAATATTGGAGTCCATAGATCGAGTTAATGCAATTCTAAGGGTTTTAATTAGAAAGAGATTTCAGTTAATCAACCTAGGGTTAGACGTTAGTAGCCTCGAAAGAGGTATTACTATAAATTAGGGAATCCTATGGATCTAGTCAAGTGAATAAATCGTCTGGTTCAGAGTTAGATAACAAGTGAAGCCTAGGTGGATTCTTCCTCGAGTGTTGTCTTAATCAATTGGTGTTTTTTCACAAGTATTTCCCCAATTCCTTCTCTTTGTCTTTGCATCATTAGCTTAGTAGTTAGTTAGTTTGAGATTAGATAACAATTTCTTTTCATTCTTAGGCTAAATAATAAAAAGAAAGTTAGTATTAGTACTTTTGGTTCCTTTAGGTTCGACAATCCGGTCTTGCCACAGCTATTGATAAACTATAAAAGTAACATATTTTAAGCCCACATTTAGCATACTTTTGGATGATTTAAGCCTTGAATTATGTAATTTGGTACTCTTAATCCTTTGTTTTCATGTTTTATACTTAGAAGAGCACTGAATGAAGAAAAGAACGAAAAATGGGCCCAAAATAGAGTAAATGGGCCATATCACGAAATCCACACAGCCTGGGCCCAAGACCACATGACCGTGCCTCATTCAACAGCTTCGAACACGGCCTGGCCACGATTTACATGGGCGTGTGCCATGGGCATGTCCCTGCCGTGACAAAGAGAGGTTTCACTCGGATTAGGATACTTAGGGGCGCAGAAACACATTTAGAAGCCTATATAAACACCCTAAGTATGACCTAAAAGGAGGACCCCAAGGCTTTACTCAGGGGGCGTCCAGCTCGGCCAAATAAGGTAGATTTGTGGGGATTTACTTTTAGATAGCCAGTTGATCCATCTCAAGAAGCCGAAATCATACTCAAGACGGAGGATCTCTCCTTCAATTCCTTTAGGGGGTTTTAGGGATTTCTTATGTTTTGTTTTATCGTTTCTTCTAAGATGTTTTCTTTTATTATTATGAACTAAACCCTCAGATACCTGAAGGGGATGAAAGCTAAGATGAATCTTGTTATCATTTGCTGAACTATATCATAAATATTTGACTAGTTCTTAATTATGTGTTCCTAATTCTTGTGTTGATATTTTTGGGATATTAATTCAAGTGTAATGTGCTTAGGTGGAGGAACAAAAGTCCCTGCCTAAGAGTAGATCTAGCATAATTAAGCGGAGTTGATCGCATGCCTAGAGATAGGGTGACGAGATTTTGCCAGATTAGGGTGAAACCTAATATGGGAGTCCATAGATCAAGTTAATGCAATTCTAGGGGTTTTAATTAGAAAGAGATTGCAATTAATCAACCTAGGGTTAGACGTTAGTCGCCTCGAGAGAGGGGTTAATATAAATTAGGGAATCCTACGGATCAAGTCAAGTGAATAAATCGTCTAGTTCAGAGTTAGATAACAAGTGAAGTCTAGGTGGATTCTTCCTCGTGTATTTTCTTAATCAATTGGTTTTTCTCATAGTATTTCTCCCCAATTTAATTCTTCTTTGTCCTAGAGTTTTTAGTTTAGTAGTTAGTTAAATTAGATTAGACAACAAATTCCTTTAATTCTTGGGCTAAATAATAAAAAGAAAGTTGGTATTAGTACTTTTACTTCCTTTGGGTTCGACAATCGGGTCTTGCCTTAACTATACTACTTTTCAATAGGTGTACTTGCCTCTAACCGTTGTCATAGTTAGTTTTTAGGTTCGATCATTCTTTATATAAATTTTAAGACTTTGACATCGCATAAAACAACGATCAAGTTTTTGGCGCCGTTGCCGAGGAACTAAAATATTAAGAACGCTTAATTTTTATTACTTTAGCCATATTATATTTATTTTATTTTAGCAATTTATTTTTACTTTACTAAATTTTTTCCTTCTTTTGTTCCTTTAAGCCAACTCTAGTTTATGACTAGAAGGAACCCGACAGGACCCCTACTTTACGATGGTGATATTGAAGGTACCGTTCGCAGAAATTGTAGAGAACTAAGGCAAAGATTAAACTACATAGAAGAATAGCAAGAAGCCGAAATCAATACCACCAAAGAGATGGCTGAGAATAATCTGCTACCTCCAGAGATAGCCGAAAATCATGCTCCTCGAACTATGTATGATTATGCTAAACCTAGTTTAACGGGAACTGAGTGAAGTATTGTTAGGCCTACTATTGCTGCAAATAATTTTGAATTGAAACCTAACACTATACAGATGATACAATAGTTTGTTCAGTTTGATGGTTTGCAGGATGAGGATCCTAATACACACTTAGCAAAGTTTCTAGAATTCCGTGATACCTTTTCTTTGAGGAATAAAGCCAAATAGTGGTTGCATTCTCTTCCATGAGGGTCAATCACTACATGGGACCAAATGACCGAAAAATTTTTATTTAAATATTTTTCACCGGCCAAAATGGCCAAGTTAAGGAATGATATCTCTTATTTTGTGTAGGTGGGTTTAGAGACACTTTACGATGCATGAGAGAGATACAAAGATTTGTTGAGGAGGTGCCCACACCACAGATTACCTTTGTGGCTACAGGTCCAAACCTTCTACAACGGTGTGAACCCCTCAACAAGGCAATTAATCGATTTAGCCGCCGGTGGAACCCTAAACAACAAAACTCCTGAAGTAGCGTACGAGTTTATAGAGGAGATGTCATTGAATAACTCTCAGCGGCAAGGTACAAGGACAAGGCCAGCCAAAGTAGCCGGAGTTTTCAACCTCGATGTAGTAACCGTGCTATCAAATCAGGTAGAGATGCTACATAAAAAATTTGATGGTTTATATGGTTCTTAACAGGCATATCCAGTTATGCAGTGCGACGCAAGTGGAGGAATGGCGGATCCTGAGTACCCACCCTACAGACAGGGCATGGAGAGCGAACATATAGACTATATGGGTAACAATTTCTGATCTAACAATAACCCTTATAGTAATACTTATAATGCAGGTTGGAAGAACCACCCTAATTTCTCATAGGGTGGTCAAGGAAATCAAAGGCAACAACCATCCCAAAACTTCCAACAACAGCCCTACCCACAGGAAAAGAAGCCGAACCTTGAAGAGATGCTGACAAAATTCATAGCAGCCTCAGAAACACGTTTCCAAAATATAGAAACACATTTCCAGAATACTGAGACAACACTTAAAAATCAACAAGCATCGATCCAAAGGATCGAGAATTAGTTAGGGCAACTTGCCAAGCATATCTCTGAAAGACCACAAGGAAGCCTACCGAGCAACACCGAACCTAACCCAAAGGAGCAAATTCAGGCCATAATAGCTCAAGATAGTGATGGGTTAGGCGAACCCAATTTAAGGCAAAAGAATATGGTTGAAGAAGGTAAGTGAAACACCCCAAACCTGGCCCACGAGCCTTGATCGGATCTGGTATGTTCCTCGAGTAAAATGGTTCAAAATTCTTTTGTTACTTTGGAAAAACTGTGTGGTTATCAAAGAAATATTATTTTTGGGTTGGGCTCGAGTTGGAAACAAGTTTATCTTATATTGAAAACCATTTGTTTTAGGGTGTCCAAAACAATTAGAGGTTATTTTTAAAATTAATTTGCTCAATCTTTAATTGGATAACAATTCGTAACATAATAAAAAAAATTAGTTCAACTATGGCCTTATTACATCAAAAGTTAAAATCCGAAATAAATCCAAAGTATTTAAAATATAACATGTCCAGAATTAAATAAAAGAAAGTCCAAAGTTTAATAAAAACTCTGAGTTGAGTATGGCCACCACTAAGCTACTGCCGACCCGGTCCATCACTGATCGTCACCTAAAAAATATTCCCCAATGGGGTGAGTCAAACAGACTCAATGTGTAACCAACACTAAGATTCAACAATTCAGGCATACATTATCCTATCACATATAATTACATATAACAGATAGAAATAGTGATGCAACCCGAACCCAAACCTAGATGCCATCCGCTACACATCACCCGTACCAACCTGCACACCGTGGGGACTACAGAGTCAACCCTCCAACCGCTACACACCATTGAAGACAGTCGCTGCAGTCGACATGCTCATCGCCCTTATAAAATTCGTGGCATAGTCACCAGATAAAATACTTGTGACATGAGTCACCACATTCAAATAATGTGACCGAAGTCACCACACTGAGATATCGCGATATAAAACCACCACATTCACTTCCCCTTTCATAATCACCCATATGCCCCCATGTCATACAAATATGCATAAGCCATGTCATATTACATATTCACATTCTTATAGTTTCACATATACCCTAACAGATCATATGATACTCCTAGTAGAAGTAGGAAACGTACCTGAGTACTTTGTACCATAACATGGTACCTTAGCCATAGCTTTCACATCTTTATAACACATATATTAAATTTAATGCCTTAAATCTATTAAGTCTTAGGGAAGGATACACACCTGATATATTTATCGGTTCACTAATTTCTCGAAAACCCGATCTAATGCTTTAGATCCTTAATTCCTTGTTGCCGATTTGATTACCAATCAAATCTTGTGATGCTTTCCTCTTGTAATCGGCTAACCACTAGATCCATTGACTCGATTAGTTTTTGGTTTAACTAAATAAGAAACAGATCTGAAATACCAAAATAGGGCCTTAGCCGAATGTCAGATTCACTTACCTTGTGAATCTTAATTCTTGAAAATTGTCACTTCTTTGTAGTACTGTCGAAATCCATATAGATATATGTTAGATCAATTTCTAACATTTAATCATAACAAATGGCCCTTGGCCGAATATCACACATGCCTTACCTTAGATATTGAAATCCCGAAAACCTCCTTATAGTCGACAATAGCAGAAATCCCGGAAAACCCTTCCAGTTTCGGCCAAAGATCACTAATAGGATTAGTACCTTGATTTCGGTTAAAAGAAAAGAAATAGAATGACAACAATAGGATCCCTTACGCTCAATGTTGCAGTCGACGGCACCTCTGCCAAAACCCACAGTGATATTCGGCTAAGACTACTTGTTGAGCACTAAAATTCCAGCTTTTGGAAATATTATGAAAAGTAGAAGAGGAGGATTGATAATGAGTATTTGGCTACAATGGAAGAGTATAGGACCAAGGAGGAATCGACAATGGTAATCTTTAGGGAGAGAAAGATTTTGGCTAAAACAAATAAAAGAAAAAGATGAAAATGATGAGATAGGTTTTTGGAGAATTGAAAAGAAAAAGGGAAAAGTTGCAGAGAGAATTCGGTAGAGGCTTCAAAGAAAAAGAAAAGAATGCCGAATGGCCTCACTTTTCCTCCTTTTGCCGAAATTACTAGGCCTAGAGTCCCCTATTCGGCCATCACTATCATATCCCTTACTTTTCTCTTATCTCTTTATTTAAAATTAATAATAATAATCCATCCTTTATCTTTTACCTTACTTAATTGTTACCATTTATCTCTTAAAAATAAAAGGATTAAAGCTCCTAAAATATAGCCTTAGTGCCGTCCCTTGCTGCTAATCTCTGCTGCAAAATACAACTTTTATTTTGCTTCCCCTGAAGCTCGAACCTTGGCCCATTTACCCTGCATGTGGCGTCATTTCTAGATGCCCTAAGTGGCATTTTACAAGCCTATTTGTGTGTCATATTTCCCTTACAATTTTTCTTAAGGCCACCCTGCTTAGCTTCCTCTTTTAAAACTTTAAGATCGAATAATTTCTAAGGCATTCACTACAATCTAGGGTTCACAAAAATTCATAGAACACATTCAGAATATTCATTAACATGCTACTTCATCTAATTTAGTATTAATGCATAAGCCATAATCCAGGATATTACAGTTCCACCCCCTTAAAATAATTTCAACCTCGAAATTACCTGGCTAAAATAAGTGAGGGTATTGCTGTCGCATTGCCTCCTCTGACTCCCACGAAGCTTCCTCCGATCCATGATTACGCCATAACACTTTGACTAGAGGAACCGACTTCCTCCGTAACACTTTCACATCTCGTTCCAAGATCTGAATCAGCTCTTCTTCGTAGGATAGATCTGGCCTTAGCTCCACCACTTCAACCGGAACTACATGAGATGGATCCGATCGATAACGACGTAGCATAGAAGCATGAAATACGTCGTGCATCTGCTTCAATTCCAAAGGCAACTCTAACTGGTATGCCACCGGTCCAACTCGCTTCAATAGTCAATAAGGTCCTATAAACCTCGGACTTAGCTTTCCTTTTCGACCAAATCTCATCACCTTCTTCCAAGGCGGGACTTTAAGAAACACATGATCTCCCGCATCAAATTCTATTTCCTTCCGTTTAAGGTCTGCGTACGACTTCTGTCTATCCGATGCTTCCTTTAACCGTGCCCGAATTACCTCAACCTTTTCCTCGGATTCTGCCACAATCTCTGGACCCAAAACTCGACGTTCTCCTAATTCTGTCCAACACGTAGGAGTTCGAGACTTCCGACAATACAAAGCTTCATACGGTGCCATCCGAATACTAGCCTGATAGCTGTTGTTATAGGCAAATTCCGCCAAAGGCAAATAGTCTTCCTAACTTCCTCTGAAGTCCATCACACAGCCCCTCAACATATCTTCTAGCACTTGGATTACTCGTTCAGACTGGCCGTCCGACTGTGGATGAAACGCCGTAGTGAAATCCAATTTAGTGCCTAAAGCTTGATGTAGGGCTTTCCAAAACTGAGACGTAAACCTTGGGTCCCTATCTGAGATAATCGACACCGGCACTCTATGCAACCTTACAATTTTCGCCACATACAACTTTGCCAACTTCTGAGAAGAATAATCAACTCTTACCAGAATGAAATGCTTGGACTTTGTCAATCAATCCACTATCACCCATACCGAGTCCTTCTTAGTAGGCGTAAGGGGAAGCCCACTAACGAAGTCCATGGTGATTCTTTCCCATTTCCACTCTGGAATCTTTATTGGCTGAAGCAATCCTGACGGAACTTGGTGTTCAGCCTTAACTTGCTGACATGTCATGCACTTGCCGACAAATTCAGTAACTTCTCGTTTCAGACCACGCCACCAAAACTGTTCCCTTAGATCCTTGTACAACTTACTACCTCCGGGATGCATAGCATAAGGGCTACTATGCGATTCCCGAAGAATTCTCCACCTTAGGTCCTCATTCTTCGGCATACAGATTTTTCCCTTGAAACACAACACTCCATCACTGGATATACTGTAATCCTCTAAACCACCCTTCTAAACTTGCCACATCTTAGCACCTAGATCCTCATTAGCCAACTGACCCTCTTTTACCTCTCTCAACCACAGCGGTTTGACTTGCAATTCTGCCAGCAGGCTTCCATCATCATACAAACTCAGATGTGCGAACATCGCCCTCAGATCCGACACAACCTTTCGACTTAGAGCATCTGCGACCACATTTGCCTTGCCCGAATGATATTCTATGGAACAATCATAATCCTTTAACAACTCCACCCACCTATGCTGTCTCAGATTCAACTCCTTCTGAGTCAATAAGTACTTAAGACTCTTGTGGTTTGTGTAGATCACCGACTTTTCTCGGTAAAGGTAATGCCTCCATACCTTAAGAGCAAAAACCACTTTAGCCAATTCCATTCGGTCGTCGCGTCCCGGGTAGTTAACCTCATGAGGCCTCAATTGCCGAGACGCATAAGCGACTACTTTCCCGTCTTGCATCAATACACACCCTAATCCCGTGTGAGAAGCATCACAGTATACCACAAAATCCTTCCTTGCCTCTGGCTAAATCAAAACCGGGGCTTCGGTCAAAACCTTCTTAAGCTTCTCAAAGCTCTCTTGTTGCTTATCTGTCCATACGAAAGGTACTTCCTTCCTCAGCAACCTCATCAGAGGTGCGGCTATTGATGAAAACCCTTCCACAAACCTTCTGTAGTAACCTGCCAATCCCAAGAAGCTACGAATCTCAGCCACAGACTTAGGTGGTTTCCAATCTAGCACTGCTTCAATCTTCCTAGGATCCACCCTTATCCCTTCAGCAGACACCACATGCCCTAAGAACGCCACTTCCTTAAGCCAAAATTCACACTTGCTGAATTTGGCATAGAGCTTCTTCTCCCTTAACACTTGCAACACAACCTGAAGATGCTTATCATGCTCTTCTTCCGTCTTGGAGTACACAAGAATGTCGTCGATGAACACAATGACGAACCTATCCAAGTACGGTTGGAAAACCCAGTTCATCATATCCATGAACGCGGCTGGGGCGTTCGTCAATCCAAACGGCATTACTAGAAACTCGTAACGGCCGTATCTTGTTCGGAAAGCTGTCTTATGGATGTCTGCCACCTTCACCTTCAGCTGATGATATCCAGACCTTAAGTCGATCTTTGAGAATACTGATGCCCTCTTTAGCTGATCGAACAAGTCATCGATCCTCGGCAAAGGATACTTGTTCTTGATGGTTAGTTTATTCAACTGGCGATAGTCTATGCACATGCGCATAGTTCCGTCCTTCTTCTTCACGAACAAGACTGGTGCTCCCCACGGAGACACACTGGGTCGAGTAAACCCACGATCGAGCAACTCTTGGATCTGAGCCTTGAGCTCAACCAACTCCTTTCGTGCCATTCGATACGGGGCAATTGACACAGGAGCTATTCCCGGTAGCAAGTCAATTCCAAATTCCACCTCCCATTCTGGGGCTATTCCGGGTAATTCATCTGGAAACACATCTTCAAATTCCCTTACAGTTTTAACTCCACTAACTCCCCCTTCTTTCCCATCCAACGCACTTATGAAGGCCAAAAATGGCTTACACCCTTTCCGAACCATCTTATCAGCCTTCAATGTTGAAACTACATTAGACAAGTAGTTCCTTATTTCCCCTATCATAATTACCACCCCATCCTCCGGGGTCCTTAACTCCATCCGTTTAGCTGCACAATCCAACACAGCCCAATGCTCCACTAACCAGTCCATACCAAGTATAAGATCGAATTCTCCGAAGGGTAGCTCCATTAAGTCGACAGAAAATACTACTCATTGAATTTCTAGAGGTACACTTCGAAAGATCTTATTCACCACTACAGTTTGACCTAATGGGCTTACTACAGTTATCTCCCTATTAGAAAGTTCAGAAACTATGTCTAGAGTTTCCACTACTCTACATGCAACATAAGAATAGGTCGAGCCCACATCAGTCAAAGCAAAATAAGGCTTGTTTGCTATAAGGAACGTACGGTTATGACGTCTGGCGCGTCTCCATCCTCCCTCTGGCGAACCGCATAAACCAGACCCGGCTATCTAGCCTCAGTATTACCAACACCTCTGCCCGGTGTTCCTCGTCCCCTTCAGGCACCATTACATCTACCATTCGGACCACGACCTCGCTGAGGCTGCTGTCCACCTCTACCAGCCTGATTAACATTCTGAGCTGCTGGTCGATTCCTATCTGGTTTCATAGGACAGTCCTTAATCATGTGATCCTTAGATCCAGACTTAAAACATCCTCCCGTCTTCTTCCAACACTCTCCTAGGTGCATCTTCCCACATTAATTACATGTACGATACTGCCCTCCTGAACAAGCTTGTTGACCTCGCGGCCCATCAGCTCTAGGCCTCTTTTGTACATTTTCTGACGATCTAGACGATCCAAATCCTCTTTTCTGCCTATTCCGATCAGTGTTCTGCCTTATAGAATCCTTAATTCCCTCGGCCACCTTAGCCTTCTCTACCAACACTGCGAACTCCCTCTCTTGATGTGGAGCTATCAATAACCTTAGATCATCCCTCAGTCCATCCTCAAATCGGACACATTGCTCATGTTCAGTAGCTACTATCCCTCTAGCATAACGGCTCAGCCTTAAGAATTCAGCCTCATATGCTGCTACGGACTTATTTCCTTAAACCAGCCCCAGAAATGCCTTCCTCTGCGCATCAATGTAGTGAGTACCAACATACTTCTTCTGATATGCCGCTTTAACGTATTCCAAAGTAAATTCCTCAGTCGTAGCACTATTCCGAACTGTGAGCCACCATTGATAGGACTCATCACGGAGAAGCGGCAACAACCCTTTCAACTTTTCCTCAGTAGTCAGATTGAGTTCATCCATGATTCGTTCAGTCGCTTCCAATCAATACTCAGCCGTACTGGGTGCCACACCAGATCAACCACGAAACACCGCATCCACACACATTACGACCACATCTCCTAGAGCTCATGTCTACGTTCGCGTTTTAATCTGATTAACAAATTTTATGCATTAGTCCTTGTTCCACTGATTATTTGCGAAGAAATTTTATGGAAGGAGTTTAATAGCAGTCCTTTCGATCAATCAAAGTTTTCGTTCAAGTTTTCTATCCTAATTCAGAGAAGAACATTCATTCCAACATTCATTCAGTAGCATCTATCACATACATTCACCTATTCCAACATTTTAGTCTATTTCTACCCCAGGGGTATTTTTGTCATTTGTTCTACAGGGGTATTTTGTTAATAAATCGGAGTAAATTTATAAATCCTAATAAATCAAGGCACTTTGAATTTTCAAACCTCAAGGGTACTTTTGTAAATTTTCTCAAATTAGGGGTATGGCAGAGATTTTAGAAATTGAGGGTCATTTTGGTAATTTTGTAAATCAGGGGTAATTTCCTAAATTTCCAAATCAAGGTACCTTAATATTTTGTAAAGATAAAGTGTTTCGATATTTTTGTAAAATCAGAAAATTTCATTGAAACCGGGGGTAATATGGTAGTTTTGAAAACCAAGGGCATTTTAGTAATTTTCCCACTAGGGTTTTTATGTAATTTTGTAAATCGGAAGTATTTTGGAAAATTTTCAAACTAGGTTTTGCTACAACTTAAAGGGGTAATTTGGTGATTTTAAAACCGAAGTTTTTATGAAAATACAGCTAATCCCTTTCGGGTTTTAGATATTGGGTTTAGCCCGTGAATGAGTCCTCTTGGTTAGGGTGAACCGAAGCTACGCACCAGGTAGGATTCTAGCGAAGAGGAGGTGAGTCACTAGGACTGCTTAAGTACCAGGCTCTTCCGGATCCAATCCTAGACATGCGCACAAAGGTTGCCACACCCTAACTCAGCGACTTAGCCACAAGTTTGTTTACTTAGGCACTTCAATTTTATGTAATTGTTGGGGTAAACTAGTCCTAGGGTTCAAGTACCTATCATACTATTCTACGTTCCATTTCCACCCTTCTACAATTCATACTATAAATCACACAAATGAATAGGGGTACTTACCTGGTGGACTTCGGGGCGGAGACTTAGGTGCCATGCCAGAAAAACCTGCTCAATTTCACAAAACTTTCAAAAAACATTCATTTGGGCCTAAATTTTAAAACATTGTGGGCTTTAAACCCAAGGCCGAGAGTTTAAAACTAGGTTCTGATACCAAGCTGAAACACCCCAAACCCGGCCCACGAGCCTTGACTGGATCTGTTATGTTTCTCGAGTAAAACGGTTCAAAATTCTTTTGTTACTTTGGAAAAACTGTGTGGTTTTGAAAGAAATATTATTTTTGGGTTGGGCTCGAGTTGGAAACAAGTTTATTTTATATTGAAAACCATTTGTTTTAGGGTGTCCAAAACAATTAGAGGTTATTTTTAAAATTAATTTACTCAATCTTTAATTGGATAACAATTCGTAACATAATAAAAAAAAATCAAATAGTTCAACTATGGCCTTATTACATCAAAATTTAAAATCCGAAATAAATCCAAAGTATTTAAAATATAACATGTCCAGAATTAAATAAAAGAAAGTCCAAAGTTTAATAAAACTCTGAGTTGAGTATGGACCCGGTCCATCACTGATCGGCACATGAAAAATATTCCCTAACGGGGTGAGTCAAACAGACTCAATGTGTAACCAACACTAAGATTCAACAATTCAGGCATACATTATCCTATCACATATAATTACATATAACAGACAGAAATAGTGATGCAACCCGAACCCAAACCTAGATGCCATCCGCTACACATCACCCGTACCAACCTGCACACCGTGGGGACTACTGAGTCAACCCTCCAACCGCTACACACCATCGAACGCTGTCCCTCCAGTCGACGTGCTCATCGCCCTTATAAAATTCGTGGCATAGCCACCAGATAAAATACTTGTGACATGGGTCACCACATTCAGATAATGTGACCGAAGTCACCACACTGAGATATCGTGGTATAAAACCACCACATTCACTTCCCCTTTCATAATCACCCATATGCCCCCATGTCATACAAATATGCATAAGCCATGTCATATTACATATTCACATTCTTATAGTTTGACATATACCCTAACAGATCGTATGATACTCCTAGTAGAAGTAGGAAACGTACTTGAGTACTTTGTACCATAACATTGTACCTTACCATAGCTTTCACATCTTTATAACACATATATTAAATTTAATGCCTTAAATCTATTAAGTCTTAAGGAAGGATACACACCTGATATATTTATCGGTTCACTAATTTCCCGAAAACCTGATCTAATGCTTTAGATCCTTAATTCCTTGTTGCCGATTTGATTACCAATCAAATCTTGTGATGCTTTCCTCTTGTAATCGGCTATTCACTAGATCCATTGACTCGATTAGTTTTCAGTTTAACTAAATAAGAAACAGATCTGAAATACCAAAATAGGGCCTTGGCCGAATGTCAGATTCACTTACCTTGTGAATCTTAATTCCCGAAAATTGTCACTTCTTTGTAGTACTGCCGAAATCCCTATAGATATATGTTAGATCAATTTCTAACATTTAATCATAACAAATGGCCCTTGGCCGAATATCACACATGCCTTACCTTAGATATTGAAATCCCAAAAACCTCCTTATAGTCGACAATAGCAGAAATCCCGGAAAACCCTTCAAGTTTCAGCCAAGGATCACTAATAGGATTAGTACCTTGATTTCGGTTAAAAGAAAAGAAATAGAATGACAACAATAGGATCCCTTACCCTCAATGTTGTAGTCGACGGAACCTCTGCCAAAACCCACTGTGATATTCGGCTAAGACTACTTGTTGAGTACTGAAATTCTAGCTTTTGAAAATATTATCAAAAGTAGAATAGGAGGATTGATGATGAGTATTTGGCTACAATGGAAGAGTATAGGACCAAGGAGGAATCGACAATGGTAATCTTTAGGGAGAGAAAGATTTTGGCTAAAACAAATAAAAGAAAAAGATGAAAACGATGAGATAGGTTTTTGGAGAATTGAAAAGAAAAAGGAAAAAGTTGCAGAGAGAATTCTGTAGAGGCTTCAAAGAAAAAGAAAAGAATGCCGAATGGCCCTACTTTTCCTCCTTTTGCCGAAATTACTAGGCCTAGAGTCCCCTATTCGGCCATCACTATCATATCCCTTACTTTTCTCTTATCCCTTTATTTAAAATTAATAATAATAATCCATCCTTTATCTGTTACCTTACTTAATTATCACCATTTATCTCTTAAAAATAAAAGGATTAAAGCTCCTAAAATATAGCATTAGTGTCGTCCCTTGCTGCTAATCTCTGCTGCAAAATAAAACTTTTATTTTGCTTCCCTTGCAGCTCGAACCTTGGCCCATTTACCCCTGCATGTGGCGTCATTTCCAGAGGCCCTAAGTGGCACCTCCAAGCCACTTTTCCAAGCCTATTTGTGTGTCATATTTCCCTTACAATTTTTCTTAAGGCCACCCTGCTTAGCTTCCTCTTTTAAAACTTTAAAATCGAATAATTTCTAAGGCATTTACTACACTCTAGGGTTCACAAAAATTCATAGAACACATTCAGAATATTCATTAACATGCTACTTCATCTAATTTAGTACTAATGCATAAGCCATAATCCAGGATATTACAGTAAGGTTGAGGTAAAGCCAACATCGGTAATCAACGAGTACCAACCTCGCATACCATATCCCGAAGCGATAATGAAGGACGACACAGAGGAATAGTTCGGTAAGTTTCTTAAACTCTTAAAGAAATTACATATTGACTTACCGTTTGTTGAAGCTCTTTCGCAGATGCCAGATTTTAGGAAATTTTTAAAGAAGCTATTGACAAATAAGCAAAAGATAGACGAGCAATCACATGTGGAACTGAATGCAGTTTGCTCAGCAATGTACTAAATGCAGTTTGCTCAGCAATGTTACAAAATAAACTACCATGAAAATTAAGAGATCCAAGGAGTTTTACAATTCCATGCTTAATTGGTAGTTTATCTATTGATAATGCGTTAGCTGATTTAGGGGCAAGCATAAATGTCATGCCTTATAAAATGTTTAAACAACTAGGTCTAGGGAAACCCAAACAAACTAGGATAAGCATTCAATTAGCTGATAAAACTATTAGAATTCCTAGGGGTATAATTGAAGATGTGCTAGTAAAAATTGATAAATTCGTATTCCCAGTAGACTTTGTCATTTTAGACATGGACGACGACAACACGATCCCCATAATTTTAGGAAGACCATTTTTAGCAACTGCCAGGACTAAAATTGATATCGACGCAGGTGAACTCATACTCTGTGTAGGTGACAAGACAGTCACTCTTCAAGCTCTCGATTCAGCTAGGACATCGAATAATCAAGGTGAGAAAGTGAATGCTATTGATAACCATTCGGTTAACCCTTCTTTGCAGGAAGCACCACAAAAGAACACAATTGATCCTAAACCCTGTGTCAACAAAGAAATAATTCATGAGGAGCAAAGGATTCAGATAGATGAACTAGAAGAGTGGAAGATGCATTTCAAGGAAAAAACTAGGGATAAATGAAGCAGAACCAAAGCCATTCTACGAGATAGAAAAGTTCAAAATTAGGGATCAGGTACTGATAGAAAAAGCAGACCCACGAATACCTGCCTTTGATCCTAACACAAACAAAGAAATCCCTTTTAAGGTGAGCAATGTTTTCCCATACGGAACAGTCGAGGTAAGTAACCTTATTTTTGGCACTTTGAAAATAAACGCTACTCATCTTACACTCTATCAAGATAATGGAACTGCTAGCATGAGGAAGGACTTTCAACTCCTCAAACCACCATGAATGTGCGAATGAAAGGTAAGTCTAGCTTAAGACTATAAACGAGCGCTTTTCAGGAGGCAACCCGAGTACTAACCCCATTAACTTCTACATTATTTGTTTATTCTATTTATTTTATTTTATTCTTTCCTTTCAGCACCTAACTATAAATTAACCAAAAGTGCAGTTTTTCAAGCCACACGGCTGTGGCCATGGCCGTGTGGACGCACTGAACCTCCGTACTAACATGGCATATGGTACGAGTCAGAACGAATCATATCGTCACAGACTCCAACTACCACGCCACGACCGTGCGATGCAGCCGTGGCCGACACTGTTAGATCATACACGGGCGTGGAGACCTGAGCATGGGCGTGGGAGAAGCGAACAAAGCAAAACATGGTCGTACGATACGGCCATGACACTTACACGCCCATGGTACACGGGAGTGGGAAAGTATTAGGCCCCAAAATTCTATTTAACCCACCCCTCCTTCTTCTCACCTTCCACCCATCTCTTTTCTTTCATCCTATTCTTCAGATATCCCCCCTCCCCACACTTTTCTTTTTAGCTATTACCAAAACCCTTGAGCTACACCACATCTATGTCAAAGAAGCAGAAGGATCCTGGCACAGTCTCCCTTTGTGAGACCAATCTATATAAGTTCATGCCGGCTGCTTCATCCATTCGACAGGCCAAGGGTCTTTCAGGCTATTTAATTTTTCTTCTTATTTACTCTTCTCCTTTATTTTCCTTATTTTTGACTATCTTATGCTTAAATTAGTTTATTTTATTTCGTTTTCTTTGATTTAGGTTCTAAAGGTTGCTAGGGAATTACACCGGAACCACGACCACCACCCCATTACATCCTTAGAAGTCACACCCACCTCGCGAACCATCCAACAATAGGGACTCTTCGGTCCATTCATCTTTTACTTTAATTTTATTTTACTTTCAATTTTCTTTCTCTTTATCTTTCTTGTCTTTAAATATATCTTTAGTATATTTTGAATTATTATTATTTCATGGCTAATTCTCTATGAGCTTCCCAATTTCTTCATCTAGTGTAGAGCTCAGTAGCAGCCACCACACCTCAGGACTCCCAACTCAAGGAAACCATCCAAATTCAGGAAGTTCCACCTCTCCCTTTCTCTTAAATTTCATATGCATCTTTGTACATTGAGGGCAATGTACATCTTAAGTGTGGCGGGTGAATATTTACTAAAAGAAAATGCCTAACTTTCTTCATTATTCTCAAATCCCTGAATGATATCTTGTCCTAAAGTAATTTCCTCATATTATGGTTAGAATGAAATTTCCTTTGATTTATGATTTTTGTTGATGTGTTGTTGATTAAGTCATTGATAATTGTGCATTGATGATTAAATTTGAAGGTAATAGAGAATCAAGCATGATAAGTCTATTTTTCAGAAATTAAAAATTTTTTCTAGGTTGTCTACCTAAATCTGAATGTTACCTTGAAGTTCAAAATTTACGAGGTTGATATCAAATACCATAATTTTTGTGAGATTTTGAGCATATACTCTTTCGTGCTCACTTTATTGATTATGAGTGTTGACACACTGATTTGTTATTCTAGAACTTGCATTGATTATACATGTCGAGACCACACCTTTGATTTGATATACAGAGATGATAAAGGCACCTAGGTTTTAACCCACTTACTCCACTTGTAACACCCCAAACCCGGTCAACACACCACAACTTTATCTGGCATGTCACAGAGGAAATTGTTTTGAAGAAAACAGGTTACCGATTAAGTTTTGACAAAACTTTTTAAATGTTTCATATTTGTAGAAATCAGGTGCACGATTAGTTAAAAACCGATACTTTGAAATCCTGGAATAAATCTTTAAAACTTAGTTGTCGATCCATAGGTTTAGAGAACGTTTATGTCATTTTAAAACCCGATATTCCTTTCTTAGTTATTTATAAATCAGTTGAGTTGAATGTGGAAAACTTAATTTTCAAATCCATTTGAGTTGTTGTTGTTATCAATTGATTTGTATTACCCGATGGTAACGTTTGGAAAACCATTGCATTTTGTAGTTTAGAAAACCTTGCGCTCATATTATTAAATCCATCATGTAATTTATTTAACCATGTTTAAAACAAATCCAAATCATATAAATAAACCAAAAACATAATTAAAAAGCCTTATTACAAACCCAAAATAAGAATGAAACCAAATTTAAATAAAATAAAATTAAGTACCCAAAAGATGTTCAATGAAACCCGAAAACAAATATTGCATGGCCACCACGAGTCTGCCCGGCTCCTCATCCGCGATCTATGAATCACCTGAAAAGATAAGGGAGAAGGTGAGTCACCAAGACTCAGTGCGTAATCCCCCTCATGGTTAATACAACATACTTACGCAAATCATAACCAAGCAATATATATAACGTACCCAAACCTAGCCATCCATAACTCCGTATCTACCCCATGTGGTACTAAACCACTGGTAGTGCCAAACCACTGGTGACCCAAAGTCACGATATCCAATAATAATGTGGTGCCAAACCACTGGTGACCCAAACTTACGAATAATCCATCTATGGGGCCAACCCACATTGTGATACCAAATCACTAGCGACAATCCCGTAATATCAAATGTGGGGCCAACCCACTGTGGTGCTAAGCCACTGGGACGAGTCGCTATGAGGTGCCAAAACTCTGGTGACCCAAAGTCACAAAATATCAATAATCCAAGTGTGGGGCCAACCCACGTGTGATACCAAATCACTGGCGACGATCCCAAATATCAACTGTGGGGCCAACCCACTGTGGTGTTAAGCCACTGGGACAAGTCGCTATGAGGTGCCAAACCTCTGGTGACCCAAGTCACAAAATAATCTGTGGTACCAAACCACTAGAGGTGCCAAACCTCTGGTGACCCAAAGTCACGGATATCATACTTCCCACTCCTCTCATATCACCCACACCAATGCATTACAAGTGCAAATCATGCTATCATGCTTTAATATGCAACAAAAGCAAATATATCATAAATCATATTATTATGCACCATATAGCAAAAATCATATCGAAACGGACTTACCCGAATCCTTGCTCACACCCATAAGGCATCATATCAAGATCTCATAGTTTTCGGCTTTTAATCATGATTAGGTTATTAATATATTACCAAGTTATAAAGTGTGTAAGTTACACACCTGTCACTAACGCAAGCACTAAATCCCGAGGACCCGATCTACCACACTAGATCTCCTTGTCCTACATTCGGCCAAACCACAAAATTAGTAACAAGGCCATTCGGCCACACCAACAAATCTTGAAGGGTGAGGTAACGCATAACTATCACCATCCTTACCTTTCTGCCTTACGAATGCTAATCCCAACACCCGATATGCGAAACTGATCCTCCCCCTACATTCGGCCAACAACAACCCTTAGCCTCAATAGCCTTCAGCTTTTCACAACTTAAAGAATGATGAACCAATATAGATCCTTACCACTTGACTTACCAAATCCGATTGACAGAGAATAAAAGGGCTTATATCGACTGCTTCAAAATCCCAGAGATCCTAAAAGAAATCAATCCCTAAAGATGATTAACAAAAACATCAACAAATGCCGAAGTTCGACTTTTCCTACCATATGAGTCGACAGAGAAGAGAGAAAAGAAGTAATGAATTTGAGTCAAGAACACTTACCCTTCTTCAAAACCGAATAGAGAAGAACCCAAAGAAGATCTACCCTTGTTGATATTCGGCCAACACAATATAAGAAGGAAAGAAAGAAATTTCGACAAAGAGTTAAATGATGAAGGGAGTTTCGACTATGGTTGACAGAAAACAAATAGATGGGATTCGACAAGAGTGGAAAAAGAGGAAGAAAAAGAAAGTAAAATGGAAGAGAGGGAATTCAGCGAAGGAAGGTGGAGAGGATTTCGACACAAGAGTTTGAGAGAAGAAAAGAAAAAGATGAAAGGGAGTAGATGGGAACTTTTGGCTTTTGAACAAAAATGAAAAAAGAAAAAGAGAGATGGGAGAGTGATAGATTCTGCCAAACACCTTGAGAAGGAGAAAAGAAATGAAATAAAATAAAATCAAAGAACTTAGAGAGACATTCGGCTAGGTGCAAAAACAAAAAGGAAATTTTGGCTTTCTCCAATATGGTACACGAAGGAGATTTTGGCAATGCACAAAAGGGTTTTCGGCTTTTGATACACAAAACAAAGGCTAGCCGAAAATGTCATCTAGCCACTAAGGAATTTTGGCAACCCCTCTACTCAGCTCTCCAAAACCAAACACTCCCCCTTAGCAGGAGTTCAAAATTCGGCCACTTCCCCAAATTCCTCCTGGCCACTAATTCAAATGAATTTGAATTCCACAAGTTCCTAAATTTTCTCCTTACCACCCATTTAAATCAATTTAACTGATTCAAAGCTTATTTGACAGAGTTTGTGCTGAGCACAACTCTTTCCCCCCTTGGCGTCAAAATAATAAGCAGAAAGTGAGATTTCTGCTGCTCGAACCTGAGCTCTCCCTTACCTGCATGTGGCGTCACTCTCAAGGCGCTAAGTGGCGCCTCCTTGCCACTTTACCAAGCCCAATCTTGTGCTAAAATACCCCACGAATTACACTTAACCCCTAGCTCCTTCAGCTTCCTTTTCTTAAATCTTAAAAACAAAAATTTCCCACAGCTCGGGCCTATCCTTGGCTTATAACTGACCTCTAGAATACCTCAATTAATAATACAAACAATCCACACACGTGCAAAGAAGTTCGAAAAATAATAGCCCCTATTTAGGGATGTTACACCACTAAATGCCTACCCTCATAATTAACCTCTAGTGAACCCTTTTTAATCCTAACATCCCTTTTTATTGACTCACCCACTAATATTAACCCAAAACCCTGTGTGTTTGTTATTACCATTCTTTTTGACAACCCTTATATCGAGATTTGAATTGATCAGTTGCCTAATTATATTATCTCAGTAGTTGAATTCATTATTTGACTTTTTCTTAAAAAAAAAAGCGAAGTATTTTCATTATTAGTTATATGATTAAATGACCTTATACGTTTAAATTCCAATTGTTGAAGAAGAAGCTCGTATTATTAGTATTAGTATTACAAGTTTTCATGTGATGTAATTATCTGTTATCAGTTTGTTGTTTTTAGTTAGGTAATTTATCAAGTCAATCTCGATTCTAACTTTCTAATTCAGCCTTTATCCATACCTTTTACCCAAGCCCCATTACAACCCTATTAAAGACCTTTTGATTTGTGTATCATCTCATATTATAGTGGTGGAGATTTGATTTTTATGCAAGCCTATGGGATTAACTCTTCATGTTTGACTTTTGAGTGCTTAATTCTGAACCTTAAACACTTTGAGTGATTTAGTGAGGATGCTAATTCTTGACGATTTTGAATCAGAGGTAATTATTTAGATAAGGGGAAACACCTATGTTTTTGTGCTACAAATGTATGACTTAGATTGTTTGAATCTTTAGGACTCTTTGAGTTGAATTATCCATGTATAAATTATCTATGAATTATGATGAATAATTATTGCTGAATATTATGAATCAAGGAAGTTCGTTTTAATTGTGACTTAAGAATTTTGCTTGAGGACAAGCAAAAGCTTAAGTGTGGGGGGATTTGATAAACCGTAAAAGTAATATATTTTAAGCCCACATTTAGCATAATTTTGGATGATTTAAGCCTTGAATTATTTAATTTGGTGCTCTTAATCCTTTTTTTTTATGTTTTATACTCAGAAGAGCACCAGATGATGAAAAGAATAGAAAACGGGCCCAAAACAGAATAAATGGGCCATATCACGAAATCCACACAGCCTGGGCCCAAGACCACACGGCCGTGCCTCATTCAACAGCCTCGAATGCGGCCTGGCCATGATTTACACGGGCGTGTGCCATGGGCGTGTCCCTGCCGTGACAAAGAGAAGTTTCACTCGAATTAGGATACTTAGGGGCGAAGAAACACATTCAGAAGCCTATATAAACACCCTAAGTATGACCTAAAAGGAGGAGCCCAAGGTTTTAGTCAGGAGGCGTCCACCTAGGCCAATGAAGGTAGATTTGTGGGGATTTACTCAAAGATAGCCAATTGATCCATCTCAAGAAGCCGGGATCATACTCAAGACGGAGGATCTATTGTTCAATTCCTTCAAGGGGTTTCAGGGATTTCTTATGTTTTTTTTATCATTTCTTCTGAGATGTTATCTTTTATTATTATGAACTAAAACCTCAGATACCTGAGGGGGATGAAACCTAAGATGAATCTTGTTATCGTTTGCTGAACTATATGATAAATATTTGACTGGTTCTTGTGTTGATATTTCTGGGATATTAATTCAAGTGTGATGTGCTTAGGTAGAGGAGCAAAAGTCCCTGCCTAAGAGTAGATCTAGCATAATTAAGTGGAGTTGATCGCATGCCTAGAGATAAGGTGACGAGATTTTACCGGATTAGGGTGAAACCTAATATGGGAGTCCATAGATCGAGTTAATGCAATTCTTGGGGTTTTAATTAGAAAGAGATTTCAATTAATCAACCTAGGGTTAGACGTTAGTCGCCTCGAGAGAGGGGTTAATATAAATTAGGAAATCGTACAGATCAAGTCAATTGAATAAATCATCTAGTTCAGAGTTAGATAACAAGTGAAGTCTAGGTGGATTCTTCCTCGGGTATTGTCTTAATCAATTGGTTTTTCTCAAAGTATTTCTCCCCAATTTCTTTATTCTTTGTCTTAGAGTTTTTAGTTTAGTAGTTATTTAATTTAGATTAAACAACAAATTCCTTTAATTCTTAGGCTAAATAATAAAAAGAAAGTTAGTATTAGTACTTTTAGTTCCTTTGGGTCTTAACTATACTACTGTTCGATAGGTGCGCTTGCCTCAAATTGTTGTCATAGTTAGTTTCTAGGTTTGATCATTCTTTATATAAATTTTAAGACTTTGACATCGTATAAAACAACGATCAGCTATACTACTGTTCGATAGATGCACTTGCCTCAATCGTTGTCACAGTTAGTTTTCAGGCTCGATCATTCTTTTTATAAATTTTTAAGACCCTGACATAACGATCAAGTTTTTGGTGCCGTTGCCGGGGAATTGAAATATTAAGAACGCTTAATTTTTATTACTTTATCCATATTATATTTATTTTATTTTTGCAATTAAATTTTATTTTTATTTTTCTAAATTTTCTTCTTTGCTTTTGGCAGGTACCTGCAGTTTATGACTAGAAGGAACCCGACAGGACCCCTGATTTACGATAGCAATATTGAAGGTACTGTTTGCAGAAATTGTAGAGAAATAAGGCGAACCTTAAACTACATAGAAGAAGAGCAAGAAGTTGAAATCAATACCACCGAAGAGATGGCTGAGAATAATCCGCTACCTCTAGAGGCGGCCGAACATCATGCTTCTCGAACTATGTATGATTATGCTAAACCTAAATTAATAGGAACTGAGTCAAGTATTGTTAGGCCTACTAAAATGCTATGAGGATTCGACTATTTCTTTAGGAAAAAAGAAAGATAGGCAAAAGCAAAGATACTCCTGAGACGGTATATTCGGCCAAAGAGGGAACAGCTTCAGGAAGAGAGAAAAAGGAAGAAAAGAGAGGAAAGATTGCTCACAAAATTCACCTATTGACAGATAAGAAAAAGGAAAATAAACCAAAAGCCAGAGAATGGATGGAAGGAAAAGAGATTCGGCAGGGAGAAGAAAGAAAGAAAAAAATACAAAAGTGTTAAGAGAAAAAGTGTCAGAGCCTACTAAATTCAGCGGAGGCTTACTCAAATGCCGAAATGACCCACAACCCTTCCCCCAGCCAAAATCTCAAGGCTCAAGATCCCCTAAATGACACAACTCTCCTTTCACTCTAACTCCTTGATTCTCTCCCCTTATCCCTCCTTGACTCTCTCCATGACCAGTTCAAGCACCATTAAAATGATTTCAAACTCCACTTAGTTGTGTTTCAGTCCAACTATACCACCTCCATAGCTCAAGCAGCAAAATAAATACCCCTCTCATGCTGTGCCAACACTCGAACCACAGACCCCTTGCCACACTTCTAATGCCACAACCATCTTACCAATAGGCTTTTTGTGTCATATTTTAACCACACATATATAAAAGGCCTGCTACCAAACACCAAGGGTTTTATTCACTTAAAAACTAAAATTTCTGCTAAAGCTCATGTTTGAACCTAGGACTTCTCCAACACTTCTCAGGACCCTTAACCACTGAAGCAGACATTTAATTTTGTCATTTTCTTGCACAATAATTACTTATGTACAGCCTCCTTACTGATCTATACACAGGGCCCAATACTTCTAGGCCCAAAATTCGAGGCAATACAATACTAGTGGGTTATTTTTCAGTATTTGGAGATATATATGATGATTGCCTAGCCAATCTAGCCAAGGTACTAAGGCGATAGGAAGAAATGAACCTTATACTTAACTGGGAAAAGTGCCATTTCATGGTACGAGAAGGTGTTGTTCTAGGGCATCGGATAACAAGACGTGGAATCGAGGTAGATAAAACGATGATAGATGTAATTGAAAAACTCCCACCTTCGACATTTGTAAAGTGTGTTAGAAGCTTTTTGGGCCACGTCAGTTTCTATCAAAGATTTATCAAAGACTTCTCCAAAATTGCTAAACCCTTTTGCAAATTATTAGAGAAGGACACGGCATTTAAATTTGATGAGGAGTGTTTAAGAGCTTTCAACAATTTGAAGAGTCGATTAGTCTCGGCACCCATAATTGGCACACCAGACTGGGATTTGCCATTTGAATTGATGTGTGACGCAAGTGACTTCGCGATCGGAGCTGTCATCGGTCAGCGAAGGAACAAATTTTTTCATCCCATCTGCTATGCTAGTCAGACTCTGACAAGAGCTCAACTGAAGTACACGATAACAGAAAAAGAGTTACTTGCTATTGTGCTTGCTTTTGACAAGTTTCAATCTTATCTTGTAGGTACCAAAGTGACTGCCTATACTGACCACTCGGTAATTAAGTATTTACTTTCCAAGAAAGACGCTAAGCCGAGATTGATCCGGTGGGTACTTCTACTTCAAGAGTTCGATCTTCAAATTCAAGATCGAAAGGGAGTAGAAAATCAAGAAGCAGATCACTTGTCCAGATTGGAGCCGCAATAAAGGAATTCTCCACTTATACCAATTCAGGAGACATTTCCAAATGAACATATACTAAAGGTAAATCATGTCCATAATGCCCCTTGGTTTGTTGATATTGCTAACTATTTAGCTTGTGGTTTGATGTCGACTGATAAGACATATCATCAAAAGAAAAAGCTTCTTCACGATGTGAAGTACTATTTCTGGGAAGAACCATATTTGTTTAGAAAGTGTGCAGATCAAATGATCAGGAGATGTGTGGCAGAAGATGAAGTACATAAGGTTTTATACCACAATCACTCAGCTTCAAGTGGGAGACACCTCGGAGGAACACGTACTGGGGCCAAAGTATTGCAAGTCGGATTCTTTTTGGAAAACACTATTTAAAGACGCATATGCTTACGTAAAGAGTTGTGATCGATGTCAAAGGGTCAGAAATGTCACCAAAAAAACGAGATGCCTCGAACAAACATCATTGAGGTAGAAATGTTTGATGCTTGGGGTATTGACTTTCTCGATCCTTTCCCTCCTTCTTTTGGTTACAAGTACATCTTGGTAGCTGTAGACTACATGTCTAAGTTGATTGAGGCTGAAGCATATTCGACAAACGATGCTAAGGTTGTGATGAAGTTTTTTGCAGAAGCATGTGTTCACAAGGTTTCGAACCCCACAAGCCATCATTAGTGATGAAGGGTCCCATTTTGTGAACAAGTGGTTGAAATGGTTACTTTACAAACAAGGAGTGAAGCACAAGGTTGCCACAGTTTACCATCTGCAGAGGAATGGGCAAGCTGAACTAGAAAACAAAGAGATCAAAGGCATACTTGAGAAGGTAGTTTGCCCAAATTGACGAGATTGGTCCAAAAGACTAGATGATGCTTTACGGGCTTACAGGACAGCATACAAGACACTTTTAAGGATGTCACGCTAACGTCTTTGGGAAAGTCTGTCATTTGCCTTTGGAGTTAGAGCATAAAGCTTACTGGGCTCTCCAATGACTCAACTTGGATCTTAAATTTGCTAAAGAGAAACGGATGCTTCAACTTAACGAGTTAGAAGAATTCCAAATGTCTTCATACAAGAATGCCAAATTACTTAAGGAGAGACTCAAGAAATGACATGACAAGCACATTCGAGTTCAGGAATTTGAAGTAGGTTAGCTAGTCTTGTTATTCAATTTCAGATTAAGGTTCTTTCCAAGTAAGTTAAAATCATGTTGGTAAGGTCCATTTATGATTTATTGAGTCTATCCATATGGAGTTGTTGAACTTCAAGGTAAGGGAGGTAATTGTTTAGTTAATGTTTAATGCTTGAAACATTACTGGGGAGATAAAATTGAACGGGATCAAATCTCATTTATTTTATCAAATGATTAGATTTTCTTATTTTCCTTTTAAATAAATGATTTTGGATGTATTTTTGGGGTTAGTATATTTAAATAAATTTTGTCTAGGAGATTGGAATTTAAGCAGGACTTGCTTGCGACCCCTCCAATGTTTCTTGGGAATTGATTTTAACAAAATTTTTCGAGAAATTATTCCCTAAATGGCAAAATAAATTTTTAAATTTTCAAATAGAAGGGTCAATTTTGATCCAAGTTTTAAAATTGCAACTCAGTTTCAAATTTTCATTAAATCTAAGGACTTAATTGAACCATTTTTAAAATTTGGTTACTCTTTTTCTAATTAATAAAAATTAGGTGCCTCATTTTGTAAATATATTCAAAAGGCATCTAGAATAAATGTTTTTAATTTTATAAATATATATATAAGATAATCTTTAATATATAATTATATCTATTATAATATATATTAATTATTATCAACTTTGCATAAAATTAGGATTAGTATCATATTTTATTTAATAAGATTTTATTTTAATAAATTAATAGGAATTAATAATTTAATTTTAATTATTAATTGTTGTTAACATTGAGTAGAATTAGAATTAGATTTTTTTTAATTGTTAAATTATTCTAAGAATTCTACTCTAATTCCTACTCCTCTCACTATAAAATCCACACATCTATGCTTATTTCTTTTTTCTTTTTTTTTTCATTCATACATCATTCCTTCCAAACACCAAAATCCATAAGCGTTGCAGCCTCTTAGCCAACTCTACCTAGTTACCTAGCAGCCATTCAGCCAGTAGCCCAGTGCCATCCCATGCTGAACGCCCACCACGCGCACGCCTGCCCCATCGTGCGTTGCATTGCGCGCCTTGTGTTGGTCCAACTCCAGCTGCCCAGGCCTTCATCCTACACCTGCGCCCAACTTCTACGTGCGCTTACGCCAGGCTTGATCGATGAGGATCCGCATACTGCTCACACTAGCGTAGCTTGCGCACGTTGCTTCTTGCATCCAACCCCTGCT
Organism: Gossypium bickii; assembly: GCA_025503065.1. Lineage (NCBI taxonomy): Eukaryota > Viridiplantae > Streptophyta > Magnoliopsida > Malvales > Malvaceae > Gossypium > Gossypium bickii. Next base: position 110,696,533 of record CP106711.1, on the reverse strand, counting down.
GCGCGTTACTGACTTGTACACCCGGGCGACAGACTGACCTTGCACCAAACCAACCACTTTAGCCGAAAATCCTCCAACTTCTTTTAATTTTCCATCTTTTGATTCATAATTATTTTTTTAGGAGTTCTTAATTTTTACAAAAATGGTGGTGAGACCAATTTTTCTCCTAAATTTTAATTTTATTCAGTTATTTAATTTTTCAATTTATTAAATTATTAATAATTTTTATTAATTAAAATTTTTGAGAAAAATAATTTTCCCATCATCAAGTTAATCATACCTCGCAAGAGAACTCGTGCCTCTGCTCAAATTGAAGAATCACAAAACAAGTTCAACTGTGAAGAAGCCAAAGCGAGATACAAAATTATCTTCAAGAATCAACAGATGCATCTAGAGAAAAGCTTCACATTGAAAGAAAGCAACTATATTGATTTTATGGCACGTATTCATCAGGTTGTTGAAACTCTCAATTGGAAGCTGTTTTGTGAGAAGAGACCTAGTGTGGATGAAGAGTTAGTGCCTGAGTTCTATGCAAATTTAACCCCAAGTGAGTTGATGGAAGTTCCAGTCACAGAATCAAGGTACCAATAACTTCAAATGCTATTAATGAGTTCTTTGAGTTACCTGATTTCGGAAACGATGAATATTCTTCCTTAATGAGCAATATCAAGCCTAAAAATTTGCAAGAAATACTTGAGGAATTTACGGTTCTAGGTTCTAAGTGGACTGTGTCAAAGCAAGGAATCGACACTTGTAGAATAGAATATTTGACACCACTCGCAAAGGTATGGTTCTATTTTATCCGTTTCAGCCTTATGCCTAGTTCGCATGGGACTACAATCTCATTAGAACGAAAGGTCTTATTATACTCGATTTTAACTGGAAAGACCATTGATGTAGGAAAGAGCATCCTGAGAGCAATGCGGAATTGTGCTGTTAGACGTTCTGGCCCAGCTTACTTTGCTTTTACAATAACAATACTATGCTTGAAAGCTAGAATTTTTGCAAACGTAAAGAAGACAGGATATAGGCAAGGCACAATCACAGATTAGGACCTCTATCAAATAGCTGGAGACTCTGTTCTATAGCAACGAGTTGAGGAAAGTGAGGATCCCGAAGAAGAAGAAGAAGAAGACCCCACAGAGATCGAGCCAGTGCAATTGGCTGAAGTCCCTAATAAGGTGGAACCAATGGAACCAGAAGCTAAACTTGATGTCGAGACTTCAATGTTCAGAGCTCAACTGCCTTGCCCAGATCTTCGAAATGAGTTGTCAATGTTGATGGACATAATGCAATATCTAGCTTACTAGAGATACTAAAAAATAAGGGATGACTTGATGAGAAGTGCTCTTACGAAAATTTACAATGACCTATTTATTTTTGTGCCTGAATTTCCAGATTACATATTTGAACCATGGAGTCCATTATCGAAGAAGGAGCGAAGTGTTTCATGCAAAGACAATAATGATGGAGCAAAAGATGAGTCGAATTCGGAAGGATCTGTAAATAAATAAAGAGGGGATATCGACTTTATTTTACTTATGTTCTTAAGTTATTTTAGGATTAAGTTAATTAGGAATTTTTATTCTCGCATAATAAAATAAGAGATGGAAATCATTAATAAAATTGAACAAGTCGCGAAGTATAAAGTGTGGCAATAGATATATATATATGTCAAAGATTGGATTTAGAAAGAGCTTGGTACTTAAGCGGTCAATTTGACTCACCTCTTCTTTTCTAGAATCCTACCTGGTGTATAGTATCTATTCACTTTAAACAATGAGGACATTGTTCATTTTAAATAGTGGGGACCAAAATATTGAAATTATTTCCACCCAGAATAAATAGTTCTTTTAATTATGATTAGGATATATTTTATTCAATAATTTGAAATTTTGTTTAAGTATGCTAAACTACAGTATAAATAAAGTTCTATTATTTCAATAAATTGTTACGTTAGCTTAATAATGATATAAATGTATTTTTAATAAAGCATGCAAATCGTACCATGAAACTTTTAGTTCCTTTGGAAAGTTAGACGTGCATGAAAGTTTAAAGTCTTTAGAATTGACTTAGTAGTTTCTTGAGGCGAAATCCTAGGAAGAATGGAATGTTGAAAATGATTTAGGCAACTTTTGTCAGGACCGCTTGAGCCTTTCAAGCCAACCATAATGAAATCTTATCCCTTTAAACCAAACTTTGAGACGATATGACCTAATTTTATTTGAACCTTTGCAATATTTAGCCATCACTTTTTCTCTTAATTATCTTTAAATTGTCCCAAACACTAGACTCAGTACTATTTGGAGTATCCTTTGAAAATAAGTTTTGGGGGAGTTGAAAGAAGTATCAAATGCTCTAAAAATTGTAGTACATACAGTACAATGCTCGTGTTGAAAAAAAAAGAGCATATGTACTTGAAAGAAAATAGATGTACAAAAAAGCATGTGTAAGCAAAGTAAGTCGGTGTATTGAGGGAAATTATTCCAAAGGTCTGATTGAAGCTAAGTCTAAGGTTTTAAGCCTAAATTTATCTATATTTTAGCTACTCCTAGCCTAGCAACATTACAACCTTTTTAAAGACCTATTGATTCAAGTGTTCTATGCTACCTACATTAATGGAGAGAAATTGCTATGTTCAACATATGAAGGCATAAGTGCAACTTAATGATTGCAACTTAATCTTGAATAAGGAAATAAAATCAAATTGGTAAGGGTTAACATGTCTTTGTTAAGGAAGCATTTAGTCTAATTTGGCTATCATAATAGTTGTTGAGATTAATTTGAACGATATATATACTTAAGTAGCATCACTATCAAATTTCTTGTTTTTAAGCATAAGTATATTAAATTCATAATTCTGAGAAGAATGTTGTTCTAAAGGAGTTTTTCAAAGGTGTTTTCAAGAAATTATTTTCAAATTTGTGCATTACTCGGGATGAGCAATGAACTAAGTTTGAGGGTATGGAAACACAAAAATATAGACACTTTTTCATGCCCTTTTTAACTTAAATTCATGCAGTTTTGATAAAATTCTTATCGAAAAATAATTAATTTTTATCAAATAATTAAATTGCACTTAAATTATGAAAATTTTGAATTTTATTTAATTTTATAATTAATTTTGATTAATTTTGATCATTTTTCAACAGATTTGCACAAAGGGCAAAAAACAACTCGGCAGACACAACTAGAAGTTCAAAATCGATAAGCAATTTGAAGTATCAAGGCAAATTAATTTTCAGCCTAAGTCGGTCCAATTATGTGTATTAATTCATGATATAATTAATTTTAATTTATATCCAATTTAATTTGGATTAAATAAATTATTATTAATTAATTATGAAAATGTGGTCCAGTTGAGCAGAACTGAGTGAACCGAACTGACCAAGAAGTGGACAGCCCAAAACCATCCATATGCTGAGCCAAATCAGCTTATTGGCTGATTATTTAGCTTGCAAAGAGGCCCTTGAAGACTTGTTCAAGTTGCAAACAAACCCCTCCACAATTGGTGGCTTTATAGATTTGCCCCAAGCCTAAATTAGCAAAGTTGAAACTATCAACCTTGCCACATGTGTGGCCGGCCAAGGGAGGGATCTTTGGCTAATAATTTTGGCTATTTTTAGCAGCCCTCTTCAGCTATAAAAACCCTCTTAGGCTGGTCATTTGAAAAAAATATCTCAAACATTCACATCTTTTCTCTCTTCTCTCCACTTTCTCTCTTCTTTTCCATTCCAAATTCCTTTGCTCTCTTGCCGATTTCTCATTTTGTAAAAGGGACATTCATCATCCATTTGGAGCAGCAATTAAGTGTTCATAGCAGCCTTGGTCGACAAGGACAACGGAGAAGGAGGAACGGAGCTGTAACAGTCTGATTTATACTTTAGTTAGAACAGTGGTGTCGGGACCACAAATTCGAGTTTGAATAATATTTTAATATTATTTTCTGTGCTTGTGATATGTGTTAAAGCATGTGCTAAATTTCTGTGAATTAATCCGTCCGTCTGCGTGCTTAATTTGACAATAGGACTAAATGGCATAATGTTTAAAAGTGGCTTTTCATTTGATTAAGTGGTTAAATTGAGGTGGCTTCTATTTGTAAGGGTCTTATGAGGTAATTTTCCTATTATCATTGATAGTGGACGGTTATAGTCCACAATAACCTTAGGAATTATGTTTGGTAATTTTTTTATTATAAGGTGAAAATTGGAAATTGTTTATTAATGAAATTATGATAAAATAAAGCACGAAAATGGACATTAATTCATACATTTCTTCCACCGAAAACACAAAAGAAAAAGAAAGAACAAAACCTTCAAGGGTTTCGGCTATTCCAAGCTCAATTTTAGGTATGTTTTGTCTTTAGTTTTTGATAATTTTTATGTTTTTGAGATTGTTGCTTAGTCTACTATCAAGCCCATGTCTCAATTTTGTGTATTGATGATATTTTTGAGTTGTTCCATTGATGATATGGTAAGCTTTATGATGAGTTTAACTGTTAAATGAAAGATATGTCTTTAATGGACATGCTGTGTTCTTAAGATTTTGATGAATTTAGCTAAACAGGGCTAAATTGTGAAAATAGCAAATTTGAGGGACTAAATTGCAAATTTGATGGAAATTATGGGCTTGTATGATGTTCATAAGCATTCGGCTAAGCATTCATATGTGATGATTTTGTGTATTTGATGTTTTGAGAAAAATGGACTAAATTGGTAAATTGTGTAAATGTGAGGGTTAATTTGCAAATAACCTAAATGTGTGTCCTTGGATTGAATTGAATGAGTTAGTGAATAAAAGGGTTAATTCTGAATATGTATAGATCAAGAACCGAGGAAAATGGACTTAGACCGCAGGAAAGCAAAAGTAATCGAGTAGTTGTTTCCATTTCTGTTGAATGGAATCTGAGGTAAGTCATTATGCAAATAAATGTATTTGTATTGAATTGTGCATATCCATAAGACTATTGATAATAGTGAATGCTTACGAGATGCTATGTATATGAATTCCGGGATAAGATCTATATAGTGACAATGTCCGAGAAGTCCCGTACGAACCTAGGAGTAGATATGATTAGCTATGTCATGACATAGGTGTCAGTTCTGTGATATCATGTAAGACCACGTCTGGGACGTCAGTGTGGATTTGAGATTTCATGTAAGACCACACCTAAGACGTTTGTATCGATACGAGATTTACGTGTAAAACCATGTCTGGGACATTGGCATCGTATTGATTCGTGTAAGACCCTGTCTGGGACAGTGGCATCGATATCTGACTACATATAAGACCTCGTCTGGGACGTTGGCATTGTACTACTATTCCGAGCTTTCTGAGTATCCTATTAGGTTCCTAACGATTCAACGGGCAAGTCTGTGATACAAATGGCTATGTGAATTGTAAATTCGTTTCAGGTACGTTGACTTATACCCTAAGTGTGTATACAAGGTAAGTATCTATATGCTTTTACTATAATGAATATGTATATTGGAACAATAATATGATATGTGAAAGTATGCATGAAAGAACTAAATGTATATAAGATTTCTGAATTAATGAATATGGCAAAATGTGGCCAAGTACATGGACCAAAGCATACATGTGATAAATTTGCTATGAAAGTTAATTGTTCCAATGTTCTTATATGCCTATATGCCTTTCATGTTAAATTTATTTGTATATGACTTACAAAGCTTTTGGAAAGTTTACTCTGTGTGTGTGTGTTTTCTCTGTTTTATAGATCGTCAAAGCTACTAAAGGCTTGGGGGGACCGTCGAGGATTGTCATCACACTACTCAACTTGTTTTGGTACATTTTGGAAATGTATATAGCTAGATATGACATGTATATGCTAGTATTTTGGTATAAGTTTGCTGTATGAACTTAGCCATGAGATGTGGCTAATTATAAGTTGATATTTTGCCTTAATGAATATGATATGTGATGTATGTCTGGGTATGGTTAGATGACTTTGGAAATGGTCAAGTTTTTGGGTAAGTATTTGGATGTATTATGCTTGTGAATTCATGAGTTTTAGTCTTATAATTTGTTATGAATGGAGTTGAACTTGAATATAGAGTTTGAATGAGTATCTTGATATGTTTTTGATCACTAATTATGCATAAATTGAATTGGTAATTTTGCCTATAGGTAAGACCTTAATGTGGGTGGCATATTGGCCTTACAAATGGCTTATTTTGCCACACGGTTGTGGCACACGGGCGTGCCTAGTGACCGTGGGTCTAAGTCAGTAGCTGATTAAGAGTACACGGCCTTGGCACACGGACGTGGCTGGTAGCCGTGTGGTTAAGTCAGATTCGACCACAGGGGAGACACATGGGCGTGTCTAGTTGCCGTGGGAGGCACACGGCCTACCCACACGGGCGTGTAACCCCTGAAACTTTGAAAGTTTTAAATTTCTCCCAGAATTTCTGTATGTGTTTCAGTTTAGTCCTGACCCTGTTTCTAAGCATGATTTAGGTCTCGATGACCTACTTAGGGGACACTATGGTTGTAACTGATTATTTACTTTATAAATTATCTGATAAAGTTTTTGATCTGTCAGGTAATGCCATCAACCCTAATCCAGCGACGGACACGGGATAGAGGTGTTACAGGAGCAAACTAGTCAAGCCACAGAAAAACACCAGATTTGATTCTTGTTCCCTATCTCTTTATTTTTTGTTGTTATTATGATGAACATATCTATGAATATTTATGTTGTTTGAATGGTTAATTTAATCAATTTGTCTTGAATTTAATTTGTGTTAGGTTGAGTGCATTTCATTTGCTAAAATTGTTAAAAATTATGTTTATGTTGTTATTGGCCTTGGTAAGTTGTTTGATTAAGTAAAGTCATGACTAAGTTATTCTTGCATTACAATTGTGAGGTAGCTAATGAATTAAATATTTAAACGGATTGAAATTGTAATTAATGGATGCAGTAATTAATCAATGCATGTTTAATCATCTAAGGTAGCTGAGGGTTAAATTAGCAATGGTATCTGACGATACATTTGCCTTGCATAACTTGCAAGGTTGTTGTGATTAAACTGTTTCAAGGTAGGGATACTTTGTTACTTCACGTAGTCTTTTATGTGTTTATTAGATTTAATTAATCATTTGAATTGACGTAGGGATATGTACAAGAGATTATTTCGATTTAATAAGTATGTACCTGCAATAACATATTTGCCTATTAAGATCTGTTTAATCGGTTGAATTGACATAGGGATATAGTCAAGAGATGAATGGATTTTATTAGGTGATGACCCGTAAAAGTAACATATTTTAGGCCCACATTTAGCATACTTTTGGATGATTTAAGCCTTGAATTGTGTAATTTGGTGCTTTTAATCCTTTGTTTTCATGTTTTATACTCAGGCGAGCATCGGAGGATGAAAAGAACGGAAAAGGGGCCTAAAACAGAGTAAATGGGCCATATCATGAAATCCACATGGCCTGGGCCCAGAATCACACAACCGTGCCTCATTAAAAGCCTTGACACGGCCTGGCCACGACTTACACGGGCGTATGCCGTGGATGTGTCCCTGTCACAGGAAAGAAGAGTTTCATTCGGATTTGGATACTTAGAGGCAAAGAAACATATTCCGAAGCCTATATAAAACCCCTTAAGTATGACCAGAAAAGAGGAACCCACGGCTTTAGTCAGGGGCCATCCAGCTAGTCCAGAGAAGGCAGAGTTGTGGAAATTTACTCGAAGATAGCCAGTTGATCCATCTCAAGAAGCCGGAGTTATACTCAAGACGGAGGATCTCTCTTTCAATTCCTTCAGGGGGTTTTAGGGATTTCTTATGTTTTGTTTCATCTTTTCTTTTGAGATGTTTTCTTTTATAGTTATGAACTAAACCCTTAGATACCTAAGGGGGATGAAACCTAAGATGATTGTTTTCAAAACTATATGATAAATATTTGACTTGTTCTTAATTACGTGTTCCTAATTCTTGTGTTGATATTTTCGGGATATTAATCCAAGTGTGATATACTTAGGTGGAGGAGCAAAAGTCCCTACCTAAGAGTAGATCTAGCATAATTAAGCGGAGTTGATCGCGCGCCTAGAGATAGGGTGACGAGATTTTACCGGATTAGGGTGAAACCTAATATGGGAGTCCATAGATCGAGTTAATGCGATTCTAGGGATTTTAATTAGAAAGAGATTTCAATTAATCAACCTAGGGTTAGATGTTATTTGGCTCGAGAGAGGGTCTAATATACATTAGGGAATCTTACGAATCAAGTCAAGTGAAAAAATCATCTGGTTCAGAACTAGATAACAAGTGAAGTCTAGGTGGATTCTTCCTTGGGTGTCGTCTTAATCAATTGGTTTTCTCTCAAAGTTATTTTCTCAATCCATCCTCTTTGTCTTTGCATCTTTATTTTAGTTGTTAGTTAATTTTAGATTAGATAAATAAATCCCTTAATTCTTAGGCTACATAATAAAAAGGGAGTTAGTATTAGTACTTTTGGTTCCTTTGAGATTCGACATTCTGGTCTTGCCTAAACTATACTACTGTTCGATAGGTGCGCTTGCCTCAAATCGTTGTCATAGTTAGTTTCCAGGTTTGATCATTCTTTTTATAAATTTTAAGACTTTGAGACGCGATCAGTAGGTGAGTATGTTCATAAGTTAGCAAATTACTGTGTTGCCGTGAATTTATTCGTAGCAATATAAACATGAGTTTAATAATTCTAAAATATTAATAAATCTTAATTTTTATTACTTTAGCCATATGTATTTTTATTTTTTACAATTAAATTTTATATTTTGTTTTTCTAAATTTTCTTCCTTTCTTTTGTTCCTTTCAGATACCTCTAGTTTATGGCTAGAAGGAACCCAACAGGACCTCTACTTTACGACAGTGATATTGAAGGTACCGTTCGTAGAAATCGCAGAGAAATAAGGCGAAGCTTAAACTACATAGACGAAGAACAAGAAGCTGAAATTAATACCCCAGAAGAGATGGCTGAGAACAATCTGCCACCTCCAGAGATGGCCGAACATCATGCTTCACGTACCATGTATGATTATGCTAAACCTAGTTTAACAGGAACGGAGTCTAGTATTCTTAGGCCTACTATTGCTGCAAATAATTTTGAACTAAAACCTAACACTATCCAGATGATACAATAGTTTGTTCAGTTTGATGGTTTCCAAGATGAGGATCCTAACACAAATTTAGCAAATTTTTTAGAATTCTGTGATACCTTCAAGATAAATGGCGTTTCTGATGATGTCATCCGTCTTCGGTTATTTTCCTTTTCTTTGAGGAATAAAGCCAAACAGTGGTTACATTCTCTTCCACGAGGGCCAATCACTACATGAAACCAAATGACCGAAAAATTTTTGTTAAAATATTTTCCACCGGCCAAAACGGTCAAATTAAGGAATGATATCTCTTCTTTTGTGCAGATAGATTTAGAGACACTTTACGATGCATGGGAGAGATACAAAGACTTGTTAAAAAGTGTCCACAACACGGATTACCTTTGTGGCTACAGGTCCAAACTTTTACAATGGTGTGAACCCTTAAACACAGCAACCAATCAACTCAACTACCGACAGAACCATGAACAACAAAACTCCTGAAATAGCCTACGAGTCTATAGAAGAGATGTCATTGAATAACTATCAGTGGAAAATTACAAGGACATGGCCAGCCGAAGCAGCCGGTGTTTTCAACCTTGACGCAGTAACCACACTATCAAATCAGGTAGAATTACTACATAAAAAATTTGATAGTTTCTATGGTTCTTCGCAGGCACACCAAGTTATTCAGTGCGACGCAAGTGAAGGAGTGGCGAATCCTGAGTACCCACCCTACGGACAGGGCATGTAAAGTGAGAAGATGAACTATATGGGTAACAATTTCCATTCTAACAATAACCCTTATAGTAATACTTATAATCCAGGTTGGAAGAACCACCCCAATTTCTCATGGGGCGGTCAAAGAAATCAAAGGCAACAACCTTCCCAAAACTTCCAACAACAACCCTACCCACAGGAAAAGAAGTCGAACCTTGAAGTGGTACTGACAAACTTCATAGCAGCCTCAGAAACACGTTTCCAGAAGGTAGAAACAAAACTTGAGGCATTTTCACAAGAGTTCAAGGATCAATTCGGGAAACTTGCTAAGTAGATTTCGGAGAGACCACAGGGAAGACTACCAAGCAACACTGAGACTAACCCAAGGGAGCAAGTTCAAGCCATAACATCTCAAGTTAGTGAAGGGTTAGACGCACCTAATTTAGAACAAAAGAATACGGTAGAAGAAGATATGGTTGAGGTCAGTAACAAACCAAAACCAGTAATCAATGAGTACAAACCTCGCATACCATATCCCCAAGCAGTAATGAAAGACAATACAGAGGAACAGTTCGATAAGTTTCTTAAACTTTTAAAAAAATTACATATTAAATTATCGTTTCTTGAAGCTCTTTTGTAGATGCCAGATTCTAGGAAATTTTTAAAGAAGCTGTTGACAAATAAGCGAAAGATTGACGAGGAATCACATGTGGAACTAAACGCAGTGTGCTCAACAATGTTGCAAAATAAACTACCACAGAAATTAAAAGATCCAGGGAGTTTTACAATTCCATGCTTAATTGGTAGTTTATCTATTGATAATGCGTTAGCTGATTTAGGGGAAACCATAAATGTCATGCCTTTTAAATTGTTTAAACAACTAGGTCTAGAGACACCCAAACAAACTAGGTTGAGCATTCAATTAGCTGATAAAATTGTTAGAATTCCTAGGGGTATAATCGAAGATGTACTTGTGAATATTGACAAATTCGTATTCCCGGTAGACTTTGTCATTCTAGATATGGATGAGGACAACACGATTCCCCTAATTTTAGGAAGACCATTCCTAGCAACTACCAGAACTAAAATCGATGTTGATGCAGGCGAACTTATACTCTGTGTAGGTGACAAGACAGTCACTTTTCAAGCTCTCGATTCAGCTAGGACATCGAATAGCCAAGGTGAGAAAGTAAATTCTATTGATAACCATTCGGTTAACCTTTCTTTTCAGGAATCACCACAAAAGAACACAACTGAATCCGATCCTAGACCTCATGCCAACAAGGAAATAACTCACAAGGAACAAGGGATTCAGATTGATGAAATAAAAAAGGAGAAGACGTATCTTAAAGAAGAACTAGGGATACCTGAAGCAGAACCAAAGCCACCCTACGTGACACAAAAGTTTAAAATTAGAGATCAGGTATTGCTAGATAAAGCAGATCTACGAGTGTCCCCTCTTGATCCTAACACTAGTAAGGAAATCCATTTCAAGGTAATCGATGTTTTTCCGTACGGAACAGTCAAGGTAAGTAACCCAATGTTCGGTACTTTGAGAATAAACGCTACTCATCTTAAACTCTATCATGACAATGGAATTGCTAGCACGAGGAAGGACATTCAACTCCTCAAACCACCATGAATATACAAAGGAGAGGAGAGTCTAGCTTAAGACTATAAACGAGCGCTTCTCGGGAGGCAACCCTAGTACTAACCCCATTAACTTCTGCAGTTTTCATCTTATTTATATATTATTTTATTCTTTCTTTACAACACCTAACTCCAAACTAACCAAAAATAAAGAATTTCCAGGCCATATGGCCGTAACCGTGGCTGTGTGGACCTCACGAATCTCCGTATTGACATGGCAGGAACGGTGCGAGTCAAATAGAATCAATTTTCAAAATCACGGACTCCAACCACCACACCACGGGCACCGACAAAACCCCACGGCCATGCAATGCGGCTGTGGTCGACACTGTTAAATTACACACGGGCGTGGCGACCTTAGCATGAGCGTGGGAGAAACGAACAAAGCCCACCACGGCCATGCGATAAGGCCGTGTGACATGCCACGCCCACGAGACACGGGCGTGTGAATGTACCTGACTTAAGAATTCTATTTAAACCACCCACCCCTTCCTCTTCTCATATAATTCTCACCCTTCTTCCTCCCTTACACCCTTCTACACCCTCCATTCTCAGCATTCTTTGTTCTCATAGCATTCTTCTCAATCTTTTGGCCATGTCGAAGAAACGGAAGGATTCAAGTACAATCTCCCTCATGAAGACCGATTTACATAAGTTCATACCGGCCGATTCATTCACTCGACAAGCCAATGGTCTTTGAGACCATTTATATTTTATTTTACTTTTATCTTCTCCTTTATTTTCCTTTTCTTTAGTTTTCTTTTACTTAATCTAGTTTATTTTATCTTAGTTTCTTAATTTTAGGTCCTAAAGGCTACTTGGGATTCACGCCACTTTCGCCACCGCTAGCACATCCGCAGCCTTAGAAGTCACAACCACCTCGCAAACCATCTACCAATAAGGGTTCTCAAGCCCCTTTAGTTTTTTAGCCTTAGTTTAATTGAATTTCTATTTTCTTTATCTTTATCTTTCTTATCTTTATTTATATATTTAGTTTGTTTTAAATGTGTCTTAATAATTTCTAGCTAATTCTCTATGAGCTCCCCAATTTCTTCTTCTAGCGCAGAGCTCGATAACAGCCACCACACCTCGAGACTCCCAACTCAAGGATTTCATCCAAAATAATTCAGGAAGTTTCACCCCTCCATCTCTTTTGATTTTCTTACTTAATAAATTATTATCTATCTTTGTACATTGAGGGCAATGTACATCTTAAGTGTGCGGGGGTTAATTATAGTATTATTTGAAAATCCCTGAATGATATATTGTCTTGAAGTAAGTTTCTCATATTGTGATTAGAATAAAATTTCCTTTGATTTATGATTTTTTATTGATATGTTTTAGAGTAAGTTATTGATAATTGTGTATTGATGATTAAATTTGAGGGATACTAGAGAATCAATCATGATAAAGTCTATTTTTTCCAGAATTAAAATTTTTTTAGGTTGTCTACCTGAATCTGAATGTTATCTTGAAGTTTGAAATTTATGAGGTTGACATCAAATACCCAAAATTCTGTGAGATTTTGAGCCTTTTAGAGCATATATTCTTTTTCTTGGTCACTTTATTGATTATGAGTGTGTCAACGTTGATTTGTTATTATAGAACTTGCATCGTTTATACATGTCGAGACCACACCTTTGATTTGATATACAGAGATGATAAAGGCACCTAGGTTTTAACCCACTCACTCCACTAAAACCCTACCATCGTAATTAACCCCTAGTGAACCCCGTTGATCCTAACAACCCTTTTCATTGACTTACCCACTAATATTAACCCAAAGCCCTTTGTATTTGTTATCAACATTCTTTTTGACTACCCTATATCGAGATTTGATTTGATCGATTGCCTTATTATTTTATTTCAGTAGTAAATTTGTCATTTGACTTGTTCTTAAAAAGAAAGTATATTCAGTATTTGTTCTATGCAATTGAGCTTATATGTTTAAAATCCAAATATTGAAGAAGAAGCTCGTATTAGAGTATTGGTAGTACAAATCTTCATTTGATATAATTACTTTTTATTAGTTCGGGTTTCTAGTTAGGTAATTTGCCCGGTCAATCTCGATTCTAACCTTCTAATTCAGCCTTTATCCACACCTTAACCTAAACCCCGTTACAACCCTATTAAAGACCTTTTGATTTGTGTATCATCTCATATTATAGTGGTGGAGATTTGATTTTCATGCAAGCCTATGGGATTAACTCTTTATGTTTGATTTTTGAGTGCTTAATCTTCAACCTTAAACACTTCAAGTGATTTGAATGAATCTTTAGTGAGGATGCGAACTCTCATCAATTTTGAATCAGAGGTAATTATTTAGATGAGGGGAAACACCTATGTTTTGTGCTATAAATGTATGACTTTGATTGTTTGAATCTTTAGGACTCTTTGAGTTGAATTATCCATGTATGAATTATCTTTTGAATTATGATGTAACATTATTGATGAATATTATGAATTAAGGAAGTTTGTTTTAATTGTGACTTGAGAATTTTGCTTCAGGACAAGCAAAAGATTAAGTGTGGGGGTATCTGATGAACCATAAAAATAACATATTTTAGGCCCACATTTAGCATACTTTTGGATGATTTAAGCTTTGAATTATGTAATTTGGTGCTCCTAATCCTTTGTTTTCATGCTTTATACTCAGGAGAGCACCGGAGGACGAAAAGAATGACAAACAGGCCCAAAACAGAGTAAATGGGCCATATCATGAAATCCACACGGCCTGGGCCCAGAATCACATGGTCGAGCCTCATTAAAAGCCTTGACACGGCTTGGCCACAACTTACATGGGCGTGTGCCATGGGCGTGTCCCTGTCGCAGGAAAGAAGAGTTTCGTTCGGATTTGGATACTTAGGGGCGAATAAACATATTCTGAAGCCTATATAAACCCCCTAAGTATGACCAGAAAAGGGGAACCCATGGCTTTAGTCAGGGGCCATCCAGCTAGGCCAGAGAAGGCAAAGTTGTGGAAATTTACTCGAAGATAGCCAGTTGATCTATTTCAAGAAGCTGCAGTTATACTCAAGACGGAGGATCTCTCCTTCAATTCCTTTAGGGGGTTTTAGGGATTTCTTATGTTTTGTTTCATCTTTTGTTTTGAGATGTTTTCTTTTAATTTTATGAACTAAACCCTTAGATACCTAAGGGGGATGAAACCTAAGATGAATCTTGTTATTGGTTTCTGAACTATATGATAAATATTTGACTTGTTCTTAATTATGTGTTCTTAATTCTTGTGTTGATATTTCCGGGATATTAATCCAAGTGTGATGTGCTTAAGTGGAGGAGCAAAAGTCCCTGCCTAAGAGTAGATCTACCATAATTAAGCGGAGTTGATCGCACGCCAGATTTTGCCGGATTAGGGTGAAACCTAATATGAAAGTCCATAGATCGAGTTAATGCGATTCCAGGGGTTTTAATTAGAAAGAGATTTCAATTAATCAACCTAGGGTTAGACGTTATTCGCCTCGAGAGAGGGTCTAATATACATTAGGGAATCTTACGAATCAAGTCAAGTGAATAAATCGTCTGGTTCAGAATTAGATAAAAAGTAAAGTCTAGGTGGATTCTTCATTGGGTGTCGTCTTAATCAATTGGTTTTCTCTCAAAGTTATTTTCTCAATTCATCCTCTTTGTCTTTGCATCTTTAGTTTAGTTGTTAGTTAATTTTATATTAGAAAAATAAATCCCTTAATTCCTAGGCTACATAATAAAAAGAGAGTTAGTATTAGTACTTTTGGTTCCTTTGGGATTCGACATTCTGGTCTTGCCTAAACTATACTACTGTTTGATAGGTGCGCTTGCCTCAAATCATTGTCATAGTTAGTTTCCAGGTTTGATCATTCTTTTTTATAAATTTTAAGACTTTGAGACGCGATCAGTAGGTGAGTATGTTTATAAGTTAGCAAATTATTGTGTTGCCGTGAATTTATTCATAACAATATAAACATGAGTTTAATAATTCTAAGTTAAGAAATGTACTTAATCTAACACAATATTGTCATCTTGATTAAACTCATATTTTGAAATCGTGCATTTGAGATTTATTTATTTAGCTTACTTATTTTAAAATCTTAGTTTTTAATCACCCTCTTCAAACAAAAGATTTTTCTTCACCAAATTGTTTTAAATAGCATTTATAAATAATTATTTTCATAGTACCTATGGGTACGATAACTCGAGATTTACTTGCTGTGATTGTGTACACTTGCACATTTTCGTCGTTCCAAAGCCGCTCGTGAAACACCCCACACCCGGCCCACGAGCCTGAACCGGATCTGGTATATTCCTTAAGAAAATCGGTTTTTGAAGTCCTTTATTACTTAGAGAATATTGGTGTATTTTTAGAAAACTGTTCTTTTTGGATTGGGCTTAGGTTAAAAACCCGTTTATTTAATTTAGAAATCATTTAATTAGGGTGACAAAATAATTTAGGGTTTAAATGTAAAGACATAAAATTTTAATATCATAAATGTAAAGTGTTTCGAAGCATAATGATTGCAAGTAAATAATAGTAACGAAAATAAAACTATGGCTTTTTAGGCCTTATTACATCAATAATTTCCAAACTTAAACTTTAAAGAACTTTATAAAAATAAAGGTCCAATTCGTAAATATTTTCTTTGCTACGCATGGCCACCTTTAGCTCCTGCCGACCCGGTCCATTACTGCTCATCACCTGAAAAATAGTCCCTCAAAGGGGTGAGTCAACGGACTCAATGTGTACACAAACTAACAAACAATATTTCAGGCATACATATTCATATCAGAACATATACATATCAAAATGATGCAACCCAAACCCAAGCCTAATTATCCATCCGCTACACACCACCCGTACCTGCCAGACACACCGTGGGGACTATTAAGTCAACCCTCCTTCCGCTATACACCATCGAAGGCAGTCGCTGCAGTCGACGTGCTCATCGCCCATATACGTTGTGTCATTGGACACTATGTTCAGATAATGTGGCCGAAGTTACCATGTTCACTTAATGGGACCGTAGCCACCATATTTCGTTGGTGAGACCGAAGTCAACACCTATTCTTCCCCTTTCACATATATCCCATGTGCCCCAAGTATTTATATCATGCATATCTTATTTCTCATTCATATTACATATTCAAAAATATATATATCGTATTTGTATTCCTATCAGAAGTAGGAAACGTACCTGGGTACTTTTACCTCATTTGTGGCACTTAGCCACATTCTTATTCGCATGCACATTCATATATATACATATAAAATAATTGCCGTAATATATTGGGAGTTAGTGTGGGTACACACCTGATTCGCTTAGCAAATTCCTTGAGATCCCGAAAAGCTTGATCTAATGCTTAGATCCTTAATCCCTACATTTGATTAATCACTTACTAAATTAATAAAAAACCATTAATCCAAATCCTAGTAGAATTAGTATTCTTAAACTTACCTTGAAATTCTCAAATCCCGAAATCTTTGTATCCCTCTGTCGAAATCCCTATAACTACCTATTAGATCAATTTCTAGCATTTATTCACAACAAATAACCTTTAGCCGAATGTTAAATATGACTTACCTTAGATTCTTAAATCCCGAAATTCACCGAATAACTAGGGAACACGCGGCTTATGGTGTACCCTCGGGAAAAGAACTTCTCCTTCCTTGTAGTCGACACTTAGTAAATCCCGAAAGATCTCTTCGGCAACAGATATTAAGGGTATTAGAATCTTAATTTCGATAGCCTTAAAAGAAATAGAATGAGAATCTAACCTAATCTTACCCTTACTAAAGAATTTGATGGAACTCTTGCTTGAACCGTTAGCAGTATTCAGCTATGGCTTTGATGTGGATAACAATTTCGGCTCTTGAGACTTAGCGAGAAATCAACTAGGGCTATTGGTATTTTCGGCTTTTGATAGAAGAAGAAAAGAAAAGAGAAAAAGAGAATAATGGCGAGAAAAAATCGGCAGAGAGAGAGAGGAGAAACTTTAGAGAATTTTGGCAGAGGTTTTCTTGAAGAGAAAAGAATGAATGAAGAATAGCCTTACTCTTCCTTTCATAGCCAAAATTACTAGCTAGAGTCCTTTACTTGGCCACCACTCTTCTATTTTGATAGCTTTATCCTTTAATTATCATAAAAAAAAAGAGTTTAATCCAACATTTATCTCTTTAAAATAATCCAATTTAAAAATCCTTTATTTATCACCTTTTTAATCAAATATTTATGAAAATAAAACACCTCCTTTCTAGAAGCATGTGCCGTCCACCTCAGTCTTCTGGAAGCAAAAATAAAACCTTCATTATTTACTTCCCAAGTGACTCGAACTCAGGCCCAACACCTTGTATGTGGCGCCATTTCTCTAAGCCCTATGTGGCATCTTCAGGCCACTTTTCCAAGCCTATTTGTGTGTCAAATTTTACCAACTTTTACTTTTAAGGCCCCCTTGCCTTAATTTCCTATTTTAAACCTTAAAACTTGACATTTCTTGGTTATTTCTAAGTTTTCTAAAATTTTCGATCAGCTCTGTAACTTGCCATTTTTCTTACATTTCCAAGTTTCCAGAAATGTTTACTTTCCTCTTTTGAATCATTTCCACATCATTTCCTTACATTTCCAAGACATTTCCTCACATTTCCAAGACAAGACATTTCCTTACATTTCCAACACATTTCCCTACATTTCCAAGACAAGACATTTCCTTATATTTCCAACACATTTCCCTACATTTCCAAGACAAGACATTTTCTTACATTTCCTTACATTTCCAAGACAAGGCATTTCCTTACATTTCCTTACATTTCCATACATTTCCTTACATTTCCATACATTTCCATACATTTCCATACATTTCCTTACATTTACTTACATTTCCATAGATTTCCTTACATTTCCTTACATTTCCATACGTTTCCTTACATTTCCTTACATTTCCATATTTCCTTACATTTCCATACATTTCCTTATTTCTAGAATTCACATAACACATTCATAATTCATAAAACATGCCATTTTACCACATGGTTCCTTGTGTCATGCTTCACACGGAGTTTCTTTTAAAGCCTCATTTACCTAGCTTCCCTTTTTACTTAAAAACCAATAATTTTCCAAAGCTTTCTTCTTCCATCCTAGAATTCTAAAAACCCTTAATACACTTCCAACACTGCCAAAACCTACTAACTTATGAATTAGGCACGAACGCATAACCCCTAAGCTAGGATGTTACAGTTCTACCCTCCTTAAAAATAATATCGTCCTCGAAATTACTTACTAACAGTCGTACAATCCTTCTCACTGCACTATGCTTACGCTGCGCACTCTGATCTTAATAGAGTCATCATACCTTCTAGGCACAATCTCGAAGTTCACATCCATTAGAACTCATTTTCTAACGTCACGATTTAATCTAATTTATGAGTTTTATACATTAGTACTTTTGTTTCACTGATTAACCGCGAACAGTTTTATGAAAAGAGATGTTTAAAAGTGGTTCTTTCGATCAAACAAAGTTCTCAGCTCAAGTTCACTATTCAGAAAGTCACGTTCACATTCATCAACCAATTATGAACTTTCGTTCATTCAGAGAAACGTTGTAGTTTTCATTGTTGTTGTTTCTCCACTACCAGGGGTATTTTTGTAATTTTTCAAAAGAAAAAGTTCCTTGGTGATTTTGTCACAAAGTATTTTGGTATTTTTAAATTCCCGGGGTATTTTGGAAAAACTTTGAAATCCGGGGGTATTTTGGTAATTTTGGACCTAGGGGGTATTTTGGTAATTTTTCACAAATCGGGGTAAATTTGTAAAATCTAGTAAATCAGGGATATTTCAAAAGTTGCAAAACTTTGAAGGTTCTTTTTGAGAATTGTTCTTTCCAAAACAGTGATGTTGCAAAAATTTTGGAAATCAGGGTTATTTTTGGTAATTTTGTAAGTTAGGGGCAATTTCATAATTTTCCAAAATCATGGCATTTTTGATATTTTGCAAATTAGGGTTTTTGGACATTTTATAAAGTAATGAAAATTTTGATTAGAACTGTGGGTATGTTGGGAATTTCATAAAGCAAGGGTATTTTTTTGTAATTTTTCCACTAGGGGCATTTTTGTAATTTCATAAATCGAAAATTTTTCAAAAAATTTTGTAAAAATAGTTCTCACAAATTGAAAAGGTAATTTTAAGAGTTTTAAAACTAGGGTTTTTATAAAAACACGGCTAGTTCCCTTTCGGGTTTTAGTTATTGTGTTTAGCCTATGACCGAGTCCTTTTGGTTAGGGTGAACCGAAACTACGCACCAGTAGGATTCCAGCGAAGAGGAGGTGAGTCACTAGGATCTGCTAAGTACTGTGCTCTTCCTGGATCCAATCCTAGACATGCGCACAGGGGTTGCCACACCCTAACTCGGCGACTTAGCCATAGGGTTGTTTAGTTAGGCACTTAAATCTTATGTAAGTGTTGGGGAAAACTAATCCTAGGGTTCAAGTACCTATCATGCTATTCTACGTTCCATTCCACTTCTACCCTTCTACAAGTCATAATATAAATCACATAATAGATAGGGTACTTACAGGTGGATCATGGGTAGGAGACTTGGGTGCCATGCCGAAAAACTGCTTAACTTTAGAAATACTTTTCATAAAATCCAATTTAAAAATCCTTTATTTATCACATTTTTAATCGAATATTTATGAAAATAAAACACCTCATTTCTAGAAGCATGTGCCGTCCACCTCAGTCTTCTGGAAGCAAAAATAAAACCTTCATTATTTGCTTCCCAAGTGACTCGAACTCAGGCCCAACACCTTGTATGTGGCGCCATTTCTCTAAGCCCTATGTGGCATCTTCAGGCCACTTTTCCAAGCCTGTTTGTGTGTCAAATTTTACCAACTTTTACTTTTAAGGCCCCCTTGCCTTAATTTCCTATTTTAAACCTTAAAACTTGACATTTCTTTGTTATTTCTAAGTTTCCTAAAATTTTCGATCGGCTCTGTAACTTGCCATTTTTCTTACGTTTCCAAGTTTCCAGAAATGTTTACTTTCCTCTTTTGAATCATTTCCACATCATTTCCTTACATTTCCAGGACATTTCCTCACATTTCCAAGACAAGACATTTCCTTACATTTCCAACACATTTCCCTACATTTCCAAGACAAGACATTTCCTTACATTTCCAACACATTTCCCTACATTTCCAAGACAAGACATTTTCTTACATTTCCTTACATTTCCAAGACAAGGCATTTCCTTACATTTCCTTACATTTCCATACATTTCCTTACATTTCCATACATTTCCATACATTTCCTTACATTTCCTTACATTTCCATACATTTCCTTACATTTCCTTACATTTCCATACGTTTCCTTACATTTCCTTACATTTCCATATTTCCTTACATTTCCATACATTTCCTTATTTCTAGAATTCACATAACACATTCATAATTCATAAAACATGCCATTTTACCACATGGTTCCTTGTGTCATGCTTCACACGGAGTTTCTTTTAAAGCCTCATTTACCTAGCTCCCCTTTTTACTTAAAAACCAATAATTTTCCAAAGCTTTCTTCTTCCATCCTAGAATTCTAAAAACCCTTCATACACTTCCAACACTGCCAAAACCTACTAACTCATGAATTAGGCACGAACGCATAACCCCTAATCTAGGATGTTACAGTTCGAGCATATGCTATAGGTTGGATTTAGCCCAGACGGGTAATCCAAATTAAGCTCTTCAGAACATATGCTGGTAATCCCATAACATAAAATATGGCTCGAGAGTGCGGTCGTTAATTTTATGCCCTAATTGGTACTTTTGGGTATACTAACCGGATGTCCATCGGCATTTCAATAGCTCAACGGAAAGGATTCTTGAAATGTGGAAAGGTGAAATTAAATGAAAGCTTAATTTTGATGAGCTCATCTATGTTTATTTGATATTCATATGAGATTATGTGACTAGGTAACCTACCCAAAATTGATGGATTGTGTATTTGTGTGTGCTTGTATTAATAAATATAACCGGTAAGTTTATTTCCCGTTATACGAACTTACTAAGCATAAAATGCTTTTTCTGTTTAATTTTCTCTATTTTATAGTGCTCAAAGCTCGCAAAGTTGGACGTCGGTCGGAGCAATCATGTAACACCCTTAACCTGTAACCGTCGCCGGACTAGGGTTAAGAGGCGTTACTAATCATTTTCGAACATTTCATATCATTTTACAACACAAAGTCAATCATTATTGAAACATATCACAGCATAAACATATAGTCCCTTAACGAGGTCTATAAGACCTTAAACATGTGTTAGAAAGGGGTCGGGACTAAACTGACCACATACGAAAATTTTTAGAATTTTAAAGATATTTCAAAACTGCATAGGTCAGACGCACTTGGACATGCCCGTGCGTCCAAGCCGTGGCAAAAGAGGGCATACATACTGACTTGTTCACACGGCCTGAGACACGACTGTGTGCCTCACCCGTCGTCGACACTGACTTGGCCCACACGGCCAGTCACACGCCCGTGTGTCCAGCCCGTGGTCGAGTCTGACTTGTTTTGAAACACGACCACGAAAGACACGATCGAGCCACACGCCTATGTGCTCAACCGTATGGGCAATTATAGGCTATTTTCAAGGCCAAACTTGCCACCCACTCTTAGGTTCACCCACAAGCCTCAAATCACATGCATTTATACCTTAATTGGAAACCAAAACCTATCAATATATGCACCAATTAATCATCAACTACATCATCTATTTTCATACCTAATTTGATCTCAAATAAGTTCATCAAAAATACCAAAATTCACATCCCAACTTATATAGGTCATACATCATATAATCACTACCACAAGTTCACATTTAAATAACCATTGTCATTAACCATTTGAGCATGAAACATACTATATTCATCAATCACTTAATCCACACACACACATATATATATCAACATCTGTCAACTTTCAAGCCATATCTCATGGCAAGATTTAAACAACTCAAAACATGTCACATTCAATAGCCTATACATGCCATATATCAAATATACACATCTTCAAAAGTACCAAAATAGTTAGCCGATAGTGTGATTGAGAAACACATCACATAGTAAGCTTGTAACACCCCTAACCCGAAACCGTCACCTGAATAGGGTTAAGAGCCATTACCGAACAATCGAAACATTTCACATCCATTTCTCAACACATAGTTAATCAACAATCAAACATATTCAATTATAATTATATAGTCCCTTATTAAGGTTTACGAGACCTTAAACACGTGTTAGAAAGAGGTCGGGACTAAACCCAACACCTACGAAAAGTTTTAGAAATTTAAAGATTTGTCAAAACTGTAGAGGTCACACGCCTGTGTGGGTAGGCCGTGTGCCTTAGACGGCTACCAGACACACCTATGTGTCTAGGCCGTGCCAATACAAAGCATACATTCTGACTTGTGTGATAGAGATACACTAACTATATACATCTTTCAAAAGGACCCAAATTAGCTGATAGTGTGATAGAGATGCTGACGATCCCCGGATCCGAGCTAGCTTTGCTGACACTGTAAAATAGAGAAACAAATCACACAGTAAGCTTTCTAAAGCTTAGTAAGTTCGTAATATAATATATATTACTCAATAATACCACATCAAAACATAGTTAAACCATCACTTAGATAAATGCACAATTAGGCTCATCATCAATCTCAACCATATGCTTAAGTAAATATTCATTCAACTTTTAAGGCTACCATCACCCACATAGGTTCAAACGTACCTTGATCGACACTTAGTTACTCACCATTCATGCTACTCAATTGCTCGATATTACTTCTCGTTCCACCTTTGATATTCCTTCGATTTATTCATACACTTAGTGCCAATTTCATGACCGAACATAATAGTCACCGCACACTTAGTGCCAATATATTTAACCCAACTTATATCGGTACCGTACACATAGTGCCAATTCGATAAGCCGAAGCTTCTATTGTTTCGCACACACAGTGCTAATATTCTCTGTCTCGTTTCTAAATACGCACACATAGTGCCAACTATCCCAATTCCAAACATTATATTTCGAATTCAATATTCACATAACTATCCATTTCATAGCAATTAAACATAATTTAAGAACACATATTATATCCGAACTTACTTCGGACGTCAAATATCGAAACGATCGATTAATCTAGTACTTTGTCTTTGCCTCGATCTCGATCCGAACCTCTACTTTCTTGGCCTATATACATTCAAATTCAATCCATTCAATCAAAACTCATTCAATTTAGTCCACACACACTGATTTAGGGC
This sequence comes from Gossypium bickii, assembly GCA_025503065.1. NCBI lineage: Eukaryota > Viridiplantae > Streptophyta > Magnoliopsida > Malvales > Malvaceae > Gossypium > Gossypium bickii. Next base: position 110,672,757 of record CP106711.1, on the reverse strand, counting down.
ATTTTACAAAATAGCCCTCATATTTTCACATTTCGACACTTTAGTCCCTAATTCATCAAATCACCAAATACACACAATTTCAAATTACATATGCTTAGCCGAATTCTTCCCATGCTAATACAAGCCCACACATTTCATCTATTTCACGTTTTAGTCCTTCAATTTACATTTTTCTCAATTTAGCCCAATTTACTCAATTTCACCAAAAATCCAAATACAAACTATGTTAACCCAACACTAAGCTTTCATATTTTACCAACTATCAACACAAAGCTCACATGTTCATCAATAGCACATCTCAAAATCTTCACCAATTCACAAAATTAAGACATGGGTTAGCTAGAGTACAAAGTAACGATTACGAAAACATAGAAATTATCAAAAACCAAACTCAAAACATACCTCAATCAAGAACTTAGTGTGCCGAAACCTTTAAAGCTCTTAACCCTTTCTTTCTTTTCTAATTTCGTTGGATGGAAGATGAGAGAATGGCCATTTCATTTGTTTTGTTTTAATTATAATAACTTAATAACCTATTTACCATTCTAACCTTAATGAAATTTAATAATTACTACTTATACCATGCTATCATCATCCATTAACAATTTAATGGGCTAATTGCAACATAAATCCTCCAAATTATAAAGACAACAAAAATTTAGCACTTAACAATCAGCACACAACATTTTACACTTTATGCGATTAAGTCATTTTTGCTAATTAGGCATACAATAGATAAAATCTTCACACAGAAATTTCACACAGGCTAATTCACATACTGTAAACATAAAAAATAATATTAAAATATTTTTATGACCTTGGATTTGTGGTCTCAAAACCACTGTTCTGACTAGGGTCTAAACTGGGTTGTTACAAAGCTCTATAGCTTAGTAAGTTCGTAATATAATGCATTCAATTCAATAAATCAAATACAATATACAAAGTTAATCCATCACATAGATCAACTCACAAATATACACACCATACCATCCATAGCTAATATACTCACTCAATCATTCATAAATCCATTTACAATTTCATCCACCACAAAGGTTCAATACATACCTTAACTGACACATTGTTATTCACCATTCATGCTACTCAATGCTCGATATTGCATTTTGATCGACCTTTGTTAATCATTTGATTTATTTGCACACTTAGTGCCAATTTCGTAGTCGAAGCATAAATATCATCGCACACTTAGTGCCTATACTTTGAACTGAACTTATCTCGGTATCGCGCACACAGTGCCAAATCAATAAGCCAAAGCTTCTATTATTTCGCACACACAGTGCTAATCATCTTTGTCTCGTGTTTTAATTACGCGAACTTAGTGCCACCTATCTCGATTCCACACATAGAATTTCTAATCCAATAATCACATAACATTTCATTTCATAGCATTTGTACATAATTTAAGAATACGTATTATATCCGAACTTACCTCGAACATAGATATACCGAGATTAGTCGATCAATCGAGCACTTTATCTTTGCCTCGATCTCGATCCAAATCTTTCCTTTCTTGGTCTATACATATTTAAATTTAGCTCATTCAATCACCAATTCATTCAATTTAGTCCCAAACGCACATATTTAGGGCATTTTACAAAATAGCTCTCACATTTTCACATTTTGACATTTTAGTCCCTATTTCATAAAATCATCAAATACACATTATTCCACTTCACCCATGCCTAGCCGAATTCTTCCAATATCCATACAAGCCCATACATTTCAATTATTTCACATTTTTGTCCTCCAATTTCTTATTTTCACAATTTAGCCCAAATTACTCAAATTCACCAAAAATTCAAAGACAAAATATGTTAATCTTTCATCTTCAACTATCACAAAGCTCAAACATTCATCAATGGCATATCTCAAAATCACCATCAAATTCTGAAATTAAATATTGGATTTGAAAGATCACAAAGCAACGATTACAAAAATGTAGAAATTATCAAAAACCGAACAAAAACCAACCTTGAATCAAGCCACAAATGTGCCGAATATACAAAAACTTTAACCCTTATTCCTTTTTTCAATATTAGATGGAAGAAAAGATGATAACAATGGTCATCAAATGCTTTGTTTTAATTATAATACATTAATATACTAATTACTAATTTACCCTTAATATATATCATTTAAGAATTCCACTGACTTAGCCCATTTTTGTCCATTCATTCTTTTAATGGTTTATTAACAACATAAGGACTTCCCATTTAGAAAGCCATGCCAAATAAGCACTTTAACAATCATCACATAGCTTTTTTGTTTTATACAATTAAGTCCTTTTTACAAATTAAGCGCACAATCGATAAAATTTTCACACAGAGCTTTGAACACATGCTCAATCACATATTATAAGTACCAAAAATAATATTTAAATATTTTTCTAACCTCAAATTTGTGGTCCTGAAACCACTGTTCCGGCTAGGGTGTAAAATGGGCTGTTACAACTCTCCCCCGTTAGGGATTTTCGGCCCCAAAAATCTTACCAGTGAATAGGTTTGGATATTGCTCTCTCATAACATCTTCAAGCTCCCACGTAGCCTCTTCAACTCCGTGTTTATGCCACAACACTTTCACTAAAGAGATTTTCTTGTTTCTCAACTCCTTGACCTCACGTGCCAAAATTCGAATAGGTTCTTCACTATACGACAAATCTGACTGAATCTCAATCTCAGAAGGAGCAATTACATGCGATGGATCAGATCTGTATCTTCGAAGCATTGATACATGAAATACATTATGAATTTTCTCTAATTCAGGTGGCAACAACAATCTATAAGTAATCAACCTAACTCATTTAATGATCTTATACGGTCCGATGAACCTCGGACTCAACTTGCCCTTTCGACCAAATCGAAGTATTTTCTTCCACGGAGACACTTTCAAAAACACTTTGTCACCAACCTCAAATTTGATATCTTTTTCGTTTCAAGTCTGCATAAGACTTTTGATGATCTAACGCTACTTTCAAACTGTCACGAATCACTTTCACTTTTTGCTCAGTCTCTTTTATCAAATTAACCCTGCGAATCTTTTTATCATTCAACTCAGTCTAATACAATAGAGTTCGGCATTTTCGACCGTAAAGAGCCTCATATGGTGCCATTTTGATACTAGATTGAAAACTATTATTGTATTCAAATTCAATTAACGATAAATGTTTCTCTCAAGTACTTTCAAATTAAAGAAGACAACATCTCAACATATACTCGAGAACTTGAATGATCCGCTCGGATTGTCCATCCATTTGTGGATGAAATGCAGTACTGAAATGCAACTTTGTGCCTCAAGCCTCTTGCAATTTCTTCCAAAATTGCGAGTTAAATCTCAGACCTCTGTCAGATACAATAGATAGTGGCACCCGTGCAATCTCATAATCTCAGCAATATTCAATTCAGCTAATTTATCAAGTGAATAATATGTTCTCATCAGAACGAAATGAGCTAATTTCGTCAATCTGTCAACTATAACCCAGATTGTATCTTTCTTTCCCAGAGATAAAGGCAATCCTGACACAAAGTGCATGGTGATTCTCTTCCATTTCCACTCAGGAATCATAATCGGTTGTAATAAATCGGATGGAACCTGATGTCCAACTTTAACTTGTTGACAAACCAAGCATCTCAAAACAAATTCTGAGATATCCTGCTTCACACCATGCCACCAATAAAACTGTTTCAAACCATTATACATTTTTGTACTCTCCGGGTGAACAGCCAAACGACTATTGTGAGCTTCGTTCAAAATCATTTGAATCAACTCTGAATTCCTTGGAACACAAATCCGATCTCAAAATCTGAAACAATCATCATTATCAACTCGAAATTCTGGATAGAATTCAATACACAGTTATCTTGTTTAGCCATCATCTCATCGTCACTTTTCTGGGCATCACATATCTGACATATAAACATCGCCTCACTTTCAACTTAGCCAAAACCGAACCATCATCACATAGATCTATCTGAGTATTCATTGCTCGCAAAGCACATAAAGACTTTTGACTCAAAGCATCAGCAACAACATTAGCTTTGCCTGAATGATAATCAATTACTAATTCACAATCTTTTAGCAATTCTAACCATCTCCGTTGTCTCAAATTCAATTCTTTCTGAGTCATCAGATATTTCAAGCTCTTGTGATCAGTATAAATATGACATTTCTCACCAAATAGGTAATTATGCCAAATCTTCAATTCAAAAACAATCGCGGCTAATTAAAGATCGTATGTCGAGTAGTCCTTTTCATGCGATTTTAACTGCCTCGAAGCATAAGCGATGACTTTGCCTTCTTGCATCAACTATTCAACGATACATCACTGTAAACTATGAATTTTTTACCTGGTTCAGGTTGAACTAACACTGGCGCCTCTATTAACAATGCTTTCAACTGTTCAAAATTCTACTGGCATTTTTCTGACCACTCGAATTTAATATCTTTCTATAGCAACTTCGTCAGTAGAGTCGCAATCATTGAGAAGCCTTTCATAAACTGCCTCTAATATCCCTCTAGTCCCAGGAAACTACAGACTTCAGACACATTTCTCAGAGGCTTCTATTCTAAAAGAGCCGAGATCTTATTCAGATCAACTCGTTTTCCCGCAGCTGATACAATATGTCCCAGAAAACCAACCTCACGCAACTAAAACTCACATTTGCTAAACTTTGCATACAATTGCTTTTCATGCAGATTCTGTAGCACAATTCTCAAATGCCTGGCATGCTGCGTCTCATCACAGGAATAAATCAGAATGTCATCAATCAACACCATGACAAATCGATCCAATTACGGTCTGAATATCCGATTCATCAAATCCATAACACTGCAGAAGCATTCGTTAGTCCAAAAGGCATAACTAAGAATTCATAATGTCCGTAGCTCGTTCTAAAAGCAGTCTTCGGTACATCTGATTCTTTGACTCTCAACTGATAGTAGCCCGATCTCAAATTTATCTTAGAAAACAATGTAGCTCCGTTCAGCTGATCAAACAAATCATCAATACGTGGCAAATGATATTTATTCTTTATCGTCATTTTATTTAATTATCAGTAATCAATACACATCCTCATATTACCATCTTTCTTTTTTCACAAACAATACAGGAGCACCCAAGGGAGAAAAACTCGATCGTGCAAATCCTCTATCAGTCAACTCTTGCAACTGTGACTTTAACTCTTTCAATTCTGTCGGTGCCATTCTATATAGAGCTATTGAGATAGGGGTTACCCCTGGCACTAAGTCAATACTGAACTCAACTTCTTGTATCGGAGGTAAACTCGGTCGTTCTTCAGGAAACACATCAGGGAATTTACAAACCACAAGCACATATTTAACTTTCTTTTCTGTCACTTTTGTATCAATCACATATGCAAGATAAGCTTCGCAACCCTTTTTCACATAATTCAAAGCTTTCATCGAAGATATAACAGCCGGCAACCCATTCAAATCACTAGATTCAATTCGAACTATCTCACCATTTTGACTTCTCAAATCAATACTCTTCTGTTTACAATTCACAATAGCATTATGCAAAGTGAGCCAATCCATACCTAGAATAATATCAAATTCATCAAAAGGTAGCAGCATCAAATTCAGTTCTTGCACACTTTATCAACCAAGACACACTTGCCTAAGGGGTTCGATACTCTAATCACAAATTTAGTACACTCAACGGTTAGAGTCTTACTTGATACTAGATTCACACACACATAGGAATGAGTAGATCCTGGATCTATCAATGCAATCACATCAGTATCAAATAAAGTAAAAGTACCAGTAATGACTCTAGAGGTGACACTTCTTCTCGTGCGCGAATAGCATAGGCTAGGGCAGTTGCTCTCGCCGCGGATCTCACAGTTGTATCAGTTGTCTTTCTTTGACTTCCACTCACATTTCCTATATTTCTGGATGGTCTACCCCTAGCCGTCATATTACTCGGTCTCGCACTCTGAACATTGTCTTTCTCAGCTAACTCTGGGCAATCTCGAATGAAATGATCTCTTGATCTGCACTTATAACAAGTTCTATTATTGTACTTGCCCCAGTATTATCCAACATGTCGTTTTCCACACTATCTACGCTTAGGTTTGTTACTTTTAACACTACCAACACTTGATTCAGTTGGAGCTTGAGTTCTTGGACCAACACTTTGTCTCATACGATCTCTACCCAAATGTCCAAACGAAGCATTTGAATGATTGTTTGCATCTCTAAATCTCTTCATCAAAGGTTGAGATGACTTACTCATCAATCTTTTTCTTTCATCTCTAGCCTCAGAATTTGCTTTCTTCTTTTCTTTGCTAAGCTCCTCGGCTTTGCAGGCTCTTTCAACTAACACAACAAATTCATTCAAGTCAAGTATTCCAGCCAACAATTTAATGTCTTCATTCAGCCCTTCAATAAAACTTTTAAACATAGTAGCTTCAGTTGAAACACGTTCCCATGCATACTGACTTAATCTCACAAATTCTCGTTCATACTCCATAACTGACATACGGCTCTGTTTCAGTTCTAAAAACTCTTTACGTTTTTGATCTATGAAACGTTGACTAATATACTTCTTTCAGAATTCAACTTGAAAGAAATCCCAGGTGATTCTCTCTCTCGGAACCATAGATATCAATGTCTTCCACCAGTTATATGACGTATCTCTTAACAAGAAAACAGCACATTTAATGCATCTCATCAAACACTCAGACTGTATTCTCGAGCCAAAACTCACCTCGTTCAGCATCATCATCAACAGTGGCTCTAAATTTTTCAGCCCCATACTTTCGAATCTTATCCACGAGAGGCTTATTTAATTAGATCGGATCTGTCGCTTGTGGCACTACAGGTACTTGTGGGGTTGGAGGTTGTAGAGCAGCTAAATTCGTTCGAACGAACTCCAAAAACTGCTCACTCATCATTTGGAAGAAGGCTTGTTTAGCCTTTCCCTCGTGGCTACTAACATTCGACCTAGATGTGGCCGGTGCTATCCCTTGAGCGGGAGCAGACGGATTGCTCTATACATCGTCAGCAACTACTAGATCGGGATCCATTTGCTATATGAAAACACATTTTTAACTGTCAGGATTCATTACACTATCGCAATTATATATATAGTGTGTATAGCTAGACTCACACGCCCTACATTAGTCCTAGAATCGACTAAACCGTAGCTCTGATACCAATAAAATGTAACACCCCTAACCCGTAACCATCGCCAGACTAGGGTTAAGAGGCATTACTAATCATTTCCAAACATTCTTTATCATTTTACAACACAAAGTCAATCATCATTGGAACATATCACAACATAAACATATAGTCCCTTAACGAGGTCTCCAAGACCTTAAACATATGTTAGAAAGAGGTCGGGACTAAACCTAACACATACAAAAATTTTTAGAAATTTAAAGATATTTCAAAACTGCAGAGGTCACAAGCCCGTGTGGGTACGCTGTGTGCCTCACACGGCCTCGGACACGCCCGTGCATCCAAGCAGTGGCAAAACAGGGCATACATACTGAATTGTTCACACGGCCTGAGACACGCCCGTATGCCTCACTCGTGGTAGACACTAACTTGCACCACACAGCTAGTGACACGCTCGTGTGTCCAGCCCGTGGTCGAGTCTAACTTGTTTTGAAACACAACCTCGAAGGGCACGGTCGAGCCACACGCCTGTGTGCTCAACCGTGTGGACAATTATAGGCCATTTTCAAGGCCAAACTTGCCACCCACTCTTAGGTTCACCCACAAGCCTCAAATCACATGCATTTATACCTTAATTGGCAACCAAAACATATCAATATATGCACCAATTAATCATCAACTACATCATCTATTTTCATACCCAATTTCATATCAAATAAGTTCATCAAAAATACCAAAATTCACATCCCAACTCATATAGGTCATACATCATATAATCACTATCACAAGTTCACATTTAAATCACCATTGTCATTAACCATTTGAGCATGAAACATACTATATTCATCAATCACTTAATCCACACACACACGCATATATATATATCAACATCTTTCAACTTTCAAGCCATATCTCATGGCAAGATTTAAACAACTCAAAACATGTCACATTCAATAGCATATACATGTCATATGTCAGATATACACATCTTCAAAAGTACCAAAATACTTAGCCGATAGTGCGATTGAGTCGCTAACGATCCCAGATCTGAGCTAGCTTTACTGACATTGTAAAATAGAGAAACATATCACACAGTAAGCTCTATAACTTAATAAGTTCATAATATAATGCATTCAATTCAATAAATCAAATACAATTTACAAAGTTAATCCATCACATAGATCAACTCACAAATATACACACCATACCATCCATAGCTAATATACTCACAATAATTCATATATCCATTTACAATTTCATCCACCACAAAGTTTCAATACATACCTTAACCGACATAGTTATTCACCATTCATGCTACTCAATGCTCAATATTGCTTTTCGATCGACCTTTGTTAATCGTTTGATTTATTCACACACTTAGTACAAATTTCATAGCAGAAGCATAAATATCATCACACACTTAGTGCTTGTACTTTGAACCGAACTTATCTCGGTATCGCACACACAGTGCCAAATCAATAAGCCGAAGCTTCTATTATTTTGCACACTCAGTAGGAGATTCAACGTATTGGAGGACTCGGAGGTGGCCACACTACGAGCAGTTTTCGATTTTATTATTTTATTTTTCTTTATTTTGGGTTAATAATTTGTAATAAGGCCGCTTTAACTTAAATTTGGTATTTTATTTGGTTTAGCTTTTAATATGATACTGCTTATTATTATTAAATGTTTAATATGAGATTTTCCTAAACCCTTAATAACCGTTTTCCAAAATGTTAACAAAAGGATAACAAGCGAATAAATAATTAAACTCGAAATTTTTAACAAGCGCGTAGTTTTTAAACAACCTTTTTATGTGACATGCCAGATCCAGTCATAAATTCTAGGCCGGGTTTGGAGTGTTACACACATTTCGACACTTTACTCCCTATTTAATAAAATCATCAAATACACATAATTCCACTTCACCCTTGCCTAGCCAAATTCTTCCTATGTCCATACAAGCCCACACATTTTATTTATTTTACATTTTAGTCCTCCAATTTCTTATTTTCACAATTTAGACCAAATTACTCAATTTCACCAAAAATTCAAAGACAAAATATGTTAATCTTTCAAATATCCTTCATATTTCATCTTCAACTATCACAAAGCTCAAACATTCATCAATGGCATATCTCAAAATCACCATCAAATTCTGAAATTAAAGCATAGGTTTGAAAGATCACAAAGCAACGATTACAAAAACATAGAAATTATAAAAAATCGAACAAAAACTAACCTTGAATCAAGCCACAAATGTGGCGGATATACAAAAGCTTTAAACCCTTATTCTTTCTTCAATATTCGGTGGAAGAAAATATGATAAAAATGGTCATCAAATGCTTTGTTTTAATCATAATACATTAATATACTAATTAATAATTTACCCTTAATATATATCTTTTAAGAATTCCACTAATTTAGCCCATTTTTGTCCATCAATTCTTTTAATGGTTTATTAACAACATAAGGACTTCCCATTTAGAAAGCCATGCCAAATAAGCACTTCAACAATCAGCACACAACTTTTACGTTTTAAGCGATTAAGTCCTTTTTACAAATTAAGCACACAATCGATAAAATTTTCACACAGATCTTTCACACATGCTCAATCACATATTATAAGTACCAAAAATAATATTTAAATATTTTTCTAACCTCAAATCTATGGACCCGAAACCACCTTTCCAACTAGGGTCTAAACCGGGCTGTTACAAATCATCACACTATCCACTATCTCATTTTGGTACAAATAGAAATCTCATTTTGGTATAATGCCATGTATAAGCTTATTTGCCAAATGATGGCTTGTAATTGTTGTTTTGTAATCTAGCCATTAGAGTGGCTAGTTATAATCTATTTTGGTTATCTTAAAAGTTATATTTTGGTAAACACATAAGTGCCTGTTGTGTATTAGTTTGATGGAATTATATCAAGTATATAGGTTTATGACAAGAGTAAGTTTATGCTCATGAATACATGAAATGATCCAACATGGTTGATGGCTAACTGTATGTGATTACTATGTTTGGATTGGTGGATATATGTTAATTAGATTTGGTGCAGGAAAATGGTGAGTTTTGGGTGATAAATGAGGCTAGGAAATGGCTTTATTTTGTCCACATGGGTAGGCACACGGGCGTGTGTCCCATGGGCATGTGGTCCGGCTGTGTGTCCCCTGCATCTTAAAAATGAGAAACATAATGCTCAGACTTGGGCACTCAGGTAGAGACATGGGCCTGTCTTTCAGCCCTGTGGTTGACACGGCCTTGAACACGGGCGTGTTACACAGTCGTGTGAAAACTGCACCTAAAATATGAAAATTAAAATTTACCACACAGCCTGGCACACGGACATGTGAGTTGGCCGTGTGACTTCAATTTCTTCATGCCTTAAAAGTTAGATAGTTACACGGGTTAGGGATATGGGCACGTGTAGTCACACGGCCCGACCACACGGGCATGTGGGCCTTGTAACTTAGAAAAATTTTGTAATTTCGAAAAAAATTGAGAGGTCCCGATTTTGTCCCGATTCATTTTTAATGCTCGTATTGGGCCTTGAGGGTCCATTTAAGGGACGATGTGATTATTATCATATATGAATAGTATTTTTACTTGATTTATCTGTGATGATTCTGTAAACTCTGGTGATACTCTGTAACCCTGTTTCGACCACGGATATGGGTTAGGGATGTTACATTTAGTTGTATCAGAGCTACGGTTTAGTCGATTATCAGATTAACATAGCAAGTACGAGTCTCGCTATACATGCCATTATATAAATAATGATAGTGTTATATCTCCTAACCACTTTTAAATGTATTTTCATATAGCAATGTCTTCTAACCAAGCTAGAGCCGAGATTGAGGAAGCTAAGAGTGCCGGTCAAGATTCCATGCAACGAGCTACATCTAGTGGTAGTAGAAGGCCTATTTCTGAGGACCGAAGTGAGGTGGCAAAAGCAGCCTTCATTGAATTGATGGACGAATGGTTTACTGAGTATATGAGAACAAATGCTGTTGTTCAACAACCTCCCCCACCTGCTTCACAACATGATGAAACGCCAGAGGGTACACGACTTGTTAGAATTGATAAGACTCCAGTAGATAAAATTAGAAAATATGGGGTTGAAGAATTTAGGGCTACAACCTATTATGATCCAGAGAGGGCTGAGTTATGGTTGGAAAATACAACTCGGGTTCTAGATGAGCTATCATGCACACTAGCCGCACGTTTGAAATGTGTGGTATCTTTGTTGAAAGACACAACCTACCATTGGTGGAAAACCATATCTTCTGTAGTACCAATGGAAAATATTACATGGAAAAGTTTCCAAAAAAAGTTTAAAAAGAAGCATATTAGTCAGAGATTCTTGGACTAGAAAAAGAAGGAATTTTTAGAGCTCAAACAGGGAAATATGGCAGTGTCTGAGTATGAACAGGAATTTGTTAGATTAAGCAAGTATGCTAGTGAATGGCTTCAGATTGAAGTCAACATGTGCAAACGATTTGAAGAAGGGCTTAATGAAGATGTCAGGCTGTTGATGGAATTCTGGAATTAAGAAAATTCATGGTATTGGCTAAACGAGCACACAAAACTGAGGAATTAAGCAAAGAAAAGAGGCATGTGGAAAAGGAAGCTCGGGTTCCAAGTAAAAGATTTATAAGCAAGACTCAATCGTCTAATTCAAAGAAACCAAAGAATAATCATGAGTGTTTTGCTACATCAAGGGAGTATTTGGGGAAGGAACAAAGTTCTAAACGCTCTAACCCAAGGTCCTTGTCTCCCTTAGTAACCCGTATTGTGAGTGTTGAAAACCTTAAACCACGATGTAATGTCAATAGTAAATTACATTTCGGAGAGTGTCAGATGAGAAGTGGGGCTTGCTTTAAATGTGGTTCTCTTGAACATCTTCTTAAAGATTGCCCAGAAAGGGTTGAGAAAGACATTGAACATACCCCGAAGCCGAGTAATCTTATCTCGAGTGTAACAACCCATTTATGGGTCACATTAGAATGGTGGTTTTAGGACCACAAATTTGAAGTAGGAATATTATTTTATTATTTCTTTAAGGTCTACAGCATGATAGAATAATTGCGTGAAACTTTTGTTAAGAAATTTTGTCGATTGAGTAATAAATTTAGCTAAAAGGACTAAATTGTAATAGGTGCCAATGTTGAGTTCCCTAAGCTAAATGTAACACCCCAAACCTGGCCTAGAAGTTAGGCCCGAATCTGATGTGTCACATGAAAGTGTTTTTCAAAACCATACTTCTTGTTGTTAAAACTTGTTTGAGAGTTAAAGCCTCTTTGTTAAAACTCAAAACACTTACGCAATTGTTATCCACTTGAAAACGTAATTACTTTTAAAACCTTATCTGTTGCGGAAGCATATTTAAAATAAACAGTTTACGAAAATGTGATGTTTAAAAATTGAGTAGCAGAATCATTTTGAAAAACGTTGCGGAAACGTAGTGTTTCGAAGACAGTTATCGTTTTAGAAATCGTATTCCACTTTTAGTAGTTAGAAAACATCATAAATAAATATAAAAAATAATAAGTTAGGATAGAGAAGCCTTACTACAACCCAAATCAAAATATTTAAAAGTAAATACTCAAAACCGTAAGCATAAGCAGTGTGTGGTCTTCTCCGAGTCCCTCGTAAATCCGATCCGTCTAAGGCTGAGGATTACCTACACAGTTAAAAACAGGGTGAGTTTACGAAAACTCAGTGTGTAATCCCCTTACTAGAGTAATAGTCAATATACAGTAACAGCAACTGAAACAGTCTAGGCCAAAGCCCTTTAATAATAACAGTACAGTCCAGTTCAGAACATACGTGGGCCAAAATCCACTACAATATCATTTGGGTCACAGCCCATAACAGAATCGATTGGGCCTAACCTATTTCAGAATCAATTCCATATGCATAATGTGTGATGCATGCTAACCCATCCCATCTAACCCTGCACTTACCTCCGCCAACCCTACACTCCCAATGTTAGCACCGATTGCGACACTAACCAAAATCGCAGAAAAGCTGCTAGTGTATATATACGGCTCTAAGCCTTCAGTAGCGGTATTATAATTGGCACAAAGCCATCAGTAACTATATTATGTTTGGCACATAGCCATCAGCGGCGATAATATAATCGGCACACAGCCTTGGATAAATATGATCGACACAAAGTCATCCGTATAAATGTTAGGCACTGAGCCATGGGTAAATACGATTGGAACAAACGCATACTCAAGATGGCACACGCTCGTGTGGCCTATTTAGCCCAAATCTAGCCACAGATATGAGATTTACATAGCCCAGTCCAATATTTACTACACAATCATACAACTTATCTAATTGGGCCCATAGGCCCATTGGCCTCACAGGCCCATCGGCCCCACATGGCCCCTTTCGGCCCATCGTGGCCCAAACAACCTAAACATACAAGAACACTCATGATGGCCTCAACTATCGCATCGAAGCTCCAACACGTACGCTCGCACGCTCGTGTGGCTACCATCGTCGTGTGACCAACATTTCGGCATTTGTCGCTCTACAGCTAAAGTAGTGCGAAATACACACCTGATAGGAATCTAAAGCTAATATGCGCTCCGAACACTCCTATGCCCAAACACCAACCAAGGTCTACTTATTCTCCTCAAAGATCGCTCTATTTAAAGCCAGCTTCTCGCCTACTCTCACTCTAGCTTCCCGATGTGGGATCCGTCCATCAATCTTCCAAAACCGTCCCAAATTAGCAAAATAGTTACCTTTTGCATGCAAGGGGTTTTGAACTCAGGCTCCCCTGTAACTTAATCCACGCCGCTAGCCACCTTGCCAACTAGCTCCTTGTGTAACAAAACAAGCACAACTAAATATAAGTCTATGGGCCAAAGTCTAAGTTCATTTAAAAGGGAAGCAAAATGAATTGCAAGCGCCAAGACTTGAACCCAAGCTCCCTTACACCCTTAATGACACCTTGGCACTTGACCACTCACTTCTATATGTCATTTTTTTCCACAATTTATTCTTAAAGCCTACTTACTCACTCCAGGGTTTTATTCACCTAAAACCAAAATTTTTCCTAAAGCCTAGGTTTGAACCCGAGACTTCATGGAAGCCCCTTAACCTTCCGAAATCACTCACCTAATAGGTCCAATTTTGCATTAGTGCCGTTCTCTTGTTCTCAAAAATTTTAAACGCTCTCATGCTCAAGGCCCAATAGGCTCAATTCTACCAGGCCCAACAATTCGGGGCGTTACACTAAAGATGTTTAAAATGTTATAAATTTTAAATTGGAGGTCCTTAAATAGTAATAAGACCATTATACTTTAGGGTGGACAAAAATGGACATGGCTAGGTGAAATTTTAAAGTTATGCATTAGGGGTATTTTATTAATTTGGTAAATAAAGACAAAATTAACTAAAATAAAAGTGTCCATCTTCCTCAATTTCATCCCCGTAGCTGAAATTTTAAAGGAGACATAGCTGGGGTTTTGACCATCTTTCAAGCTCAATTGTAAGTCCGTTCTAGTCCTGTTTTTAATGATTTTTATATTTTTGAGATCGTGGTAACTTGATCTAGCTATTTCAAGGACTTATTTGAGAGAAAGTTAAAGTCTAAAATTTTACCCATGATGAATATGCTTGTATTTTGATGTTTAATGGTAGAAAATGCATGTTTGTTGTTAGTTAAACAACATTTGTAAAGTGAGTTTCGGTAAAAATGTCAAATACGGACTTATTTGTAAAATGTTGTATGAAAAATGTTGGGTGTTAAGAGTAAGGGTAAGGTTCAGCTAGGCTTGGGTTGTATAAGAGATTACTAAGCTATCTAGCTTACTACGCTTTATTTTTCCATGTTTTATAGTGTTACCAAGCTAGCTCAGATTGGAGATCGTCGAAGATCGTATCACACTATCAAACTGTCATTTTGAGTATCGATGGTCTTAAACATTTTGAGTATATGGCATGTATAGGGACTTGGTCATTTTGTTATATGTGTCATCATGATTTTGGCCAAATGTTTTGGCTTGTAATTGACAAAGGCTTGATTTGGTATTTGGACATGTAAATTGCCTCATTTTGGTTAAATTGTTTATAAGCTTATATATTTGCATGTATGTGCCAATGCCCCTTTGGTGATGTGGTTTACAATGATTTGCTAAATGTTGATTATCGTTTAATGACTTATTGTGAAATGGATGAGTTTGTTTCATTGGTATGCTGGATTATATTGATAAGTTAATGCAAGTTAAAAGTAGTCTTAGTGGTGTTTTTGAATGTGATATTGGTATGTTTGATTTGGCATAATGAAATGTCATGAGCATGATAAATGATGGAATTTCATTGACATGTGTTGGCCATGATTGTTGAGGTTTTAGGTTGCCTAAATATACCAAGATTTATGCCATTGAATTTTTGTATGTGTATGTGTAAATGAGGGTGGAAAATAGTGTGGTAAATAGCCTTTATTTTGTCCACACGGGCGTGTGTCTAGGCCGTGTGTGACACACAGCTTGTCCCATGGGCATGTGTTTTGGCCGTGTGTCCCCTGCACCTAAATTTTCAAGAAATAAAATGCTCAGAATTGAGCGCACGATCAGAGACACGAGCATGTGTCCCAGTCATGTGAGGGACATGGCTTTAAGCACGGGCGTGTGTCCTGATCGTGTGAAGTCTGCACCTATTTTATGAAAATTAAATTAACCACACGGCCTAGCACATGGGTGTGTGACTTGGCCGTCTGACTTTAATTTGTTCATGGCTTGCAAGTGAGAGAGTTACACAGGTTAGGGACAAGGGCGTGTGTGACCACACGGCCTGACCACACGGGTGTGTCCCAAACCACACGGGCGTGTGACCCATGTACATGGCAAGAATTTTCTAAGTTCTCGTTTTAGTCCCGAACGATTTTTAATGCATGTTTTAGGCCTCGTAGGCTTATATTAATGACTATATGATTGAACGCAAATGGTTTTTAATTTGGTTGCAAATTTAGGACTCGGAATTGTATGATTGTTGTCATGTAAGTCCGATAATGCCTCGTATCCCTGTTCTGGCGTTGAATAAAGGTGAGGGGTGTTACATTTAGTGGTATCAAAGCTACAATTTAGTCGATTCTCGGACTAACATAGTGTGTGTGAGAGTCTAACTATACATGCCATATATATAATTTGTTATAGTGTGACGACTCTTGACAATTTAAATCGTGTTTTCATATAGTAAATGGATCCCGACCGAGATATAGCTGATGATGTTGAAAATAATGCGCCGGCTCCCACCCAAAGGGCAGCCCCATCAAAAAATAGACCAGTAATGGTTAGTCAGGGAGGAGAGGCTAGGGAAGCCTTCTTTCCAAGAATGAATGAGTGGTTTGCCGAGTTTCTTTTAACAAATTTGGCTGCTCAACATCCTCCAACCCACCTAACCCTCAACCCATGCTCGTAGCTCCTCAAGGTGTGGAATTGTTAAGACTAAACAAGCCTCCAGTTGATAAAATTTGAAAACAAAGGGCTAAAGAATTTAGAGCAAATATTGACGATGATCCCAAGAGAGTAGAGTTTTGGCTTGAGAACTCTATTAGTGTATTTGATAAGCTTTCTTGCACACCGGATGAGTGTTTGAAATGTGCTATATCACTTTTGAAGGACTCGGCATATCAGTGGTGGAATACTCTAACATTAGTGGTACCGAGAGAAAGAGTTACCCAGGGTTTTTTCCAAGACGAGTTCAAAAAGAAATATATCAGTCTATGGTTTATTATCAAAAACGCAAAGAGTTCCTAGAGCTGAAACAGGGTCGTATGTCTGTAACTGAATACAAGTGAGAGTTTGTTAGACTTAGTAAGTATGCTCGAGAATGTGTTTCAACAGAGGCTATCATGTGCAAGAGATTCGAATATGGGTTGAATGAAGATACCAGACTATTAGTTGGGATTTTAGAGTTGAAAGAATTTATTGTACTAGTTGAACGAGCTTGCAAAGACGAAGAGTTGAGCAAAGAAAAGAGAAAAGTTGAGTTTGAGACTAGATATTTGAGAAAAAGACTGATGAATAAGTCATTTCAATATTCGTCAAAGAAATTGATGGATTTTTATACTCGTTCAAATGTTTCAGCTGAGTATGCCAACAGAGATCGTGGGAAGTAATATTCAGGTTCTAAGGCCCAAACCACATCAATAGCGAGCGTTGGCAATGCTAGGTCTAATAGACTTGAATGTCAACAATGTGGTAGACAACATCTCAATGAATGTAGAATGAATAACTGGGCTTGCTTTAAATGTGGCTCCCCAGACCACTATATTCGAGATTACCTTGAAATGGCTGAGAAAGATAATTTTTAGAATGTAAGACCGAACAACACTGCCACTAGAGGGAGGCCACCAAGAAATACGGGAAATGGGACTAGTAGAAAATGTGTAACGAAAGATTTAACTATGAGGTCAGAGGTTAGAGCACCTGCTAGAGCCTACGATATTCGCGTCCGCGAAGATGCATCATTTCCTGATATTATCACTAGTACATTTTCTCTTTATGATACTAATGTAGTTGCATTGATTGATCCTGGATCGACTCATTCTTATATTTGCATGAATTTGGTATCTAGTAAGAATTTTCCTATTGAGTCTGCTGAGTTTGTGATTAAAGTGTCGAACTCCCTAGGTCAATATGTTTTAGTCGATAAAGTTTGCAAGAGTTGTCCTTTAATGATTCGGGGTCACTATTTTTCGGCTGACTTAATGCTTTTACCGTTTGATAAGATCGATGTAATTCTTGGAATGGAATGGTTGACACTACATGATGTCGTAGCGAATTGTAGACGAAAGATTATTGAATTGAAATGTCAAAATAATGAAAATCTTTAGATTAAGCCGGATGAGTCGGGTGAGTTGCCTATTGTGATTTCATCGATGTCGAATCAGAGGTATGTAAAAAAAGGTTGTGAAGCTTATCTTGTGTGTGTACTAAATACGAAAGTGTCTAAATTGAAGATCGAATCCGTACCGATAGTTTGTGAATATTCGGATGTGTTCCCAAAAGAGTTGCCTGGATTACCACCGATCAGACAGTTGAGTTTGCTATTGATTTAGTACCGGGAACTTCACCGATATCGATAGCTTCATATAGAATGGCTCTGACCGAATTGAAATAATTGAAATCTTAGTTGCATGAGTTGACAGATAAAGGTTTTACGAGACCGAGTTTTTTGACCTGGAGTGCACCAGTGTTATTTATCAAGAAGAAAGACGGATCCATGAGACTTTATATTGATTATCGTCAACTTAACAAGGTTACGATAAATAACAAGTATCCTTTACCAAGAATTGATGATTTGTTCGATCAGTTGAAAAGGGCAACAATGTTCTCGAAGATAGACTTGAGATCAGGCTATTATCAGTTGAGAGTTAAAGATTCAGATGTGCCGAAAACCGCGTTTAGAACGAGGTACAGGCATTATGAATTCCTTGTTATGCCGTTTGGATTAACAAATGCTCCTACAGTTTTTATGGACTTGATGAATTGAATCTTCCAACTGTATGTAGATAAGTTTGTGGTTGTATTTATTGATGACATCCTGATTTATTAACAAGATGAGTCTAAACATGCCGAACATTTAAGAATTGTATTGCAGACTTTGAGAGATAAGAAATTGTTTGCTAAATTCAACAAAAGTGAGGTCTGGTTCTAATAAGTCAGATTTTTGGGACACATCGTTTCAGCGGAAAGCAGACGGGTTAATCCGAGTAAGATTTCAAAAGTTGTTGATTGGAAACCACTGAAAAATGTATCTGAAGTTGGAATTTTTTGGGCTTAGTTGGTTATTATCGACATTTTGTTAAGGGATTTTCAATGATTGCTATAGTATGACCAGGTTGTTACAAAAAGATGTGAAATTCGATTGGTCTGAGAAATGTCAATAGAGTTTTGATTAGTTGGAAGTGTTTTTGACTGAAGCACCGGTGTTAGTGCAACCTGAGTTAGGAAAAGAGTTTGTGATTTTTAGCAACACGTCTTTGAACGGTTTAGGTTGTGTGTTGATGCAAGAGGGTAAAGTGATAGCTTATGCCTCGAGACAGTTGAAACCGCACGAAAAGAATTATCCGACGCACGATTCGGAATTAGCCGCTATCATGTTCGCTTTAAAAATTTGGAGACACCATTTATTCGGTGAGAAGTGTCACATCTTTACCGATCACAAGCGTTTAAAGCATTTAATAACTCAGAAAGATTTGAATTCGCAACAACGAAGATGGCTCAAACTATTGAAAGATTATGAATTAGTAATCGACTATCACCCGGGGAAAGCGAACATGGTCGTAGATACCTTAAGTAGAAAGCTTTGTTTTCTTTGAGGGTGATGAATACGTGGTTAACCTTATTTGATGATAGATCAATTTTGGCCGAGTTGTGAGCTAGACTGGTATTTCTTCAGCAAATTTGTGAAGCTCAGAAAGGTGATAATGAGTTCCAAGCTAAAAGAGTTCAATGCAAATCAATTAGTGATTCAAATTATCAGATTGGATCCGATGATTGTTTGATGTTCCGAAGTAGGATTTGTGTACCTGGAAATACTGAACTGATTTAGAAAAGTCTTCGTGAGGCACATAATGGTTGTCTATCTGTTCATCCTGGAAGTACAAAGATGGATAAAGATTTGAAAAAAATTGTATTGATGGTCAGGCATGAAATGAGACATTTCAGAGTTTGTAACAAGATGTTTGACTTGTCAACCAGTGAAAGCCAAACATCAAGTGCCTTCGGGTTTACTCTAGCCTGTTATGATACCCGAGTGGAAATAGAATAGAGTTACAATGGATTTTGTATCGGGGATACCTCCGACTCCAAAGAAGAAATATGCTATTTGGGTCATTGTTGATAGATTGACGAAATCGGCTCATTTCATTCTGGTACGTACAAACTATTCAATTGATAAACTAGCTAAATTGTACATTAATCGTTGTTTTATGCGATGTCAAAGTCTTAAAATTTATATAAAGAATGATCGAACCTAGAAACTAACTATGATAATGATTTGAGGCAAGCGCACCTATCAAACAGTAGTATAGTTAAGGCAAGACCGGATTGTAGAACCCAAAGGAACCAAAAGTACTAATACTAACTCTCTTTTTATTATCTAGCCTAAGAATTAAGAGAATTGTTTATCTAATCTAAAATTAACTAACTAATAAACTAAAGACTCTAAGACAAAGAAGAATGAAATTGGGAAAATTACTTTGAGGAAAAACCAATTGTTTTAGACGATACCCGAGGAAGAATCCACCCAGACTTCACTTGTTATCTAACTCTGAACCAGACGATTTATTCATTTGACTTGATCCGTAGGATTCCCTAAGTTATATTAATCCCTCTCTCGAGGCGACTAACCTCTCTCGAGGCGACTAACTTCTAACCCTAGGTTGATTAATTGAAATCTTTTTCTAATTAAAACCCTTAGAATTGCATTAACTCGATATATGGACTCCCATATTAGGTTTCATCCGAATTCGGCAAATTCTCGTCACCCTATCTCTAGGGGTGCGATCAACTCCGCTTAATTATGCTAGATCTACTCTTAGGCAGGGACTTTAGCTCCTCCACCTAAGCACATCACACTTGAATTAATATCCAGAAAATATCAACACAAGGATTAAGAACATATAATTAAGAACAAGTCAAATATTTATCATATAGCTCAAGAAACGATAGCAAGATTCATCTTAGG
Source organism: Gossypium bickii (assembly GCA_025503065.1). Taxonomy (NCBI): domain Eukaryota; kingdom Viridiplantae; phylum Streptophyta; class Magnoliopsida; order Malvales; family Malvaceae; genus Gossypium; species Gossypium bickii. The sequence continues at coordinate 110,651,872 of CP106711.1, read as the reverse complement.
TTTCATAATAATAAAAGAAAATATCTCAGAAGAAAAGATAAAATAAAACATAAGAAATCCCTAAAAACCCCTGAAGGAAATGAAGGAGAGATCCTCCGTCTTGAGTATAACTCCAGCTTCTTGAGATGGGTCAACTAGCTATCTTCGAGTAAATCCCCCACAAATCAGCCTTCTATGGCCTAGCTGGACGCCCCCTGACTAAAGCCTTTGGTTCCCCCTTCTAGGTTATACTTAGGGTGTTTATATAGGCTTCAGAACGTGTTTCTTTGCCCTTAAGTATCCTAATCCAAGTGAAATTTCTCTTTGTCACGACAGGAACACGCCCATGGCACACGCCCTTGTAAGTTGTGGCCAGGCCGTGTTCGAGACTGTTGAGTGAGGCACGACCGTGTGGTCTTGGGCCCAGGCCATGTGGATTTCGTGATATGGCCCATTTACTTCGTTTTGGGCTCGTTTTTCTTTCTTTTCATCATCCGGTGCTCTTCTGAGTATAAAACATGGAAACAAAGGATTAAGACCACCAAATTACATAATTCAAGGCTTAGATCATCCAAAAGCATGCTAAATGTGGATTAAAATATGTTACTTTTATGGTTTATCAAATACCCCCACACTTAAGCTTTTGCTTGTCCTCAAGCAAAATTCTCAAGTCACAATTGAAACAAACTTCCTTGATTCACAATATTCATCAATAGTGTTTCATTATAATTCATAGATAATTCATACATGGATAACTCAACTCAAAGAGTCCTAAAGATTCAAACAATCAAAGTCATACATTTGTAGCACAAAAACATAGGTGTTTCCCCTCATCTAAATAATTACCTCTGATTCAAAATCGACAAGAATTGACATCCTCACTAAAGATTCACTCAAATCACTCAAAGTGTTTAAGGTTTAGGATTAAGCACTCAGAAGTCAAATATGAAGAGTTAATCCCATAGGCTTGCATGAAAATCAAATCTCCACCACTGTAATATGAGATGATACATAAATCAAAAGGTCTTTAACAGGGTTGTAAAGGGGCTTGGGTAAAAAGGTGTGGATAAAGGCTGAATTAGAGGGTTAGAATCAAGGTTGACTTAACAAATTACCTAACTAGAAACAACGAACTGATAACAAATAATTACATCACATGAAACCTTGTAATACTGATACTAATAATACAAGATTCTTCTTCAACAATTGGAATTTAAATGTATAAGCTCATTTAATCGCATAACTAATGAATATACTTCGCACTTTTTTTTAAGAACAGGTCAAATATAAAGGATGAATTTAACGATTAAAATAAATAGAATAGTTAAGCAACTAATCAAATCAAATCTCAACGTAAGGGTAGTCAAAGGGAATGGTGATAACAAATACAAAGGGTTTTGAGTTAATATTAGTAGGTGAGTCAATAAAAAGGGTTGTTAGGATTAAACGGGGTTCACTAGGGGTTAATTATGAAGGTAGGCTTTTAGTGGAGTAAGTGGGTTAGAGCCTAGGTGCCTTTATCATCTCTGTATATCAAATCAAAGGTGTGGTCTCAACATGTATAATCGATGCAAGTTCTAGAATAACAAATCAATGTTGACACACTCGTAATCAATAAAGTGAGCAAGAAAAGGAATATATGTTTTGTAAGGCTCAAAATCTCACAAACATTATGGTTTTTTGTAACAGTCTGATTTTAGCCCAAATCAGAACGGTGGTTTTAGGACCACGAATCCGAGTCAAAAAAATTTTAAAATATTATTTTTTGAGTCATTTATGTGTGAATTGCTATGTGTGAAATTTTCGTGATTTAATTTTATCGTTTGAGTGCCGAATTATTAAAATGGGCTTAATCGCGTTAAAACTTGATGGTTTAATGTGTTAGGACCAAATTGTGGATGCCTTTTGAATTGAAAGCTTTTTAAATGCAAAAAGACCATCTTAAAGTTAGTGGTCGGCCATGTACTTTAATAACCTTATATTATAATGTTTGTTAAATTATAAAGAAAGGTTATAATAGTAATTAATAAAACATAAAATGAAACATGTTCATCTTTTTTCTTGACCGAATGCATGCAAAATAAGAAAAAAAATAAACAAAGCTTGGTTCGGCCATTTTTAAGCCTAAATTAAGGTATATGGTTAGTTTGACTATTGTTAATTTTTACGTTTTTGAGATCGTTGCTTTGAATATTATTCGACCCATGTTAGAATTTTTGAATTTGATGCATGTGTGATATTCGGCCATTGATGAATGTTTATGTTTTGTATTGTCTGATGGTGAAATATTAAGGATATGTTTTCAACTAACATGTTTTGAATTGGAAATTTTGATGAATTTGAGTGTTATGGATTAAATTGCAAAAATAAATAGTTGAGGGACTAAAATGCAAAATAAATGGCTTGTATGGACTTATATAGGCATGAGGAGAATTCGGCCCTAAAGGGATAAATTCAAATTATGTGCATTTTGTGTTTTGTGCAATAGGGACTAAATTGTAAAAGTTGTAAATGTTAGGGGGTAAAATGGTAATTTGCATAATTATGTGTTTTTGGATTAAATTGAATGAAAATATATTTGAATGAGCTTAATTTGGAATTATTTAGATCAAGAACAAAAAGAAACGGGATTGGATCGGAGAAAGGCAAAGTTGAACGAATAGCAGGGAAACCCTAATCCGTTGACTTCCGAGGTAAGTTTTTAAGCGTTCGGATTAAATCGAATTTATTCTATAATAATATGTACATGCTTAAGTGAAGTGATAAACTTAATTTTAATTGTCGAATGTGGCATGGGAGATATCATGATTTAGCCGAATGTGAGGTTGTTGGAAGTTGAATTAATTTGCATGAAATGTATACCTTTATATCAGTGATGTAAGTAAATATGAGAGATAATAAATTAGGGTATGAATATAGTCAAATGAAATATTAGTTACATGATAATGTTTTTGGCCGAATGGGATATAGATTTGAGTATGAGATAATAAAGTTATACCTATATGTATATGCTTATATGTGAAGTTGTGGATTAGACCTTATATATAAGTGTACAATCAAATAATTAACGGGTCTATGAAAGGCACTAAATGTGCAAACTTATAACCGAGCACTAAGTGTGCGAAATCGGTCACTTGGTACAAAGTGTGCGAACTGTTAAAGTAACGGCACTAAGTGTGGGATACGTTACAGAAACTTGGCACTAAGTGTGCGGAATGTCGAAGTAACGACACTAAGTGTGTGATACGTTACTGAATCTTAGTAACAAGTGTGCAGGTTTGATGCTCGATAAAAGACTCCTATTATTAAGACTATTAAGTATAATGAAATGATCGGGTATACAACCATATGTATGCACAGGTGGTTAAGTTTGGAGGTGTATATAAACTAGAGGTATGTATTACACATATCGACTTGTGATTGATGGTAGCTTAAAATGTAAGTAGAAATTCGGTAAGTAAAAGATGTATATGCTGTTTATTTTATCATGTGAAGGTGGTATATGGATATATACATATATATGCATATAATGTTACTATGAAATCTATTTTTGAATGTTTAACTATTCGGCAAGGAGATTGTAAATGAATTAATTAATTAAATCATGATAATGCTTATATGATAAATAATTACTTAAAACTTACTAAGCTGTGAAAGCTTACTTTGTTCATGGCTATTTCCGCATTGTAGATTTCTTTTGGGTGTTCATCTCGTGCTCGGGAATCATCGTTGAAGCTCATCACACTATCATCGATTTTTTGGTACCTCTTTGTGAATGAACCTTAAGTCTACGGCATGTACAGGCTAAACCGTTTTTTTTTAATTGAATCAAATGATGTATATATGTATGTATTTAAATGCCATACGAAAATGGCCTTATGTCTATGCTTGATGTGATTAAAAATGCTTGAGGTGGTTGTATATGTTTGAGATGTCTTATTTGTTTGTGTTTATTCAGCCATAGTATAAATTTGATTAGTATGTATGTGTTTCATGGAATTAGGTAAGGGATATTATCTTTATGTTCCAATAGGAATGCCATGCGTGACTAAAATCTTAACTTGGAAGTTATTTCATATTAGGTTATGTGTAATACTTGAGTGTTTGATTTTGGATTGAATAAGGTTGAATTATAGGCATGTAGTTAATGAGTTTGAAGTATTAATGATCCAATAGAATTATTCTCACTCATAAATATTCGGATATGGCACTGTTTTAGTTGGTATTTATATTTTTCTTGAATTGAAAATATATGCATATGTTTGGTCATGGAGTTTTAAAGAAAAAAATGTTAAATCATTGTTGTTAATAACTAATTATGGTATGCATGTGACTGATTATATGTGGTCAATTGATTGGTATAAGTTGACTATTGATAAACCTATATATATGTTCGGGTATGCCATTCAAAATGACCAAATAAATAGTGTTTTTGGTAATTGAATGTAATTAGTTTTATTTGATGTTAATGATATCATTTGTGATATGTTCGTTAAAGTTTTGATATAAAAAGGGGTATGCATGTTTAATTGTAAAAGTATAGATTGATAAGTATTAATTAATGAAGTAGTTTTTATAAGGTACATTGACTTGTGGTTGGTTAAGTAATGCCTGTAACCCTAATCCGGCGACGGATACGGGTGAGGGGTATTACATTTGATTCGTATCAGTGCTACGGTTTAGTCAGTTCTCGGACTAACGTAGTGCGTGTCAGGTCTAGATATTCATGCCATATTATATAATGTGATAGTGTGATGACTTTTGACAGTGAAATGTGTTTTCTTCTCTTCGTATAGTAAATGGATCCTGATCTCGAGTGAGCTATAGCTGACGATGTCGAGAGTGTGGCACCTGCTCCCATGCAAAGGACCGCGCCGGATGAATCTCGACCAGCTACGAGTAATCCTGAGGAGGGGGCTAAACAAGCCTTCTATAGTATGATGAATGATTGGTTCAACCAATATATCCGGGCTAATCCAACTGTTCAACAACCCCTGAATCCGAATACTCCCCCTGTAGTACCGGTGGTACCCCCAATCACTAATCCTGAAAGACTAAGAAAGCCTCTAGTTGACAGAATTAGAAAACATGGGGCTCAAGAGTTTAGAGCAGAAGATGATGATGATGCTGAGCAACCTGAATTTTGGCTCGATAATACCATTCGTGTTTTCGATGAACTATTTTGCACACCTGATGAGTGCCTGAAGTGCGCCATATCCTTGTTATGAGATTCTACCTAGTATTGGTGGAATACTCTTGTATCGGTTGTTCCTAAAGAATAAGTTACTTGGGACTTCTTTCAGACAGAGTTTCGAAAGAAATACATCAGCCAGCGATTTATAGACTCAAAACGCAAGGAATTTCTCAAGCTTAAACAAGGTTGTATGACCGTATCTGAGTACGAGCACAAGTTTGTGAGACTTAGTCGCTGTGCTCGTGAATATGTTTCATCCGAGGCTGCTATGTACCAAAGATTCAAAGAAGGGCTAAACGAAGATATAAAATTACTGGTTGGCATACTTGAAATAAATGAGTTCATGGCACTTGTTGAGCGAGCTCGTAAAGCCGAAGAGTTGGGGAAAGAAAAAAGGAAAGCCGAGTTTGAAGCTAGAGACTTCTGAAAGAGATCAACGGGTAAATTTCCTCAAACATCATTAAAGAAGTTCAAGAAATATAGTAGCCGGTCCAAAGCTAACACAGGGATCTCTATACGAGAACGACCACCAGTGAGTTCCCGGGCTATCTCGATTGCTAGTGTTGGCAATACTCGACCTAATAAGCCCGAGTATCAATAGTGTGGTAGACGACATTTTAGTGAATGTTGAAGCAAATCTAATAATCCCACTTGCTACAAGTGTGGTTTGCAGGATCATTTTATTTGGGATTGCCCGGAGACAGCTGAAAAGGAAAATGTTCAGAGTTCAAGACCGAGCAGTACTACAGCTAGAGGTAGACTACCTCGTAATGTGGGAGCTAGGAGTGGCACTCAGAGAGGGACTTCGGATGCGGCTATTCGATCAGAGTCTCGGGTGCTAGCTAGAGCCTATGCCATTCGTTCCAGAGAGGAGGCTTCATCTCCAGATGTCATCACCGGTATATTCACTCTCTTTAATACTAGTGTAATTGCTCTGATTGATCCTGGTTCAACTCATTCTTATGTGTGTGAAACATTAGTATCTAGCAAGACTCTACCTGTTGAGTCTACTGAGTTTGTGATTCGGGTTTTGAACCCCCTGGGCCAGTGTGTGTTAGTTGATAGAGTGTGCAAGAATTGCCCTTTAATGATTCGAGACTCATGTTTTCCGGTTGATTTCATGTTGCTACCTTTTGATGAGTTTGATATTATCCTCGGTATGGATTAGCTAACCGTGCACGATGCAGTAGTGAATTACAGACGAAAGACTATTGATTTGCGGTGTGAGAATAATGAGATAATTCGAGTTGAATCTACGGATTTGAATGGGTTACCAGTAGTGATATCTTCGATGTTGGCTCGACAGTATTTGAGAAAGGGTTGCGAAGCTTACTTTTCTTCTGTGATTGATAAAAAAGTAACCGAAAAGAAGATTGAATCTGTGCCAGTTGTTTGTGAGTATCTGGATGTGTTCCCGAAAGAATTGTCGAGATTGCCACCTATTCGGGAAGTGGAGTTTGGGATTGAGCTAGTTCCATTAATGACTTCGATCTCGATAGCTCCGTACAGAATGGCACTGACCAAATTAAAAGAATTGAAAATTCAATTGCAAGAATTGATAGATAGAGGTTTTGCCCGACCGAGTTTCTCTCCTTGGGGTGCGCCAGTTCTATTTGTAAAAAAGAAAGATGGAACTTTGAGAATGTGCATCGACTACCGACAACTTAACAGAGTGACTGTAAAGAATAAATATCTGTTGCCACGTATCGATGATTTATTTGATCAGCTTACGGAAGCTTCGGTATTCTAAAAAATCGATTTGAGATCAGGGTATTATCAGCTGCGAGTTAGAGACTCAGATGTACCTAAAACTGCTTTTCGGACGAGATACGGTCATTACGATTTTTTTGTGATGTCGTTCGGACTCACTAATGCCCTTCTGTTTTCATGGATCTGATGAATCTGGTATTCAGACCGTATCTGGTTGGTTTGTGGTTGTATTCATAGATGACATTTTGATCTATTCGCGTGATAAAATCGAGCATGCCGAACACTTGAGACTTGTATTACAGATTTTGCGTGATAAGCAGTTGTACGTGAAATTTAGCAAATGAGAGTTTTGGCTGAATGAAGATAGTTTTCTAGGGCATGTCAGCATCGGGCATTCGGGTTGACCCGAGTAAAGTTTCGGCTATACTTGATTGGAAAACTCTGAGAAACATTTCTGAAGTTCGGAGTTTTCTGGGACTTGCTGGGTACTATAGACGCTTCTTGAAGGGGTTTTCTATGATTGCAGCTTCGATGAAAAAGTTATTACAGAAAGACGTTAAATTCGAGTGGTCAGAAAGGTGCCAAAAGAGTTTTGATCAGCTAAAAACCTTGCTAACGGAAGCTCCAGTGCTTGTTCAGCCAGAGTCAGGTAAAGAGTTTGTTATCTTCAGTGATGCATCCTTAAACGGTTTAGGCTATGTTTTGATGCAGTAGGGTAAAGTTGTCGCCTACGCTTCGAGACAATTGAAGCCGAATGAAAAGAACTATTTGACGCATGACCTCGAGTTAGCTGCCATAGTTTTTGCTCTGAAAATATGGCATCACTATCTATTCGGAGAAAAAAGTCGTGTCTATTCTAATCACAATAGTCTATAATATTTAATGACTCAGAAGGATCTGAATTTGAGACAACGGCGATGGTTGGAGCTATTAAAAAATTACGAGCTCATGATTGATTATCACCCGGGGAAAGCTAATGTAGTTGCTGATGCACTAAGCCGAAATTCACTATGTGCTCTACGTGCAATGAATGTGGATATAGCTATGACTGATGATGATGTGATTATTGCAGAATTGAAAGCGAGACCAGTGTTCGTTCAGCAGATTTGCAAAGCTCGAGAGGTTGATAATGACTTAATAGCAAAAAGGAGTTAATGTGGCTCGAGTACTGGTTCAGATTTTCAGTTTGAAGCTGAAGGATGCTTACGGTTTAGAAACTAAATATGTGTGCCTAAGAATCCTGAGTTGATTCGAATGATCTGTGATGAAGCTCATAATAGTAGGTTGTCAAGTCACCCGGGTAGTACGAAGATGTATAACGACCTGAAACATCATTACTGGTGGCATGGTATGAAGTGAGATATTTCAGACTATGTGTCGAAGTGTTTAATATGTCAACAAGTAAAAGTCGAGCATCAGGTACCATCGAGATTACTTCAACCGATCATGATACCTGAGTGAAAATGGGATCGTGTCACGATGGATTTTGTACCTAGATTGCCGATGACACCGAGCAAGAAAGACTCAATCTGGGTTATTGTTGATAGATTGACGAAATCGTCCCATTTTTATTCTGATATGTACGGACTTCTTGCTTGATAAGTTAGCTGAGTTGTACATATCTAGATTGTACGATTGCACGGACTACCTATTTCTATTATTTCGGATAGTGATTCGAGGTTTACATCGCAGTTTCGGAAGAAACTGCAAGATGCTTTAGGTACTAAATTGCACTTCAGTACTGCTTTTCACCCTCAGTCGGATGGTCAATCCGAGCGTGTTATTCAAATACTCGAGGATATGTTGAAATGTTGCGTTCTTGAGTTTGAGGGTACGTGGGAACGATACTTGCCTTTGATTGAATTTGCATACAATAACAGTTTTCAATCGAGTATCAAAATGGCATCTTATGAAGTTTTGTACGATCGTAAATGTCGTACACCTCTATATTGGATCGAGCTAAGTGAAAGAAGATACACGGGGTTGATTTAATTAGAGAGACTGAACAGAAAGTAAAAGTAATCCGAGAAAGCTTGAAAGCCGCGTCAGATCGACAGAAGTCATATGCGGACTTGAAATGTAAAGATATAGAATCTCAAGTGGGTGACCGAGTATTTTTGAAAGTCTCGCCGTGGAAAAAGATACTTAGATTTGGTCGTAAAGGAAAGCTGAGTCTGAGATTTATTGCGCCGTACGAAGTTATTGAGTGTATTGGGCCGGTTGCGTACAGACTTATGTTGCCATCTGAGCTAGACAAGATTCACAATTTTTTTCTTGTATCGATGCTTCGACGATACAGGTCCGGTCCTTCTCATGTGATTAGCCTGGCAGAGATTGAGATTCAGCCTGACTTGACGTATGAGGAAGAACTGATCGACATCTTAGCTCGTGAAGTGAAAGAGTTACGAAATATAAAAATCTCGTTGGTTAAAGTAATGTGGCATAAGCATGGGGTTGAGGAAGCAACTTGGGAACTCGAGGAATCAATAAAAGAAAGCTACTCACATTTATTCATTGGTAAGATTTTCGGGGGCGAAAATCCTTTATGCGGGGAGAGTTGTAACAGTCCGATTTTAGCCCTAATCGGAACGGTGGTTTCGGGACCACGAATCTGGGTCAGAAAAATTTTAAAATATTATTTTTCAAGTCATTTATGTGTGAATTGCTATGTGTGAAATTTTCGTGATTTAATTTTATCGTTTGAGTGTCGAATTATTAAAATGGGCTTAATCGCGTAAAGTTAAAACTTGATGGTTTAATGTGTTAGGACCAAATTGTGGATTCCTTTTGAATTGGAAGCTTTTTAAATGCAAAAAGACCATCTTAAAGTTAGTGGCCGGCCATGTACTTAAATAACCTTATATTATAATGTTTGTTAAATTATAATGAACGGTTATAATAGTAATTAAACAATAAGTTACTATATATGATAATAAAACATAAAATGAAATATGTTTGTTCATCTTTCTCTTGACCGAATGCATGCAAAAGAAGAAAAAAAAAACAAAGCTTGGTTCAGTGATTTTTAAGCCTAAATTAAGGTATGTGGTTAGTTCGGTTTTTGTTAATTTTAACGTTTTTGAGATAGTTGCTTTGAATACTATTCGACTCATGTTAGAATTTTTGAATTTGATGAATGTTTGATATTTGACCATTGATGAATGTTTATGTTTTGTAATGTTTGATGGTGAAATATTGAGGATATGCTTTGAACTAACATGTTTTAAATTGGAAATTTTGATAAATTTGAGTGTTATGGATTAAATTGCAAAAATAAATAGTTGAGGGACTAAAATGCAAAATAAATGGCTTGCATGGACTTATATAGGCATAAGGAGCATTCGGCCCTAAAGGGATAAATTCAAATTATGTGTATTTTGTGATTTGTGCAATAGGGACTAAATTGTAAAAGTTGTAAATGTTAGGGTAAAATGGTAATTTGCATAATTATGTGTTTTTTGGATTAATTTGAATGAAAATATATTTGAATGAGCTTAATTTGGAATTATTTAGATCAAGAACAAAAAAAAAAGGGGGATTGGATTGGGGAAAGGCAAAGTTGAACGAATAGCCAGGAAACCCTAATCCGTTCACTTGCGAGGTAAGTTTTTAAGCATTCGGATTAAATCGAATTTATTCTATAATAATATGTACATGCTTAAGTTAAGTGATAGACTTAATTTTAATTGCCGAATGTGGCATGGGAGATATCATGATTTAGCCGAATGTGAGGTTGTTGGAAGTTGAATTAGTTTGCATGAAATGTATACCTTTATATCAGTGATGTAAGTAAATATGAGAGATAATAAATTAGGGTATGAATATAGTCAAAGGAAATATTAGTTACATGATAATGTTTTTGGCCGAATGGGATATAGATTTGAGTATGAGATAATAAAGTTATACCTATATGTATATGCTTATATGTGAAGTTATGGATTAGACCTTATATGTAAGTGTACATTCGAATGATTAACGGGTCTATGAAAGGCACTAAGTGTGTGAACTTATAACCGAGCACTAAGTATGCGAAATCAGTCACTTGGCACTAAGTGTGTGAACTGTTAAAGTAAGGGCACTAAGTGTAGGATACGTTACAGAAACTTGGCACTAATTGTGCGGAATGTCAAAGTAACGACACTAAGTGTGCGATACGTTACTGAATCTTAGTAACAAGTGTGCAGGTTTGATGCTCGTTAAAAGACTCCTATTATTAACACTGTTAAGTATAATGAAATGATTGGGTATACAACCATATGTATGCACAGGTGGTTAAGTTTGGAGGGGTATATAAACTAGAGGTATGTATTACACATATCGACTTGTGATTGATGGTAGCTTAAAATGTAAGTAGAAATTCGGTAAGTAAAAGATGTATATGTTGTTTATTTTATTATGTGAAGGTGGTATATGGATATATATATATATATATGCATATAATGTTGCTATGAAATCTATTTTTGAATGTTTAACTATTCGGCAAGGAGATTGTAAATGAATTAATTTATTAAATCATGATAATGCTTATATGCAAAATAATTGCTTAAAACTTACTAAGCTGTGAAAGCTTACTTTGTTCATGATTGTTTCCGCATTGTAAATTTCTTTTGGGTGTTCATCTCGTGCTCGGGAATCATCGTTGAAGCCCATCACACTATTGTCGATATTTTGGTACCTCTTTGTGAATGAACCTTAAGTCTATGGCATGTAAAGGCTAAACCCTTTTTTTTTTTGGAATTGACTCAAATGATGCATATGTGTGTGTATTTAAATGTCATACGAAAATGGCCTTATGTCTATGCTTGATGTGATTAAAAATGCTTGAGATGGTTGTATATGTTTGAGATGTCTTATATGTTTGTGTTTATTCGGCTATAGTATAAACTTGATTAGTATGTATGTGTTTCATGGAATTAGGTAAGGGATATTATCTTTATGTTCTAATAGGAATGCCATGTGTGACTAAAATCTTAACTTGGAAGTTATTTCATATTAGGTTATGTGTAATACTTGAGAGTTTGATTTTGGATTGAATAAGGTTGAATTATAGGCATGTAGTTAATGAGTTTGAAGTATTAATGATCCAATGGAATTTTTCTCATTCATAAATATTCGGATATGGCATTGTTTTAGTTGGTATTTATGTTTTTCTTGGATTGAAAATATATGCATATGTTCGGTCATGGAGTTTTAAAGGAAAAAAAAATGTTAAATCATTGTTGTTAATAACTAATTATGGTATGCATGTGACTGATTATATGTGGTCAACTGATTGGTAAAAGTTGACTATTGATAAACCTATATATATGTTCGGCTATGCGATTCAAAATGACCGAATGAATAGTGTTTTTGGTAATTGAATGTAATTAGTTTTATTTGATGTTAATGATATCATTTGTGATATGTTCGTTAAAGTTTTGATATAAAAAGGGGTATGCATGTTTATTTGTGAAAGTATAGATTGATATGAATTAATTAATGGAGTACTTTTTATAAGGTACATTGACTTGTGGTTGGTTAAGTAATGCCCGTAACCCTAATCTGGCGACGGACATGGGTGCGGGGTGTTACATTTTTGATGTCAACCTCATAAATTTCAAACTTCAAAGTAACATTCAGATTTAAGTAGACAACCTAGAAAAAGATTTTAATTCTGAAAAATAGACTTATCATGCTTGATTCTCTAGTATCCTTCAAATTTAATCATCAATGCACAATTAACTATGATTTAATCCAAAACACATGAATAAAAACCATAAATCCAAGGAAATTCAATTCTAATCATAATATGAGAAAATTACTTTAAGACAAGATATCATTCAGGGATTTGAGAATAATGCAGAAAATTAGGCACTTTCTCTAAATAAATATTCACCCCCCACACTTAAGATGTACATTGCCCTTAATGTTCAAGAATGTATATGAAATTTAAGAGAAAGGGAGAGGTGAAACTTCCTGAATTTAGATGGTTCCTTAAGTTGGGAGTCCCGAGGTTTGGTGGCTGCTACCGAGCTCTGCGGTAAATGAAGAAATTGGGAAGCTCGTAGAGAATTAGCTAGGAAATAGTAATAATAATTCAAAATATACTAAATATATATTCAAAGACAAGAAAGATAAAGAGAAAGAAAATAGAAAGTAAAATAAAATTAAAGTACAAGATGAATGGACCGAAGAGTCCTAATACTAATTTAAGCATAAGATAGTCAAAGAGAAGGAAAATAAAGTAAAGAAGGAAGTAAAAATATAAGTTAAATGGTCTCAAAGACCCTTGGCTTGTCGAGTGGATGAAGCGGCCAGCATGAACTTATGTAGTTTTGTCTCCCACATGGATACTGTGCTTAGGGCATTCTTTTTCTTCGACATAGATATGGTGTAGTTCAAGAGTTAGATGAAGGATTAAAAAGGAAGAGTATGGAAGGGGAGTGGTCTAAAGGATGGGATGAAAGAAAAGATATGGGGGTAGGTGAGAAGAAGGAGGGTTAGGGGTGGGTTAAATAGAATTTTGGGGCCTGGTACTTTCCCACGCCCGTATACCATGGGCGTGTAAGTCACATGGCCGTATCGCACGGCCGTGTTTTGCTTTGTTCACTTCTCACACGCCCATGTTTAGGTCTCCAAGCCCGTGTATGATCTAACAGTGTCGGCCACGGCCGCATCGCACGGTCGTGGCGTGGTAGTTGCAGTCTGTGACTCGAAGATATGATTTGTTCTGACTCGTACCATCTCTGCCATGTCAATACGGAGATTCGGTGCATCCACACAGCCACGGCCATGCCCGTGTGTAAGGCCATGTGGCTTGAAAATCTACACTTTTGGTTAGTTTATAATTAGATGCATGAGTAGAAATAAATAATAAAAAAATAAAAAAATTAAAGGAATGTAAAAGTTAATGGAGTTAGTGCTCGGGTTGCCTCCCGAGAAGTGCTCGTTTATAGTCTTAAGCTAGACTTACCTCTCATTCGCATAGTCATGGTGGTTTGAGGAGTTGGAAGTCCTTCCTCATGCTAGCAGTTCCATTATCATGATGGAGTGTAAGACGAGTAGCATTTATTTGCAAAGTGCCAAAAATAGTGTTACTTACCTTGACTGTTCTGTATGGGAAAACATTGATCACCTTAAAAGGGATTTCTTTGTTTATGTTAGGATCAAGGGGAGATATTCATGGGTCTACTTTTTCTATCAGTACCTGATCTCCAATTTTGAACTTGTCTGTCTCGTAGAGTGGCTTTGGTTCTACTTCGTGTGTCCTTAGTTTTTCTTTGTGATGCGTCTTCCACTCTTCTAGTTCGTCGATGTGAATCCTTGTTCCTCGTGAGTTAGTTCCTTATCGACATAGGGTCTAAGATCGGACTCAGTTGTGTTCTTTTGTGGTGCTTCCTGAAAAGGAGGGTTAACCGAATGGTTATCAATAGCATTTACTTTCTCACCTTGATTATTCGATGTCCTAGCTGAATCGAGAGCTTGAAGAGTGACTGTCTCGTCACCTGTGTCGGCATCAATTTTAGTCCTGGCAGTTGCTAAAAATGGTCTTCCTAAAATTAGGGGGATCTTTTTGTCTTCATCCATGTCTAAAATGACAAAGTCTTCTGGGAATACGAATTTATCAATTTTCACGAGTACATCTTCGATTATACCCCTAGGAATTCTAACAGTTTTATCAGCTAATTAAATACTCATCCTAGTTTGTTTGGGCTTCCCTAGACCTAGTTTTTTAAACATTTTATAAGGCATGACATTTATGCTTGCCCCTAAATTAGCTAACGCATTATCAATAGATAAACTACCAATTCAGCACAGAATTGTAAAACTCCCTGGATCTTTTAATTTTTGTGGTAGTTTATTTTGCAACATTGCTGAGCACACTGCATTCAGTTCCACATGTGATTCCTCGTCTATCTACTGCTTATTTATCAATAGCTTCTTTAAAACTTTCCTAGAATCTGGCATCTGCGAAAGAGCTTCAAGAAACGGTAAGTTAATATGTAATTTCTTTAAAAGTTTAAGAAACTTACCAAACTATTCCTCTGTGTCGTCTTTCATTATCGCTTTGGGATATGGTATGCGAGGTTGGTATTCTTTGATTACCGGTTTTGGCTTTACCTCAACCCTACCTTCTTTTGCCACATTCTTTTTCCTTAAATTGCGTTTGTCTAACCCTTCACTATCTTGAGCTATTATGGCTAGAATTTGCTAATTTGGGTTAGTCTCGGTGTTGCTCGGTAGGCTTTCCTGTGGTCTTTCAGAGATCTGCTTGGCAAGTTGCCCTAACTGATTCTCGATCCTTTGAATCGATGCTTGTTGATTTTTAAGTGTTGTCTCAGTATTTTGAAAACGTGTTTTTGTGGTTGCTATGAATTTTGTCAGGATCTCCTCGAGGTTCGCCTTCTTTTCCTATGGGTAGGGCTGTTGTTGGAAGTTTTGGGATGGTTGTTGCCTTTGACTTCCCTGGCCACCCCATGAGAAATTGGGGTGGTTCTTCGAACCTGGATTATAAGTATTACTATAAGGGTTATTTTGAGATTGGAAATTGTTACCCATATAGTTCATTTGTTCGCTCTTCATGCCCTATCTGTAGGGTGGGTGCTCAGGATTTGCCACACCTCCACTTGCGTCGCACTGCATGACTGGATGTGCCTGCGAAGAACTGTATAAACCATCAAAATTTTTATGTAACATCTTTACCTGATTTGATAGTACGGTTACTGAGTTGAGGTTGAAAACTCCGGCTGCTTTGGCTGGCCTTGTCCTTGTGACTTGCCACTAATAGTTATTTAGTGACATCTCTTCCATAAACTCGTAGGCTGCTTCAGGAGTTTTGTTGTTTAGGGTTTCGCCGACTACTGAATCGATTAATTGCCTTGTTGAAAGGTTCACACCGTTGTACAAAGTTCGGACCTGTAGCCACAAAGGTAATCTGTGGTGTGGGCACCTCCTCAACAAGTCTCTGTATCTCTCCCATGCATCATAAAGTGTCTCTAAATCCATCTGCATAAAAGAAGAGATATCATGCCTCAATTTAGCTGTTTTGGCCAGTGGAAAATATTTTAATAAAAAGTTTTCGGTCATTTTATCCCATGTAGTGATTGATCCTCGTGGAAGAGAATGCAACAACTGTTTGGCTTTATTCCTCAAAGAAAAAGGAAATAACCGAAGATAGATGGCATTATCAGAAACGCCATTTATTTTGAAGGTATCACATAATTCTAGAAAATTCGCAAAGTGTGTGTTAGGATCCTCATCCTGCAAACCATCAAACTGAACAAACTGATGTATCATTTGTATAGTGTTAGGTTTCAGTTCAAATTATTTGCAGCAATAGTAGGCCTAACAATACTTGACTCAGTTCCTGTTAATCTAGGTTTAGCATAATCATACATAGTTCGAGGAGCATGATTTTCGGCCATCTCTGGAGGAGCCATCTTTTCTGTAGTATTTATTTCGGCTTCTTGCTCTTCTTCTATGTAGTTTAAGCTTCGTCTTATTTCTCTGCGATTTCTGTGAATGGTACCTTCAATATCACTATCGTAAAGTAGGGGTCCTGTCGGGTTCTTTCTAGTTATAAACTAGAGGTACTTGAAAGGAATAAAAGAAAGAAAATTAGCAAAGTTAAAAACATACTAAGAAATAAAAGTAAATTGCAAAAAGTTAAACTTGGCTAAAGTAATAAAATTTGAGCTTTGTTAATATTTTAGTTCCCCAACAATGGTGCCAAAAACTTTATCGTTGTTTTATGCGATGTCAAAGTCTTAAAATTTATATAAAGAACAATCAAACCTGGAAAATAACTATGACAATGATTTGAGGCAAGCACACCTATCGAACAGTAGTATACTTAAGGCAAGACCAGATTGTCGAACCCAAAGGAACCAAAAGTACTAATACTAACTCTATTTTATTATCTAGCCTAAGAATTAAGGGAATTGCTTATCTAATCTAAAATTAACTAACTAATAAACTAAAGACTCTAAGACAATGAAGAATGAAATTAAGAAAATTACTTTGAGGAAAAACCAATTGATTTAGACTATACCCAAGAAAGAATCCACCTAGACTTCACTTGCTATCTAACTCTGAACCAGACGATTTATTCATTTGGCTTGATCCGTAGGATTCCCTAAATTATATTAGTCCCACTCTCGAGGCGACTAACTTCTAACCCTAGGTTGATTAATTGAAATCTCTTTCTAATTAAACCCCTAGAATTGCATTAACTTGATCTATGGACTCCAATATTAGGTTTAACCCTAATCCGTCAAAATCTCGTCACCCTATCTCTAGGCTTGCGATCAACTCTGCTTAATTATGCTAGATCTACTCTTAAGCAGGGACTTTTGCTCCTTCACCTAAGCACATCACACTTGAATTAATATCCTGGAAATATCAACACAAGGATTAAGAACACATATTTAAGAACACTAGGTCTAGGGAAGCCCAAACATATCACCCCATTTTATCTTCATCTATAATCATGACAACTTGTTTACCACATTGCACAACTAAATCACATATAAAAACAAGCATGATTCATCCCCAAATTCACCAATTCACTAAGGCTTCTATCCACCAATATGTTTACCATTCATAAGACCATTTCAATACCATCAAGCCATACCAAAACATTAATCATATACCATAATCACTCATGCATATTACTAACATTTATCCAGCCACATCACATGGCTATTTACACATCTCAAATATGTTTCAAAATAACTAGCCTAGAAATGCCATATTTAGCTATATACACTTTTCAGAAGGTACCAAAACAAGTTTGAATAGTGTGATGATGATCCTCAACAGTCCCGAGCCTTCAGTAGCTTTGACGATCTATAAAATAGAACAAACACACACAAAGTAAGCTTTCTAAAATCTTAGTAAGCCATATACAAATAAACTTAACATAAATCATTCATAAGCAGAGCTATTTGAATTCCTTAACGTATCGTCATTTCAAGCTCATAAATAATCTCTTTGGTTCACTTGGTTTACCATTGCTTGCTAATTTATCATATCTCAAGTATCTTACTTGCTCATATATCAAACATACATATATCTCAAATGTTCCTTTTGCATCAATGCGCATACTTACCCACCTTTCATGCCTATACAATGCATACATATCAACTTACCTGAAACAAATGTACAATTCACATAGTCATTCATTCCTCGGACTTGTCCGTTGAACCGTTCGGAATCTAATAGGATACTCAGAGTGATTGGAATAGTCGTACGTTACCAACGTCCCAGACGTGGTCTTACATGTAACCAAATATCGATGCCACTGTTCCAGACAGGGTCTTACAAAAACCATTACGATGTCAATGTCCCAGATATGGTCTTACACGTAAGTCTCATATCGATGCCAACGTCCCAGATGTGGTCTTACACAAAATCTCGAATCAATGCCAACGTTCCAGACGTGGTCTTCCATGATATCTTATATCAAATACCTATGTCATGACATATACTATCCTATCTATTCCTAGGTTCAAACGGGACTTCTCGGACTTTGATACCTTGTCGAGACATTCTCGGATTTCATATATTATCATTTTGAGCAGTAATCATAGCAATTCAAATTTCATATATGTACAAATAAGTCAATCCAAATACATTTATTTGTATATCGACTTAACTCGGATTCGGATATTCGATCAGATTCGGTTATTCGATAACTTTTGGCTTTCCACGATCTAAGTCTATTTTCTTTGGTTCTTGATCTATACATATTCAAATTTAGTCCATTTATTCACCAAATCATTCAATTCAATCCAAAAACACACATTTAGGGCTATTTGCAAATTAGCCCTCATATTTTCACATTTGGACAATTTAGTCCCTATTTCACAAGATCACAAAATACACTAAATTTCATGTCATCCATGCTTAGCCAAATTTTCACATGCTTCTTACTAGTCCATACATCTCATTTATTTCAGAATTTAGCCCTCAAAATACTATTTTCTCAATTAAGTCCAAAATACTCAAATTCATCAAAAACTCAAGAACAAACTATGTTAATCAAACACATATCTTTCTTAGTTCACCATCAAACTCCATAAAACTGATGTGTTCATCAATGGCTCATTTCAAAAACATCATCAATTCAAAAACTGAGGCATGGGTTTTGAAGAGCACAAAGCAACGATTACAAAAATGTAGAAATTATCAAAAAACGAAGCAAAACTAACCTTGAATCAAGACTTGTAATGGTCGAATATCATGGAAGACTAAAACCCTTTCCCTTTTAATGCTTTGTTTTGTTATAAAATAATTTAATTATCAAACACCAATTTTGCCCTTAATGAAATGTCTATGAAAATCATTTAAACTATGGACATAATTGTCCATCAACCACCCCACTTACTAAATAATGGATCAATTAACTCATAAGGCCTCCTTATTTAAAATCCACATCATTTCATTCATTAATCAATTAGAATGTTACTTTTAAGATTTACGCGATTTAGTCCTTTGCTCAATTAGGCACACAAACAAATAAATTCTCATACGAGACTTTCACACATGCTTAATCACGTATCAATGGCACGGAAAATAATATTAAAATATTTTCTAACTTGAATTTGTGGTCCCGAAACCACTGTTCTGACTAGGGTTTAAACCAAACTGTTACAATTCTCCCCCCTTAGGGATTTTCGTCCCTAAAAATCTTACCGTTAAACAAATTCGGATATTGCTGTCTCATTGAATCTTTAGGCTGTAACGTAGCCTCTTCCACTCCGTGTCGATGCCACATCACTTTTACTAATAGAATTTTCTTTTTTCTCAATTCCTTTACTTCACGAGTTAAGATATAGATCGGTTCTTCCTCGTAAGTCATATCGGATCGAATTTCAATCTCAGACGGAGGAATTACATGTGATGGATCAGATCTATATTGACAAAGCATTGACACGTAAAATACATTATGAATCATTTCTAATTCAGAGGGCAATAACAATTTGTACGCAACTGGCCCAATTCGCTCGATAATTTCATACGGCCCGATGAACCTCGGACTCAATTTGCCATTGCGTCCAAATTTGAGTACTTTCTTCCATGGAGACACTTTCAAGAACACTTGGACACTTTCAAGAACACTTTGTCATCGGTTTCAAACTCAAGATCTTCTCGTTTCAAGTCCGCGTAGGACTTCTGACGATCAGACGCTGCTTTCAGACTATCACGGATCATTTTCACTTTCTATTCAGTTTCTTTTATCAAATCGACCCCATGATTCTTATTTTCACTAAGCTCAGTCCAATACAGAGGTGTTGGACATTTACGTCCGTACGAAGCTTCATAAGGTGCCATTTTGAGGCTCGACTGAAAACTAATACTGTATCCAAATTCAATCAGTGGTAAGTATTGTTCTCACATACCGTCAAACTCAAGGGTGCAACATCTCAACATGTCCTCGAGTGTATGAATAATCCGCTCAGATTGACCATCCATCTGTGGATGAAATGCTGTACTAATATGAAATTTAGTACCTAATGCTTCTTGCAATTTCTTCTAAAACCGTGAAGTAAACCTCGGATCTCTGTCTAACACAATGGACAATGGCACCCTATGCATTTTTAGTATCTCAGAAATGTAAAGCTCAGCTAACTTATCAAGTGAGTAATCAGGTCTCACCGAAATAAAATGGGCAGATTTCATTAATCGATCAACTACAACCCAAATTGCATCTTTTTTTCTTTCTTTTTTGGAGTCAAAGGCAGTCCAGAAACAAAATCCATCGTCACTCTATCCCATTTCCACTCAGGAATCAGAATCAGTTGTAACAAACCAGATGGAAATTGATGTTCAGCTTTAACTTGCTGACAGACTAAACTTTTCAAAACAAAGTCAGAAATGTCTTCTTTCATACCAGACCACCAATAGTGTTGCTTCAGATCATGGTACATCTTTGTACTTCCCGGATGAACAGATAGGCGACTATTATGAGATTCATTCAAAATCAATCGAATCAACTCTGGGTTTCTCAGAACACAAATTCAGTCTTGAAATCTCAAGCAATCATCATCATCCACTCAAAATTCAGAATCAGAATTCGAATCACACTGAGCTCGTTTCGCTAGCATTTCATTATCAACTTTCTGAGCATCATATATTTGTTGTAAAAACAACGGTTTCACTTTCAATTTAGCTAACCCTAAACCATTATTAGATAGATCTAAATGAGCATTCATAGCACATAATGTAAATAGTGACTCCTGACTTAATGCATCTGCAATGACATTTGCTTTGCATGGGTGATAATCTATCACAATTTCATAGTCTTTCAATAGCTCTAACCATCTTGTTTTCCGTAGATTTAAATCTATTTGGGTCATTAAATATTTCAGACTTTTATGATTTTAAAACACATGGCATTTCTCACCGAAGAGGTAGTGACGCCATATCTTTAATACTAATACAATCGCAGCTAACTCAAGATCGTGAGTTGGGTAGTTTTTTCCTTGCGGCTTTAGTTGTCTCCAGGCATAAGCTATTACTTTGCTTTCCTACATCAGAATGCAATCCAGACCACTTAATGAAGCATCATTGTAAATCACGAACTCTTTGCTCGATTCTGACTGTACCAACACTGGAGCTTCAGTCAAAAGGGCTTTCAATTGATCAAAGCTTTTTTGGCATTTATCGGACTATTCATATCTCACATCCTTTTGAAGTAGTCTAGTCAACAGAGTAGCTATCATCGAAAAGCCTTTTACAAACCTTCGATAATAACCAGCAACTCCCAGAAAACTACGGACTTCAGACACATTTTTCAGAGGCTTCCATTCCAGAATAGTAGAAATCATACTCGGATCAACTCGTATACCAGATGCTGATAAAATATGCCCCGAAAAACTAACTTCACGTAAACAGAATTTACATTTGCTGAATTTTGCATAAATTACTTTTCTCGCAGAGTTTGCAACACAATCCTCAGATGTTCAGCATGTTCAATTTCATCACGCGAATAAATCAAAATGCCGTCAATGAAAACAACAACAATTGATCTAGGTACGGTCTGAAAATTCTATTCATCAGATCAATAAAAATTGCAGGAGCATTTGTTAGTCCGAAAGGCATAACTAAAAAATCATAATGCCCGTACCTTGTTCTAAAAGTGGTTTTCGGAATATCTGAAGCTTTTACTCGCAATTGATAGTATCCCAATCTCAGATCTATCTTTGAAAACACAGTGGCTCTTTTTAGTTGATCAAACAAATTGTCAATTCTGGGCAGAGGATATTTATTTTTTATAGTCACTTTATTCAACTAACGATAATCTATGCACATTCTCATCGTGCCATCTTTCTTTTTCACAAACAGAACAGGAGCACCCCAAGGTGAGAAACTCGATCTTGCAAACCCTCTGTCAGTCAACTCTTGCAACTATGATTTTAACTCTTTCAGCTCCGTTGGTGCCATTCTATACAGAGCTATTGAAATAGGAGTCGTACTGGGCAACAGATCTATACCAAATTCAACTTCACGTATCGGAGGCAATCCCGGTAGTTCTTCAGGGAATACATCAGGGAATTCACAAGAAACTGGCACTGATTCAACTTTCCTTTCAGATACTTTTGAATCAATAACATAAGCAAAATATGCTTCATACCCCTTTTTCACATAACTTTGTGCTTATTAGACTCAACCCAAACTATTTAATCATTCTGACATCTTAAATCAATGGTCTTTCTTTTACAATTCACAACCGCATCATGCATTGTCAACCAGTCCATACTCAGAATTATATCAAACTCATCAAATGGTAATAGCATCAGATCAACAGGAAAACAAATATCTCGAAACATTAATGGACAGTTCTTACATACTTTGCTAACTAGGACACTTTTACCTAAAGGGTTCGATATTTTTATAACAAACTCAGTAGACTTTATAGGAAAAGTCTTACTGGATACCAAGTTCATGCATATATACGAATGAGTAGAACCAGGATCTATCAATGCAATCACAGCAGTATCGTAAAGAGTAAATGTACCCGTTATAACATTTGGGGATGAAGCTTCCTCAAGAGCTCAGATGGCATACGCTCTGGTAGGTGCTCTAACTTCAGATCTTGCTACAGTGTCTCTCGTAGTTCTCAGACTACCATTGACATTTCTTGTATTTCGGGAAGATCTACCTCTGGCTGGAGCATTATCATACCTCAGATTTTGAGCAATCTTTAACTCAACAGACTCTGGGCAGTCTCAAATGAAATGATCTAATGATCCACATCTGAAGCAAGCTCGATCATTCAATCTACAACTTCACGAATGTCTTTTACCACAGTGATTACATTCATATCGTTTAAATTGGACATTTCCAACACTAGCCGTCGATGTGACTGGAGCTTTGGAGCTCAACTGTGATCTACCTCGATCATTATTTGATTGACCTATATTAGCCTTTGAATGGCTGTGCTTATCTCTGAATTTCTTCGAAACAAATTGAAATGTTTTGCTCGGAATTCTCTTTCTTACATCTATAGCTTCAGACTTAGCTTTTCTTTTATCTTTTCCAAGTGCCTCAGCTTTGTATGCTCGATCAACAAGCACAACGAACTCTTTTATCTCCAGAATCCCAACTAGCAAACGAATATCTTCGTTAAGACCATCTTCAAATCTCTTACACAATACTGCTTCGGTCGATACACATTCCCGAACATGCTAACTTAGTCTCACGAACTCTCGTTCGTACTCAGTGGCAGACATGCGGCCCTGTTTCAATTCTAGGAATTCTTTCCGTTTTTGATCAATAAATCTTTGAATAATGTATTTCTTCTAGTACTCAATTTGAAAGAAATCCCTTGTGGCTCGCTCTTTCGGAACAACAGAAATCAAAGTCTTCCACCACTGATAAGCTGCATCTCGTAACAAGGATACGGCACATTTTATACATTCTTCAAGAGTCAGTGACATCTCATCAAATACTCTGATAGTGTTCTCTAGCCAAAACTCAGCTTTTTTGGGCATCGTCATCACTAGTGGCCCTGAATTCTTTAGCCCCATACTTACGAATTTTATCGACCGGAGGCTTATTCAATAGATTTAGATTCATAGCTGGGGGTACAACTGAAGTCTGAGGGGGATTAGACAAGGGCGGAGGTTGTGAAACAACCGGATTATTTCTCACAAACTGAGTCAACCACTCACTAATCATCTGGAAGAAAGCTTGTTTAGCTTCTCCCTCTTGATTGCTCGTAGACTGTCTAGAATCAGACGACGCTGTTCGTTGAGCGAGAGCAGGCGCATTGCTTTCTACATCGTCAGCTATGGCTCTTTCAGAATCCATTACTATACGATAAACACATTTTATACGTCAGAATTTATCGCACTATCACAGTTCAGATATATAGCATGTATAGCTAGACTCTCACACGCTACGTTAGTCCGAGAATCGACTAAACCGTATCCGTTGCTGAATTAGAGTTAAGAGGCATTACCAGACAAACAAAAACTTTTACAGACATTTTGTGATATAACACATCAAATTAATCAAAGAGTCCTTTTACTAGGTCAACTTAACCTTAAACAAGCTCTAAAATAGAGCTGGGACTAAACTGAACACATACGAAAATTCTCAGAAATTTAAAACTTTTTAAAGTTATAGAGGTCACACGCCCGTGTGGGCCGGCTGTGTGCCTCCCACGGCCTCAGGCACGCCAGTGTGTGTAAGCCGTGTTAAAACAGGGCGTACATACTGCCGTGTGCCCCACACGTGGTCGCTACTGACTTCACCACACAGCCAGTCACATACCTGTGTGTCTAGCCCGTGGTCGATCTTGACTTGCACCATACGGGCAGTCACACGCCCGTGTGTCTTGCCCGTGGCTGAACCTGACTTATCTTGAGTTTCAACCACGAGGGACACGGTCGAGCCACACGCCCGTGTGTCAACCGTGTGGGCAATTATAAGCTATTTTAAAGGCCAAATTGCCACCCACACAAAGGTCATCCCTACAAGCTCAAACAAGCATTAATCCATACGCAATTGGCAACCAAAATCATGTCACAAGATCAACATATCATTCCACTCTATCTTCATTTATAATCATGCCAACTTGTTTACCAAATTGCACAACAAAATCACATATAAAAACAAGCATGATTCATCCCTAAATTCACCAATTCACTAAAGCTTCAATCCATCAATATGTTTACCATTCATAAGACCATTTCAATACCATCAAGCCATACCAAAACATGCATCATATACCACAATCACACAAGCATATTACCAACATTTATCTAGCCACATCACATGGCTATTTACACATCTCAAATATGTTTCAAAATGACTAGCCTATACATGTCATATTTAGCTATATACACTTTTCAAAAGGTACCAAAACAAGTTTGAATAGTGTGATGTTGATCCTCAACGATCCTGAGCCTTCAGTAGCTTTGACAATAAATTAAGTACGGTCGTTCAATGATAAATTGATGAATAAGACCATGGTTGGACCATGGTAGTACAAGTGATCCCATATAAGACCTTATTTAGGACACGGCATTGGCAACGATATGTGATTCCATGTAAGACCACGTATGGGAGCTGGCTTCTGTATGAAATTGTATAAGACCATATATGGGATATGGCATGAACATCTATATAAGATCCCGTACAAGAACATATCTAGGATATGGCATCAGTATCAATATGTGTTTCCATGTAAGACCGTATCTGGGATATGGCATTGGTATCGATATGAGATTTCGTGTAAGACCATAGTGAGGCTATGGCATCATGACGACATGTAAGATTATAACTGGGCGATGATATTGTAATATGAGTAAGACCATAGTTGGACTGTGGCAATCAAGTAAACGACGTACTCAAACCCGTAAGACGTTCTTTAATTTGATAAGTGATGGTAAGAGAAATTGAAGTTAAATGTGGAGTACTTGAATAGATATTAATATGGAGTTTGAGTAAGTGAAATCACCTTTCGAAATTATGGGTGATAGAAACAACTGTAACATGAGTAAGTGTGAAAACTCGCTTGGAGTGAGTTGTGCAATTACGATGATATTTCATTAATGATGAATGTTAAATCATATGTGTGTAGTCATGAGAGTCAAGTTAGATTTTTTACGACCTCACTCCTTACCATTGTTGATTTATAATGAGATTTTTACGAAAGTCAAGTTGAATAAGTTCATGAGTATGAAATAAAAGAGTTTAGTGGCGAAACAATTAGTAATGTATATAGAGATAAAGGTAGTTAGAAGGTGATGACAGTTTTGGGAAGAATATCTGAATGTTTTAAAGATCGTACTGATTATGCAATGTTGCGAGTAAAGAAAAAGTTAGCCTCGATTATTTGACTCAATTGAGTCGGAAGCCTAAGATGTGTACTTACCGAGATCTTCTCGAATTGATATTCATTAGTGAAAGGAATAATAAAGGGGTTTATGATGACGAAAATGGTTAGGAAACACTATTCGAGTTATAAAAATGTTTGACTATGATAATCATGGTTGAATAGATTATGATGATTTCTTTGAGTATTTTGTATATATATCTATTTCCCTTTGAGAATTAAGTGGTTGTCCATTTTTTGTATGAAATTATGATTGCGTGAGAATGTTAAATGACTGGAAAATTAGATGAAATGGTTGTCGATTTGGTTGATTGCGATCGAAATTCCTCTATCTCTTCGTAATTTTATTTTGGTACTTTGGGGATGAAGCCAGTAATACAAATTTTTGTAAGACTATTCTTATGTTTCTACCGATCATGGTTATCTTTAAAGTCCATTCTTCAGGTTGTGATAGTTATATCTACCATGATTGTGCTTTTAATTTGATCATAGAAAGGTGATAATTCTAGTATATGAATATCTCTGATTTTCGTATAAGTTGTTAATATCAACAAAAATATAAGGAGTGAAATCACAAGTTTCAAATTGTGCGATGGATTTTTCGGGTAAGCCGAATAAAGTTAATGCATTCAATTGAGATATCCATGTTACCTTGAATAAGGCGATAATAAAGGTTTTTAATTAGCATAATAAGAGGATTTCAGTGGATTGTGTGTTTGAACTGTATTGTTTGAACTGTATTCTCAGTTTGAAGATAGATAGTTTGAATAAGGAAATTAGATTCTAGGGAGCATGATACAGAAGTATACTTGTTGAAATGTTTTAACCGGGATGGTAAAGTTGAAAGCTATTGAAGGTAGTATTAACTAAAAGTTCTAGTGCTGAGTTCAGTTTGAATCGAGAAAAGGAATTGTTAGATTGGTGATCCAGAGACGATCACTTTTGTGTCTGTGTTGTGAAATTGATGATATGGTATGATCCGTGGAAAAATGTCATGTGCTTTCTGAATCCTAATGAGCTAGAGTATCTAATGTTGCGGAACAATTTGAATGTAAGATAGTAACGATGGTTTGAGCTATTACAAGAATATGTATAGTTATTGAAATACTTCTCAAATAGTGGACATAGTATAGATATCTAGATGGAAAATCCATATTTAATCAATGCGAGTTAGTTACTCGATTAATCTTAGTTGATAATATCCTAATTTTAGCAATGTTAATGGCTAAAGCGAGTTTTACTTTCGAAACAAAGGAGTTCAGATAATGAATGGTATTTTAAATAAGCTCCAAATGAGTTTGTTTCAGATGTTAAAATTCAGATCGGATAAGATTTCTGATAAACCATAAACTATATATATTTTAACCCTATGCTTGGCTTATTTTTTGGATGAATTTTCATTAGATTTGATGAATTCGATGCTCCTAATCCCTTAATTTTATGTTTCACACTCAAGAGAGCTTAGGGAGTAAAAAAGATCGAGAAACGAGCCAAAAAAGGGACAAAATGGGCCTACCTCAGAAATCAACACGGCTAAGACTTCCGCACATGGGCAGACCACACGGCCATGTGTGGCGAGCAGAAATAAGCACGGCTTAAGTTATCGAACACGGTCGTGTGTGACAAGCAGAATCAAGCACGACCTAAGGCTATCGAACACGGGCGTGTCCCTGCCGAACACAGGTTTAATTCTATTCAGAAAAGGGTACTTGTGGGCCAATACTGATCAATCAACATAGGTATGGAAACCTCTCCACAGGCGTGGGAGAAACGAACGAAGCATCACACGGTCGTGCGATTCAGCCATGTGACCTAACACTCCTAGGGCACACGGGCATGGGCCGCATCTCTATTTAAACCCCCTTCTTCTATTCACTTTCTTCCCCAAATCTTCTACCCTCAAACCCTAGCCATCACACCGCTTTTCGACCACCGCCCTCCTCCCTTCTTCCCTATCCTGAAAACCCCCATTTTCCCTTTTCTTTTCCCGTTGTCTTTCTTCCTTCTTTTTCCTTTCCCCCATTCCCTTATTCCTTCCTTACACTACCACCACACCAACCACCATCCTTGCCACCGTACACAATGACTAATACTCGAGGCAAGACCAAGGTTACCATCCCCATTTCGAGAAACCGAAAGGATTCCAGCACGATCTCCTCGTACACGACCACTCTACAGCAGATATACCACAACTGCTTCATAAGTTCATGCTGGCCGCTTCATTGACTCGACAAGACAATGACATTTGAGTCCATTTATTTTTTTTTCTTTTATTTACATTTTTAAATTCTTTCTTTAATTTATCTTAGTATATTTTGATTTCTTTATATCTCTGGTTGTTTCTTATTGAGTACCCATAACGAAGTCAATTATTGATGACTCTTCAGTTTCAAAAGGTTCAATGTGCTATTAAGGAACGACCAAACTACTGGAGTATTCTCCCGCCGTTCACCTCTGCCAAGTTCATCATGCTTATTTTTAAGGAGTTCATCCGTAATTCAGGAAGTTTCACTTCTCTCCCTATCTTATGATTTTATTAATCTATTTTCATTATCTATCTTTGTACATTGAGGACAATGTACATCTTAAGTGTGGGGAGGTTAACTATAGTGTTATTAAAAAATCCCTGAATTATGTCTTGTCCTTAAGTAATTTCCCCATCACTATTAGAATAAAACTTCTATTAATCTATGATTTTCATCGATATGTTTCAAATTAATTCATAGGTAATTATGCATTGATCGTTTATACTTTAAGACAGTAGAGAACCAAGTATGGCAAGTCCATTTTCAGAATTAAAAATTTATTAGGTTGTTCCCCTAAATTTAAATGTTACTTTGAAGTTTGAAATTTGTAAGGTTGACATCAAAAACCATTAATTTTGTGAGACTTTGAGCCTTCTAGAGCATATACTTTTCTTGCTCACTTTATTGTTGGTTATGAGTGTGTCAATACTGATTTGTTAGTCTAGAACTTGTTTCGATTATGCATGTCGAGACCACACTTTTGATTGGATATACTGAGATGATAAAGACACCTAGGTTTTAATCCACTTATCCATTAAAAAAAACCCTACCTTCATAATTAACCCCTAGTGAACCCCTTTGATCCTAATAAATCGTTTCTTGACTCACCCATTAATATTAACCCAAAACTCAATTTTCGACTCCCCTTTTGTCAAGATTTGATTTGATCAGTTTCCTAACTACATTCTTTATTTCAATGGGTAAATTAATATTATATCATGTACTTGTTTTTATTCCTAAAACAAATGTTGGAAATTTATTCATTATTAGCTCTATGAGCTTAAACTGTTAATTTCGCATCTTTAGAAAAAGCTCGTGTTAGTAGTGTTAAGTTCTCAATCGATATAATTATTTAATATTAGTTCATTTTTCTAGTTAGGTAAATTGTCAATTTGATCTCGATTTTAACCTTCTTTTTCAGCCTTTATCCACACCTTTAACCCAAGCCCAATTACAACCATTTAAAGACCTTTTGATTTGTGTATCATCTCATTTTATAGTGGTGGAGATTTGATTTTCATGCAAGCCTATGGTAATAACTTTTCATGTTTGACTTTTGTGTGCTTAATTTGAACCTTAAACATTTTGAGTGATTTGAGGGAATATTTAGTGAGGATGTCAATTCTTGTCGGTTTTGAATTAAATGTAATTATTTAGATAAGGGGACACACCTATGTTTGTGTGCTATAAAAATAATCTGTAGGGCTCTTTTAGTTAAATTATCAATGTATGAATTATCTCTGAATCATGATGAGACATTATTGATGAGAATTATGAATTGAGGAAGTTAATTTTAATTGGAAGTTGAGGATTTTGCTTGAGAACAAGCAAAGGCTTAAGTGTGGGGATATTTGATAAACCATCAATTATACATATTTTAACCCCATGCTTGGCTTATTTTTTGGATGAATTTTCATTAGATTTGATGAATTCGATGCTCCTAATCCTTTAATTTAATGTTTCAAACTCAGGAGAGCTTAGGGAGACAAAAAGATCGAGAAACGGGCCAAAAAAGGGGACAAAATGGGCCTACCTGGGAAATCAACACAGCCTGGACTTTCGCACACAGGCAGACCACAAGGTCGTGTGTGGTGAGCCGAAATGAGCACGGCCTAAGTTATCGAACATGGTCGTGTGTGACAAGCAAAATCAAGCACGACCTAAGGCTATCAAACATGGTCGTGTCACACGGGCGTGTCCCTATCGAACCTAGGTTTAATTCTAGTCAGAAAAGGGTACTTGTGGGCCAAGAAAGGCGTTCCAAAGCCTATATAAACACCCTAGGGGAGGACCGAAGGGGGGACACAGTAGAAAGTAGAAAATACTCGAAGACAGCCATTGGAAGTGGCTTGGAAGAAGGATCTCCATCAAGACTGAAGTTCTCCTATCAATTTCTCTTGAAGTTTTTGGGTTTTCTTATGTTTTGTAGTTTTCCCTATTTTAAGATGTTTTCCTCTATCAGTATGAACTAAATCCCTTAAATTCCTAAGGGGATGAAACCTAAGACAGATCTTATTATTATTTGATTTATAAGACGAATACTTGTTCTTATTCTTAATTATGAGTTATTATTCTTGTTTTGATAATTCAGGTTATTGATTCAAGTCGAATGTGCTTATTTAGAGGAGCAAAAGTCCCTATTTAAGAGTAGATCAACACAATTAAGCAGAGTTGAGTGCAAAACTAGAAATAGTACGACATAAATCAGTCGGATTAGAGTCAAATCTAATAAGGGAATCCATAGATCGAATTGATGAGACAATAGGGGTTTTAATTAGAAAGAGGTTTCAATTAATCAACCTAGAGTGAGTTGTTTTTAGTCTTGAAAGAGATATTAACATAAATCAGGGATTTCTACAGATTAAGTCAAGTGAATAAATCATATGAATTAAAGGTAATAAGTGAAATCTAGGTGGTTTCTTCCTTGGGTTTTGCCTCTCTCATTCAGTTTTCCGAAAGTATTTTCCCAATTCGTTCTCTGTCGTGTTCTTAGTTAATTTTAGTTAAAAATAAATCACTCCAATTCTTAGGCTAGATAATAGAAAGATAGTAATTACTAGTACTCTTGGTCCTTATGGATGCGATATTACCGGTCTTACCATAACTATACTATTAAACGATAGGTGCGCTTGTCATTATTGTGATCATAGTTAGTTAGAGACACATCAATTTCCGCTATTATTGTTACCTTGAGATAGAATTTGTATGTTGATGAATCCAGAACTTATGTAGAAGTTTTGGTATGAGGCTCAGTAGTAGTATGTCTGCTCATCCAAGAATAAGAAAAGGTGCAGTTATATGCATAAATGTTTTGACAATTGAGTACACATCACGATATGATTGAGTTTATGTTCAGAAGTAGTCAACCGGTAATAGCTAAATTTTCAGACTGTTCAAAGTCGAGACTATTACAGTTGGTGAAGATCATAGTGAGAAAGTGTGATAAAATACTATAGATTTCAAATTTGGATTGACATGATTTCCCAAAGAGGGGGATGTCATTCAGATTGAAGTGAATTATTCGATAAAGGTCTGAATGATCATTTTAGCATGTGTAGAGTTCACATTTGTTAGATTACTGAGTATATGTGCCCTGGAGAAAGAGTAATCTACGTTTTAAAGTTGCGCTTCAACCTTGTGTACTATAGCTTAAAGGTTTTTGGGAAGAGAAATTTGAGAGTAAATCGATTTATGATTTTGAAAAATTGGTGGAAACACTTCATGAATGTTGAAAGCAACTTCTTCTGGTAAGATTTTTGGGGACGAAAATCCCTAAGGGGGAGAATTGTAACAGCCCAATTTAGGGGCTAGTCGGAGCAGTGGTCTCGGGACCACTAATCCGGGGTCAAAGAAAATTTATTTTAATTTTATTTTATGGGTTATAGCATGATTATAAAGGTGCATGAAAATTTTGGTGTTTTAATTTTAACGATTTCATGGTTAATCGCGAAAAAGAACTAAATCGCATAAAGTACGAAAGTTCTATTTTAATTTCTAGAGGTGCCAATTAGCTAAGGAATATTAATTGGAGGTCCCTAATGTGCAATTAGGCCTTGTTTTAAGAGGTGGCCGACCATAGGGGACAACGAATTGACTTTGTCATATTGTTAGGCAAGTATTTGGTGATAAAAATTGATTTTATTAATAAAATAAAGAGAAGAAAAGATATTATCTTTTCTTTCCATTCTCTCCATCGAATTTTTTCAAAAGAAATAGCCATGGGAGCTTGAAAATTTCAGCACACTCTTTTCCTTACAAGTAAGTGTTCTAGTGATCATTTCTTGATAAAATTGTACTTTTGGCACCCCCAAAGCTTAAGCTAGCTAATGAGGGGACTAATTTACAATATTTTTGAAAGGCTAGGGACTTCCCATGAGAGATTCTATGTTGTTTGATGATTTTTTATGGAAGAAAATGAATGTTAAGGAGATGAGAAACAACTTTTGTGACAGGTGTTGTCATGAAAAACACCTAAATGGGACTAAGTTGTAAATGTTGTAGTTTGGTAATAAATGCATTAAATAGTTGGATTTGTGAGTAGTTGTAAGAGGAATAAATGTTCAAATAGGCTTGTTTAATAAGAAAATGTGATGAAAAATAATTTACGAGCCTAGAGGCAAAATCTTAATTTTGCCAAAGTTTAAGGGAAAAATGGTAATTTTGCCAAAGTAGAAAATTTAAAATGTATTGATTAGTGTGGTGATTAAACGAGTAAATTTTATTGTGACCTAGAACGGGAGAAAAGAGAAATATGGACAATTAGGTCCCTTTTTGCCCTTTTCGATATCGAGGTAAGTTCGTGTGCTAATAATGCAACTATAAGTGAAGTATTTAATATTTCGATGTTGTATGAATTGTATATTGACTCTATGAATATG
Organism: Gossypium bickii; assembly: GCA_025503065.1. Lineage (NCBI taxonomy): Eukaryota > Viridiplantae > Streptophyta > Magnoliopsida > Malvales > Malvaceae > Gossypium > Gossypium bickii. The sequence continues at coordinate 110,618,758 of CP106711.1, read as the reverse complement.
TTAAATGTGTTATGACGAGATATCAAGAATTAAAAGTCTTTAATTGAATCTAAGAACAGAGGGAATGCAAATATCATGATACTATGACAGTTAAGGTCCTGTGTAAGACCATATTTGGAATATGGCCTCAGTGTGAGATTTCGTATAAGACCATGTCAGGGACATGGCATCGATACAATATTTCATGTAAGACCCTATCGGGGGTATGATGTTGGTATGATATTATATGTATGAGACTCAAGAGTACTCTTTAGCATTTTGAGTAATTCAACAGGTATGTTGGAAATAAGAAAGTATGTGGTTATACCATGTGAGGTACAGATATGTGACTAGAACTCACTTGAGGTGGATTCGGTATATGAAGAAACCATGGTAAGTTATCTGTAAACGATGCACCCTGATTGCATATGTTATATTTATTAATGCATTACGTGAATGAGAATGATTATTGTGGAAATTTATTTAAGAATGATAGTGTGTAAGGATATTCCCGGATGAACATTCGAGATAGGAAAATGTATGTGGATAAATATTCGTAAATGTGTAATAATGGTGGGCTATGTCTGATACCACCTTATTAATTGATAGCGATGGGATGTGTGCGATACCATCGCTAATATTATCAATGGTGGGCTATGTGCGATACACCTTATTATTTGTTACCGATGGGCTGTGTGCGATACCATCGCGCTTAGTATTAATGGTGGGCTATGTACGATACCACCTTATTAATTATAGAATGGTGGGCTGTGTGCGAAACCACCGAGTATTTATTATTATTCTGGGGTGATATCAAGAAACTCGACTAAGTGAAATTTTCATGTGGCTTTGTGGGTATAAATGCAAGTAAAGATGAATTGGCTTAGTGAAATTAAGTTGTGTTGTTCTAGGACGCAAGAGAAGGTTGTGGCTTAGTGGCAAGTGGCGTGAATTGGCTGATGTGAGAGCTTGGGTTCGAATCCCATGGTATGCAAGTGGGAGGTTTTATTTTTCATCTCTGTGGCGTGAAAGGTAGAGTTTGATTCAAACTCTGCACAGGAGGTTGGAGACTTGGTCATCAAGTTTGAATGGGGGCGTGGAGTGAATCAAGGAGCAATCGGTTGAGATTTTTAGGGAATTTGAATGAGAAGGGAGTCTTGGCCGAATGGAAGAGCTTGAGTAGGGGGATTTCGGTCTAGGGGGTTTCATTTGTACATTTTCGGCAGCTTTGTTTAAGGATAGGAACCGAAAACCTCTCTACAATTTTGGCTTTTTCTCTTTTTAATTTCAGGATTTACTTCTTTCGGGGTATCTTGTGCAACATTTTTGACCATTCAGGTCTTTCTTCCTTCTACTTTTTTTTCTCTCAACTGTCATTCATTTTTGTCAGACACAATAACAATTGCCAATTGCCGAATTCTTCACTGAAGCCCACCTTTCTTCTCCACATCTTTCTCTCTGCCGAATCTGATTCATCTTCTTCTTCTCTTGGTTTTCTCTTTTAGCCGAACTAACTCCTTATTTCTCTTAATTCCCTCAGCCGATTAGTCTCTTTCCCTTGTGACGCCATCCTCTGTCAAGTGGTCGATTGCTGCTTCATTCTACCGTTTCTATCGACTAATTTTGGTAAGTATTCCTTGTCCCTATTCGGTTCTTGGTTCCTTTTTTATGGCTCTTCACTGACAAAGCCAAATGATTCGATTTAAGGTTGCTAACTCTTGGACCTTTCTCTTGTGTTGGATTTTTTTGATTAATGAAGCATTTCTGTAGGATAGGGGTATAGACATCTTCGGTTAGCATCATAAGTGGGTTGGACAACATTCTTGGGGGAAGGTGAGTATCAATTCCATGCTTGTTGGGATTGAACGTTAGTATTAGATATTGATATTAACCGAAGGAAAAACGTTGATGGATGTAGGTTTGGTGTTCGTGGGTTGCTTGTACGAGTTGCGAAAAAGGTGTGTAATCGTACACCCAATGTTGTTTCTATCAAAACGATGGATGAAGGGGTGTGAATAATTGTGAATCGACAAAAGCCGAAAAGCTGAAAAGCCGAAACTTCGACATCTGAGGGATCACGAGTGTGCGAATGCTCGTAGGGACAAATCGAGCCATAACCGTTGGTGATAGACCGTAGAGGCAGCCACGAACGTTCTCATGGGCATAGGTCAAAATGGGCCAAAATGGGCCATGTGGGCCCAATGGGCTCATGGGCCCCACATGGGTAAAATCCACGGTAAGCAAATAATAATGGACTGGGCAGCGAAATTCGTATAGTCGTAATGGAATTTGGGCAGAACGAGCCACATGAGCGTGTGGGCCCACTTGAGCCGAGTATTGGGCCTTGAGCCCAACTGCACTGTTTTGGCCATATAAGTTATCTGAGTCGTTCGAGACAACGGTAGGCCTTTAGAATGGTCGTATACTGTACCGAGACCCTTAGGGAGTAAAATTATCAAAATACCCTCAAAGGGTAAAATTACCAAAAAACCCTCAAAGGGTAAAATTACCGAAATACTCTCAAAGGGTAAAATTATTGAAATACCCCCAGTTTACAAAATTACTGAAATACCCTCGAAGGGTAAAATTACCGAAATACCCCTAAATTTGTGAAAATTACTCAAATACCCTCAAATGGTAAAATTAGCAAAATACCCCCGAGGGGTAAAATTACTGAAATACCCCTAACTTACAAAATTTTTGAAATACCCCTGGTTTGTAAAATTACCGAAATACCCCGGTTTGTAAAATTACTGAAATATCCGTGTAGGGTAGAATTATCAAAATACCCCTGTACGATAGAATTACCAAAATACCCCTGAAGGGTAAGATTATCGAAATACCCTTATAGGGTAAAATGACTGTTTTGCCCTCATAGATAAATGATTCTTTTATGCTATGTTTCGACTGACTTGAGTTATGATTTGTCTTTCTTTCTTGAGTATGCCATGTGATTTATATATATGTGCTTTACATACATGACATGCTGCATGGGACTGGGATTCCGTAATTGGAGGAAGTGATTGATCTGTTAGGGTCACATAGGTCGCCCGAGATGACTATGGACCCACCGATTTGATTATTAGGGTCACACGGGTCGCCAGAGACGACTGTGGACCTACCAACCGCTTTATGCCGCTTATATTTTGGCAGCTCTATTGTGATATCGATAAGGGCCACAACCGGTGCTAATGTTGGTGTGCTGGGTGGATGGGTTGTTTTTATCCCCACATGGCGTGCTGGTTGGTACGGGTGGTGTGTTGGCTGGATTGGGGTAGGGTGCATTTGTACACTATTGCATTTCTATTTATGAGATCTGATACTGATATGGGCTAGGCCCAAGCGATTCTGTTATAGGCCGAGACCCAAATGATTTTGCGATGGGCTTAGGCCCATGATAAACCGTAAAAGTAACATATTTTAAGCCTACATTTATATGCTTTTGGATATTTTATCCCTTGATTTGTGTAAAAAGGTGCTATTAATCCTTTCTTTTCATGTCTTATACTCAAAAAAGCACCAAAGGATGAAAAGAACGCAAAACGGGTTTAAAACGGGCCTATTGGACCAATTCACGAAATCAACACGGCCTGGACTTCAAGCCACAAGGTCGTGCCACGCCTAATATCTAGAACACGGTCTCTTCCCCGATTCACACGATCGTGCCTCAAGTTAGAAATCCAATCACGGCCTGTAGTCGAGCCACACGGGCGTGTTACATGGCCGTGCCTCTGTCGTCAGAATTAGCAATTTCAGTCAAAAAAGGATACTTGGGCAGAAAGAATCGCATTCCAAAAGCTTATATATATCCCCTAAGTACCACCTTTGAAGCGGCAAAAAAGCTAGGCCAAGGAGCTAAGCCGAGAAGGTCAGAACTAGGGAATAACGCGAAGATAGCCAGTTGATCCATCCCAAGAAGCTGAAATTATACTCAAGATGGCGGAATTCTCCTTCAATTCCTTCAGGAAGTTTTAGGCTTTTCTTATGTTTTGTTTTATCTTTTCTCTTGAGATGTTTTATTGTTTAGTTATGAACTAAACCCCTCAGATACCTGAAGCGGAGGAAACCTAGATGGATCTTTTTATTTGATTTTTAAATTATACGATAATTACTTAGTTTGTTCTTAATTATGTTGCTTAATTCAGATCTAACGTGCTTAGGTGGAGGAGGAATAGACCCTGCCTAAGAGTAGATCTAACATAATTAAACGGAGTTGATCGAACACCTAGAGATAGGGTTACGAGATTTTGCCGGATTAGGGTGAAACCTAATATGGGAATCCATTGATCAATTTACTGCTATTCTAGGGGGTTATTATAAGTGAACGAGAGTTCCACTAATTAACCTAGGGTTAGACGTTATTCACCTCGAGAAAGGGTTTAATATAAGTTAGGGAGTCTTACGGATCAAGCTAAGTAAAAGAAATCATATAATTTAGAGTTAAATAATAAGTGAAGTCTAGGTGGATTCTTCCTGGGGGTATCATCGCAATCAACTGAGTTTTTCTTCAAAGTTATTTTCCTATTCGTCTTTTTGTCTTTGTGTCCTTAGTTTAGTCTTCGTCAAAAGCAACTTGACTCTAATTTTAAGGCTAAATAATAAAAGTAAAGTTAGTATTAGTACTTTTAGTTCCTTTGGGTTCGATATCTGGTCTTGCCTAAGCTATACTACTATTCGATAGGTACACTTGCCTTTAATCGTTGTTAGAGTTAGTCTCCAGGTTTGATCATTCCTTTATAAATATTTAAAACTCTGATTTTACAGCAATTAGCCTATTAAAACTGTAATGTGATTGAATAGGGCTTAGGCCCAGACTGCTTCTGAATTCTATCTATCTGATTGACTATATTCATATTAGGGGATTACACACTGAGTTTTTGTAAACTCACTCCGTTTCTAACTGTGCGGGCAATCCCTAGCCTTAAACGGATGGGAGTTGTGAGGGACTCGGAGATGGCCAAAAAACTGCTTCAGTTTTTCCATTAAGTTATTCATAAGTCCTTTGTTTTGGTTTGGTTCGTAATAAGGCCTCTTAAATTTTTTGGATTTTAGATTTTAGGTTTGGTTTTATTTTAATTTATATTTGTTAGAAGTAAATCACAGTTTTTCCAGAATGATTATTGTTTTCAAAACACTACATTAAAACTATTGTTTTCGGTTATCATGTTTTCGTAAAGTTTTAAAAAAAAACTTCCATAGTTGAAGGAGATTTTGAGGGAAATCAATAAATTTTTAAAAGTGAAAAAACCTTTTTCAATGAACCCCATTTTTAAAATAAACGAATGCAAGCTGAGGCCTTACACAAGTTTTAAATGCCAAGAAGTTTTTAAATATTAAGAAGGGTTTTTTCAACGAAAACATGGTTTTCGAAAAACACTTCAATGTGACACGCTAGATTCGAGCCTAACTTCTAGGACGGGTTTGGGGTGTTACAGTATAGCCATGGATGATAGCTCATGTCGATTGAAATGGTGCTAGTGATAGTTCTCCCTCGTATATGGGAAGATAGTTTAATTTTCATGATTCAAATGTGATAATTCAAGAATTATAATTGATGATTTGAGAATGTTATGTGATGATGTGTGAATGTGTGCAAGTGAGGGTGGCTATGTGGTTTGGAAAATAGCCTTGAATTAGTCCACACGAGTAGACACACGGGCGTGTGTCTAGGCCGTGTGTGACACACGATCGGTCCCATGGGTGTGTAACTGGGCCGTGTGTCCCCTGCATGTTGGTGTGGTAGGTCAGGGTCAACCACAGGATAGACACACGAGCGTGTGCCTAGGCCGTGTGACCCTTATGAGGTTGTTGACGTCACAAACAGAATACCCAGGTTTTTACACATGGGCGTGTCTAGGCAGTGTGGAGCACACGGGCCAAGAACACGGGCGTTTGTCTGGCTGTGTGAAAACCCCTGTAGGTTCAAAGGGAAAATAATTCTATACGGGCATGGAACACGGATGTGTGATATGTCACACGGGCGTGTGGCTCTGTTTTATGTCAAAATTTTCTAAGTGTTTAAAAGTTTCAGTTTGGTCCCGAAGCATCTCGAGTATATGTAAAGGGTCTCGTAGACCCATGATAGGGATGTTACGATTGTAAATGAAAAAGTTTTAAATTGGAATGAATTTTATAGCTCAAACTTTAATGTTCAAGCAAGTTAAGCCCGGTAATGCCTCGTACCCTATTCCGGCGTTGAATACGGGTAAGGGGTGTTACATCCCACACACTTCAAATTCCTAACTTTTCTTCACAAACCTCTCCCCATATCGCTCCTTGAATCCCTCCTCACATCTCTCCACAACTCCTCCATCAAAATTTCACTGTAACACATCCACTGGTCGATCCATGCTACAAAATAAAATACACCATTGCTCATCCCAAGACTTGAACCTCAGACCCATTGCCACATTTGTAACCCCACAACCACTGTACCAACAGGCTCTTTGTGTGTCATATTTTGAACAGAAATATTCTTAAAGCCTACATGCTAAAGCCAAGGTTCATTTAAGAGAAAAATCAAAAATTTTGCAGAAACCTGGGCTTGAACCCAGGACCTCTCACACCCTCCCAGAACACATAACCACTAAGGCAAGCGCTCACTTGTGTCATTTTCTTGCACACATAAATATTTATGTGTAGTCTTCTAGATGATCCCACACTCAAGGCCCATTCCTTCTAGGCCCAAATTCTGATACCATAAATGTTACACCCCAAACCCGACCTATAAGTTAGGCCTAAATCTGGCATGTCACATGGAAGTATTTTTAAAAACACTATTTCTTGTTGGTAAAATTTGCTTGAGAACTAAAACCTCTTCGTTAAAACTCAAAAATTTAAGCAAATGCTATCCACTTGAAAACCATATTACTTTTCAAACATTATCGATTTAAAATAAACAATTTACGAAAATGTGATGTTTAGAAATAGAGTTCCAAAAGTATTTTGAAAATGTTGTGGAAACGTAGTGTTTCAAAAATAGTTACCGTTTTGGAAATCATATTCCACCTTTAGTAGTTAGAAAACATCATAAATAAATATTAGAAATAATAAGTTAAAAAATAAAGAGGCCTTATTACAAAATTATTAACCTAATAAACTAAAGGAAAATGAAATAAAGTTGCTACGTTTAACTTTAAAGCATATCTAACGTGTGGCCACCTCCGAGTCCCTCGTAGCTCCGAACCGTCTAAGACTGGGGATTACATGTACAGTTAAAAACGGGGTGAGTTTATGAAAACTCAGTGTGTAATCCCCTTACTAGACTAACAGTCAGTATATAGAAACAGAAACTGAAACAGTTGGGGCCAAAGTCTTTTAACAGTAACAGTATAGTCCAGTTCAAAGCATACGTAGGCCATAGCCCACTACCATGTCATTTGGATCACAGCCCATACAGAATCAATTGGTCCTAGCCCACACTAATAACAGAACAAGTGGCCTCAGCCCAGTATAGTGACAGATCTCATAAACAGATATGCAACATATGAGGATGCATCCCACCCCGATCCAGCCAACACACCACGTGTACCAACCAACACACCATGTGGGGATCAAATTAACCCACACAGCCAACACACCAAGCTTAGCATTGGTTGTGGCACTAAATCAACAAAACGGCTCGGCACCGTAGATAGAACGACTAAAAGCCATAAATATTGCAGCAATGGTACCAGTTAACAGAATGCCTAAAAGCCGTAAACAGAATGGTTATAAACCATAATCAGGATGGCACAGAGCCATAATTAGGATGGGACAAAGCTATCGGTAACTGTAAAAAGTTTGGCACATAGCCATCATTGACGGTAATACAATCAGCAGACAGCCACGGGTAATTATGATCGACACAAAGTTATCAATATATATGTTAGGCAGATAGCCACGGGTAAAAACGGTTGGCACAAAGCCATAATCAAGATGGCACAGAGCCATATTTATTGCAGAAAGGCTGAAAACCTTGTACAGAATGGCAATGGGCCGTACACTTCCTCCGTAACTTTGTCTCAACCCCATGCAATATGTCGTGTATGTCATGCTCAATCATCACAAGTGTATGTAGAATGACCATACTCAGTAACAGTCATTTAAAACATATATTACAAGCATATCAGTCACACGACCACAGTCAAGTTAGTTAAAACACAGTCATACGATCACAGTCAAGTCATGGCACAAAATCAGCCTTTTACCCTCAGGGGAAAAATAGTCATTTTACCCTATAAGGGTATTTCGGTAATCCTACCCATCAGGGGTAATTTGGTAATTTTACTCATAATCAATCATACAATTAACACATACAACACTAGTACTACCACGAGGGTACAAGGGTCATTTAATTGGTTAGGGGTAAAACGGTTATTTTGCCCCTTAAGGGCGCCTCGATAATTTTACCCGTCGAGGGTATTTCGATAACTTCACCCATAAAGAGTATTTCGGTAACATTACCCATAAAGGGTATTTTAGTAATTTCTCAAACTAGGGGAATTTTGCTAATTTTGTAAACTGGGGTATTTTGATAATTCTGTAAACCAATAGTACTTTGGTAATTTCACAAATCAGGGGTATTTCGGTAATTTTGCAATCCGAGGGTATTTCGGTAATTTCCCAAATTAGGGGTATTTCGGTAATTTTGTAATCTGAGGGTATTTTGAAAAATTTCACAAATCAGCGGTCTTTCGGTAATTTCACAAATTAGGGGTATTTCGGTAATTTTACAATCTGAGGGTATTTCGATAATTTCACAAATTAGGGTATTTCGATAATTTTACAATCTGAGGGTATTTCTGTAATTTTGTAAACCAATGGTATTTCAGTAATTTGTAAACTAAGGGTATTTTAGTAATTTGAAACCAAGGGTATTTCAGTAATTTTAAACCAAGGGTATTCTAAATAGACATAACGATACGAATGGGCCTAGGGCCCATTCTCGACCCAAATGGACCCACACGCTCGTGTGGCTCATTTAGCCCAAATCTAGACATTGATTTGAGATTCACATAGAACAGTTCAATATCTACTACACAATCATACAATTTACTCATATGGACCCACGGGCCTATTTGGCCCACATGGCCTATTTCGGCCCATCGAGGCCAAAACAGCCTAAACCCACAAGAACACTCTTGATGGCCTCAACTATCGCGTCGAAGCCCTCACACCTGTGCTTGCACGCTCGTGTGGCTACCATTGCCGTTTGACCAGCATTTCAGCATTTGCCGCTCTACAGCTAGAGTAGTGCGAAATACACACCTTATAGGAATCTGGAGCTGATCCGTGCTACGAACACTCCTATGCCCAAACGCCAACCCATGTATCCTTACTCTCCTCATAGATTGCTCTATTTAAAGCCAGTTTCTCACCTTCCCTCTTGTTAGCTTCCCGATGTGGGATCCCTCATTCAGCAGAGTTTAAATCCATCACAAACACTTGCCGTACCAACTTAGCAGAATAAATATCCCTTTTTGCTTGCAATGGCTTTTGAACTCAGGCTCCCTTGTAACAGAATCCACGCCGCTAGCCATTTTACCAACTAGCTCCTTTTTATCTTAAAACATGCGCAACTAAATATAAGTCTATGGCCAAAGTCTATGTTCATTTAATAAGAAATCAAAATGAAATGCAAGCACCAAGACTGGAACCTTGGACCCCTTGCTTCCTTGTGTGGCGCCACTTCCTTGTCTCCCATGTGGCATCATTTGCCACTAGACCACAACTCCTTTTGTGTCATTTTTCTCCACATTTTATTCTTAAAGCCTCCTTACTAACTCCCAAGGTTTTATTCAGCTAAAACCAAAAACTTCCTAAAGCCCAAGTTTGAACCCGGGACTTCATGGAAGCCCCCTAACCTTCCAAAATCACTTAACTAATAGGTCCAACTTGCATTAGTGTCGTTCTCTTGTTCTCAAAAATTTTAAACGCTCCCATGCCCAAGGCCCAATAGGCCCAATTTTACTAGGCCCAAATTCGGGGCGTTACAATTCTAACCCCTTAAAGAAATTTCAGCCTCAAAATTTCCAACTATATAATAGCCATACAACACAGGTTACACAACCACTCTGCCGCTGCGCACTTTGATTCTAATATCCCTATCATATCTTAACTAGAATTTGGAACTCTCTACACCTACTAAAAACACATAACCATTGAAGCAGACAGATATCTCACACACAACCACACATCTAACCGCAGAAACAAAAAGATATTTATCACACATGCATTCATATATTAAAATATCACATCCAAACAAAACACACACAGAATGAATACCAAAAAAATACAGTCCAATATCCAAAGAAACCACCCTAGGTCTAACTTACTGTATTTAAATTTCTAAACAGAAAAAGTATTCTAAAAACTTACGGATACAGTGCCGGAGACTCGGTGTACCACACTTTCATAAAATGGTAAATACAACATTTCAGAACATCAAATCTTTTCAATCCTTTTTTATTTTGAAGCCTTTTTGAAACAACACTTTCAGAAATTCAATTTTGTAAACCCAATCCATAGCCGAGTTTTGAAACTTGGCTCTGATACCATAAATGTAACACCCCAAACCTGGCGTAGAAGTTAGGCCCAAATCTGGCGTGTCACATGGAAGTGTTTTTGAAAACCCTATTTCTTGTTGGTAAAACTTGTTTGAGAGTTAAAGCCTCTTCGTTAAAACTCAAAACACTTAAGCAAATGCTATCCACTTGAAAACCGAATTACTTTTAAAACATTATCTATTTAAAATAAACAATTTACGAAAATGTGATGTTTAGAAATAGAGTTGACAAAACATTTTGAAAACATTGCGAAAACGTAGTGTTTTGAAAACAGTTACCGTTTTGGAAATCGTATTCCAACTTTAGTAGTTAGAAGACATCATAAATAAATATAAAAAATAATAAGTTAAAAATAAAGAGGCCTTATTACAAAATTATTAACCCAATAAATTAAAAGAAAATGAAATAAAGTCGCTAAGTTTAACTTTAAAGCATATCTGACGTGTGGCCACCTCCGAGTCCCTCGCAGCTCCGAACCGTCTAACACTAGGAATTACCTGTACAGTTAAAAATAGGGTGAGTTTACGAAAACTCAGTGTGTAATCCCCTTACTAGACTAACAGTCAGTATACAGAAACAGAAATTGAAACAGTTTGGGCCAAAGTCTTTTAACAGTAACAGTACAGTCCAGTTCAAAGCATACATGGGCCATAGCCCACTACCATATCATTTGGGTCACAGACTATAGAGAATCAATTGGGCCTAGCCCAAACCAATAACAGAACAAGTGGCCTAAGCCCATTATAGTGACAGATCTCATAAATAGATATGCAACAGTATGAGGATGCATCCCACCCCGATCCAACCAACACACCACCCATACCAACCAACACACTGATCGTTGTTTTATGCGATGTCAGAGTCTTAAAAATTTATAAAAAGAATGATCGAGCCTAAAAACTAACTATGGTAATGATTTAGGCAAACGCACCTATCGAACAGTAGTATAGTTTAGAGGCAAGACCGGATTGTCGAACCCAAGGGAACCTGAAGTACTAGTACTAACTTTCTTTTTATTATTTAGCCTAATAAATAAGGGAATTGTTGATTAATCTAAATTGACTAACTACTAAGCTAAAGATGCTAAGACAAAGAGAACGAAATTTGGGGAAAATACTTGTGAGAAAAAACCAATTGACTAAGACAATACCCGAGGAAGAATCCACCTAGACTTCACTTGTTATCTAACTCTGAACCAGACGATTTATTCACTTGACTTGATCCGTAGGATTCCGTAACGTATATTAATCCCTCTCTCGAGGTGACTAACGTCTAACCCTAGGTTGATTAATTGAAATCTCTTCCTAAGTAAAACCCCTAGAATTGCATTAACTCGATCTATGGACTCCCATATTAGGTTTGACCATAATCCGACAGATTTTCGTCACCCTATCTCTAGGTGCTCGAGCAACTCCGCTTAACTATGCTAGATCTACTCTTAGGCAGGGACTTTTGCTCCTCCACCTAAGCACATCATACTTGAATTAATATCCCGAAAATATCAACACAAGAATTAAGAACACATAATTAAGAACAAGTCAACTATTTATCATATAGTTCTGCAAACGATAACAAAATTCATCTTAAGTTTCATCCCCCTTAGGTATCTGAGGGTTTAGTTCATAATGATAAAAGAAAACATCTCAGAAGAAAAGGTAAAACAAAACATAAGAAATTCCTAAAAGCCCCTAAAGGAATTGAAGGAGATGTCCTCCGTCTTGAATATGATTCCGGCTTCTTAATATGAATCAACTGGTTATCTTCGAATAAATTCTACAATTCTGACCTCTCTGTCTTAGCTGTTAGGCCTTGTTGGAAGCTCACTGAAGGTTGGCCTCTAGGGTGTTTATATAGGCTTTGGAATGGCTTTTTTTGCCTCTAAGTACCCTAATCCGAATGAAACTCTTCTTTCTCACGTCAGGGACACTTCCAAGGCACATACCCGTGTGAATCGTGGCCAGGCCATGTTCGAGTTTGTTTGATGAGGCACGGCCGTGTGGCTTGGGCCTAGGCCGTGTTAATTTTGCGATATGGCCCATTTACTTTGTTTTGGGCCTGTTTATCATTCTTTTCATCCTCCGGTGCTTTTCTGAGTATAAAAGATGAAATTAAAGGATTAAAAGCACCAAATTACATAATTCAAGGGATAAATCATCCAAAAGCATGCTAAATGTGGGCTTAAAATATGTTACTATTACGGTTTATCACACACCATGTGGGGATAAAATCAACCCACTCAGCCAACACACCAAGCTTAGCACCAGTTGCGGCACTAAGTCAACAGAACGGCTCGGCGCCGTAGACAGAACGGCTAAAAGCCGTAAACAAGATGGTTATAAAACATAATCAGGATGGCACAGATCCATAATCAGGATGGGATAAAGCTATCAGTGACTGTAATAAGTTTGGCACAAAGCCATCAGCGACGGTAATACAATCGGCACACAGCCACAGGTAATTATGATCGACACAAAGTCATCAATATATATGTTAGGCACATAGCCACGGGTAAATACGGTTGGCACAAATCCATAATCAAGATGGCCCAGAGCCATATTTATTGCAGAAAGGCTGAAAGCCTTGTACAGAACGACAATAGGCCGTACACTTCCTTCATAACTTTGTCCCATCCCCATGCAATATGTCGTGTATGTTATGCTCAATCATTACAGGTGTATGCAGAATGACCATACTCAGTAACAATCATTTAAAACATATATTACAAGCATATCAGTCACACGACCACAGTCAAGTTAGTTAAAACATAGTCATACGATCACAGTCAAGTCATGGCACAAAATCAGTCTTTTACCCTCAGGGGCAAAATAGTCATTTAACCTTATAAGGGTATTTTGGTAATCCTACCCTACAGGGGTAATTTGGTAATTCTACTCATAACTAATCCATGTATGCAGTGCATCTCAAACATAATCAATCATACAATTAACACATACAACACTAGTACTACCACGAGGGTACAACGGTCATTTAATCGGTTAGGGGTAAAACGGTCATTTTGCCCCATAAGGGCATCTCAGTAATTTTACTCGTCGAGGGTATTTCGGTAACTTTACGCATAAAGGGTATTTCTGTAACTTTACCCATAGAGGGTATTATTGTAATTTCTCAAACCAGGGGAATTTTCTTAATTTCGTAAACTGCGGTATTTTGATAATTCTGTAAACCAATGGTATTTTGGAAATTTCACAAATCAGGGGTATTTCCATAATTTTACAATCTGAGGGTATTTCAGTAATTTCAAAAATCAAGGGTATTTCAGTAATTTTGTAAACTGAGGGTATTTCAAAAAATTTCACAAATCAGTGGTCTTTCGGTAATTTCACAAATTAGGGTATTTCAGTAATTTTACAGTCTAAGGGTATTCGGTAATTTCACAAATCAGGGTATTTCGGCAATTTTGTAAACCAAGGGTATTTTAGTAATTTGCAAACCAAGTGTATTTTAGTAATTTTAAACCAAGGGTATTCTAAACAGAGATAACGATGCGAATGGGCCTAGGGCCCATTCTCGGCCCAAATGGACCCACACGCTCGTGTGGCTCATTTAGCCCAAACCTAACCATTGATATGAGATTCACATAGACCAGTTCAATATCTACTACGTAATCATACAATTTATTCATATGGACCCACGGGCCTATTTTGCCCACATTGCCCATTTTGGCCCATCGAGGCCCAAATAGCCTAAACCCACAAGAACACTCTTGATGGCCTTAACTACCGTCAAAGCCCCCACACGTGCACTCGCATGCTCGTGTGGCTACTATTGTCGTGTGATCGGCATTTCGAAATTTCCCGCTCTATAGCTAGAGTAGTGCGAAATCCACACCTTATAGGAATCTGGAGTTGATCCGCGCTACGAACACTTCTATGCCCAAACGCCAACCCAGGTATACTTACTCTCCTTATAGATTGCTCTATTTAAAGTTAGATTCTCACCTTCCCTCTTACTAGCTTCCCGATGTGGGATCCCTAATTCAGCAGAGTTTAAATCCATCACAACCAATTGTCGTCCCAACTTAGCAAAATAAATATCCTTTCTTGCTTGCAATAGGATTCAAACTCAGGCTCCTTTGTAACATAATCCACGCTGCTAGCCACTTTACCAACTAGCTCCATTTTATCTTAAAATATGTGCAACTAAATATAAGTCTATGGGCAAAGTCTAAGTTCATTTAAAAAGAAATCAAAATGAAATGCAAGGGCCAAGACTGGAACCTTGGACCCCTTGCTTCCTTGTGTGGCGCCACTTTCTTGTCTCCCACGCAGCGTCATCTGCCACTAGACCACAACTCCTTTTGTGTCATTTTTCTCCACATTTTATTCTTAAAGCCTACTTACTTACTCTCAAGGTTTTATTCACCTAAAACCAAAAATTTCCTAAAGCCCAAGTTTGAACCCGAGTCTTCATGGAAGACCCCTAACCTTCCAAAATCACTCACCTAATAGGTCCAACTTGCACTACTGTCGTTCTTTTTTTCTCAAAAATTTTAAACGCTCCCATTCACAAGGCCCAATAGGCCCAATTCTAATAGGCCCAAATTCGGGGCGTTACAGTTCTACCCCCTTAAAGAAATTTCGGCCTCGAAATTTCTAGCTATATAATAGCCGCACAACACAGGTTACACCACAACTCTGCCACTGCGCGCTCTGAATCTAATATCCCTATCATAACTTAACTAGAACTTGGAACTCCCTACACCTACTCAAAACACCTAACCATTGAAGCAGATAGATATCTCACACACAACCACACATCAAACAACAGAAACAAAAAGGTATTTATCACACATGCATACAATTTCTATATTCAAACATCACATCCAAACAAAACACACACATAATAAATACCAAAAAAATACAGTCCAATATCTAAAGAAACCACCCTATTTCTAATTTACTGTATTTAAATTTCTAAACAGAAAAAGTATTCAGAAAACTTAGGGATTAAGCGCCGGAGACTCGATGTACCACACTTTCAGAAAACGGTCAATATAACACTTCAGAACATCAAATCTTTTCAAGTCTTTTAGATTTTCAAGCCTTTTTGAAACAACACTTTCAAAAATTCAATTTTGTAAACCCAATCCACAGCCGAGTTTTGTAACTTGGCTCTGATACCTTAAATGTAACACCCTAAACCCGGCCTAGAAGTTAGGCCCAAATCTGGCGTGTCACATGGAAGTGTTTTTGAAAACCCTATTTCTTGTTGGTAAAACTTGTTTGAGAGTTAAAGCCTTTTCGTTAAAACTCAAAACACTTAAGCAAATGCTATCCACTTGAAACCCGAATTACTTTTAACACATTATCTGTTTAAAATAAACAATTTACGATAATGTGATGTTTAGAAATAGAGTTGCAAAAGCATTTTGAAAACGTTGCGGAAACGTAGTGTTCTGAAAATAGTTACCATTTTGGAAATCGTATTCCCTTTAGCAGTTAGAAAACATCATAAATAAATATCAAAAATAAGAAGTTAAAAATAAAAAGGCCTTATTACAAAATTATTAACCCAATAAACTAAAAGAAAATGAAATAAAGTCGCTAAGTTTAACTTTAAAGCCCTTTAACAATAACAGTACAGTCCAGTTCAAAGCATACGTGGGCCATAACCCACTATCATATCATTTGGGTCACAGCCTATATAGAATCAATTGGTCGTAGCCCAAACCAATAATAGAACAAGTGGCCGAAGCCCAGTATAGTGACAGATATGCAAGAGTATGAGGATGCATCCCACCCCGATCCAGCCAACACACCACTCGTACCAACTAACACACCAACCTTAGCACCGGTTGCGGCAGTCAACAGAATGGCTTGGCACCGTAGACAGAACGACTAAAAGCCATAAATATCGCAGCAACGCTGCCAGTTAACAGAATGGCTAAAAGCCTTAAACGAAATGGTTATAAACCATAATCTGGATGGCACAGAGCCATAACCAAGATGGCACAAAGCTATCGGTGACAGTAATAAGTTTGGCACATAGCCATCAGCGACGATAATATAATCGGCACGCAGCCACAGGTAATTATGATCAACACAAAGTCATCAATATATATGTTAGGCACATAGCCACGGGTAAATACGGTTGGCACAAAGCCATAATCAAGATGGCACAGAGCCATATTTATCGCAAAAAGGATGAAAGCCTTGTACAAAATGGTAATGGGCCATACACTTCCTCCATAACTTTGTCCCAACTACATGCAATATGTCGTGTATGTCATGCTCAATCATCACAAGTGTATGTAGAATGACCATACTCAGTAACAGTCATTTAAAACATATATTACAAGCATATCAGTCACACGACCACAGTCAAGTTAGTTAAAACACAATCATACGATCACAGTCAAGTCATGGCACAAAATCAGTCTTTCACCCTCAGGGGCAAAATAGTCATTTTGCCCTATAAGGGTATTTCGATAACCCTACCCAGCAGGGGTAATTTGGTAATTCTACTCATAACTAATCCATGTATGCAGTGCATCTCAAACATAATCAATCATACAATTAACACATGCAACACTAGTACTACTATGAGGGTACAACGATCATTTAATCGGTTAGAGGTAAAACGATCATTTCGCCCCATAAGGGCATCTCGATAATTTTACCCGTTGAGGGTATTTTGATAACTTTACCCATAAAGAGTATTTCGGTAACTTTACCCATAGAGGGTATTTTAGTAATTTCATAAACTAGGAGTATTTTTGTTATTTCGCAAACTAGGGTATCTTGATAATTCTGTAAACCAGGGGTATTTTATAATTTTACAAATTAGGGGCATTTCATTAATTTTACAATCCAATGGTATTTTGGTAATTTCACAAATTAGGGGTCTTTCGTTAATTTTGCAATCCAAGGGTATTTTAGTAATTTCACAAATTAAGGGTATTTCAGTAATTTTGCAATTCGAGGGTATTTCGATAATTTCACAAATCAGGGGTATTTCGATAATTTAGCAATCCGAGGGTATTTCATTATTTTTGTAAACCAAGGGTATTTCAGTAATTTGTAAACCAAGGGTATTCTAAATAGAGATAACGATGCGAATGGGCCTAGGGCCCATTCTCGGCCCAAATAGACCCACACGTTCGTGTGGCCTATTTAGCCCAAATCTAGCCATTGATTTGAGATTCACATAGACCAGTTCAATAACTACTACACAATCATACAATTTATTCATATGGACCCATGGGCCCTTTAGGCCCACATAACCCATTTCGGCCCATCGAGGCCCAAATAGCCTAAACCCACAAGAACACTCATGATGGCCTCAACTATCGCGCCGAAGCCCCCACACGTGCGCTCACACGCTCGTGTGGCTACCATTGCCATGTGACTGGCATTTCGGCATTTGCCGGTCTACAGTTAGAGTAGTGCGAAATTCACACCTTATAGGAATCTGGAGTTAATCCGCGCTCCAAATACTCCTATGCCCAAACGCCAACCCAGGTATCCTTACTCTCCTCATAGATTGCTCTATATAAAGCCAGCTTCTCACCTTCCCTCTTGCTAGCTTCCCGATGTGGGATCCCTCATTCAGCAGAGTTTAAATCTGTCACAACCACTTGCCGTCCCAACTTAGCAAAATAAATATCCTTTTCTGCTTGCAATGGGATTCGAACTAAGGCTCCCTTGTAACATAATCCACACCGCTAGCCACTTTACCAACTAGCTCCTTCTTGTCTTAAAACTTGCGCAACTAAATATAAGTATATGGTCAAAGTCTAAGTTCATTTAAAAAGAAATCAAAATGAAATATAAGCGCCAAGCCTTGAACCTTGGACCCCTTGCTTCATTGTGTGGCGTGACTTCCTTGTCTCCCATGTGACGTCATTTACCACTAGACCACAACTCCTTTTGAGTTATTTTTCTCTATATTTTATTCTTAAAGCCTACTTACTAACTCCTAGGGTTTTATTCACCTAAAACCAAAATTTTCCTAAAGCCCAAGTTTTGAACTAGGACTTCATAGAAGCCCCCTAACCTTCCAAAATCACTCACCTAATAGGTCCAACTTGCATTAGTGCCGTTCTCTTAATCTCAAAAATTTTAAACACTCCCATGCCCAAGGCCCAATAGCCGCAATTCTACTAGCCCAAATTTGGGGCGTTACAGTTACAGTGTTTGAATTAAAGATTCGGCACCATTATCTGTTTGGTGAGAAATGCCACTTGTTTTCAGATCATAAAAGCTTGAAGTACCTGATGACTCAGAAGGACTTGAATCTGCGACAGAGAAGATGGTTAGAGCTGTTGAAAGACTACGAGCTTACAATAAATTATCATCCGGGTAAAGCAAATGTTGTTGCGGATGCATTGAGTCAGAAATCACTGTTTGCATTAAGTACGATGAATGCTCATTGAGACGTGTTTGATGATGGTTCAGTTTTAGCTGAATTTAAAGCGAAACCGTTTTCCTTACAACAAATATGTGATGCTCAGAAAGTTGATAATGAAATGAGATCAGTGTGATTTGAATTCCGATTCAGAATTTAGAATTAATGATGATGATTGTTTGAGATTTTGAGATCAAATTTGTGTTCTGAGAAATCCAGAGTTATTACAGTTACTTTTGAATAAATCCATAATAGTTGCTTATCAGTTCATCTGGGAAGTACAAAGAGGTACCATGATTTGAAGCAACACTATTGGTGGTCTAGTCTGAAAAGAGAAATTTCTAATTTTGTCTCAAAATGTTTAGTCTGTCAGCAAGTTAAAGCTGAACATCAGGTTCCATCTGGTTTGTTACAATCGATAATGATTCCCGAATAGAAATGGGATAGAGTAACGGTAGATTTTGTCTCAGGTTTACCTTTGACTCTAAGGAAGAAAGATGCAATTTGGGTCGTGGTTGAAAGATTGATGAAATCGGCCCATTTTATTCCGGTATGATCTAATTACTCACTTGATAAGTTAGCTGAGCTTTACATTTCTGATATTGTGAGATTGCACGGAGTACCACTGTCTATTGTATCTGACAGAGATCCAAGATTTATATCAAGATTTTGGAAGAAATTGCAAGAAGCTCTAGGTACAAAATTGCTTTAGTACAGCTTTTCACCCACAGACTGATGGTCAATCAGAAGGGATCATTTAGATTCTTGAAGATATGTTGGGATGTTACATTCTTGAGTTTAATGGTACGTGGGAACAATATTTATCATTAATTGAATTTGCATAAAATAATAGTTTTTATTTGAGCATCAGAATGGCACCTTATGAGGCTTTGTATGGACACAAATGACGAACACCTACATGTTGAAATGGCTGAACTAATAAAGCTGCATAAATATAATGAAAATGATATTATGACTCCATAGTTGAATTGTTCAATTGAATTCAACTTAATGTTAATGTTCTGTTTGTCTAAGTATGAAAACTAAATTATCGTCTTGATTGGATTATTATGTGAACTTGATTATTATGATTGACATGTACATTCGAATATTGGTTTGGTTTATTTTAAATGGACACACATGGAGCTTCCGTAGCTCACTCCCCCTAATTTCCATCTTTTCAGATAACCCAATGGACTAGGACGTGGACTTGACATGCGGAGGGTCTCGGCTTGTTCTCACCAATGATTTATTATTATTTATTATAACAATTATTGTATTATTTTATTAAAAATCGTGGTATGGGACAATTATTTTAAATTACATCAATTAGGATGCATGTTATTAATAGGTATTTATATAGATAGAAATGTATTATTTCTCATTGATAATGATTTTAAAATATTGTTTATTTATTAAGTGTTTTAACCAAGTTGATTTACTATACAAAAATTATTGATTTATTTTTCGCTTATAAATTAATGTTAGTTTTAATTGATTAATATGAGTTATTCACTATGAGAAACCAATTTTAGAATTGAGGATGGATTTGAAAAAAGAAAAAGAAAAAGAAAGGATCACTTTAGTGACTAATGTGATCTCTTAGGCTCGGGTCTACCGTCTAGGCAGGGTTGGGGTGGTTACATTTAGTTGTATCAGAGATTAGGTTTTCTAAACAACAATTTAAACTTTTGAAGGAGTATGCATGCTTAGGAATAAATTATTTTTATAATGGGGAAAAATTGGGAAAAATCATGGCACAAGTTCTGAAAAAATAATGATAATTTTCTACATGAAATTGAATTCGAGACTCCGATGCTGATCCTACTTTAGTTATTGCTACTTTTGAGATTTTAGATAAATTGTACTCTTAGACTATAAACATTTAGGAAATAGCTAATGCTTGAACTTTTACTTGAAAATTGTAGATAAACCTTATACTCAAAGAAACGATAGTATTTCAGTTAAATAGGGAATTTGGGATAGAGCAAAATGTTAGTGAAATTATCAAGGATAGATCATGGTAGTGAATAAGATCTTCAAAAAGCTCGTAGGAAGTTAAAGAGAATAAGAATCGAGTTGCACACCTGAAAACATAATGGTTAGTTTAAAAGAAGAAATAATAGATTTTGTGATTAAGCAATTCTTATGTCAACAATTAAAATTCGAAAATGAATTTTGTTTAAGGGAGAGATATTTGTCACATCCTAAAAATTAGGGTTTAGAATTTATAAAATTTTCAAAAATTAAGTTCTAGCATTAGTGGTTAAGAGCTTAGTAAAACCCCTTGAAAACCAAGGTTCAAACCCCCACTTTTGAATTTTCTTCCTTAAATTTTTATGTATTTAAAAAAGCAAGCTTAAGGATAGCTTCTATATTAAAAGTGGTGAAATATAACCATAAAATGGGCATTAGCCTAATGGCCAATCATCACTTATTCCACTTTCCTTGCCCAAGATTTATTCATGCCTCTTCCCTTCCCTTTCCTTTTAAATTCGACCAAAGTTGGGAAATTGCAGTGGTGCCCTAACTTTGTTAAAATTGCAATAAAGCCCTCAAACTTTTAAAAAATTACAATGACACCCCGAATGTTAGTAAATCTTAGAAATTCACCTTAATCCAATTCCAACTAGAATTCAAATCTTATCATTCTTTAAAATTTAAATAGAATTAAAATTTCATCATCTTTTTATCTTCTTATCCTAATTTGAAATCATATATTATCCTTCTTTAAAATTTAAATAGAATTAAAATTTCATCATCTTTTTATCTTCTTACTAATTTGAAATCATATATTATCCTTCTTTAAAATTTAAATAGAATTAAAATTCCATATCTTTTTATCTTCTTATCCTAATTTGAATTTCAAATTACTCCTTTTCAAATCCTAATAGAATTTCTCCTCCTTACTTTTATTTATTATCTATTTTTCCTTCAAAACCCCTATTGCAAAATTCTTTCAAACCCTTGATGTCACATCCAAAAAATCGAGTTAGCGAAAATTGGATTAGTAAAACGTGAGAATGGTCACGCTTTGTTTTTGTGTTAAAAGTTGTGGAATTCTGCCAAAAAATTAATTTTTTGAAGTGGTTAAGTGTTAGTTGTGTATGCTTAAGGTCCCGTGTTCAAAACCCTTCCCTTGAACTTTTTTGTTATTTTTATTCCAACTCCTAACTTTAGATATTCCGAAAGTAAATGAGTAGTCGTTTTTATTCCAATAGATCGAATCCGAGGTAAGTCCCTATGCAAATAAACATAGATGTATGCAATTGTAATTGTTCATATGACTAATGTTGATAATGAATGCTTATGAGAGGTTGTGCATATGAATTATGAGATAGGGTCGATATAGCAGCAATGTCCGAGAAGTCCCGTACGAACCTAGGAATAGATAGGATTAGCTAAGTCATGACATAGGTATCTATTCTGTTTTATCATGTAAGACCACGTCTTGGACGTTGGCGTTGATTTGAGATTTCGTGTAAGACCACGTCTGGGACATTGGCATCGATATGAGCTTTACGTGTAAGACCACGTATGGGACGTTGGCATCGATATGAGCTTTACATGTAAGACCATGTCTGGGACATCAGCATCGTATTGATTTGTGTAAGACCCTGTCTAGGACAATGGCATCGATATATGAGTGCATGTAAGACCTCGTGTGGGACGTTGGCATTGTACGACTATTCTCAGTTTCTGAGTATCCTACTAGATTCCTTACGGTTCAACGGGCAAGTCTGTGATCCGAATGGCCATATAAATAATGAATCCGTTTTAGATACGTTGATTTATACACCAAGTGTGTATATAAGGTAAGTATCTATATGATCCTACTATGATGAGTATGTATGTTGGGATAATGATATGATATGTGGAAATAAGCATGAAAGAATTTTGTATTTGTACGACTTTTGAGTTGATGAATGTGGCAAATATGGCCATGTACATGAATCCAAGCATTATGTGATAGATTGTTAAGAAATTAGATGGATCAATGTACTTATGTGGACATATATGTTTTTCATGTTTAGTTTATTTGTATATGACTTACTAAGCTTTTGGAAAGCTTACTCTGTGTGTGTGTTTTCTCTGTTTTATAGGTCGTCAAAGCTACTAAAGGCTTGGGACCGTTACGGATTGTCATCACACTAATAAACTCATTTTTGTACACTTTGGAAATGTATAAAGCTAGATATGGCATGTATAGGCTAGTATTTTGGTATAATTTGATATATGAACTTAGCTATGTGATTTGGCAAATTATAAGTTGACATTATGCGTTATGATCATGATATGTGAAGTATGTTTTGGTGTGATTAGTTGATTCATGAAATGGTCAAGCTTTTGAGTTAAGCAAATGAATGTAATATGTTTTCGTTATATGTTTTGGTCTTGGTAGTTGGCATAGTTGAAATGGATATTGAATGTATTGTTTTGTGTTTACTTTAGTTGTCAAATATGCATGGTTTGAATGGCTATTTAGTATGTTTTTGGTGGTTAGATGTGCATAAAATGGTATGGTATATGTTGCTTGTAGGTATAAACTATGTGGGTGACATTTTTGCATTGTCAATGGCCTATTTCATCACACGGGCGTGCCTATTGACCGTGGGGGCTAAGTCAATAGCTAGCTTAAAAGCACACGGCCATAGCACACGGGCGTGCCAAGTGACTGTGTGAGGAAAGTCAGTATATGGCCTAGTAGTACACGGCCAGAGCACACAGGCGTGCTTAGTGGCCGTGGAAGGTAAATCAGTTTTGACCACGGGACGGACAGATAGGGGTGTCTAGCAGCCGTGGAGGGCACACGGTTTTCTTCCACAGGCGTGTATCCTTTGTATTTTAGAAAAGTTTTCAATTTTCCATGAAATTTTGTATGTGTTTCGATTTAGTCCCGACCCGATTCATAAGCATGCTTATGGTCTCGAGGACTCATTTAAGGGACATTATGCTTGAAAATGATGAATGAATGTATGATTTTTTGTAAATGCCCTCCGATCTGTTAGGTAACTCTCCTTACCCTAATCTGGCGACAGAAACGGGATAGGGGTGTTACACTAAGTCCCCCACAGAATATTCAATATACTTTCTCTTCATATCAACATAGGACTTTTGCCTATCAGATTGTGCTTTCAGTCAATCTCGAATCAATCAGACCTTATCTTTAGTGTCAGAAACCAATTCTAGACCCAGAACACGTTGCTCATCCAACTCAGTCCAACATAAGAGAGTACGACACTTAAGATCGTACATGGCCTCGTAAGGTACCATCTGAGTGCTAGACTGATAGCTATTGTTGTAGGTGAACTCTGCCAACGGCAAATACTCCTCTCAACTGCCTCGAAAATCTATAACACAGCACCTCAACATATCCTGCCGTACTTGAATCACCTTATCCGACTGACCATCTGTCTAAGGATGGAAAGCAATACTGAAGTCCAACCTTGAACCCAGATCCTCATACAATTTCTTCCAAAACCAATATGTGAAGTGAGGATCCCTATCGGAGATGATAAAGATAGGAACCACATGCAGTCTCACTATTTCAAATAAATATAAGTTAGCCAATTTCTAGAGAGGAAAGTCTGTCCTGACCGGAATAAAGTGAGCAGACTTGGTCAATCGATCCACGATGACCCAGACAGAATCCTTCTTAGTGGGAATTAAAGGCAACACACTAACGAAGTCCATCGTTACTTGCTCCCATTTCGACATCGTATCTTTATCGGCAACTGATGCTCAACCTTAACCTGCTGACAAGTCAGACAGCTAGCAATGAAATCAGTAACCTCACGCTTCAACCCTGGCCACTAGTACAACTCTTAGAGATCTTGGTACATCTTGTTCCCACCCGAATGCATAGCATAGAGACTACTATGTGCCTACATTAGAATCGACTGTCGCAACTCCTCATCACTCAGTGCACAAATCTGACTGCAGAAACAAAGTACCCCATCACTGTTAATCCCAAAATCAGTAGCATCACCAGTCTCAACCTGATGGAAATGCAACTCAAGAAACTTATCTCCCATCTGTTTAGCTCTAATCTGATCAATCCATGTACGATTAACCTGAAGTTCTGCTAACAGACTCCTATTGTCGAATAAACTAAGTCAAGCGAACATCACTCACAGATCGATCATAACCCTACGGCTTAAAGCATCTGCTACGACATTGGCCTTACTAGGATGGTACTCGATTGTAAAGTCATAATCCTTAAGCAGTTCAACCCATCTACGCTGCCTAAGGTTTAACTTGTAACACCCCTAACCCGTAACCATCGCGGTCTAGGGTTAAAGGCATTACCGGACAAATCGGATCCTTTTTTAGACATGTCATAACATAATTTAACAAAGCAAATCAAAGTGTCCCTTAAATATGTCTACGAGACCTTAAACATGCTTTAGAAAAGGATCGGGACTAAACCAAACGCATACAGAAATTTTTGGAAATTTAAATTTCTTTCTAAGTTACAGAGGTCACACGCCTGTGTGGGCAGGCCGTGTGCCTCACACAGCCTCAGACACGTCCATGTGTCTAAGCTATGGCAAAATAGGGCATACATACTGACTTGTCTACATGGCTGTGGACACGCCCGTGTGCCTCACCCGTGGTCGCTACTGGCTTGCACCACACAGCTAGTAACACGCCCGTGTGTCCAGCCCGTGGTCGAATTTGACTTGTTTTAAAATACAACCACGAGGGACACGATCGAGCCACATGCCCGTGTGCTCAACCCTGTGGTCAATTATAGGCCATTTGGAAGGCAAAAATGCTATCCACACTTTGGGTCATCCCTACAAGCACATACAAGCATCATTCCAACACTTATAGCAACCAAAATATACCAAATTGGCCATCTTTTCTACCCATTCAAGAACTTTTCGACTCACCAACTTATATGCCATTTAACTCAATATAATCACAAGCATTTCCAATCACAATTCATCCACAAACTTACCAATTCATTATGACATTCTATTATCAATAATAAACTAGATTTGCATCATACAACATATCATAAATTTGATCAACTCATTAGCTATCAAACCATAGCAAACTACACATCATATAACATGACTTCACATCACATTCAATTGTCTAGCCATATCACATGGCTATATTCACATCTCAAGCATCAACCATTTCAACTAGACTATACATGCCTTACTTAACAATGTACACTTTCAAAAGTACCAACGTAGAGTTTGATAGTGTGGTGATGATCCTCGACGATCCCCGAGCCTTTTGTAGCTTTGACGATCTATAAAACTGATCGTGTGTCTGAAAGCTTTAATATTTATAAAAAGAATGATCGAGCCTAAAAACTAACTATCACCATGATTAAGGCAAGTGCACCTATCGAACAGTAGTATAGCTTAGTGGCAAGACCAGAATGTCAAACCCAAGGGAACCAAAAGTACTAGTACTAACTTTCATTTTATTATCTAGCCTAAAACAAAGAGGATTGATGTCTATCTAACTAATTACTAAACTAAGGATGCTAAGACACATAGAATGAATTGGGAAAATACTTTTGAGAAAACCAATTGATTAAGACAATACTCGAGGAAGAATCTACCTAGGCTTCGCTTGTTATTTAACTCTAAACCAGACGATTTATTCACTTGACTTGATCCGTAGGATTCCCTAATTTATATTAATACCTCTTTCGAGGCTACTAACGTCTAACCCTAGGTTGATTAATTGAAATCTCCTTCTAATTAAAACCCCTAGTGTTGCATTAATTCGATCTGTGGACTCCCATATTATGTTTAACCCTAATCTGGTAGATTTTTGTCATCCTATTTCTAGGAGTGCGATCAACTCCGCTTAACTAAGCTAGATCTACTATTAAACAGGGACTTTTGCTCCTCTGAATAAGCACATCAATACTAGAATCAATATCCTGAAATACTAAAGCAAGAATTCAGAAAACATAATAAAAAAATAAAGTATTTATCATACAGTTCAGGAAACAATAACAAGATCCGTCCTAGGTTTCATCCCTATCAGGTATTTGAGGGGTTTTGTTCATAATTATAAAATAATACATCTCAGAAGAAATTAAATGACAAAACATAAAGAAAACCCTAAACCCCCTGAAGGAAATTGAAGGGAAAATCTTCAGTCTTGAGCGTGATTCCAGCTTCTGAGATGGATCAACTGGCTTTCTTGGAGTAATCCCCTGTATTCAGCACTCTCTGGCTTTGCTCCTGTCAAAGGAACCCTGACAGAGGCCTTCTGTCAAACTTCTGTCGACCTCTGTCCAACTCCCCTTTTAGGTTACACTTAGGGTGTTTATATAGGCTTTTGGAATGTCTTTCTTTGCCTCTAAGTATCCTTTTTCGAGTGGAATTAAAACAGGTCACAGCAGGGAACGCTCGTGGCACACACCCGTGTGAATCGAGCCCAGGACCATGTTCGAGTCTATTAAAGTGGCACGGGCTTGTGGCGAACTCCAGGCCGTGTGGATTTCTTACTTTGGCCCATTTTCTCTGTTTTTGGCCCGTTTCTCATTCTTTTCATCCTCATATGCTCTCCTAAGTATAAAGCATGAAATTAAAGGATTAGGAGCATCAAATTCTACAATTCAAGGGATAAATCATCCAAAAGTATGTCAAATGTGGGATTAAAATATGTATATATTATGGTTTATCGAAAAAAAAAATCAAACACACACAGAGTAAGCTTTCCAAAAGCTTAGTAAGTCATATACAAATAAACTCAACATATAAACATTTATAATTATTGTAAATACAAGTTCATTAATGTATCTTCATTTCAAATACATAACTCCTCTTTGGCATATTTGTTTAGCCATAAATTACCAACATATCATATCTCAAAGCATCTCTTTTTCTCATATCATAATAAGACATATATCACATTTTATCTCATTGCATCTATGCACATATTTCTCTTTTGCAAGTCCATAAATACTCACCTTTCATGCTTAAACAAAGCATACACATCAAAGGTACCTGAATGGTTATACAATTCACATAGTCTTTCATTTTTTGGATTTGCCCGTTGAACCATTCGAAATTAAATAAGATGCTCAGAATACTCAGAATAATCGTACAATGCCAACGTCCCAGACGTGGTCTTACATGTACTCAAATATCGATGCCACTGTCCCAGACAGGGTCTTTCATGAAATCAGATACGATGCCGATGTCCCAGACATGGTCTTACACGTAAATCTCAAATCGATTACAACATCCTAGACGTGGTCTTACACGATGTCTCATATCAGAAACCTATGTCATGACATATGCAATCCTATCTATTCATAGGTTCGTACAGGACTTCTCGGACATTGATACATTATCGATACTTCCTTGAATTTCATGTATATATCATCTTGTACACATTCTTCACAATTAATTTCAATAGACACATGAATAAACCTATTCAAAACACATTTATTTGTATATCAACTTACCTCGGATTCGGATAAACAAACGAACTCGGCTACTCAATCATTTTCGACTTTCCTTGATCTATATCTGTTTTCTTCGATTCTTGATCTATTTACATTCAAATTTAATCCATTTATTCACCAAATCAATCAATTCAATCCAAAAACACATATTTAGGGCAATTTACAAATTAACCCTCATATTTTCACATTTTAACATTTTAGCCCCTATTTCATAAAATCACAATATACACAAAATTCAATACAACCCATCCTTAGCTAAATTCTCACTAGCTTCATACAAGTCCATACATTTCATTGATTTCATATTTTAGTCCCTCAAAATATTATTTACACAATTTAATCCAAATTACTCAAATTCACCAAAAATCCAAAGACAAACTATGTTAATATATAACATATCTTTCCTATTTCATCCTCAAACATCACAAAACTCATGAATTCATCAATGGCTCTTTTCAAAATCATCATCAATTTACAAAATTAAGACATGGGTTTTAAAGTATTCGAAGCAACGATTACAAAAGCGTAGAAATTTTCAAAAACCGAACAAAAACTAACCTTGAATCAAGCTAGACGAGTGCCGAAATATTCAAAGCTCTTAATCCCTAATTTCTCTTCTCAAATTCGGTGATGAAGCATGGAAGATGACTACATTTTGTCTTTCATTTTATTTAATATTACTTTAATAATCCATTTACATATTTACCCTTTTTAATTAACATATAATAACATATATAATGGTTGGTCATTAATGTCCATTAACCATGCTAATGGTTTAATTACTTCATGAGGCCATCACATTTATAAAGACATAATACATAGGTGCTTTTAACATATGGCATGCTAATTTTGCATCTTTCACAATTAGATCGTTTTATCAAATTAAGCACCCAAACAGATAAATTAAATCACAAAACTTTCACACATGCTTAATCTCATATTGTAAGACAGAAAATAATATTAAAATATTTTTTTGAATCGGATTTGTGGTCCTGAAACCACTATTCTGACTAGGGTCTAAACTGAAATGTTACATAACTCCTTCTGAGTGAGCAGATATTTGAGGCTTTTATGACCAGTGTAGATAGTACAGTTCTCACCGTACAGGTAGTGCCTCCAAACCTTTAAAGTGAAGACTATAACAACCAGATCCAAATTATAAGTAGGATAGCTTACCTCATGCTCTTAAGCTGACGTGACGCATAAGATACAACCTTACCATCCTGCATCAGTGATCGTTGTTTTCGCGATGTCAAAGTCTTAAATTTTATATAAAGAATGATCGAACTTGGAAACTAACTATGACAACAATTTGAGGCAAGCGTACCTATCGAACAGTAGTATAGTTTAGGCACGACAGGAATGTCAAACCCAAAGGAACCAAAAGTACTAATACTAACTCTCTTTTTATTATCTAGCCTAAGAATTAAAGGGATTGTTTATCTAATCTAAAATTAACTAACTAATAAACTAAAGATGCAAAGTCAAAGAGAATGAATTCAGGGAAAATAACTTTAGGAAAAACTAATTGATTAAGACGATACCCGAGGAAGAATCCACCTAGACTTCACTTGTTATCTAACTTTGAACCAGACGATTTATTCATTTGACTTGATCCGTAAGATTCTCTAAGTTATATTAATCCCTCTCTCGAGGCAACTAACATCTAACCTTAGGTTGATTAATTGAAATCTCTTTCTAATTAAAACCCCTAGAATCACATTAACTTGATCTATGGACTCCCATATTAGGTTTCACCCTAATCTGGCAAAATCTCGTCACCCTATCTCTAGGCGTGCGATCAACTCCGCTTAATTAAGCTAGATCTACTTTTAGGCAGGGACTTTTGCTCCTCCACCTAAGCACACCATACTTGAATTAATATCCTGGAAATATCAACACAATATTTAAGAACACATAATTAAAAACAAGTCAAATATTTATCATATAGTTTAGAAAAAGATAACAAGATTCATGTTAGGTTTCATCCCCCTCAGGTATCTGAGGGTTTAGTTCATAACAATAAAAAAAAACATCTCAGAAAAAAAGATAAAACAAAATATATGAAATCCTTAAAACCCCTTGAAGGAATTAAAGGAGAGATCCTCCGTCTTGAGTATGATTCTGGCTTCTTGAGATGGATCAATTGGCTATCTTCGAGTAAATCCCCACAAATCTCCCCTCTTTGGCCTAGCTGGATGGCCCCTAACTAAAGCCTTGGGTTCCAGCTTCTGCCGAACTCCTCTTCAAGTTACCCTCTTGGGTTTTTATATAGACTTTGAGATGCCTTACTTGGCCCCTAAATATCCTAATTCAAGTAGAATTC
This sequence comes from Gossypium bickii, assembly GCA_025503065.1. NCBI lineage: Eukaryota > Viridiplantae > Streptophyta > Magnoliopsida > Malvales > Malvaceae > Gossypium > Gossypium bickii. The sequence continues at coordinate 110,588,088 of CP106711.1, read as the reverse complement.
CTACTAGGGTGTTTGAATAAGCTTTGGAATGTGTTTCTTTGCCTCCAAGTATCCAAATCTGAGTAAAACTCCTCTTGGCCGCGGTAGGGACATGCCCATGGCACACGCCCGTGTAAGTCGTGGCCAGGCTGTGTTCGAGATGTTGAATAGGGCACGGTCGTGTGGTCTTGGCCCCATGCCATGTTGATTTCGTGATATGGCCGATTTACTCTGTTTTGGGCTTGTTTTCCTTTCTTTTCATCATTCGGTGCTCTCCTGAGTGTAAAACATGAAAACAAAGGATTAAGAGCACCAAATTACATAATTCAAGGCTTAAATCATCCAAAAGAATGCTAAATGTGGGCTTAAAATTTGTTACTTTTACGGTTTATCAAATACCCCACACTTAGCTTTTGCTTGTCCTCAAGAAAAATTCTCAACTTACAATTGAAACGAACTTCCTCGATTCATAATATTCATCAATAGTGTTTCATCCTAATTCAAAGATAATTCATACATTGATAATTTAACTCAAAGAATCCTAAAGATTCAAACAATCAATGTCATAGTTTTTATAGTATGAAAACATAGGTGTTTCCCCTTACCTGAATAATTACCTCTGATTCAGAATTGACAAGAATTGACATCCTCACTAAAGATTCACTCAAATCACTCGAAGTGATTAAGGTTCAGAATTAAGCACTCAAAAGTCAAACATTAAGAGTTAATCCCATAGCCTTGCATTAAAATCAAATCTCCACCACTATAATATGAGATGATACACAAATCAAAAGGTCTTTAAAAAGGGTTGTAACGGGGCTTAGGTTAAAGGTGTGGATAAAGGTTAAATTAGAAGGCTAGAATCGAGATTGACCTGACAAATTACCTAGCCAGAAATAACGAACTAATAATGAATAATTACATCGACTGAAAACTTGTCATACTAATAATAATACTCTAATACGAGCTTTCTTCTTCAATAATTGGCATTCAAACTTATAAGCTCATTCAATTACACAACTAATAATGAATATAATTTGATTTTTTTTTCTTTTTTCTCTTTTTTTTAAGAACAAGTCAAATATAAAGGATGAATTTATCGATTGAAATAAATAAAATAGTTAGGCAACATAATCAAATCAAATCTCAACACAAGGGTAGTCAAAAGGAATGGTGATAACAAATACAAAGGGTTTTGGGTTAATATTAGTGGGCGAGTCAATAAAAAGGGTTGTTAGAATTAAACGGGGTTCACTAGGGGTTAATTATGAAGGTAGGCTTTTAGTGGAATGAGTGGGTTAAAACCTAGGTGCCTTTGTCATCTCTGTATATCAAATCAAAGGTGTGGTCTAGACATGTATAATCAATGCAAAATCTAGAATAACAAAATAATGTTGATACATTCATAATAAAAAAGTGAGCACGAAAAAGAATATATGCTCTACAAGGCTCAAAATCTCACAAAAATTATGGGTATTTGATATCAACCTCGTAAATTTCAAACTTCAAGGTAACCTTCAGATTCAGGTAGACAACCTAGAAAATTTTTAATTTCTGTAAAATAGACTTATCATGCTTGATTCTCTAGTATCCTTCAAATTTAATCATCAATGCACAATTATCAATGACTCAGTCCAAAACATATCAATAAAAATCATATATCAGGGAAATTTCATTCTAATCATATTTTAAGGATTTTCAAATGATACTATAGTTAACCCCCCACACTTAAGATATACATTGCCCCCAATGTAAAAAGATGGATAAAATGACAATATAGTGAGAAAATCAAAAGGAAGGGAGAGAAGTGAAACTTCCTGAATTTTGGATGAAGTCAATGAAAGGAAACCGGATAGGATTGGAGGTGAATGTGGGGAAGCGTCTCGAACCGTTTGAAATTGAGTCCTCGAAGCAGCCGTCCTGATTTTATTGTATCCTAAGCTAAATCTAAATGGTACGAAGAATAAGAGGAAGATAATAAGGAAAATAAAAAAATAAAAATAAAAATAAATAATGGAAAATGAAAGAAGAAAGATAACGGGAAAAGGAAGGGAAGAAGGGGGTTAAATAGAAATTATGGATCTGGTAGTTGGCCCCGCCCTTGTACCTTCCTGTGGTGGCCATATGGCCGCGTGCAAGTCCGTGTGGTATGGAAATCTTTACTTTGGTTAGTTTATGGTTAGGTGCTAAAAGGAAAAATAAAACTAAAAAATAAAAAATGTAAAAATTAATGGGGTTAGTGCTCGGGTTGTCTCCCGAGAAGCGCTCGTTTATAGTCTTAAGCTAGACTTTACCTCTTATTCATATGGTCATGGTGGTTTGAGGAGGTGAAAATCCCTTCTCATGCGATCAATTCAGTTATTGATATAAAATTTAAGTCGAGTAATGTTTTCCTCAAAATTGTCGAAATTAGAATGTGTTACCTCGACCGTTCCATCTTGGAAGATTTTGAGTACCTGATCTCCTATCTTAAGCTGGGTTGTCCCATTATTAAGTTTGTCGTGGAGTTGCCTCGTTTTTGCTTTGTGTGTTTTTAGTTTCTCTTTGAAGTGTGTTTTCCACTCGTCTAGTTTATCGATCCAAAGCCTTCGTTCCTTATGAATTTCTTCTTTATCGACACGAGGTCTAGGATCTGGCATCTGTGAAAGAGCTTCAAGAAAGGCAAGTTAATAAGAAACTTCTTTGGAGGTTTAAGAAATTTACCGAATTGTTCCTGTGTGTGGTCGTTCTTTATCACATCGAGGTATGGCAAACGGGGTTGGTACTCTGTAATCACCGAGTTTGGTAAATCATGGCTTACCTCAACCTTACCTTCACTTACCACAGGCTCCTGCCTTGGGTCAGATTTAACTAACCTTTCACTATCATGAGCTGTTACAGGTTGAATTTGCTCTTTTGGGTTAGTTTCAGTGTGGATTGGCAAGCTTTGTTGTAGGTATTCTGAGATTAGCTTAGTAAGCTGACCAAACTGATCCTTGATCTCCTGTGTTGATGCCTCAAGTTTCGTTTCTATCTTTTGGAAACATGTTTCTGTATCTTGGAAATGTTTTTCTGAGGCTGCTATAAATTTTATCAGCATCTCCTCGAGGTTCGACTCCTCTTCCTGTTGGTGGGGTGGTTGTTGTAAATCTGGAGGAAGTTCCGGTCTTTGGCTACTTTGATCATCCCACGAGAAATTGGGATGGTACCTCCAACCTGCATTATGAGTGTTATCATAAAAAATATTTTGAGGTCTAGAATAGTTACCCATATATGGACTTGCTTGTTCTCCATGCCATATCCGTAGGGTGGGTACTCAGGATTCGCCATGCCTCCTAGATTTGAGTCACATTGCATTATTGGGTGTACCTGCGAGAGACTATACAAACCATAAAACTTTTTACTCATCATCTCTAGCTGGTTCGATAACCTGGTGACCACGTCGAGGTTGAAGACACTGGCTGCTTTAGTAGGAATTGTCCTCATGACTTGCCACTTCAGTGCCATCTTCTCTATAAACTAAAATTATCTGCCAAAAGCAAATAGAGGAAAAATTAGAAAAGTAAAAAATAAAAATAAAAAATAATAATGAAAATAAATTGTAATAAAAAAATGGCTAAAGTAATAATAATTAAGCATTCTTAATATTTCAGTTCCCCGGCAACGGCGCCAAAAACTTGATCGTGGTTTTGACGATGTCAAAGTCTTAAAATTTATATAAAGAATGATCGAACCTGGAAACTAACTATGACAACGATTTGAGGCAAACTTACCTATCGAACAGTAGTATAGTTTAGCCAAGACTAGAATGTCAAACCCAAAGGAACCAAAAGTACTAATACTAACTCTCTTTTTATTATCTAGCCTAAGAATTAAAGGGATTGTTTATCTAATCTAAAATTAACTAACTAATAAAATAAAGATGCAAAGTTAAAGAGAATAAATTCGGGGAAAATAACTTTAGGAAAAACCAATTGATTAAGACGATACTCGAGGAAGAATCCACCTAGACTTCACTTGTTATCTAACTCTGAACCAGACGATTTATTCATTTGACTTGATCCGTAAGATTCCCTAAGTTATATTAATCCCTCTCTCGAGGAGACTAACATCTAACCCTAGGTTGATTAATTGAAACCTCTTTCTAATTAAAACCCCTAGAATCGTATTAACTCGATCTATGGACTCCTATATTAGGTTTCACCCTAATCCGGCAAAATCTCGTCGCCCTATCTCTAAACATGCGATCAACTCTGCTTAATTATGCTAGATATACTCTTAGCCAAGGACTTTTGCTCCTCCACCTAAGAACATCATACTTGAATTAATATCCCGAAAATATCAACACAAGAATTAAGAACACATAATTAAGAACAAGTCAAATATTTATCATATAGTTCAGCAAACGATACCAAGATTCATCTTAGGTTTCATGCCTCTCAGGTATCTGAGGGTTTAGTTCATAATAATAAAAGAAAACATCTTAGAAGAAAAGATAAAACAAAACATAAGAAATCTCTAAAACCCCCTGAAGGAATTGAAGAAGAGATCCTCCGTCTTGAGTATGATTCCGGCTTCTTAAGATGGATCAACTAGCTATCTTCGAATAAATCCCCACAAATCTTCCCTCTTTGGCCTAGCTAGATGGCCCCTGACTAAGGCCTTGGGTTCCGACTTCTGCCGAAATCCTCTTCAAGTTGCCCCCTTGGGTGTTTATATAGACTTTGAGATGCCTTACTTGACCCCTAAGTATCCTAATTCAAGTAGAATTCCTACTAGGGTGTTTGAATAGGATTTGGAATGTGACTCTTTGCCTTAAAGTATCCAAATCCGAGTAAAACTCCTCTTGGCCGCGGCAGGGACACGCCCATGGCACACGCCCGTGTAAGTCGCGGCTAGGCCGTGTTTGAGACTGTTGAATGGGGCACAGCTGTGTGGTCTTGGACCCAGGCCGTGTTGATTTCGTGATATGGCCCATTTACTCTGTTTTGGGTCCGTTTTCCATTCTTTTCATCATCCAGTGCTCTCTTGAGTGTAAAACATGAAAACAAAGGATTAAGAGCACAAAATTACATAATTCAAGGCTTAAATCATCCAAAAGTATGCTAAATGTGGTCTTAAAATATGTTACTTTTACAGTTTATCAATCAGTACAAAACCCAAACCCACATGCGACGTATCACTGTATATGACGAAATCCTTCCTAGATTTAGGCTGTATCAGAACCGGAGCATGAGTCTAAATAGATTTGAGCTTCGCGAAGCTCTCTTGTTGCTCATCAGTCCAGACAAAGGGAACTTCCTTGCGCAGAAACTTGGTTAACGGTGCTTTGATCAAGGAGAACCCTTCTACGAAGCGTGGAAAATAACCCACGAGCCCTAAAAAGTTGCAGATTTCAAACACATTCTTCGACTATTTCCAATCTAGCAGAGGCTCAATCTTACGAGGATCAACATGAATCCTCTCTGTAGAAACCACATGTCTCAAAAAGGTTACTTCTCGGAGCCAGAACTCACACTTACTGAACTTCGCATACAACAATTTCTCACGAAGAGTCTGTAGTACCACTCTGAGATGCTCATCGTGTTCGTCATCAGTCTTAGAATACACTAGGATATCATCGATGAATACTAGCATGAACTGGTACCGATAAGGCTGGAACACACAGTTCATCAAATCCATAAATGTCGCTGGTGCATTGATCAACCCAAAAGGCATAACCAGGAACTCGTAATGTCTATAACGAGTCCTAAATGTCGTCTTATGCACATCAGCCTCCTTAATCCTCAATTGATGATATCCAGAATGTAGGTCAATCTTGGAGAACATAAAAGCCCCTCTGAACTGGTCGAATAGATCATCTATCCTTAGAAGTGGGTGCTTATTCTTGATTGTCAGTTTGTTCAATTGTTGATAATTGATGTACATCTGCATGGTCCCATCTTTTTTCTTAAGAAACAGCACCGGTGCTCCCCATGGAGACACACTCGGATGGATGAACCCATAATATTACAGTTCTTCAATTTGAGCCTTAAGCTCTGTAAGCTCCTTTATTGCCATTCGGTAGGGCACGATAGACACCGGAGCTGTACTCAGAATGAGCTCAATCCCAAATTCTACTTCTCGGCTCAGAGGCAGTCCCGGTAGTTCCTCAGGAAAAACATCTAAAAAGTCTCTCACGATTCTGATGTCCTGAATCGAAGAGTTGTGAAGCTTTTCTTGAATATGTGATAGATACAAAAGTGAAAAAAAAGAAAGTTGAATTTGTGCTTGTAGTTTGCGAATATTTCCTGAAGAATTACTGGGATTACCTTTGATACGAGAAGTTGAGTTTGGCATTGACTTAGTGCAGGGAACGAATCCTATCTCAATAGCTCCGTATAGAATGGCACTGTTGGGGCTAGTCGAAATAGTGCTTTCAAGACCGCTAATCTGAGGATGAAGAAAATTATTTTTACATTATTTTATGTGTTATAGTATGATAATAAGGATGCATGAAAATTTCGGTGCATTAATTTTAGTGATTTAAGGCTTAATTGCAAAAAAAGGACTAAATTGCATAAAGTGTAAAAGTTTCATTTTACAAGCTAGAAGTATTAAATAGATAAGGAACTTTAAATTGAAGGTCTTGAATGTGAAATTAGACCTTCCTATTGTTGATAGCCGACCATAGGGGACAATAGACTCAAAATTTGTCAAAATTGGGTGGGTTAGGTGGACTATTTTGAAGGAAATAAATAACATAAGAGAATATGATATCATCCATTTGTCTTCATCCCTTCACCATCGAAAATACCAGCATATAGGGGGTTTTGAAAGCTTCAAAATTTCAGCAACTTATCCTCACACAAGTAAGTAAATTTGATGGTTTTAGTTGATAATTTTTGTACTTTTGAAACCCCCAAAGCTTAAGCTAGCTAATGAGGGGACTAATTTGCAATATGGTTGAAAGTCTAGAGACTTTCCATGAGAGAGTTTATGTTGTTTTTTGATTTTTTTATAGAAGAAAATGGATGTTAGTAAGTTAAGGAACAACTTTTGTGAAAAGTGTTACCATGAAAACACCTAAATAGGACTAAGTTGTAAAAGTTGAAATTTTGTAATAGATTCATGAAATAGTTGGAATTATGAGTAGTGTTCAACTAGGCTTGTTTAATGAGGGAATGTGATGAAAATTGATTTCCGGTCCTAAGGGCAAAATCGTAACTTTGCTATAGTACAAGGGCAAAATGGTCATTTTTGCCTAAGTAGAGATTATGATGTATTATGATTATAAAATGATTGAATGAGTGAATTTTTTTGTTATAGATCAAGAAGAACGCGGAATAAACCTTGACAAGGGAAAAGGTAAGGTTTCATATTAAACCGCAAATTAACACATTTTACACCGAGGTAATTTTTTGTGTAAACGATGCATCTTAAATACACATGTTGTTACTTATTTGTGCACTGTATGATTGAGAACATTTACAATTTAAATGGATTGAATTCGGTAGAAAATGAATAATTTTCATATGAATGTTGAAATAGATATGTAAATGTGGAATATTATCCGTAGTAATTAATGGTGGGCTGTGTGCGATACCACCTTAATTATTCTTGTTGGTGGGCTATGTGTGATACAACCTTACTACTTATTCACGATAGGCTGTGTGTTATACCATAGTTTATATTAACATTTGGTGGGCTATGTGCAATACCATCGTAACTATTCTTGTTGCTGGGCTATGTGCGATACCATCCTGTTAAAGATTAATGGTGGGCTAAGTGCGAAACCACCGAGTGTTTGGTATTACTGTGAATGGCTTATTATGAAATTGTGATGTGTTGTTTCAGGTGATCGTATGGTCATAAGTGCAGGGATGTATTTTGAATAATATGAGCATTTGGCTTGTGATATGGTTGGATTGTCGTAAGAGATGAAATGAGTAAGCATGATCTTGGAATGTGGAATGTTCTTACTTATTATGAAATGCTATTTCTTGATTAGCACATATTATGATGTTGATTGTTTACATGTAAACTTACTAAGCTTAAAGCTTACTCCCTTTCTTTTTCGTTGTTTTACAGTGTTAAAGAGCCGGGTCAAGATACGAATATAATTGGAAGATCACCCACACTATCATCTCATCTCGGTATATCTAGACTTAGTATTTTGAGTATGGCATGTATAGGGGCAAGACTAGGTGAATTGTTTTGTTATTTTGGCCAAGTACGTATTGGCTCCTTTAAAGATGAACTCTTTTGTATATTGCCATAGTTGATGGCTCATTATTACTAATTTATGAGAAGATGAAGTTATTCATGGAAGTGTATGAGGAAAAATTGGGTTGCTTAGTGATTTGTTGAATGGGATTATGTTGTGTGAGCTAGGGTGATGAAAAGAGCTTGGCGAATAGCCTTGTTCTTGTCCACACGGGTAGACACACGGGTGTGTGTCTAGTCCGTGTAAGACACACGGGCAGTCCCATGGGTGTATGACAAGGTCGTGTGTCCCCTGTATGTTAGTGTTTCAAGTCAGTGTCGACCACGGGTTGGCCACACAGGCGAGTGCCTAGGCCGTGTACCCCTTATGAGGTTACTGACGTCACACACATAATTCCAAGCTTCTTACACATGGGAGAGGACACGGGCGTGTCTAGACCGTGTAGAGCACACGGACCAAGAACACGGGCTTGTGTTTAGTAGTGTGAAAACCCCTGTGGGCTCGAAATGAAAATAAATCCCACACGGGTTAGGGACATGGGCGTGTCTGACCACACGGCCTGCCCACACTGGCGTGTCCCATATCACATGGGCGTGTGGCCCCTGTTTAGACAAAAATTTTTAAATGCACAAAAATTTTCGGTTGGGTTCTTAAACCCTCCGTAAGCTTGATTGAGGCCTTGTAGGCCCTTAATGAGAAATGTTAAGTTGGGATGAAGTTTTGTAGCTTAGAGTTGTATGACCGAGTGAGTTAACTATAGTAACACCTCGTACCCAGTTCTGGCGTTGAATACGGGTAAGGGGTGTTATAGGCACCGACAGAATTGAAAGAGTTGAAGTCTCAGTTGCAAGAGTTGACAGATAGAGGATTTGCACGACCAAGTTTCTCGCCCTGGGGTGCTTCTATGTTGTTTTTGAGAAAGAAAGATGACACTATGAGGATGTGTATTGATTTCTGACAGCTGAACAAAGTGATTGTAAAGAATAAATATCATTTGCCGTGTATTGATGATTTTGTTTGATCAGTCAAAAGGATCTACAGTGTTTTCAAAAATAGATCTGAGATCAAGATATTATTAGTTGAGAGTCAAAGAATCAGATGTATCGAAAATTGCCTTCAGAACGAGGTATTGACATTATGAATTTTTGGTAATGCCTTTCAGACTAACGAATGCTCCTGCAGTGCTTATGGATTTGATGAACCGGATATTTAGACCGTATTTGGATTGATTTGTCATGGTGTTTATTGAGGATATTTTAATTTATTCTTGTGATGAAACGCAACATGCTGAGCATTTGAGAATTGTATTACAGACCCTACGTGAGAAGCAATTGTCTGGAAAGTTTAGCAAATGTGAGTTCTAGCTATGTGAGGCTAGTTATTTGGGACATATAGTGTCAGTTGTGGAAATACGAGTTGATCCGAGCAAGATTTCAGCAATTCTAGATTGGAAACCTCTGAGATATGTGTTTGAAGTCCGTAGTTTTCTTGGACTAGCGGGATATTATAGATGGTTTGTAAAAGGCATCTCGATGATTGAGACTCCATTGACAAAATTGCTACAGAAAGATGTTAAATTTGAGTGGTCAGAAAAGTGTCAGCAGAGTTTTGAACAGTTGAAAGCGTTATTGACAGAGGCACTAGTGTTAGTTCAACCTGAATCGGGTAAAGAATTTATAGTTTATAGTGATGCATCATTGAATGGTTGGGGTTGTGTGTTGATGCAAGAGGGTAAAGTTATAGCTTATGCTTCGAGATAGTTAAAGCCACATGAAAAAAACTACCTGACGTACGATCTTGAATTAGCCATGATTGTTTTTGCATTGAAGATTTGGCGTCACTACTTATTTGGTGAGAACTGTCATATTTATATGGATCAAAACAGTTTGAAATATCTAATGGCTCGGAAAGAATTGAATTTGAGACAATGGAGATGGTTAGAATTACTAAAAGACTATGAATTAGTGATTGATTATCATCCAGGTAAAGCTAATGTTGTTGCTGATGCTTTGAGCCGAAAGTCTTCATTTGCTTAACAAGCAATGAGTACTCAGATAGATCTGTTGATGATGGTTCGGTTTTGGCTGAATTGAAAGTGAGGCTAATGTTTATACGTCAGATTTGCGATGCTTAGAAGAGTGATACTGAAATGATGGCAAAATGAGATCAATGTGGTTTGAATTCAGATTCATAATTTTGAGTTGATAATGATGATTGTTTTAGATTTCGAGATTAGATTTGTATTCTGGGAAATTCAGAGTTGATTCAGTTGATTTTGAACGAAGCTCATAATAGTCGTATGTCTGTTCATCCGGGAAGTACTAAAATGTATAATGATTTGAAACAATTTTATTGGTAGCATGGTATGAAATGGGATATCTCAGAGTTTATTTCTCGATGTGTAGTTTGCCAGCAAGTTAAAGCTGAACATCAGGTTCCATCCGGTTTACTACAACTGATAATGATTCCTAAGTGGAAATGGGAGAGCATCACGATGGACTTTTTGTCGGGATTGCCTTTATCTCCGAGAAAGAAAGATGCAATTTGGGTGATAGTTGAAAGATAAACTAAATCAACTCAATTTGTTCCGGTGAGAATAGATTATTAGCTTGATAAGTTAGTCGAATTGTATATTTATGAGATAGTGAGACTGCATGGGGTACCATTATTCATTGTGTCTGATAGAGATCCAAGATTTACTTCGCAATTTTGAAAGAAATTACAAGAGGCTCTAGGCACAAAGTTGCATTTCAGTACTGCATTTCATTCGCAAACGGATGGTCAATCCGAGCAGATCATTCAAATCCTTGAAGATATGTTGAAATGTTGTATTCTTGAGTTTGAAAGTACGTGGGAAAAACATTTTCCGTTGATTGAATTTGCGTACAATAATAGTTTTCAATCTAGCATCAAAATGGCACCATTTGAGGCTATTTACGACCATAAATGCATAACTCCATTATATTAGACTAAGCTTAGCGAGAATAAGATTCACGGGGTTGATTTAATAAAAGAAACTGAGTAGAAAATGAAAGTGATTCGTGATAGTCTAAAAGCTGCATCAGATCGTCAGAAGTCTTATGTAGATTTCAAACGGAAAGATATTGAATTTGAGATCTGTTATAAACTCTTTTTGAAAGTGTCTCTGTGGATGAAAATACTTCAATTTGGCAGAAAAGGCAAATTGAGTCCGAGGTTCATTGGGCCGTATGAGATCATCGAAAGAATTGGGCCAGTTGCTTATAAATTGTTTTTACCACCTGAATTAGAAAAAAATCATATTGTGTTTCACGTATCAATGCTTCGACGATACAGATCTAATCCATCACATGTAATTGCCCCTACTGAAGTTGAGATCCAGTCTGATTTATCGTATAATGAAGAACCGATTCGAATTTTGGCACGTGAGATTAAAGTGTTGAGAAATAAGAAATTTCTTTAGTGAAAGTGTTGTGGCACAAACACGGAGTTGAAGAGGCTACGTGAGAGTCTGAATATGTTATGAGACAGCAATATCTGAACCTATTCACTGGTAAGATTTTCGAGGACGAAAATCCTTAAGGGGGGAGAGTTGTAACAGCTCGATTTAGACCCTAGTTAGAACAGTGGTTTCGGGACCACAAATCCGAGGTCATAAAAATATTTTAATATTATTTTTGGTGTTTACAGTATATGATTAAGCATGTGTGAAAATTCTGTGTGAAAATTTTATCGTTTGTGTGCCGAATTATGAAAAAGGACTTAATCACATAAAATGTAAAAGTTGTATGTTGATTGTAAAAGTGCTTATTTGGCATGGCTTATTAAAGTAAAGGTCCTTATTATGTAATTGGACCGTGGATAGTGGAGATGGACAATATTGGCTATTAAATGGATGATTTTGGTGTTATTTTATTAAGGTTATTTTAGTAATTATTTAATTAATGTTTAATAAACAAAACAAAACAATTTTTAATGGCCATTTCTCATCTTCTTCACCAATTATTGAATAAAAGAAAACCATTTGAAGCATTTAGGGTTTCAACACATTGAGTTCTTCATTGAGGTATGATTTTAACTCGGGTTTTTATAATTTCTACGTTTTTGTGATTGTTGCTTTGTGTTCTAGCTAGCCCATGTCATAATTTTAGAATTTGATGGTGATTTTGAGATGTTCCATTGATGAATGCTTGAGCTTTGTGATAGTTGATGATGAAATATGAAAGATATGTAATAGATTAACATATGTTGTCTTTGAATTTTTGGTGAATTTGAGTAATTTGGGCTAAATTGTGAAAATGTGAAATTGGAGGACTAAAATGTGAAATAAATGAAATATGTGGGCTTGTATGAACATGAGGAATATTCTTCCGAGCATGGGAATATTGAAATTATGTGTATTTTGTGATTTTATGAAATAAGGACTAAAACGTCAAAATGTGCAAATGTAAGGGCTATTTTGTAAAATGCCCTAAATATGTGTGTTTGGATTAAATTGAATGATTTGATGAATGATTTGATGAATGAATGTGCTAAATTTGAATATGTATAGATCAAGAAATGAGAAATTCGGACTTAGATCGAGACAAGAACAAAGTACTCAATTGATCGGCTCGAATCATTAATTTTACGTCCGAGGTAAGTTCGTTTATAATACGAATTGTTTAAATTATGCTCATGTGTTATATAATGAAAGATTATGTGGTTGATGAATTATTAACGTTAAATATGGATTGAGAGATGTAGCAGTAAGTGTGTGAAATATAATTGATATAGTAGAGAACGACACTGTGTGTGCGAAATAAAGAAAATATTGACTATATTGATTGGCACTGTGTGTGCGATACCGAGTTAAATTTAGTTTAATATAAAGGCACGAAGTGTGCGAGGATATTTAAGCTTCAGCTAAGAATTTGGCACTAAGTGTACGACTAAATCGAATGAATAATGAGGATTTATTGAAATGTGGTATCAAGCATTGAGTAGTAAGAATGATCGTTAACTTAGTGTTGGCAAAGGTATGTACAGAACCTATGTGGTTGATGATTTCGTAAATGGTTATATGGATGGTTGAGTGAGCATAGTAACTATGGATGAGTTTGTGTATTCTTATGAAATAATCTATGTGATGGTTTATTTGTATATTGATTTTGAATCACTGAGTTAAATGTATTATATTACGAACTTACTAAGCTCTTAAGCTTACTATGTGAAGTTTTCTCTGTTTTACAGTGTCTTTAATGCTAGCCTGGATCTGGGGATCGTCAACGACTCAATCACACTATTGGCTATCTATTTTGGTACTTTTGGAAGTTGTATATATTTGGTATATGGCATGTTTTAAATTGTGTAAGTTTTGCCATGTGATATGGCTTGGTAGTTTGATGGTTTTGGTATGTGCCTTAAATGTATGAAAAGGATGGTTAAAAATGTGTATATGTGTACTATATGAATGGTCATTTTGGCACAAGTTAGTTAAATGGAAATGGTATATATGATCTTGATGTGAAAAGTGATATTTTAGATGGACATGTTTAGATTGAAATTGTAACACCCCTAACCCGTAAACATCGTCGGTCTAGGGTTAAAGGCATTACCGGACAAATCAAAACCTTTTTCGGACATTTCATAAAATAATTCAACGAATCAAATCAAAGTGTCCCTTAATTAGGTGTACAAGACCTTAAGCATGCTTTAGAAAAGGGCTGGGACTAAACCTAATGGATAAGAAAAATTTCAGAAATTTAAATTTTTTTCTAAGTTACAGAGGTCACACGCCCGTGTGGGCAGGCCGTGTGCCTCCCACGGCCTCAGACACGCCCGTATGTCTAAGTCGTGTCAAAATAGGGCATCCATATTGACTTGTCCACACGACCGTGAACACGCCCGTGTTCCTCACTCGTGGTCGTTACTGACTTGCACCACACGGCCAGTCACATGCCCGTGTGTCCAGCCCATGGTCGAGTCTAACTTGTTTTGAAATACAACCACGAGGGACACAGTCGAGCACACGCCTGTGTGCTCAACCGTGTGGGCAATTATAGGCCACTTGCAAGTCCAAAATGCCACCCACACTTTGGGTCACCCCTACAAGCACATACAAGCATCATTCCAACACTTGTCATCCACAAATTACCACAATAATAAGACATCTTCTCATCATTGATATACCAAACTTTGCTTCAATAAGCTTACCATTACTTTGACCATTTCATTAGTCATTAAACCATACCAAACAATGCATTATATAACATAACTACTCATTCATATCACAACTAATTATCTAGCCATATCACTTGGCTATACACATATCTCAAACATAATTCAAAGTGACTAGCCTATACATGCCATACTTTAGTATATACACTTCCAAAAGGGTACCAAAATAGATTTGGATAGTGTGATGACGATCCTCGACAATCCCCGAGCCTTTCATAGCTTTAACGATCTATAAAACAAAGCAAACAAACACAAAGTAAGCTTTCAAAAGCTTAGTAAGCCATATACAGATAAACTTAACATAGAAACATTTATAATCATAGCAAATACAAGTTCATTAATATATGTATTCTTTTCAAATACATAATTCCCCTTTGGCACAATTATCTTTCCATTGCTTACCAACATATCATATCTCAAAGCAACTCTTTTACTCATATCATAATCATACATATATCACATTTATTCATTGCATCAATAAACATATTTACTCACTTTTTATGCTTAAACAAAGCACACGTATCAAACGTACCTGAGACAATTTTACAATTCACATAGTCTTTCATTTCTCAAATTTTCCCGTTAAACCATTTGGAATCAAATAGGATACTCGGATTACTTGCAATAGTCGTACAATGCCAACGTCCCAGATGTGGTCTTACATGTAACCAAATATCGATGCCACTGTCCTAGACAGGGTCTTACACAAATCAAACACGATGCCAATGTCCCGAACATGGTCTTACACGTAAATCTCAAATCGACACCAACATCCTAGACGTGGTCTTACACGATATCACATATCAAAAACCTATGTCATGACATATGTAATCCTATCTATTCCTAGGTTTGTACGGGATTTCTCAGACATTGATACATTATCGATACTTCTTCAGATTTCATATATATTTCATCTTGTACACAATCATCACCAAAAATTTCATAGGCATATGAATAAACCAATTCAAAATATATTTATTTGTATAATGACTTACCTCGTACGGAAAGAACGGAAACGAACGGGTATTCAATTACTTTCGACTTCCCTCGATCTAAATCTATTTTCCTCGGTTCTTGATCTATACATATTCAGATTTAACTCATTTATTCACCAATTCATTCAATTCAATCCAAAAACACATATATAGGGAAATTTACAAATTAGCCCTCACATTTTCACATTTTAACATTTTGGTCCCTATTTCACAAAATCGCAAAACACACAAAATTTCATGTTATCCATGCTTGGTCGAATATTCACATGATTCATACATGTCCATACATTTCATTTATTTCACATTTTAGTCCCTCGAAATATTATTTTCTCAATTAAGTCTAAATTACTCAAATTCATCAAAAATCGAAAGACAAACTATATTAATCTAACACATATATTTCATATTTAATCACCAAACATCATAAAATTCACGAATTCATCAATGGCACTTTTCAAAATCATCATGAATTCACAAAATTAAGGTATGGGTTTTAAAGTATTTGAAGCAACGATTACAAAAATGTAGACATTATCAAAAACCGAAACCAAAACATACATTAATTTGTTTGAACAAGGGCCAAATACCTAGCTTGGTTTTCTTCTTTTATTTTCTTGCTATATTCGGCCAACAAGATGAATAAATGGCCGTGTTTTTATGTTTGTTTAATTATAACATATATTATTAATTTATTTACCAAATTAACCTTATGATTAAACATATAAATACAAGGCCATTAATGTCCATTACCATCCACTCACTTATAAAATGGCTTATTTATTTCATAAGGCCACAACATTTATAAAGACGTAACACATAAGTACTTCTAACACATGGCATGTTAATTTTACATTTCATGCAATTAAATCTTTTTTTCTCAAATTTAACACACAAACAGATAAATTAAATCACAGAAATTTCACACATACTAATTCACATACTGTAAACACGAAAAATAATATTAAAATATTTTTTGGCTAGGATTTGTGGTCCCAAAACTACTATTCCGACTAGGGTCTAAACCGGACTGTTTCAATTCTCCCCCTTAGAGATTTTCATCCCCGAAAATCTTACCATTAAACAGATTTGGATATTGTTGTCTTATTGAATCTTCAGGCTCCTACATAGCCCCTTCCACTCCGTGTCAATGCCATAGTATTTTAACTAATGAAATTTTCTTATTTCTCAATTCTTTAGTCTCACGAGCCAAGATACGAATCGGTTCTTCTTCGTAAGTCATATCAGATCAAATTTCAATCTCAGACGGAGAAATCATAGGTGATGGATCGGATCTGTATCGACGAAGCATTGGTACGTGAAATACATTATGAATCTTTTCCAACTCAGCTAGCAACAATAATCTATATGCTACAGGTCCAATTAGCTCGATAATTTCATTTGGCCCGATGAACCTCAGACTCAATTTGCCTTTACGTCCAAATTTGAGTACTTTCTTCCACGGAGATACTTTTAAAAAATACTTTATCACCGATCTCAAACTCAATATCCTTTCGTTTCAAATCTGCATAAGATTTCTGACGATCAGACACTGCTTTCAGACTATCACGGATCACCTTCACTTTCTGTTTAGTGTCTTTTACCAAATCGACCTCGAGTATCTTATTTTCACTGACCTCAGTCCAATACATAACTAGCCAAATCACATGGCTACGTTCACTTTACAAATCATCACAAGAACTAGTCTATACATGCCATATTTAGCTATATACATATTCAAGGTGTACTAAAATGATATTAGTAGTGTGATGACGATCCTTGACGGTCCCGAGCCTTCAGTAGCTTTGACGACCTATAAAACAGATTAAACACACACAAAGTAAGCTTTATAAAAGCTTAGTAAGTCAATATACAAAAACATAGCATAAATTGCATATATTTGCTTTGATTCATACACTTTTGACCACATTAGCCATATTCTCAATTCAAAGATCATATGAGCATATATCTCATTTCACCAAAACCTTATGCAACATATCATCAATTCCATATTCATAGCATCATAGTAAGATCATATTGATGCTTACCTTGTATGCACAATTAGTGTATAATCAACATACTTGAACTGAATTTACTATCACATATTTGTTCATAGCTTGAATTTGCAATTAGTATCATAGACTTGCCTGTTGAATAGTAATAACTCCAATGGAATACTCAGAAAGCTCAGAATAATCGAACAAAGCCAACGTCCCAGACGAGGTCTTACATGCACTCGAATATCGATGCCACTGTCCCAGACAGGGTCTTATACGAATCAGAACGATGTCGATGTCCCATACATGGTCTTACTCGTAAGTGTCATAATGATGACAACGTCCCAGACGTGGCCTTATACATAAAGTTTATATTGATGCCAACGTCCCAGATGTGGTCTTATACATAATCAGATATCAATGCCACTGTCCAGGACAGGGTCTTACACGAATCTCAAATCAATGCCAACGTTCCAGACGTGGTCTTACATGATAAAACAGAATAGATACTTATGTCAAGGTTCGTACGAGGCTTCTCAGACTTAGTAAATACACCGAACTTATCTCGGAATTCAATTACAGGATTTCTCATAAGCATTCATTATCATCATTTAACATATGAACAATTGCAAATGCATACATATTCATTTATTTGTATATTGACTTACCTCGGATTCGGTTTATCGGAATAGAAAACGGCTACTCGATAACTTTCGCTTTCCCGCGATCTAAATCCGTTTTCCTCGGTTCTTGATCTAAACATATTTAGAATTAACCCTTTTATTCACTAGTTCATTCAATTCAAAGACACACATTTAGGGTAATTTGCAAATTAGCCCTCATATTTACACATTTTATCAATTTAGTCTATTTTTCTCAAAACATCAAATTCATAAAATCTACACATACAAATGCTTGGCCGAATACATATATATCACAAACAAACCGACATTTTTCATCAAATTCACAAATTAGTCCCTCAATTTGTCATTTTCTCAATTTAGCCCCATTAAGCTAAATTCATCAAAACTTCAAGAACAAAACATGTTCATCTACCACCAATCTATCATTTAACACCTTAAAGCATCACAAAGCTCAACATATCAACAATGATATCTCACACAAACATCATCAATTTATCAAATTGAAACATGGGTTTGATAGTAGACAAAGCAACGATTACAAAAACATAGAAATTATCAAAAACGGATCAAAAACTTACCTTGAATTAAGGCTTGAAATAGCCGAATATAACAAATCTAAACCTTTCTTCTTTTCTTTTTTTTTTCGGTGGAAGGATGGATGATTCATGCCCATTTTCATGTTTTATTATGTTATAAACATAATATTTATCTATTTACTAAACTAGCCTTTCATAATAATATACAAAACATATAATATCAAGGTTATTCATGACCTTAGCCAACCACTAACATGATATGGCTTAATTGCCATTTAAGGCCTTCAACTTTACAAAGCCACAACACTTCGGTACTTTAACAAATAGCAAGCAACTTTCAAATTTAATGCAATTCAATCCTTTTGCCAAATTAAACACATAGACAGTCAAATTAGCTCACGGAAATTTACCACATACTCAGTCATGTATCATAGGCACAGAAAATAATATTAAAATTATTATTCAGACTCGGATTCATGGTCCCGAAACCATTGTTCCGACTAGGGTATAAACCAGACTGTTACAATTCTCCCCCTTAGGGATTTTCGTCCCCGAAAATCCTACCGTGTAACAAGCTCGGATATTGTTGTCTTATCGAATCTTCAGGCTCCCAGGTAGCCTCTTTAATTTCATGTCGATTCGACAGTACTTTTACTAACTGAATTTTCTTTTTTCTCAACTCTTTCACTTCACTAGCTAAGATACGGATCGGTTCCTCTTCATATGTCATATCAGATTGGATTTCAATTTCAGATGGGGCAATCACATGTGACGGATCGGATCGATATCTACTAAGCATCGAAACATGAAATACATTGTGTATCTTTTCTAGTTCAGAAGGTAACTTCAATTTATATGCAACAGGCCTGACGCGTTCAATGATCTCATAAGGTCCGATGAACCTCGGACTTAATTTACCTTTACATCCGAATCGAAGCACTTTCTTCCATGGAGACACTTTCAGAAATACTTTGTCGCTAATTTCAAATTCTATATCTTTTCGTTTCAAGTCTGCATAAGACTTCTGACGATCAGATGCTGTTTTCAAACAATCTCGAATCAATTTCACTTTCTGTTCTGAATCTTTAATCAGATCAACCCCATGTAGCTTATTTTCACTGAGCTCAGTCCAATACAGAGGTGTACAACATTTATGTCCGTACAGAGCTTCATAAGGTGCCATTTTGATTGCCGTCTGAAAACTATTATTATATGCAAATTCGATCAATGGCAGATACTGTTCCCATGAACCATGAAACTCTAGTACACAGCATCTTAACATGTCTTCCAGAATCTGAATAGTCTGTTCGGATTGACCATCAGTTTGCGGATGGAAAGCTGTACTGAAGTGGAGTTTCGTGCCTAAAGCCTCTTTCAATTTCTTCCAGAATCTCGACGTAAACCTCGAATCTCTATCAGATAAAATAGACAGTGGCATCCCGTGCAATCTCACAATCTCAGAGATATAAAGCTCGGCTAATTTGTCAAGTGTGTCGTCAGATCTTACTGGAATAAAATGGGTAGATTTGGCATCATGCTTAGATGAATGTGATATGTGAAGTTGTTATGATATGATTAGTTGATATATGAAATGGTTATGAGATGGTAAGTATATAGACAAATGGTGCATAGGTATAATTGAGCTTTAGTTATGCAAATTGGTGTGTTTAGTATTGGTTTTGACTGTATATATTGAATGAAAATTTAATGTATAGTTGTGATTATCTTAGTGATCAAATGTGGATGATTTGGATGGCTATTTGTATGTTTTTGGTTGCCATATATGCTTGATATGTGTTGGTAAATGATGCTTATATGTATGAACCATTTGGTTGGCATTTTGGCCTTGTAAATGGCCTATAATGTCACACGATTGTGGTACACGGGCGTGCCTTAGACTGTGAGTAAATTGCCAAGATGCAGCCTAAAATCACACGGCCCTGACACGGGCGTGTCATCTAGCCGTGGTGTGCAAGTCAGTAGCTAACATAAAAATACACGGCCTAGACATGGGCGTGCTTGGTGGCCGTAGTGGGAAAGTCAGTATATGGCCTAAAAGTACACGGCCATGGCACACGGGCGTGCCTAATGACCGTGTTGGTATAGTTAGTAAACAAGGTTGAACACGGGTGTGTCTAGAAGCCGTGGAGGGCACACGGTCTCCTCCCACGGGCGTGTCCCCCATGTATTTTAGAAAAGTTTCAAATTTTCATAGAATTTCATATGTGTTTTAGTTTAGTCCCGACTCGACCTATAAGTATGTTTAAGGTCTCGAGGACCCGATTAAGAGACATTATGTCTGAGAATGATGATTAAATGTATGATTTTGTCAGTGAATGTTTCCAATTTGTCCGGTAACGCTCCTAACCCTAATCGGCGATGGACTCGGGATAGGGGTGTTACATAAACAGTGATGGTCTGTTATGTTTTTGAGGACAGATTTGTGTGCCGAATGATTTTGATCTGAGGCAGTCAATTCTGAGGGAGGTGCATAGTAGCACTTATGCTATGCATCCCGGTGGTAATAAGATGTATCGAGATTGTCGTGAATTGTACTGGTAGTTGGGTTTAAAGCGAAAGGTTATGGATTTCATAGCTCGTTGTCTAACGTGTCAGCAAGTTAAGGCTGAGCACCAATTGCCTTCGGGTTTGTTGCAGCCTGTTATGATTCCCTTGTGGAAATAGGAATGAGTGACGACGGACTTCGTTAGTGGGTTGCCCTTGACACCCACTAAGAAGGATTCTGTTTGGGTCATCGTGGATCAATTGACAAAGTCTACTCACTTTATTCTAGTTCAGACAGGCTATTCTTTGCAGAAGTTAGCGAAGCTATACATTTCTAAAATTGTGAAACTGCATGGG
The DNA here is from genome assembly GCA_025503065.1 of Gossypium bickii. Taxonomy (NCBI): domain Eukaryota; kingdom Viridiplantae; phylum Streptophyta; class Magnoliopsida; order Malvales; family Malvaceae; genus Gossypium; species Gossypium bickii. Next base: position 110,566,695 of record CP106711.1, on the reverse strand, counting down.
GTGCCTGTTTTGATCATTCCTGATAGGGATCCTCGCTTTACGTCTCAATTTTGGATGAAGTTACACGAGGCTCTGGGTTCGAGATTGGACTTCAGTATTGCGTTCCATCCTTAAACCGATGGTCAATTTGAGAGGGTGATTCAGATGCTGGAGGATATGCTTTGGAGTTGTATGATTGATTTCTGTGGTAGTTGGGAGGATTATCTGCCGCTGGCTGAGTTCGCCTATAATAACAGCTTCCAGGCTAGTATTCAGATGACACCTTATGAGGCTTTGTATGGTTGTAAGTGTCGCACTCCGTTATGTTAGACTGAGTTGGGTGAGTGTCGGGTTTTGGGTCCTGAACTAGTTTTTGAGACTGAATGTGAGGTTAGACTAATTCGGGATCGTCTGAAGGCGACTTTTGACAAACAAAATCTTATGCTGATCTGAAGAGGTGAGATATTGAGTACTCTGTAGGGGACTTCATTTTTGTAAGGGTTTCTCTGTAGAAGAAAGTTCTGAGGTTCGGTCGTAAAGGCAAGCTGAGCCCTAGGTTTATTGGACCGTGCTGGATTCTGAAGCGTGTGGGACCGGTCGCTTATCAGTTGGTGCTACCTCTAGTGTTGGACCATATCCATGATGTCTTCCATGTCTAGATGTTGAGGTGATATGAGAAGATCGAGGTTAGACCAGACTTGACTTTCGTGGAGGAGCCAGTTCAGATTCTGGATAGTGATGTTAAGGTTCTGAGGAGGAAATTCATTTTGTTAGTGAAGGTTCTATAGCAAAATCATGGTACCGATGAACCTACATGGGAACCTGACGACTTGACGCATCAACAGTATCCTCATCTATTCTAATCAGGTAAATTTTGAGGTTGAAATTTCGTTTAAGGGTAGAGTTGTAACACCCTATTTTTTATTTTTCTGCTTTTGTGAAAATGTGACACAACTGAGTATCTGCTTTAGTGGTTAATCATGTGTCAGAGTCTTAAAAATTTATAAAAAGAATGATCGAGCCTAGAAACTAACTATGACAAAGATGGAGGCAAGTGCACCTATCGAACAGTAGTATAGCTTCGTGGTAAGACCGGATTGTCTCGAACCCAAAGGAACCAAAAGTACTAATACTAACTTTCTTTTTATTATATAGCCTAAAAATTAAAGGATTTATTAATTAATCTAAAAGTAACTGACTATTAAGCCAAAGATGCAAAGACAAATAGAATGAATTGGGGAAAATACTTGTAGGAAAAACCAATTGATTAAAAAAATACCCGAGGAAGAATCCACCTAGACTTCACTTGTTATTTCACTCTGAACCAGATGATTTATTCACTTGACTTGATCTGTAGGGCCCTAATGTATATTAATACCTCTTTTGAGGCTACTAACGTCTAACCCTAGGTTGATTAATTGAAATATCTTTCTAATTAAAACCCCTAGAATTGCATTAACTCGATCTATGGACTCCCATATTAGGTTTGACCCTAATCCCGTAGATTTTTATCATCCTATTTCTGGGGTTGCGATCAACTCCGCTTAATTATGTTAGATCTACTCTTAAATAGGGACTTTTGCTTCACTGCCTAAGCACATCAATATTTGAATTAATATCTTGAAATATCAAAGCAAGAATTAAGAACATATAATTAAGAACAAATCAAGTATTTATCATATAGTTCAGAACACAATAACAAGATTCGTCTTAGGTTTCATCCCCCTCGGGTATTTAAGGGGTTTAGTTCATAATGATAAAAGAATACATCTCAAAAGAAAATATAAAACAAAACATAAGAAAAACCCTAAAACCCCGGAAGGAATTGAAGAGAAGATCCTCTGTTTTGAGTATAACTCTGACTTCTTGAGATGAATCAACTGGCTTTTTTCGGGTAAATCCCACAATTCTGGCATCTCTGGTTCGGCTCTTCAGCCTAACTTGATACTTAACTGGACTCCCATTGAAGGTTGGCCTCTAGGGTGTTTATATAGGCTTTTGGAATGGCTTTCTTTGCCTCTAAATACCCTAATCTGAATGAAACTCTTCTTTGTCACGACAGGGACACGCCCATTGCACACGCCCTTGTGAATCGTGGCCAGGCTGTGTTCGGGTCTATTATGGTAGCACGGTCGTGTGGCTTGGGCTCAGGCCGTGTTGATTTCATGATATTGCCCATTTATCCATTTTAGGCTCGTTTCTCGTTCTTTTCATCCTCCGGTGCTTTCCTAAGTATAAAACATGAAAACAAAAGATTAAGAGCACCAAATTCCATAATTTAAGGCTTAAATCATCCAAAAATATGCTAAATGTGGGATTAAAATATGTTCATATTACGGTTTATCAAATACCCCCACACTTAAGCATTTGTTTGTCCTCAAGCAAAATTCTTAACTCACAATTAAAATGAACTTCCTTGATTCATAATATTCATCAATAATGTTTCATCATAATTCAAAGGTAATTCATACATTGATAATTTAAGTAAAGGGTCTGAAAGATTGAAATAGTCAAAGTCATGGTTTTCTAGTCAGGTTCAAAATTAAGCACTCAAAAGTCGAACATGAAAAGTTAAAAATGTCTTTAAAAAGGGCTGTAATGGGGTTCGGGTTAAAGATGTGGATAAAGGCTGAATTAGAGGGTTAGAATCGAGATTGAATTGAAAATTTACCTAACTAGAAAAATGAATTAATCCTAAATAATTGCATCAACTAAAAACTAATAATACGAGCTTTTTCTTCAAGTTGTGGAATTTAAACATGTACGCTCTCTAAATATACTCCGATTTTTTTTAGTGAAAGGATGGATTTAACTACTGAAATAAAGATTATAGTTAGGAAAATGATCAAATTGAATCTCGATATAAGGGTGGTCAAGAGGAATGGTGATAACAAATACAGACAAGGTTTTTGGGTTAATATTAGTGGGTGAGTCAATAAAAAGGGTTGTTAGGATCAAAGGGGTTCACTAGGGGTTAATTGTGAAGGTGGGCTTTTTGTGGAGTGAGTGGGTTAAATCCTAAGTGCCTTTATCATCTTGGTATATGAAATCAATCAATATGGTCTTGACATGTATACTCAAAGCAAGTTCTAGAATAACAAATCAATGTTTACACACTCATAAGCAAAAAGTAGCACGAAAAGAATGTATGCTCTAAAAGGCTCAAAATCTCACAAGAATTATGGGTTTCTGATATCAACCTTGTAAATTTCAACCTTCAAGGTAATCATTAGATTCAGGTAGACAACCTAACAATATTTCAATTTTTGAAAATAGACTCATCATGCTTAATTCTCTAGTCTCCTAAATTTTAACTCATCACTGCACAATTTTTAATGACTTAATTTGAATCACATCAATAAAAATCATAAATCACAGTAAATTTCATTCTAGTAGTAGTTGAGAAAATTACTTAAAGACAAGATATCATTCAGGGATTTGAGAATAATGCAGAAAGTTAGGAACTTTCTTGAAATAAATATTTACCCTGTAACACCCCTTGCCCATATCCGAATCGGAACAGGGTTCGAGGCATTACATAGCTAATCTTTCTTAAACGCATAAAATAGGGTTATAAAATTTCGTTTAACTCTATCGCTCGCACATATCTGGCCTAGGAGGCCCTAAATATACTTCCAAGAAGTATCGAAATTTATCCGGGAACTTTCACGAGTTCGATAAACTTTTTAATAAAATAGGGACCACATGCCCGTGTAGGCCTAGGGACATGCCCGTGTGCCCCTAAGGCATGCCCGTGTCTCCCACCCATGGTTGACACTGACTAATTTCACACGGCCTTGACACGCCCGTGTCACAACCCCGTGTGCCAAACCTTGGCATTCTGACTTATCCACACAGCGTATACACACGCCCATGTACCCCAGCCGTGTGGTAATTCAAATATCAAGTGCAAGGTGCAGATTTCACACGGCCTAGGTGCACACCCATGTGCTAGCCGTGCCTCTCACATGGCCTAGACCCACGCCCGTGTGTCTAGCTAAGTGAGAAATTAGCAGGCTATATACCAAGCCATTGCCACATCCTCGAGGTGGTCTTACATGGAGTCTCCCCTAGATGCCAATGCCAAATCCCAGACATGGTCTTATATGGGATTACCTCTAGGTGCCAATTCCATATCCCGGATATGGTCTTATATGAGGTTACTCCTCATGTATCGATGCCATATCCCGGATATGGTCTTATATGATTTCCATACTCATTACTGAAGCCATATCCTTGATATGGTCTTATACGGGATCTCAACTCGATGCCGAGGCCATGTCCCGGACATGGTCTTATACGAGACTTCACATTTCAATGATAGCATTTCTATAATCAATATGGCCCATTAAGACTCCAACATCTCATTCACATTAACTACTCAATTTAGTAATGCATCATGCTTCAATATAATGTTAAGCGTTTCTCAACATGCTAATATGAATGTTGTTTAAATCACATACATCTTACCTCGTTTTCCAAAATGAGCTAGTTCTTCGGTTCAGTCCAAGACTTTATTCTTTCCCCGATCGAGGCAGATTCTCAACCCCTCTTACTTTATAATAGTAAATTAGCTCATTTTAATCGCTACATTAATAAAAGCATTTCAAACATCATGCTTGGGCAAAATTACTAATTTGCCCTTAGACTTTGGCAAAATGACCATTTTGCCCCTAGGCTCTGAAATAAATTCTAATCACATTTCTACCTTCAAAAAGCCTAGGTAAACATTTAGTGCTCTTAAAGCTATCATCAAGAATCAATATTTCACATACTTACTACAAAATGTGTAACTTTTTCGTCAAGGTCCCATTTGGTGTTTTCATGCTAACACCTTTCACAAAAGTTGTTCATCTAACAATTAAGACTCAATTTCTTCCATAAAAATGCAGCAAATAACAATGGAGGCTCTCATGGTAAAACTCTAAACTCTTCACCATATTGCACATTAGTCCCCTCATATGAAAGCTTAAGCTTTAGGGGTATCAAAAGTACAATTTTCTTCAAGAAAGATCATTAAAATTACTTACTATTAAAGAAAGAAGCTTGCTGAAAATTTGAGCTCTCAAACCCCTTAGTTTACTGCCAATTTTTGGTGGAGAAGAATAGAGAAAAACATGATATCTTCTTTTTATTTATTTTAATATAAAACATCATTTTAGTCCACCTACTATCAACAGCTTTGACCAATTTTGACACAATTGTTTCCTACGGTCGGCCATGCTATCTCTAAGGGTCTAATTGCCTTTTAAAGATCTCCAATTAATAATCTATGGCTATTTGGAACTTTCGTACTTTATGCGATTTAGTCATTTTTCACGATTAAACACGAAATCGCTAAAATTAAAGCACCAAAATTTTCATGCATATGTACTATCATATTCTAACTCATAATATAATGTGAAAATAAATTTTTCAAATCTCAGATTAATGATACCGAGACCACTATTCCGGCTAGCCCCTAAATCAGGCTGTTACATACCCCCCACACTTAAGATGTACATTGCCCTCAATGTACAAATATGTATATGAAATTTAAGAGAAAGTGAGAGGTGAAACTTCCTGAATTTGGATGGCTTCCTTGAGTTGGGAGTGTCGTGGTGTGGTGCCCGCCGACAATCTCTGCGCTAGATGAAGAAATTGGGAAGCTCGTAGAGAATTAGCCAGGAAATAATAATACTAATTCAAAATATACTAAATATATATTTAAATAAAAGAAAGATAAAGAGAAAGAAAATAGATAGTAAAATTAAATTAAAAGAAAAGATTAATGGACCGAAGAGTCCTTATTGTAAGATGGTTAGCAAGGTGGATGTGATTTCTAAGGCTACGGTGGGGTGGCTATGGTCGTGGTCGTGGTCGTGGTGATTCCCTAGTAGCCTTTAGAACCTAAATCAAAGAAAACGAAATAGAATAGATTAAACTAAGTAAAAGAAGAATACAGAAAAGAAAAATAAAGGAGAAGTGAAAATGAAAAGAGAAATTAAATGGACTCAAAGGTCTTTTTCCTATCAAGTTAATGAAGCGGCCAGCATGAACTTATATAGATCGGTCTCACAAAAGGGAGACTATGCTAGGATTGTTTCTTCAACGTGGATGATTCTTAGAACAAGAGTTAGGAGAGTAGATGAAGGAGTGAAAATGGAGAGGGCATGTAAAGGGGCAAAGAAGGGTGGGGAGTAGGTAAGAAGGAGAAAAGGGTAGTTTAAATAGAACTTTAAGGTTTGATACGTCCCCACGCTTGTGTACCGTGGGTGTGTAGAGTCACACGACCGTGTTGCACGGCCGTGTTATGCTCCGTTCATTTCTGCCACGCCCATGTGCAGGTTACCATGCCCATGTGCAAGTCGCCACGCCCGTGTTGCTAAAACAGCGTCGGCCACAGCCGCATCGCACGGCCGTGGTGTTCAGTTGGGGCCCGTGGCTAGAAGATATTTTTCGTCCTGTGTCGTACTATCTCTACCATGTCTGTAATATCCCGGGTTAGGGGCTATTTTTTTGTCATGGCATGTTCTGCATGTTGTTGGTGTGCTATGTTGCTGTTTGTGTAGTTTCGGGGCTTAATTATAGGGTAGGAGTAAGCCTGAGTAGGTAGGAAAATTTTAGTTTTTAAGCTTTATGTGAGAGGAGCTGATGTAGCTGGGTCATATGTAGTTTATTTGGTGTTTTTGAGCACAAAAGAGGAGCTAGTGGAGTGGCAAAGCATGCGTCACTTGGAGGCTTGGAGTTGGCGTCATTTGTAAGGAGGGAGGTCTGGGGTTCAAGCTGCGAAGTGGCCACTTTTTGGCATTCTTTTTGGGACGGCATGGAGAAGAGGTAGAAGGCAAGTAAAATTCTACTTGGACTTGGTCTTCACTTTCAAATGAAAGGTGGAGAGCAACTTTAGGAGAAAGACTTGGTCCACTCTTTTGAAATGAGTGGTGGTGAGTGTGTTTGGGGATTATGGCCGAATTTGAGGGAGTGGGGAGTGGGAAGTGACGGCATAGTGTGGGTTAGGGGGAGGCCGAATGTACCCTTAGCATTTTGGTTGTTTCGGTCAAAAGATGGTAAGCTAAAATTCTTTTTCTTGTTGTCAACTTGCCAAAATCGAATTTCAAGTAAAACTCTCCCACTTTTGTTTCTGGAAACCGAAAACCCAAGCACTCTACTTGCCGAATTTTTGCTTTTGTTTTCTACACTTTGTGTTGTTGGCCGAATGCTTTTCTCCCTATTTTCTTCTTTTCTTTATTTTGTATAAACCGAAACCTATATCATTTTCTCGCACTTTCTTCTTCTTTCTTTAATTGTGCAAGCCGAAACTTACCTTGTTCCTAAACCAAAATCTTCATACATTCTTTCCATTTATTCTCTGCTAGACTCTCCTTTATTCTCTTACAAAGCCAAAAGTGGGGGTGTTAAACACTCAAGCCGAACCCTTCTCATCTGTTGGCCGATTTCTTCTCATCTCTTAAACCATATTTTCCCTGTTGTACTTCTGAGTTCTAAGCCGAATACCTCCCTACTCTTAGTGTTTTGTTGGCCGAACCTTTTTCTTCTTCTTGATCAAGGTTTTAACCGAATCTCTTGTCCCCTCTTATTAGTTTCCATCTTGGCTGAATTTTAGTGAAGGGTGATCCTGTTTGGTTGATCGATCTTTGGTGTTTGGTAAGTGGTGGTAAGAGGGCATTCTATTAGTCTATTTGTTTAGTTTTGATTTAGCCCAGCTAATAAGTATTGATGGTTTTTCTTTTAGGAGTGGCCGATTGTCAAAGGGAATCACTGCTTGACTCGGATTTGATAGGAAACCAAATCACCTTCAAGGTAAAGGATTGAAATTAACCCCTTTGGGTTTATAAGTCTTTGGCCGAATGGTTTATGTGTACTAACCCCTATGTTCGGCCGATGTTAGGAGCAAGTTAATCAAGGGACTTAGATCGTTTTCGTCGGGATTTCTAGACTCGTGTTACCAGGTGTGTAACTAACACACTGATTCTTAGTAATGTTATTGATAAACCTATTTGCTTGTTATAATTCATAACAGTGTGATGGTTAATTGGATACCCAAATAGGGTATGTGTACGGATCCGGGTAAGTCTATCTTATTACGAGTTTTATTGTGATACCTGTGATGTATGATTTATGCTATGTATGCTATGAGATGCATTTTGGGGCATGTTGGCATGTATTACATGATGTGCATCGATATGACATGTTGGGTGATTTGAGAGGAGGGGGATATGATATCCGTGTCTTTGGGACACTCAGACTTTGGGTCACCGAGGTTTGGCACCTCCAAAGGGTTTGGTACCACAGTGATATATTGTGACTTTGGGTCACCAGAGGTTTGGCACCTCGCCGTCTCGTCCCCAAAGGCTTAGTACCACGGTGGGTTGGCCCCACGCTGATTATACGATTTGACGCCAAAGGATTTGGTATCACACGATGGGTTGGCCCCATCACTCGATTATCGTGACTACGGTCACCAAAGTGGTTTGGTACCACATTGTGTCCGACACCGAGGGTTTGGCACCTCATTGCGACTCGCCCCCGTGGTTTGACACCACCGTGGGTTGACCCCACTTGAGAGATACGGGATTGTTGCTAGTGATTTGGTATCACGCGATGGGTTGGCCCCATCATCAGATTATTCGTGACTTTGGGTCACTAGTGGTTTGGCACCACACTTATGGATATCGTGACTTTGGGTCACCAGTGGTTTGGCACCACCAAAGGTTTGGTACCACACGGGTAGAACAGAGATTCTTGATGGTTAGGATCGGGTTGCATTAATCATGTTGCTATGTATGATGTGTGTTAGCATATTGTTTATTGGGAGCGGGATTTATACACTGAGTCATTCGACTCACCCTCTCCTTTGACATTTCAGGCGATACTTAGACGCGGACATGGAGCCGGGACGGACTCGGGGTGCTCATGCCATGCTAAATAAAAAGTGTTACTCAGACATTGCATTTTGGGTACTTTAGTTATTTACTTTCAGTTGGGTTTATTTCGGATTTGTAAAAGGCCTCTAAATTTTGCCTTATGATGTTTATGTTTTAAGTTAGATTTTAATATGCTTTAACAAAAGAATTGGGTTAATTTGCTAAAACTTGAAATGACAACGACTTCAAAATTTTAACGATATGTTTTCAACTATACCATCGGGTATCACACTGACTTTAAAAATAAATGAAAATCAATTGTCTTCAAACTTGAAATCAATTTTTTTTCTCTAAGTCTAAATGTTTTAGTAACGATATTCAACAACTTGTTTTTTCAAACGGAACAAAGTTTTATCAAATCTAGTTAGTGCAAACTCGTAACTTCCGAACACGTTTTTCCCCGTAACATACCAGATTCAGTCGTGGTGTTTGGACCGGGTTTGGGGTGTTACAATTGTGGTATCAGAGCCAGGTTCAAGAGCTCGGCTGTGGGCCTGAGGCCCAAACTGTTTTCAAAAGTTTGTTTTAAGTATTTTGGGTTTGAAGGTATGGTTTGTAAGGCATGGCACCGAGTCTCCGGCACCAGTTCGCCCAGGTAAGTAGTTCTAAACTCTTTTGTGAATTACTATTTGTAGAAGGGTAGGTGGTATGGAACGTAGATAGATTTATAGGACTTGAACCCTAGGATTAGATTACTCAAACACTCACACCAAACCATAAAACTTAAAGAACTAAACCACTCTATGACTTAGTCACTGAGTTAGGGTGTGGTAACCTCTGTACGCATGTCTAGGAGAGGATCCGGAAGAGCTTGGTATTTAAGCAGTCCTCGTGACTCACCTCCTCTTCGTAGGTATCTCACCTGGTGCGTAGCTTTGGTTCACCCCGACTAAGAAGGCTCTCACATAGCTTTAACCTAATGACTAAAACCCGGAAGGGAAATAGCCATGTTTTCGAAAAAGAATGAAACAACAACCCCAATGTTTTCAAACTATTACAATAAACTTTTTCAAAAACCAAGAATGTCATTTTTACAACAATTTTCTCGAAAAACCTGATTTGTGGGAAATTACAAAAATGCCCTTAGGGGTAAATTTACTAAAATGCCCTCGGTTCATAAAATATCAATCCAATGATTTTGCTTAAAATTTCAATGATGTTACAAACTTCAAAAAACCTCTTTGCAAAATATCAATCGAAAATTTTGATTTTGGAAATTTACGAAAACGCCCTCAGTTTGTGAAAATTACTAAAATACCCCTAGTGTCCAAAACGAAGTGTTTTACAAAATTTTCAAAAACACCCTCCAATTTTGAAAATTTCAAGTGACCGGTTTTACGAAAGTTTTAAATATTTTTTTTATTGTTACAAAAATACCCCTGTAGGAAAAATGACAAAAATACCCTTGGGCTAGAAAAGGGGCAGCAATGTCCGAAGAGTGAATAGGTATGGAAAGGGTTAAGGAATGGATGTATGAACTCTTTTGGGTGAATTAGGATAGAAGATTGGAACCTTGTTTGCTCGAAAGAATCCCTGATTTAAATTATATCCATAAAATTTCTTCGCGAATAAGAAAGTGGAACGATACTAATGCATAAAAATCTTCTTAACCAGAGACGTAGAGCGTTTAGTCATGAGTACTCGAGGTGGACGTGGTCGTAATACTCGTGGCCGAGGTCGGGTAGGATGACGCTTCAACCCGTAGGATCCGCCAAGGTCGTCGTGTGAGATACGGCCCGCCACCACCGGAGGTGGTGAGTTCCAAGATCGACGATGGCGCAGTTGTCGCAGCGATGCTTTGCGAGTGTTGGAAAAAGGTAGCCGAGATAGGTGGTGGCGAGAGTTAGGAAATCGTGCTCGAGCGACTCGAGCAAACGGTCAATTCTTTCGAGGTGTTTCGTGTTGCTCCCAAAGATCGCCGAATATTGGCCGGAGGCGACAGAGCGGATCATGGATGATCCGACCTATCCGCCGAGGAGAAGCTTAAGGGATTGTATCGCTTCTTCTGGATGAGTCGTACCACTGGTGGCTCACGGTTCGACAAGATGTAGCGAAAGAGAGGATTTGACATGGGACTATTTTAAGGTCGCATATCAAAAGAAATACATTGGAGCTAGTTATATTGACTCCCGTGAGGAAGGCATTCTTGAGGCTTGTTCGGGGAGTAAGTCCGCTTTCGAGTATGAGGTCGAGTTATTGAAGCTTAGTCGGTATGCTAGAGGTATTGTGGCGACAGAGCACAAGAGGTGCGCTTCGTTTGAGGATGGCCCGAGAGACGAGTGAGATCGCTGATTGCTCTACAAAGGAGCGTGAGTTTGCCGCCTTGGTGGAGAAGGCCAAGGTGGCCGAGGGTGTTAAGGAATCCGTGAGGCAAAATCTGGATAGGAACCGTCATAAGAGAAGTTTTGGATCTTCTGGATCGTCGGGTAATCCCCAGAAGAGGGCTAGACCGAGTGGGCCGAACCCTCGGGCAGCCCGCTGTCGTTAATCAAGGACCGCCGCTATGTAATCGCTGTGGAAAATCTCATTGGGAGGTTGCCGGACCGGAGGAAAAGGCCGCTTTTGAGTGTGGTTCTCTAGATCATCGTGTGAGGGACCGTCCGCGTAAGTTGGCTAGGATTCACCCGAGAGTTAGGGGCCGTGTCGGTTCGTAGGTAATGGACCGCCACCGCAGGGGCCGTGGTAATGGCAGAGGGTGGTAATGGATTTGGTAGAGGTCGTGGAGCACCGCGCAGGTGCAGTAGTTCTCGAGGCACGACACCGGGGTTGGTGTATGCTTTGCGAGGCGCCGAGAGAGGAGAGCGACGCACCGGACGTCATCACCGTGCGACGCTTTTGATTTTTGGTTCTCCTATAACGCTTTGATTGATTTGGGTTCCACGATTCTTATGTTGCTAGTAGTATAGTTGGGACCATGGACTTAGACTCTGAGATATCTTCTAGACAGATGACTGTACTTAGCCCTCTAGGTCACTCTGTAGTCGTAGATAAGCTGTTTAGAGATGTACCCCTAGAACTCCAAGGGTAGTGTTTGTCGCGATCCGATGGAACCGCTGTTTGGGGAGTTCGATGGATCGATTCTTGGGATGGACTGGTTGGTTAAGTACCAGGCCAAGGTGGATTGCGTGGCTAAGCGCATGGTTTTAACGACGGATAAGGGTGATGAGGTGGTTATGATAGGTAATAGGAGGGATTACTTATCCAATGTGGTATCTGCATTAAAAGTCAGAAAGATGGTCGTGAAGGGTCGTGAAGCGTATGTGGTTCATGTGTATGCCTTGGAGGCTAAGGAGTCCATTGTAGAGAAGGTGCGAACAGCTAAGGAATTTGTGGATGTGTTTCCGAGGAGCTCCGGGTTTGCCACCGGATCGTGAGGTAGAGTTCGGGATAGATCTATTACCGTGGATCGCGCCAGGTGTCTATTGCTCCATATAGGATGGCGCCAAAGGAATTGGTGGAGCTTAAGGCTCGATTCGTGAGTCGTTGGATCGGGGCTTCATTAGGCCAAGTGTTTCACCTTGGGGCCCGGTATTTTCGTTAAGAAAAAGACGATGCGATGCGAATGTGTATAGATTACCGCCAACCGAATAAGTCGACAATTAAAAACAAGTATCCGCTTACCACGAATAGATGACTTGTTTGATCACCAAGGGGTGCGCTCAGATTTTCAAAGATCGATTTGAGGTCGGGGTACCATCGGTTGAAGGTTAAGGAAGCGATATCCATAAGGCGCAAATTTTGACTCCTCGTGACGGGCACTACGAATTCTCGTAATACCGCTCAGCCGCTAACGCTCCGGCAGCCTTTTATGGATATGATGAATAGGGTGTTTCAAAGATGATCTCGACCGCTTTCATCGTGGTTTTTATTGACGATATCTTGGTATATTTAAGGTCGTAAGAAGAGCATGATGCACACTTGAGAGTGGTGTTGCAGATTTTGAGGAGAAGCAACTCTATGCTAAGTTCGCAAGTGCGAGTTCGCTTAGGAAGTGACGCTTTTTAGGTCATGTAGTATCACCGAGGGGATTAGAGTAGATCCTCGGAAGGTTGAGGCGCTTCTGGACCGAAGCCTCCTAAGTCGATTCTTTGAGATTCGAGTTTTCTGGGTTTGGCGGTGATACTACCAAGATTTGTAGAGGTTTCTCGTTGATCGCCGCACCGATGACTAAGTCATATTATGAAAGGAGTTCCGCTCGCTTGGACCGAGAAACAAAGCAGGAAAGCTTTGATAAGTTAAAGAAGATTTTGACCGAGGCTCTGCTTTAATTCAACCCGAGGTCGGTAAGGAATTCACCGTCTATTGCGATGCATCACATACGGGATTGGGTTGTGTGCTGATGCAAGAAGGTAAGGTTGTGGCTTACGCTTCTCGGCAGCTGAGGCCACACGAGGTCAACTATCCGACGCACGATTTGGAGCTAGCGGCTGTAGTCTTCGCCTTAAAGATTTAGAGGCACTACTTGTACGGTGAGAGAGATCGATAGTCTACACGCATCATAAGAGTCCGGTATCTCTTGACTCGTATGATCCGAATTTGAGGCAGCGTAGGTGGGTTGAGTTGCTCAAAGATTACGACTGTTCGATTGAGTATCATCCGGGCAAGGCTAACGTGGTGGCAGACGCGTTGAGCCGTAAAGTTGTTTCCGATATAAGAGCACTGTTTGCCCATTTGAGTTTGTATGACGACGGAAGTATTTTGGCGGAATTGCAGGTTAAGCCTACTTGGGTTGAGCAGATTAAAGAGAAACAGTTAGAGGACGAGGTTCTGAGTGCGCAGAGGTTGCAAGTGCAGAATGGTGGTTTGGAGGGTTACAGCTTGTCTAGTGGCGAGGTGTTGTGTTTCCAAGGTAAGGCGTGTATGCCTAAAGATGTTGAGCTGAGGCAGAGGATTCTTCAGGACGCGCATAGTAGTCCTTATGCTATGCATCCTGGAGGTAGCAAGATGTATAGGGATCTTAGGGAGCAGTTTTGGTGGCCTAGCTTGAAGAAAGAGGTGACAGAGTATGTTGGGAAGTGTCTGACTTGTCAGCAGGTCAAGGCTGAACATCAGTTGCCGTCAGGTTTGCTTCAGCCTGTGAAGATTCCTCAGTGGAAATGGGAAAGGATAACCATGGATTTTGTCAGTGGTTTACCGCTTACGCCAAGCAAGAAAGATTCAGTTTGGGTTATTGTGGACCGTCTCGACTAAGTCACCCATTTCATTCCAAAGGAGAGTGGACTACTCACTTCGTGAGGTTGGCAAAGCTTTATGTGTCGAGATAGTGAGGTCGCACGGTGTACGATTTGATTATCTCGGATCGGATCCCGATTTACGCCGAGGTTTTGGAGAGCATTGCATCGTGCTCGGGTACTCGCTTGATTTCAAAGACGACTTTTCACCCGCAAATCGACGGCAATGGAGAGGGTCATTCGATCTTGGAAGACATGCTTTGAGGGTTGTGTTCGACTTCGTGGGTAGTTGGGAGGAGTTTCGCCATTGGCCGAATTTGCTTACAACAACGATTTACCAAGCAAGCATCAAGATGGCACCATATGAGGCGTCAGACGGCAGAAGTGTCGCCACCTACATGTTGGACAGAGTTAGGTGAACGCCGCTTGTTGGGACCCGAGTTGGTTGCCGAGAGACAGAAAACAAGGTTAAGCCGATTCGTGCTCGCTTGAAGGAAGCTTCGACCGCAAAAGTCTTATGCCGATCTTAAGCGAAGAGATATAGAGTTCATTGTAGAGAGATCATGTAATATCCCTGTTTAGGGGCTATTTCGTTGTGGCATGTTTTGCATGTGTTTGGTATGTCGTGTGTTGTTGTTTGTGTTGTGTCTGGGGTTTAATTGTAGGCTAGAAGTAAGCCCTAGAGGCGGTGAAATTTTTAGTTTTGAGCTAAGGTATAAGGAGCCGAGAAAGTCGGGGCTTTTAAATTTATTTTGGGTGGTTGTTAGCACAAGAAACAAGTTGGTGGAGTGGCAATGTAGCGCCACTAAGGCTTGGAGTGGGTAACGCCTAAAGCAAGGTGGAGGCCTTGTGTTCGAGCCGCAGAGTCCCCTTTTGGCACTCATTTTGACGGCATGGAGGAGGAGTTTGTGGCAGTTCAAACTCTGCCATTGACTTGGTCTTTCCATTCAAATGGTAGGTGGAGAGGGATTTTAGGAGGTTGACTAGTTCAACCAATTTGAATGTGTGGAGTTGAGTGAATTTGGGGATTTGGCCGAATATTGGGAGTTGGGGAGAGGGTGGCGGGTTTGGGAAGTGGGGAGGTGTTGTGCCGAAATTCCTTTGGAGCTTGGTGCATATTCGGTCATTTTGGTTTCAAAGAAGAGGTTTTCCTTCTTGTCTTTTGTCAACCGAAACACAAGTGAGTTCTTTTGTTTTCTTCATTTATTTTTGTTGAACCGAAAGATCAAAAATCCCTATAGCCTTGCCGAATTGTCTTTGTTTCTCTCAACCTTCTTAGTAGCCGAATTTTCAAGAGTGTTCTTTTGTCTTTTCTTCTCTTTTGCAAACCGAAAGATCTCAATCATATCTCTCCCTCTTTCATTTGTGTATGCCGAATGCCCCTTTCATTTTGTTCTTTTGTTCATTGGGTGTTGAGCCGAAACTAGCCTCTCCTATTCTCAACTTTCCTTTCTTGTTTTTTGAAACCTTGTGAGCCGAAACCCCATTCTCTCAAATACCATTCATCTTTTCTTTTCTTCAAATCAAGTACTTTTATCTCCTTGTTCTATTTTGTTACTTGGCCGAATATCAAGACTATTCTCATTGCACTTTGTTTACTCTCCTCTTCAACTCTGACCGAAAATCGTGATTGGTATAAATCACCTTGACCGAATCTTTTATTCTTCTTTTGGCACAAGCCTTGGCCGAATATAGAGTGTTGGGTCATTTGGATTTTGGATACAATCAAGTGGAGCCTTCGTTTTCTGATTAGCCAAGAGGGGTAAGTTTTGGTAAGGGTTAATACTATTAGTTGATTCCTTTATTTCGTTGAGTCAAGTTAATTAGTGATTAATGATTCTATTTCGAGGTGAAGGCCGATTGTCAAAGAGAACCACTATTGGTTCGGGGTTTGGTTGGAAATCAAACCATTCGCTAGTATAAGGTAATGGGTAATGTTGATTCTTTGGTTGATGGTTGATGGCCGAATGTTGTAAGTGCCTAACCCCTAACGTTTGGCCGATTGTAGGAGTTAGCAATCGAGGGACTTAGATCGCTTTGGGTCAGGATTTCCAGTGCTCAGATTATCGTGTGTGTAAACTAACACACCGATACTTAGTAAGATTATTAATAAACTGCGCTTTGCTGTTAAAAATTATAACAAAGATGATGGACAATGGGATACCCAAATAGGGTATGTGGACGATTCGTAAGTCTGTTTCTATTATGAGTACTATTAATGAAGTATAATATCATGACCTATGTTTTGTATGTATGCTATGAGAGATAATGCTTGGTATGTTGGCATAATATGCATGACTTGCATGAGATGCATGATTACATGAGTATGGTATGTTGATGGGTGATATGAGAGGAGGGAGCAAAGATATTTTGTGCCGACGAGCACCAAAGCTTTGGTAGCACACTTTGTGACTTTGGGTCACCAGAGGTTTGGCACCTCCAGAGGTTTGGTACCTCGGCGTCTCGTCCCAGTGGCTCAAGCACCACGCTGGGTTGGCCCCACGAGATGATTATACTGGGATTGACGCCAAGTGTTTTGGTAACACACGATGGGTTGGCCCCATCACCGATTTGTGACTACTTGGTCACCAGTTGCTTTGGTAGCACATTGTGTCTTTGGGACACCAGAGGTTTGGCACCTCATTGCGACTTGTCCCCGTGGTTTGACCACCGTGGGTTGGCCCCACTTGAGATATGGGATCGCCTCGCTAGTGTTTTGGTAACACACGATGGGTTGGCCCCATCTTTGGATTTGTGACTTCTGGTCACCAGGTGCTTTGGTAGCACAATTGTGTCTTTGGGACACCAAAGTGGTTTGGTACCACCTTGACTGATATTGTGTCTTTGGGACACCAGTGTTTTGGTAACACATTGTGACTATATGTCACCAGTGGTTTGGCACCACCAAAGGGGTTTGGTACCACACGGGGTAGAAAAGCGATATGGATGGTTAGGATCGGGTTGCATTAATTATGTTGCTATGTATGATGTGTGTTAGCATGTGGTTTATTCGGGAGCGGGATTTACACATCGAGTCACTCGACTCACCCTCTCCTTTGACATTTCAGTGACTCGTAGACGCGGACATGGAGCCGAGACGGACTCGGGGTGCTTATGCCATGCTGAATAACAAGTTTTACTCGAGACATTTTCATTTGGGTACCTTAGTTTGCTTACCTTTAATTTTGGGTTTTATCTTGGATTTGTAAAAGCCTTTTAAGATGTGCTTTATGATGTTTATATTTTACATTAGATTTTGGTATGTCAGAAAATAATAACTTGGTACGAATTTTATTAAAATTTGGAAAGACGACGTTTTCAAACCAACAAAGCGATACGTTTTCAACTATACCATCGGGTATCACATTGATTTTATAAACCAATAAAGATCAAATGTTTTCTAACGTGAAATCCAATTTTTACTAAGTTTAAATGTTTTAGTAACGACATTAAACAACTTGTTTTCAAAAAGGAACAAAGTTTTATCAAATCTATTTAGTACAAATTCGAAATTTTCAAACACGTTTTCCCTCGTAACATACCAGATTCGGTCATGGTGTTTGGACCGGGTTTGGGGTGTTACAGATCAGGTCTTCTTGAAGGTCTCGCCTTGGAAGAAGGTGTTGAGGTTCGGCAGAAAAGGCAAGTTAAGTCCGAGGTTTATTGGGCCGTATAAGGTGTTGAGACGAGTAGGACCAGTAGCGTATCAGCTTGAGTTGCCAGCAGAGCTAAGTCAGATTCACGACGTCTTTCACGTTTCAATGCTTCGGCGTTATCGTTCAGATCCATCGCATGTGGTAGCAGTGGAAGAAATCGAGGTACATCCAGATATGACCATAGAGGAAAAACCAGTGCAGATTCTTGATCGGGATGTGAAGGTTCTGCGTAGGAAGTCTGTGCCTTTGGTTAAGGTTCTTTGGCGGAATCATGGCGTGGAAGAAGCCACGTGGGAACCCGAGGATGCGATGAGACAGCAATACCCGCAACTCTTTTGATCAGGTAATTTCGAGGTCGAAATTATTTTAAGGGGGGTAGAACTGTAATATCCCGGGTTAGGGGCTATTTTTTTGTCATGGCATGTTCTGCATGTTGTTGGTGTGCTATGTTGCTGTTTGTGTAGTTTTGGGGCTTAATTATAGGCTAGGAGTAAG
The DNA here is from genome assembly GCA_025503065.1 of Gossypium bickii. Taxonomy (NCBI): domain Eukaryota; kingdom Viridiplantae; phylum Streptophyta; class Magnoliopsida; order Malvales; family Malvaceae; genus Gossypium; species Gossypium bickii. The sequence continues at coordinate 110,548,470 of CP106711.1, read as the reverse complement.
CCTGAGTAGGTAGGAAAATTTTAGTTTTTAAGCTTTATGTGAGAGGAGCTGATGTAGCTGGGTCATATGTAGTTTATTTGGTGTTTTTGAGCACAAAAGAGGAGCTGGTGGAGTGGCAAAGCATGCGTCACTTGGAGGCTTGGAGTTGGCGTCATTTGTAAGGAGGGAGGTCTGGGGTTCAAGCTGCGATGTGGCCACTTTTTGGCATTCTTTTTGGGACGGCATGGAGAAGAGGTAGAAGGCAAGTGAAATTCTACTTGGACTTGGTCTTCACTTTCAAATGAAAGGTGGAGAGCAACTTTAGGAGAAAGACTTGGTCCACTCTTTTGAAATGAGTGGTGGTGAGTGTGTTTGGGGATTATGGCCGAATTTGAGGGAGTGGGGAGTGGGAAGTGACTAGATAGTGTGGGTTAGGGGAGGCCGAATGTACCCTTAGCATTTTGGTTGTTTCGGTCAAAAGATGGTAAGCTAAAATTCTTTTTCTTGTTGTCAAATTGCCAAAATCGAATTTCAAGTAAAACTCTCCCACTTTTGTTTCTGGAAACCGAAAACCCAAGCACTCTACTTGCTGAATTTTTGCTTTTGTTTTCTACACTTTGTGTTGTTGGCCGAATGCTTTTCTCCCTATTTTCTTCTTTTCTTCATTTTGTATAAACCGAAACCTATATCATTTTCTCGCACTTTCTTCTTCTTTCTTTAATTGTGCAAGTCGAAACTTACCTTGTTCCTAAACTAAAATCTTCATACATTCTTTCCATTTATTCTCTGCTAGACTCTCCTTTATTCTCTTACAAAGCCAAAAGTGGGGGTGTTAAACACTCAAGCCGAACCCTTCTCATCTGTTGGCCGATTTCTTCTCATATCTTAAACCATATTTTCCTGTTGTACTTCCTTCGAGTTCTAAGCCGAATACCTCCTACTCTTAGTGTTTTGTTGGCCGAACCTTTTTCTTCTTCTTGATCAAGGTTTTAACCGAATCTCTTGTCCCCTCTTATTAGTTTCCATCTTGGCTGAATTTTAGTGAAGGGTGATCCTGTTTGGTTGATCGATCTTTGGTGTTTGGTAAGTGGTGGTAAGAGGGCATTCTATTAGTCTATTTGTTTAGTTTTGATTTAGCCAAGCTAATAAGTATTGATGGTTTTTCTTTTAGGAGTGGCCGATTGTCAAAGGGAATCACTGCTTGACTCGGATTTGATAGGAAACCAAATCACCTTCAAGGTAAAGGATTGAAATTAACCCCTTTGGGTTTATAAGTCTTTGGCCGAATGGTTTATGTGTACTAACCCCTATGTTTGGCCGATTTTAGGAGCAAGTTAATCAAGGGACTTAGATCGTTTTCGTCGGGATTTCTAGACTCGTGTTACCAGGTGTGTAACTAACACACTGATTCTTAGTAATGTTATTGATAAACCTATTTGCTTGTTATAATTCATAACAGTGTGATGGTTAATTGGATACCCAAATAGGGTATGTGTACGAATCCGGGTAAGTCTATCTTATTACGAGTTTTATTGTGATACCTGTGATGTATGATTTATGCTATGTATGCTATGAGATGCATTTTGGGGCATGTTGGCATGTATTACATGATGTGCATCGATATGACATGTTGGGTGATTTGAGAGGAGGGGGATATGATATCTGTGTCTTTGGGACACTGTGACTTTGGGTCACCAGAGGTTTGGCACCTCCAAAGGGTTTGGTACCACGTTGATATATTGTGACTTTGGGTCACCAGAGGTTTGGCACCTCAAATGCCTCTCGTCCCAAAGGCTTAGTACCACGGTGGGTTGGCCCCACGCTTGATTATACGGGATTGACGCCGTGATTTGGTATCACACGATGGGTTGGCCCCATCACTCGATTATCGTGACTACGGTCCACCGCGGTTTGGTACCACATTGTGTCTTTGGGACACCGTGAGGTTTGGCACCTCATTGCGACTCGTCCCCGTGGTTTGACACCACCGTGGGTTGACCCCACTTGAGAGATACGGGATTGTCGCTAGTGATTTGGTATCACGCGATGGGTTGGCCCCATCATCGATTATTCGTGACTTTGGGTCACTAGTGGTTTGGCACCACACTTATGGATATCGTGACTTTGGGTCACCAGTGGTTTTGGCACCACCAAAGTGGTTTGGTACCACACGGGGTAGAACAGGAGATTCGGATGGTTAGGATCGGGTTGCATTAATCATGTTGTTATGTATGATGTGTGTTAGCATATTGTTTATTGGGAGCGGGATTTATACACTGAGTCATTCGACTCACCCTCTCCTTTGACATTTCAGGTGATACTTAGACGCGGACATGGAGCCGGGATGGACTCGGGGTGCTCATGCCATGCTAAATAAAAAGTGTTACTCAGACATTGCATTTTGGGTACTTTAGTTATTTACTTTCAGTTGGGTTTATTTCGGATTTGTAAAAGGCCTCTAAATTTTGCCTTATGATGTTTATGTTTTAAGTTAGATTTTAATATGCTTTAACAAAAGAATTGGGTTAATTTGCTAAAACTTGAAATGACAACGACTTCAAAATTTTAACGATATGTTTTCAACTATACCATCGGGTATCACACTGACTTTAAAAATAAATGAAAATCAATTGTCTTCAAACTTGAAATCAATTTTTTTTCTCTAAGTCTAAATGTTTTAGTAACGATATTCAACAACTTGTTTTTTCAAACGGAACAAAGTTTTATCAAATCTAGTTAGTGCAAACTCGTAACTTCCGAACACGTTTTTCCCCGTAACATACCAGATTCGGTCGTGGTGTTTGGACCGGGTTTGGGGTGTTACAATGTTAGTACATACATCGATAGTATCCACATGGTTAGTTTATAGTTAGGTGCTAAAAAGGAAAAAATTAAAGAAGCAATAAAAAAATGTAAAGATTAATAGGGTTAGTACTCGGGTTGCCTCCCGAGAAGCGCTCGTTTATAGTCTTAAGCTAGACTTACCTCTTATTCGCACATTTAGGGTGGTTTTAGGAGTTGAAAGTCCTTCCTCATGCTATCGGTCCTATTATCAGTATGTAATTCAAGTCGAGTAGCGTTTACTTTAAAAGTGCTGAATATAGGATTACTTACCTCGACTGTTCCGTATGGGAAAACCTTGAGTACCCTAAAAGAGATTTCTTTGTTTGTATTAAGGTTAGGAGCAGGTATTTGAGGGTCTGCCTTATCTAACAATACCTGATCTCTGATATTAAATTTATTTGTCCCATAGAATGGTGCTAGTTCTGCTTTGTGTATCCCTAATTTCTCTTTGAAGTGTGCCTTCCATTCGTCTAGATCATCGATCTGAAGCCTTCGTTCCTCATGAGTTATTTCTTTGTTGGCATGAGGTCTAGGATCTGGCTCAATTGTGTAGTTCTGTGGTGCTTCCTCAAAAGAAGGTTTAACCAAATGGTTATTAATAGAATTTATATTCTCACCTTGACTACTCGATGTCCTAGGTGAGTCAAGAGCCTGGAGACTGATTGATTTATCACCTACACAAAGTATGAGTTCACTTGCCCTTCCTAAAATTAAGGGGATTCTATTGTCCTCATCCATGTCTAAAACGACAAAGTCTACTGGGAATACGAATTTATCAATTTTCACAAGAACATCTTGAATTATACCCCAAGGATTTCTAACAGTTTTATCAGCGAATTGAATGCTCATCCTAGTTTGTTTGGGTTTTCCTAGACCTAGTTGTTTAAACATTTTATAAGGCATAACGTTTATGCTTGCCCCTAAATCAGCTAAAGCATTATCAACAGATAAACTACCAATTAAGCATGGAATTGTAAAACTCCCTGGATATTTAATTTTTGTGGTAGTTTCTTTTGCAACATTGTTGAGCACACTGCGTTTAGTTCCACATGCGATTCCTCGTCTAACTTCCTTTTGTTTGTTAACAGATCTTTTAAAAATTTTCTTAAATCTAGAATCTGCGAAAGAGCTTCAAGAAATGGTAAGTTAATATGTAATTTCTTTAAAAGTTTAAGAAATTTACCAAATTGTTCGTCTGTGTTATCCTTCTTCATCGCCTCAGGATAAGGTATATGAGGTTGGTTCTCTTTAATTACCGATTTTGGCTTTTTGTGACTTACCTCAACCTTACCGTTCTCTACCAAATTCTTCTGGCTTAATTTAGTCTCATCTAACCCTACATTATCTTGAGCTGTTATGGCTTGAAGTTCCTCCTTTGGGTTAGTCTCAGTGTTGCTTGGCAAGCTGTCTTGTGGTCGTTCAAAAATCGACTTAGCAAGTTGCCCTAATTGGTTCTCGATCCCTTGAATCGATGCTCGTTGATTTTTTAGTGTTGTGTCGGTATTTTGAACACGTGTTTCTGACACTGCTATGAATTATGTCAGCATCTCTTCAAGGTTTGGCTTCTTTTCCTGTGGGTAGGGTTGTTCTTGGAAGTTTGGCGGGGGTTATTGCCTCTGATTTCCTTGACCACCCCAGGAAAAATTGGGGTGGTTCCTCCAACCTGGATTATAAGAATTACTATAAGGGTTATTTTAAAATTTGAAATTGTTACCCATATAGTGAACTTGCTCGTTGTCAGTGCTCGGGCCGTAAGGTGGATATTCTGTATTGCTCATCCCTCCTCTATTTGTATCGTACTGCATGACTGAATGTACCTACAAAGAATCACATACGCCATCAATCTTTTTATTTAACAGTTTTACCTGGTTTGATAGCATGGTTATGCTTCGAGGTTGAAAACTCTGGCTGCTTTTGTTGGCTTGGTCCTTGTGACTTGCCACTGATACATCTCTTCAATGAATTCATAGGCAGCCTCAGGTATTTTGTTATTCAATGTTCCGTCGGCGGCTGAATCGATTAATTGCCTAGTTGAGGGGTTCACACAATTGTAAAAAGTTTGGACCTGTAGCCATAAGGGTAATCCATGGTGTGGACACCTTCTCAATAGATCTTTGTATCTCTCCAATGCATCGTAAATTGTTTCTAAATCCATCTGCACAAGAGAAGAGATATCATTCCTTAATTTGGCCGTTTTAGCCGGCAGGAAATATTTTAACAGAAATTTTTCGGTTATTTGTTCCCATGTAGTGATTGATCCTCGTGGAAGAGAATGCAACCACTGTTTAGCTTTCTTCCACAAAGAAAAGGGAAATAACCGAAGATGGATGGCATCATCAGAAACGCCATTTATTTTGAAGGTATCGCAAAATTCTAAGAAATTTGCCAAGTGATTGTTTGGATCTTCATCCTGCAAACCATCAAATTGAACAAATTGCTGTATCATCTGAATAGTGTTAGGTTTCAGTTCAAAATTATTTGCAGCAATAGCAGGTTTAATAACACTTGACTTAATTCCTGTTAAATTAGGTTTAGCATAATCATACATAGTTCGAGGAGCATGATTGTCACCCACCTCTTGAGGTAGCGGATTATTCTCAGCCATCTCTTCAATGGTATTAATTTCGACTTCTTGCTCTTCTTCTATGTAATTTAAGCTTCGCCTTATCTCTCTACGATTTTTTCTGAACAAGACTTTCAATATCACTGTCAGAAATCGTGGTCCTGTCGGGTTCCTTCTAGTCATAAACTAGAGGTACCTGCTAAGAACAAATAAAAGAAAAAAATTAGCAAAGTTAAAAGCAAAATAAAAATAAAAGTAATTTACGAATATAAAAATGGCTAAAGTAATAAAAATTAAGCGTTCTTAATATTTTAGTTCCCCGGCAACGGTGCCAAAAACTTGATCGTGTGTCAGAGTCTTGAAAATTTATAAAAAGAATGATCGAGCCTAGAAACTAACTATGACAACGATGGAGGCAAGTGCACCTATCGAACAATAGTATAGCTTAGTGGCAAGACCGGATTGTCGAACCCAAAGGAACCAAAAGTACTAATACTAACTTTCTTTTTATTATTTAGCCTAGAAATTAAAGGATTTATTAATTAATCTAAAATTAACTAACTGTTAAGCTAAAGATGCAAAGACAAAGAGAATGACTTGGGGAAAATACTTGTGGGAAAACCCAATTGATTAAGACAATACCTGAGGAAGAATCCACCTAGACTTCACTTGTTATTTAACTCAACTGCATTTATTTATTCACTTGACTTGATCCGTAGGATTCCCTAATGTATATTAATACCTCTTTCGAAGCTACTAACGTCTAACCCTAGGTTGATTAATTGAAATCTCTTTCTAATTAAAACCCCTAGAATTGCATTAACTCGATCTATGGACTCCCATATTAGGTTTGACCCTAATCCGGCAGATTTTCGTCATCCTATTTCTAGGGTTGCGATTAACTCCGCTTAATTATGTTAGATCTACTCTTAAACAGGGACTTTTGCTCCACTGCTTAAGTACATCAATACTTGAATTAATATCCTGAAATATCAAAGCAAGAATTAAGAACACACAATTAAGAACAAATCAAGTATTTATCATATAGTTTAGAAAACAATAACAAGATCCGTCTTAGGTTCCATCCCCCTCAGGTATTTAAGGGGTTTAATTCATAATGATAAAAGAATACATCTCAAAAGAAAATACAAAACAAAACATAAGAAAAACCCTAAAACCCCCTAAAGGAATTGAATAGAAGATCCTCCATTTTGAGTATAACTCTGACTTCTTGAGATGAATCAACTGGCTTTCTTCGAGTAAATCCCACAATTCTGGCCTCTCTGGCTCGGTCTTCGGCCTAACTGGACACTTAACTAGACTCCCCTTGAAGGTTGGCCTCTAGGGTGTTTATATAGGCTTTTGGAATGACTTTCTTTACTTCTAAGTACCTTAATCTGAATGAAACTCTTCTTTTTCACGACAGGGACACGACCATGGTACACGCCCATGTGAATCGTGGCCAGGCCGTGTTCAGGTCTGTTAAGGAGGCACGGCCGTGTGGCTTGGGCCCAGGCAGTGTTGATTTCGTGATATGGCCCATTTACTCTATTTTAGGCCCGTTTCTCGTTCTTTTTATCCTCCGGTGCTTTCCTAAGTATAAAACATGAAAACAAATGATAAAGAGCACCAAATTCCATAATTCAAGGCTTAAATCATCCAAACATATGCTAAATGTGGGATTAAAATATGTTTATATTACGGTTTATCAGTGGTTAAGTGTTCTGGGTGTGTGGGGGAAGTCTTGGGTTCAAGGCTTACCCTTGGCAAATTTTGTTATTTTTGGAATTAAGATATATCCTTGTTTAGTAAGCTTATATTTAATTGCCTGTAATTTCATATCAGAATGAGCCTGCTGGTTCAAGTGGTAAGGGAGTTAGAGTATTTAAGGTCTTGTGTTCGAATCCTTGCGTAAGCATGGGTATTGATTTTTGCTTGGATTTGTTGATAGAGTTTCGTTTGAGTTGAAATTCTAAGGGAGTTTGAGTAGTGGGCTAGTAGAGATAATTTAGGGATACATATCTTTAGTTTTTTTTTTTGAATTTTCTCTCTCCACCAAGAAAATTCCCAAATTCTAATGTTCATTCCTCCCTCTCTGTTGTTTTACCTTTTTCCATTCAAGGGAATTTCTTTCCTTTCATTAATTCTGTCAATATTGCTCTTCCAAAATCATAGCGTTGTAACTCTCTGAATTTTTCGTGTGTCGGTAGGTAAGAGTTGTGAACTTGTTCGTTTAGGTGATCCTATGGTATGATTTTTTTTTTGTTATGGGTTAGAGTTTTGTGGTCATGCATGGATATTGGAAAATGAAATAAATTTTCTCTTTAAAATTGTTTGGAGCAAGTATTTGTTTTAAATTCATGAATTTTCAATCAAAAGTAAAACGACATATTTTCTGCTGCTATACTAGTTTTGAAACTTCAGTTCAATCTAAAATGTTTGCAAAGGTAACAAGGAAATTATTAACTTGGCCTTATTAAAACTTAGCAACAATAAACTAATGTTTACAAAACTTAAGTAAAACCTACTACTGTTTCCAATGAAACACGAGTAAAAGTGGTTTTCGAAAAGAAACAAAGAAGTTTAAACTGTGTTTTGTTTTGCGCCATTTCGATGACCAATATGACCTTCAAAATCCGATTAAAATGACTATGTCAAATTTTGGGGTGTTACAACCTGTTTAAGGCATTGTAGGGGTCCAACTATTATCCTCGTGCATAATCGACACTTGGGTCCATATTTTTCTCTTGCTTTTTGACACACTCCAAATGTTGTCTTTAAAAAAAAATTATTATAGACAAGTCCAAAAAAAAAAAGATTGAAAGTGATTCAGTCTTTTATATATTGCAAAGAATTCATCTAATTATAATAAAAAATCATTACAACGCACAAAAAGCAAAAAATAAAAATAAAAAACTTTACTCAAAATATATTTAAAAAATTTATGGGTCACAAGAATAAAGAATAAATCAACATACAAAATCATTAATTCATCCTTTTATATGATTTTTGGTATTATGCTAATTCAAATCCAGGTTAATTCTGGTGCAGATGAAACACCCAATCAATAGGTTACAATTTGGGTTTATAATTTTTTCTCATAAATTATTTATAGTACATATAAATGCACGAGTTTATAGAAACTATTGAACATATTAATTGTAATATCATGAAACAGGGGTTAATTTTAAATTGAATTGTTGTGCATGTGTTTGGACTGTGGTGTTATTCTTTGTGATGTTTTAAGACCTAGTTATAAGTTTAGAGAAGGCCTGAGTAGTAAGAAATTTTTGTTTTTAAGCTTTAAGTAAAGAGAGCTGAAAGGAGCTAGGGGTTATAAGTATTTCAAGGGGGATTTTAACACAAGCCTGGGCTTGGTAAAGTGGCTTGGAGGCGCCACTTAAAGCCCTGTGATTGACGCCACTTGCAGGGGGGGAGGTCTCAGGTTCGAGCAGAGAAATCCCACTATTTGCTTATTATTTTGACGCCAAGGAGGGGGAGGAGTTGTGCTCAGCACAAACTCAATCAGATAAAGATGGACTCAGTCAAATTAATTCAAATAGGTGGCAGAGAGAAAAAATTAGGAGCTTAACTAATTCAAATTCGTTTGAATTAGTGGCCAGGAGAGTTTTTAGGTAGTGGCCGAATTTTGAACTCCTCGTTGGAGGAGTGTTCGGTTTTGGGAAGCTAGGTGAAGGGAGGGTGCCGATTTCTCTTAGGCACCTATTGGGGCATTTCAGCTAGCTCTTGTTTTGTGGCAAAGCCGAAAACAAACCATCCTTGAAGCATTGCCGATTTTCCTAGTGCACATATTGAAGAAAAGCTGAAACTCCTTTCTTGTTTTGCACCTAGCCGAATGTTCTCTTGGGTTCTTTAATCTTTATCTCATTTTACCTCTTTTCTTCTTTTTGTTCTTGGCCGAATCCCTTACCCTCCCATCTCTCTCTTTTTCTTTTCCTATTTGTGCTAAGCCGAAAGTATCCATCTTCTTCCTCTTATCCTTTTTATTTTTCTTCCTTTCTCAAACTCTTGTGCCAAAATTCACTTTACTTTTCTTTGTCGAATTCTCTCTCCCACTTTCACTTCTCTTTTCCCTTCTCTTTCTCCACTCTAGCCGAACCATATTTGTCTGCTTCCATCAACCTTAGCCGAAACTCCCTTCACCATTCAACTCTCTGTCGAAAAGCCTTTCTTCCTCTCTTACATTGCTTTGTCCGAATATCAACAAGGGTAGATCTTGTGAGCCTTTTCTCCAAACGGTTTTGAAGGGTAAATGTTCATAGCAGAAGTCTTTTTCCTTCTTTTTCTTCCTTTCTCTATCGACTCTCATAATAGCAAAGCCAAGTTCGGCAGTGGTTAGTAAGGACTCTAACCCCCTTTGAAAATCAATTTCTCCTAGGTACTCCGGGATTTTGAAGCAATCGATCCAAGCCCTCTATTCTCTGGCAATCGGTTTGGTAAGACTAGTGGTAAGGATCTATGGTGACTTATTTACTCTCTTAGTTATTTGGTTGAGTCGAAGGCTTTAAAGATGAGATTTGAGGGTTGGCCGATTGTAGGGGGAGAAGCAGTCTTGCATACTTTGCGTTCAAATTCGTTTTCGTTAGGCAAAGAGGTAAGGGATGGTATAGTTTATGCGGAATCTCACCCTTTGAGATTTAAGGGTGTAGCCGAATGGCCTATGTTACTAACCTGAGTGTTGGCTGAATGTAGGACAAGGTGATCTGGAGTCGTAGATCGGATTTCGAGATTCAGTGGTAGCATTAGTAACAGGTGTGTAACTTACACACTTTATAATTAAGTAAATATATTTTAATAACCTGAATGTGTAAAGCCGAAACTGTGTGGATATTGATATGGTACCCTATGGGTATGAGCAAGGATTCGGGTAAGTCCGTTTCGATATGAGTTTTACTATTTAATGCATGATGGTGTGATTTATGACATATTTGCTATGTGGTTCATAATAAAGCATGATGGCATGATTTGCATGAGTACGGCATGATGATGGGTGATATGAGAGGAGGGGGAAAATGATATCCGTGACTTTGGGTCACCAGAGGTTTGGCACCTCCAGTGATTTGGTACCACAGATTATTTTGTGACTTTGGGTCACCAGAGGTTTGGCACCTCATAGCGACTTGTCCCAGTGGTTTAGCACCACAGTGGGTTGGCCCCACAGTTGATATTTTGGGATCGTCGCCAGTGATTTGGTATCACACGTGGGTTGGCCCCACTCGGTATATTGATATTTTGTGACTTTGGGTCACCAGAGGTTTGGCACCTCATAGCGACTTGTCCCAGTGGTTTAGCACCACAGTGGGTTGGCCCCACAGTTGATATTACGGGATTGTCGCCAGTGATTTGGTATCACACATGGGTTGGCCCCACAGATGGATTATTCGTGACTTTGGGTCACCAGTGGTTTGCCACCACTTTATTGGATATCGTGACTTTGGGTCACCAGTGGTTTGGCACCACCAGTGGTTTGGTACCACACGGGGTAGAAAAAGAGTTATGGATGGCTAGGTTTGGGTGCATTATTTATACTGCTTGGTTATGATATGTGTGAGTATGTTGCATTAATTGAGAGGAGGATTTATGCACTGAGTCTTGGTGACTCACCTTCTCCCTTACCTTTTCAGGTGACTCGTAGATTGCAGATGAGGGGCCAGATGGACTCGAGGTGGCCATGCATCAAAACACTTGGTATTACTTGGATTTTGAATTGGATATTTATTCGCATTTCAGTTTTATTTGGGTTTGTAATAAGGCCTTTGATTATATTTTTGGATTATTTATGTTTTGGATGGTTTTAACTATGGCTAAGTAAACTATTTAATTAATCTAATAATTTGAAACGCAAGGTTTTCTAAACTACAAAACGAAATAGTTTTCAAAACTTTACCATCGGGTACACCTTTAGTAATTGATAACAATAACCTCTCAACCGGATTTTAAACTTAAGTTTTTCACACTTAATTCAAACGATTCCAAATTAACTAAACGAGAACCAATCGAGTTTTATGGCCTAAACGTTTTCTAAACCTATGGATCGACAACTGAGTTTTAAGATAAATTCCCAGGATTTCAAAGTAAACTATTGGTTTGCAAATAATCATGCCCAAGATTTCTACAAGTATAACACAACAAAAAGTTTTCACTAAAATTTTAACCGGTAACCTATTTTCTCCAACGCGTTTTTCCTCTGTGACATGTCAGATTCGGTCGTGGTGTGTTGACCGGGTTTAGGATGTTACAATTTTGGTATCAGAGCCAAGTTTGAAGGCTCGACTGTGGGCTTTTAAATTGGTTTTAAATGTTCTTATTTGAAAATATATGGTTTGAAAGGCATGGCACCAAGTCTCCGGCATCAATCCGCCCAGGTAAGTACCCCTTACTATTGCTTGTGATTTTTGGATGTGATAAGATTGAATGACTAGCAATAGTGGACTATCCTAGAGACTGAAACTGATAGGACTTTATGGGCTTGTGGAAACAAAAGTCCTTTAATAAGAACTATCCATAAGATTGTGCTTTAAAGACAGTGGAATAATTACTAATGCATAAAAGTTCTAAATCTGATAAGTCGAGACTTTAGTCATTAGCACTCGAGGTGGACGTGGTCGTAATACACGTGGACGTGGTCGGGGTAGGATGACAGTTTCTGAACCAGTGGGGTCTGGTCAGGGGTCAGAGAATGAGATACCAGCACCACCACCAGCTTTAGGTGGTGAGTTTCAGGATTAGACTGGGGACGACGTAGTGTCGCAGGCGATGCTGCGAGTTCTTGAAAGAGTAGCTGGAGTAGGTGGAGGCGTAGGAACTCGAAAATCGGTACCTGAACGACTCCGGGCCAATGGAGCCGAGGTATTTCCAGGTGTTTCTGGTGTGGCTCCCAGTACGGCTGAGTATTGGCTAGAGGCGACAGAGCGGATCATGGATGATTTGGATCTGACTGCTGAGGAAAAGCTGAAAGGGATAGTGTCGCTTCTCCGAGATGAGTCATACCAGTGGTGGCTAACGGTTCGAGACAGTGCGGCAGCGGATGATCTCACTTGGGACTATTTTAAGGCTGCTTATCAGAAGAAGTATGTTGGGTCTAGCTACATTGATGCACAGCGGAAGGCATTTCTGAGGTTGCTTCAGGGGAGTAAGTCTGTATCAGAATATGAGGCAGAGTTCTTAAGGTTGAGCCAGTATGCTAGGGGCATTATGGCTACAGAACACGAGCGATGTGTTCGATTTGAGGACGGTCTGAGAGATGAGCTGAGGTTGCTGATTGCTCCACAGCAGGAGCGTGAGTTTGCCGTCCGGTAGAAAAGGCTAAGGTAGCCGGCGGGTTAAGGAGTCCGTGAGAGGCGAGAATATGGATAGGAAATGCAGGACATATGAGAGGTTTTGGATCATCCGGGGTGTGCAGTAATTCTCAGAAAAGGGCTAGACAGAGTGAGCCGAATTAGTCTGGTAGGTCTGTTGCTGCTAATCAGGGTCCAGCACAGTGTAACCGTTGTGGGAAATCTCATTGGGGAGGATGTTGGACAGGTGGAAAAGGATGCTTTAAGTGTGGCTCGCTGGATCATCGTGTGAAGGACTATCAACGTAAGTTAGCCAGGATTCGGTCTGAGGGTCAGGGCCGTGCTCAGTTCAGAAATGAGGGACCGCCACCGCAGAGGGGTCGTGGTAATGGTAGAGGAGGTAATGGTTCTAGTCGGGGCCGTGGAGCACCGGGCAGAGGTACAGGCAGCACTGAGGCAAGACAGGCTGGGTTGGTGTATGCAGCGAGGCGTCGAGAGGAGAGCGATGCACTGGATGTCATAACCGGTACGTTCTTAATCTTTGGATTTCCATATACTACTTTGATTGATGTGGGTTCGACGCATTCATACGTTGCTAGTAGCATAGTAGAGACCATGAACCTAGACTTTGAGACTACTTCTAGGCAGATGATAGTAATTAGCCCTCTAGGTCACTCTATAGAAGTGAATAAGCTGTATAGGGATGTACCCTTAGAACTCCAAGGGGTAGTGTTTGTGGTCGATCTGATGGAACTGCCGTTTGGGGAGTTCAATCTGATTCTTGGAATGGACTGGTTGGTTAAGTACCAGGCAAGTTTGGATTGCGCAGCTAAACGCATGGTTCTGAAGACGGCTGAGGGTGATGAGTTGGTTATGATAGGTAATAGAAGAGATTATCTATCCAACGTGGTATCTGCTTTGAAGCCTGAGAAGATGGTCAGGAAGGGCTGTGAAGCGTTTGTGGTTCATGTGTGTGCCTTGGAGGCTAAGGAGTCTATGTAGGGAATGTCCGAACAGTAAAGGAATTTGCTGATGTATTTCCAGAGGAGCTTCTGGGGTTACCACCGGATCGCGAGGTTGAATTTGGCATAGATCTGTTACCCGGAACTGCGCCAGTGTCTATTGCTTCGTATAGGATGGCGCCTAAGGAATTACTGGAGTTCAAGGCTCAGATTCAGGAGTTGTTGGATCGAGGTTTTATCTGACCAAGTGTTTCGCCTTGGGGAGCGCCGGCACTCTTTGTCAAGAAGAAAGATGGTACGATGCGGATGTGTATAGACTACCGCCAGTTGAATAAGCTGACGATCAAAAACAAGTATCCGTTACCGAGGATTGATGACTTGTTTGATCAGCTTAAGGGTGCATCGGTATTCTCAAAGATAGACTTAAGGTCTGGGTCTCATCAGCTAAAGGTGAAAGAGGCTGATATTCACAAGACGGCGTTTCGTACTCGGTATGGGCACTACGAGTTTCTGGTAATGCCATTTGGGTTGACTAACGCGCCGGTAGCATTCATGGACATGATGAATAGGGTATTCCAGCAGTATTTGGATCAGTCTGTCATGGTAATTATAGACGACATCTTGGTATATTCAAGGACAGAGGAGGATCATGATGCGCATTTACGAGTAGTGTTGCAGATTCTGAGGGAAAAGCAGCTATATGCTAAATTTAGTAAGTGCGAGTTCTGGCTTAGGGAAGTGCCTTTCTTGGGTCATGTAGTATCAGTTGAGGGGATTAGGGTGAATCCTTGAAAAATTGAGACAGTGTTGGATTGGAAGCCGCCTAAGTCAGTGGCTGAGATTCGAAGTTTTTTAGGGCTGGCAGGGTATTACCGAAGATTTGTAGAGGGATTTTCTTTAATCGCAGCACCGATGACCAAGTTGTTAAGGAAAGGAGTTCCATTTGTGTAGACTGAGAAGCAGCAAGAGAGTTTCGACAAGCTAAAGAAGATTTTGACTGAAGCTCTGGTTTTGATTCAACCGGAGGCAGGAAAGGAATTCACGGTATATTGCGATGCATCACATACGGGCTTGGGATGTGTGCTGATGCAGGAAGGGAAGGTAATGGCTTATGCATCTCGACAGCTGAGACCGCATGAAGTTAACTATCCGACGCACGACTTGGAGTTAGCTGTAGTGGTCTTCGCTTTGAAAATATGGAGACACTATTTGTACGGAGAGAGGTCGATAGTCTACACAGATCACAAGAGTCTGAAGTACCTTTTGACTCAGAAGGATTTGAACTTGAGGCAGCGCAGATGGATTGAGTTGTTGAAGGACTACGACCATTCGATTGAGTATCATCTGGGCAAGGCTAACGTAGTGGCGGACGCGTTGAGCCGCAAGGTTGTATCAGACTTAAGAGCGATGTTTGCCCATCTTAGCTTGTATGACGATGGGAGTATTTTGGCAGAATTGCAGGTTAAGCTGACTTGGGTTGAGCAGATCAAAGAGAATCAGTTAGAGGATGAGGATTTGAATGCGCGAAGGTTGTAAGTTCAGAATGGTGGTATGGAGGGTTACAGTTTGTCTAGCGATGGAGTGCTGTGTTTCCAAGGGAAAGCTTGTATGCTGAATGATGTCGAGTTAAGGCAGAGGATCCTGCGGGACGCACATAGCAGCCCATACGCTATGCATCTTGGAGGTAACAAGATGTATCGGGATTTAAGAGAGCAGTTTTGGTGGCCAGGTCTGAAGCCGAAAGTAACAGAGTTTGTGGGTAAATGTTTGACGTGTCAGCAGGTCAAGGCTGAACATCAGTTGCCATCAGGTTTACTTCAGCCGGTGAAGATTCCACAGTGGAAGTGGGAAAGGATCACCATAGATTTTGTTAGTGGATTACCCCTTACGCCTAGTAAGAAGGACTCGGTTTGGGTAATTGTGGATCGTCTAACTAAATCAGCTCACTTCATACCAGTAAGGGTTGATTACTCGCTTCAGAGATTAGCTAAGCTATATGTGTCTGAGATAGTGAGGTTGCATGGTGTGCTAGTATCGATCATCTCGGATAGGGATCCCAGATTTACGTTGAGATTTTGGAAAGCGTTGCATCAGGCTTTGGGTACATGCTTGGATTTCAGTACGGCATTTCATTCACAGTCTGACGGGCAGTCGGAAAGGGTTATACAGATTTTGGAGGATATGTTGAGAGGTTGTGTTTTGGACTTCAGAGGTAGCTGGGAAGAGTTTCTGCCATTAGCTGAGTTCGCTTATAACAATAGTTACCAAGCAAGCATCAAGATGGCACCATATGAGGCGTTGTATGGTAGGAAGTGTCGCTCAACCTACATGTTAGACGGAGTTGGGTGAACGTCAGATGTTGGGACCAGAGTTGGTTGCAGAGACTGAAGACAAGGTTAAGTTGATTCAGGCTCGATTAAAGGAAGCGGATAGGTAGAAGTCATATGCCGATCTCAAGCGGATGGATATAGAGTTTGCCGTGGGTGATAAGGTCTTTCTGAAGGTCTAGCGATGGAAGAAGGTATTGAGGTTTGGAAAAAAAGGCAAGTTAAGTCCAAGGTTTATTAGGCCGTATAAAGTGTTGAGACGAGTGGGACCAGTAGCCTATCAGCTTGAGTTGCCAGCAGAGCTAAGTTAGATTCATGATGTGTTCCATGTTTCCATGCTTAGACGTTATCGTTCAGATCCATCGCATCTCGTGGCAGTGGAGGAGATAGAGGTGAGTCAAGATTTGAGTATGGAAGAGGAACCAGTGCGGATCCTAGATCTAGGAGTGAAAGTTTTGCGTAAGAAGTCTGTTCCACTGGTGAAAGTGTTATGGCGGAATCATGGCGTGGAAGAAGCTACGTGGGAACCCGAGGAGTTGATGAGACAGCAATACCCTCAACTCTTCTGACCAGGTAATTTCGAGGTCGAAATTATTTTTAAGGGGGTAGAACTGTAATATCCTGAAACAGGGGTTAATTTTAAATTGAATTATTGTGCATGTGTTTGGACTGTGGTGTTATTCTTTGTGATGTTTTAAGACCTAGTTATAGGTTTAGAGCAGGCCTGAGTAGTAAGAAATTTTTGTTTTTAAGCTTTAAGTAAAGAGAGCTGAAAGGAGCTAGGGGTTATAAGTATTTCAAGGGGGATTTTAACACAAGCTTAGGCTTGGTAAAGTGGCTTGGAGGCGCCACTTAAAGCCCTGTGATTGACGCCACTTGCAGGGGAGGATATCTCAGGTTCGAGCGGTAGAAATCCCACTATTTTCTTATTATTTTGACGCCAAGGAGGGGGAAGAGTTGTGCTCAGCACAAACTCTGTCAGATAAAGATGGACTCAGTCAAATTAATTCAAATAGGTGGCAGAGAGAAAAATTAGGAGCTTGACTAATTCAAATTCG
This sequence comes from Gossypium bickii, assembly GCA_025503065.1. Taxonomy (NCBI): domain Eukaryota; kingdom Viridiplantae; phylum Streptophyta; class Magnoliopsida; order Malvales; family Malvaceae; genus Gossypium; species Gossypium bickii. The sequence goes on along the minus strand of CP106711.1, from coordinate 110,531,439 downwards.
TTTGAATTAGTGGCCAGGAGAGTTTTTAGGTAGTGGCCGAATTTTGAACTCCTCGTTGGAGGAGTGTTCGGTTTTGGGAAGCTGGGTGAAGGGAGGGTACCGATTTCTCTTAGGCACCTATTGGGGCATTTCGGCTAGCTCTTGTTTTGTGGCAAAGCCGAAAACAAACCATTCTTGAAGCATTGCCGATTTTCCTGGTGCACATATTGAAGAAAAGCCGAAACTCCTTTCTTGTTTTGCACCTAGCTGAATGTTCTCTTGGGTTCTTTAATATTTATCTCATTTTACCTCTTTTCTTCTTCTTGTTCTTGGCCGAATCCCTTACCCTCCCATCTCTCTCTTTTTCTTTTCCCATTTGTGCTAAGCCGAAAGTATCCATCTTCTTCCTCTCATCCTTTTTATTTTTCTTCCTTTCTCAAACTCTTGTGCCGAAATTCACTTTACTTTTCTTTGTCGAATTCTCTCTCCCACTTTCACTTCTCTTTTCCCTTCTCTTTCTCCACTCTAGCCGAACCATATTTGTCTGCTTCCATCAACCTTAGCCGAAACTCCCTTCACCATTCAACTATCTATCGAAAAGCCTTTCTTCCTCTCTTACATTGCTTTGACCGAATATCAACAAGGGTGGATCTTGTGAGCCTTTTCTCCAAACAGTTTTGAAGGGTAAGTATTCATAGCCGAAGTCTTTTTACTTCTTTTTCTTCCTTTCTCTATCGACTCTCATAAGAGCAAAGCCGAGTTCGGCAGTGGTTAGTAAGGTCTCTAATCCCCTTTGAAAACCAATTTCTCCTAGGTACTCCGAGATTTTGAAGCAATCGATCCAAGCCCTCTATTCTCTGGAAATCAGTTTGGTAAGACTAGTGGTAAGGATCTGTGGTGACTTATTTACTCTCTTAGTTATTTGGTTAAGCCGAAGGCTTTAAAAATGAGATTTGAGGGTTGGCTGATTGTAGGGGGAGAAGCAGTCTTGCATACTTTGCGTTGAGATTCGTTTTCGTTAGGCAAAGAGGTAAGGGATGGTATAGTTTAAACGAAATCTCACCCTTTGAGATTTAAGGGTGTAGCCGAATGGCCTATGTTACTAACCTGAGTGTTGGCCGAATGTAGGACAAGGTGATCTGGAGTCGTAGATCGGATTTCAGGATTCAGTGGTAGCATTAGTAACAGGTGTGTAACTTACACACTTTATAATTAAGTAAATATATTTTAATAACCTGAATGTGTAAAGCCGAAACAGTGTGGATATTGATATGGTACCCTATGGGTATAAGCAAGGATTCGGGTTAGTCCGTTTCGATATGAGTTTTACTATTGAATGCATGATGGTGTGATTTATGACATATTTGCTATGTGGTTCATAATAAAGCATGATGGCATGATTTGCATGAGTATGGCATGATGATGGGTGATATGAGAGGAGGGGGAAAATGATATCTGTGACTTTGGGTCACCAGAGGTTTGGCACCTCCAGTGATTTGGTACCACAGATTATTTTGTGACTTTGGGTCACCAGAGGTTTGGCACCTCATAGCGACTTGTCCCAGTGGTTTAGCACCACAGTGGGTTGGCCCCGCAGTTGATATTTTGGGATCGTCGCCAGTGATTTGGTATCACACGTTGGTTGGCTCCACACTCGATATATTGATATTTTGTGACTTTGGGTCACCAGAGGTTTGGCACCTCATAGCGACTTGTCCCAATGGTTTAGCACCACAGTGGGTTGGCCCCACAGTTGATATTACGGGATTGTCGCCAGTGATTTGGTATCACACGTGGGTTGGCCCCACAAATGTATTATTCGTGACTTTGGGTCACTAGTGGTTTGGCACCACATTATTGGATATCGTGACTTTAGGTCACCAGTGGTTTGGCACCACCAGTGGTTTGGTACCACACGGGGTAGAAAAGCAGTTATGGATGGCTAGGTTTGGGTGCATTATTTATACTGCTTGGTTATGATATGTGTGAGTATGTTGCATTAATCGGGAGGAGGATTTATGTACTGAGTCTTGGTGACTCACCTTCTCCCTTACCTTTTCAGGTGACTCGTAGATTGCGGATGAGGAGCCGGATGGACTCGAGGCGGCCATGCATTAAAACACTTGGTATTACTTGGATTTTGAATTGGATATTTATTCGCATTTCGATTTTATTTGGGATTGTAATAAGGCCTTTGATTATATTTTTGGATTATTTATGTTTTGGATGGTTTTAACTATGGCTAAGTAAACTATTTAATTAATTTAATAATTTGAAACGCAAGGTTTTCTAAACTACAAAACGAAATGGTTTTCAAAACTTTACCATCGGGTACACCTTTAGTAATTGATAACAATAACCTCTCAATCGGATTTTAAACTTAAGTTTTCACACTTAATTCAAACGATCCCAAATTAACTAAGCGAGAACCAATCGAGTTTTATGGCCTAAACGTTTTCTAAACCTATGGATCGACAACTGAGTTTTAAGATAAATTCCCGGGATTTCAAAGTAAACTATTGGTTTGCAAATAATCATGCCCAAGATTTCTACAAGTATAACACAACAAAGAGTTTTCACTAAAATTTTAACCGGTAACCTATTTTCTCCAACGTGTTTTTCCTCTGTGACATGTCAGATTCGGTCGTGGTGTGTTGATCGGGTTTGGGGTGTTACATTAATTTTGCATTTGTTATTAATTATATTATTGAATTCATCATTTTAAATATTTTTTTATAATTTATAAGATTTATCATATTTATGAATAGGAATTCTAAATCTATTAAAAGACTTCATTAAATGAAATTATATAATAAATAAAAAGTCAAATTTTATATTTAATTTATTATGTTTCGTTAACAATAAAAAGTAAAAAGAAAAGAAAATATATTACCTATTTTAAAATAGTAAATTCTAATTATTTAAATTAGAAATTATATCACATGTGATTGCCTGCGAAAATCATGTAATTAAAATATAAAGATGTATTTGTAAATAACATGTGGTTTGAAACTAATTAATAATAGCACATGAAATATATATGATATTAAAATGGATTAGATTAAATTGTGAGTAAAATGAAATTTAATACATCATATTAAGAATACTACATGAGTACAAACTGTTTATCATGATGTTGTCATCAATATTGAGTTAGCGTCGAGTTAACTCGTAACACCAACTCAATCAACAATATTATTATTATATAAAACTAATGAACTTAATAAATTGTGTATATTAAAATAAAAATGTATAAAAAAAATATCAAAATGATGCTTTGGTTGAGTGGTAAATTTAAGATTTTAGTAATCTAATTTGTGTGGGTTTAAATCTCACAATATGCATTTTTTATCAGTTTTTGTTAAAATGATAAGATTAAACCCTAAAATAATATAACTTATTTAATTACGGGAGGACATGTCCGAAATTTTCTTAACTGAGTTGATGCTCAGATGACTCATGACACTAACTCAATTAAGGACGTAAATACATTTAAAAGTTAATAATTTATATATAATGTAATAGTACAGCATAGAGAACAAATAACATTATATTTCATATATGAAAATTTAAAATAATACATTTTTATAGTCTAATATATCTACAAATTATTATAATCAATTTGAATAGTGAAATGTTTAATTTACAACATATCAATTATTATTTTTTTTAAAAAGATGCTTCAATAACGATTAATTTTTTTTTATTAGTACTACATTTAAATTATCAAAATAATTAATATATTTTAATTGTGTTAATTACTTACTATTTTAAATAATATTACCTTACATTAATTACATAAAATAAAATTACATTGAATACGATGATTTCAATCTTATTATAATATCTAAATTCTAGTCGAACACAAAGAATATTATTTTAATTATGCTAAAAATGGTTTCCATGGTGATAAATGAAGGATAATGAATTACCGACCATTTCGACATTTTTCTAAGCGTGAGCATCCTCTATCATACTTGTTGGCGGGTTCTGGTACGCAATTAAGCGTCCCTGGTCTGCATGGCTTTGGCATATCTCCTCTTTCAATTGCTCCATAGTTAAGGTTTTCAGCATTTGCACCATTTTCCATCAACATTGAGCTCACCACCATTGCACAAATCCACACCACCATCATCTTCTTCTCCACACCCATTTTGTTTCAACAAACTTATTCAAATCTTTATTTATTTAAAACTCTGCACTATCTTTCAATCACAAGAGGTGGGAACTATATAGTTCACAATAGTTGTAGACTTAGTAAAATGTTTAACCAAAACTACAAGATTGGAGCATTTTCCATAGCATTTTTAGTAAATTAAGCTAGGAATAGCAAAAAAAGGCCAAGTCTCTTTGAACCATATATATTCATCATTTCTAAAGATAGACATGCAATATTTGATAAAAAGAAAGAAATGTTAAAATCCCACCCTTTTCTTTTACTAACCCTTGCAACTTTAATCGGTAGTCACAATTATAGATACAACTTTCTTCACCAAAGTACTATATAAAATTAATGGAGAATTTACAACCATTTCCAGTAAGGCATCATCACATAAAAACTTTTGTTTGTAACAACCTCTATATTTAGAGCAACTCATATTTGGAACAAGTCAAAATAATCATTATTCAAGAACAACTCTAATCCAAGAACAACCATCGTCTTGCACTTCAAGATATGTTCCACAGAAGATGTATCACATGATATTATTTCATCGAAGTATAAGAAGGGGAAATAACCCAAAATATGGTAGGGTTCTGGGGTTTTCTTCCCTCTTGGGATGTTATGGAGAGTTTGGCTTGATGGATCAAATATGGAGATAGTGAAGAGGTTTCCTCTTAACCTTTTCTTGTAACACTGACTGCTTCTCCTTTCTTTCTTAAACATAATTAATTCTTATACACTATTCACTATCACCTACAAAATCCTTTCATTATAAAAAATCATTAATCTTTTTATAATTGAAGAATATCTATCATTACTCTCATAATTGCTAGCTCTGTAACTCTTATTTTTGGAACACTATCATAGGAGCCTTCGCTGTAACACCCCTAACCCGAATCCTACGTCGGACTAGGGTTAAAGGCGTTACCGGACAGATCGGAAACATTTTCATAATTTCATACATTCATCCATCAGTCTCAAACATAATGTCCCTTAATACGGTCAACGAGACCTAAAACTTGCTTATAAACCGGGACGGGACAAAACCAAAACACATACAGACATTCTCAGAAATTTAAAACTTTTCTAAGTTTCAGGGGTTACACGCCCGTGTGGGCAGGCCGTGTGCCTCCGACGGTTGCTAGACACACCCGTGTGTCCTCCCTGTGGACGAAACTGACTTAGTTCCCACGGCCACCAAGCACGCCCGTGTACTTTGGCCGTGGTCGATCCTGTCAAAACCACACGGCTACCAGGCACGTGCGTGTGCCGTGGTCGTGTGCTCTTAGGCCATATACTGACTTACGCACACGGTCACTAGGCACGCCTGTGTGCCATAACCGTGTGACATTATAGGCCATTTTCAAGGCCAAAATGCCACCCACTTGGGTCTTATATACAAGCAAAATTTACCAACCCATTTCATGCATATTAGACAACAAAATAAGCATTCAATCTAAACATTCAATATCCATTTTAACCATGCCAACTTCCAATACCAAAACATATGTATATCAAATATAATTCATCCAAATGCTTACCCAAAAACTTGACTAATTCATGTATAAACTAACCATGACAAAAACATACTTCACTTATCACATTCATTTAAGCAAATTCTCAACTCATAAATAGCCAAATCACATGGCTAAGTTCATATAACAAACTTATACTGAATACTAGCCTATACATGCCATATCTTACTATATACATTTCCAAAGTGTACCAAAATGAATTTAGTAGTGTGATGACGAACCTTGACGGTCTCGAGCCTTCAGTAGCTTTGACGACCTATAAAACAGTGAAAATACACAAACAGAGTAAGCTTTCCAAAGGCTTAGTAAGTCATAATACAAACAAACTTAGCATCGAAGATATTTATATACTCATAGATACATTGGCACATCTAAATCACTTAGCAAATTATCACATGTATACTTTGGTCCATGTACTTGGCCATATTTACCACATTCATCAATTTAAAAGTCTCATATACCCAAAGCTCTTTCATACTTAATATCACATATCATATTGTTATCCAAATATACATAATCATCATAGTAAGATCACATAGGAACTTACCTTATATACACACACTTAGTGTATGAATCAACGTACCTGAAACGAATTCACTATTCACATGGCCATTTCGCATCACAGACTTGCCCGTTGAACCTTAAAGAATCTAGTAGGATACTCGGAAAGCTCAGAATAGTCGTACAATGCCAACGTCCCAGATGAGGTCTTACATGTAATCGGATATCGATGCCACTGTCCCAGACTGGGTCTTACACCAATCAATACGATGCCGGTGTCCCAGACATGGTCTTACACGCAAAGATCATATCGATGCCAACGTCCCAGACGTGGTCTTACACGAAATCTCAAATCAATGCCAACGTCCCAGACGTGGTCTTACATGATAAAGCAGAATAGATACTTATGTCACGGCATAGCTAATCCTATCTATTCCTATGTTCGTAAGGGACTTCTCGGACATTGTCACTAAGTAATCCTTATCTCGGAATTCATGAACAGATCATATCATAAGGATTCATCGATAACAACAGTAATAATAACATACATAATTCCATACGAATACGTTTATTTGCATAATGACTTGCCTCAGATTCGATTTAAACAGAAACGGAAATGGCTACTCGATTACTTTCGCTTTCCCGCAATCTAAATTCGTTTTCTTTGGTTCTTGATCTATACATATTCAGAATTAACTCTTTTATTCAATAAATTATTCAATTCAATCCAAAGACACACATTTTGGGCTTTTTACAAATTAACCCTCACATTTGCACAATTTATTAATTTAGTCCATTTTTCTCAAAACACCAAATTCACAAAATCATCACACATCCAAGCTTAGCCAAATGCATATATATATATATATCATACAAGCCCATATTTTCCATCAAATTTGCAATTTAGTCCTCAAAAATAATATTTTCTCAATTTAGCCCTAATTAGCTAAATTCATCAAAAATTCAAGAACAAAGTATGTTCATCTAGCTCAAATCTTTCATTTAACACCATAAATCATCACAAAGCTCAACATATCATCAATGGCACATTTCATGAACATCATCAATACACAAAATTGAGACATGGTCTTGATAGTAGACAAAGCAATGATTGCAAAAACGTAGAAATTATCAAAAACCAACCGAAAACATTCATTTAATTTGGCTTGTAAGTAGCCGAATATGCAAAGCTTTAAAACTTTTCTTTTCTTTGTGTTTTCGGTGGATGAATGCATGAAAATAATATCCATTTTCATGTTTTAATCATATTATATTTCATTAATAAACAATTTTGAATTTTAGCCTTATAAAATAAAATCACAAAACATAATTTCTAATGTTATTATGGACCATAGTCGTCCACTATCTATAACAATGGCTAATTTGCCATATAAAGCCTCCGCTTTTACAAAGCCACAACACATTGATACTTTAACAAATGGCATACAACTTTCACATTTAATGCAAATCAATCCTTTACTCAAATTAAACACACAAACAGATAAATTAGCTTACGAAAATTTACCACATGCTTAACCACATATCTAAAGAACAGAAAATAATATTAAAATATTTTAATGACTCGGATTTGTGGTCCTAAAACCACTGTTCTGACTAGCGTATATACCGGATTGTTATAATTCTCCCCCTTAGGGATTTTCGTCCCCGAAAATCTTACTGTTAAACAGATTTGGATACTACTGTCTCATTGAATCTTCAGGCTCCTACATAGCCTCTTCTATTCCGTGTCGATTCCATAGTACTTTCACTAATGGAATTTTCTTGTTTCTTAACTCTTTCACTTCACGAGGTAAGATACAAATCAATTTCTCTTTGTAAGACATATTAGATCGGATTTCAATTTCAGATGGGGCAATCACATGTGACGATTCGGATCGATATTTACGGAACATCGAGACTTGGAATACATTGTGTATCTTTTTTAGCTTAGAGGGCAACCTTAATCTATATGCAACAGGCCCAACACGTTCAATAATTTCATACGGCCCGATGAACCTGGGACTTAATTTGCCTTTACGTCCGAATCAGAGTACTTTCTTCCACGGAGACACTTTCAAAAATACTTTGTCACCAATTTCAAATTCGATATCTACTTGTTTCAAGTCTGCATAAGATTTTTGACGATCAGATGCTGCTTTCAAACAATCTCCAATTAGTTTCACTTTCTATTCTGAGTCTTTTATCAAATCGACCCCGTAAAGCTTATTTTCACTAAGTTCGGTCCAATACAGAGGTGTACGACATTTATGTCTGTACAAAGCTTCATAAGGTGCCATTTTGATACTTGATTGAAAATTGTTATTGTATGCAAATTTAATCAATGGTAGGTACTACTCCCACGTACCGTTAAACTCAAGGATACAACATCTTAACATATCTTGAAGAATCTGAATGATTCACTCGGATTGACCCTCTGTTTACGGATGAAAAGCTGTACTAAAATGCAGTTTCATGTCTAAAGCTTCTTGCAATTTCTTCCAGAACCTCGATGTAAACCTCGGATCCCTATCTGACACAATAGATAGTGGCACCCCGTGCAATCTAATAATCTCAGAAATATAAAGCTCGGCTAATTTATTAAGTGAATAGTCAAATCTTACCGAAATAAAATGGGCAGATTTCGTCAATTGGTCAACTAAGACCCAAATCGTATTTTTCTTTCTCGGAGTCTGACGCAAACTAGAAACAAAATCCATTGTTACATTATCCCATTTCCACAAGGAATCAGAATCGGTTGTAGAAACCCATATGGAACTTGATGTTTGGCTTTGACTTGCTAACAGATTAAGCATTTCGAAACGAAGTCAGAAATGTCTCGTTTCATACCAGACAACCAATAGTGTTGCTTCAGATCATGGTACATCTTTCTACTTCCCGGATGAACAGATAGACGGCTGTTATGAGCTTCATACAAAATCAGCTGAATCAACTCCGGATATCTCGAAACATAGATACAACCTCGAAATCTCAAGCAATCATCAATAACTCAAAATTCAGATTCAGAATTTAAATAACACGGAGCTCGTTTTGCTAATAACTCATTATCAGATTTTTGAGCATCACATACCTGTTGTAAAAACAACGGTTTCGTTTTAACTCAGCTAACACAGAACTATCATCAGAGAAATCTAATTGAGCATTCAAAGCACTTAGTGCAAACAATGATTTTCTACTCAATGCATCGGTAACAAGATTCGCTTTACCCGGATGATAATCTATCACGAGCTCATAATCTTTTAACAGCTCTAACCATCTTGTTTGATGTAGGTTCCAATCTTTCTGAGTCATCAGTTATTTCAGACTTTTATGATTTGAAAACACATGACATTTCTCACCGTACAGATAATGGCACCAAATCTTAAGTGCAAATACAATCATAGCTAGCTCAAGGTCGTGAGTCGGATAGTTCTTTTCATGAGGTTTCAATTGTCTCGAGGCATAAGCTACAACTTGCCTTCCTGCATCAAAACACATCCTAGACCGTTAATGAAGCATCACTGTATATAACGAATTCTTTACCCGATTCTGGCTGTACTAACACTAGAGCTTCTGTTAACATAGTTTTCAAGTAATCAAAACTTTTCTGGCATTTATCCAACCATTCAAATTGATCGCTGTTTTCGCGATGTCAAAGTCTTAAAATTTATATAAAGAATGATCGAACCTGGAAACTAACTATGACAATGATTTGAGGCAAACGTACCTATCGAACAGTAGTATAGTTTAGGCAAGACCGAAATGTCGAACCCAAAGGAACCAAAAGTACTAATACTAACTCTCTTTTTATTATCTAGCCTAAGAATTAAAGTGATTGTTTATCTAATCTAAAATTAACTAACTAATAAACTAAAGATTCAAAGTCAAAGAGAATGAATTCGGGGAAAATAACTTTAGGGAAAAAGAATTGATTAAGACGATACCTAAGAAAGAATCTACCTAGACTTCACTTGTTATCTAACTCTGAACCAGACGATTTATTCATTTGACTTGATCCATAAGATTCCCTAAGTTATATTAATCCCTCTCTCGAGGCGACTAACATCTTACCCTAGGTTGATTAATTGAAATCTCTTTCTAATTAAAAGCCCTAGAACCGCATTAACTCGATCTAAGGACTCCCATATTAGGTTTCACCCTAATCCGACAAAATCTCGTCACTGTATCTCTAGGCGTGCGATCAACTCCACTTAATTATGCTAGGTCTACTCTTAGGCAGGGACTTTTGCTCCTCCACCTAAGCACATCATACTTGAATTAATATCCCAGAAATATCAACACAAGAATCAATAACAAGTCAAATATTTATCATATAGTTCAGCAAATGATAACAAGATTCATCTTATGTTTGAAAGGGATTTCCTTGGTGGTGTTAGGATCAGGAGGGGACACTCGTGGATCTGCTTTATCTAGCAATACCTGATCTCCAATTTTGAACTTGTTTGTCTCGTAAGGTGGCCTTGGTTCTGCTTTGTGTATCCCTAGTTCTTTTTTAAACTACTTCTTCCCCTCTTCTAGTTCATCAATCTGAATCCTTTGTTCCTCATGAGTTATTTCTTTGTTGGCACAAGGTTTAGGATCGGGATCATGCTATGGTGTTTCCTGAAAGGAAGGGTTAACCGAATGGTTATTAATAGAATTTACTTTCTCACCTTGGCTATTCGATGTTCTAGCTGAACCGAGGGCTTGAAGAGTGACTGTCTCGTGACCTACACAGAGTATAAGTTCACCTGCATCAACATCGATTTTAGTTCTGGAAGTTTTTAAGAGTGGTCTTCCTAAAATTAGGGGGATCGTGTTGTCCTCATCCATGTCTAAAACGACAAAGTCTACTGGGAATACAAATTTATCAATCTTTACAAGTACATCTTCAATTATTCCCCTAGAAACTCTAATAGTTTTATCAGCTAATTGAATGCTCATTCTAGTTTGTTTGGGTTTCCCTAGACCTAACTGCTTAAACAATTTGTAAGGCATGACATTTATGCTTGCCCCTAAATCAGCTAACGCATTATCAATAGATAAACTACCAATTAAGAATGGAATTGTAAAACTCCCTGGATCATTTAATTTCGGTGGTAGTTTATTTTGCAACATTACTGAGCACACTGCATTCAGCTCTACATGTGAGTCCTCGTCTATCTTCCGCTTATTCGTCAATAGCTTCTTTAAAAAATTCCTGGAATCTGGCATCTGTGAAAGAGCTTCAAGAAACGGTAAGTTAATATGTAATTTCTTTAAAACTTTAAGAAACTTACCAAACTGTTCCTCTATGTCGTCTTTCATTATCGCTTCGAGATATAGTATTCGAGGTTGGTACTCTTTGACTACCGGTTTTGATTTTACCTCAACCATATCTTCTTCTACCATATTCTTTTGATTTGAATTAGGTTCGTCTAACCCTTCACTGTCTTGAGCTATTATGGCTTGAATTTGATCCCTTGGGTTAGTTTCAATGTTGCTCAGTAGTCTTCCTTGTGGTCTCTCAAAGATTTGCTTAGTAAGTTGCTCGATTTGATCCTTGAACTCTTGTGTCAATACCTCAAGTTTTGTTTCTATGTTTTGGAAACGTGTTTCTGTACTTTGGGAACGTATTTCTGAGGCTACTATGAAGTTTTTCAGCATCTCTTCAAGGTTTGGCTTCTTTTCCTGTGGGTAAGGTTCTTGTTGGAAGTTTTGGGATGGTTGTTGCCTTTGATTTCTTTGACCACACCATGAGAAATTGGGATGGTTCTTCCAACCTGGATTATAAGTATTACTATAAGGGTTATTGTTAGATCAAAAATTGTTACCCATATAGTTCATTTGTTCGCTCTCCAGGCCCTGTCCGTAGGGTGGGTACTCAGGATTCACCACTCATTTACTTGCGTCGCACTGCATAACTAGATGTACCTGCAAAGAACCATATAAACCGTCAAAGTTTTTATGTAGTAATTCTACCTAGTTTGATAGCGCGGTCACTGCATCGATGTTGAAAACTCCGGCTGCTTTGGCTGGCCTTGTCCTTGTAACATGCCACTGATAGTTATTCAGTGACATCTCTTCTATAAACTTGTAGGCCGCTTCAGGAGTTTTGTTGTTTAGGGTTCCACCGGTGGCTGAATCGATTAATTATCTTGTTGAGGGGTTTACCCCGTTGTAAAAAGTTTGGACCTGTAACCATAAGGGTAATCCATGGTGTGGGCACCTTCTCAACAAATCCTTGTATCTCTCCCATGCGTCGTAAAGTGTCTCTAAATCCATCTGCACAAAAGAAGAGATATCATTCCTCAATTTGGCCGTTTTGGCCTGTGGAAAATATTTTAATAAAACCTTTTCAGTTATTTGATCCCATGTAGTGATTGACCCTCGTGGAAGAGAATGTAACCACTATTTGGCTTTATTTCTCAAAGAAAAGGGAAATAACCGAAGACGGATGACATCATCAGAAACGCCATTTATCTTGAAGGAGCCGCAAAATTTCAGAAAATTTGCTAAGTGTGTGTTAGGATCTTCATCCTGCAAACCATCCAACTAAACAATCTGTTGTATCAACTGTATAGTGTTAGGTTTCAGTTTAAAATTATTTGCAGCAATAGTAGGCCTAACAATACTAGACACTGTTCCTGTTAAAATAGGTTTAGCATAATCATACATAGTACGTAGAGCATGATGTTCGGCCTTCTCTAAAAGTGGCGGATTATTTTCAGCCATCTCTTCCGTGGTATTTATTTTGACTTCTTGCTCTTCTTCTATGTAGTTTAAGCTTTGCCTTATTTCTCTGCGATTTCTGCGAATGGTACCTTCAATATCACTGTCGTAAAGTAAGGGCCCTGTCGGGTTCCTTCTAGTCATAAGCTAGAGGTACCTGAAAGGAATAAAAGAAAAAAAGAAAATTTAAAAAACAAAAATAAAATTTAATTGCAAAAATAAATATGGCTAAAGTAATAAAATTAAGCTTTCTTAATATTTTAGTTTCCCGGCAACGGCACCAAAGACTTGATTGTTGTTTTCGTAATGTCAAAGTCTTAAAATTTATATAAAGAATGATCGAACCTGAAAACTAACTATGACAACGATTTGAGGCAAGCATACATATCGAACAGTAGTATAGTTTAGGCAAGACCAGAATGTCGAACCCAAATGAACCAAAAGTACTAATACTAACTCTATTTTTATTATCTAGCCTAAGAATTAAAGTGATTGTTTATCTAATCTAAAATTAACTAACTAATAAACTAAAGATGCAAAGTAAAATAGAATGAATTTGAGGAAAATAACTTTACGAAAAACCAATTGATTAAGATGATACCCGAGGAAGAATCCACCTAAACTTCACTTGTTATCTAACTCTGAACTAGACGATTTATTCATTTGACTTGATCTGTCAGATTCCCTAAGTTATAGTAATCCCTCTCTCGAGGCGACTAACGTCTAACCCTAGGTTGATTAATTGAAATCTCTTTCTAATTAAAACCCCTAGAATCGCATTAACTCGATCTATGGACTCCCATATTAGGTTTCACCCTAATCCGGCAAAATCTCGTCACCCTATCTCTAGGCGTGCAATCAACTCTACTTAATTATGCTAGATCTACTCTTAGCCAGGGACTTTTGCTCCTCCACATAAGCACATCATACTTGAACTAATATCCTAAAAATATCAACACAAGAATTAAGAACAAGTCAAATATTTATCATATAGTTCAGCAAACGATAACAAGATTCATCTTAGGTTTCATCCCCCTTAGGTATCTGAGGGTTTAGTTCATAATAATAAAAGAAAACATATCAGAAGAAAAGATAAAACAAAACATAAGAAATCCCTAAATCCCCCTGAAGGAATTGAAGGAGAGATCCTCCGTCTTGAGTATGATTATGGCTTCTTGAGATGGATCAACTTGCTATCTTCAAGTAAATCCACACAAGTCTACCCTCTTTGGCCTAGTTGGATGGCCCCTGACTAAAGCCTTGGGTTCCCCCTTTTCTGGTCATACCTAGGGTGTTTATATAGGCTTTTGAATATGTTTCTTCGCCGCTAAGTATCCAAATCCAAACAAAACCCTTCTTTTTCACGGTAAGGACACGCCCATGTCACACGCCCGTGTAAGTCATGGCCAGGCCGTGTCGAGGCTGTTAAGTGACGCACGGCTATGTGGTCTTGGGCCCAAGCGGTGTGGATTTCTTGATATGGCCCATTTACTCTGTTTTGGGCCCGTTTTCCATTCTTTTCGTCATTGGGTGCTCTCATGAGTATAAAACATGAAAACAAAGGATTAAAAGCACCAATTTACATAATTCAAGGCTTAAATCATCCAAAAGCTGCTAAATGTGGGCTTAAAATATGTACTTTTACAGTTTATCACAAATTTAACATCTTTCTGAAGCAATCTAGTCAACGGAGTAGCTATCACTGAAAATCCTTTTACAAATCGATGATAATAACCAGCTAAACCCAAAAAACTACGGACTTTAGATACATTTCTCAGAGGTTTCTGATTCATAATAGCAGAAATCTTACTCGGATCCACTTGGATTCCCGAAGCTGACACAATATGTCACAGAAATCTAACCTCGTGTAACCAGGATTCACATTTGCTGAATTTCGCTTACAATTACTTTTCTCTCAAAATTTGCAACACAATTTTCAAATGTTCAACATGCTCATTTTTTTCACGTGAATAAATCAAGATGTCATCTATGAACACCACAACAAATTGATGTAAGTACAGTCTAAAAATTCTGTTCATCAGATCCATAAAAATTGCAGGAGCATTAGTTAGTACAAATGGCATAACTAAAATCTCATAATGCCCGTACGTCATTCTGAAAGCAGTCTTCGGAATGTTTGAATCTTTAACTCTCAACTCGTAGTATCTCGGTCTCAGATCAATCTTAGAAAATACAGTAGCTCCTTTTAACTGATCAAATAAGTCATTAAGTCTGGGCAACAGATATTTATTCTTAATTGTCACCTTATTTAACTAACAGTAATTGATACACATCCTCATCGTGCCATCTTTCTTTTTCACAAACAGAACAGGAGCACCCCAAGGCAAAAAACTCAGTCTAGCAAACCCTCTATCAGTCAATTCTTGCAATTATGACTTTAACTCTTTCAACTCTGTTGGTGCCATTCTATACGGAGTTATCGATATAGGTGTAGTACTAGGTAATAGATCAATACCAAACTCAACTTCACGAATCAAAGGCAAACCCGGTAATTCTTCAGTGAATATATCAGAAAACTCACAGACAACAGGCACTGATTCAATTTTCTTTTCAGAAACTTTTGAATCAATCAAATAAGCAAAATATGCCTCATAACACTTTTTCACATAACTTTGAGCTTTCAAAACAGATATCACAGTAGGCAATGCATTCAAATCAGTAGACTCAACTCGTACAATCTCATCATTTGAACATCTCAAATCAATAGTCTTTCTTATACAATTTACAACAGCATTATGCAAAGTCAACTAGTCCATACCCAGAATAATATCAAGCTCATCAAATGGCAAAATCATCAGATCGGCAGGGAAACAGATATCTCGAACCATTAACAGACAGTTCTTGCATACTTTGTCAACAATGACACTTTTACCTAAGGGGTTCGATATTTTTATAGTAAACTCAGTAGACTCTACAGGAAATGTTTTACTGAATACTAAATTCATGCATATGTATATGAATGCATAGAATTAGGGTCTATCAATGCAATCACATAAGTATCATAAAGTGTAAAAGTACCCGTTATAACATCTGGAGATGAAGCTTCCTCTCGAGCTCGGATAACATACGCTCTGGCAGGCGCTCTAGCTTCAGACCTGGCAATATTTCTTACATTCTTCGAAGGTCTACCTCTTCCAGGTGCATTATCAGATCTCAGATTCTGAACAGTCTCTGGCTCGACAAACTCAGGGCGATCACGGATAAAATGATCAAGTGATCCACATCTGAAGTAAGCTCTGTCGTTAAGTCTACAACTTCTCGGATGCCTTTTTCTACAACGTTTACATTCAGGTCTCTCAATCCGGACATTACCAACACTGGCCACTGAAGTTGCTGGGGTTTTGGAACTCATTTTCGGTCTAGTTTGATTTCTGTTTGAATGTCCCACATTATATCTAGAACGACTCTGATTATCTCTAAATCTTTTTGGAGCAGACTGAAATGATTTCCTTGGAAATCTCTTTTTCATATCTCGAGCTTCAGACTCAGCTTTTCTTTTATCTTTCCCGAGTGCTTCAACTTTGCACGCTCGATCAACGAGTACAACAAACTCTATTATTTCTAAAATCCCGAGTAGCAAACTAATGTCTTTATTAAGGACATCTTCGAATATTTTGCACACTATAGCTTTAGATGATGCACATTCACAAGCATACTGACTTAGTCTCATGAACTCTCATTCATATTCCGAAACAAGCCTTCGGCCCTGTTTTAGTTCCTGAAATTCTTTTCACTTTTGATCAACGAATCTCTCATTGATATATTTCTTCCAAAATTCACTCTGAAAGAAGTCCCATGTAACTCGCTCGTTCGGAACAACAAAAATCAAAGTTTTCCACCATTGTTAAGCTGCGTCTCGAAGTAATGATACAACACACTTTATACATTCTTCCAGAGTTAAAGACATCTCATCAAATACCCGGATCGTGTTTTCTAACCAGAATTCAGCTTTTTCAACATCATCATCATCACCATACTTACGGATCTTGTCAACCGAAGGCTTACTCCACAGATTCATATTTGCAGTCAGAGGTATATCGAATATCTGAGGGGATTAACCGGGTGCGGGGGTTGTGAAACAGTCGGGTTATTCTTTACAAATTGAGTGAACCACTCACTCATCATTCGGAAGAAAGCTTGTTTAGCTTCTCCCTCTTGACCACTCGTATCCGGTCTCGAGTCAGAGGGCATTGTCCCTTGTGCGGGAACAGGCACATTACTCTCTACGTCGTTAGCTAGGGTTAAAGGCATTACCGGACAAATCAAAAATATTTTCAGAATTTCATACATTCATCCATCAGTCTCAAACATAATGTCCCTTAATACGGTCAACGAGACCTAAAACATGCTTATAAACCGAGACGGGACTAAACCGAAACACATACAGACATTCTCAAAAATTTAAAACTTTTCTAAATTTTAGGGGTTACACGTCCGTGTGGGCAAGCCGTGTGCATGCCACGGCTGCTAGACACATCCATGTGTCCTCCCCATGGTCGAAACTTTTACTAGGGGAATAGTTTTCTTCCTCAATACCTTAACATCATGTTCCAAAATCTAGACAGGTACCCTCTCAAATGTTAAATCCGGTCGCAACTCGATCTAGTCGACAAGAACAATGTGCGACGGATCAGATTGATACCGTCTCAACATCGAGACATGAAACACATCGTGAATTTGTTTCAACTCTGACTATAATTCTAACTGATACGCGATAGGTCTAACATGCTTCAAGATACAAAGTAACATCCAATAAACCTCGGGCCTAGCTTGCCCTTGCGCCCAAATCAAAAAACCTTTTTCCAAGGTGATACCTTCAAAAACACATGACCACCTATAGAAAACTCAATATCTTTTATTTTTAAATCATCATAAGGCTTCTGTCGATCAAAGGCTACTTTCAAACGATCCCGAAGCACTTTCACAGTGCTCTGAGTTTCGAAAACTAGCTTGGGACCCAATATTTGACGTTCCCTTAATTCAGTCCAACATAGAGGGGTACGGCACCTACGACCATATAAGGCCTCATAGGGTGCCATTTGTATACTGGGCTGGAAGTTGTTATTGTACGCAAACTCATCCAACGATAGGTAATCTTCCTAACTATCCCGGAAGTCAATTACACAACCCTAGATCATATTCTCTAAGATCTAGATAACTCGCTTAGACTGTCCGTCCATTTGAGTGTGGTACGCAGTGCTGAAACTAAGTTGGGTGCCTAAGGCCTCATGAAGTTTCTTCCAGAATTGAGATGTGAATCGTGAATCTCTATCCGAGATAATTGAGACTGGAATTCCGTGTAGTCTCAACAATTTCTATAATATATAATTTAGCTAACTTCTGTAGGGAGTAATCCATTAGGATAGGTATGAAGTGAGTAGATTTGGTCAACCGGTTAATGAAGACCCAAACTAAATCTTTCCTAGTTGGGGTTAAAGGCAATCCACTAACGAAATCCATCGTTACTCGCTCCCACTTCCACTGTGGAATCTTGACTGCCTGAAACAGACCGGAAGGCAACTGATGTTCAGAGTAGTGGACACAAAAGTGACTACCTCCTACTTTAATCCGAGCCACCAGTAGAGCTCTTGGAGATCCCGGTACATTTTGTTCCCACCAGGATGTATAGCATAGGGACTACTATGCACCTTCTGTAGGATCGACTGCCTCAACTCTTTATCATTAGGTACGCTAATATTACCTTTGAAACACAACACATTATCGCTGTTCAAGTTGAAATCAGAAGTCTCGTTTGAACAAACAAGTTGCAATCGTTGAGCTAAGGACTCATCGCTGAACTGTTTAGCTCGAATCTGTTTCCCCAATAATTCTGCTAATAGCCTCCATCCTCAACCAAACTCAGACAAGCTAACATTGCTCTCAGATCAGTCACCGCTCTACGGCTAAGGGCATCAGCTATTGCATTAGCCTTACCTCGGTGGTATTCTATCATGCAGTCATAATCTTTAAGTAACTCAACCCTCCTGCTCTACCGAAGATTTAACCCCTTTTGAGTTAATAGATATTTGAGACTCTTATGATTGGTATAAATGATACACTTCTCACCATATAGATAGTGTCTCCAGATCTTTAGAGCAAACACGATCGCACCCGACTCAAGATCATGGGTAGGGTAGTTACCCTCGCGTGTCTGAAGTTGTCGCGATGCGTAAGCAACTACTTTACCATCTTGCATCAGAACATAACCTAACCCAACATGTGACACATCACTGTATACCACAAACTCTCGACCTGATTCCGGTTGAAGTAAAAAAGAAGCTTGTGTTAGAACGAACTTAAGCTTATCAAAGCTAGACTGCTATGCTTCAGACCACACAAATGGAGCATTCTTACACAGCAACTTTGCCAGAGGTGATGCAATGAGAGAAAATCCCTTAACGAACCTTCGATAGTAACCGGCTAAACCCAGGAGGCTACGAATCTTAGATACATTTTTCAGTTGTGTCCACTCAATTATAGCTTCTATTTTCTTGTGATCGACTTGGATCTCTTCCACTGTTACCACTTGACCTAGAAAAGAAACTTTCTATAATCAAAACTTGCACTTGCTGAACTTAGCAATGACTGTTTTTCTCTGAGTATCTGAAATACAATACGAAGGTGGTTATCATGCTCAGCTTCAGTTTTAGAGTAAATCAGGATGTCATCGATAAAAGCCACTACAAACTGATCTAAATACGTTTGAAACACTCAATTTATTAAGCCTATAAATGCCACCGAGGAATTTGTTAAGCTAAAAGGCATCACCAGAAACTCGTAGTGTTCAAAACAAGTTCGGAAGGCAATTTTGTGCACATCAGTCTCTTTGACCTTGAGCTGATGGTATCCAGAGCTTAGATCTATTTTGGAGAAAATAGATGCTCCTCTAAACTGGTTGAACAAGTCGTCAATCCTCAGTAGCGGATACTTATTCTTTACCGTTAACTTGTTGACTGTCGATAATCTATATACATCCTCATAGACTTGCTTTTCTTATTAACAAATAACACCAGTACCCCCATTGAAACACATTCGGTCAAATCAATCCCCTATCAAGAAGTTCCTAAAGTTGTGCTTTTAGCTCAGTTAGCTCTTTCTGTGCCATGCAGTAGGGCGCAATGGACACCAAAGCTGTACCTAGTGACAGATTAATTCCAAATTCCACCTATCTATCCGGAGGACCTCTAGGTAATTTCTTGGAAAAACATCTGGGAATTCTCTCAGGGTGCAAATATCTCCCACAAAAATTTTTGCTGGAATAGAATCAGATACGTAGGCAAGGTATGCCTTGCACCCCTTTTAGACTAACTTATCTGCTACATGAGCGGAGATTACATTAGAGAAGTACCTGGTCATTCTCCTCTGTTCTCAGAGTAACTTTCTTAGTTGCACAATTTAAACTGACCCGATATTCTATGAGCCAATCCGTTCCCAGAATCAAATCAAATTCATTAAAGGGTAATTACATCCGATCCACTTGAAATACCATATCCTAGAGTTCTAGGGGTTCCCACCTGTAATCACAGAAAACTCTCTAGTAGTATTTCAGTAGTTAAACCCAGATTTGCAGAAACAACACTAACTATGTATGACTGAGTAGAGCCAATATCAATGAGAACATAGTACAGAACATAATGAATAAAGAAGGTACTTGAAATGACATCAACATTATCGCTTTCCTCGCAGCGTCTCACTGTATAAACTAGATTCGACTGATGAGCCTCAGCCTGACTTGCACCCCTACCGGTGCTCTCTATCATCTCCTGGATCCATAACCACCTCTACTAACACAACAACCTCTAATCGGTTGCTGAACCACTCTCAGAGGCTTAATAGGACTCAGATCCATAGTCCGTGCCGCAATTGGCACCTGATCTGGTTGACAGGGCAATTCCTAACCTGATACTCCATCGATATGTAATTGAGGCATGCTCGTAACTTTGTCCAACACTCGCCCCCACGACGTTGTAACGCCCCAAAAATCCTGAAACCCTAATTTTGTGCATTAAAGTTAGTATGTATGTGTAGCACTTAGAATAATAATATTAAGGTATTATTGGGATTATTTGAAGCCTTAGAGATAGGGGGGACCATAGGGAAAAATATATTCTTCTTTCTTAGTGGACTCTAGTCTCAAGCATGAGGCCTCTTAAGCAGATTAAGAGAAAGTAGGACACAAATGAGCTTGTGGTCCAAGGTTCGAGCAAGAGGAGTGCATTTTGGATTGTTTTATTTTGCAGAGGGACGGCAAGAGTTGTGTTTATTATGTACACTTACCGTGGAGAGTTTGAAGTAAGTAGGACTGATGGATGTGGAGGAGATTTCTGATAAGATTAAGGTATTATCAGAGAGAAAAGTGAGGAGATGAGGAGTGTGAAGTGTTGGGGCCGAATAGGACTGTGGAGGCAAGGTAGGATTTCACCTTGGTTATAAAAAGGGGTTACTGAATTCCAGTGAGAGGTTCCCGAGTTTTCGTATTTTCTTTTCTTTCATTCTCCCCTCAAACGGTTTCTCCTTTTTTGTCAAATTTTCGCTAAGCCAAATTCACTTCATTGCCGAAATTACTATCATCCTTCTTTTGCCGAATCTCTACTATTGTAGAACCTTTGTGGTTGTTCCTCCACCTCAATCGATTGGTACCTACTCTTAGTCATGTTTGGAAGCTAAATCTTGTTCAGTAGATATCTAAGCCGCAGGTTCAAAGGAGAATTTTGGTAAGTGCTTAGTTGAACTTTTTAGTGTGTTTTTTTAAAAGCCGAAGGGCTATCTAGCCCCTCCTTGTCGTTAACTTGTATTAACAAGGGTAAGGCTCAACAATCGCAAGCGTGGTAGGTAAGGATTGCTAACAAGGTGGTAAGTGTTCTCGACTCAGTCATGGTTTAGTAAATGGCCGAATCTAATGTGGCTCATAGGGGTCACTTATGTGCAATATGGGTCACTTGGTTTTGACAATATAAGTGTTTGGGTGTAGATCTAGAGGATAGCTGCAAATAGTAGCAAATGAAGGGTTACTAGAACGTGAGGCACACGGTAAGTAAGGGTACGGTGAGGTTTCAGTTTTTGATAAGTATGTGTTAAAGCTTTGGTTAATCACTACTAATGTCCGTTGTAGGTTCGTGACTAAAAGGTTTGTAGCACGCAAGGTTACCAAGTGTGTACAAACACTACACACATGATATCAGCGATGATGAAAAGCCGAAAAGCTAAAAAGTCAAAAATGGCTAAATGGGCCCGATAGGCCCTAAGGCTAAGTTTGATGAGTTTGATTGGTTTGGTATATGAATTGAGTTAGTTAAGCATGTTACTTGATCAGGAATTGTTTGGGCCTAATAGGCCATAAGGATGTGATTCGTGCCTAATGGGCCGTAAGGATGTAATTTGGGCTTGATGGGCTTTATGGTGACGTAGACAAGTATGTTAGGGTTAATGGACTTAAGGCCTAGTTTGAACAACTCTGAAATTTCATAAGACTTATTCTAAATAAACATGTCCATGAACCAGTCGCTGGGTTAGGGTGTGGCAACGGACATACGAATGGCTAGGATTGGATCTAAGGAGAGCTTGGTACTTAAGCAGTCCTAGTGGCCCACCTCCTCTTCTCTGGAATCCTACTCTGGTGCGTAGCGTCTGTTCACTTTAGCCGCGAGGACTTGTTGATGGGCCAAAGTTGATAACTAAAACCCGAGAGGGACCAAAAACCCCTAAATTTGTAAAATTACTAAAATACCCTTAGATTTGTAAAATTACTAAAATACCCCAAGATTTGTAAAATTAGTAAAATACTCTTAGATTTGTAAAATTACTAAAATACCCCTATTTTGCAAAAGTACCAGAATAGCCCTATTTTGCAAATAACCAAAACACCCTTGTTTTACAAAATTACTGAGGTACCCTATCTTGCCAAACGACCAAAATACCCCTGTAGGGTAGAATTACGAAAATACCCTTGGGTAGTGAAATGACGAAAATACCCCTATGTGACGAATATGAGTTTGTAGATGTTACTCATGTGTTTGATGCATTTATATGATATTCTGCTTAAGATGCATATGGGTGGGAAATATGGTACGGAGGAAGATTTGAGGATCGCATAGTCGCTTGACCACTATGGATCCACCGGAGGCTTTAAGCCCATTATATGATTAGCAGCTTTGCTGCAACGTTTTGTAGTGCTGCTGTGAGTGCTACCTTTGATGTGTAGAGGATGGGTTGGTTTATTTAGAAATCCCCACAGATGTGTAATAGTTGGAAGGGAAATGGTGTGTGTAGCGGATGGATTTTTGGGAAGGGTTTTGAATTATCTTGTTGGTATATGATACGATATGATATTGTATGGGGTCATTATAGGCTAAGGCCCAGGACCACAAATTTTGATAGGGCTTAGGCCTAATGTGAATATTTGTATGTGATTTGATGGCCAAGGGTTGTACACACCAAGTTTTGAAGCTCACACCCTTTTATTTACTTTAAATATTTATTTTTCATTAAATTGTAATAAGGCCATGTATCTCCTAATTGACTTTAGATTTTGGGGTTTTATTATTATTGTTTCATCTATCCAGTTAATAAACTTAAATAAAATTTCTAAAGTTAACATGGTTTTCAAAGTAAACATATGAATGTTTTCCTAAAATATGGGCTTTTCATCTTAACTTCACAAGATACAAGGGTTTGGGCTTTTGGGGGCCTTAAATGGTTAATTGGTAAAATCATTTTAAAGTGTGCCTTTAATGTGACATTTCGGATTTGGGCTTAAGTCCTAGGCCGAGTTTGGGGTGTTATATTTAATGGTATTAGAGCTTGGTTGCAAAGCTTGGGCTGTGAAATGGGCCTTAGATTTTGGGGTTTAAAAGTTTTTGGCAGGATTCTTGAAGTGTGGTTCACCGAGCCCTCGACATTGAGCCAAGTAAGTTTTTTTTCTACATCTGTTTAAATTTTAGAACTACATAGATGATGGGCTACTTACCAATAGGCTCTTAGAGACTAAAGCCCGTAGGGAACTTAAGCCTGTAGTGGATTCTCGACCGTGAAATAACTTTAAAAAGTTGTTACTTGCATAAGACATGCCCTTAAAACAGTGGAAATTACGAACTAATTTCATAAAATTCTTAATTCAGAAATACGCAACGATGAGCACTAGAAGAGGTGCAAGAGGCCGCAGCAGAGACCGTGGAAGTGCTAGGGCTGGGTCGTCGGTGTCGGGCAATATGCCCAACATTGGAGTAGGGGAGGCTCTAGCCTCACCAATAGCTGAAATGAGATCGTATGAACGGGATGTTGAGGGGAGGCTCCAGCCTCACCAATAGCTGAAATGAGACCGTATGAACGGGTTGTTGAAGATGCAGTATTGCTGGCCATGTTAAGAATCTTGGAAAGGGTCGTTGGGCCCAATAATGGTACGGGAGTCGTGGGTCAATCGTGGAGCGACTCCGAGCTAATGGGGCTGGGAATTTTAAAGGAGTAGAGGGGGTAGCCCCGAATGTAGCAGAGTATTAGTTGGAAGCTTCTGAAAGAATAATGGATGACCTGGATTGCGCGACTAAACAAAAGTTGAAAGGAGCAATATCCCTACTTAGGGAAGAAGCCTATCAGTGGTGGTTGACCGTAAAAGAGGGCAACCAACCGGAGCAAATCACTTGGGAGTTCTTCAAATTGGCATTCCAGGGGAAATACATTGGAGTGGCCTTTGTGGATGTACGAAGGAAGGAGTTTTTGAGTCTGACTCAAGGAGATAAGCTAGTAGCAGAGTACGAGGCTGAGTTTTTGTGCATCAGTCGATATGCTAAGGGGATAGTAGTAACAGAGTATGAAAGATGGGTACGATTCGAGGATGGATTAAAGGATAGCCTTAGGGTACTGATAGCTCCACAGAAGGAGCGAGATTTTGCTATTTTGGTGGAGAAAGCAAAAATAGCAGAGGAGGTAAAGAGCATAGAGCGCCGTAATCGAGAGAAAATAGAAGGGTAAGAACAAGCGAAATATGGAACCTACGGGAGCTGGATAGGGGCCCAAAAGGAGGGCCAGAGTGAATGGGCCGGTTAGAGTTGTGGCCCCTGTTACTGCTGTTAATAACGGAATACCAGTTTGTGCTGAATGTGGGAAAAGGCATTCAGGCGAATGTTGGAGGAGGATGGAGCATGTTTGGGCTGTGGATCGATGGAGCGTAGGGTTAGGTAGTGCCCGAGAAGGCTAGATCAGGAGCGAGTCTATGGTAGAGGTAATTTTTAGCTTTAGAGGGGTGGTCAACAACCACCAAGAGGCCATGGTCAAGCCAGAGATGGCAATGGCGCAAGACGACGACGTGGAGCACCGGGTAGAGGCACATGTCAGGCAAAGGCGATACATCCAGTGTTGGTTTATGCTACATGTCGCAGAGAGGAAGGGGATTCACCATATGTGATAATGGGTACATTCCTTATTTGTGAGCTACATTAGATTGCACTAATTGATGTAGGGTCGACACACTCGTACATTGAATATAATAGGATTGAAACTGTAGGGGTGGAGTTTGCAATAGTTGAGAATGAAATGACTGTGTTAGGTCCTTTAGGGTAGTCGGTGAAAGTTTGTAAATTGTTTAGGAATGTACCATTGGTGTTCAAGGAGTTATTTTCCTAACGGACTTGATGGAATTACCGTTTGGTGAGTTTGATCTCACCTTAGGCATTGATTGGTTGACAAGGCACCAAGCAAGTCTAGATTATGCCATGAAGCGGATGGTGTTAAGAACAGTAGAAGGTAGTGAAGTGGCAGTGATCGAGGAATGATGTGATTATTTGTCAAATGTGATTTCAGCATTAAAGGCAGAAATATTGGTGAGGAAAGGCTGTAAAGCTTATTTAGCTTATATCAGTAATTTGGAATCTGAAAGTATTACTGTCAAGGATTTGCAAACAGTAAAAGAATTTCCTA
Organism: Gossypium bickii; assembly: GCA_025503065.1. NCBI lineage: Eukaryota > Viridiplantae > Streptophyta > Magnoliopsida > Malvales > Malvaceae > Gossypium > Gossypium bickii. Next base: position 110,505,621 of record CP106711.1, on the reverse strand, counting down.
ATGTTTTTTCGAAGGAGTTACCGGGATTACCTCTTAATAGAGAGGTGGAGTTTGGAATAGAGTTGTTACCGGGTACGGCGCCAGTGTCCATCAAACCTTATAGGATGGCATTAAAGGAACTAGTGGAGTTGAAGGTTCAGATTCAGGAGTTATTGGATCGCGGATTCATTAAACCAAGTGTGTCTTCATGAAGAGCACCGGTGTTATTCGCGAAGAAGAAAGATGGGTCCATGAGGATGTGGGTCGATTACAGGTAGTTGAACAAGTTAACCATTAAGAATAAGTACCCTCTGCCTAGGATAGATGACCTTTTCGATCAACTTAGGGAGCCTCGGTGTTCTCAAAGATTGACTTACATTCGAGGTACCATCAATTGATGGTTAAGGAAGCCGATGTGTATAAGACAGCTTTCAGAACTTGTTATGGACATTACGAGTTTTTGCTAATGTCGTTTGGGTTAACAAACGCACCTGCCATTTTTATGGATTTCATGAATCGAGTTTTTAACCATATCTAGACCAGTTCATAGTAGTCTTCGTAGATGACATCTTGGTATACTCGAGAATGGATGTTGATCATGATGCACACTTATGAATTGTGTTGCAAGTTCTAAGGGAGAAGCAACTGTATGCTAAGTTTTGCAAGTGCAAATTCTTGCTAAGGGAAGTCACTTTCTTAGGACATGTTGTCTCCACTGAGAGAATTAGAGTTGACCCTTCGGAAGGTGGAAGCGGTGTTGGATTGGAAACGACCCAATATGGTGTCAAAAATTCAAAGTTTTCTAGGCCTGGCAAGGTACTATAGGCGGTTTGTTGAAGGGTTTTCCCTAATCGTGGCACCATTGACCAAGCTGCTTCGAAAGGAGGTGTCATTTGTATGGACGGATAAATAGCAAGAAAGCTTTGAAAAGCTTAAGAAGATCTTAACGGAGGCTCCTGTGTTGATTCAGCCAGAGCCGGAAAGGAGTTTACGGTTTATAGCGATGAGTCACACGTGGGCTTAGGCTGTGTGTTGATGTAGAAGGGGAAGGTGGTTTCTTATGCGTCGCGCCAGCTTAAGACTCATGAGGGGAATTACCCAACCCACGATTTGGAGTTGGCAGCAGTAGTTTTTGTGCTTAAGATTTGGAGGCATCACTTGTATGGAGATAAATGCACCATTTATACGGATCACAAGAGTTTGAAGTACATCTTGACTCAGAAGAAGTTGAACTTTAGGCAGCGCAGATGGACTGAGCTGTTAAAGGATTATGATTACACGATCGAATATCACCCGGGTAAAGCGAATATGGTGGCTGATGTGCTAAGCCGTAGGGCTATGTTAGATTTGAGGGTAATGTTTACTCGGTTGAGTCTGTATGATGACTGGAGTTTGATAGCCGAGTTGCAAGTGAAGCCACTGTGGGTTGAGCAGATTAAAGTTAAATAGTCATTGGATGAAACTCTGAGTTCTCGATTCAAGCAAGTTGAGAATGGGGAAACGACGGATTTTGGGATGAATGGTGATGGGTTATTGTGTTTTTGTGGTAGAATTTGTGTTCCAAGGGACGAAAAGCTAAGGAAGTCTATAGTACGGGAAGCGCACAGTAGTTCTTATACTATGCACCCCGGAGGTAACAAGATTTACTGAGATTTACGAGAGCTTTATTGGTGGCCGAGATTAAAATGCGAGGTTACGAGTTTGTGAGCAAACGTTTAGTATGTCAGCAAGTGAAAGCAGAGCGCCAATTGCCATCAGGATTACTTCAGCCGATTAAGATCCCACGATGGAAGTGGGAGAGGGTTACTATGAATTTCATTAGTGGGCTACCCTTGACGCCTGCTAAGAAGGACTCTGTGTGGGTCATTGTGGATCGACTAACTAAGTCTGCCCATTTTATACCGGTCCGCATTGACTACTCACTACAGAAATTGGCAAGGTTGTATGTGGCGGAGATTGTAAGGCTGCATGGAGTTCCAGTCTCGATCATATCGGATAGAGATCCTCGTTTTACATCTCACTTTTGGAAGAAGTTGCATGAAGCGCTAGGTACGAGGTTAGACTTCAGTACAGCATTTCAACCTCAGATTGATGGTCAGTCAGAAAGGGTAATTCAAGTTTTAGAGGATATGCTAAGAGGGTGTGTAATTGATTTTCGTGGTAGTTGGGAGGACTACTTGCAGTTAGCTGAGTTTGTGTATAATAATAGTTATCAGGCAAGTATTGGAATGGCACCATATGAAGCACTATATGGATGAAGATGTCGTACTCTGACTTGTTGGACCGAGTTGGGTGAGCGACGAGTTTTGAGTCCGGAGTTGGTAGCAGACACCGAAGATAAGGTGAAATTGATTCGAGATCGGTTGAAGGAGGCAGTGGATAGGCAGAAGTCGTATGCTGACCTCAAATAAAGAGAGATCGAATATGCTGTGGGGGACATGGTTTTTCTCAAGGCTTCCCCTTGGAAAAAGGTGTTAAGGTTTGGTCGAAAGGGCACGTTAAGCCCAAGGTTCATTGGGCCTTATCGAGTATTGAAGCGAATTGGGCCGGTTGCTTAACAACTGGAGTTACCTTCTGAATTAAGCCAAATGCATGATGTGTTCCATGTGTTAATGCTAATGCGTTATTGCTTAGACCCTTCTCACATTGTGTCAATCTAGGAGATCAAGGTTAGACCAGATTTAACTTTTGAAGAGGAGCCAGTTCAGATAATTGATCAAGATGTCAAGGTATTAAGAAGAAAGTCTCTTCCTTTAGTCAAAGTACTTTGGCGTAACCATAATGCAAAGGCTACTTGAGGTTAGGAGGCAATACGTAAATTTCGACGGAGTAAATTTCAAAAAATTTTTTTAAGAAGGGTAGAATTGTAATGCCCCAAAAATCTTGAAACCCTAATTTCTGTGCATTAAAGCTAGTATGTATGTGTAGCACTTAGAATAATAATATTAAGTTATTATCGGGATTATTTGAAACCTTAGAGATGAGGGGCACCATGGGGAAAAATATATTTTTCTTGCTTAGTGGACCCTAGTCTCAGGCATGAGGCCTCTTAAGCAGATTAAGAGAAAGTAGGACACAAATGGGCTTATGGTCCAGTGGAAAGTGGCGTCACTTGGGAGCTATGAGGTGGCGTGTGTGAAAGTTGAAGAGGTCCATGCTTCCTGAGTTTTCATATTTTCTTTTCTTTCATTCTCCCCCTCAAACGATTTGTCCCTTTTTGTCGAATTTTCGCTAAGCGAAATTCCCTTCATTGCTGAAATTACTATCATCCTTCTTTTGCCGAATCTCTACTCTTGCCGAACCTTTGTGGTTGTTCCTCCACCTCAATCGATTGGTAGCTACTCTTAGTCATGTTTGGAAGCTGAATCTTGTTCAGTAGATATCTAAGCCGCAGGTTCAAAGAAGAACTACGGTAAGTGCTTAGTTGAACTTTTTAGTGTGTTTTTTTAAAAGCCGAAGGGCTATCTAACCCCTCCTTGTCGTTAACTTGTATTAACAAGGGTAAGGCTCAACAATCGCAAGCGTGGTAGGTAAGGATTGCTAACAAAGTGGTAAGTGTTCTCGACTCAATCATGGTTTAGTAAATGGCTGAATCTAATGTGGCTCATAGGGGTGACTTATGAGCAATATGGGTCACTTGGTTTTGAGGATATAGGTGTTTGGGTGCAGATCTAGAGGATAGTAGCAAATAGTAGCTAAGGAAGGGCTACTAGAACGTGAGGCACATGGTAAGGGTACGGTGAGATTTCGTGACTAAAGGGTTTGCAGCATGCGAGGTTACCAGGTGTGTACGAACACTACACACACGATATTGGGGATGCCGAAAAGCCAAAATTGGCTAAATGGGCCCGATGGGCCCTAAGGCTAAGTTTGATGAGTTTGATTGGTTTGATATATGAATTGAGTTAGTTAAGCATGTTACATGATCTGGAATTGTTTGGGCCTAATAGGCCATAAGGATGTGATTTGGGCCTAATGGGTCGTAAGGATGTAATTTGGGCTTGATGGGCTTTATGGGGACGTAGCCAAGTATGTTAGGGTTAATGTACTTTAGGCCTAGTTTGAACAACTCTTAAATTTCATAAGACTTAATCCAATTAAACATGTCCGTGAGCCAGTCGCTGGGTTAGGGTGTGTCAACGAACATACGCATGTCTAGGATTGGATCTAGGGAGAGGTTGGTACTTAAATGGTCCTAGTGGCCCACCTCCTCTTTTCTGTAATCCTACCTGGTGCGTAGTGTCTGTTCACTTTAGCCGCGAGGACTTGTTGATCGGCCAAAGTTCATAACTAAAACCCGAGAGGGACCAAAAACCCCTAAATTTGTAAAATTATTAAAATACCCTTTGATTTGTAAAATTACTAAAATACCCTAATTTTGCAAAAGTACCAGAATACCCCTGTTTTGCAAATAACCAAAACACCCCTATTTTTCAAAATTACCGAGGTACCCCTATCTTGCCAAATGACCAAAATACCCCTGTAGGGTAGATTTACGAAAATACTCCTAGGTAGTGAAATGAAGAAAATACCCGTATGTGACGAATATGAGTTTGTAGATGTTACTCATGTGTTTGATGCATTCATATGATATTCTGCTTAGGATACATATGGGTGGGAATTATGGTATGGAGGAAGATTTGAGGATCGCATAATCGCTTGACGACCATGGATCCGCCGGAGGCTTTAAGCCCATTATATGATTAGCAACTTTGCTGCAACGTTGATTAGTGCCGCTGTGAGTGCTACCTTTGGTGTGTAGAGGATGGGTGGGTTGATTTAGAAATCCCCACAGGTGTGTAATGGTCGAAAGGAAATGGTGTGTGTAGTGGATGAATTTTTGGGAAGGGTTTTGCATTATCTTTTTGGTATATGATACGATATGATATGATATGATATGAGGTCATTATGGGCTAAGGCCTAGGACCACCGATTTTGATAGGGCTTAGGCCCAATGTGAATATTTGTATGTGATTTGATTGCTAAGGGTTGTACACATTGAGTTTCGAAACTCACATCCTTTTATTTAATGTTTCAGGTGATCCTGAATAGTCGGCTCGGCGTGGGAGAGGACTTGGAGATGGCCACACTACAAGCTGATCAAATGTTCTCAATCTGTTCAAATGAATTTAATTTAAATACTTTTTTTCATTAAATTGTAATAAGGCCATGTATCTCCTAATTGACTTTAGATTTTGTGGTTTTATTATTATTGTTTCAGCTATCCAGTTAATAAACTTAAATAAAATTTCTAAAATTAACATGGTTTTCGAAATAAACATATGAATGTTTTCTTAAAATATGGGCTTTTCATCTTAACTTCACAAGATACAAGGGTTTTGGGCTTTTGGGCCTTAAATGGTTAATTGGTAAAATCGTTTTGAAGTGTACCTTTAATGTGACATTCCGAATTTGGGCCTAACTTCAAGGCTGGGTTTAGGGTGTTATAGACGTTTCTTGTAATTAGTGCATAGCTGCATCTCAGTCACTACAGTTGGTGCCTCTGCCCTTAGGGGCCTGTCAAATCTCACCCGTTTCTTAGGGCGCTGACAAGAACCAGAGGGACCCAAATACCTCTTAATCTTACTCCAACCCCTTTCGTGGTCACGCCGCTCGCTCTCAGTGCTCTTTACTTCTTCCACTATCTTTGCTTTGTTAACCAGACCCGCAAAAACCCGCTCCCTTTGAAAAGCTATCATAACCCGTAAATCATATCTCAATCCTTCCTCAAACCTCACACACTTTTCGTAGTTAGGCACTACCAAAGTCCGTGCATACCTACTCAGCCGTAGAAACTCAACTTCATATTCTGCCACCGATCGGTCACCCTGAACTAGGCTTATAAGCTCGCATCGGCGAGCCTCAATTTAACTCGCCCCACATACTTATCTTGGAAGGTGCTCTTGAAATAATCCTAGTTAACCTATTTGGGTTGAACACCTTGCTCAACTGTCAGCCACTACTGATAGGCTTCGTCCCGGTGTAAAGACAAAACACTTCTCAATTTCTGAGTGGGAATACAGTCGAGATCAGTCATAATTCACTTGGTAGCCTCAAGCCAATATTCAGCAACAGTAGGAGCGATTCCTATGATGCCACTGAACAATTCAGCCCCATTCGGCCGAGTGTTTCAATAACCAACCCTAGGCATCTTGATCCCGGATGGGTCCCTATGAACCTCTCCTCTCGAAACAAGGGCCTGGGACAATGCTTCATCCCAACCGTTGGAGTACGGGACTTCGTCTCAGTAGTGTGAGTACAAACTGTAACACCCTTGACCCGTAACCATCGCCAGTCTAGGGTTAAAATGTATTACCGGACAATTCGGAACTTTTATGAATATTTCAATCATAATTTAATAATTCAAATCAAAGTATCCCTTAAATAGGTCTACGAGACCTTAAACATGCATTAGAAAGAAGTCGAGACTAAATCAAACACATACAAAAATTTTAGAAAATTAAACATTTTTCAAAGTTACTAAGGTCACATGCCCGTATGGGCAGCCCGTGTGCCTAACACAGCCTCAGACACGCCCGTGTGTTTAAGCCGTGGCAAAATAGGGCATACATACTGACTTGTCCACATGGCCGAGGACACGCCCGTGTGCCTCACCCGTGGTCGACACTGACTTGCAACACATGGCCAGTCACACGCCCGTGTGTCCAGCCCGTGGTCAAAACTGATTTGTTCTTGAAATGGAACCACGAGGGACACGGTCGAGCCACACGTCCGTGTGCTCTACCGTGTAGGCAAATATAGGCCATTTGCAAGGCCAATTTGCCACTCACACTTTGGATTATACCTACAAGCACAATAAGCATCATTCCATGCATAAAAAACAACCAAAACATACCAAAATGACCACGTTTTCTAACCATTCAAGAACATATCAAGCACACCAACTTATGCACCATTTAGTTTAGTCTAAACTCAAGCATCTCAAAGCAAAATCTACCCACAACTTACCAATTCACTATGACATCTTTTCATCTATAATATACCAACTTAGCATCATAAAACTTATCATGAAATTTACCACATTCACATCCCATTTACAAGCCGTATCACATAGCTTATATATACAACTCAAAATATCATCAAAATAAACTAGACTATACATGCCATACTTAGATATGTACTTATTCAAAAGGTACCAAAATAGAGTTTGATAGTAGTGATGATCCTCGACGATCCTCGAGCCTTCTGCAGCTTTAGCGATCTATAAGACGAAACAAACACACACAAAGTAAGCTTTCAAAAGCTTAGTAAGCCATATACAAATAAACTTAACATATAAACATTCATAATCATATCAAATACAAGATCATTAATATATCTCAATTACAAATTCATAATTGTTCTTTGGCTCATTTGTTTAGCCATTGCTTACCAACAAATCATATCTCCAAGTATCTCTTTCGATCATAGCACATTTATACATATTTCACATTTTGTCTCAACAAGTCTATGCATATATCTCACTTGTGCACATTCACATTTACTACCTTTTCATACTCAATCATAGCATATATTTCAAATGTACTTGAATTGAATACACATTTCACATAATCTTTCATTTCTCAGAATTTTCCCGTTGAACCATTTTGAATCAGATAGGATACTTGGATAACTCAGAATACTTGTACAATGCCAACGTCCCAGACGTGGTCTTACATGTAATCCAACATCGATGCCATTGTCCTAGACAGTGTCTTACACGAATCAAATATGATGCCAATGTCCCAAACATGGTCTTACACGTAAATCTCAAATCGATGCGAACATGCCGAACGTGGTCTTACACGATATCACATATCGAAACCCATGTCATGACAGATGAATCCTATCTATTCCTAAGGTTCGTACGGGACTTTTCGGACACTGACACATTGTCGATACTTTCTCAGTTTTCACATGTATATCTTCCAAAGCCATTCATTACAATTCAATATTATGTAAACATGAATAAATCAACTTAAATACATTTATTTGTATATAGACTTACCTTGTACGGATATAGACTGACAGATTCGACTACTCGATCACTTTCGACTTTCCTCGGTCTAAATCTGTTTTATTTGGTTCTTGATCTATACATATTCAAATTTAACTCATTTATTCACCAAATAAATCAATTTAATCCAAAAATACAAATTTAGGGCAATTTACAAATTAGCCCTCACATTTTCATATTTTGATATTTAAATCCTTATTTCACAAAATTACAAAATACACATAATTTCTTTGTACCCATGCTTAGCCAAATTTTCACATGCTTCATATAAGTCCACATATTTCATTTATTTCACATTTTATTCCCTCAAAATATTATTTTAACAATTTAGTCAAAATTACTCAAATTCACCAAAAATCCAAAGACAAAACATGTTAATCTAACACATATATTCCATATTTCATCAACTATCATCATAAAGCTTAAACATTCATCAATGGCACATTTCAAAATCATCATCAAATTCCAAAATTAAGGCATGAGTTTGATAGTATACTAAGCAACGATCTCAAAAATGTAGAAATTATCAAAAACGGAATCAAAACATACCTTAATCCAACTAAAAATGTGTCGAACCCTAGCTTATTCTTTTTCTTTTTTTTCCTTGTGATTTTCGACAATGGATGATAAGAAAATGGCCACTTTTCATGCTTTTGTTTTATTAAATTAAGCTTAATTAACATTTTACCATTTTACCCATAATAATATATTAATGAAAAACATTTAATCTATCGACATAATTGTCCACTAACTTAATAATGGCATAATAACATCATAAGGACTTCATATTAATAAAGACATAGCACATAGGTACTTTTAACACATGGCATGCTAATTTTGAATTATATGCAATTAGATCCTTTTATCAAATTAAGCACACAAACGGATAAATTAAATCACGAAACTTTCACACGTGCTCAATCACATACTACAAATACAAAAATAATATTAAAATATTATTTTACTCAGATCTGTGGCCCCAAAACCACTTTCTAACTAAGGTCTAAATCGGATTGTTACACCAACGGTCTTGCTGGTCTCCAACTAGGGTCTTAACTATTTTTATCACACAATATGAGCCCAAACACAGTCCGAGTGTTGACAACCTAGCTTTGATACCACTAAATGTAACACCTTAAACCCGGCCTAGACGTCTAGTCTATGTCCAGAGAGTTACATCCTCGATACTAAAATACCACATATATATATCACAAAAAAACTAAACCACAAGTCGCATAATATTCATTATAAAGATCAGTTAAGTCTATAATATTCCAAAAGTCATATTATCATACTTTACCAAAATTCCTAAAGTAGTATTTAAACGAAAGGTAAAAGCTTGACTGAGCTCTCGTAGCATCGACCCGTTCAAGATTACGAACCACCTAAAATCCAATCAGTAAATAAATGATTTGTGAACTCAGTGCTTAAAAGGAGTTCATTCAAGTGAAATACAATTGAAAAATTATTTGCAAATCCAAAAATTTGATTAAGCAACGTAAGTCGCTCACCTGTCAGTGCAGTGCTGATTCGATTCTGTATAGAAGCGATTTCAAATTCGATTTACATAACAAATCAGTTTTGTATGCAAGTTTCCCTACCCCAACCGCTACACACCATCTTCGACCACCCCAACACACTATTAAAGGTGTTCAATGCCCGTCCAACCTTACACACCATAGAGTGTCTATCTGACACATTTACAGGTACGTAAGTTAGCTGTTAAATTAAAATGTTACAAAGCACCAAATTCAGAGTTATTAGTATTGTGGCTTAGCCACTAGTTCGGAGCAGAATACTTCCTTCTTCACAATATCCCAACCCATGTATATGTAGTGTACAGATATCCATAATTACAGAGTATAGTTCAATATCAGAAATAGCTATCACAGTATACAAACATATATGCTATACATATATCAATCATAGAGCATCAAATAGCCTCATGCTATCAAATTCAGTTCATGCATACATTGAGAAGGCCGAGATTAGAGCCGACCACACATATCGCCTTAGGAAAATAAGATTCAGCTCGATTTATATACCACACGGCCTAGACACATGCCCATATCCTTGCTTGTGTGGTTCACATGGTCTAGACACATGCCTGTGTGGTGCCACAACATAAACAGTGAGTTACACGGTTTGGACACACATCTATATCCTTGCCCATTTGCCTCAATCGGCCTGGGCACATGCCCATGTCCATATCCTTGTGGTCCTAATTCACAAATAATGAGTTACATGGCCTAGACACACACTCGTGTCTACTGCCTGTGTGAACCCTACACTAACATGGCCACACACGGCCTGTACACACGCCCGTGTGCCTTGCCCTTGTTACATGGTCGTGTGGCATCGATAGCCATATTTTTTGGCAATCGAAATTCGCAAAAACCAAAATTTTTAGCACGTAGGAAGACTCCTAAACCTAACACAACCATCCAATAATCAATTACGCCATCGTTTTCAATGTTTTACTAAAATCAACTTATCGTCAAGATCATGTCGAAAGTTTCGACGCAACCCGAACACAATTCGCACACTTGCCTTGCACAAAATAGAGGAAACTGGGCTAAAGCGACAGAGGAATGTCTCTCGTAATATCCTCACCTAAAAAGTAACCAATCGAGTGTTTAAACAGAGCATTCAAGTAATGAGAAAAATCACGTTTTGAAAGAATAATTCAAACAAGATAGAACTCGTAGAAATGAAAGAGGATAACGATAGAACTTACACAATAAACGCACAATCGGCCTTATATGCAACGAAGAATTCCCAATTAACACAGAATCAAATACAACAATAAGCAAAAATAAAAGAAAGAAAAAAAAGGAAAAGAGAACTAAGAACTATGGGAAATGGAAAGAAAAATGATATAATTTCTTCAGAATGTTTTAAGTTAACCACCACCCTACCTTCCGACATTTTAAAAAAAAAATATTTCCTAACGTATAGAATGGGATTTGAACTCGAAACCATACAGAATACAAATAGATGTTTAACCAGTGAACCAACAGCCACATTCTTGACACCGATTTACCCAGAATTGCACTTAACTATATAACACATGGATGAGGATTGTTTCAAAAATAACAAAGCTTTTAACAAGGTAACTCAAACTCTAAACCTCAAACACAATAGCAAAACACAAAACCACAAATACAAGGATTTAATTACTCCATATTCTCACAATTAAATTCTAAATTTTGGGCATTACAATAGTCTTATCTTAAATCTAAGTTTCAAATACAACCATTTAACATCAATACTTCAAGCATTCATCAATGAAAAGTTTTAAAATCTTTAACAGTTTTGAATTCAATGATACATGTTAGTTGGATTTAACTGCAATGATATTAAAAACATAAAAGTCATTAAAAGCAAGAGAAAAACATGCACCATGCACTTGGAAATAGCTTGGCCAAACCTCTAAGCTATCAAAAATGGTGGTTTCCTTTGGTTTTCCGGTTGAGTATCCAAAATAAAGATGATGCCATTGTTTTTATTATTTTAACTTATGATTAACTATAAAACCATATTATAAAATAAATATATTATTATACTTAATTAATCACTAACCATGTAACACCCCAAAATTGGGCTAGTAGTTTTAAGGGTAAAATGAGAATTTTAGCCCTTATGTGCACATAATTTCGCAAGCATGGTAACTGAAAATATTTTTGTCTATGGCTTTTGGAAAATTGAATCAATTTCTGAAAATGAGTCTTAAATACCTTGAATTTTGAAATGGGATTGATTTGTATAAGAGTCAAACCTTAGAGTTTTTAAGAGGCAAATAGATCAAATTTTAAAATTCAACCTAAATTCCCCATTTATAGTTTTATTTCCATGTTAGTTATTCTCTATAACTTGTTCTTGTCATCCCTTTGTTCTACCAACTTTTTGATTGAATTCTTTGTCAAACCTAAATTCCTTTGATTCCTATCACTTTCCAAATCATTAAACCTCCATAAAATCTAAGAAAATCATCCAAAAACACCATAGATTCCTCCATTGTCAAGCTTGTGAGTTTTTCAGATTTTTGATCAAATGCTCAGTTCTACATCAACCAAGGTAACGGTTCAATTCCTAACTAGTTTTAAATGATATCTGGTCTTTTAAGTAGAATTTTTAGCCATTAAATCACATGATTTAAATAAAAGCTGAAAATTGGGTCATTAATGGTGGATTTTAGGATTTTCAGTAAAAACTTGGATTCAAAGTCTTTTTCAACTTTTTTTAACATGATTAAAAGGTTTCTAAATCTACTTGAAAGTTTCTTTAAGGATTTCTAAGGTTTTAATGAGTTTTCATGAAAAATGCCTATTGTACGTCAAAAAATTTTGATGCCTTGAAATGAGTAGTTTTGCAAAGTTTAAAAGTTGAGAATCAGTTGTAGTTAAATAATTAGATAAATGTAATTTGTTTTAGGGGAAAGGATTAAGTATAGACCAAGATATTCAAATTTTAAGTTTTCTATGTTGAAGGTTTCAGTCAAAAAAGAACCTAGCTTAGGCTTGTGTTTTTGGATTATTTGATGTGAGTCTTTGGCTAAATATTGATTGTGTTGTGCGATTTACTTTTTTGAAGCATTGGAATCAATAGGTCCTTCTACGAGTAGAGATAAAGGCATGGAAAAGCTAGTTTGAGCTTTCAGCGAAAGCGTAATTGGTGAGTGTTTGGAACAATTACTTGTGAACATGATTCAATACGTTAATTGGGAATTTAATAGTAGAATAAACCCCGACTCTAAATTCTAAGTGTAAACTTCTTTGTACTCATGTTTATCTTGTGAAATATGTGCTTGTGTTATTATAGAAATGTGAACTAAAATGAGATATTATATATGTGTTATATGTTCATGATCATTGTTGTGAAAGAGTATATGTAAGCGTGTCATACATGCTAAATGATAGTGTAACACTCCTAACCCGTATCCGTTATCGGAATAGGGATATGAGATATTACCGATCAATGCACAACAGATAGCATTCATTCTCATACATTATTCAATACTAGCATATTGTCCCTTATAAGGGTCTACGAGGCCTTAAACATGCTTTAGAAATGGTTCGAGACTAAATCGATAACATACAAAAATTTCGAAAAACTTAGAAAATTTTCAATAAAATAAGGGTCACACACCCGTGTGAATAGGCCGTGTGCCTCACACGGCTAGTAGACATGCCTATGTCTTAGGCCGTGCGGAAATAGGGCATACATACTAACTTGCATCACACGGCCGAGGACACACCCGTGTGCAAGGTCGTGTGAAAATAGGAGAATATACTAACTTGGGTCACACGGCCAACCACATGCCCGTGTGCCCTTCAAAATGGCCACACACACCCGTGTGCTGGACTGTGCTTAAGACAATCTCAAACGAAATATTCATGCGAGTCACATCTAAAATAGGCTTTATCATTCAATCTACATTCTCCAAAATATTGTTTTCCACATCGTCCACATTCAGGTTTATTTGGTCTAACATTACCCACACTTGCCACTGACATAGGTGGAGTTTTTGAACTCGTAATTTGCTTCCCACGATCTCTATTAGAGTATTCCACTGGTGTATTTGATCGACTAAACAAATCTCGAGATTTCTTTGATGCAGAGTGATACGGCTTACTTATTGATCTTTTTCTCGAGTCTCTAGCTTCTGATTTGGCTTTTCTCTTTTCTTTGTAAGATCCTCAAATTTACAAGCCCTTTCAACCAGAACGACAAATTCTTTCAACTCTAGGATTCCGACCAGTAGTTTTATATCTTCATTCAACCCTTCCACGAACCGCTTGCACATTATTTCTTCAGTAGACACATACTCTTGAGCATATTTGCTTAACCATACAAATTATCTTCCATACTCAGTGACAGTCTTGTGGCCTTGTTATAACTCTAGAACTTTTTATGCTTTTGATCAAGGAACCACTAACTTATGTATTTCTTTCGGGGCTCCGTCTGAAAAAACTCCCACGTCACTCGTTCTCTCGGTACTACAGACACCAAGGTATTCCACCATTGATATGTAGTGTCTCTCAACAAAAATACAGCACATTTAATACATTCCTGAGGAATACAAGACAATTTACCAAAAACTCGAATAGTATTTTTGATCCAAAACTTAACTTTCTCAGCATCATCATCAACAGTAGCCCGAAACTCTTTAGCTTCATGTTTATGAATTTTATCCACTGGCGGCTTGTTCAACCGTATCGGATCTACAACTTGAGGAATAATAGGGATTTATTGAGGTATAGGTGGGGGTGAATGTTGTTCAGCAGCCAGATTAGTACGAATATATTGCGTGAACCATTCGTTCATCATCTGGAAAACGGTTTCTTTAGCTTTACCTCCGTGACTACTTGACATGGGTCTAGATTCAATAAGTGTTGTCCCTTGAGTGAGAGCTGGTGTATTACTCTCTACATCACCCGTTATAGCTCATTCAGGATCCATTACTATACGAAAACACAATTTCAGCTGTCAGGAATCACCACACTATCGCAAAGTATATATGGCATGTATAGCTAGACTCTCACACACATTATGTTAGTCCTAGAGTCAACTAAATCGTAGCCCTGATACCAATAAAATGTATCACCCTTAACCCGTATCATTTACCGAAATAGGGTTACAAGGTATTACCGATCAATACACAACATCTAGCATTCATTCTCATACATCATTCAATACTATCATATTGTCCCTTTATAAGGGCCTACGAGGCCTTAAACATGCTTTAGAAATGGTTCGGGACTAAGCCGATAACATACAAAAATTTCAGAAAACTTAGAAATTTTTCAATCACATAAGGGTCACACGCCCGTGTGAATAGGCCGTGTGCCTCACACAGCTAGTAGACACGCCGTATGGAAACAGGGCATACATACTACCTTGCATTACACGGCCGAGGACACGCCTGTGTGCCAGGCCGTGTGAAAATAGGAGACTATACTGACTTGGGTCACACGGCCAACCACCCACCAATGTGTCTAGTCCGTGTGCCCTTCAAAATGGCCACATACGCCCGTGTGCTAGATCGTGTGCCATTTAGGGGGGTATACTAACTTATACCATATGGCCAGTCACATGCTCGTGTGTGAGTCCATGTGGAGCATACTGACTTAAATTCAATTTCAACATCAGGAGACACACGGCCATGTAACCTAACCATGTGTCACACAGGGTTGAGACACACGCCCGTGTCTCTGCCCGTGTGGACAAAAATAGGCCATTTGCAAAGCTAATTTGCCACCTTTTTTGCACATACCTAAGTAAACTCTATTGGTACCATTTTAGATAAAAAATATGTAGCCAAAGTTCATTAACCAATATATAATCATACTATATCATTTCAACTAAATTCAATACCAATCAATTTATCTTGCTTTACTAAGCATAATTCACATATATAATTCATCTAACTAAACCAATCGAAATATACATAATCAATTTAATCACATTCATTCAATATAGGGCTATTACCCATATTAAAATAGAACTATTGCACATTCATAAAACAGTTTCAAGTTTATCATCGTATGCCAATACAAATGGCCAAAATACACATCCATCAAACAAACCAAATTGACACAAGCCTATACATGCCATATACCATATATATAATACTTCAAAGGTACCAAAAGAGATGATCGATAGTGCAATGTAGTCTCTAACGATCTCTAGATTCGAGCTAGCTTTGCAGAACTATAAAACATCAAAAATTGAACAAAGTAGGCAATAAAGCTTAGTAAGTTCGTATGTGAACATTCATTAGCAATTCAAAATATATAACATGATAAACATTTAAAACATCAATTCATGAGCTAACATAAAATTTATCCATATCATCATTCATAAGTTCTCAACTTTCATTATTTCTATACTCGAATAGTTTTCCCTACATACCTGTACCGAGATATTTCTATTTCTCATAAATACTTTTATCAAACCACTGCGGTTTACAAATGCTTATGATACAAATTCATCAATTTTTTGATTCCATAGTCCAACTATGGTCTTACACATACATTGCTAAGGCCCTGCTGTAGTCTTTCGTTCACATGCCATAACCTGATTATGGTCTTATTATTCGATTGCCATAGCCCAACTATAGTCTTATTCGGCAACTTGCCTTACTCAATTCGTACATTTCATTTAATATCTCAACATTTATCAAATAGAATAACTACCATCTCAATTTCATCCATCAACTAAATATGAACAAATTTAAGTTCTATTATACGAACTTACCTCGTATTCAGAATTGACATATAGGGTCGACTATTCGATAACCTTGCTTTTCCCCTGATCTAAATCTTAATTCTTTCTTTCTTGATCTATATGAATTCAAAATTGACTTATTCGATCACATATTCTTTCAATTTAATCCAAAAATACACATTTGGGTATATTTGCATATTAGCCCCTAAACTTACTCATTTAATCAATTTTGTCCCTATTTCACAAATATACAAAATTCACATAATTTCTTTAAGCCAAAGCTTGGCCGAATTTCACATAAGTCCCTAGCATTCCAAAACTTTCATTTATGCCACATTTCAACCTCTCAATTAACATATTTCACAATTTAATCCCTATTTGAGACTTTTTTCAAAAATCACTTTACAAAACATGTAAAAAACTATCATCAAGCTTTCATATTTCAACATTAAACATCAAATGACTCATAGATTCAAAAATGAAAACTCTCAAAAATCTTTAATGATTTTAAAATCTAAGGCACGGGCTAGCTAGATTGAGCTGCAACAATTACAAAACATAAAAATCATCAAAAATCGAGCTCAAACCGTACCTTAATCAAGCTTAATATGTGCTAAACCCTAAATGCTCTCCCTTGGCTTCTTCCTCTTTAAATTCTGGGAATAAGAAAGATGAATGCATCAATATTATAATTAACATCATCATATTAATGTCCATTAATGTCCCCTTACATTTAATGGCCTAATTACCATTGAAGGCCATGATATTTAAGAGCCAAATCCAAAAGAAACCTTTAACTAATAGCATGCAACTTTTGCATTTTACACGATTAAGTCCTTTTTCTCATATCGAGCAATTAGACGATAAAATTACTTCACCAAAATTTCACACATTAATACTTTC
This sequence comes from Gossypium bickii, assembly GCA_025503065.1. Classification (NCBI taxonomy): domain Eukaryota; kingdom Viridiplantae; phylum Streptophyta; class Magnoliopsida; order Malvales; family Malvaceae; genus Gossypium; species Gossypium bickii. The sequence goes on along the minus strand of CP106711.1, from coordinate 110,488,493 downwards.
ATGCTATAAACACCAAAAATAATATTAAAAATAAATTTTTGACATTGGATTCGTGGTTCTGAAACCATTGTTCTAATTTAGCTAAAATCGAGCTGTCACAGAGAGTGATAATATTGATGCAAATATGCTATGATAGCAAACGAAAATAGGTAAGTAATATGTGTTTAAATATAGATATTTGGCTTGTGATTCTCGAGACCGTTGGATATATTTGGCATGCCATAGGATTGTGAGTACTCAACTATATGTATATATGATTTGGGAGTTGAGGGCCTGAGACATTTTTGGAGAGAAAAGGGAATATGAGCTAAGCTCCATTCAACTGGACATATTTGTTTGTGTTGGAGAGTGTTAGCTTTATGCTTCACTTTGAAACATGTTTGACTCTATGAGTTTATGTGGTCTGCTAGAAATCATGTATTCGATGAGTGATGATAGTGCCCACTTTTATGTTTCATAGCTCAATTGTCAAATTATCTATAAATATGTTTGTGTGTATTGTGATGTATGCATGAATATCTATGTATTGACTCTGTAAATAAACTATCGAATATGCATGTGATGTAAAATATGTCAACTGATTTAAGGCTTCTATAATTATGCTACATGTATGTTTCACTAATGCTTGATGATCTGTTTGTATTTGCTCTACGCATTCACTGAGCTTGTTAAGCTCACCCACTCCCTTTTTAAACCATTACATATTAGTCGTGTGTCGATGTGAGTGGTGTGGTTTTGGGGGGTGATCCAAGCAAGTCCATTTCGCTTTCGTAGGTGTCTAATGTATATTTAGATATGTTTTGGGAATAAGGCAATTTTGTAGACTTTGTACTACTTTTTTCCATGACGTTTTGGACATTCAATAGCTTAATTACTCTTAAGATTTTGAGATTTAAATCGTGTTATGTTTATTATTACTCAAACTAATTTTTTATGTTGAAAACATGATGAATTGGTACAAGTTAGAGTGATCTTTATGCTTATGTATGTTGTATTTTTCTTATCTAAAGTAGGGGAATTGACATTCGTGTTGAAAAAACGATACCTCTGTGATTTTGAAATGTGCAGGAAATCAGAATCGCAAATTGGTTTCGATACCCTATCACAAGTACCGATACTCAGGGTAATTTACTAATACTTTTTCAATTGTACTAATATTTTCTTGTATTTTGCATTTAGGAAAAAAAGCAGAATGCAAATTTCGTACTGATTTTCCATACGGTATCGTTATCGTGCAAGGAAAATATTGATACCCATGTTCTAGTATCAATACCTGCACAACTTGTTTTGGAATTTTGCTAAATGGACCTTATGCATGTTTAATTATTTGTATAAAACTATTTGATGTATGATTAGCATGTAACGATGATATCTAAAGAGTAAGATTGACTTAAAACCTATATGAATGATAATATGAAATACATTTATTTTAAAATGGACTTTTAATTGTTGTGAATGACATGAGACAGTGGTATGGCATCCTGAAATTGAGCTCGTGTAGTAAATGGGTATAGGGTGTTACAAACCGTCCACTTACATCAATTAAGGTCTAATTATAATTTAGATCTTCCCCTTTTCACTAATTAAGCAATTTAATCAATAAAATTCAATAGTGGTTAAGTTTTACATATTTTACAATTTAGTCTCTTTTTCCTTAATTAACTATCCAAACGTCAACATTTCTGGATCAAGTTTCAACATACCTATATTGTGCCACTTGACTTTCGGGACAAACCACTTGTACCTAACTATTTGTTCACTTAGCAAAAATAATCAAATCAAAATTCAATATATTGTTATAATTTATTCATAAATATTAAATAAGAATATTTATGGACTTACTCTTCGGATTTGTGACTCCGAAACCACTATTTTTTACACGATTGAAAAAGGGGCTATCACACCCCAAATAAGGATTATTGGAATTGAAAGTGTATAGAGGTGAAGTTATCTGTTTTGGCGCACTCTGGTAGTTAGTTCTTCAAATTGTAGCTTCTGGAATGTTGACGTTTTGGTGAATTGAGTATCAAACCTTGTAGATATATCAATATTTAATCTTTGGCATGTGCTTCAGTAAAAGAAAGAATTCGATAAAATAAAAGAAACTTAGACCTTGTGTAGGTTACCGCCAAAGCTATAGTATGCCTAATTGTTCAAGCACTGTGAAGAGCAAGGCTTGGTAACTAGATCTAGTTATAAACCAACTAAAATGACTGCTCAAGTAACATATGGAAAAGACTCTCATTTATGTTCCTTTGGGTTTTCGTAGGCCATTAGGAATGGCATATTATGAAATTTCTGGACACTTGTCAAATTACACTACACGAAAGTAGATTATATGTGTAATAGCCCGATTTTGGGGCTAGTCGGAACAACAGTTTTGGGACCGCTAATCTGAGGTTAAATAAAATTATTTGGTAGTATTTTATATGTTATAGCATTAATATATGGCTAAATGAAAATTTTGGTGCTTTAATTTTGACAATTGAATGCTTAATTGTGAAAAAAGACTAAATCGCATAAAGTGCAAAAGTTCTATTATGCAAGATAGAGATGTTTAATAGCCATAGAATATCAATTTGGATATCTTTAAAGTGCAAAGAGGTGTGTGGCCATATAGAGACAAGGGGACAAGGACATTAAATTTTTGGTCAAATTTGGTGAAATTAGGTGATAAAAAATAAATAAAATATGATAAAAAATGAGATATCATCTTTTACTATTCCCGTTTCTTCTTCCACTGAAAATTGAAGAGGAAATAGAGATTTTTGGAGCTTAAACTTTCAGCCAAGCTATCTCCTTGCAAGTAAGTGATTTTAGAGGTCTTTCTTGATGATTTTTATATTTTTGGAACCCCTAAGCTTAAGCTAGCTAATGAGGGGACTAATTGGCATTATGGTTGAAAGTTTAAGGACTTGCCATGAGAGTGTTCATGTTGTTTGTTGAGTTTTTTACGAAAGAAAATGAATATTAGTGAGATGAGAAATAACTTTTGCGAAAGGTGTTATCATGAAAACACCTAAATAGGATTTATTTGTAAAAGTAGAAATTGTCTAATAAATGCATGAAATAAATGGCTTTGTGAGTTGTTGCAAGAGAAATATATGTTCAGCTAGGCTTGGTTAATGAGAAAATGTGATGAAAAATGATATACGAGCCTAGGGGTAAAATTGTAATTTTGGCAAAAGTACAAGGGCAAAATGGTCATTTTACCCTAGTAGAAATTATGATGTATTATGATTAGAAAATGGGTGAATGAGTGAATTTTTGTTACTATAGACCAAGAAGAGCATGGAATCAACCTTGACCGAGGAAAAGGCAAGGTTACGAAATAGACCGTTGATTAAGACGTTTTGCACCAAGGTAAGTTTATGTGTAAACGATGCATCTTAAATACACATGTTCTTTCGCTTATTGGGGCGTTGTATGATTGAGAACATTTACGAATTAAATGGATTAAATTCAGTAGATAGTGAATAATTTTCGAATGAACGTTAAAATAGATATGTAAATGTGGAATATTATCCGTAGTAATTACTGGTGGGCCATATGCGATACCACCTTAATTATTCCTGTTGGTGGGCTATGTGCAATACCACCTTACTACTTATTCACGATGGGCGTGTGTGATACCATCATTTATATTAACATTTTGTGCGCTATGTGTGATACCATCGTAAATATTCTTGTTCGTGGGCTATGTGTGATACCACCCTGTTAAAGATTGATGGTCGGCTAAGCGCGCAACCACCTAGTGTTTGGTATTACTGTGAATGGCTTATTATGAAATTATGATGTGTTGTTTCATGTGATCATGTGGTGATAAGTACAGGGATGTATGTTAAATGATATGAGCATTTGGCTTGTGATATGGTTGGAACGTGGTAAGAGATGAAATGAGTAAGCATGATCTTGGAATGTGGAATGTTCTTACTTATTATGAAATTGATTAGCACATATTATGATGTTTATTATTTACATGTAAACTTACTAAGCTTAAAGCTTACTCCCTTTCCTTTCCCTTGTTTTATAGTATCAAAGAGCCGGGTCGGGATACGAAGATAATTGGAAGATCACCCACACTATTAGCTCATCTCGGTATATCTAGATTTAGTATTTAGAGTATGGCATGTATAGGGGCTAGACTAGGTGAATTGTTTTGTTATTTTGGTCAACTATGTATTGGCTCCTTTAAAGATGAGATCTTTTGTATATTTGGAACACCCCAAACCCGGCCTAGACGTTAGGCCTGAATCTGACGTGTCACATCAAGTGACGTTTGGAAAAAAAGGCTAGTTCAATAAAAACTCAATACTGAACGTTAGTTCACTTTGAGACGTTTAAGGGAGTAAAATCATAAACTTGTTATTCCCTTATTGATCAAAACGTTTATTAAATAGGATTAAATATTGCGGAAGCTTATTCAAAGAATCAACTTTAAGTTTTGGAAATCATGATTTGCTTTAAAAATGTTATCATTTTAAAAACCCGCGTTTCCGAGTCTAGCAGATAGTAATCAAAATAAAATACCAAATAAAAGTTAAAAATACCCAAAAGGCCTTATTACATAAACATTACCCCAGCATATTAAAAACAAATGAAATAACTAAGTTTAATTAAAAACGCATCAAGCATGTGGCCACCTCTGAGTCCCTCGCAGCTTCAAATCCTCTACGGCTGAAGGTTACCTGCGTGGTTAAAGAAAAGGGTGACTTACGAGAACTCAGTGTGTAATACCCTATTGCGGTAACAGTCTGGGCCCAAGCCCTAATCAACACAGCTCGTTTTGGGCCTTAGCCCTATATAGAATCAGAGTGGGTCTAACCGCAAAATCATGTCAATACAAAACAGAATGTAACCCAACCCAGTCCAACCAACACACCACCCGCACCAACCCTACACACCATGTGGGGACCAAGTCGACCCACCAAACCCTACACACTAATAATGCAGTCGAGCTGCTAATATCAACACAACAAAGCTTCTAATAATAGTATACATGGCTGAGCCACTAGAATCAGTATACGTGGCAAAGCCACTAAATCAGTAAAACGTGGCATAGCCACTAGTACATTGCTTCCTCCAAAATACAAAACCCAACCCAATGCAGCATGTCCTATCATATATAGCCCATGTATGCAGTATATCAAAAACATAATCAAACATACAACAATAAACATACATCGCTTATACTACCCCTAAGGGTATAACGGTCGTTTGATCAGTTGGGGGTAAAACAGTAATTCACCCCTCGACGGTTTTCCGGTAATTTTACCCATCGTGGGTATTTCAGTAATTTCAGTAATTTCACCTATATAGGGTATTTCAGTAATTTTAGTCTAATGACGGCTCTTCCGGGGCCTACAGTCGGCTCGAGCGACACAGATACCTTTTAGGCCAAACGGTGCGAATGGGCCCAAAGCCCAATTTTTAGCTCAAGTGGGCCCACAAGCTCGTGTGGCCCACTCGGCCCAATATCAGTCGCGGCTATGCGAACTTCGCAGCCCAATTTAATATTATCATTTTATCGGAGACTTTGCCCATGTTAAACCCACGGATACGTTCTTGGCGGCCTCTATGATCTAACACCAACGATTGTAACTCGATGTATCCCTACGAGCGTTCACACGCTCGAGGGCTCTCAAATACCAGAAGTGCGGCTTTTTAGCTTCTACCGTATACAATAACTTAAGAGTGAGAGGCATCATTATCCAATGTTTGAACGATAGGGTACTGGGTGTATGATTACACACCTGTTTGTGAGATTAGGCGAGATCCACGCTCTCCGAATCCTACAATCCACCAACATTTATATCGAACATACCAAATAAGCTAATGTATCTGATCGATCCACCCCGTTATTATTAGGAACCACAACTACTCACCTTGGTAAGACTAGCAAAACTAGCGCCTCCCTGCTGAACAAAGGCGATCTCCCCTTCCTAGCAAGATTGAGTATAAAAGATTGTTAGCAACAATTCCACATTATTTATAGAGAAAAGAGGAAAACCAAAGTTTGCTCACAAAGTCACAAGAAATCCAACTTATAACAAATTAATAAAGTATTTGCATTACTTCACCCTTACCAATACCAATGAACGGCAAAAATCGTCAGTTGTCTAACAAGAAGATTCGGCCCTAACCACTGAGAACAAAAGAATTCGGAATGAAGAGAGTATGCATATTTGGCTTACAAGATTCGGTCAGCAGAAGAAGAACCAAAGTTTTAAGAAGGATTGTGTTTGGCCAAAGGAGAAATTGGGAAGGAAAGAAGTGTAGATATTCGGCTTAGAGAAAACGAAAAAGAAGACAAACGAAGTGTGAAGAGAAATGGGAAGAGGAGTAAAGATTCGGCCAACCAAGTGTTTGTAGACGAAAAGCTAAATCGAGCAACAAAAGTGTATGAAAGGCTATTAGCAAGAAGAGAAAGAAATGCACGAAAAGTAAAAAAAAAAAGTGCATAAAATGCTTCACAAGAAGGAATCCCAAAATGCTCCAAGTAACCCCTCAGCCGAATTTGCATCATACAACTGCCTAGCAGAAATTCCCTTCCTACCTAAACTCTCCAATTTCGGCCAACACTCCCACACACATCCACTTTCCTGATTTTCTCCACCACAATCTCCTAAAATTGCTCTTGTCCTTCCATTTGAAATTTTTGACCAAGTCTTCAACCTCCCTTGTAGAGTTTGATCCAAACTCTACTTCTTCCACTCCCAAGGCATAAAATAAATGCCCTCATTTGCTTGCCATGGGATTCGAACCCCATTCTCCTTGCCTTCCTTATGACGCCACCACTATCAGGCCACAGGCTCCTTTTTGTGTCACAAAACACTTATAATTGTACATAAGTCCTACTACTAACTGCCAGTTCCCCTTATGAGCAAAAACTAAAATTTTTCCACAGCTCAAACTCGAACCCAGGCCTTCTTAGAACCCCTAAATTCACTCAAATAGCTAGGCGTTCAAGGACAACATGGAAATTAAACAAAGTTATCAACCCCTCAATTTTTGGGGCGTTACAACTCTACCCCCTTAAAGAAATTTCGACCTCAAAATTTACCTGGTTAGAAGAGGTGAGGGTACACTACTGTTGAATCGCCTCCTCAGGCTCCCATGTGGCTTCCTCTGAACTGTGATTACGCCAAAGCATCTTGACTAATGGGACAGATTTCCTCCTCAATACCTTAACATCACGATCCAGTATTTGTACCGGTTCTTCCTCTAAGGTCAGATTAGGTCTTACCTCGATCTCCTCCCTCGGCACTATATGAGAGGGATTGGAACGGTATCGCCTCAATATAAAGACCTGGAACACATCATGTATACGATTTAACTTAGAAGGTAGTTCCAGCTGATAAGCGACCAGTCCCACACGCTTTAATATTCGGTAAGGTCCAATGAATCTAGGGCTCAACTTGCCTTTCCATCCAAATCTCAGAATCTTCTTCCATGGTGAGACCTTCAGGAAGACATAATCTCCCACCGAGTACTCAATCCCTTTACGCTTTAAATCAGCATATGACTTCTGCCTATCGGATGCTTCTTTTAACTGGTCCCGAATCAACTTTACTTTTTCCTTGATTTCAGAAACTAGTTCCGGTCCCAACATTCGCCGCTCACCCGATTACGTCCAACACGCGAAGTCACGACACCTCTGACGGCCATAACGCCTCATACGGTGCCATCTGAATACTGGATTGGTAGTTGTTGTTATATATGAATTCTACTAGTGGCAAATAGTCTTCCCAACTACCTTTGAAATCGATTACACAGCTTCTTAGCATGTCTTCCAAAATCTGTATTACCCTCTCTGACTGACCATCAGACTGAGGATGGAATGCCGTGCTGAAATAAAACCTTGTACCCAAAGCTTCGTCCAACACTTTCCACAACTGTGATATGAATCTAGGGTCTCGGTTCGAAATGATAAGCACTGGTACCCCATGTAGTCTCACAATCTCAGCAACATATAACTTGGCCAACTTCTGCAACGAGTAATCAGTGCGAACCGGTATAAAGTGGGCGGACTTAGTCAGTCGATCAACAATAACCCATACCGAATCTTTCTTAGTAGGCCTCAGGGGTAGCCCACTAACAAAGTCCATGGTTACCCTCTCCCACTTCCATAGTGGAATTTTAACAGGTTGCAGTAATCTAGAAGGCAATTGTTGCTCAGCCTTCACTTGCTGGCATGTCAAACACTTACCTACGAAATTGGTAACCTCACGTTTAAGCCCTGGCCACCAGTACAGTTCACATAGGTCTTGATATAACTTGTTCCCACCAGGATGCATTGCGTACAGGCTACTATGCGCCTCCCGCAGTATAGATTGCCTTAACTCAGAATCCCTCGGTACACAGACTCTCTCACGGAAGAATATTACTCCCTCACTACTTAACCCAAAGTCCACAGTCTCTCCCTTCTTCACCAGTCGGAAATGAGGAACCAACGATTCATCCAGCAACTACTTCTCCTTAATTTGATCAATCCAAGTCGATTTCACTTGAAGTTTAGCTAACGAGACTACCATCCTCAAGCAGTGAGACGAGCAAACTTGCTCTTAGATCAGATACAACCTTACAGCTCAATGCATCCGCTACTACGTTAGCTTTTCTTAGATGGTACTCAATCGAGCAATCATAATGCTTAAGCAACTCTATCCATCTTCGTTGCCTAAGATCCAACTCCTTCTAAGTAAGGAGGTACTTGAGGCTTTTATGGTCGATATAAATGATCGACTTCTCCCCATACAAGTAATGTCTCCAAATCTTTAGTACGAATACCACCGCAGCTAATTCCAAGCCATGAGTGGGGTAATTGACCTCATGTAGCTTAAGCTGACGAGACGCATAAGCCACCACCTTACCCTCTTGCATCAGCACACAGCCCAATACAGTGTACGACGCATCACAGTAAACAATGAATTCCTTTCTAAACTTTGGCTGTATTAATACCGGGGCTTATCAGTCCAATTAAACAGTACCCTTTTACGCAATAACTTAGGGGTGCAGCAATCAGTGAGAACCATTCAACGAACCGTCTGTAATACCTAACCAGACCCAGAAAACATTGAATCTCAGATACTATCTTTGGTGGCTTCCAGTCTAATACGGCCTCAATTTTCTGATGATCAACCCTAATCCCATCGACAGACACTACATGACCCAGAAATTTCACCTCTCGCAGCAAAAACTCGTACTTGTTGAACTTGGCATAAAGCTACTTTTCTCTCAGTATTTATAGTACAATTCAGAGATACTAATCATGATCCTCCTTGGTTCTTGAATACACCAGAATGTGATCTATAAACACCACCACGAACCGATCCAAATGGGGTGGAAAACCCGGTTCATCATATCCATAAAACCCGGTCCTGAATGCAGCCTTGTACACATCCGCCTCCTTAGCCCTTAGCTGATGGTACCACGATATAAGATCTATCTTGGGAAAATCAAAGCTCCTCACAGCTAATCAAACAGATTGTCTATCCTTGGTAATGGGTACTTGTTCTTAATCGTCAATTTATTCAGTTGATGATAGTCAATACACATGTGCATGGACCCATCCTTCTTCTTCACGATCAATACTGGTGCTCTCCAAGGAGACACACTCGGCCGAATGAATCCTCGATCCAGAAGCTCTTGGATCTGGGCCTTTAATTCTACCAGCTCCTTCGACACCATCCTATAAGGGACGATGGACACCGGAGCCGTTCTATGCAGGAGCTCATTGCCGAATTCGACCTCACGGTTTGGAGGCAACCCCTGAAGCTCTTCGGAGAATACATTCTGAAATTCCTTTATAGTTCTGACATTCTCAACAATTGGACCCACAGAATCAAAAGTGCTGATATACACTAAAAACGTCTCGGAGCCCTTGCGAACCAGTTTCTCAGCCCTTGGTGCTGAGATTACATTAGATAAATAATCCCTTCACTCCCCTATCACAACCACCTCATCATTCACCGAAGACTTCAATACCATACGCTTAGCAGCGTACTTCAAATTCGCACAGTGCTTCTGATAAACCGTAATTATAACATATTTTCGGCCCACATTAGTATGCTTTTGGATGATTTATCCATAGATTTATGTAAAAAGGTGCTTTTAATCCTTTCTTTTCATGTCTTATACCCAGGAAAGCACCCGAGGATGAAAAGAACGTAAAACAGGCCTAAAACGGAGTAAATGGGCCATGCCACGAAATCAACACGGCCTAGCCCAAAGCTCACACGGCCGTGCCTCATCAGAGCATCTAGAACACGGCCTAACCCCAACTTGCACGGTTGTGCCTCACTAAAGAAGTCCAAACACGGCCTGGCCACGATTCACACGGGCGTGTTCCATGACCGTGTCTTTGTCGCTGGAAAGAGCAATTACATTTGGGAAAGGATACTTGGAGGCAAAGAAACACATTCCCAAGCCTATTGAGACATCCTATTAAGAATTCTACTTAAATTAGGAAACTTAGGGACCAAGTAAGGCATCACAAAGTCTATATAAACACCCAAGGGGGCAACTTGAAAGGAGAGTTCGGCAGAAGTCGAAACCGACGTCAAATCTAGGCTAAGGAGACAAGCTGAGAAGGTCAGAGTTCAGGAATAACGCGAAGATAGCCAGTTGATCCATCCCAAGAAGCCGGGATTATACTCAAGACGGCGGAATTCTCCTTCCATTCCTTAAGGGAGCTTTAGGATTTTCTTATGTTTTGTTTTATCTTTTCTCTTGCGATGTTTTGTTTATTCATTATGAACTAAACCCCTAAGATACCTGAAGGGGATGAAACCTAGATGAATCTTTTTATTTGATTTTTAAGTTATATGATAATTACTTAGTTTGTTCTTAATTCTGTTGCTTAATCCAAATCTAATGTGCTTAGGTGGAGGAGGAATAGACCCTGCCTAAGAGTAGATCTATCATAATTAAGCGGAGTTGATCGAACGCCTAGGGATAGGGTTACGAGATTTTGCTGAATTAGGGTGAAACCTAATATAGGAGTCCATTGATCGATTTACTGCTATCCTAGGTGTGAACGAGAATTCCAGTAATTAACCTAGGGTTAGACGTTATTAGCCTCGAGAGAGGGTTTAATATAGGTTAGGGAGTCTTACGGATCAAGCTAAGTAAAAGAAATCGTATAACTTAGGGTTAATTAATAAGTGAAGTCTAGATGGATTCTTCTTGAAGGTATCGTCGTAATCAACTGAGTTTTTCTTCCAAGTTATTCTCCTATTCGTCCTTTTTGTCTTTGTGTCCTTAGTTTAGTCTTCGTCTAAAGCAACTTCACTCTAATTTTAAGGCTAAATAATAAAAAGAAAGTTAGTATTAGTACTTTTAGTTCCTTTGGGTTCGATATCCGGTCTTGCCTAAGCTATACTACTGTTCGATAGGTACACTTGCCTTTAATCCTTGTCGAGTTAGTTTTAAAGTTTTGATCATTCTTTTATAAATTTTAAACTATTTACATTCTGATGATCAAGTTTTTGGCGTAGATTCTTGGGAACTAAAATATTAAGAAAGCTCTATTTTTATTACTTTAGCCATTTTTTTATTGTAATTTATTTTCATTATTATTTTTTAATTTTTTCTTTGCTAATTTTTCCTCTACTTTGCTTTTGGAAAATAATTTTAGTCTTTAGAGAAGATGGCACTTGAATAATTATCGGTGGCAAGTCATGAGACAACTCCTACTAATGCGATCGGTGCCTTCGACCTCGGCGTGTTCACCAGTTATCTACCCGACTAGAGATGATGAATAAAAGATCGATGGTTTGGGTAGTCGCTCGCAGTACACACCCGATAATGAAATATGTCTCGAATCCAAGAGGCGTGGCAAATCCACGAGTACCTACCCTACGGATATGGCATGAAGAGCGAACAAGTCCACTATATGGGTAACTACTCTGACCTCAAAATAATTTTTATAATGACACTTATAATGCGAGGTTAGAGTACCATCCCAATTTCTCGTGGAATGATCAAAGTAGCCAAAGACAGGAACTTTATCAAGATTTTCATCAACCACCTCACCAACAAGAAGAGAGTCGAACATTGAAGAGATCTTGACAAAATTCATGGCAACCACGGATACCCCTCTCCAAGACAACGAGAAAACATTTAAAAGTCAACAAACACGGTTGAAGAGAACAAGAACCAATTAGAGGAAGTTACTAAGTCGATGAGGAAGCCACTAAGGCGGTTGAACAACTTGCAAAGCTAATGTAAGAATGAGCGCAAGGGCGTCTACCAAGCAACACCGAGATTAATCCAAAAGAGCAAATTCAAGCCATAGTAGCTCGGGGAAAATACAGAGATAGATGAACCCATCCCACAAAAAGAAACCAAGGAAGAAAAAGGTAAAAATGAGGGTAACACAAAAAGGCCAAAAGCGATAATTAAGGAGTATCAACCTCACATACCTTACCGAAGCATTAGAAAGAGCGATTCGGAAGAAACGGTTTGGTAAGCTTCTTAAACTTTAAAAGAAATTACATTATTAACTTGCCTCTTCTTGAAGCTCTTTTTAGATGCGGACTCGAGAAATTTTTAAGGCGACTCTTGACAAACAAGCGCCAAATTAGGCGAGGAGCACCACGTGGAATTAAACGCATCATGCTCGAAGAATGTTCTGAAGCAGGACTAACGTAGAAGCAAAAAGACACGAGGAGTTTTACAATTCCATGCATAATTGGTAGTTTAACTATTGATAATGCGTTAGCGATTTAGAGAGCAAGCATAAACATTATGCCTTATAAAATGTTTAAACAACTAGGTCTAGGGAAACCCAGACAAATTAGGATGAGCATTCAGTTAACTGATAAAACTGTTAGAATTCATAGGGGCATTATTGAAAATGTTCTCATAAAAATCGATAAATTTGTTTTCCTAGTAGATTTTGTTGTTTCAGACATGAATGAGGACAATTCGATTCCTTTAATTTTAGGAAGGCCTTTTCTAGCAACTGCCAAGACTAAAATTGGTGTTGCTTCAGGTGAGCTCATCCTTTGTGTGGGTGACGACTCAATTAGCCTTCAAGACCTCGACTCAGCTAGGTCATCAAAGAATCAAGATGAGAAAGAAAATTCTTTTGATAATCATTCAATTACACCCTCTTTACAGGAACCACCAAAAAAGAGAACGATTGAATCGAATCCTCAGCTCAGTGCCAACAAAGAAATAACTCACGAGAAGCAAAGGATTCAAATCGATGACCTAGATGAGTGGAAAGTGCACTTCAAGGAGAAATTAGGGATACACAAGGAAGAGCCAGAGCTACACACTGTAAATTCGAAGGAGCCACCAAAAGAGCTGATAGGAACAACAAATCACATCAAAATAGAAGATCAGTTATTGTTGAATAAAGAAGACCCTCGAATCACCAATTTAGACCTCAAGGCAAATGAAGGAATCACTTTTGAGGTACTTACATCTTCCAATACGGCAAAGTCGAGGTAAGTAATCCTAAATTCGACACTTTTGAGGTAAACATTACTCGACTTAAACTATATATCCATAGCAAAGTGATCGCATGAGAAAGGATTTTCACCTCCTCAAACCACCATGACCATACGAATGAGAGGTAAAGTCTAGCTTAAGACTATAAACAAGCGCTTCTTGGGAGGCAACCCTAGCACTAACCCTATTTTACATTTTTATTTTTATTTTATTTTATTATTTTATTTTATTTTATTTAATTTTTCTTTTATTTTCCTTTAAGCACCTAACCATAAACTAACCAAAGAGAAGCGACTTTCTAGGCCACACGGCCTACACACACGGCGTGCCCATGGCGTGTGTAAGCGATGGATGAACCATGGGCGTGCCAATGGCGGTGCACAACATAGAAAAATTTCTTTTCCCAACACGGGTGGCGATAATAGTCCACGCCCGTGCCGACGCCTCGTGCGAGGTTACTGACTTGTTAAACACGGGTGAAACACTGCCGTGCCTTCCAACTGTGCCAAAATTCTGACTTATCGAACACAGGAGGAGCACGCCCATATTAAATGACCGTGTGAAGAAAGACACGGGCGTGCCACTACACCCACGGTCGTGCCCGAACACCCTAAACGCGCTAAAAAATTCAAAATTCCAAAACACGGGCAACATCTCTTTTTAAACATCATTCTCCCATTTTCTAATTGTCTTTCATTTTCCATTATTTATTTTTGTTTTTATTTTAATTTCATTTTAATTTCATTATTATTATTATTTTATTTTCTTCTTATTCTTTATGATATATAGATTTAGCTGAAGGCACAATAATAAATTTAAATACAATTTCGAGATTCAATTTCAAGCGGTTCGAGAGCTTCCCCATGATCACCTCCAATCCTATCCAGTTCCTTTTCATTGAGTTGATCCAAAAATTCAGGAAGTTTCACATCTCTCCTTATCTTTTGATTTTCTCACTATATTGTCATTTTATCCATCTTTGTACATTGAGGGCAATGTACATCTTAAGTGTGGGGGGTTTTCTATAGTATTATTTGAAAATCCTAAATTATCTGCCTTGTTCGAAAAAGTAAGTTTCTCATATTATGATTAGAATGAAATTTCCTTTGATTTAGGATTTTTACTTGATATGTTTTAGGGTAAGTCATAGTTAATTGTGCATTGATGATTAAATTTGAAGAATACTAGATAATCATGCATGATAAGTCTAATTTTCAAAAATATAAAACTTTAGGCTGTTAACCTGAATTTGAATATTACTTTGAAGTTTGAAATTTATGAGGTTGATGTTAAAGACACCCATAATTTTCGTGAGATCTTGAGCCTTATAGAGCATATATTCTTTTTCATGCTCACTTTATTGATTATGAGCATGTCAACATTGAGCTTGTCATTCTAGAACTTGCCTTGATTATACATGTCGAGACTACGATTATGATTTGATAAACGAGAGATGATAAAGGCACTTAGGATTTAACCCATTAACACCACTAAAAAGCCAACCTTCATAATTAACACCTAGTGAACCCCGTTGATCCTAACAACCCTTTTTATTGACTTACCTACTAGTTTTAACCCAAAACCCTTTGTATTTGTTATCACCATTTCTTTTAATTACCCTTTTTGTCGAGATTTGATTTTGAACAGTTTCCTAACTATGTTCTATATTTTAGTTGTAAAAATTCTTTCTTATTATTGTAATGATAGTTTGTTCTAAAAAAAACTAAGTATATTCATTATTAGTTCTATAATTAAGTGGGCTTGCATGTTCAAATTCCAATTCTCAAGGAAAAAAGCTCGTATTATTAGTTTTTAATTAATGTAAGATTAAGTTCATTTTTTCTAGTTAGGAAATTTATCAGGTCAGTCTTGATTCTAACCTTCTAATTCAGCCTTTATCCATACCTCTAACCTAAGCCCCGTTACAACCCTGACAAAGACCTTTTGATCTGTTTATCATCTCATTTTACAGTAGTGGAGATTTGATTTTCAGGCAAAGCCTATGGGATTAACATTTCATGTTCGACATATGAGTGCTTAATGTTGACCGTTAAACACTTTTGAGTGATTTGAGTGAATCTTTTGTGAGGATATCAATCCTTGTCGGTTTTGAATTAAAGGTAATTATTTACATGAAGGGAAACACCTATGTTTTTGTGCTACAAAAATATGACTTATATTGTTTGAATCTTTAGGACTCTTTGAATTGAATTATCCATGTATAAATTATCTATGAATTATGATGAGGCATTGTTGATAGAAATTATGGATCATGGAAAGTTTGTTTTAATTATAAGTTGAGAATTTTGCTTGAGGATAAGCAAAAGCTTAAGTATGGGGGTATTTGATAAACCGTAATTATAACATATTTTAGGCCCACATTTAGAATGCTTTTGGATGATTTATCCATTGATTTATGTAAAAAGGTGCTTTTAATCCTTTCTTTTCATGTCTTATACCCAGGAAAGCACCAGAGGATGAAAATAACGTAAAACAGGCCTAAAACGGAGTAAATGGGCAATATCACGAAATCAACACAACCTAGCCCAGCTCAGCTCACGACCGTGCCTCATCGGAGCATCTAGAACACGGCCTAACCCCCAGGCTTATGCAGGTGTGCCTCACTAAAGAAGTCTGAACACAGCCTGGCCACGATTCACACGGGCGTGTTCCATGACTATGTCCCTGTTAAGAATTCTACATTCGGGAAAGGATACTTGGAGGCAAAGAAAAACATTCCAAAGCCTATTCAAACACCCTATTAAGAATTCTACTTAAATTAGGAAACTTAGGGGCCAAGTAAGGCATCACAAAGTCTGTATAAACACCCAATGGGGCAACTTGAAAGGAGAGTTCGGTGAGAAAGAGAAACCAGCGTCAAAGCTAGGCCAGGAGCCAAGCTAAGAAGGTCGAGTTGAGGAATAACGCAAAGATAGCCAGTTGACCCATCCCAAGAAGTCGGGATTATACTCAAGAAGGCGGAATTCTCTTTCAATTCCTTCATAGAGTTTTAGGATTTTCTTATGTTTTGTTTTATCTTTATTTTCTTATGTTTTGTTTTATCTTTTCTCTTGCAATGTTTTGTTAATTCATTATGAACTAAACCCTTTAGATACCTAAAGGGGATGAAACCTAGATGAATCTTTTTATTTGATTTTTAAGTTATATGATAATTACTTAGTTTGTTCTTAATTATGTTGCTTAATCCAAATCTAATGTGCTTAGGTGGAGGAGGAATAGACCACACTTTAAGAGTATATCTAACATAATTAAGCGGAGTTGATCGAGCGCCTAGAGATAGGGGTTACGAGGTTTTGCTTGATTAGGGTGAAACCTAATATGGGAGTCCATTGATCGATTTCTGCTATATCTGAGGATTATTATAAGCGAGCGAGAGTTCCACTAATTAACCTAGGGTTAGGCGTTATTACGCCTCGAAAGAGGTTTAATATAGGTTAAGAGTCTTACGGATCAAGCTAAGTAAAAGAAATCATATAATTTAGGGTTAATTGATAAGTGAAGTCCGTGGATTCTTCACGAGGGTATCATCGTAATCAACCGAGTTTTTCTTCCAAGTTATTCTCCTATTCGTCCTTTTTGTCTTTGTGTCCTTAGTTTAGTCTTCGTCTAAAGCAACTTCACTCTAATTTTAAGGTTAAATAATAATAAGAAAGTTAGTATTAGTACTTTTAGTTCCTTTGGGTTCGATATCCGGTCTTGCCTAAGCTATACTCTTTTGTTGATAGGTACCCTTGCCTTTGTCGTTGTCATAGTTAGTTTCTAGGTTTTGATCATTCTTTTATAAATTTTAAAACTCTGATTTACAGCGATCAGCTTCACTAACCAATCCATGCCCAAAATAAGATCAAATTCGCCAAATGGCAGTTCCATCAAATCCACCGAAAAGGCAACCCCTTGGACTTTTAGAGGCACATCTCTAAATAGTTTATTCACTCTAACCGACTGTCCGAGTGGAATTACCACCGACATTTCACTGTCAGTAATTTCGAACTGTATACCCAATGACCCAGACACAATACATGAAACATACGAGTGTGTAGACCCAATATCAATTAAAGCTGTATATGGTACATTATGAATGAGGAGCGTACCACTTATAACATCAGGGGCGTCACCGTCCTCTCGGCGCCGAGCAGCATAGACCAAAGCTGGCTGTCTCGCCTCGGTATTACCAGCACCTCTACCCGGTGCTCTACGACCTCGTCCCAAACCACTTCCCCTCTAGCCTGACCTCGGCCTCTCGGTGGCTGCTGACCACCTTCCCTTGGCTGAACATAGCATTGACCCGCAGCTTGCATTTGACCAGGCCTCTGAGTATAGTCTTTAACCCTGTGATCCATATACCCACATTTGAAGCATGCCTCAGTTCTTTTCTAGCACTCTCCCTGGTGAGATGTCCCACACACAGTGCAAGGCTGCGGTCTGACAGTAACAGTAGGAACCCCAGCTCGGACTAGCCCATCAAATGTAGGCCTCTTCTTAGGCCCACCAGAAGAACTTGAGGGCCCAAAATCCTTCTTATTTCTGCCTCTATCCTTCTCACGATTTTGACGCTCTGAGCGTTTTACATCCTCACAATCTTTGCCTTCTCAACCAGGGCAGTAAAGTCTCTTTCCCTCTGTAAAGCTATCAACACCGGCAATTTATCTCGGAGACCATCCTCGAACCGTACGTAGCGATCATACCCAGTCGGGACTATGCCCCGAGCATACCGTCTCAACCGTAGGAACCCTGCCTCATACTCTGCTACAAACCTATTTCCCTGAACCAAACTCAGAAATTCCTTCCTCCGGGCATCCACGTAACTGGCCCTGACATATTTTACTTGGAAGGCCGTCTTAAAGAAGTCCCATGTCAAACGGTCGGCCTGCGTGCCTTCCCTCATGGTAAGCCACCATTGATATGCCTCATCTCGCAGTAAAGACACTGCTCCTTTCAGTTTTTGCTCCACCGTACAATCGAGGTCATCCATTATTCCCTCAACAGCCTCCAATGAATATTTTGCCACATTCGGGGCTACACCAAAGTGGCCCCTGAAAATTTCGGCTCCATTCGACCGAAGTCATTCAGAAATTGACCCTCGACCTCTTGACCAGATGCTTGCTCGAGTTACCCTCTCAAGAACCCGCAACATCGCTTGGGACGAGGCATCATCCCCATCGGCTCGGTCATGAGACCCCGTCTCAGTCACTGGTGAGGCTGGCACTTCCCTAGCAGGCATGTGTCCTGCTGTTGAAGACTCAGTAGTAGCACCTCGGTCTCTACCTCGGCCCCGTGTACCCTTAAAGGACCTCTTGTGCTCATGTTCTTTGTAGCGTATTTATCGATTTAAGAGTTTTATGCATAAGCTTATAATTCTAATAATTATTATGAGATATTTTATGATGACCGATGGTTAGGGTTGTTTAAGTAGATCAAATCCTTACTACGATTTTCGATCTCTTATAGTCTCGGTTTCTCTAACTAAAGATGTTTGATGTACTACTACTATCCCTAGTGGTTTCTCGGTATAATCATTTCGGTATATGACCAGTGCGGTGTCGGAGAACTTACTGATTTGGTGCGAGGAGACTCGGTGTGCCACACTTTCAAGTAACAACATTACTTTCCAAACCAAAAGTTAAGCAGTTAGAAAATTTTCAAAACCCATGCCACAGCCGAGTTTTGCAACCTGGCTCTGATACCACTAAATGTAACACCCCAAACCCGGCCTAGACGTTAGGCCCAAATCTGACATGTCACATCAAGTGACGTTTGAAAAAAATGGCTAGTTCATTTAAAACTCAATACTAAATGTTAGTTCACTTTGAGACGTTTAAGGCAGTAAAATCATAAACTCGTTATTCCCTTATTGATCAAAACATTTATTAAACAGGATTAAATATTGTGGAAGCTTATTCAAAGAATCATCTTTAAGTTTTGGAAATCGTGATTTACTTTAAAATGTTATCGTTTTAAAAACCCGTGTTTTCGAGTCTAGAAGATAGTAATCAAAAGAAAATACCAAATAAAAGTTAAAAATCCCCAAGAGGCCTTATTAGATAAACATTACCCCAACATATTAAAAACAAATGAAATAACTAAGTTTAATTAAAAACGTATCAAGCATGTGGCCTGATACGATCCAACCCGATGCACCAACGCTTGACAATTTGATGAGCTCGAATCAAATGAATCAAGTGCCGTGGAGTTGTTGTGCACTTTGGTGCACATCCAAATCAGCTCATTTGAGCTCGTTTTAGCTCATTGAGTTGAATTAATTAAATTTCTTAATTTTAAATAAATTGAAGTTCTAATTTAATTTTCAAACCAGCATTTTAAATGTTTACATTTAAGCATCTTAGTTTAATAAAAGATTTGTTGGTCATCATTTCAACTCATCTTAGTTTAATTAATTGAGTTTCTTTTAATGAATTTAATTTAATAGTTGCTTCTTTAATTAATCTAGTTACTAGGTTAATTTATTGATGCATGAGTTAAAGTTCATTTAATAATGCTTTTCTTAATTCAACTAGTTCTTTGAAACAAATGATGCATAAGTGTTAGTTCATTTATTTAAGTTAGTTATTAATTTGTTTTAAGTTTAATCATTAAATAAATGTGTTTAATATGTCGATTACATGTGTTAATTGCAGGTAATATTTCAGCTTACAACCATTAAATTTAAAGTCTATTACACATTCAATAAGGTGGATTTTCAAGTAATTTTGGTTACAAAAAGAGAAATTTTATTACAAAAGGAGGATTTGTACATCAATTAATAGAGTTTAAAGGAGTATTACACTTCCTTTAAATTTCAGTAGCAACCTTTCCACTACACCAAACATTTTTGCTACTTTAATGGTCAATTCATGCTTTAAAAACTTCATTAGGTTGTTGGAGTCTATTCAGCTAGCCAAAGGAGAAACCAAGAGACATTTTCAAAGCATTCAAGGGCATCGAATCAGCTGATTAATGCATCTTAAAGAGATGAGTTGATTGATCCAAGAATTTCAAAGGTCTTTGAGCCTTAATGTAGCTCTTTATTAGCAGTTTATTAAGTGACCATTCGACTAGCTTATGCTAGCTTTATAAATACGTGTAAACAAGCCTTTTTGGAGAACTTTTGACTTTTGAACCTTAATCAAATTTATGAACTTTGAGTTCTTGAGTGAGTTTATCTCCTCTCCATTTTTTCGTACAAGTTTCTTAGACTTATCAAGCTTTCTTGTGGAGTCTTTGACTTGTTTGTCCATCCCCTCATACCATCGGTTCTTACTTTGTTAAGTAATGGGTTGAGGTCCATCTTCAAATTCCATTGTTCACCTTAAACCAAATAGAAACTGGGGTGACACTTTCATATAGTGTTGAATCATTTCTTTCGTTTAAGTTCACTTTTCCGTTCCCACAAATTATCCTCTACTTAATTTATCTCCATTCATACTCAAACCGAGCCATTTCCAAACTCCATTGTCCTTTCTTAATTCTAGCCGACCCTAACCTTCTATCTTCTAAATCGTTTCTCAACCTCCAATTCCTAACTTAAATCCATTTCTAAAAGCAACCCTATTCAAAGCTTTATAAACTTAACCATATTTTCTATTATTTTTATCAGAAGACTCAATCTCTCCTCGTAGACGATCGGGCATCTCACATACGACTTCGACTCACCACGAGGCGGAGGCGTATCATGGCCACCTCTGAGTCCCTCGTAGCTCTAAATCCTTTACGACGGAAGGTTACCTGCGCAGTTAAAGAAAAAGGTGGGTGAGTTACGAGAACTCAGTGTGTAATCCCCTATTACGGTAACAGCGTGGGCCCAAGCTCTAATCAACATAGACTCGTGCGGACCTTAGCCATATATAGAATTAGAGTGGGTCTAAGACCAAAATCATGTCAATGCAAAATAGAATACATTAACCGGTCCAACCAACAAACCACCGCGTACCAACCCTACACACCATGTGGGGACCACCACCCGACCACACACACCAATAATGCGGTGGGTGATAATACCAACGCAATAAAGCCGCTAATACGAGTACATGTTTGAGCCACTAGAATCGTGATATGTGGCAAAGCCACTAAATCAATAAAGCGTGGCATAGCCACCCGATCTGATCTTCCTCAAAATACAAAACCCAACCTGATGCGACATGTCATGTCATATATAACCCATGTATAAAGTATATCACAATCATAGTCAAACATACAACAAGACACATACATCGTTTATACTACCCCTAAGGGCATAACGGTTGTTTGATCGGTTGGGGTAAAATAGTAATTCACCCTCCGAAGTATTAGATAATTTTATCCATCGTTGGGTATTTGATAATTTTAGTAATTTTACCCATTGAGGTATTTGAATTTTTAGTCTAATGACAAATTTTTTTGGGCCTCTGGTCGCCTCAGCGACCACGGATATACTGCCTTTAGGTCAAAGATGCAAATGGGCCCAAAGCCCAATTTTAGGCCTAAGTGGGCCCACATGCTCGTGTGGCCCACTCGCCCATTGACTCGATCGCGGCTATCACGAACCAATAGCCAATGTAATGTTATCATTTTATCGGGAATTTGCCCATGTGGGGCTGTTGGGCCCCCATGGCTCAACGAGGCACATTACGACCAAAACCCACGGATACGTTTGTGGTGGCCTGTATGATCTAACACCAACAATTGTGACTCGATGTATCCCTATGAGCGTTTGCATGCTCGAGGGCTTTCGAGATGCGGGCGCGCGGCTTTAGACCTACGATATCTGATAACTTAAGAGTGAGAGGCATCATTATCCAGTGTTTAAACGATAGGGTATTGGGCGTATGATTACACACCTGTTTGCGAGATTAGGCGAGATCCACGCTCTCCGAATCCTACAATCCACCGACATTTATATCAGCTTATACATAATAAGCTAACGTATACACTCCATCCACCCCCGTTATTATCATGAACCACAACTACTCACCTTGGTAAGACTAGCAAAACTAGCGCCTCCCTGCTGAACAAAGGCGATCTCCCCCTCCTAGCAAGATTGAGTATACAAAGATTGTTAGCAACAATCCCACATTTGGCCCCCCAGAGAGAAAAGAGGGAAACCGAAGTTTGCTTACAAAGTCACAAGAAATCCAACTTATAACGAATTAATGAAGTGTTTGCATTACTCCACCCTTACCAATACCAATGAACGGCGAAAATTGTCAGTTTTCTGAAAAAAGGATTCGGTCTTAACCACCGAGAACAAAAGAATTTGGAATGAAGAGAGTATGTAAATTTGGCTTACAAGATTCTGTCAGCAAAAAAAAGAAACAAAGTTTTAAGAAGGATTGTGTTCGGCTAAAGGAGAAACCCGGAAGGAAAAAAGTGTAGATATTCGGCTTAGAAAAAAAGAAAATGAAGACAAGCGAAGTTTGAAGAGAAATGGGAAGAGCAGTAAAGATTCGGCCAACCAAGTGTTTGTAGATGAAAAGCTAAATCGAGCAACAAAAGTGTATGAAAGGCTATTAGCAAGAAGAGAAAGAAATGCACGAAAAGTAAAAAAAAAAAAAAAAAAAAAAGGGGGGCACAAAATGCTTCACAAGAAGGATTCTTTAAATGCTCCAAATGGCCCTCAAATAAATTTGCATCATACAACCCCTAGCCGAAA